>CM051462.1:179604022-182004022 GCA_028095005.1 Rhynchospora pubera
TTGTCGTGCGAAGGTGGTTGCCGTGCGAAGAGAAGAGGAGTTCGAAAGACAACGTACGCCGATATCGAGGTTTTGATTTTGCATTTACTGAAAATTATGGATATTATTGAAATTGTGAAAATTAGTGGATTATTATTGTGGATTATTATTGAAATTTGTATGGAAATTGTGGAAATTGTGGAAATTGTATGGATGATTATGGAAATTGTGGAAATTGTGGAAATTTGTTATGGAAATTATTGAAATTGTATGGATGATTATGGAAATTGTGCATTTACCTATTTGTATGGATTATTATGGAAATTGTGGAAATTTGTATGGAAATTTGTATGGAATTTGTATGGAAATTGGACATTTTAATAAAGTGAGTACACAATTTTAGTAACGTAAATTGTATGGAATTATTGGAAATATTATTGGACATTTTAGTAAAATGTTCATGGAATTTTTACGGAATTTAGTGGAATTTCTATGGAAATTGTGTAGGAATTTATTGTCAAATTACTGTAATATGTATGCAAATTGAATGGAAATTAGTCGAAATTTTAGTAAATTGTATGGAATTAGTGAAAATTGTATGCAAAAGTAATTATTGTAAAAATGTCAATTACATAGAAAAAAAAATTTTGGTTTCGTTCGTTTTTTGTCCAATTAGCTAAAAAATTATTAAATTCATTGTTGTTTTAAATTGTTATTCTTATATTATTTGAATCAGATGAGTTCAGCAGAAGATGAGGCTGGTCCTTCTGGTGCTTCACCACCTCCCACCGAAGCACCCCCCACCGAAGCAGCCTCCACCCAGCCTCGGCCAAAAAGACGTAGGCGTCGCGCAGCCCGTCCGAGCGCGCAAAATGTCATTCCACCTGTGCAACCGGCCAACGCAGAAAACCAACAGGTTTTGTTTGTTACGGATAACGAACATCTCGTTGGTTTGTCTTTTGAGGAGGTAATAGATTGTTTTATGTTAATTTATATTTTTTTGATTTAATAATTTAGATTTCTTAATAGACTTATAAATTGTATTAAATGTTTATTATAATTTGTAGTAAAATTTTAATCGAAAATGCTTATTATAAATTGTATTATAAATTGTATTTATTTTAAATGTTTGTAAATACTTAAAAATTGTATTAAAAATTGCAGCGTGAAAAACATTTGGAGTTGAGATCGCACAAGCGAACAATTAAGGTGGACGAACGGATTGAGGGAAGGCTGATCAAACTGGGGCTCAGTCACATTATGAAGGTGAAGCATGTCAACATCGACATGCCATTACTGAAGGCAATGGTCGAGTTTTGGCGTCCAGAGACGCATACTTTCCATTTTCCCGTTGGAGAGATGACCGTTACTCTACAGGTAATTTATTTAAACTTGATATTAATTTTTTTTAATATAATTTTCGTATTAATTTTCACAATTAATTGTAACATATAATTTTCGTATTAATTTTCACAATTAATTGTAACATTAATTTAAACTTTATAATTTTCGTAATATTAACATGAAAATTAATTCTAACATATAATTTTCGTAATATTAACATTTTCACAATTAATTCTAACATATAATTTTCGTATTAATTTTCACAATTAATTATAAAATTAATTTAAACTTTATATTTAAAATTCAAATTTGCATTATTTGAATGACATAAATTTAACGTATTTTGTAATTGTTACCAGGATGTTGCCTTCTTATATGGTTTGCGCTCGACGGGCATTCCAGTTAGATCGAATACGAGAGGACCCTGGGAGGAAAAGATTCGTGCAAATCTTTATCCTCATGAAGATTTGGGAGAGTGGCACCGAGAAAGGAGTACCAGGGAGTAAGTGAAAAAAATAAGAATGCAATATTGATTTTGCATATTCAATATATGCATTGCTTACTTGTATTGATTATTTTCAATTTGTACAGGGGCAATGTTGTTGTGGGCAACAACATCAAGTTGAAATGGTTGCGGCAAAATTGCGGGATGGCGCCACAGGCAGATGCTCCTGGTGAGGAGTTAGACCGATACACGCGTGCAGTGGCCCTAGAGCTATTTGGGACGTTGATGTTTCCCGATATTTCTCAGAATTCCGTCCCAGCATACTTTTTAGAGATCGTATCGGTATAATTTTCTTAACTTAAATAATATTTTTATTTTTATAATTTCGTTAACAGTCTAATTTTTAAGCAAAGATACTTTCGTTAAAACATATTAATATATCAGTTAGTATCGAAGATTAAGAAATTACCAATGACAAAAAAGAAAAAAAAATGTTCAAATGTTGAAATTATTATTCAATGTTGCAATTTAATTTTGTTATTTCCAATGTTGAAATTATTTTTTTTCAATGCGTTGTGTTAATTTAAATGCAGGGCAATTTGACTGAAGTTCCGGACTTCAATTGGGGAGGTGCCACGCTTGCTTGTCTATATCGTACTCTGGATCGTGCCTCCATGCGTTTCAAGGTTGTGACGGGACCTTGGATGCTACTATTGTTTTGGGCATGGTCGTACCTCCCTGTTTGTCGCCCAGAGGTTGCTCCTATCGGTGGATTAGGACAGCCTAACCTAGATTCATGTGTGCCGTTTGGCAGGTAATAATTTATAATAATTTTTCAATAATTTTATGCAAATTACAACACATCAATCCTAACCTTCAAAATTTTCAGGAAATGGGGCGAAGCTCGGTCTTTCTCACGGAGCCAGCACCGCGGGGCAGTGGAGAACGCACGGGACTACCTAGCCGTGTTGAACGTTGAAGACATCAACTGGTTTCCGTACGTATTCGACAGGGCTGTCATGCCACGGGTAGCACAGGAGGGTTCCATAGCGGAGCATGTTCGGTTGCCGCTGATTTTTTACCACATTGTTGCCTATTACTATCCCGACCGTTGTAGGCATCAGTTTGGACTGTACCAGTTTACTCCTCCACCACTACCTGTGGTACGTTTGGTATATTTTTCCGATTTATCATACGATCAACTTCAATTTAATTAGAGTAAAGAACTAACGTGTTTATTTTAACAGAGTTGGGACGTGACACAGAACCTGCTGGGCTTCCAGCACGGTACCTATCGAGATCGCCCAGATTTTGCTACCATTTTTGCGAGTGCACATGCTGAGTGGACTGACGAGGCATTACAGGCACGCCAGCTGGAGACTCGATCCTGGAGTGCTACTGATACGCTGCAGTACTTCCGATGGTTTTGGCGATACGGTGCCTCCGAGAGACCCACGCCACGAGAGGATGCCGAGGCACGTCTCCAGCGCACTCAGCAGCTCCCTCTTGCTCAGAGGCAGTACACAAACATGGGGTCCAGACTTCGCAATACGGTACATTTTAATTTTTAAAATATGGAATGTATGATTGGTAAATGGAATTGTGCAATATGTCATTATTCTCGTAAATTGCAGGGCAACTCTGCGCTGAAGAATGCAATTCATGCATTGGGACTAGTTGTGAAGAAGGGGTGCAGAAGGGTGGGAAAGGGAATTCTCGCCAACTGTCGTTCGCAGTTGCATGATGCTTCCATCCCTCTGAGGTAATTTTAAATAATTTAATTTTTTGATTGCGTTTTTTGCATTTTCAATTCAATAATTTAAAAATTACAGGTTGGAGGATTTGTTGGAGCAGCGAGGACTTCCAACAAATATTGAGGATATACCAGATTCTGGGGATGAGTCTTCTTCTGCACGTCCGACTGTACCCACAGACCTTCAGGCGGAGGATCTGATGCATGCGGTTAGTATTCGTTCATATGCAAGTTTCAATTTTAGATACTAATTTATTTATATTGACATTGTTTTTTTTTAATATTATAGGATGGTCGACTGAATACCGGGCGATTAGATGACATTTTAGGACCACGCACGTTCTTTCCTACTCAGTTTCCAGCCTCAGGTCCTACTCCATCCATGCATAGTGCATCAGCATCGACCTCGCAGTTTGCTGGCATTTCTCAGGATCCCACTGGCATTTTCCAGCCTCAGGATCCTCCACCGTACTCCTTTGCACCATTTGGTATGCCTTCCTCTTTTCCTGTATTTACTGTTCCTCCATTTACTGTTCCGTCAGTGCCTACGCCTTCTTCTATTCCATCATTTGGCACTCCATTGGGTAGTATGGGAGGGACAGACTCGTTCAGCACTTTACTGCGGACGGCCGGAGATGAGGAGGGTGATTATGTCCCTATAGCGACTCCTCAGGATGCTGGGCAGCCTGTTGAGTTTGGGCCCATACAGCAGGAGGCTCAGCAGGACCAGCAGGAGGACCGCCAGGAGGAGGACGATGGGGAGTCGGACTCCACTGACTCGGGAGATGTTACTGCCCCGGGCATGCGAGATAGGCGTGTGGTGAGGGTGATTGACAGATTTTCACCTTCAGGACCTAGGAGGAGGCGGCGGCGTTAGTTATGATGATGGACTGATGATGACAGTTCTTTTTTTGTTTATGGACTGATGATGGACGGATCGTTTATTTTTCGTTTATGGACTTGTGATTGACTTGTGTATTACTGATGTTGATTGACTATTTTTCGTTTATGACTTATGATTGACTTCTGTATTTATTGGATTGTTTATTATGACTTGTGATGATTGACTTGTGTATTATTATGACTTGGAATTTCGGAGTGCAAAGCACTACTTGAAACATAAACGTTTATGTATTGAAACGCCAATAAATGAAATACTCCAAACCACAACTTTTAGTGCAAAGCACTACAAAAAATAAAGGAAAAAAAAAACAACCATACAAATAAAACATTGCATTAACAAATCCAACTAAATTACATTAACAACCATAATAATAAAACACATAAATATTACAATGATATAAATATTTAGAGATTTTGACTATCTACATGTTGTAGAATTTCATCCCACCATGGTTGCTCATCTTCATCATTCGGTTGTTGTTGATTACTCGCACCAGTGTTGTCAGCGAACTGAGCGACTTCGTTCCAAAAAGAAGCATCATCTTCTTGTTGATTACTCGGAACACTGTTGTCAACGAATTGAGCGGCTTCGTTCCAAAAAGCCGCTTCGGTTTCTTCTTTTTCTATCTCTGCCATTCGGCTTGCCGCAATTTGTCGAAGTTCATCCCTCTTATTCATTTCTCTCAATTTTTGCTCTGATTTTTTGAGCCTTTTTTTCCTTGCCTCTTCTTCCCTAATTTTTTGTTTACGATCCATTTCTTCATTTCTTTCTTTAATAATCCTCTGCGTCTCTATGTCCCGAGCTCTTTGTTCATTCTCGTCGTGACGTTTGTGCTCATGGTAGTGGTCACGCAATATGTTTTCTTTGTAATTGAAAACTTGAGCACACCTTGTACAGGTCACTGTGTGGTCTCCATTAAAGTTGTATATTTTCTCGTAAACAGTCCAGTGAGTTGGTTCAGACGAGAGGTAGGGTTTCGGTTGTTGTTGGGGGATGGGTTGAGGTTCTGTGTAATATTTTTTGTACCAGTCATATCGCCTTTGTCGGTTCAGATTCTTTTCGTGTTCCCGCCATCGCCGCTCCTGGTACTCCTTCTGTTCCCTTTCCGGCCCACCATTAATGTGTCATTGGTAGTGTATTTTTAACTCGAGCACGTCTCCCTCTTCAGTCGTGTCTTCATGGATGTTGTATTTCAAAATGCGATAACAAGAGCGACAAATTGCCTCGTATTCTCCGTTTTCTGGTTGATTTCTATTGGCAGGGTAATGGTAGAAAGTTGGCCAATACTCAATGCGGGTTGCTCTTCGATAGTTTGGAACATCATTATTTGAGTTAGAGCTATTTCCTTTGTCCATTGTACTGAAGGTTTTAACAAGAAGGATGTAGTGGGTGTTTGTGCATTCTAATTCAACAATGGTTGCTTTTATAAATAATTTCAGTAGTTCAAAGATGACATTGTAAAATCAAATCTTGTCATGTCTTTTGCAGTCTTTATCAGAGCATGCTTGTACTTTTTTTTTAAAATTAAATAATACACCTTCGAACGCGTTTATAAAATGCGCTCCAGGGCTTTGAACGCGTTTTATAAACGCGTACGAAGCTCTGACAAACGAGAGGAAAGTGGACAGCATCTCTCCTTCGTACGCGTTTATAAAACGCGTTCGGAGGGTTGGAGCGCGTTTTATAAACGCGTACAGAGGGGAATTCAAATGCTCGCTTCTGAAACGCGTTCGAACTTTCTTCTTATTAAAAAAAAATAAAATAATTCTGTATATTAAAATTTTTTGTGTCCAAATTTTTATATTAATTAATTTCGGCAATCCTTCTATTATGTCACCCTATTTTTCAACTAACGACAGAATCATTGATCAGGACTCATAACCATGTAATTATTTGATCTTAAAAGTCCAATATGTTTCTGGTATTCGAAAATAAAAAATAAAACCCAATAATTATTGTTCAATTTATGTTATTATTTATTTTATATTATTTCATACGTGATTCATATTTTTTATTTTATTTAACTTAAGTCAGCCAATTGTTTTGAACGAAGTTATAATCTACGGTCAAAAAGGGAAACAAAGAGTGACATGCGCGCGAAGCACTCAAGTTTTCGAGTTGTGAACTTCTTTTATTTAGGTCGTAGCCGCAAAGTGTAGAGTCAAATCTTTGGATTATGTGACGTCCAAATAACAAGATCTTTTAATTAACGTATGTGTAAAATCTTAAAGAATGTCCGCAGTGTGTCTTTTTATGCATGGACAAACTACAAACCATAGAAATGCAAATTTTATCATTATCATAATGTATAGAAAAATGTAAAAAAAAAAGTATTAAAGAAAATTTCAAGTTAAATCGGAGGGCAAATATCATCTTAAGGGCCAATTTGTTTTTTAAATTATTGAATTCTATAGACTGCTTCTATAAACATATATAACTTTTTGTTATAAAATATGATACTTTCATTAGCGGCTATCCTTTGACAGTGAGATTCATATGACATGTTGACAATTATCAAATATAATTTTTCATTTTTTGCGACATTTAGAACATGAAATGTATTTTTATATATATCATCTAAATAAAAATATATCACGCAGGTTTATCGATAATAAACAAACTTGAATTTTGCAAAGGTCCAGATTTAATAATCTAATAGAATGTCAAATAACAGTTTCTATGAATTTTGAATTTTTGATACATTGCCGATTTATAAGGCAAACAACATATTTATAAAATACTTTTTAATTAAATTCAAATATTAAAAAATAAATTAAATATATATTTCAAAAATTATGAAGTTAACCACTAAATATAAGTAAACCAGATGCTACCCTAAAACGCTACACTGTAAAAATTATATTCATCCCATTAAGTCACAAAACGAACCTTGGGGATTACGTACTTTTTAGTCCATGACAGACTGCATAAATAAATAAGGAATCAAGGTTCCTTTGGTAAAGGTCAATAATGAGGAAAGAAGAAACGAAGCTTCCTCAAACAGATGCATGCTATGAAGTAGAAGTATGGACCATTAATTAATTAATTACTTTCTGTTAGCAGAAAAAAAGGAACTTCCAATTAAAAGAAAAAGGCATACAAACAATACAAAAGTAACGGACAGAAGGGAAGGAGAGCTTGTTTTATTCAAGCCTCTTTATTTCCCTCGCTCCTTTAATTTCTTCTTGCTCTTAAAAGAAAGTATAAGGCCAGAAAATTTCGGCAACCACACGTATACTTATTTGTCTCCATTGTCTTCAGTTACTTTATAAAAGACATGAATTTTTTTTTTTTGGTAAAACAAAAGACATGAAATTTAATGTAAATCAAATAGCAATAAATAAATATATAAATACAAAGAATCCCGAGTGTCACGTGTAAAGTGTAACCATAAAGTCATAAAGCATCCCAAGTGGCTATGAAACTAGGAGTGAACTTGTACAAGTTGGTAGTTGTGACAAACAATTAATATACAAAAAACATTTGAGTGTTAACAACAATGTTATATAAAATTTTTGCAATTATATATTCTGTTTTCCCTATAAGTCTAAAGGCGCCATTATTAATAAAATGATACAATTAGAAGTTCTGATAGTTTGACGACATTGTCAAATTCCTTTCTTGGTAGCACTACCTGGAAGATTTGTATAAAAAAATTAAATTCCTATTAGAGGAGAACCACTTATAATAGAGAAATCCGACATTGCACTATGTTGGTTACTTGGTTAACTAAACCTCGGAAATATCTAATCTGGTTTCTGTTCTCTTTGATTGCCAATTCAAATTAATTGACAAATTCTTTTACATGCTACTGAACTTGTTCTAATTAAGGTTCAGCAGCCAAATTTTCAAATCAACTAAATTAAATTTTTTTATAAAAAGGAAAATGATTTAAAAATTTAACCCGATTCGGCGAAAAACTAATTAATGGCTGTAATAAACCCTCCATTTCATTCCTATGCCCCAAATTCACAAATCAAGCCAACCTCCCAGTCTCGCACATAATATCACAAACCAGTCAAAAAAATAAATAACCAAACAAATTTTTAACATACGAAAAAAAGAAAAAAAAAATCTATTGGAGATAACCAATTGCTAACCTACACCGGCGGCAACACGGATGGTGGCACCGAAGATGGTACCGGCTCCGCTACAAGAGGAATTGCGGCAACCCTACTTGTCTCCGGCTTCTTAGCCGCATCTTTCTCTGCTACTTCACAACGGCAAATCGGGCAAGTAGAATGCGAGTACAACCACATATCTATACAATCCACATGGAACAAGTGCTTGCATTTCGGCAGCTGCCTCACCTTCTCGCCTGTTTGTATCGGGCCGATACAAACTGCACAGTCCGGGCTTGCACCGGCATCTTTCTCAGCCCCCGAGTAAGTACTTGTCGGTAAAGCAGCTAAAGTCGACTTGCTAAGTCCACCGTTTACAGTCGGCAGATGAGTACCCGCCTGCCTGGCACGGCGACGGTGCCTGGTACAGAGGTACCAAATGAAGATGTACACAAGGAAAGTCACAAGGCCAATGGCGAAAGAGAGACCCATGTAAACATATCTAGTAATTTTGCTCTGAGAAAGTGAGTCTTGATCTGACATCAGCCATGGGTTGAAGCTCATGCTTTGTAGGATGTCTGCAGAGAGAATTGGTTTATATTTGGTTTGAATTGGCTTCGTCTGACAGCGAGTTCAGAAATAAATAAAACCCTTATTTAAAAAAAGAAATTCAATACAAGCGAAAGAGAAATCTGCGAGAGAAAACTATGGGCACGGAGAAAAAGGATCAAGGATAATTTGTCGTGTAATAGCATATATATTTAAAAAGAGTAAAAGAGAGAAAAAAAATGGAAAAGCGGGTCCATTTTGGGGGAGGGATTAATTAGTAAAATAGAAAGGGAAGAATCGGATTAGTTTGTTTATTTGATTTTACACTAGCTAGATTTTAAGGTCTCTATCATGGGGAAAGAAATTGGGATCAGGATTGGAAGGAGATAAGACGTAGTAGAGGAACAGTTGTTGCCAAAATTTTCAAAGGTCTTTTAGTCACTTTTCTTTTGCAATTTCCCCCTTGAGAGCGTACGTAGTTTATTTGTACAACTGTTTTAATATTGTGAGGGTTTAGAGCTGGTCAGTAAACACTTTATAATTAATTCACGCGGTAATAATTTGAACCATTACTAAAAGTACATTAATTTAGCCGCAAGCAGGTGGAAATTCACAATTGTCTATAACTAATTGATAGTACTTTACAGTTGGATTAAAATTTACTAAATATAGATGTGATGTTGCACTTTACCATTAGTTCATCATATTTGAGAAGTTGTCACAAACGATTTGTTGTCATTTTTAAACAATTAATAGAAAGCTAGATTGTTTAAGAAATAATTAATTTTACAAGGGAGGTTTAAGTGTCACCAAATCAAATTCTCTTGAATTTCTTAATTTAAATGTACTATTGTAATATCAAAGAAACAAATTTATAGTAAAAAAAAATTATGGCTGCATTACCATAAAGGGAATAATACTATTTTAGTAAACTTTATTCCGGAGCAAAGCCAGGATATGTTGTAGACTGTGGGATATTTTGTAATTTTGCAATTATCTATACTTACATATTAAAGCATGCGTAACAAGAGGTGTAACACGTTAGATCTAGGAGGTAAACAGATGTTTCTGCCGTTCGATTGGTTTGATCTGCGGTTGCATATCAATCGCTAGCCGAAGCAACATCATTGCTTGGTTTTCCATCTAATATAGAAATAAATTGAATGACACATCTATTTGTATCGCTGGTAAATTAACAAACATATTTTTATTGTCTAATATTGTTTTGTTTCTTTATTTGCCCACATAAGAGGGCATCTTATGCTAGTTATGACAATGGAGTTAATAATTTTTTTATTACATAGTTAAACCAGAATATAACATACATAGCACATATCCCGGATATTATGACCTTATGCCAAATTCCCGGAATTTCTTATGCCAAATTTATTATAAACAATCCAAACTCTTCACAAAGTTACACACTTCCCAATAAATTTATGCCTAGAATTGGCTATTCCCCCAATTCTCAACCCATCCAAACGACCAGTACGAGCTACTCAATTCAATATATGTATCGAATTTTTATAGCGAACCACATTTTTTTTTATTAGTAATTTTTTTAAAAGATCAATTTTAGCAAAAAATTATTTTCTTTTATCAATTTCGAGTCATATTCTAGAATAGTATTTAATACTTATAAGGTTTTAATGTTTGATATGTAAATTCAAGTGGGTAGTTCAAATTGGCCGTCAGATCATAATACCGATATATCCATACCACATGTACCACATTCTGGTCTGACTCTTCATTATTTTGAAGCAGGATGGTGCATTGCCAAAATATGTCATAAATTATCATAAGTTCCGATTGAGTTTATCACAAATTATCAGCAAATAGTAGTGGCCTAAATAATCAATGTTAATTTGAAGTTGCCGATGTTATTGTAAGTTGAAAATTTAATTTCTATCTTAACAAAAAAAGATGCGGATATCCAAAAAGAAATATAATTAATAAAAAACAAAGACGGAGCTTGGGGTCAACCTTGTGACAAGGCTTTTACAATGTGCCCCTTCAGAGAAAAAAGAAAAATATCTACGAGTACAAAGTTGTATCTTACGACTTAGGTACACTCTTATCAAACAAAAGCCTGGCTTTTTATACGGCAGCCGCAACAACACAAGCACAGGAAGAAGACAGGCTGGAAGAACAGCTACTGGTTTGAAGGTACGTAGGGTGCAAAGGGGTCCAACCTACAATCATTTTGCATGCTCCATAATTAAAACATTAATAGAACATTATTCAAAACTTTTTCTTCATTTATGATGCATTAAAACAAACCAAGTGGTGTATTAAACGCTGAGAAAATATTGGAAAAAAAAAACGTTAATAAATTGTCCAGTCTATGCGCCTCGTTATACGCGTCGTTACATTAATTGGAGGCAGTGCCAGATTTTCTTGGAATGGGGTCACTTGTCCCATTTATTTATTTATTTATTTAATTTATTTTATTTTTTTCAAATATGGTTATAGCTATAGTTTTTTTTTTTGAAGGCGTAAATAATTTTATTTTATTTTAATTTTTTCAAATATGGTTATAGCTATAGTTTTTTTTTTTTTTTTGAAGGCCGGTTGGCAAAGTGCCAACGGCAGTTATCTCTATGGTTATGAATAAAAAATAAGTTTGTTACAACAACATCTTTTGACCTTGATGTTATATACTGAAATGTTCTGTTATTGATAACTATGAAATGTCAATATTATTAAACAATAACTACATTATGTTCAAGTACTAGCAGATTACTTGACTCCAATTAATTGGTAGATTTCCTGTACCCTCCTCGGGTTGGTGGGACAATTTAAGCAATCGACTGTTCCCCCGTTGAATATCATTTTGGTTCATAACTTCTTTATTTTTCTATTAATTATTTTGTTCAAATATTATATAATGTCCAACGTTGAATGAGAGCACATGCACATTAATTTCGGATGTCAATAAATGAAGATAATCGAGTCTGTCAAGTAATATATATATATAAGTTTAGCTACGGTGATTCGCGACCAAAACTTCTAGATCTAGATCAAAATAACCGATTCAAACCGTCCAATATGATATCCCGATTTAAAACTCCGTGCAAACCAAATTTTTTATTTTTTCGAAATTTTTAAGTAATTTTTTCGGATTTTGAAAAACTGATGTTTTTAAATGGTTCAGAACCAATTAGATTAACGATTTTCTAAAATTTCAAAAAAATACTTAAAAATTTCGAAAAAATAAAAAATTCGGTCTACATGGAGATTTCAATAGGGAGATCATATTTGACGGTTTGGATCGGTCATTTTGATCTAGATCTAGGAGTTTTGGTCGCGACTCACCGTAGCTAAACTCTATATATATATATATATAGAGGATGGCTAATGTGCCATAGATGGCACAGAGGGTCCCGTGCCATAGAGTCGTTTTTCGAGATCCAAAATTCAAATGCTTAATTTGAATCATCCAAGTTATTCACCACATTAAAATATTCTTGGAGACCAAATTTTACATTTTTTCGAATTTGTTTGCTATTTATTATGATATTTTTAAAAAACGTTATAATTGGAGTATTTCAGACCCTCCAATTTGAACATATCAAAATAAATACCAAAAAAATTCAAAAAAATGTAAAATTTGGTCTCCAATGGTATTTCAATGTGCTGATCAATTTGAACGGTTTGGATTGACCGATTGAATTTCGGATCTTCAAAAAATGACTCAAAAAAGACATCTATGGTATTGCCATCTATGGCACTTTATCCCACCTCTATATATATATATATATATATATATATATATATATATATATATATATATATATATATATATATATATAAATATATAGAGGATTGCTAAAATGCTATGCATAGCACGGATGGCTTCGTGCTACGGATTCGTTCTTGCATTTCATGCTTCAAACAACCGATCCAAACCGTTCATTATCTTCTACATATTGAAATCTTATTAGAAACCAAATTTTACATTATTTTGAAGTTTTTTACTATTTTTCTAAGATTTTTGAAAATCACTGTTATTGAAGGGTCCAAAATTTATTAGATTAAGTATTTTAAAAAATCTGAAAAAAATAGTAAAAAAATTCAAAAAATGTAAAATTTGGTTTCTAATGAGATTTTAATATGAAGAAGATAATGAACGGTTTGGATCAGTTGTTTGAAAAATGAAATGCAAGAACGAATCCGTAGCACGAAGAACATTCGTGCTATGCATAGCATTTTAGAAATCCTCTCTCTCTCTCTATATATATATATATAGAGGTGGGCTAAAGTGTCATAGATGGCAATGCCATAGACGTCTTTTTTGAGTCATTTTTTTAAGATCCAAAATTCAATCGGTCGATCCAAACCGTTCAAATTGATCACCATATTGAAATACCATTGGAGACAAAATTTTACATTTTTTTGAATTTTTTTGGTATTTATTTTGATATGTTCAAATTGGAGGGTCTGAAATACTCCAATGATAACATTTTTTAAAAATATCATAATAAATAGCAAAAAAATTCGAAAAAATGTAAAATTTGGTCTCCAAGGATATTTTAATATGATGAATAATTCGAAAGGTTCAAATTGAGAATTTAGAGTTTGAATCTCGAAAAATGACTCTATAGCATGGGACCCTCTGTGCCATCTATGGCACATTAGCCATCCTCTCTCTCTCTCTCTCTATATATATATATATATAAATTTGGTCAATGTTATTTTATTATTATTTTTTATTTAGGATCATATAAAATTTAGTTCAACATTGGTCCGAAGTATTTTAATCGAATATCAAACATTATCGGATTGCAGTTAGAACTAATATAAATCAATCCCTTAAAGAGAATCTAAAGCATACTATATTATATGTCCCTTTTAAAATTATTAATTTTCTTTTAGCCTCATTTTTAAGTCAAAGAACTCACCAAAATTGAGTCATATTTAGGCAAATAAATTTTTACATCTATATGTCAAATTTTATAGATTGTTAATTTAAAAATGCATACATATATGATGTATTTGTGCATCATGGCCTTATTGATCGGTATTTTTACAAATTGATAAATCTAATTTAATCAATTCAATCTATATATTGAAATCTCGTAATAAACTAAAATTTACATTTTAAAATATTTACTATTTTTTTTAAAACCTGCCATTTTTTTATACGAACTAATATAAACAACATTCCAAATATTACAGGTTTTAAAAAATTCGGAAAAAATAATAAAAAAATTCGAAAAAATATATAATTTGATTTGCTATGAATTTTGTATATATAATGCCATAATTCAGAGAGCTCTGCCGTTATCTTATAAATAACTGAGTATAAAATAAATATAAAAATTACAATAGCTGAGTTCATATAGAGCTCGATTGTATTTGCGGAACATCTCCGCTTAATCTTTGATTCGACAAAGTTATTTTTAATTTCAAATTAAGTTTGAATTAGAATCAGCTTTTTTGAACCGATTCGTTGCTTTATTTATTTGGTGCAAATGACTCGCTTGGAGACTATCAAACCGCAAACGCCGCAGAAAACCACACCTTTGTCTTTAAATGCGCCTCTGCAAGTGCTTGTGTTCTCCATTATGCCAAGTTGTTGCCTTGTTGGTCATGTTGGATCCTACCACTTTACGTCAGAGAGCCTATTGAGTATTGAGTGAAATTTTTGTAGTTTTCTCATACGTTAAGCATTAGTTAGTACAAAACTTGAAATTGTCATAAAGAGAAATATCTATCGACGGGTTGTATCTTCGTTTGACTTTTAATAAAATTGAATCCTAGCAATTTAGTAATTACAATTCAAGCAACCCACGAAGGGACGGGCAGGAGCGAAAAGCCAAAGGCTATTGAATTCAGATTTGGTGCCGCGCGGCATACCATGTAGCGCGGCATCGTAGCCGTCTGATCAAGATCTAATGGACAAGGGAGCTTCGTGTATGTAATCTAGATCGATAGGCCCGTAAAAAATAAACCGTCCGATTAAGATCAGACGGCTCGTACGCGCGCTACACGGTGTCCCGCGCTACACCGGATTCGGGTCCAAGGCTATTTACTGCCTGTTGGCCTCAATGTACGGACCAAGGGGTGGGACCAGACCAGCCTTAATGGTACAATAATTTCGCATGTTTCGGATATAATTAATTGTTTATATGTTTAATCCATATGTCACTAATATTGTGTATAATCTCGTTTTAATCGTTGAATTTCAGTTTATTCTTTTGGAGTCGTCAAATTTGTTAATTATTCAATTAAATTTGGTCACTTTATAAAGAGTTAATCTAATTGAATTAATTAACTTGAAAGTCAAATTAGATTTTTTTAGATGTCAACAGCTTGTAGATTTTTTAGCTGGTATATGACAAACTCGTTCCAGATCAAGCAAAAGGTAGTGATTAGTGAACTAGTTAGACGTTTAATTAGACAAAACCTTCATAATTAGGCCATTTTTTGTCTTAAATATGATCAAATTTGAATAATTCAAATGTTCGGTGACTCTAAAAGGATAAACTAAGAGACTCGTGCTAGATTGTACATAAAAATAGTGACCTCCTAAAGATTTTATCCTTATTCATAGGTTTTTTTTTATGTAATAAACTGTCCCAAAGAAATATCACTATTCAGAAACCAAAAACAAAACAAACCGTCTGATCAATATATTTATATATTATAGACTGAATTAGATAATATATTTATATGGAGAAATTCTTCGATGAGAATCAATTTTGAATCAGACTTTAATCGCAACCGTTCATGAGTGCTAATGAATTAATCATTCCTAAAAATATGCACTTGAGATTAAAGTCCGGTTCACAAATTGGTTTTCACGGCAGAATTTCCCATTTATATAATGTTTGCGATTTTATGTTCTGAATTCATTTTAATTTTTGCATTAACCCATGTAAATTGTATGTTCACAGTAAGCTTCCAAAGCTTCTATATTTATTTCCCATTTGCCCAAAATTAGCCATTCTTATTAGCAAATAGTTATATTTAAGTACACTGGTATTCATCTTAATCACTTAAATTTACCCCTCACTGCATCTAAATGGATTACTTATTAATTACACTTAACTTGAAAAGAAAAAAATTACCGTAAAGCAAAATCAAAATTATACACACAGGGTAATAGTTAGTTTAGTGCCTTAAAATAAAGTATACAGGATTATTTCTTTATTCTCTCTAAAGTCTAAACAAATAATGAATTCGAATTTTTTTTTAATCTTTCTAGCTAGATAGAATAAAAATGACAAAAATATTAAATTGGTGGTCAAGTAATCAGTTAAAGGGGCTAATAATTGTTTAAGACCATAAAATACTCACTCCCAAGTTACCATGGTGTGTTTGGATAAGCCATGAATAAGGAATAAGAATAAGGAATTTTGGTATGCGTGCTTGTCCAAATTTCTTATTCTTATACCATGATTTTGTTAATATAATAATAAGGATTCAAATTCCTTATTCTTGTGTTGTTTGGGTTGCACAAGAATAAAAATAAATACGTATACCGAAATTTCTTATTTTTATTTTTTATTCAAGACTCATCCAAACACTAATATTTCCATGCGAAGCGATTTAACTATTGTCAAGCACTAATGACCGGCTAATTATTAGTGTTAGCGGCAGTTTTTTTTTAATAACACTGGGGCAGAGCTCAAGTTTCCATCGTAGCTTTACTATGTGATTATATAATACAACAATATAATAATAACCTAGAAGCCTAGTGTTGATGCCTATATATCAACCCAATCAAACATCCTTGAAGTGCCATAACCACGTTCCCCTGTTTAGACATTGGGGGGGGGGGGGGGGGTTTCCAACCCGTTTAATCCGTCTAAATAGTAAATTACAACCTTAGCGTGTTGTAGTGTATCGTGTCAAATACGAATGTGTTTAACACCGTGTCATGTCGTGTTGACATGTGTTATATTTGCAACAATGTTGTGTTGTGTCGTGTTGAGTAAAGGAAAACACCAACACAATATAAAAAATTAAAAACTAACAAAACACAGTTGGTAACCATGTTAGCACGCCAAACCTGCAGTTTTGTCAATTGTGTCAAACCGTGTTAGAAACTTATTATTTTTTTTCATAGAAATTGCAAAAAAATATTAAAAATTATTTAAAAATTGAAAAAAAAATCATAAAAAAAATTCAAATTAAATTTTTGAGTTTCATTGTCTAGATGAGAATTTTTTTTGATATTTCATGATAAAAATGTATAATTAAATAAACAATAGGAATCAGATGATGTTAATTGATATTATTTTGAAAATGTGTTTGTTTATTATGAATTTATGATACATTTTTGCTTGATATTTTAAATACTCCGTCACTATTAATTTTTATATATTGATATTTTTGTGCTACGCTAAAGTTTTGAATTTAAAAATTATATAAACATGTAAAATTTAAAATCAACCTTACTTTATTTTTATGATTCATTAATATTTCTATACTATTTTTTATTTTGAACTTTAAAAGTTAAAATAATATATGGAGCCATGTTGTGTCGTGTCAAATCGTACTGTGTTGAACCGTGTCATGTTAAACTTTGTCACCTTTCAGAAAATGCCAACACAACACAGTTTTAACACGCCACACCAACACACATGTGTCGTGTAATCGTTTTAACACGACACGATACTCGTGTTAAATCCGTACATGTGGCGTGTTGTGTTGTGGTAACACGAGTATGTATCATGTTAACATACCAAACATATCACAATTTGTAATTCACTACTTCTAATCCGACCGGTATTCTAATAAATTTAATCTTTATTATGGTTGAATCAGTTTTTAATTTTATTAACTTGATTGTACCAGATCGGGTTATATTTTTACTCTTGATAATCCGATTTATATCTAACCCGTTTAATTAGTTTGACTTAAAAAACTTTGATCCATATGTAAAAAAGAGTTGAATTTCTAGTTTAAATTTTAACAATTAGTTTAGATGACTTTTGTAGATTGTTGTCTAGCTTTGATGCTTTTGTTTCATAGATGTTATTTGTCAAGATTGTTATGTGTTAAGTAATTTTTTATTTCATTTTTGAACAATTAAAATCACCACCCGTCTGATCCATATGCAATCCGCATAACGCATATGTAACAAATTATATGGGTGGTTGGTCAAATTTGTTTTTTCAATCCGATATAATTGCATTGGGGTCGGAATTTTAATAAAAAAATTTATTATAAACTTCCATATTTTTAAATCCGATTTTAAAATTTCAACAGTCCGATCAATGATGATTCATCAAGAACCGTCTGATCAATGATGGTTCATCAGTGTAAAACTATGTCGTGTTAAAATGCTTTGACCGGACGGTTCAAAACGTTCCTAAATTTTCAACCGTCCATATTTTTAAAATTTCAACGGTTCAAAACTTTCCAGTTTCAAATGATGCTGTTTATTTTTTTATTTTCGAGATACTAAATTTTTATTCAATACTATAATTCGAGAGGTACTTTTTTTTTCCCATTAATTACAGATCGATAGTATTGTCAAATTAAATAAATTTTATTTAAATTGATGCAAACATAATACTGTAATCCTTAGTTGTTATTCCAACCTTATTTTTTATTTACTCCATTATATTTCATTATTTCTTTATCTTATCTTATGCAACCTCTGCTAAAAATATGTACAATAATCTGTAGTATTATTAATTTGTTAACGAAAAGTATCATTATTATATCGATGAAAGATGGATATAGATCGAATATACATGCAAGAAAATTTTATTACCACAGGTAATATTTCAACTCCCCAATTAAAAGGTGGCAATGATCATATTCCACATCCATGTGGTAACTACCAAGCATGGTTTTTTTTTTTCTTGAACATTTGTTTATTATTTTCATTAAACTTCGATCTAGTAATATTATTTTATATAGTAACAAATTTTTTTGGATGACTAAAGAGACTTTTACCTGCGCGCCTTGTCACATCTAAACAAAGAAAATACATCTATAGAGTCCATGAGCATTAGAATTGCTATATTATGTTAATTATATCGGTTGTTGAATACTTTGACTATTTCGTATAAGATCCTTGTCAATAAGTTTATCCTTATCACCATATAATCAGTGTGGAATTTGAAGTGATCTCTACATTTGGGAATTCTCTCTCAAGTGGACTATATCCTATTCCTAATTCAAAAAGAAAAAGGAACTCATTTGATCTGATCCAGATATTTTACTCCAGTTGAGATAATCTACTGGCGTTGCTTTCTGTGAGGATTGAGAAACAATAAAAAGTGCCTAGCTTTGATGCATGAACTTATTAGTAGAACCCAGTACTTTGTCAATTAAATCATGAGAACATACACACACAAATGTTGCTTTTACTGTCAATTTTTGCATCTTGCTTTCTCTTTCTATGGACCATATAAAACCAATTCTAAATAGGAAATACGTAGGATCTAAAAAAATGTATACTATGAAAAAAATTTAGAAGGGGACAGTAGTGGATAGCTAAACCGCCCCTATCCTTCCAAAATTGAATAATTTGTATGCCTATATTGATTTCTTTTTTTGTATAAAAATTTATTTAATTATTCTCTGCTACAATATAAAATCCAAACAGGAAACATCTAGAATCTAAAAATGTATAGCATCAAATATTTTTTTGAAGGGGACAGTATTGGCCTGCTTATGCTCCTATATATATCCTTCCAAAAATGAACAATTCAGTATATACATTGATTCTTTGTAAATGAAATTTATCGAAGTATTTTTTGAAGAATTGCTTATTTTCTTGTTGTAAAATTCTGTTGGGTGTTTTGGTTGGCTCTTTTTGGTTTAACATCTTTGGGTTAAGCCTTTTTTTTTATGTTTTGTGTTTCTGTTGTAAAAGTACTGTGTTATTTTGGCAAATTAGTCTTTACTACTATTTCAGAATATTATAATATAAATATATAATTTGATGATCATCAATTTAATTGTTATGTCGACCTTATGTCAGTAGAACATATTGATATCATGAAAAATACCATTTTTTGCTACTATTAGTGTGATCCAGACTAAAAGCAGTCATTATTCACATTGAAAGCTTAAATTTTATTCTTAAAATATTCTTTAAATGTGAATGATACAAAAATTAAGAATTCGTTTGGTTCTGCGGAACTGATTCATGACACCTTCACTGTTAATTGGTAGTTCCAAAAGAAAAATAAAATGTTAAATAAGATAAATCTTTGAGATTTTAAAGTGAATCGTGACTTTTTTTTTTTGAAAAAAGATGGAAGCGCCATCCAGTTCCATTTTGATGAAGTGAATCGTGACTGTATTGAACAGAACCCCGCTAAACGAATTGAAAAAAATATATATATTGTCTAAACGAATAGTTTAAGTGCAGGGCCGATGATTTTTTTATGGTATATAATTGCGACAGGAATACGGGGAAGTTTTTCCTAGTGGGAAATGTTCGGTTGAGCGAATTGCCAATGCTTTCTGCAAAACAACCCAGTTATCTTGATATGGTTACAACCGGATTAGTTTAGTAAAAATTGTCATGGTAATATACAGTACATATTACATGTTGAAAAAAATTACTATTTTTATAAATAAAATTTATCTGACACCGCAGATTAGGTTGGCATGTTAATATTTTTAAAATTTTATTTTTTATTTATGATAAAATTATTATTGTTTAAAAATTATATTTCTATTTAAAAATAAAAATTTTATTACTATTTTTTGGAAATTAATTTCACTTGAATCTAGGAGTGCCATTCCTAGTGGCGCGGCGGAGGGCGCCGGTCTCAATGTTGCCTGACATGCATGTTTATAATCATTTTTTTTATATGTTTATTATTAAATTTTCAGTTTCAGTAGTGTTTGTTAAAAAAAATTTACGGCATATGTACTGTTCAAGGCTACCTTCATCCCATGTTGAATTTGACTATATAATTTGATTTTTGTTTAGATATATATATTTTTTACTTTTGTTTTATGTGGATATATATGTGCGGAAATAAATAAGAAGTAAACATTAAAATCTGAGAATGTGGGTACTTCTTTTTGTTTTTTTTTCCGCAAAATAGAACAAAAAGTCATGGTCTTCTCCTATCGTCTCCTATATTCTTTAGGCACTAGCAAACTCCAGCTCCTCTCTTTCTTGTTTTTATTTGAAAAGGAAAAAAAAATTGATTAAAGCTATGATTTTTGAAGATTAAGTTCTTATCTTTGGGGTTTATCTTGATTCTGTGAATCAGGAAAAAATGTTGATACGAATGGTAACAACTGAACCGTGAAGAGGAAGTTGAGACGAGATAACAACGAATTGTAACCATGGCTTTCTTTAATATATATTATATATTATATATATAGGCCAGTGCCTCCATGTTCTTTCTTTTATGGGCCATAAATAAATGGAGCCCAAGTAAAAAGTAAGATAATATATTGGAAGAATATCTATTCCTTAAAAGTTGGACGTCCAAATCCGGAAAGATCTGTGTACTTAACCAAAAAATCTATGTAATTTTTGACTGATATTATTTTGCAGTTGACAGCGTCATCTTGACTGATATTATTTTGCGATTGAAACCATCATATTGAGACGTACAATATCATGATGATGAACGCATAAATGAACAAAGGAGTAGAATACTGTTTAGGCCTAGGCCTGAAAACAGCGACCGTTTCGATCGTCTTTTCATTTCGTTTCGTGTAAAACAAAACAAAATGGTTAAAGATTTTGGTTGCGTTTTTAAAACAAAACGGTTAACGCAAGTATGAAATGGTTTCGTCCATGTGTATTTTCGTGATTTCGATCATTTCGTTCAAAACGCAACGATCAACGCAACAGTCCAGTTGAGTGATCGTTTTACACATTATGCACCCCTATTTAGGCCCAAAAACAAAGGAAAAAAAAAGAAAAATGGAAATAGACTCCCCGCTTGGCCGTTTGTATTCTCAAATGGGCTATATATTGTTTAATTTAGATTGTCTAATTATATAATTAACATGGTCTTAAAAAACTAACAAAGAATGGGTGACCTTTCTTTTTTTCCTTTAAAAATCCCTAAATTGCTTGCGCTATGCATTTGGTCAATTCATATCAAGCAATGAAGGTTTTATGTGAATACAAAAAAATACAACGGATCAAAAGAGATGACGTATATTTGAAATCCAACGCATTAAAATAGAGATGATAAAGTATGTTTGATATTAATCTTGTAAATAGAATTATCGTTCTTGAACAGTAAATAGTATAATTATACAAGCCAATGATGAAATTATAGTCATGTTTTAATAGAGGTTAAGCGTATATATACTTTCGTAAATACTTATTTATATAGGGTGCGTTTGGATCGTTGGAAGAAAGAAGAAGAAGAAGGAAGAAGAAGAAAAAAAATTATAAACAATCCAAACTCTTCACAAAATTACACACTTCCCAATACTTCTTCCCACTTCTTCCCTTCTTCCCTTCTATTTTAATGCGTTGGATTTCAAAAATTATATATAGAGAGGGAGGATTCAATCAAATCGATTTGATCGAAGTCTCGATTAAACTCGTCATATCTCAATTTTGAAAGTTTAAATGACCGATTCAAACCGTTCAATATGATCTCCATATTAAAATCTCCTTCCACATCAAATTTTACATTATTTTTTTTTTGAAATTTTCAAGTATTTTTTTTTGCATTTTTAAAAACTGCAGTTTTTTAGGGGTTTAGAACCACTATTTTATAAAATTCTAAAAGTAAAATTTGGTGTATACGGAGATGTTAATATGGAGATCATATTGAACTGTTTAAATCGATTATTTGAACTTTTAAAATTGAGATCTGACAGAATTTAACTGGAACTCCGGTCAAATCGAGTTAAAACCATTCCCATATAAAAACAAAAATATGAAGAATATTGCACCCCCGAACCCCATAAGACCCATTTAAAATCCTACACTAAACTCCATCCACTTTGTAAGTAAGGAACTTTGATTGGTTCATGTATTGACCGACTATATTCTGTACAGTTTAAACTACGAAACGCGGTAATAGTTTCTTATTTAGCACGTTGTATACTGTTTATGATGCATTACCAAATGGCTTTTTGTGGACTTGGCACTTTGTATGATGTATTACCTAATAGCTTTTAAGGTATAAGGAGTTAACACAAAAATGTAATTGGTCTCTTGTCCAATTGTATGAATTTCATGAAGAGTTTTTTGAGTAGATGCCGTCAATTTTGTGTTAGACGATCTGGATCAACTCATTTTATGGACCGACTCTTCTATAGCCTCGCAACCAAAATTTGATTTTCTCCTTGAAATTCCTAAATACATGAGATATCTATTCTTGTCTATCAGTTTTGTTCATAATAGGTACATAATTTAATTATTGTTTCTTGGCAGAATTTTTTTTTATTTAGATCATTCGATTCTAAGTAATCAATTAAAATTTGTTTAAATTCTTCAGGAAAATCATATTTTTTTATTTACATTTACTTGATATACTAAATCTAAATTTTTTTTAGCAAGACTCATATTTTTATTAATAAGTTCTTAAAAATCTAGCAATTTATTTTTAATAGACTTTTTCGAATCTTGCAATGTCTAATGTAGCAAATCATTCAAAAAGTATTGCTATATTAGACATTGCAAGATTCGAAAAAGTCAATCAAAAATAAATTTGCTAGATTTTTAAGGATCTATTAATAAAAAATTGAGTCTTGTTAAAAAAATTGTTAGATTTAGTGTATAAAGTAAATCTAATAATAAAATAAAATTCAACATAAATAAAAAATCTAGTTATAAAAATCTATGTAAAAATCATCTTTCTTGTGGTGTTGATTGGAGAGGTGCATATGCCATCAGAAAGGCAGTCTAGAATCTGGACTCTCACAAGAAATTGACTACCAGAAAAGTCACTTTTTCTTCAAATGTCTTCCGAAACAGGGAATCAGTATCACAAATATAAAGCCAATAAACGTTTCAAAGTAAGGAAAAGGACCTCATTCGAAAGCAATAAGGCCGCCAATTATTTCCATTTCACTCTATTACAAATTATTGGAGCAAGGAAAGATTTTTTTTTTTTTATATTCCAAGAGGCCTTTCTTTATCACCTGAAATATATAAAGGTAAAAGTTAGCTAGAGGAGACATTTCATGAGTTCACTTTTCTTAATCAATGCAATCTAGCAGAGTTAATATCGGATTTTGATGAAGGAATAAAACTGTACATGCGAAAAAGTTTTAAATATTTTTGGTTGGTCAATTACAGAGTTTAAAATGTTGGCGGTTTCATAAAGCACATATCGAACAATATGATGTTAGTTGCATGCAAAGTACATTTTCATGAATTATTAGTAATAAGCAAGGAATAGTGAAATTAAAGGTGACGGTGGAGGAAATTAGAGATCATTAATGTACATCATATTTATTAATTAATGATCTTCATATAACTATTGAGAATTTTATTAATTAATTTATTAGGGCCTACTTTGATAAAAGAATCAGCGGCTCTGCCAGTTCCCAAGATCAAAAGCAAGTGCTATAAATTATTTCTCTCAGGAGAAAAAAAAATTGCTCTGGATATAAGATATGAGTACCAGGGAGTCCTTATCCACAAAATTGATGATTGAGCAATGTCTGATCAACATCTCACCTCATCAATCTCTTCATATTTTCTAACAGTGGGAAGTGTATCAACAAAAATATATATTCACTAATCACTATCAAATCAAGCTAGTACATGAAGATGCCAAGGCAGCACTGTCCAAAATTCCCTGCTATATCGTTTAATTTACAATCTCATTTGTAAAACTAACACCTAAACTGGAGGCAATTGGTCCATGGTCTCCTCCACTGCTCTCTTCTGTGTTCGACCAATGACCGATCGACACAGCGGGCATGTAATGTGAGAGTACAACCACATATCAATGCACTCGGCGTGAAACAAATGCCGGCATCTCGGTAGTTCTCGCACAATCTCTCCTTCTTGGAACGGCTCAAGGCACACCGAACAGACCTCACCATCACTAGTATCAGTAATTCGGTTTTTGTTATACTTGAATGTTGGAAGAGAGGCAATTACTAACTTACTGAGGCCATGGATGCATTCAAGCTGACGAATGACTGCAGTCTCTGTACCGGTGGAATCGAGTCGGTTGAATATGAATTGGAAGAAGATTACAATGGTTATGAAGGCGAGTCCGGCACCACAAGCAAATGCTATGGGGATTATAGAAGGATTTGGAGAGAAATAGTTTGATTTGTCATCTGAGGCGAATGAAGATGAATCATTGATCGACATTGGTGATGATGGAAGTTAGTTAACTTGAAGTTGGTTCACCAGATGTTATATAATGAAGATGGAGCAATATATATGTTTTATAGGATTCAAGTCTACAACTTCACAACTTCAAGTCTTCACAAGTTAAAGATGATAACGACACAGTTGGAAGATCCCATTATTATATATATTAAATGTGATGGTGGGTAGGATTTTAACTTGTGGCCATAAAATCTAACAGGGATGTAGATTTTGGCACGGTATTGAATGAAGTTGTAGTATGACAACAACTATAATTCGAAAGATTCCTGATAGATATATTGGTATATATATATATATATTAAAAAATATGAATGCGACATACTGAGTGTTAAATTTACCTTTTAGTTTATTTATTGGTAGACAATTTAGCAACCGCAGATGCTAATAATTTATTTGTATATTCTATTAAGTGTAAATTATACAAAATGAAAACTTGAATTTGTATATAGCTTAACTAAATAAAAAAAGGGTTTGAACTTGGAAGATCCATGGTTCATATCTATACATGAGTGTGTCGAGGGGGAAAAAAATATTCATTTTTTAGAAAGCTAAAAAAAAACAATATTCTCCCTATGAAAATCATTTGTAAAAAAGAAATTAGAAAAGTATATCGAAATTTAAAAACTGTGATCTAAGTAACAAGTTTTCTTTGAACTCTAAAAAAAAATAAATAGTGTGAATTTCAATTGTGCCTGAGTTTAATTACAATATTAAGTTGACTACTGACTTGTTTTATTTATTAAACCCATATTTAAATTCAAAAATCTAAATCCATTCTGGTGCTGCACCAAATGTCTCTAGTACTGTTCAATTAAAAATTATTTTTCTTTTTTTAATTGACTGAGAGTTCTAAATTTGACAGTTTTTCAAAGTTTGATAATTGCAGAGTCTTTGGAACAAAAGCAGGGTGCATATCGGGAGTCCTGTATCGCTACAAAGGGAAAATTTACTGCTACTTACCGAGAATATGACGTGGTAAGTGAAAAAAACAAAATATAACGTGGCACTTATTTTAGATGCTTCGACAAATTGGCCTTTATGAGCAGGTGTACTAGATTTATATCCTTTGGTGATGGGTCGTCGTCATGGTGGAAAATTATATAGTTAGGCAATCTTTCTTTTATTAACAATTCTATTTTATTTATTTCTGACAGTTAACCGTGCAAATTGTTATGTTATTATAATACTAATCAATAACATGTCTAATTTCTAACTACATCAATCACTTCTGATGACGTGGCAAACCGTTGGCTCGTTTCTGAGGCAGCCGCCGAAGCCAGTTGGATGGGTCCGGTAAGTTGTTTTTAAGAGATTGAGATTGAGATTAATTCAATTGGAAAGAGGTCGGTTTCAGTGAACTCTTCCAGTCCAATTCCTCCTCCCTTCATTCTTTGGTCCCTGACGACCATGAAAGACCCTTGCAAGTGCATTGCCACATCAAGAGAGATCTTCATTATTTTCAGGAACTTGAAAGGCTACATAATTGCCTTGTTGTCACACAACCACCGGAGTTTGACTTTAGCCTCTCACTGGATGAGGTTGCCGAACAGGTTGCAAGCACAGGTTTAGTCACAACCCGCCAAGTCAAGGTGGCCTCACTACCTGCTGGTCGTTTCCTTGTTGAACCGCCAAGCGGTGTCTCTGCCAAGGACATTGCCATGGCGTTCTCAGACCAGTGGTGGGAAAATGGCTACAGTGCTTCCCTTTGGTCTCCACACATGGAAGCACAGTTGGAGATCCCCAATTTCAAGGTTTGGATTGATTTGGTGGGCATCCCTCCTGACCTCTGGAGAGAAGATTTTGTGGTGAATGCTGTCTCTGAGTTTGCAACTTACCTTGGAACAATTCCTGCCGCTGAAACGGGTGATCTCTCATGCTGGTCTGCGGCTATTGCCACCTCCGATCTCAGGAAAATTCCTAAGCATGCCATTTTCACGGTTGGCTACTTCGTTCGTAGGGTGGAGATCTACATCAGGAAGTGGCAATGTGCCCCGGTGTACAACCAGGCCGACATACCCAAACTACCCCTGACCATCCAACCTCCTTACCTCCGTTCTCCGCCACCTCCACCACCCTCCCCTACTCTGGCGCCTAAGGGAGATGAGGACACAGTTACTTTCTCTGTCCAATCTCTAAAGAGGATTTTCCGGCAGGTTCCAGCCGGTCAAATACCGCCGGACTTTGCTGCCATCATTGGCAGAGGTGGCGTCGGTACATACAAGGGAAAGCAGCTAGTGGGTGATGTCACACTCCTCCGCCGTGACCTCTCAATGCACAACAAATGTGCAGGGGATGCTGAGATTCAGAAGACGGGTCGCTGCAACCCGGTACAAGGGAGACAAGCCTCCACCACACCAAAAGTTACACCAACTGAGCCATCTCAGATCTCAGCACCTGCTAAGCGCCCCTCGTATATCGATGTGCATGAGCTGGAGGCGTCAGTTGCAGGTAGGACAAATGCAACGGATAGAAGCAATTCCAAACTTGATGATTCCGCTGCCTATATGATCATGCCACGTGTGGCAGGTGATGGCTCCCCTCCCCATGAGGTTAGTCATGTCTGGCTTTTTCCAGAGTTACAAAACAACTTGTTATTTGCTACTTCGGCTGTGACTTCTCCACCTGTTCCTCGTCAGACTCCCCTCATGCTTTTGGAAGGTCCTGTGGTCACCCCACCAGACACAAACATTTTATCTGCTACCAAACCCCCACTTGTTCCTAGAACACAATTGCAAAAATTTCAAAATTCTGGCAAAAAGGAAAACACAAGAATTTCACCTGATATAGTGGCCACACTAGATCCAACCAAGCTGGTTGATGTCCCTCTTTTGTATTCAGAGGCTTTAGATATAGCCACTCTGATGGGCTTCTCCGAAACAATGGTTAGACAATTGCCGGCCCAATTAAATCTAGAGAGCTGTCCTATTGTCGGGCCTAGAATTACATTTAGACAGGCTAGTACTAAGGAGCTAAATACAATTCCTTCCCCTGTAAAAGATTCAAACTCTACTGCCTCTTCTAAATCACAGACAAGGAAGTTCAAAAAACAGAAAGGGGTCAGATCCAAAGCCAGCAGTAGCAAGGAAAAGATGGATGCTGATCTTGAAGATCGCTACCTAGATATTGTAGACTATGATTAAGTCTGCATATCTTTTTTTCTTTTAGTCCTGGTGGTTGGGTGTTTTTGTAGTTACTTATGAATTATAAGCCCTTAAAAATTCTATCTTGGAATGTACGCGGTCTTGGTGATTTGTCAAAAAGACGTGTGGTCTCTGACTTGATTAGATCCTCACGGTGTGATATTTTTGGGCTGCAGGAGACTAAATTGCAATATGTTACTCCTAATCTTGTGGCAACTTTTTCTCCTAGCTTTTTTGACAACTACTCTATGGTTTCTCTAGATGCTGTGAATGCATGTGGGGGTTGTATTATTGCCTGGAAAAGATGTTTCATTCTGGTCAATTCTTGGGTGACAAGGCATACTTGTTCAGCCTTACTTCTAGACTCACGCACAAACTTAACATTGCTAGTGACCAATGTTTATGGACCGAATAATGATTCTGTCCGTGTTGTTTTCCTCCAGGAACTGAGGTTCATTTCTACTCTCTCGTCGGTTAAATGGGTTATTCTTGGTGATTTTAATGTACTTCGGTGGATGCATGAGAGGTCAATCATTGCTACAGAGTTTGATTCCATGACAGCTTTTAATGAGATGATTCAAGATTTACATCTTTTTTATGTTCCTTTGGCCAATAAAATGTTTACATGGTCAAATAAACAACCAATACCCACTTTATCTCGATTGGACAGATTTCTTCTTTCCCCTGACTGGGTAGTTGATTTTTCTAAGGTTGTGCTTTCTGCTTTGCCTTCTGTTGTGTCTGATCATAGCCCCATACTTCTTTCTTGCACCAAATACCCAACTCGAAAAAGATCCCCCAGAATGGAGGTTTTCTGGCTCTCTCACCACGATTTTGGCAGAGTAACAAAAAATGTCTGGTCAATGGGCCTACCGAGTACAGATCCATTAGCTTCCTTTCGTTCTAAAATCAAACATTTACACACGGAGTTGAGATGCTGGAGCAACCAAACCTTCAACAAGCCAAATATTTCACTGTTAAATGCTAAGCATTTCATAGGTGCTCTCGACAGCCTGGAGGAAGTCAGACATCTGACTGCACTTGAATTTATTCTTAGGATCAAGCTAAGAGAAAAGGCCTTTGAGATTGCGAACTTACTGGAGATGAAATGGCATCACAGGGCGAGAGTAAAATGGTTGCAATGTGGGGACCGCAACACAAAGTATTTTCATGCCATTGCTTCCACTAAGCAGAGATTCAAATTTGTTGAGTCTCTTTCAGTGGACGGCACAACCAAAACCGCCTCTCATGATATCCTAGCCGCTTTCACAAACTTCTACTCTCAACTGTTTGGAGATGTCACAAGCACTATTCCTTTTTCTGGAACTTCTTTGTACAGTGATGACATGGATCTCTCAGAGTTAGCCATACCTTTCTCCGAATTTGAAATAGCAAAAGCGGTTAGCAAAATGGCTAATAACAAAGCTAGTGGACCCGATGGCTTACCTAATGAGTTCTTTAAGCAGAACTGGTCACTAGTAAAATCAGACTTGCTCTCAATCTTCGACAACCTCTACAATGGCGATCTGTCCCTCAAAGATTATAATGAAGCAAACTTAGTGTTGCTACCAAAAACTGAAGGGGCAAATCGATTGACGGACTACCGCCCGATCAGTGTCATCAATTTTGTTCCCAAACTCGTCTCAAAAGTCTTGGCTATGAGACTACAACCGTTCCTGCCCAAGCTCATATCCACCTCACAGACTGGCTTCATCAAGGGACGATTAATTGCTGAAAATTTCTTAGTTGCAAGAGAATTGCTCAACCACCTTAAGTCAGGAAGCTTCCCCAGTGTTATGATGAAGCTTGATTTCTACAAGGCCTTCGACACGGTTGATTGGGGATTCCTAAATCAGGTTCTAACTTTACGAGGCTTTCCATCTCTCTACATCTCATGGATCAACTTGTTGCTCACTACCTCTGTCTCCTCGGTTCTCATAAATGGCCTCAAAGGCGATCCCTTCAAGCATAAAAGGGGGCTCCGTCAAGGCGATCCACTGTCCCCATTCCTGTTCATTTTGGTTGCGGATGTACTCACGCAAATGCTGCTAGCCACCTCAACTGCTCTACACAGCTTCATCTCCCCTCGTTTCACAGCCCCCTTCTTCATTCTGCAATATGCTGATGATACGCTCATCTTCTCGACAGTTAAGGAAAACGCATTGCAGGTGCTGCAATTAGTGCTACGCTTGTTTCAGATGGCGTCTGGTCTTTACATAAATACGCACAAATCAGCTTTTGTTCCCTTGAACCTAGATCCTCCACAAGTTGATACAGTAATACATCTGTTTGGCTTTGATGTAGCGGCCTTGCCGATGGAGTATTTGGGACTTCCTCTCACTCTTGGAAAGCCTGATAGGTCATGCTTCATGCCTTTGCTTCAGAAAATCGAGTCACGCTTACAAGGCTGGAAAAATTGTCTCCTATCAAGAGCTGGCAGAATTACCCTCGCATCCTCAGTCTTGACAGCCTTACCCTCTTACTTCATGTCAGTCTTCTTGCTACCAAGATGGTTGGTAGATGCTATTGACAGAGCTAGGAAAAGGTTCGTTTGGGGGACCAATCATGAAGGAAAACAAAGAGTGCATCTTATTGCATGGGAAAAACTCTGCCTTCCAAGAACAGTGAGGGGGTTGGGGCTCAAAAACATCATGCTACAGAATCAGGCTTTTCTTCTAAGATGGTTATGGTTCTTGTATAATAATCACAGCTCACTGTGGTTCAAGACAGCCTCATTATTATACTCCCCTATCAGAGGAAATGCACCTCCTTTGGTCTGGAACAAGAATGGTTCATTCTTCTGGAAAGACATTCGATCCTTGAGTTATATGTTTCAACTCTCAACTAGATCAATCATTGTTTCGGGTCTTCATACCTCTTTCTGGTACGATAATTGGGCTGGGATACCGCTGGTACCAATCCTCAAGGGAGCTATTTTACCACCGAAGAGAAAAATCAGTTACAGACTAGGCATAGCATCACTGAACTCTCTACTACCGAGGCCATGGGAGATGTCAACTCAATTGCTTCTTCAAGAACAGCAAGCTATATTGCACAATGAAGAGAATGATAACTTAATTTGGCGTTGGACCTCTGATGGTAAGTTCTCAGTTTCTTCTTTCTACAATGCCATTTCAAAAGCAGGAAAGTTTTCCAACAACCTTTCTTATCTCTGGAGCTTCAAGATCCCTCCGTCTCTCAAGTTCTTCCTGTTCCTGCTTTCCAACAACAAGCTGCTAACACAACAACAGTTGATGAGAAGGAACCTGCTTTCGTTGCAACCACATTGTGTACTGTGCAACCAGCATCTCCTTGACGACAGCCTCCACCTTTTCTTTTCTTGCCCTTTCACTACTCTAGTCTGGCACAATTTGAGAACTCGCACCAGTTTGCCGCCTCTAGTCGAGTCTTTCTCAGGTAGGGAATCCCTCTTTTTGACTTTGCAGCAAAAGAGCACAGATAAAAATTTCCAGGCACAGCTTGCGACATTTCTCTGGGCTACTTGGATGGAGAGGAACAGTCGAATCTTCAGAGGAAACAGCAGGGATGTGGATGGGATGTGCAATTGGATTCTTAGTGAGTCGAGCCTCTACTTGAAGCATTGTTGATACTGGTACACTGCTGAAATGAATACACTGGTGTTTTGGTGATACTGTTGCAGCCGTGACTTTTCTTTTTGTTTTTCCCGTTTTTTCTTTCTTTTGTTGTTTTGTTCCTTTTGGCAGCCTCTGTCAAAGTTTAAAAAAAAAAAAACTCAGGTTTGTTCTGATTAAAATGGAAAAGATATATGACGATAAGCTTGTCAATTTTTTTTCGATTGGTGTGCCGAATGGATTTTGTCACTTTTGTGTATGGCACTAGCTAGCATTATCTGTCCACAAAATGGGAGTAGGCGATTCCATTACAAAACTGAACAGTTGATTCATTGCTAATTATTGGTACAACGCGGCATCCATCGGTTTCCTAATATAGTGGTTGGCATAGATAAGAGGTATAACAGATTGGTGATTATTAAATTCGAGGTGGATTTTTTTTTTGAATTCTTTAGCATTACATGTGAATTATTAAGAAGACCATCTGTTTATTGCTACCCAATTTGATCTACTTATAGAAATTTTAATAGAAAATAAAAATTTACAATCATAAGATACATGTTTACGATTCTTTATTACAGAGATAATATTGCTTATTGTACAATGTAGATTAGGAAGTTTCTTGTGCAAAAAAATTATACAAAAATCTAAAACAGAGCAGTAAATTTTTGTTTTATAAATCTTAAAAAAAAATCTGTCAATTCTTATCGTCGTTACTTTTTTATTTCACCCCCTTCCAATGATAAAATTTTGGCTCCATCTTTAGGTGTTACTGGATTCAATGGCAGATTCTGTGGCTCCGTTTGGCTGGTGTGAGAATAAGAGGAATAAGAAAAGAAGTATTGAAAAGTGTGTAACTTTATGAAGAGTTTGGATTGTTTATAATAAATTTGAGAGTAGAAAGAAGTTATTTCTTTATTCTTGCACCCATCTAAACGGAGCCTATAAGATGCGTCACATGAGGCGCAGGCTAAAACGGCAGTTAAAGAAGGGACTAGTACCCTCTCTGCAGACCTTTGATCCGAATTGTCCGATCTAATTTCGACGAACAGATTTTTACAAGCTTGATTTTAATCACGGGACACCCATCATTAATCGGACGGTTCGAATTAAAGAACAGCAGAGCATGTGATTTCGTTAAAGAAAAGGCTAGCCGCGGCAAGAGTAACAACTAACAACATATCTTGCTTGACAGCTGTTGTCAAGGTTTTAAAAAAGTACAACATACCTGATACCAACGGTTCCAGAGTTTCATTTTTTTTTTTTTCACATTTTCACTCAATATATTTATTTACTGAGTAATCGATGAATGCTTGAGAGTTGAGACCAATGTTACTTCATTAAAGTTTTGCAAGGCCAATGTTTCACACAATTCATTATTTATACCTCAGAGAATATATATGCAGGGCCAGGTTGATGAGTGATGACCTTCAACGGTGTAAGTTTACAGCCTACTCGAAGCTGTGGGTTTGAGAAATCAAAAAGATTTGGAAAACATTATTTTTTGTGGGTGGCACGACGGATAGAACCTATCACTGTGCTTTTCCACTACGAATATACGACAGAAAATTAAATGGGCCAGAATCAAAGTGTGGCCCGTATATTTCTACCGGGGTCATATACTCATATACACACACACAAACATTTGTAGTCATAATTACTGGTCAGATAGTTTTACCGGGGACAATAGTCAAAACCATGGGGAATTCTATTGCGGTAGTACTTTTTGTTTTTTGGAAATTGGTGGACACCACCTCTTTTCATTCAAGAAACATACAAACAGAAAACAAATTATAGACACTAACCGCACCATACATAACTAGGGCTGTCAATGATTTGTCGTTTCGACTGTTTTCTTTCTGTTCCGTCCGAAACGGAATGGTAAATCAGTTGCGTTTTAAGAAATGGAACGGGTTACTCTGCACGTAAATGTTCCTTTTTTTTTATCGAAAAATGACTGAAATAAATGGAAAATAGACTAATATCAGTGCAAAATAAGGAATGGAACAAAACGGAAAACTATTCTGTTTTACGAAACGGAACGAAAACGAAATGGAATTTTCTTACACTATCAGAAATGGAACAGAAAAGAAACATAATTGTTCTGTTCCGTTTCTGCACGTTTGACAGCCCTATACATAACCCATGAACTGTACCTGTACATTCCCGCTGTCTAAATACCGGCGCACCCTTATTACCTCAATCCAACAATTGTAATGAAAATTATACTAAAAACCATAAGTCTTAATTATTATAAAGCAACATCCGGACCAAACAATGCATTACATCGAAACCATTCCAGTAAGATCATCCTCAAATCAGTAATTTCCCAAAACATTGCAGCAGCGGCACCCCCCATTACTGTTGTACCTAAATAGTGAGAAGAAGGAGAGAGCAAAGCATTTCCAAATTTTGTATAATTTTTTTGATGAATAAAACTAATTTATCAAAATATAGAATAGGTCTTTCATTATTTCTCGAATACATGTAAATCTCAAAATGAGAAGTTTAAAAAGAATGAGTAAACTACTTAGAAATAAATAAAAGCATCAACAGTAAACTGTCAAGTGGAAAAAAAATCCCGAGCGACATCTCGTATGAACCTGACATAAGGATCTGCAGCTTGGCAACACTTTTGCCATGTGTTCCAGAACTCTTCATGATCAATTCTTCGCTGTTTCAGTGATGATTATTCTACACTGAGATGAAACATTTTGCTTGAAAATGACAACATTGAAAGATCCATAGTACAAAAAACGAATGTCAAGGGTCGGACCTGGGTTAGAGTTCACCTCACACATTGGTTTTTTGAAAGCTTCTTTCACTTGATTTACCTCCTTTTTATGTCGAGAATCTTCTCTTGATGTTGATTGATTGTCTGAGTATGATGATACATACAGAAACTTCTCAGGTGACGGAGAGGGTGAGAAATTGAGGCACGTATGTAGTCAAAATATATGAAACAAGAGAGGGGCCAATTATAATTATATAACGAATGTTTTGGACTTTTGGCTCGTACCTCATGGTATTTTACTAGATGGCACTTGGGACTTTTAAGATATGTGGGTGTATGAATTGGAGTTAGTAGTACTTATTTTTTTTTTTTTTTGGTTTTGCAGAAAAGGAACTACTGCCCCTCAATGAAATAGATACCTTTCGAGGAAAGTTTGCATTCTCTTTTCAGATAAGATACTTCCTTTCAATGCTTGATTTGAAACATTCCCAATCTTCATCATTTTGAGAACATTCCTCAACCATATTGGAATGTATCAGAGAAACAGAGAGGGACATAACCTCCCCTGTTCTCTTAAGCCTCATCAAGCGTTTGTTACTGTATTTTCATTAAATAAGAAGAAATGCCAATTGAACAATTAAAAGAGGAACGATCAGCAAGAGATTGATACAGCTGGTGCGAGAGCAGCACGACATAATGGACATGTGGAGCGTAATTTTAACCACCGATCGATGCATTCAAAACGAAAAGTGTTCTTGCATTCTGGTAAAATCCGTACCATCTCCCCTTCATCGATTACTCTTAGGCATATAACACACTCCAATAACATCATGTTTTCTCCTTTCAATGATCCATGATACAAAGACATTGGTACACTTCTCGTACCAGATTGACCCAAGCACCAGTCACACCAGATGGATACTAGACACAAGGTATAATGGATTATGATGTAATGTAGCAAGCATAGCAACAAACAGAGAAACAAAGAATACAATGGGTTCTGGTAGGTTTCGATAGGATTCATTGTAAAAAAGAATTCACTAGGGAGGTGGAATGATCGATGAATAAATTTGAACTTTTGGATTTATTATATACTTTGTTTATCTCCGTATATTTGTTGAATAAGACTCCTTTAAGAAATAATAATATGAAAGAACTGAGTACTCATCTATACTAGTGGGTTTTCGCGCGTTGCGCGATCTATTTCTAAATTTTTAAATTTTATTGTTGAATTTTAGTTATGGTGGTACTTTCAGATTCTTTATTATTTAAAAGTTGTTGTGCAAACTGACAATAAAATATTTGAATTATTACTACTATATGAAATAATAATAAAATTTGGAAAAATATGAAAGAAGCAGCTATGGAAGCTAGTAATCAAATAACCAACATACGATACATATGCTACTGCTAAAAAAATTAAAATAAAAGTACATCAAACCAAATCAAGCAGCTGCCAAATTAAATTGATCAAGTAGCTACCAAATTAAGGAACCATGCTAGAAATCCACGGGACAATAGTGTGTACTAATTATTTTATTTAAGGTACTAATTTACTAATTTTTTTATGCGCTATATTCTCCTTACAGTCAAACTGATGTGACATAATATTCAAGGCATTCAATCTGTATTTGCAAAATTTCATATGCCAAATTTATTATAAACAATTCAAAGTTTGGATGGGGTTGGAATAAGAGGGAATTGCAAATTCCCGGAATTTCATAAGCCAAATTTATTATAAACAATTCAAACTCTTCACAAAGTTACACGCTTCCCAATAAATTTATGTCTCGAATTGCAAATTTCCCAAATTCTTGCAACATCCAAACGGCCCCAATAATACTAATAAGGACTTACACGCTAGAATGAGATAAATTCTCTCCATTAGGTTGTTCGATCTTAATGGGGTCAAGATGCAAATTTTCTCTAAGGTAAATCTTTAATAACTACAGTGCATCTACTATCGCTATATAAGCTAGACTGCTTTAGGAAATCTGTAATCAAAATCATTCAATAAAGATTGCCATTCTTTCTCTAATACACACTCTCGTCTCCTCCTCTTACCAGTAAACTTAATACCCTTAACCAGTAAACCCTTACAAAAAATACCTTAGCAGTCAACAGCACCATCGATTATATGTAGATCTGTGTTGTCAAAAAGAGAATTTCCAATGAAGATCCACATCAACAAATCAGTTGATTAATACTGAAAAAAGAAAAATATGGCAAGACCTGCAATCGGAAAGAAAAATATGACTCAATTATTGTCAAATCAATGTCTAGCTGAAATAAACTAAACTTATAAACAAAAAAAAGAACGATAGTTGTTTTAAAATTCCATTGACCAAAGAATACTATCTATAACTAAACCCCACACTTACTGGATGACAATGTCTTTTGTTTTGTACCCAATGACAATGTTTGTATGGTATTGCAACCTAGGTTTTTGCTCTTGGTTTTCAGTATTGTATAAATCTGTACTGGATATTGCTGCATAGTACTGGATGAAAAAAAAAATCACTAAGGTTTCCTTGTTGTCCATTATGTCCAATCCTATACTCATCAGATTTTTTATCCAGTCACATTGCATTGCATAAGATAAAATGCAACAAAACAAATATAGCTACTTACAACAAAATGATTAACTAAAACTTAAAGTTAGGCTATCTGAGATATAAGGTATCTAACCATAGATTGGTTATGACTTAATTTTCCTCTGTTGAAGACTTTAACTCACATCTGGTAAATCTACTAATATGGGGCACAGGGGCCACTCATTAGTATTGCTGGCCCATTTCTCCTGGCTGTCAGGAGTCGAGTTAGGGACTTAGGGTTCAAGTTTGCATCAGTATCTTTCCTATCCTACAAATTTAGAAATAAAAAGTTTATTAGTATGATCATTCCCATGAAAATTAATTGAATTTCAACAAACACCACTAAGTTAACCAATAAGCTCCTCAAATTTTTACTCTAAACTTCATGTAAAACAATAAAAGAATTGAGTTTTAATTTGGTTTTGTCAGTTTCTCCCTTTGCAATAGTGCTTCTTTCACAATAAACAGTTCATAAAACTTGATAAGCAAAAGCCAAATCAACTTGGGCTATCTTTGTTCAATTCATTTTTTATCTGATAGATAACAAAATGAACAACAACAAAACACCAAAAGAACTCATTTTCAATTAGGAAGAACTAATCAAAAGCTAATTGAACCACCTTTACAACAAATAATATAACAATGTGATATTAAATGCAACCAACAAACATTTCAAAACAAAGTCATGCACGGGTAGCAAAATGCAAAAGAACTAAAAATGAATACGGAAATACAGTAGTAGTGTTTAAATTACAAAGTACCTGATCTCCAAGGTTTCTATCAGGGTGAAGTCGCAAGGCCAATTTGCGATATGCCTTCTTTATCTCTTGTTGTGTTGCTGTTCTTTCCACCTCAAAAATCTGTACAAAATAATGTTAGCTATTATTTCACCTAAAATTTACTCCCTTCTTTATTGCTCTAGTACGTGCTTCTTTAATTAGGTTCATAGTGGTCTATCTACTCATTATAAACAGATCAACTGAACTTCAACAAAATTAGATCAGAATACAATTCAACAATTCAAATCTACCAACCATAAAGCTTCAATATATATGCAAAATTTTGTGCCCCTAAACTTGTTCCGTTGCACTACAGTTCCTTAGATCATGAAATTTGTGAGGTAATATAAATCAACATCTAAGGATAACCAAATTTTAGTACCCATGTACACTTGTTTCTTAGAGAAAGGAGGATTCATAACTTATAATTGATTTTGAATGGAAAAGAAAAGACTGGAAAATTACAATTCAAGAGGCAACGATTTAATAGCCTCAGATGCCATTTCATTATCCAAAAGGATTTGTTTTCATCTGCAAGCTTGATAACTATCGTATCTGCAGAATAACTTGTATAGTTTCATGGGTGGTACTCATTATTTTCACAAAATTGAAGCTGGATCTTACTTGTTTGAGCACAAATTAGCAAAAATAACATAACAAAAAAGAAATTATCATTCTTTAAGGAAAAAGCAAACCTTAAAAATATTCCATTGGAAAAATCATCAGAGGCTAAATTGAGATGAGGGCAAAATTAGAAGGAACAAACTGCAAACAGGAAAAAAATTCCAAATTAACGATGAAAATAAAAAATGCACATGGAAGTGAAACAGTAAAATTGAAGAAGAAAATCAAGGAAATCAGAAAAGAAAGATAAAATTTTTTTGTGTCTTTCCTAATTTTATTTTTGTATGTGCAGGCATAGGTTCTATTGAAAAACAACTAAGAGGATATCAAGAGAGAAGGGAAAAAGAGGGTACCTTTTAATATATCAATGCTACCAGCATCCACCTTGACTGTACCATACGCAAGCCAAATCTGGGAAAAGAGGATAACTACATAGATGAAGGAAGAATCATAGAAAAAGTAAAAGAACTGTAGAAAGGCCAAATCCCACCTCCATAAATCAAGGAAGAAGCATAGAAACTAATCGATCTAGAAGAGACACAAAGAGATGAAGAAGAACCTAATGAAGGAACAATTGATAGAAAAAAAGTCGAATTCGTACCAAACTGGAAGAGGAGCGAATGAGGACGATGTCCTTACAATATAATCGGTGAGGCAATGCCGGAGGGCGTCGTGATCGGCCGCGAGGAGTCCCGCTCTCTGACCTCGAAAATTGTGCAAAACAACCAAGCATTCCTCGACTTGTTCTCTTTACCTTTTTGACCAGGCAAAATCAATCAGAGGAGGAGAAAAACGGAGTAGCAGATGAAAGAAAAATCGAGCAGTACAGGGAGAGGGAAAAAGAGGAAGACAGAGAGGTCAGCGAGTACAAACTCACAGTGTATTGACTCTTCACCGTACGGAAGCCACATGGGTAGAGAGCGGTGGGCAGCTGGCCAGCTGAGAACTCTCCAGAACAAAATCAATCGAACGGAGAAGAAGAGCTAAATCGGAGGGCCAAGATACGCAGAGGAGATTGAACGGTAATGATCGAAATACTGTCGGGAGAACTGTGGATCAGCAGTAACGGATGCGGATGTAATTCTGTGGATTAATGTATTGTCTTTTGATGTCTTCTTATTTTTCTTTCTTTTTTTTTAATTATAAAAACCGGGTACTGATCAAAACAAATATGGAAAACAACACCAGTTATTTATTCCAATGATATATCCTATGGGAATATGAAATCAGCTAAGGTATTTATATGGGTCTTCATCACATTGAAATTATCAAGCTGAATCTAGCATAACATTAAAAAATTACATTAAGCAATCTATTTTTTTGAAAAAATTTACAATAATTGCAAGCATCTGATGGACCTTTGAATGAGAGATTGCGCCGGGCTAGGCATGCACGCACCTCAAAGTGACATGGTTTTCAAATATAATGTAACAATATAAATCATCGTCGTCGTAACTACATGGAGTTCGAAACATATCATGTTCATGATCTTGTTGAATAATTAGAAATCATCTGTAATTTGAGACAAATTTCGAACAAGTTGGACTTTTTTCTGTGAATTTTCTTTCGATTTGAGACAATGACACATTACACCCAAAAATAATTAAGATTTTTATTTATTCTTAGAAAGAAGAATATGATCTTTTTTTCCCCCTGCTACAATACTTGTTAGTATTGGTATATATAAAATATCAAGAGATTCAATTAGTCCCAAAATCGTTTTTTATGTCAGACTAATCTCTTTAGATGTTATATTCATTGTATGGGGTTTTTTCCCCCTTCTATGATTCATCTAGGTCCTTTTCAGAATTAGAAGATTTATTTATTTTTTTTTCAAATTGTTCTATTTCTAAAGAAATATGCGCTAGATATTTAACAAATAAACTGATAATGAAGGCGCTTACGTACGTCCACCTCTTATTTTTGTATTTTCTTTTCAAATCAACATCAATTGGATTAATGACATATTTAAATGGAGATGAATCGACCTATAAAAACGTTGTACACTAAATTACGAAACGAAATTTTAAAACATAAATAAATAAAAAAAATTACGATACAAAAACCAGCTTTCGAAGAGAAATATCCACCTAACAGCCCACTTGATGATCAATGCCATACCAATATGTTGTTTTCAGTTTAGCTGTGATTCCTCCACAAATAGAAGACCACAGGAATGGTTAAAAATCCAACAACAAAAAAATAATATATTAATCTGTACAATCACAGTTCCTTTTTACAATCAAAACCATTACAGCACAAAATTTCTTCCAAAACATTCATGGCTGCCTCTCTAGGTCAAGCACCGGTGACAATACCATCTCAGCCCGACTGCGCTGAGAGGCTGTACTCATGGACCCCAGAACCTGAATGCGGCAAACAGGACATGTGGTATGACCTCCTAACCACAGATCCACGCAATCACCGTGAAATGAGTGCATACACTCTGGCAGGACCTTCACGATCTCCCCTTCCTCGACAGCACTAAGACATATCGAACACTCCATAGATGACCCAATATTCTCTTCATCGCTTTTGTTATCACTGCCACTTTTTCTGTAAGGGAAGGTCAGCAGAGCGGCTATGGCTGCCGAGTTAGACCTGTCAACGGTAGGCCGTTACCGTTTGCCACCACGTTTCACTGTGAAACGAAACGAATCACGAAACGCTGAAATGTTCCGTTTACTGAAACGAAACGGTAGACGGAACACTAGATTGTATCGTTTCGACCGTTTCAGTCTCATTTCAAACCGTTACATGTGTATTTTCTAAAGTGGCACGGTTAACGGAATGGTTGTTTATACCGCATTTGTAAACGGAATTTTGTGCCGTTTCGTAAACGGAACGGTTAACGGAATGGTTGTTTATACCGCATTTGTAAACGAAACGGAAACGGTTTCATACCGTTCCGTGTTTTTTTAACACGTTTGACAGGTATATGCCGAGTCAAGGCCATCTGTGCTAGATTTCTCAGGCAATGAATCACGCCTAGTGGTATTTCGTTGGAGGAACCACCGAACTTGTTGTGGTGTGAAGCCAAAATGGGCCGAGCCCAAAAATGGCCCATACGGAAATGAGAGATAAGGGGGTGCGAAGGAACAGAGATAAAAAACACTCATTTGTGCGCATCTCTTGGAGCATCTCTCTGGTTCTTCTCCAAAGCTATCTAGGGTTTGTTAATTTCTCTTGTATCTCTTGTTAATTCCACCTCAAATAGTGAGTGAGAGTGTGAGTGAGAGAGAGAGGAAGGTTGATAGCTTGATGATCTCCATATATTTGTAAGAAACTCTTGATTTAGTAGATTTGCACCGATCGCTCCCGTGGTTTTTCCCTTTCGGGTTTCCACGTAAAATCTTGTGTCTCTACTTTATTTTTCTTGTGCTTGATTGTGCTATTTTTGTTGGTTCTCAAGTGGTGCCATTATAGTTTTATTCTTGCGGGTATTGTTTTATGCCCGTCACGTGTTTGTCGAAATTACTACCTCCTTGTTTACTTGGCTTCCGCTGTGTCTAGGCACCTGAGAGCGTGTCCCAACAACTGGTATCAGAGAGTGTTGGCTCGTTGGTGTCAAGAATAGGAGTTTGAGACTTGGATTGGTGTAGGTCTAAGTTCTTGAGTATTTCGGTGATTACACGTGTAGTAGTGATAGAATGGAAAAAGCTATGGAATTTGAGAAGTTGAATGATAGCAATTGGCCAATTTGGAAAATGTTAATGCAAGATTACTTGGTGGTAAGAGATTTGGATTTACCATTGATGGGACCGGGTGCACAACCTATTCATATGGAGGATCATGAATGGGAGTTACTTGATCGGAAGTGTTTGGTGGCTATAAGGCCGTGTATTTCACCATCTATCTTGTTTGATGTCTACCAATGTAAGACCGCTCATGAGCTTTGGACCACATTGGAGCGATCATATGAGCAACCTTCGGGTGTAAACAAGATGCATGCTATGAAGCGGTTATTTCTCTTGAAAATGAAGGATGACATTTCAATGAGAACGCATGTAAGTGAGTTCAACTCAATTGCGGCTCAATTGAAGTCCTTGAAAGTAAACCTTGATGAGGAGGTTTTATGCTTGTTACTTTTGAGCTCTTTGCCTACAAGTTGGTATACTCTTGTGACTACCGTTGCAAACACAATGGACAACCAATTCAAATTGAGTGATGTTGTTGCTTCATTGATGAATGAGGAAACTATGAAGGCCACAACCCAATTGGAAATCGGGCCTAGTGAGGCATTGACGGTTGATAGGGGACGGCCGGTGACTAGGGGCAATTCCTCGGGTAAGAAAGGTGGTTCTCAAGGTAAAAGAAGATCAAAGTCTAAAGGTCGAAAATTTTCTTGTTGGCATTGCAAGAATGAAGGTCACTTGAAGAGAGATTGTCCTCTCTTGAAAGGCAAGCAAAAAGAGAAGAAGCAAGATGGTGAAGCAAGTATAGTTTCCGATGAGATTGGAGATGCGGTGACTCTAAGTGTGACAAGTTCCGAGAAGGAGAACATGGATGTTTGGGTATTGGATTCGGGTGCATCATTCCACATATGCTCGGATCATTCTTATTTTGTCAACTACAAGGATATAGATGGTGTGAATGTCTATCTTGGTGATAGTCGGCCATGCAAGATTCTTGGAGTTGGTGATGTTGAGCTTGAGCAAGCCAATGGAAGGCGATGTAAGTTGAGCAATGTGAGGTATGTTCCCAAGATAACCAAGAATCTTATCTCGGTGGGTCAACTTGATGATGGCGGATTTGTTGTATCTTTTGATGAGGGATCATGGAAAGTGTCAAAGGGTTGCATGACATTGATGAAGGGACACAAAGATGGGAGTTTGTACACTCTTCATGGAGCGCCTCGAAAAGGTGTTGTTGCTATGGCAAGTGAGCATGGTGATATGCACATGTGGCACAACCGCCTTTGTCATCTAAGTGAAAGAGGTATGAAAGTGTTACAAAGTGAAAATTACATTCCTTCTTTTGATTGTTCATCTCTTGAATTTTGTGTTCATTGTGTAATGGGAAAACAAAAGAGAGTGAATTTTAAGAGGAATGAGTCCCATAGAAAGGTGAAACCATTGGAATTGGTTTATTCCGATGTGTGTGGTCCATTTAATGTCAAATCCCTTGGTGGTGCTAGTTATTTTGTTACTTTCTTAGATGACTTTTCTGGGAAATGTTGGATTTATCCCTTGTCCTCAAAAGATCAAGTTCTTGAAACCTTTAAGAACTTTAAATCTCGTGTTGAAAAAGAGAGTGAAAAATCCATTAAGTGTTTACAAACCGATAATGGTGGTGAATTTTGCTCTAATGATTTTGACAATTTTTGTGCGAGAAATGACATTCGGAGAGTGAAGACGGTTCCATACACTCCACAAGAAAATGGGATCATTGAGAGGATGAACCGGACCATTGTGGAGAGGATTAGAAGTATGTTGTCTCACTCGGGTCTTCCAAAATCATTTTGGACCGTAGCGGCTAACACGGCGGTTTACCTCATAAACCGATCACCTAGTGTGGCATTGGACGGTGGCATACCGGAAGTCGTATGGAGTGGCAAGAAGATCTCTTATGGCCATTTACGAACTTTTGGATGTGAGGCTTATGTAAAAATTCAAAATGTCAAAAGGAATAAGTTCGATGTCAAGTCACGGAGGTGTGCATTTGTTGGCTATGGCGGTGATGATTTGGGTTATAGGGTGTGGGATCCTATTGAGAAAAAGACAATTAGAAGCCGAGATGTCATATTTCGTGAAGATGTGATGTTCATTGAAAATCATGAGAAAGATCAAAATGAAGAAAGACATGTGGAGGAGCATGTTGATGCTAGTATTGCACCCAAAATGCTAGCGGATCCTCAAACAAGTGGTCATGATAATGAGAATGAGAGTGAGCCAGTGGAAGCGCATGAGAATGAAGGCATTGTTGAAGAAGAGCACACTAATACCCCGGTACAAGAGTTGAGGAGATCAACTCGGATTTCAGAGCTACACAAAGGTATTCACCTTCCTTGTATTATGCTTTGTTCACGGATGCGGGTGAACCCGAGTCATTTCATGAGGCTATAAATTGTTCGGAGAAGACTATGTGGCTTGGAGCAATGGAGGATGAAATGAACTCGTTGTATCTCAATGAGACTTGGGAGTTGGTTAAACTTTCTAAGGGAAAAAAGGCATTGAAAAATATGTGGGTATTTGTGTTGAAAAATGAAGCCGATGGTTCTAAACGGCATAAGGCAAGGTTAGTAGTCAAGGGCTATGGACAAAAACATGGTGTTGACTTTAATGAGATATTCTCTCCCGTTGTGAAGCATAGTTCCATAAGGGTTGTTTCGTCATTGGTGGCTAACTTAGACTTGGAGCTTATGCAACTTGATATCAAGACGGCTTTCTTGCATGGTGACTTGGATGAGGAGATCTATATGTCACAACCGGAAAGTTTTGTTGATGAATCAAACCCTAATCTTGTGTGTAGATTGAAGAAGGCGTTGTATGGTTTGAAGCAAGCCTCTCGGCAATGGTACAAGAAGTTTGATACTTTTATGCAAGAAGAAGATTTTGAAAGAAGTGTCTATGATCATTGTGTCTACATGAAAGGAAAGGTGGGTGGTACTTTCACCTTGTTGTTACTTTATGTGGATGACATGTTGATTGCTAGTAATGATCATGATGAGATTGAGTCTCTTAAGCTTGATATGTCTAAGAGGTTTGCAACCAAGGATCTTGACGAAGCAAAGAAAATATTGGGTATGCGGATTCATAGGGATAGGGAGAGAGGCAAGCTTTGGCTAAGTCAAACGGAGTATGTTGATAAAGTCCTTGAGAGGTTTGACATGGTGAATTGCAAACCGGTGACTACACCTTTGGTCGGTCATTTTAAATTGTCTAAGAAGAATTCTCCAAAGAATGCTCAAGAGAGATTGAAGATGGAAAAAGTTCCATACTTATCGGCCGTTGGTATCTTGATGTATGCTATGGTGTGCACACGGCCGGACATTGCACATGCAGTGGGAGTTGTCTCTCGATATATGTCTAACCCGGGATGGGAGCATTAGCAAGCGGTGAAGTGGATACTTCGGTACTTGAAAGGCACTCGTGGCTTGCGGTTATGTTTTGGAGGAGATTCTAAATTAGCAATTGAAGGGTATGTTGATGCCGATCATGCGGGTTGTAGTGAGACAAGGAAGTCCACGACGGACTTTGTCTTTACTATCGGTGGTGGAGCCGTTAGTTGGATGTCTCGACTACAAGACATTGTTGTTTTATCTTCCACGGAATCGGAGTATGTCGTATTGACCGAGGCGGTGAAGGAAATGCTTTGGTTGAAAAGGTTGCTTGCACAACTTGAGTTGAAGCAAATGGAGTATGTGGTGCATTGTGATAATCAAGGTGCCATACATCTTTCAAAGAATGCGGCATATCACTCAAGAACTAAGCACATTGATGTGCGATACCACTTCATTCGTGATGTTCTAGACCATAGGCAACTAGTCGTGAGAAAGGTTCACACGAAGGAGAATGTTGCCGATATGTTCACGAAGGTGGTGCCTCCCGACAAGGTAATATTTTGTAGGAGGCAATCCGGGTTGGTTGAGTAACTCGGGTGTGTTTGGAGCGAGGTGCAAGGTGTATGCTTGTGTGATTAAGTAGGAGTTTTGTCTTCAAGTGGGAGATTGTTGTGGTGTGAAGCCAAAATGGGCCGAGCCCAAAAATGGCCCATACGGAAATGAGAGATAAGGGGGTGCGAAGGAACAGAGATAAAAAACACTCATTTGTGCGCATCTCTTGGAGCATCTCTCTGGTTCTTCTCCAAAGCTATCTAGGGTTTGTTAATTTCTCTTGTATCTCTTGTTAATTTCACCTCAAATAGTGAGTGAGAGTGTAAGTGAGAGAGAGAGGAAGGTTGATAGCTTGATGATCTCCATGTATTTGTAAGAAACTCTTGATTTAGTGGATTTGCACCGATCGCTCCCGTGGTTTTTCCCTTTCGGGTTTCCACGTAAAATCTTGTGTCTCTACTTTATTTTTCTTGTGCTTGATTGTGCTATTGTTGTTGGTTCTCAAGTGGTATTATTATAGTTTTGTTCTTGCGGGTATTGTTTTATGCCCGTCACGTGTTTGTCGAAATTACTACCTCCTTGTTTACTTGACTTCCGCTGTGTTTAGGCACCTGAGAGCGTGTCCCAACAGAACTAGACAAAGAACAATGAATAGGGAGCTCAAGGCAACAAAGGAGATGAAGATTTCTTGGAAGAAGTTGGCACCGGAGTCTGAGCTGGCTGACGGGGAGTCAGCTGTGTTGTTGCTAGACATGGTTTGAGTTACCTTTAAGAGGAGAATAGGTCCTGCGAGAGAAATTATAACATGGTTTAACTTTGACTTGGTTCTATTTACAAGTTTTTCTTTCTTTTCTTTTCTTTTCTTGGCTGAGGTGTACTAGAAACAGTCCCACAGAAATTGGTTGACTATTTGGCCTTCATAGAATTTCAGCCGTTGGATCTAAAAGGATCCGTTCGTTGATGACATCCAATGACTGTGCTGCACTGCAGTGGTCGTCTGGTTGACGTCTTGGGCAGATATATATAATCAATAAGTTTAAGTGAGGAAGATATTACTTGGGGTAATTCATATCGTGGGAGTAAGCTTCTTGAAAGAATAGTAACACTACACGAAAATATCTGACTTGTAACGGTTAATAAAATCGAATAGTAACGAGCATGCAACCGTCACACTAGCTCCCGTTACTAAACTTTATAATAACCGTCACAATTTTGTCGTCACGAAGGAGCGTTTCGTAACGGTTAATACAAAATAACCGTTACAGATAGCGGTAGTTTCATAACGGTTATTGTAAAACAACCGTTACAAACAGTAGTAAATTTATTTAATTTTCTTATTTTGTTTGTGGATTGTAACGGTTATTACCGAAAAACCGTTACAGAAGACTCATCAACTATAACGGTTATTAGATAATAACCGTTATAAAACTGTTTCCTTTTTTTTAAATTTTTTTGTTTATTTTGTAACGGTTATTATCGAATAACCGTTATAGTTTATGAGTCTTCTGTAACGGTTATTAGGTAATAACCGTTACAAAAGATCATTAATTAACAAAAAAAAATTCGTTGTTTTATGTGGTAGCCCCTGTTGCTAGCCGAAATAAGTGTGTACCAATTGGTACAGGTCCCAATCAAAATATATCAATCAACAATAATATAAAACAACCTTAAGAATCAATCAAGCTAGCATACATATATAATCAATCAACCTTAAGAATCAATCAAGCTACCATGCATATATAATCGAAAGTATAAAACAATAATGCTCTACAATAATGTAAATCAAACAATAATCCTCAATCTGCCGAACAATACCCCGTACATGAATTGCATTACCTCATCCACTACCTCTCCAATATGTTGTTCTTCATAAGGTTCTCCGACCGGTTCGATTCTCTGCAATTGATTATAAACAAACCAAAACATATTACATGTGTGTCCTAAATTTTATAGTATTGGTAACTCTGAACCCTAAATCGTAAAACCTAAACTCTAATTCTATATTTGAAATAAATAATACCTGAGTTATTTCTCCGACTTCCACCACATGGTTCAATACGTATCTCATGGCGACCAATGTGAAGTATCCACACTCGACATTCCCTTTCTGTTTCGGACACTAAGATCAAAATTCAAAATAATAGTTATGATTTTTAATAATTTCACCCATTCTAATTTCAAGAACTTAATAGATATAATCTCGTACCGGCATTTCGAACCATGTAAACAACCTGCCACCACGATGACTTTTTTGAAACTTTTCCATCAGGTAATTTTTATATGCCCTGCATGCAATTCAAATTATTCTATCAATTCCAAAATGGCATCATTATTTTACGAATTTAGAAACAAAAAGTTACATAATTATGAACGGCTTAATCGATAACAACGAGGGGACATCTTCGCGTACCAAAGAATCTAAGAAATGAATCTCTAGTTTGTTGATATTAATAAGAAGGATTGTCCAATGAAATCTGTAATTGAGATTAATTATTATTAACATGTCAAGTATCAAACATCAAAAAATAGATCAAAGGTTTCAACTATCTAGTTTTGGTATAAGAAATATCAAGAAAGCAAGAAGAGACACAATACATGATTTGCCAAAAAGACACAATTTGCTTACTTGCTCATCTACATTATAACTTTGAAATTTTGAATATACAGTTATTATTAACATGGATAGAAAATTAGAAAGTATTTGATTAGTCTTTATTAGTTTAACAATATTGTCTTACCCCTGGTTATACGGCAATAGAAAGTACTCGCATGGCCAATTTACGAACGTGTTCTTCATGTAATCCACTGCGGCCCCCTTTTCTTCTATTACTTTAGCTTCAGCCAAGAGATCGGGATCCAATATGGTGATTTTGTTAGAGTACCCTAATCCTTTTGAAAGTTGGACCATCCAATACCTGCATTCATAGATGTCACTTGAATATGTTCTTCCATTACTTTGGTTTGGTTTTACTGGTGCCTTAGTCTTAATGGATTTCAGTTCAGTTTTTTTTTTATTTTGGGTTTTTCGAATTGTGTTTTTTTTTCTAGTACTTTTTTCCTTATGTTTTTTTTTTCCTTTCGTTTTGGTTCTAGGGTATTGGACAGTACTGAGGTTTCACTGTCCGTTTAGGCACCAGGTTTTATTTAAGTGGTTTCTGAAGGCAATTGTTGTACTAAGGTTTCACTGTCCAATCTTTTTTTTTTATTAATGAACTATGACCTACGGGTAACCTTTCAAAAAAAAAATGAAAATGAAAATAATTAAAATATTAAGTTTGAAGATTTTTACCATGAGTACATTTTGATAATTGATATGCACAATTTTTCTCTTTTGAAACATTCGATGATGTCATCTAGGTTAAGGTTGAACTTAACCTCATCGTCGTGTGTACCCCACGGATTGCACTCGAACAGTTCAAAATTTTCCTCTCCTTGTGGTGTGAGAATCAAAAGGTCATATACTGCGAGTTCTGATTCAGAAAGTCCAGCAATAACCTTTTTTGAGAGGAGCGGTTTGCGACCAATACCTGAACCTGCACTTGTCACCTTCCTGTTCTCTTTTTTTGGTTTCTCCTTTTTCTCTTTCTCCTTCCCCTTCTCTTTCTCTTTGCCCTTCTCTTTCTCTTTGCTCTTATTCTACATTCAAGTTCATCATTTTTGTAATCAAAACGAGTATTAGTAATATCAGAGATGTATTTGTAAAATAAAATTTTGATAAATCAAGAGATACCTGTCCCCGTATCTCCACATCCTTTCTCGACCATGGGAATCGACCCCCCTTACTAATGCCTAATTCCTCTTGCAGTGACAAACAAAGGAGAAGCCAATTACGGTACTCGTCGAATACGTTGTCAAGCTGGATTAGAGCACACAAAGGAGATAGAGGCTCACAGTGTACGATCTGACCCGGAAAAGACGGCAAGAGAAGTCCCTCGGCCACGTGCACCCGCTCATTTTGACTATCGTAGTGGTAGAGATCGCAAGGTATGGGTTCCTGAAAATTGCAAATAGATGTAAATCGCACATATTTTTTTAAATATAAACAAATTCACTACTTTATAATAAATTATAAAATGAATTCAACCTTATCAATGCCAATAGGATCTGGAGGCATATAACATGAAGCAACTGTTCGAAATAACTGATCATTCGACATTGCTGAGTCAACCTCGACCGGATGAAATGGCGGCGATGGCGTCACGAAGTGCGGCTGAGAAGGAATCTGTACTCCAGTGGAGGCCAACCATCCCTGGATCTCCCTATAACACTCCTGCATAATGGTATCCCTCACCTCCGACGACGCGATCAATTCTTGTTTACATTTCTCTGTGACCTGTTTGACCAACTCATCCATAGAAACCTGTGGCATGCATCCTTCATGCAAAGGTCGTCTCGGCTTTCTATCGTACAAATTTTCTTTCTTGGTCCATGCGGATGTTCCTCTCATTCTACCCGAATGCTCTGGCTTCTCAATCGCCCGACTTAAGACTTCACTAGGGTGGATGGACCCGGAATTGAGTTCTTGAGTCAAACCAAGTAACCGACAGAATGCTTCACAAGTTGTCTTATCTGATTGGGGGATGGTGTAAGTACCCTCTGTCTTAGTAGACACAGCCCTTCTCCTGAAATACCTTTGAGACCTCGGCTCTAAGTCACTGATGGTGATGCTGGTGGAACCTACCCCCTCTGAAGTAAATTGCACCACAATTTTGTCAGTTGGTTTCCACTTCTTCTTAGCTGTTTTATAACCACCAGAACCTATCCTGTGAGGCATGTCCCACCTCTTTCTCAATTCCTGACCTTTCTTACGCTTTGCTTCAAATTCTGGAGTACCCCTCTTAAGGCAAAACTCCTCCCACTGCTGTGGTGTGATTGGAAATAGATCGCACATGTTTTTGGGATTTTGAGGATCAAAGTTATGAATAAATTCAAGCGCAAGCCTACTCCTCTAGGCTCTATGACCATTGCCCATAACTGCGAGAACTTTCTTCTTTGCATCATTTGTTGCAATTTTGAACACTCTCTACGACAAATTTAATAGTAAACACAAGTTAGAAATTATAAATATTGTTGTTGTATGTATAACATTATTGTCCCCCCCCCCCAACAATGTATATCCACCTCTGTTTCTATGCATTGAAGTTTCTGAAATTTGCTATTGAGTTTATTAACGTTGCACTGTTGTCATAGTTGTAGTTTCTGAAATTTGCATTGCTTTAGAATCCATATTAATGAGAATTATTTCCTCTCAGCTGCTTTAAAATTATCAGTTTTGAGTTTATTCGTAATGAAATATCCATAAAATTAAAGTTATAACAGTGCTACTTAGCTCAGGAATGAATTAAAGTTATAACAATCGCTAAACTCTGCAGTTATAGCCTACGTTTTTAAAGATAGTAATATGAAAGGGTAGTACAATGCAATGTTATAGCCTACATATATACAATACAATGTTCAAGCAAATTTACAACAAGGTCTCCTGAAACTAATTCAATCACAGATCAGTCCTTGGAGCCATTTAGGTATACCAGAAAGGACAAAAAGGAAACTGGACTGGTACCAAGCTTGGACTGGTAACAATTTTATCGCTTTTGAGAACAATTTAATTGAGCAAGTCTCTGTTGCTTAATTCAGTTTTCTTTTTACCTCCTAGCGTATGAATTTAAAACTCTAGTGATTGATGAAGCTGCCAGGATGACAGCTCCTGAGTTGTCATGAATGCAAAATTTTTGCTGAAACATATGATCATTTTGTAGTTCAGACCAAATTGACATATCTAATATATCAAATAAAACATACTTTTAAGTTCCCACAAAAACTTGATATGCTAGAAGAAGACATTTTATTAATTAATTGAAGAACATTAGTATTGGATTTACACGTTATCTACACTAATTTTAAAAAAGTTAAATTCTAGAAGTACACACCATCCAGACCAGCAGTAATTTCATTAATTTGCAGATAGACACGAAATAGATCAAGTGCATTCCCTAATTTACAAATTTCATTAACCAGTGTGAAGGCCGTAAAGGGACTGGTACAAGCTTGGTAAGAGATTGATTTCAAGCTTGGTATTATATCAATTCCCTAATTTACAAATTAAAGAGATTGATTTCAAAGGGATTTACCAAACAGATCGAGAAGGGAAGAAGGTCAGCTAGCACCTTACCAATGGCACCACCTTACTGTTGAGGACCTGTCGGAGAGAGATGGCCGAGAGAGAGAGAGAGAGAGTAAGAGTGAGTCGTCGGCCAGAACAAGTGAGAGTGAGTCGTCGAATTTTGCTAAATTTTGAGTCAGAGTGAGAAAAGTTATCGAGAGGGGCGGAGACTCAGAGGTATAGGGTTTGGGGACTTAGAGAAAGTTTTGAGTGAGAGGTATAGGGTTTTTCGCTGGAGGATATTAAGAAAAAATTGTAACATTTGTTCTGTAAAGGTTATTAGCAAAGAACCGTTATAGAAAAGAGAAGTACTAAATACAATAGCAAATTAGGGAATTGATATATATATTTTTAAATCTGTAAATTAGGGAATTGATATATATTTTTTAAATCTGTAAGTTAGGGAATTGATATGGAAGTACACTCACATAATTAATGTAAGTGATGAAGGCTTAGAACCTAGGAATGAAATAAATTTATAAACCTAGAACTAACCTCACTAATCGTTTGGAGTAAAGCTTTAGGGTCGAACCCAAGGGACGGTTTAATTGAATACCGGACTTATCCTTTTTCAAAAGCTAGACAAGAATATTTTGGTGGAGAAATAGTTGAAATAAATCTAAGTGCAAGAAAGTAAATATTTTTGGTTGTTTTTGTCAAATAAAATAATCTAAATAACAAAGTAAAATTTTTAGGGTTTAAACAATAATAAAAAGCGTCTTAGGTTCAGGTTTCACCTCGGTTTGGACTCTAGAACACAGAACTTGTCACTTTCGTGCATCAAATTATGTTTTTCAAGCGTTCACTTCTCTGTTCGGTTCGAACAAGGATCTGTTCGGTCCGAACAGAGGGTGAAAGTGTGTGGTTTTGACCTTTTATGATATTTTATGCTTTGGCTAGGGTTTGTTGGTCAAACCTAGATATTCTAAACCTCAGCTGTCGCTTGTTGGACTAGAAACTGGTTTAATCACAACCTAACCTAATTAACTCGATTGGTTCACAACTTTTGGTATAGAATTCAATCAATTTAAACTTGTTTGTTGGAGTTCGTAAGGATATCTAGAGGTCATTTGGACTTGTCTAAAAGTTACACTTTTGGTGTCAACTAATCTCCCCTTTCGGATCTACGATTTATCCCAAATACTTAATCTAAATTATCTTAATTAACCTAACTTTAGAACTTAACTAAATGCGGCCGCACATCTAGAAGTTAATTAGACTTAACCAAGCAATTCAAACAAGCAATTAACATAATTCTCAACAAAACAAATCAACAAAACATATCACAACATATCAAGTCAAATCCCAACATCCAAACCTAAATTACTACCTTACCCATAAGACTACATAAATTTAGCCTAACATAGTACTAAAACACACAACAAATAGCATATAAATGACAAGATACAAGCCCATTGAAAATAGAGAAGAAAACATAGAAGAATAAACCGAATACTCCTTTATACTTTCAAACTACGATCTATAGGCAGTGGTGTGTTGCAAGATGGTCACCAAACTCGTCTCCTTGCTGCCGTCGCTTCAAAGAACCAAGTTTTGATGATCTCCAATGGTGGAAGAGAGAAAAACGCCTATGGAAAGTAGAATTTTGTGGTATGGAGGGTATTAATCCTTTCCTTCAGGTCTAGAGGTGTATATATCGATGTCCCAGGTCGCAAGGATGGAAGGCTAGGGCACCAGGACGCAAGAAATTACCATAACAATCAGTTTCTATGTAAGAAATACTGCCATATGTGATATGGCGGCAATCTGGTCGGACCGAACAGATGGTCAGTCGAACCGAACAGGAGAGAGAAAAGACAGCTGCACAAGTCTGCGGTTGTGATGTCCAGTCGGATCGAACAGGCTTGTGGTCGGGTCGACCAGAAGAGGGGAAATAACGCCTGGCTGCCATAGAATCTGGTCGGATCGAACAGATGATTGTTCGGGTCGACCAAAAGAGAGAAAAGAGCCTCCAATGCTAGGAATGAGTCGTCTAGCGTGCGTGCTACGTCGGGAATCCATCTATATGCTCCAAAATCATTAGAAATCATCAAAGCCCTGTAAAATGAGAGAGAAAACGACGGTATAGCCAATTCATTGGAAATCATAGCAATTTATTGAATAATTCAATGGTTTGAGTGTTATTTGAGTGCCAAGTACGGTCCAAATACCAACAAATAATGACGATATCAGTAAGTATTAATATTAAAAATTAATGTAAGCACTGTTACAGATAAAATTAAATAATTTTTAAACAAAATGATCAAAGTGACATATCGACCACCTGCAAAAATTAAAAATTAATTAATGTAAGTATTAATATTAAATATAAACATATATTGAAAATAATAGATTTAATTGAATTTTAACTCACATTAATTATGTAGTTTCTTTCTTTTTCGATGTGTATTGACCAACACTCCTTCAATGTTATCTGGACGTCGATGACTGATTGATACCGGTTGTGATGTATCATCGATACCGGTGGAAAATGAAGGTATTTCTTCGAAGTGGTCATATGCTTCTTCGTCCACAACATCTCCAACACCAATAATATGCCTCTTTCCTGAAAGTGAACATACATAATTATTAAAATGATCATCTGTACTTATTAAAGTGAACATACATAATTATTAAAATGTTCATTTGTACTTATTAAAGTGAACATATTTAGCTTATTAAAGTGAAGTAGTGAACATTTACCTTGAAGAACAATATGTCTTTTTTATCCGTCGGATCTTGAATGTAGAAAATTTGCATTGCTTGCTTATTTGCAAGTATAAAAGGGTCGTCTCGATAAGCTCTTTTATTGAAGTGAACATGTATGAACCCCATTTTGTCTTTTTTTACTCCACCATGACCGTTGTCGATCCATGCACACTTGAATAAAGGAATCTTGAATTTAATGTATTCTAATTCCTAAATCTCCTCAATCCACCCGTAATAAGTATTAGCCCTTCCATTAGTATCAGATAAAGCAACAACTGAGACTCCACTATTTTGCATAGTGCTTTTACCATCTTGTTTCCTTGTGTACCAAGTGAATCCATTTAAATCATATCCTTGGTATGTTTGAACCACCGCATCAGGATGTTTGGATAACCATTTCACAGTTTCGTCGACTTCAATTTTTTCAGATAGTTGGGAGACTTTATCTTTCCTTCAAACCATTGCACAAAATTTAATTCGTGTTGTTTGTTAATCAAGTATTCGGCGTAAGTCGGGTACTGTTGACGCAACTTGGATAGATGCTCATTGATATAAGGTGCAACAACGGCAAGGTGTTGGAGGACTTTCATATGTGCTTTTATTCTCACATTAAGATCGGGTACACAAGTATGGGATCCAATTGTTCATTTTCCTTGAAGTCTACCCTCATGACGAGACTTTGGAAGCCCGATAGGTTCAACATCATTCAAATAATCAGTATAGTACTCAATAACTTCCTCGGCAATATATCCTTCCACTATGCTCCCTTCGGGCTTAGATCGACTACAAACGAGACCTTTCAATTGACCCATTGCTCTTTCAAAAGGATACATATACCGTAGAAATACAGGACCACACATTTTTATCTCTCTAACCAAATGAATGGTTAAATGTACCATGGAGTCAAAAAATGATGGCGGAAAGTACATCTCAAGCTCACAAAGGGTCAATACAACCCCATCATGTAACTTGTCCAAACTACTCGGATCGATCACCTTGGAGCAAATAGAATTGAAAAAAAAGCACAACCTAGTTATGGTCATCCTCACTTCTTCACTGAGAATTCCACGAATTGCGACCGAAAGTAGTTGGGTCAGCAAGACGTGATAATCATGTGATTTCATCCCAATTAATTTGTTCTCATTAATTGACACCTTTTTTGAAATGTTTGAAGAATAACCAGAAGGAACCTTAATCGACTTCAGGCATTCTAACAAACTTTTCTTCTCTTTCTTTGATAGATTAAATTGTGCTGCAGGAAGCCAAACTCGGTTTTTGACCTTATCTTGTGCTGCTAGATCCTTTCGAATCCCTATTTCAACCATATCTTTCCTCGCATTCACGCCATCTTTAGTTTTTCCTTGAATTTCCAACATACAACCAATCAAAGTTTCACATATGTTCTTGATTATGTGCATTGCATCTAAGCAATGCCCAACCTCCAAATACTGCCAATATTCAAGATCCCAGAATATAGACTTTTTCTTCCATAATCCTTTCGGAATCTCATTTACAAATTTTTTACCAAATTTGACCTTGATGTCCTTAACCTGTCGATATACTCCAAACCCAGAAAATGGCAACGGGGCCTTCCCATTCTCGACTTTGCCATCAAAATTTTCACCATTTCGTCGGTAAGGGTGATTACGGTTCTTAAGAAATCTGCGGTGTCCCAAATACACATTTTTTCTGCAGTTCTTCAGATAAATAGAATTAGTGTTTTCTCCACAAATAGGACACGCTTTTTCTCCCTTGTTTCTATACCCCGACAAGTTACCGTAAGCAGGAAAATCATTGATCGTGCAAAATATCATGGCATGCAGTCTGAACTCAGTCCTAGAGTGTGCATCGAAAATTTTCACTCCCTCACGCCACAATTTACCAAGGTCATCTACCAACGGAGCCAGGTACACATCTATGTTGGGATTTCGTGTGTATGTCAAGGAAGCGGAATTTTAAAATTTTATTTGACTCGATACACAAAGGATTTTATTTATAAAACAATAGCAAGCAAGATAACGATTAAACATTTAATCAAGCATCCCATGTGCATAACAAAATCAACAAATAGCTTTATTTGAGGAGAAGGAATATTTTACCTAAAGAGATTGTCAAATCCATTGATAGAGAGAAGTCGATTTCTCTCTAGGTCTCTTGGAAACCTTCGGTTCTTGTCGCTGCCGTTCAGGGCGTTTCCTTCTCTTGGTTCACCTTGAACCTAAATAACAAACTCAACCAACACTTAGATAGATCGATGGTGAGTTTCAAGCTTAGATCCAACCACCTTAGATCTTCAATCAACGAACTATTTGATTTCTTGGTGGCTAAACTAATATGCAAAAATATATATGAAATATGAAAATTCTCCTTTTTCTCTTTTTTTTTTTCTTTGCGCAAGTCAACAGAACCACAAAAAAATGATTGGTAAAGAAAAGCTTATAAAAAGAAATTAATTTCGGCCAATAATTAAAATAAGAGAGAGAAATTTATTTTTTTTATTTTCCTTTTTTCTTTTCCCTTGCGCAAAAGAAAACCAAAATGGAAATTTCCATATTTCATTGAAGTTTGTGCGGCAAGCAAAATTAAATAAGGAGAAAAAAATAAATTTCCTTATTTTCTGAAATTTTCACGCAGCACATTCCCTTATACAAAAATTCTAGCATAAACTTTTATAATTATATATTTTGCAACTTGTTTAACAAATTAATTCATGAAGTATTAATATGAAATATATTATTACAATATATGATGTCAATATTACTCCTATAATGCTCCCTAACATTATACTAATAACATTCATATACTTCTATGAATTTATTTACTGTCTAAACATGTCATTTTTCATGACATATTATTTTAACATTTTATCACATGTATTTTCATACATCATATAAAATGTAAAACACTTGTTGTTTCTCTTCAGTTGGTGTGACCTTACAGAGGATCTACGTCATCTTGGTAATAATATAAAATATTTTATATTATAGACTATAAGAGGTTCTATCACTACATTATAGCCACCCAAATGACATAGTCATTACGTACTCGATCCACTTGATCTGTGTCTATCCTTGTCTCATGATATTATGAATAATATGCAAAATAGGATCGTGTCATTTTTGCATTATATTTATTTTCTTGGTCTCTTAAGTGAATTATAATTATAACTACATCAGTTATATTGCATTCTATATAATCCCACTTTACCAAGGGGCCCAGTAATATCATAACTCAAATAACTGAGGGACAATGATAATCGACATATAAATTTCTCCCGCACAAGTCACACACAATGAACTACTAATTCCCTCCATCAACAGATAACTGAGATCAGTAAAAAGATGGTCTTAATCAGTAATTACATTGCATGTTTCTCATGTGAGAAATCTATACATCTCATATCTTGGATTCAAAGACACGATGGAAATATTAATGACACAAAACACAATCTATATAATATTCCATCCAGTTAGGTCATATTCAATATATATAATGCATGCTCATTTTATATATACTCATGTCATTGAATGATAATCACTTATCAACATTTATAGAACTACAATATACTTTCAATCGACATGACAATCTTACTCGGTAATTATTATTCCTCTTTAATTACCACGATTGTGAACACATTTAGGATTTTCATCTTAAGAGTTCTATGGTTCAAGACCACGAGCATCTTCTTAAACACTTCTAAAGATATTACATATTAATCTCAAGGAACAAGAATGAATAATAACATTCAACATCATGAACAATACATAAATTATCATTAATAAAGATAACTTTCGAAACACACATCCTTCAATCTATGTCATTATCTGGTTGTTTAGGACCTGAAATCGACAAAGGCATCATTATGTATCTTCTTTTCATACATAACCAGGGGAAAGATTATAAATACACAATAAAACTGACCACGTGGTCTGACGGCTACTCATGTTGTCGTAAGGATTCATTCCGTACGTTCATAATCTCAATCTCAGATTTCTGGGTTCACTACCGAATGCTTCAAACTCTCTGTCTATATTCCTTCAATCCGGAGAATCTGCGGGGTGTCAGAGCATACCATCATTTTTTTTCCTGCAGTCAGCATGTCATCTTAAAAGTTTAGCATCTCTCGCATTAGAAAAGAGCCGCTGAAATCTTGGTATTATTGGGAGATAAAACACCACCTTCGCAGCTGGTCCCTTACTACCTTCCTCAATCTGATCGTCTCTCGGTCTATACCGCGATGCATGACACTGTGGACATTTATCCAGATCTTTATACTGATTCCGGAATAATATGCAGTCATTCGAACATGCATGAATTTTCTCAACTCCTATTTTCAAAGGACACAACATTTTCTTAGCCTTATAAATTGAATCTGGCAACTGATTATCTTTTGGAAGAAAATCTTTACGCAAAAGGTTAAGCAAAGCCGTGAAACTGGCATCGCTCCATCCATTTTTGGCTTTCAGATTAAACAGTTTGAAAACTGCATTAAGTTTTGACATTTCACAACCGGAATATAACTTAATCTTATCTGCTTCACGTAACATTCCAAAAATTTCAACATTATCAACAAAATCTTCATCTATATTGTTCACAATTTCATCCAAATCATTATTAAGTTGTGTATCATCGACATTATCATCATCATCACATACATTTACATCATTAAATACATTTTCATCTTCCAATATATTTTCATCATCCAATAATACATTTTCTTCCACACATCGTGAATCCAATATATTTATGCTAGGCCCAACACTTAAATATTCCTCCCCAGTTTCTCCATGAAGTGTCCACCATGTATAATCCGGTTGAAATCCAGATCTAATCAAATGAACTCTTACTTCTTCTAAATTTGACCATTTCAACATATTCTGACAAACACAACAAGGACAATATATTTTATTATCTTCCGTCCTTTTCATATTCTTTATCGCAAAAATCATAAATTCTTCAAGCCCCTCTGAAAATGTAGCCGAATATCGATTGCTTGTGTACATCCACGTCCGATCCATCTGAACAATAAAATGTATGCAAAATGTCAGGGTTTAGAGTTATGGTCAATTTGTCATTAGGTTTCGGGCCGGTTACCATCCTAGCCCACTCTTTGGATACTCTGTCTCATTAGCGAGCGTACGTTAGATACAATGTGTTGTCTGAGAAAAATTCGACAGCATTTCCCCTTATGTTCCCTGAATACGACAACACACGATTGCTCATGCGTATGTATTCGTGGGAACATAAGAAAAATTGCCGTCGAATTTTTCTCAAACAACACATTGCATCTAATGTACAACTCGCTGTCCTAAATGAGACATATCGTATCCAAAGAGTAGTACTCCCGACCGGGAGTACTATCCGATATTAATCCCTAATGGATTAATCTCTGACGAGCAATGACCTAAATTCGAGTGTGTTCCGGTATTTTGGCCCGATATGACAATACGATTAAATGCATATGCAAATTATTAATGCATGCATAATTTCGTCGGAGAGGGTCGAATTAATATACCTTTAATCCGATTTATTCTTCTCCTCATCAATGAGTTAGATCTCAAATTATCCAAGCTTCTCCTCTTGAATGTGATCTGAAATTGTCCATAAAAATCAACGAAAAACCATTAATTTTACCATAAATCAAAGTTAAACCGAAATAAATAGGGAAAAATAGAAAATTAAGTAAAATTTATAAAATTTTATTTTTTTTACCTCAAATCTGCTCTTCTTCTCCTTCTCTTTATAATTCTTATTATTTTAGAATTTTTGGAAATTTTGTGGCTATTGTTTAAGAGTGAAAATAAATATGAAAAAAGAGAGAAAAATTTTTGGCTCAATGGAACAGTGCGGCTGTGGGTCGGGAGGGAGGAGGAGCTAGAGTGGGAGAGAGAGAGGAGAACCCTAGCATAAGTGAAAAAATTCGGCAATTTTGTAACGGTTTTTAAAAACCGTTTGAAAATTAAAGTTAACGATTTGTAACGGTTATTATCTAACCGTTACAAACAACATGCCCTTTTGTAACGGTTATTAGATAATAACCGTTACAAATGAGTTGGCAGGAACTCTGTTTTTTTTGGACGGAAGCTCTATAATGGGTTATTTAAAAAAAACGTTACTAAATGAACTTGGTATTATTTACACCGCTGCCACACCGACTTGTATGACGGTTTTTTCGAAAACCGTTATAAAAGAAGAGTTACAGATTAACGTTTTTCGCGTAGTGTAAGAACAATAATATTTGAGATACTACTAAGTTATGTTATATTCCAAATGGGTCATTTTCTAACATAAACATCGACAACCATGGTTCAATATATCCAGTACAATATACAATCACTTTTCTTTTGTTTTCTTTCTTTCCTTCTATTTCCAATATTCAAATGGGTACATTTGATATGGACTCCTTTTTTTAGTGTGCTAGTACAGTTTAAGCTATCCAATGAAGATTTTAATTTTATTTATGAAAGCTAAGGAAGATTAATAACTAATTACATTTACAACCTTCCTTTTGGTAAACAATCAAATAGATGAAACCCATTTTTTCCCTAAAAAATGATCCTCGGTCAAATAGATAAATAGATAAGGAACTCGTTTCAGTACACTGTTTGCAAAGAAATTAAACGAGGACAAATATTTGTGGGGTGGTTATTAAGCTTTGTCACTTTCCAGATTGGTCCCCATTTCAATATTTTCATTAGTTTGACAATAAAGCTTTGGATAGGGATGACCAAGTCGCTAATGTAAACACACACAGAGTGGAAGGATAAAATACACTCTGCTACGGGACGATTCTTACACCAAAATCGTTTTCGAAATCCAAATTCGATCGAATAGTTCAAATTTTTATTTTATTTTTTTCAATTTTTTTTCTATATTATGATATTTAAAAAATACATTACAATTGAAGTATTTCAGGTCTTTAAATTTGAAATATCATAATATAATGCAAAAAAAAATATAAAATTTAGTCTCTAAAAATCTTTCTTCAATATAGAGAACAACTTAAATAGTTCGAATTGATTATTTGAATTTGGATTTCGAAAAAAACTCTAGTATATGAAGACAAATTGTATACCAAAGTATATTTTATCCATGTATATATATATTGGCCAATATAAACATATTGTCATAGTCTAATAACCTTTACCTTTCGAACCGACAGCCATTTTTTTTTAATCTTTCCCTTTTCTTTTATTTTTATTATTTTTTTTCTCAGATTCAAAACGAATGCACTTTAGATGGACGCTTTTGTTTCACTGTATATACATTTCTGATAGGCCTGGCTGTTGATGGCCCGGCCAGAAGAGAAATCGTCAGAGGAAGATTTGAAGGGAACTCAAGAGACAAATAGTCGACAAAGCCACGTGACCTTATGCCCGAAGGGACTTCGGGAGAATCCAAGAGGGCCAATTAGGGTAAGGGCTGTCGGCTGACGTCAGCAGTTGGTTATAGTTGTTTAGACTATAAATAGAAGGGGTAGACCGTAGGAGAGGGGGTTAGCATTTTTAAAAGAGAGAATGCTCATGTAATAGCGCTTTGTACTAAATTCAGAATTAATAAAATATTTTTTTTCTCTAAATACATTTCTCATCTGTTGATCTCTACCATAACTATACTTATCAATTTCCATTTTTAACTGTATTTTTTGAAAGTTAGTTGGCGAGTGAAAACTAACAAATTTTACTTAAAAATTGAAACTATAAGAATTACAAAGTAATTGAAAAAAAGAAGAATCGAGAATATCGGAAATTTAAAATATCCATTTTTAACTGTTAAATATAGATTCTTTCATCAGAGAAATAGTTATTCATTTTGATTTCCTTTTTCAAACTTTGTAAAGGGAAAGAATGCTTGATTTGGTGTGTAAAGTCCATCTCATAAATCAAAATTATACAGCAACGATAGTCGTTATTCAGTTGCACTCTTCTTCCCTCCTAACGTTCTTTCTCTACTTTTTTTTTCCATCTGCTCCTTTTTTTCCCTCCACTTCTCTTTCCCACTTCACTTCTCTCCTCATTTTTCTCACCTTTGTTTTTTTGCCCCTTCGCCTCACCTCCGCCACCTCCTCTCCTCTCTTCCGTCAATTTATGCCTCTTTTCTCCACCTAGCCTTATCTCCTCTCCTACACCGTCTTTCGCCTCTCCTCCTTTCTGTTATCTTCCGTCTTAGCTTTTTTTTTCATGGACTTCACCTCTTTTCCCTACATATGTGTTATTTGCCGCTTCAACATGCGGACTCTGTCTTGCTTTCTTAAAATGAACATATACAACAATAAATTGAACCAATACAAAGCTATGATGAACAAAATATAAAAGTGCATAGATACAAGAACAAAGTGAACATATATAATAAATAAAAGAACATATACAACAAATATTAAAAATAACGTGAACTCATACAAAAGTTAAAATCGAACATATATACATACAAAAGCGAATATATACAATAAACAAAATGAACAGATACATAGATAATATGAGCAAAGAATAAAAGTGTATATATACAAAAACAAAATAAACATATATAACAAATAAATTGAACATATATAAAAAATAAATTGATCAAATACAACAAATAACGTGAACTCATAAAAAAAGATAAAAGTGAGCATATATGCATAAAAAGTGAACTTTTTCATATACACCCATTAAATATTCTTTTATTATTACTGAATTGGTAGATATTAGATACTCCCTTGTTGTACTTAAGTGAAACAGTTACCGTCATTAGTGTTAGTAAGTGGTTGGGATGCACAATTTTTATTTTTATTACAATTAACAAAGATAAAACAAGCAAACAACCACAAGAAAGGGTCTTGCGAGCATATAACACATCAATTAACCAAGAGAAAAGGGATTATGGATATACCTCTTCTTGAATCGTATCAAGAAGGAAAAATCCATGGCGTAGGAGTCGGTGGCGTGCTGCGTTGCTCTTCCTTCTTCTTCAAAGGTTGACCTCGAGTCCACCAAGAGAATCACCACGATCTCGAAACCGTGCTAGCGACTGGAGATCACGTCTAATCCATTCTTCCTTTTCTTTCAATTAAACTATCTTTAATGGTGGAAGAAGATTGCTCAACACATGAGCCAAGAGGATGGAAAAAAGAGAGCAACAAGAGAGAAATTCGAAATTATTCTCTCTTGGAAAATTTCAGCCAGCAAAAGAGAGAGAAAATCCAGCATTGTTCTCAAAGCTGAACCCCCTATATATAGCTCTCCAAAACCTACTTTCCATAATTAATTCATAGACATATTTGCCCTTCTATGGCCTGCCTTAGATAGGCCTTTAATGGGCTACAACAATTGTATTTTAGTCCATTAATTAATTACTATAATTGCTCATTTAACCATCCTAAATTTGGGCTTCTAATTAACTATTTAAATGAAGGCCCAAATGGCTCAATCAATTAAATTAAGTTGAACAACATTAATTATTAACTTATTAATAATTATTTAGGGATTAGATAATGCACTACTTTATTTCCATATGATCTCTTTGACTAAATTAATTATAACGGTTCGTAACGGTATATAATTAATTAATCAACTTATCATATATTCGCAATACTTACTGCTGCGAATAAATAAATAATGCATCGTGTGGTTACAACCCTACTTGTGTGACCCTTTGAGGATTTATGCTATGTTGGCCATGAAATTAAATCGCTATTTAATTCCAATAATCATAAGCGGTATCTAGCAACATGTTATGACTCCCAATTCGCATAAATAATGTACTGATACAAATATTCAAATCCTGCATAAGAAATAAAATTATTTCTTTGTCCAATTCTTATGTCACATGATATCATCATATAATCCAAGATAGAAATGTATCATTCTTGTAGATTATACGTTTTCTTGATCTAGAGTTGATTGCACAAGTTGGCCAAACAATCTAACTCCATCAAGGGGCCCAAACAGATATCATCACTCACTAGGTATACTAATGAGGGACATACGGTTTTCTTGTTGAACAACTTTTCCCCGCACAATTCAAGAGAACATAAATAACGTCTGTATAGCATCCTTTATCAGGAATCAGCGATAGACGATATTTATAGAACTTATCCTCATGTGGAAAAGTTGAACCATCTCAAACTTAGAATCAAACTCATATGAAATAAACAATGACACATAACACAATCCATATGTTTATTTCATTGGGTCATGTCACGTGCTATGTTCCAATAACATACACATATGCAATTAAGTTGGTAACTCTTTACCTATGATTTGTAGAACTTAATCATCACTTAACTTGCATACTAATCTTATATGATAATTAATTATCAAGATTATGGACAATTTAGATTTATTAGTGTCATTCTAATGAATGATCCACAGAGATCCACAATTCAGATCCTCAACCTGAATGATCTGTCAATAATAAATCCTAGGAACAAATGATCAAATATCATCAATAACATAAACTAACAAATTAAGTCATTCAATATTGGCTTCTAGGACATAACTCCAACAATTAGATATTTTCTTAGTAGTACTAACTATCAGAAAATAACATGATTATTTAAGAGAAAGAAAAATGATATAACAAAAAAAGACGAGAAAAGAAAAAGAAAGAAGAAAGAGATAGAGAAAAGGAGGAAAGGCGTGGAAGGGCGCTCAAGAAAGAGAGTTAAGGGTAAACACAAACACACTAAAGAAAGAGAATGGAGGGAGGGAAGGATAGACTTGGAAAAAAGAGAGAGAAATAAAAAACACTTCATGTGAATGACTCGAATGATGCTAGAGTGGATGGTGAATAGCCCAAATTATAGAGCGAACTTGTATGAGGCCTTCTCTTCCCTTAGAGAGCAGAATTTATACGTGCCTGAATCATGTATTTATGCGAATCAGTTAGAAAAAAAATCCAATCATCAAATCATAATATAGATCTATTTTGTCGATTGAGTTTTGAAAAAATTTAATATGCACTATGGTGCATAGGTCATTCTATGCATTGCAATCTTTTTTATCAAAATTTTTACAATTTGACAAATCTAATTTAACCAACTTAATCTACATATTGAAATCTCCTAAAAAACAAAATTTTATTACTATTTTTTCGAATTTTTACAACCTGCCATTTTTGGAATATTGTAAATAGCGGTTTGCTTCCAAAAATGACAGGTTTTAAAGAATTCGAAAAATAGTAATAAAATTTCAAAAATTATAAAATTTAATTTGTTAGGAAATTTCAATATATAGATTAGATTGGTTAAATTAGATTTGTCAAATTATAAATATTCCGATTAAAAAGATCGCAATGCATAGAAGTGTCTATGCACCATAGTGCATATTAAACTTTTTCTTGATTTTTATATATTCGGGCCTGAATCATTTGAATTTTAGCCATGAATATTAAAAAACGGTTGAAATAATATATATTAAAAAATACTTAATTTTGATATTAACTAGCTATGGTTGTGGAGCTCGATTAAGCTTTGCTTTCATATTTTCTAAAAAATATCATAAATACAAATAGAGAAAAATATATCTAGCATCGACAAATATTTTATGGAAATTGATTACTACCATATACAATTTTTATCATCCTTGTCATCGCTAAACACAAAATGAACACATAAAATAGACAAGGTGTACATATATAATGATCAAAGCGAACACATACAAAAAAATAAGTTCAATGAAAATGAGTTGAATATGCATGTAAAATTCTGAATAAGTGATGACAACACTTAACTTATTTATTTGTTAGTGTTCACTTAGATCATCTATATGTTTATTTCGTTTGTTGTATATGTTTGCTTTATATTTAGCGATGGTAGGGATGACAAAATTACATATGGCAGTTAGCATTCCTGCTATTTTATTATTGAATGAAATTAAGATTAGAAGATATCATTCATATTATCTCATGAACAATTTTCGACAACAATCACCATTCTGAAATGAAATTAATTAAGAGAGGTACAATACTGTCATAATTGTTTTTTTTTAGAAATTAGAATGGAGCAATATCTATTTAAATCGCTAGCAACATGTTTATCTGTTAATCCGATAAAATTGTGCCATCAAATGTTATTAATTCTCATTGATAAATCACATTTTTAAAAAGTGCTGAAATTTGATTATTAGTAAATATCATTTTATAATAATATTGAAAATTTATAAAAGTAAATTAATTACGTAAAGTACTGCCAAATTAGAAAATTAGAAATCATGAGATTCAAAAAATTATGAGATTTCGAAAATTATTTAAATATTTTATGTCTATAATTATTATGTTATACATCACTAAATTCTTTATATATATGTGACTAAGTACATAAATTTTCATAATTGAAAGGTTTTTTCAAGGCCTCAAAATAATTTAAAAATAAAATTTCTATACAGATTAAATTTTTTGAGATCTAGAAATTTATTTTAAATATTTTATAAGTCTATAATTAAAAATTTTTATATTCCTAAATTTTTATATTTATATTTATGTGAGCACAAAAATAAACTTTTATGGTCAAATAATTTTTTAAAGACACATAAACAATTAAAAAACTAAATTATATTTAATTTGAAATTGCAAAACGAAGGTATCATTGATCTGAGATCTGAGGAATGAAAATGAATTTATGATGACGCCACGCTGAACAGTCGCGTTGTCGAGAATTTTTAAATAAAACTTTGCCCTTGGCTGTATTCTATTGTCTACTATGATTATTTATCCTACTTGCGCGACTTCATGGATCCATACCATCCGGTAGGGGTGTCAAACGTGCGAAACGAAAGCAAAGTTAATTAATATGTTTGATTTGCTTTCATTCCGTTATAGGTAACTAAACAATAATCTTGTTTCGTTTTTGTTCCATTAAAACGGAACTGAACGTAAATAACGTTCATTTTCCTTTGTAAATTTCTTTTTTTTGGGTGTTTCATCTTCTGAAAATTCTGTTTCGTTTCCGTTTCGTTTTTAAAAACGAAACTATTTTCCTCCTCCATTTCTTTTCCATTTCGAACGAAATGGAACAAAAACGTGTGAAACAGCATGATATTGACAGCCCTACATTCGGATCCAATTTACAATTGATTCATCAACCGAATGGGTATTTATGAACAAAAAAAAAAGATAACATTATTTTTGTATCAAAAAATTGAACAAATATAATCCCAATCAAAGTTGGAATAACAACAAAATATAATGCCTTGAGGCAGGCAGGTTTGAGCTCCAAATTACGCATGGAAATTATGTTTAATCAAATTAGGGGCTTTCTTAATTTTTATTGTTGCATTGTTTTTGTATAAAAGTTTACGTTGGCCTAAAGATTCATTTGTCGAATTTGCTCAAGTTTAAAAACTTGCGTGGCTCCATTGTGATTGTTAGTTATGTGCGAAAAGTCTACATATCTTTAGCAGTTGAGTTGTATTGTGTCCATTGTCAATGTTGATTTAAAGCTTCAATATTTGACAAAAAAGGAAATAAGCTATATTTCCGCATTGAGCTTATTATGAAAATTTATTTATTATAACCCTTGTTATAATTTAATAATAACATTAATTCGCGTCAATGCTATAACCCTTGTTAGCAAACTTTATTTGTTATATATATGGCCCTATAAAACGAATTTCACAAAACATAATTTCTTTAAAAATAGCAATGGTACAATACATCATTTCATGTCTGTGATATTAAATCGATAAAATTACTTTTATAATATATATCTTCCTCTTTTAACAGGTAAAAGCACATAAATTAATACGCAAACATATGAATTTTTCATTTTTTTAAGAATATATACAGAGAAAAGTAATAGTTAAAGGTAATTTTAAGAATACATACAAATTTTAAATTATAAAGAGCGTTGATTTCGAACTTCTTACCGATGCGGCGATGCCCCATCACCTACATCATCCACCGCTTAATTTTATTTTTGTCTCCTAACTAATTCCTGATCAAACGTCTCATATGTTGTTGTGATTCTATCGTCATGCATCTGTAAACAAGATGATTTTGTTGTCCTAGGTGCAACAAAATTTTGAATGTATTATTTTTATAAAAATGACCCAATTTTTTTAATGTATGATTTTTATAAAAAGAATTTAATTTGTACATATAGTTTATTCTTCCTTCAATAATTTTTTTTTTTTGAGAAATAGAAATGACCATTCTAGTAAATAGAAACTGAAAGAATTCTCCGTACGTACATCGTTATGCATACAATTAATTGTTTAATAAGTCAACTTACTTAAAAATATTATAATATCATCAGGAAACATACCATATTAATGTTACATATCGATTTCAATATTAGATATGTGTTTATGAATACAATTTTCATATATCAAACCACGATAGGATAAATATGCTTTTACGATCAACGGTAATATATAAAAAGGGTTAAAGATTTAATTGCACGCGCTTCGAATTTCTTGATATATTAGTCCCAGCTTGGTAGACATAATGCAATTTCTTGATCTATTTAATTTTACAATTTTTTTATTAACATAATTTCAAAATAGCGCGTTGCTTTATTTAGATGCTGATTAATCAATTGGATTTTAAAGTACGAGACAGATATATGTCGGGTATTTATTTTTTGATTGCTTATTGATAAAAAAAAAAATTCTCTCAGTCTAGTCTACTTCTTACACACCCCGACCAAATTATTATTTTGCTGATAAATATCATCTCTGATTTGGTTCTGCCCATCTCAAATTTCAAATTGTACCAATTTCAAGGAATAACATTATCTAGAAATTATAACGAGATGGAAGTAGCCAGGATGAATGGATCTTTTGTGGCGCTTGTCATTTTTGCGATGCTAATGCTTAGTACACAGGCGCAAAATTCACCTGGCCCATCCCCAATTCCAGCACCTGCCCCATCTCCGGTTCAGACATCCGATGCGGCTGCCATCATGCATTTGCCGTCTCATCTGAAATATTTTGCTTCATGTCTTGTGCACATGCATAATACTATGGGAATATCTTGTTTGTATGGAAATTGGACAAAAATCAAAGTTTAGTGGTTTCAGAAGAACAAATTAAAGTTCGATTTAATTATTCCTGATTAGACTATTCAATTATTGTCATGATTATCTCCTCGTTTAACTGAGATATTTATTGATGTGCCTTGATGGAAAAAAATTCAGAAGTATTACAGCTCTTTTTGTGTTTCTAATTTATCAATCCTGTAAGAATTACAATAACACCTTGCTTTTGGCAACCGATAATCTATCTGTTGTCTCTAAAGAAGGCGGCTTAACCAAAGTTTAGCGGAAGCAATTGAGGTTTTATACCGGTTTAGTATCAACTACCCGAACACAATTCAATTGGTACCCAATACAAGCAAGCACACAAGCAATTCAGGTAGCAAGATAATAAAGAGAAAAAGAGAGAGAGAGAAATTGAACACTTGGTATGATTACGGAGTTCCGACCCGCTAGGAAATGCTAGCCTTAGTCGTACGTCTCCGGGAATTTCGCTACCACCCAAGGGCGCGCTCCGTTCAATTCCAATAAGAACGAGTCTACAACTTCAAACCGAATCACCTCGTTACACACTCTCAAGGTGGATCGGCCTAACTCAAATAGCACAACGCCTCAAAGGAGAAGAGCTCTCAACCTATTTCAACCTACACCTAGCGACAATGTCGGGACGGTGGTGTTTGAGGCTACTAAATCTCTCAAGTTGGTTTAACTATGAAAAGTTCAAGTGGGAGAGTATCTTTGTGCTTAAAGGCTCAATTCTGATCAAATTTTGCAAAGCAAAGCTCTCCTCAGAGAGAGAACAAGGGGTGGATATATATAGGGCTCGGAAGGAGCAGTTTACCAGCAAAAACAATACTCAGCGTTGCTTGCCACTGAATAGCGTTGTATAACGCTGGAATATGACTGTTGTAAATTCTAACGGCTAGTTAAAATAGCTGTTGGTCTGTCAGAGCGTTGTGCAACGTTATTTGTCGTTACACAACGAAGGAGTGTACAACCAAAGAAAAGCTCCGACAATTCCGTTGGAAATTGTCAGAGCGTTGCTTGCCACTGAATAGCGTTACACAACGTTAAAGGAAGACAAAGGGAACAACTCTGACAGATACAACAGAGCGTTGTACAACGTTGTATACCGTCACACAACGCTGAAAAACGTTGTTTAACGTTGCCTGCAACTTTGCATGTAAAAACAGCTGTTTGCATGGGTTTTACATGGGACAGCGCTGTCTAAACATCGATGCAGCGCTGTCTGAGCAGTGGAGGAGACATGAGATTTTTGTGGCGTTGTGCAACGCTATATGCCGTTGCACAACGGTACTCAGGAAATTTTCTCAAGTCTTTTTCTGTAGTGTTGTACGACGCTAATGAGCGTGGTACAACGAAGTTGCTCAGCGTTGTACGAAGCTGGGTCAAAGAAAACAGGATTTTACTGGTATATTGAGCTTTTTGCTATCTAGACCATTTCAAGGATAATCAAGGACTAAAGTAAACCTTCTATCCTAGTCTAAACTAGCCTACAAGCTCTCCAAAGACTTGATCTTGATATTTCTTAAAGTTTTTATCCAAGTCTTCATAAATTGCAACTTTTTCTATAAAACTCAAAGAAGATTATTAAATGTCAAATGATATTATATTGTAATCGACAAACCTAGAAACATTTAGTAAAACACTATCAAATCAATATCCAAATATAAGTGAAAATTAAACCCATCGCGAAATTTATTGGATTATAGAGTACAAGTGAGACATGTTTTGCATTTACTTTTTGATTGTCCATTGAAAGGAAATTTCTTGCTGCGTAGTCAATTTTTTAGACCCATGCTTAATTTTAGTGTCCTTAATAATAAATACCATTTCTAATATGATTCTAACCATCCTCAATAGTACCAATTACATAAACCAAACGACTCATAAAGTCATAAGTCATAACAAATTAGAAGGGAAAAAAAATTAAAGAAAAAAAAGACATCGGAGAAGAGTGAGATGGAAACAGACGGGACGAAAGGATCTCTTCTGGCGCTTATTGTAATTGCTATGATGATGCTTGCTACCTGGGCACAATAAGCGCCTGCCCCATCACCAATTTCTGCACTTGCTCAATTCCATCGTCTGATGCGGCTGATGTCGTGCCGGCATTTTGCCCCGCTTCATTTGCCATGTTTTATTTAACCTGTGAAAAGAAATCGGAATTGGTAACTACAAAAATACTCACTGAGACAAGTCAAACTACCAACGAGGAGGATAATGTTTTGTTTAGTACAAAAGAGAACAACTTTTTTTTTTTTTTCAATAGAACGTTATACAACCATGGAGTGAAAAGTGAAAGGAAAGAGGTTAAGAGAGAGACAAAAATGCTTATTATAGATCGAGAGTATAAAATCATCGGTACAGTTTATCAGAGAAACAGAGAACAAATGAGTTAGGCGATGCTGTGAGATAGGATTTTTTTTTTTTTTTTTTTTTGCGTTCAGGAAAGTTTGCTAGAGAGAGGCGGCGGTAGGTGCATGTGGGAGATGGAGGACAAGGCGCATTGATATGTGGATGACAAATTGTGTACCTAGTTGATTCAATTAAACAGAGTTGGATGGAAATTTTAACGGAGTAGTTAAAATTGGACAAAAATCAAAGTTTAGTGGTTTCAGAAGAACAAATTAAAGTTCGATGATTAAATTTGAATTATATACAAAGTTTAAATACATCCAAAAAATTTACTCTTTATGTAATCAATACAAATAATGTATTTTACTTTAACCAGGTTGCTTGCTGCATTTGACATTGTTGATCTTTAAAAATTTACAACATTCAACTTTTTGAACTGAAGTGCCTCCAAGCAGGGAACCATAATTCACGTTATAACAATAATTAACTACATTTTAATTTATGTAGATGCACAGAGATGGAAAAATTGTATTTGGTTTGACCAGTGACGGATCTAGAAAAAATATTTAGGTGGGGCTGAGTTTATAAAAATATTGGACTAACATAAGTTCATTGTATATCCATCTCATACAATACTACAAAAAATATAGTTTAAAGTCATATTATAAAAAAAATTGATGAACCACTCAAAATACATCAAAATTTGAATTTATTCATAGCCCATATGTGTGTATATATAAACTATGCCACTATGACTATGGTAGGTGGGGCTCTAGCCCCAGCCGCCCCACCTGTGGATCCGCCACTGGGTTCGACCAAAACGGACACTACGTTCAAATTCAATTATATATTTGTGTTTGGATGAGCCGTGAATAAGGAGTAAGTATAAGAAATTTCGGTATCTGTGTTTGTCCAAATTTCTTATTTTTATATCATAATTTTGTTAGTATAAGAATAAGGGTCTAATTTTTTTATTCTTGTGTTGTTTGAATTGCACAAGAATAAAAATAAGTACGCATACCGAAATTTCTTATTCACGACTCATCCAAACACACTTATATATGCTAGCTATGGAATAGATCAAGGTTTTGGGAAAAGAAACCGATATTATTTTGCTTTACAAATTGAAATTGTTATTTAATTGGAATCGATAAGGCTAGCTAGCATAGATAAATAGATAATTTCAGAACTACAACTAGCTAGCTAAGATGCATGTCGCCGACGTAGAAGACTAAAAACAAGGCTATGTTAAATTATATCTTCTAACATCAAGTTCAAGCCGCTCCATAAAAATTTTAACACAAGGGATGCGAGAATTGATTAAAAACAAAGTGTATCACACACACTTGTATATATTGAAAAGCATTACATATAATGAGAACTCAGAAGTTATTAATTCTGTATAAACATTCAACTTTATATTGTCCATGCACATGCTACTGTTGCTGCGCTTGAAAACCATAAAAATGCATGGGAAACCAAATGATTATTTGATATTTTTGAAACTGCCCTCATTAATTTGTTTTATTTGACAAGCAAAGTTTAAATTCACATAATAGGGTAGGAGGCTTCCAACGCGATACCACACAAGCCTGCTGTACTGGCAACGTTTCTTTGCATTCTTATGTATCCAGATTCAACCCAAGATGTACCCCAAGAATTTTTCACGATCCAATATGATGTTCCAGCTGAACACGGGCCATATCCGACAACCAACACGCCATGATCCAGGTTGGTCCCACATGGTCCAGTAAAAATACCACTTGAGTAGAATTGGAAAGCTGAACCGCTCGCTTCGATGGCTACGGATACTGGTTGATTCGCGACAGCATCTTTTAGACAAGATTCGCAATAGGTTGTAACGTCTTGGTAAGATTGTATGGATACAGCATAGTCATAGGTCTTTGGATAATTGCAAATGCCCGTCTTGCCGGTGGAACCACTAGTATAATAATAGTCTGACTCGGTGGTAATTCCTCCATTACCAAGAACACATTGAAAGGCACAGTCCATGGTTCCTCCACTGCAACCATTGCATGAGGGACAACAATCCACTAGCTCCTGCTCTGACAGACTTATTAGTGTGCCAGTTTTGATTTTATTTATCCCTTCTAGCGCACCGGTAGCAGAAAACGCCCAACAGCTACCTAAATGTTTAGTGAAAAATAAATTTTCCAGTATTTACCTCAAGTTAGGATGGGTATAAATCATTGCTCAAATTTAGCTCAAGAATAATTTTGTAATAAAAAATATTGAAAATAATCAGGGGTAGATACTGCATCCATTGGACAGAAGCAAATGTTCAATAAGTTACATTAGTAAATCCGATGCACATAAATAAAAATAGTTACATCAGTGTTTTCCATACAACTGGCTATTATTTACATCACCAAGCCGATGCAGACAAATATAGGTCGATGCAAAATGCTGAAAAACGAAATTTGAATGCAAATAATTTTTTTTGGCTGATGCAACAGATATTTTTTGCTGGAAAATTAATAAATTCCGATGCAGATGCTGCAGTTTCCTGTAGTGATTAAGATTTGCAAACCATAAAAAGTATATGCATGTGACCCATCGCAAATCATTGCTTTGTAGAACCTCTATATCAAATTATATGATTCTTATTTATTATTGATCAGCCAAAAATTATTATAGATGAAGTTTTGCTAACCGAGAATTAGAATCTCTTACTCGATAACGTTAGCAAAGCCAAAATAATGCTTGGTTCTGTTTATGGAAATCTATTGTCGACAGGATTGAAAATGAAACCAAATAATTGCAAGATCATTATTTATAGAACAAAAAAACTTGACACTTTGAAATTATGTACGCCCAAGTTTTGTAAGAATCAGCTTTCTCGTAACAATACAAATAAAAGGGTTATTTAGGTGTTTCAAAATTATATGTCATTGATTTTTCCAATACCGTGATCATGAGCAGAGAACTTCAAAATAAATATAAATATGGTATTTAATTAACTTACCACAATTTCCTTGATTCTTCACGGGAGTTACCGCACCAAAAGATCGCCAATCAACACAAGTTGGTGTTGCTGTCAAATTTGCATACTTGAAATGTGTAGATTTCTTAGGGGCACGTGGACTCTTGAGTCTAACATATTTTGCGACGAACTCTTTATTAGTCGGTCAGCAAACTCATTTAGGTCCACGGTGTATGTAAGATCGGATTGATTTTTTATTGACTCAATAAATTGAAAGTTCGCCTTAAACACCTCAAAACGTTGTTGTTTTTCTACATCACTCTCGTAGACACGACCGAAGTCTCTCATCCATTTCTCATACACTGATAATAAAGGGTCCTCAGCTGTAGCTGGACAAATTAGAGCAACAAAAAAGAGAAGGCCAAGCGCTACAAGTGCATTGGATGCGACACGGAAGGAGACTGCCATTGGAAATGTGCTTTAAAATTATGGACACTTAAAAATTTGAATCTCTTTATTTATTAGATAGGCTACTTTGCTTATGGTTTATATAGGAAAACTTTCTTCAAATCTCTTTCAATAATGTCTTGTACCACGACGTGATTATGCATGCGAATCTATATAATTAATTATATTTGAACAATTAATTAATTTCTGCTTGATTGAGAAAAGCATCCACCATTGAATATTTATTTATTTATTTATTCGAACAAGAAATCAATACAAATAATTAATACATTTTAATTTGAGGGTATTACTAACTATATAACACTGAGTAAATAGTGCGGGCCAAAAAAAAAAACAGAAAAAAAAGAAAGAAAGCGACAACATTAAGTTTGCATGTTTTCTTTTATGGGGAAAATCAAATAAGCGTACTGACACCCGAAATCTATACTCGGTGAAATGTTAAGCCAAGATCGTCTTAATTACGTCCAGAAACGGAGCTACATTTGCACCCAGTACTATAATTTGATTTTAATTAAAATTATGTTGCTAATTTTGAATAAAGTTGTCTACAAACAATTCACCCGCGAAAAAAAAAAATTATATAGTCCCCCCAAAAAAATATTCGTGCCTCCACCCTGCGTACATCTGTTTCTTTAGACTTGGATTTAATTTAATATCATCTTCGTAAGCGCTGGGCGAGGGATATCGCATAACTTCTATTTGCATACGATCGATTTACCTTGCTTTGAAGAAACTTCAATATTCATAATCATTTTCAGTCAATTTCTTTTATTTAGCAACTATCTATGTAAATAGAATTTAAAATTTTTTAATTTATCGTTGGCCAATTACCCTAGATTTCTTATAAAGTTTTGACTTGTAGAATTCAGATGCTCATATTTTCTTTTTATTATCTTTATCTACATATTTTTTTCGAACACAGATTTTAATTATCTAGATATTAATTATATGTAAAGCATAGACTCTATATTCTGAAGTTATTGTTGTTTTATTAAAACCATTTGAATAGAGTCCTTAGAATTTTTTTGTTTTGAAATAAGCAAGCATAAGCTGATCATTTTTTTCATTAAACAAAATGCATCTTATTACAATTCTCTCTCAATCATCAATCCTAAAGCATGTCGCACTGGTATCAAAAACTTGAGATATATATACACTACGCGAAATTTCGGCTTCTGTAATGGTTAATAAAAGACATTTGTAACGGTACACGAAACGTTACTGTAGCCCCCGTTACAGAATGTCTAATAACCGTTACAGATGTATAACGGTTATTAGACAATAACCATTACCGGTAGCCCCCTCTTCTGTAACGGTTATTATCTAATAACCGTTATGGTATTATGCAAGGGAAATCTTGTACAGTTTTTTGGAGAACATGTGTAACAGTTATTATCTAATAACCGTTATGGAATTGTGGACGAAACAGATACGGTATTTGGAGAACATCTGTAACGGTTATTAGATAATAACAGTTACAGAAGCCAGTCTTCTGTAACGGTTATTAGGTAATAACCGTTACAGATAATGTTTATAATTAAAAAAAAATGGAATTATAATATTCTGTAACGGTTATTCCTTAATAACCGTTACAAAATTCCTTTTTTTTTTTGGGTTTCGCATGTTTGATTGGCTAGCCCAATTTGCTAGCCGAATTGGTACCAAATTGGTACCCAATTTACATTAGATAACACATGCAGCATATATATATATATCACAAAGCACACATATATCAAACATATCATCATGCATATCACACAAACAATAAAAGAATAAGTTATTAATTAAAAGAATAAGTTACTTACATGAGGTATTTCATATTACAATTCAATCCACTCGAAGAGATGCTTCATCTGAAACACTCGAAGAGATGCTTCATCTGAACGTACAGAACACACTAATCTTGATTGTCCAATCAACGGCTGCAATATTCAAAAGTACGCAACTCTTCATAAGTACTTCTTGATTCAACTCCCTATAAATGACTCTACTGTAGATCCCCACGTCTTTTCAGTTTCAAACTCATTTTTCACTTCTCCCTCCTATCTCTCTACTCAAAAACCACCATGGAAAACCTTGATCCCATCAGAGTTGATGAAAACGACATCGCTGCTCCGGCCAGTGCAGAGATCACCAAATCCATTGTCATCCAAACCATGGAAGGTGTAACTTTGCTTGATGTCATGATAGAGATGAGAAGACGCCTCCCTGCAGGACAATACAGAGTGACTACACTCCTAGAAAACCGATTTCTCATAATCGGCCCCTCTAAGCAATGGCGCGATGAGATGTTCAGAAAAGGCACCATTAAAATCACATATGGAAACAACATGAGGCGGCCATTTCCCATCCTCATTGATCCTCCAAGGGAACTAGACCCCAGAGCAGACAGTGTGAGGCTATGGGTAAGGATTGCTGATCTTCCATTTGGATGGTGCTCATGGTATGGAGCAAACATCTTTTTCCATTTTGGTACAGTTTTACATGCTGATGCACCAACATACATGGGTATAGAAGCCAGATTTGCTAGAGTTGAAGTAGTGATTGAACATAGGGATAGAATACCAGCCTCTCGTGCATTTGAATTACACAGAAGAAATGGAAAAATTGACCTACTTAGGGTTCAGTACGTAGTTGAGGAACCACAAATCAGAAACCCACGTCATGAATACATCAAAGCTTTGCCCAGGATTGAATGGTCCCCTGCTGATGAGGTAAAACTGCAAAGTATCATTCCACCTGTTAGGGTTGATTCTGGCAGTACTACCAGTGCCAGAATAGCAACAACTGGCACAGCCTTCAAAAGTTCTGACAAGTTGGGACCCACCATGCGACAGAGCAAGAGAAAAGCAAAGAAAAAGGCTGCAAAAACCACAACCCCCAATAATACTCAAGCAAAAAAAAGGAAGATAGATGAGGTCATCCCCTCAATGATCACTAGATCACAAACCAAGGGAGGAAGCAGAACTAAGGAGACATGAGTTCTCATTGGAGACACCAGGGTAATCAAACCTGCACACTCCGCTGCTAAAGGCAAAGGAGTACAAGAAGATCTGGAGGGACAGTTTAGGAATGAGATGAAACAGGCTAGGAAAGAGAGCCACAGAGCTCAACATGAGGGCCCAGGGCACACCAGTGGGCCCAGTGTATACTGAGGATGAAAAAACTGACACAGAGAGTGGCAACTCCTCCCGCACAAATGATAGTGACAATACAACCCCTACTGAGGACCAGTCAGTCGATGAACTCATGAATACACCCTCAGAGGAGCCCAGCAAGATGTCATTCTCCACAGAAGATAACTCTACAATCACATTTCTTTCTAGTAACAATATGTGCAGAAGCACTAAATGCACCATTAATATATAAATCCTTTAGTTTAGAGAATAGCTTCTTTCAGGATATAGGTATTTCTATTGACAGCTCCCAATTAGAGAGGAATGTCAGTCTAGAAAGCCAATTTAACCCCAATAGGGATAACATAAGAAGTCGTAACACATTTAGAGACAAAGAAAAAACTTCCTTGTATAATCTTTACATAAATACATTTAACTTTTTTAATACTTGGACTGACTTGAAAACAGTCATGGAAAAACCTTCATGGATTTGGCAAAGAAGCACGAAGCAGCAAAGAAAAGCAATGGCTCCACTGATGACACATTCTCTACCTAGATGCTGCTGTCACTTCTCAGTTATTTATTTATTTTAAATTCTACAAGCTCTGGTGGTGGTTTCCCTTTCAAGGGCATTATCAGTTAAACTTGTATGTTTGTTGTACTGTTAATTAGAATTGTGTGATGTTTAGATGTATGTTTGTTGTACTGTTAATCAAAATTGTGTGATGTTTAGATATAGTGTTGGAAGAAAGCCCTTAAGGCTCATTTTCAGTTTTCTTTTCTGTACTTTGAAGCTTTTTATAAATAAAAAGGCTTGGTTCCCTACTTGGTAGTTCTTAAGAATTTTTTTATTTCAACAATTACTTTCAACAATTTCAACAATTTGCCTTAATCTTCATGCCTATATATGCAAATCCTTAACAAAATGCAAATAATTCAAAAAAAGAGGAGTTTATGAAAATATACTTTCAATCGTGTGACTTTCGATCCGTTGAATCGTGCGACTTATCCGGCCGATGTAAGATCTTCTCCTATTCAACGAGATCTTAAAATATATAAAAAAATATAAAATAACCATAAATTAAGAAAAAAACCGAATAAATAAGGAAAAATTTTAAAAATAAAAAACGGTTCAATTTTTTTGTTTTTTACCTTATATTTGCTCTCCTTCTTGTTCTCTTTCTAATAATTATTTTTCAGAATTTTTACAAATTTTTTGCTATTTTTTAGAGTGAAAGTGGGTACCACAAAATTCGAAATAAATGAAAATAAGAGAAAGGGGGAAGTGCGGCTAGGAGTTAGATGAGACTTAATGAGGGAGGAAGATATATACATATAGAACCTTTCTGTAACGGTTATTTCCTAATAACCGTTACAGAATCATTAAAAAAATAAAAAAATTATTTGCCTTTCTGTAACGGTTATTAGGAAATAACTGTTACAGAATTACAGAGATACTATAACGGTTAATTATATATAACCGTTACAAAAGATTATTATTAATTCTTTCTTTTTCTAGTATCTTCTGTAACGGTTGTTCGATAATAACCGTTACAGATTTCTTAAAATCTGTAACGGTTATTATCCAACAACCGTTACAGAAGGTGGACGCACTTTTTTCCTATTTCATGACGGAAATATTATTACAGTTTTTTAATAATAATCGTTACAGATTTGTGACGTCAATTTTCCCGCCTTATGCCTCACTAGTCTGTAACGGTTATTTCAAAAAACGTTACAGAAGTTCCGTTACAGAAAGTCTTTTTTCCGTAGTGATATAGGTATGGACGGTTGTCTTTCCTTTATGAAAGTGAAGAACATCTATTTAATTTTTTAAATGATAAATCAACCTGTACACATATTGACAACAAACCTTTACAAAAATATAAGAAATTGTCATCCATGAACGCCTTTATGTAAGAGTAAGAGGCGCATACGTCCAAAATGATCGCCTACATCGATCTACTTCTTTAAAAGGCTCCGTTTGGACAGGTGTGAGAAGAAAGAAAGACGGAAAGAAGAAAAAAAAATGAGAACAAGTATTGGAAAGTGTATAACTTTATAAAGAATTTGGATTGTTTATAATTTATTTCTTCCCTTCTTTTTTTTTCTACCTTCTTCTCAACGCATCTAAACTGTGCCTAAAGCAGCAATACTCGTGCAATTATCAGATTTTTGTTAGGGGAATCCACTGGCTGTTTTATATTTATATTTTATATAAAAGAGAAAAACACTTGCCTTGAATATTAAAATAATATCGCTAAGCCAAGTAAACATATACACGGTAAACTAATCTTACACACTTATCTAATCAATGATTGAAATATTTAAGTTTCAAAATTTTCACTTTTTTATTCTTGTACTTTAGGAAAAAGACATGGTGTAAGATCTTGAAAAAAATGGCACCGCCTGCAGTGGAGCTTGACGGTTGATGCTGATTGATGGTTTTTTAATTTATTACCGGAAGTTACATTTAAATTAAGATAAAATAAATGTATACCCTCTATATATTTTCCAAATTGGATATATACCCCTTCATTCTTTAAAATCCGATATATAACCTCTAATCATTTTTTATTACGTATATATATCCTTATTGATTATTTGAATGATAATTTAAATGTACAAAAATCAGAATTAAAATTTATGACAAAGTTGTTACAAATTAATATTTTAGTCAGTATTTGTGTAATCGAATGATAAAATAGTTGGCTAACCAAATTATAACTTTTAAAACGGGGTTGATAAGGATCATCTCCAATATTCATCATTCCATCATCTCTTGAAAAACACGTTTGTATTTTTGGAATGTGATTAATTAAGCTTCTCATCCCTCATCCCAATAGCGCCTCATTAATGCAATTAATTCAGTGCTAATCCCCATCCAGCATCTACACAATTCAGCCTCTGTGTTAATATTCATGTTTTATCCAGAAAAATTGTGTTACAGAAGTAGGACATTAATTGTTCTAGCTAGTTCTGAATACTAATTATTCTAGTTAATATAAGTAATTGTTCTAGTTAATATAAGTAATTGTTCTTTTTAATATATCTAATTGTTCTAGTTTCAGAACATAATTTTTCTGTAGATTTAATTGTTCTAGTTTCAGAACCTAATTGTTCTGAAATTTTTTTCTAGTTTAAGAACATATTGTTCTGTAATTTAATTGTTCTAATTTCAGAACCTAATTGTTCTGAAATTTTTTTCTAGTTTAAGAACATATTATTCTGTAATTTAATTATTCTAGTTTCAGAACCTATTTGTTCTAGTTTCATAACATAATTATTCTGGAAAACATTTTCACCTGGAAAAAAAAATTCTGGTAGGGAAGGGAAACACAAGAGAGGGAGGAAGGAGGTGACAGCGAGGGTGCTGGATAATTATGTTTATCCTCTCATCCTTTGGATTTATTATTTTTTGAGCTTATCTTCTCATCCTCTAGACATTTTATTAATTATAAGGGCGTTAGCTAATTAATGAGAACCCTGGAGATGATGGGGATGATGAAATTTGTGGGATGATGGTAAGCAATTCCGCTTTTAAAAATATTTGACGATTTTATAAAATTATTTTTTTCATCAAATTCGATATGAATGGTAAATATAAGAAATCCATTGATGCCAAGTAATTTAGATTATTTGTAAGATAGTATTCAATTTTATTAGTATTTAATTATAGATTATCGGTTATTGAAAAAATAAAATAAAAGTTGATCAAAATTTGTAAAACTAAGAAAAATCTTAAGACGGTTGGTTTTATTCTCATAATTCTAACATTTTTTAATAAAAAAAATGATGATTACATAGCCACTTAAGACAGCCCTTCACTTTTTATATATTAAAAATAACAGAGATAATTAAAGTCTCTTGAAAACAAACTAACTCCAAAAAAATAGTTCCGACATAAATGACAAATATATTAAGAATGACACACATCAAACTATCAAATTAATTACAACGAAGAGATTAATAGTAAGATAATTTGATATTTATTCAAATAAGTAAATATTTACAATTATAATTTTAGTCCTTATAAAAATTACATGTCGATAGACTCCTCATCGCGCAAAGCGCGAATCCGTGGCTAGGTGATTTCATCTAAGAAAACTGACAGCTATTACAATTCTTCACTTCATACAAAAACAAGAAATGCCTCTCCAAGGTATAATAATTTCTTAAATAAATAAAGATAATCAAACTCAAAACTTGATAACCACTGTTAACGAATCCAGCAAGAAAAATATTATATTTAAATTGCTCAACTTGTGATTAATCTATTTTATTTTTTGATAAACGTGATTAATCAATTGGATTTTAAAGTATGAGACGTATAAATATTGTTTGCATTTATGTTTTGATTGTCTATTGACAAGAAACTTCGCGAAGTTTAGTCTTTTTCTGAAACCACCGCCAATTTTTATTTTCCTTATAAATATATCATCCATAATAGTGTTCCACCCATCTCAAGTTATACCAATTTCAAAACAAAACATTCTCTAAATATTAGAAGGCGGCAAAAAAGGGGATAAAAAGAAAGCAGAGTGAGATGGAAGCAGTCAGCATGAAGGGATCTTTTGTGGCTCTTGTCGTTTTTGCTATGCTGATGCTTAGTACCCAGGCGCAAAATGCACCTGGCTCATCTCCAATCCGTGCACCTGCACCTGCCCCATCTCCAATTCCTACATCCGATGTGGCTGCCGTCATACCGACATTTGCCGTCACTGCTTCGTTTGCCTTGCTTCTCTTTGGCTATTTGATCTGAAATGTTGTGCTTTATATCATTTGCATATGCACAATAATATACCAGTACCTTCTAGTTAGTATGGGTTATTATTTGCAATAAGTTGGTTTATTTTGTAAATCATTTTACCATATTTATCCGTACATAATGTTATACTAAAATCGACATTTATTGATTGTATTATGTTTTATGATAAGCGGTATCACCACATTACACTACATTTTATTTTACGTTGTTCCACAAATGATTTTATTATTTCCTTTACTATATGCATCCGAGACGCGAAATTACTTTTTGCTTTTGGATGTGTCACGAACAGGATGTTCGCGAACAACCGTAGTTTGCGTGAATCAAACAACTCACGAACTGATTTTGTTCGTGGGCCTGTTCGTGGGTCTTTGTTCGTCCCTTGTTCATGAACCTTCCAAACACACCTAGGCCTGTCAATATCAACGTTTGTAAACGTTGTTCCGTGCTGTTCCGTCCAAACGGAACATTAAACGAAAAAGAAAAATAAGTTTCGTTTCTGAAAACAGAACGGAAACAAAACTGAAATTTATAAACGTTACCGAAACAAAAAATAGAATTCCGCTGAAATCAATAGTAAATGAAGGACAGAACGTTAAACGGAATAGAAAAATTGTTTCGTTTGACGAAAAGAAACGGAAACGGAAGAAATTTCAGTTTCGTCGTCTGGAACGAAACGAAAGCGAAAATGAGCTGTTCCGCGTTCCGTTTTCACTTTTGACAGGTATACTTGAGACCATAATAATTCAAATCGGAGGAAAAAAAATTAGCCAAACTACATTATATTGTTGATTGTTCTATAGCAGCAACAGCATGGTCAGTCGAATGTGTCTAACCTTCAACACAGCAAAAAATTGGATTGTAGTGGGAAGAAGGATTTATATTATGCTCTTAGAAAATCAATATATATTATTGTTTTTTTGAAGGTCCAATATATATTATTGTTAAATAAAAGATAAAAACAAAAGCAGGAAAAGGAGAAATCACAGCTGCTGGATCTCTTGCTATCTGTGCTATCCGGTCAACAGTATATTAAAAAGATTCTGAGTGGTCCATATATATATAGTGCTTGGATCTGAATTTGATTAGTGGTCCATAGATGCTTTGACCTATCTAATTGTATCTGTATAATTGAAGAGGCACCATATCTTGCAAGGAGATAAAGTCAACGTTTGTACAAGTCAAGTAGCAGAATATTTAAAAAATTAGTAAGAAGTACGATTCCAAATGGCGGAAACAGAGGCCTCAGCCCACGTTTTCTTCAAAGGAAAAGGGGGGAAGAATGGAACCCGATTCGTTCTTTGTATAGCAACACCTTCACCCACAGAAATATATAAAACAAGTACAGAGAAACCAGCGTGATTTAAGCAAAATCCTATGAGCTAACATACATTGGCCAATTAATGAAGTTCCGAAACCTGAATAACATGGCAAAAAATCAATGAGCTCCTGGAGAAAAACAGTGGTTAATAATTAATATCAAATTTGTGTCATTGACCCAAAACTTCATATATCATTCATGCCTTACCTCAAATGTTATAGCATCTTTCAGCAATTACCATGTATATTGTACACAGTCATCATTATCATCATCACTACCAGCTTCATGACAATCATTCAAGGTACCTGATTCAGAAAGGAACACCAAATGAAGGAAACTTCAGCCCCAAATCAACATTCGAGCTCACGTTCATCTGTTTTGCAGTGGTCATATTTCGATGTGTTGTAACGTTCTATGCAAAGCGCCTCATCTCAGAATGGAATAATTGTCATAGCCACCATACCCATCAGCTCCAAAAGACTACTAGGCTTGCGTCGTCAGCAATATCAAGCTTACCGGTATTCACATACAGCGGTACCAGTAAAAGGAAATTGGGGTATTTGATTGAGTGTGTCGTGTGCCTCGCTACAATTGAGGAGGGTGAACTAGTGAAATTGTTGCCAAATTGTAGACATTCGTTCCATGTAGGATGCATCGATGCATGGTTGAGATTGCGCACGTCATGTCCCGTCTGTCGGGGCTTGATTGAGCCAAAAGATTAGAGTACTAAGATTTAGATTTTCTTAGCAATATGTTCATTTAATCTTTTATTAAGTATTATGTAGATAGCAAATATATATTTTGTTACCTCTGCATTTCAATTGTGTAGATATTTTCTTTGTTGAGCAATATGTGTACAGGGTAAATGACATTTCAATTGTTATCTTCTTATTAAATTTGTTTGGAGAAATATTCCATCGACATTTCAAATTCCAGTTTCCCACATTGTTTTCGTTGGTCAAATGTGAACGTTAATTAAGAGAGTGCCTGATCACAGCTTTTTAAAATCTTCGATTTGTATTTTCAGTAGCCTATATAAATTGAAGAATTGATCAGTCCTAAATCCTAATTAAATATTAGTGAGGTCATTGTAAAAAATTTTCAACAAGCCTTATATAATAAAAATATTTAAGGTTAAAATCACAAAGTTTCCAAACCGCTGGGCGAAAGGCTGTCCCGTGATGGTTTATTGGGATTTACTGTTTGAGTAATTTTTACTGCTTACATAAAGTGACCCGTTTGAAAGCACACTATAAACTAACAGCATGCATAGACACATTCTCCTAGCACAACCATCACAATCAAGAGTTTTCTGCAATTTTTTCCCATTATTATTATTATTATTATCAGTTCTCTGCAGTCTGCATCGGGTGGGTGACTATGGATGGCAGCCATGGGCGAAACCACGTATAATTTGGTGGGTCCCACAAAAAAAATTTAGTTGATATATAAATCCGCAAGAAGAACCATTTCAAAAATTTGAAGTACCCAGCTGGATATGTCGTATTCGATTTAAATTGCATAACGACACCTAAAAAATCAAATAGGGACCCGGATAACATTTGTTAATGACTAATCGTCTTCTTTTCTCCTATCTAATTATTCTTTTTATAACAAAACTTACAATAGAATAGAATATTAGGTTGAAAAATTTATAGGAAATTATTGGATTTTTTTTATTGTCTTGACTTTTGAATTAGAAAAATTATTATCTTGTATATTAAATATATTTTTCTAAATTTTCTATTTTTATTATAATATATATTTGATTTCTCATTACTTTTTTTATCCAACATTATTTTAGAATTTTTTATTTAAAAATTATTATTACATTATGTTTATATTAGACGTTACATCATACATATATTTTCGGTAAAAAAAAAATTACGAACCTGCTGACACGAAAATTTAGCTTCGTCACTCATGGCAGCCGAGGAGGCAGAACGCCAAAGGAGGCATGCTACTGCCCGTCCCTCCCCAGGCCGGAATATTTCACTAAGACCCTTTAAAGTTTAAATATTACATAGAAAATAGTAAATTAGATGTTGTTTTTATAAAAAGTTCATATTTGGCTCTGTGTTCCCTCTTATTTCAAGTTCTGGTGGCGATGGATGTCACATTACCTCATCAAATTGCATGTAAGCGGTAGCCCTATTTCTATTCATTCAAACTTCAAGTTCAAGGTGGACAATTTGATTGCGCACATATTAACCACTCGCTTTAACCCATTCTACTATAAGACAAGTTCCATTTGAGTCCTTCAATTATTGCGTTTCGTTTAAAATAAAGTGAAACTTTTCTCACTTAAATTAACAAACATTGGTCACTAATCATAATTCCTTCTTTCAAATTACATATATTTAAATTGTTTTAAATATTCTATTTTGTTTCTGCTGAAACTGAAATGAATGTATTTTGTTTTTGCTAATGTGAATAAAAGATAATTTGTAGTACGGTTTCATCTGCTAATTATCTTATCCCACGTGTACTCTGTATAATTTGAGAATCACTAAGATAAGCCCAAAAAAAAATAATAATAATAAGATATTGAACACCTCCTAACATACTGGATTCATATATTAGTTTTCTCAAATAACTAATTTCTGGTCCTTTGACCCATAATTGTTCCTTTGTAAGCAAAAGAATTTTGTGCCAGATATCGGTTATTTTGATAAAGAGGCGGATTATTTTTTTCTGGATAGGCCAGATCAAGAGCACTGAATTCGTTGAGAAAAATGTTCTACAGAAGTTTCCTTTATAAATCTATCTTTGTTGAAAAAAAATAGAGCCTTCTTCGTTGACTTTGCTTTCAGCTTCATTGACGTTTTGTACCCTCCAAAGTCCAATTTTTTTTTTTCAAATTAAAGACTATTTTCCACCTCCAATGAAATAATTATCCTGAAAACTTTTACTAAACTTAGTGTCAAAAAATTTGTAGTTAATTTAGACGGAAGTGAATTATTTCGGCCTAATTATATCCACATAATCGCCTCAAAGACTAGAAAGGTTTCTGTGTTTTGCCGATGCTATATGTAAATAATAACACACTTTATCTAGATTAACTATTTTCAACTGAATCTTTACTCCTGTCAAACAAGTCATATATAGTATAGAATAATAGAAGCACTAGGAATTCCTCTTTTTTCTTTTTTTTTCTTTTTGCTTTTTGACCTGATTAAAACAATAACACAATTATTGAATTACCACGGTATGGACCCTTTTAGTTTATCATTTAGATTTTCTCAAATAGTTGCTAATTAACAGTAGATGAAATTTTTATCGTTTCTAAATTTTGTCTTATAGTTCAGTATACTTGCGTGTTTTTTCCTGCTACAACAATTAATAATCGAATTAGTCTATGATTGAAATAGCGAGCCTCAACCGAATTTTATATTTTAAAATGGGCAGGTGATGTTAAAAAGATCCATCTGTTTCTATTCTTCTATATAGTGTCTAACATCCAGGATTCAAAGTGAATCTCAGTATTTGTATGAAATCAAACTAGTTGATGTCACTGATAACTAATTATCCATGCCAAATTCATGATCTGAAATTGAACAATACTACCATATATGCTCACCAAGAGAAAATTCCATTTAACATTTTAAATTTTTAAACCATATGCTAATGCTGTCAACATATTTTCTGTTTCATTCTAAAGTAATCTTTTGATAGCAGTTCACACAGGAACAAACAAAAATAAATTAAAAAAGAAATTCATAATCCACATTCAGGTTTTTTCTTTCTTTAGTGCCAAATCCAATGTAACCTGGTGACTGGTGTGCTTGAACCAGTTTCAACAATTTTAGGGGGGGAAAAAAGAAAGAACAGCCCATTAATCGAATCAACCATAGAAAGTATATCCCTGTCTTTCTAAGTCTAACATTTCCAATTCAACCAGACGAGGTGGAACAGTGACACTCGCAGAATCAAGAACCTCCAACCGGCAAATCGGACAGGTGCTGTGATCCTTCAACCACAAATCCACACAAGTTCTATGGAATGAATGCTTGCACCTGGGTAAAAGCTTCACAACCTCCCCATCCTGTACACCACAGAGGCATATTGAGCACTCCATGGGTGAAATATTCTTACAAGCATCACCATCACTGTTACCGCCACTTGTTTTGTAAATAAAGGTCGGTAGAGCCGCGATAGTGGCAGAATCAAGGCTGCTTTTCTGTCGTTTATCAGAAAAATGCAGTTCCATACGCCTAGCTGCCATTTGTCGCAGAAAGCAACGGATCAACCATACTGCAGTGAAAACAGAGCCCAAGGCGACGAGAGATACCAAGATATCCTCCCAAGCAGAGGGTTCAGATCCACTTAGCATCATTAATTAATTAATTGGGTTCAATTTGGTTTTTGTGGGAAAGATGAAGATAAAGAGATTAGAATGTTTTGGCTTTGATAATTAGCTATTGGTGTTGTTCTCAGTCCTTATATATTTGTTCAGTTACATATAAAGGGAATACAATTGTCAAATATAGTTCTTTTTTATTATAGCACTGCCATTGGATCTCATTGAGATCTGTGTATTGGTGTAATCCTATGGTTCTTCTGGTTGCAACACTACAGAGGTTACGACCGTTTCAGAGAGGCAAATATTATTTTTTGATGTTTGGATAATGCAATAGTAAACTGCTTGCAAGGAAAATATTCGAGTTATATGACTTCCAAAACATTTATTTTTATTTAGATTTACCAAATAGGATCTAGATGACCTGCAGTCCAATAGAAACATTTGCGGTCTATGTTTGAACATTTTCTTTAGAATATTAAGAATTTCCCCCAAGTTTTTTCGTTTGTGTATCTCTGATTAACATGACTTAGTGAGGCATGCAGCTTGCTGTGCCAGAATAGTGAGCTCACCTTTTGACTTTCATTTGCTGTTGGTATCAGCACCAATACCATGCCACCACATTTTCATTTGCCAGATTTTCAACTCACCAAAGCGTCGGTGAGTTGCGATCAAAATTACTATATCTAGTTCAAAATGACCGATCCAAACCGTCTAATATGATCTCCCTAATTAAATTTCCATCCATATCAAATTTTATATTTTTTTGAAATTTTTAAGTAATTTTTTTTAATTTAAAAAAATTATTAATATAATTAGTTATGAACCGTTCAAAAATAACGATTTTTAAAAATCCGAACAAAAATACTTAAAAATTTTAAAAAATATATATAAAATTTGGTCTGTGCGGGGATTTTAATAAGGAGATCATATTGGATGGTTTGGATAGGTCATTTTGAACTAGATCTAAGAGTTTTAATCGCAGCTCACCAATCCTTTGGTGAGTTGCAACTCATCATAGCAAAATTCTCTCTCTCTTTCTCTCTCTCTCTCTCTATATATATATATATATATATAGAGAGAGAGAGAGAGAAAGGATTCAACCAAAGCGCTTTGACCGCAGTCCCGGTTAAACCCCGTCAGTTCTCAATTTTGAAAGTTCAAATGACCGATCCGAACCGTCAAATATGATCTACATATTGAAATCTCCTTACCGACCAAAATTTTTATTTTTTTGAAATTTTTAAGTATTTTTTTCGGATTTTCAAAAACATCAATTTTTGTAGGGTTCAGAACAAATTAGATCAATGATTTTTGAAAATTCGAAAAAAAATGCTTAAAAATTTAAAAAAATGAAAATTTCGACCGGTATGGAGATTTCAATAAGGAGATCATATTTGACGGTTTGGATCTGTTATTTGAACTTTCAAAATTGAGATCTGACGGAGTTTAACCAAGACTCCGGTTAAAGCGCTTTGATTGAAGGCTTTCTATATATATATAATTATATATATATAGTTTTGCTATGGTGAGTCGCGACTCACCAAGGGTCCATGAGTCGTGTTCAAAACTCCTAGATTTGGTTCAAAATGACCGATCCAAACCGTCTAATACGATCTTCCTATTGAAATCTCCATGCAGACAAAATTTTATATTGCCCAGCAGTTTTTAAAAATCCGAAAAAAATACTTAAAAAGTTCAAGAAAATATAAAATTTGATCTGCATAGATATTTCAATAGAGAGAACATATTGGTCAGTTTGGATCGGACATTTTGAATCAAATCTAGGAGTTTTTTAGCGCGACTCACCATAACAAAACTCTATATATATAGAGAGAGAGATTGACTAAAGTATACTCCAACATACAGATAGTCCGTATGCTGGAGTCATTTCTCACAATCTAAAATGCATACAGTCGATCCGAAGCTTTCAAATTGTTCTCCATATTGAAATCTCCTAGGAAACTAAAATTTATATTTTTTCAAATTTTTTTACTATATATTATGTTATTTTAAAAAAACATTGTAAAGGAGTTTTAAAGGAGTATTTCTGACCATTCAATTTTAAAATAGCATAATATATAGCAAAAACATTCGAGAAAATGTAAAATTTGGTCTTGAAAGATATTTTTATATGGAGAATAACTTGAACGGTTTGGATCGACTGTTTGAATTTTAGATTTTGAGAAACGACTCCAGCATACGGGTTTAATCCCTATGCTGGAGTATACTTTAGCCAATCTCTCTCTATATCAGTATTATAAATAAAAAGGCGTGGGTTTCCTGTTTGTTTTGTTAAAATAGAGTCCGACACGTCAAATATTTTCTCTCAGTGCGTTCATTTTTTAAAAATCTTTACAACATGAACTTTGTAGCTATGTGTGTGTTGACTATTATCGCTCATAAAATTGACCCAGTGCATCATTGGATGTTTATCTGCCAGCGTAATTTTTTTCCCATACTAGCGTCCCCTACCTAATTTCATCTCTAGCTATTCTCCACTGGTCCGAGCCCATATTCTGCCTTTCTTTTCCTCCTCCTACCTCCCCTAGAACTGCCTCGCCTCATGTCCCTCCTTTCTCGTCAATCTGGCACAACCTCCTCCCTTCGTTCCTCCTTTTCTTATTCGACTAATAGGTGCCACTGCAAAGTCTACCAAACCATTATTTTTGGCGATCTAGCTAGGGTTCAAATAAAGTGTAGAAATTGAAAGAACAAGAAATAATTTCAAAGGTCTAGCACGCTGAAGAAAAAACCCATTATCCGAGTAAGTGCGTACTTTACTTGAATTTCAAATTTTCTATTAAAGATTTATTTATTATTATTATTTTGAGCAAACTAAGCTCTCAATTAGTACTGATGGCTCTCAGAATCATTCAATTTTGAATTAGTGTTGATGGATCTTAGAACATTCTCTGGTGATCCATTTTTTTATTTTTTAAAGAAATTTCTCTTTGTACAGGAAACCTATCCTCCTTTATTAGATTAATAACACTTTTGTTACATCGGCTCAAAAAGGTAATTCGTACAAATGTTATGGAGGAGAAAATTAAAGAGGTGCATGGTAATTGGTAAAGAGAATTTCAATGGAATAACTGAATAAGTAAATTCATCATTCATTTGACATGCGTGATGGAGAAATAGAAAATATTTAATTAATAATTTATTTCCAACAGAAGTTACAAAAGAAATTGGAAATATTTAATACGCCATTTACTTGCAATTAATACAATGAAGAGAGCCGTGCAGAGAAACGAACATGTGCCAGATAATCTTTAATTTCCTTCTTTAACCGATTTAATAAGTAAAATTTAATTACCATTTAGTGCATAACGCACAAAAATTAAATTGATGTTTTTTTGCTCACTACATAATGGTCCTGGGAATAATAAGTTCAGAGATTGAAAATCCCTCCGTCAGGCAAAAATGCTTATCGTTTCACTCATGCCAGGTTAATTGAATTGAGAGAGAGGTTTCTTTGGCATCGAAAGTTGCATGAAGTGGTGTCTTGAAGAAATAGATGCACAGAGGGTACTAGATTATACGTTGTTCAAGGATGGAAAGACCACAAAGCTACCATACCCACTCGAAAAGTCTGCAGACGTTGCAAGAAGGAGCTTTCATAATCGATGCTTCATTCGATTTAGGCCCGAGAAAGTTTCCTCTCTCCTCAAGTATACTCTTTGTTTCTTTTCCTCCTTTTATCGATATTTTGTCTTTATTTTTGTTATTTTTTTATTTTCTACATGTCTAATTGCTCAACTTAGTACTTTTATAATTTATTGGGTCAATTTACTATCTTTTGTTATATAATTGCAGTTATTAATTTTATGCGCCTTGAATTTATTGATGCTTAAATAAGGAAACAACTATGTTTTTTAGTACTGTTTTATTTGACATCTTTTTTTAAGTTGTTTTGGTTTAACAACTGAGAGGACACATTCTTATTGGGCAATTGGTTCAAATCTGAGGTCAAAATTGTATTACATAGTCGAATTGAAACATCAATGTCTAATCTCCTCTTTCATGCTTAGGTTGTATGGAGATTTTTTAGAGCTGTAGTAAGTTCAAAATTATTCACTAATCTATTTTTTCGTTTATTGCTTCTAGAAAGAAGAAATGCAATACGTTCTCGGTTTATCAGTTTTTAGTATATTTTGGCTTCCTTGATCAGGTCAGGTTTTGGTTGGTCACTGCTTTCTCATTGCTTGAACCTAGATGTATTGTTGTGAAACTTAGCTTCAACCTTCCATTGGTTCAAATTGAGGATTGAAGTTCAAGCCTGATTTCCAAAATCAAGGTTTTATTTTTGACAAAAATTAAGGCTGAATTGGATACTTTTGCCGGATCATTTTGAGAAATTTTGACAAGAGAAGGATAATTGTTTAGCTGTTTTTTCATATGACTTTCTTTTCAATGTACAGAACCATTGATCAAAGGTATTACAATATGTCACAAAAGCTAAATTAAGGGTCCAAGTTGATCAAAGCATGTAAAGAGATCTAAAATCTTAACTTTAGCAACCAAGTTATTTGTTATTATACCCTTGGTGCATTTTGGAAAATTCTATGCTATCATAAAAAAATATTTTTTGCATAGTCTGTCAATTTTATGCTGCTCGATACACCTAGATTAATGTACTCATTCTAGCTTTTTTAACTACAAAAATTTGAATGTCTGGTTGATATTTGGTGCCGCCAGTAAACTGAAACTTGGTGGTATATGCTTAATTCGCTTCTCCAACTACATTATCAACAAATACATATATATGTGGCATTTCAATTTTACATTTCAAATTGGATCTAATTTCGAAATATAAGGAAGCAAACAACATGTTAGAAGAAAATCAGTTTATAAAACAAATTTTATTTTTTAACCTTCTCTTGAGTTTTAAATTTTACTGCCTTTGTTTGTGGTGTACATGCTTACCCAAGAGTGTTGGATCTCAAGATATCAATACGAAGATTAGATCGGAATAGCTACTGAAGCGGAAGGATTTTTTTCTTTTTCTTTTATTAATTTTTTTTAACATTGTTATTATATGAAGCTGTATACAAGCCTTATTGGGTTGGCAATAAATGCTTCTTTTCTCTTATACGAGCTTATTTATATATTATTGATTGTGAATATTTGTATGATGTTTCTACAATAAATAAAATTCTTCTAATTTATGCTTGACACAGGAAATGCACCATCTAAATTAGGGACAAAAGGATTAGCAAAAATATGAATTTAGTAAATCAGTATCAGTATTCAGTATTTTTTATAAATAAAGACCCGTGGGAGTCGAAATTGGTTTGTTATACTCTGCTCCGACACGACAAGTCAATTTTTCCATATATTTTCGATTTTTGCAACAGGAACTCTGTAGTTATTTTTGTGCTGACTCTTATCCTCATAAAAAATTGACCCGTTTCACCGGTTCATGTTTAATTGGCAGCAAAAAAAAATTTTCATTGTTGCGTTGCCTGTATAATTCGTAGGTTCCTCCTGCTGTTTCGAGCCCCTATTACACTTTTCCTTTTCTCCTCTCCTCAGTGCTCCTCTGGTAGATCTAACTCATTCTCTCGCCATCCTTTCCCGTCAATCTGGTCCCACCTCCTCCCTCTGTTCCTCCTCTTCTCCGACGGAACAGTGGAACCACAAGACCTAGAAATCGGTAAGCTTCGTTTATATCAAAATTTATCTCTCTCTCCCATTCATAGAATAAAAAAATGGTTTTGTTCTTCAAGAAGCAGTTTTGTTATATTTGTCTTTGATTTTGTTTTATTTCTTTCTTATATGTAGTGAATTAGAAAATATCAGTGTTCATACCACCATCAGAATTCCAATTAGTGGTGCCTTGAAGGTGTTTGAAGAAATGCTCAGGTAGAAATAGTGAGGGAAATTTACCTTTCTAGAGAAATTTGGCTCATCTTTAAGTTCCTTTCCTAAACTTTAATTATGTTTATTTTTCTCTTTTGGATAGTATATAACTGAAGAGATTGACCGAATGAAAGTGCATCAGCTTAATTCTAGAAAACAAATGAGGTACTATGGGCATTATTTGGAAGACATAAAGAACCACAAGGTGTAGCTAAAAATAAATACTGCTATTTCTGAAAGGGACCAGACAGGAAAAATGCTTAATAAATAAAAAGAATTAGCCTCTAAATTGGTAAAATCTTTTATTCAAAATAATCTGAATTTTATTTATTTATACCATGTCTAATTTCGAATTTTTTACTTTGGGGTTACTCAAATTCAGGTATGATTGAATCCATTTAAGTAATGTGGTAAGGTCAGGTTTTTTAAGTTTGTAGATTTCCATTGTATGTGCCGACGTGCCGTCAAATTGTTAAATCAATTGTTGTATCTTTTGCTAATTAATTTCTGTTTCTATTTGTATCTATCAGCTTGATATATTTCTTAAAAACAAACTTAAATGTTTACAAACTAAACATTCTGATAGTACTTCAGAATGTGATATATTTCTCTTTTTAGTATACAGGAAATAATATCATGAGGCCTCTGAAGGGCTCTTTACCGTGAGGCTATTGCACGGCGTGCTAGACGGTTTATATGAGCAGCTTGCCCTCAATTATTATTATTTTTTTTATACTAAGCAAACAACTATTTTTCCACAAGGTTGACTAGATTTCACTTTTGTTTGAGCTGACATGTAATGCGAAAGATAAGGATTAGTTAATCATGAACTGTGCTAATCAAGTCACTTGGCACAATAACTCATAATTGTGAAAAATAAAAATATCTTCTAGGACAACTCAAGTATGTCCTAATTTTATGAACAAGCTGAAATATATATTCTAATTTGGGGTAAACAAATGATATCAAATTGCAAAGTTAGAATTATACGATGCATAATGAACATTTACTTCTATGCTGGATAAGCTCAAAATTAATTTTGCGCAGGCTCATAATTCTATGTCAGTAAAAAAGATGAATTCTCATTGGAGTAGATTATTAAGGTGTTGACTGTTGATCAAGGTTTTAAAATGCGATTTATGCGGTTTGACGGTTGGGTGGTGATTTAACGGTTATCGGTGATAAAATGGTAAAAAAACGGTTTATGCGGTGATAAAACGGATAAAACGGTAGTACGGTATGAACGAGAACTAAGATAAAACGGCGATAAAATGGAAAAAAATGGAATTTTTTAAAAGCTTGCTGTTGATATATGTCGTAATGGCCCTCTTGGCACAATACAAGTGATATATAGCAATGCATACGGGGTATTTTTGGAAATAAAGGAAATATATCACATTCTTACTCATATGATTATTATTTTTTACTAACTATTATTATTGTTGTTGTTGTTGTTCTTTTTTTTACATTCAGCTGACATTATGGATGAACATGCAAACCAGCACTTGAGTCAAACTATGCTACCAAAACTCCAAAAGTAATTCATGATTGCATAAGAGACAGTGAGACAAATCATATATTTCTTCCAGTTTAACAAGTTAAAAAGTTAAATTATGCTATTACAACTTTAGTACAGTTTGCAAAGAGTATATATATCCTAAACGTTACGCGCATTTCATATTTTTTATTTGACTCGAGCTAAACATAGGCGATATTAATGGGTGCGTTTGGATAGGTGTGGGAAGAAGGAAAAAAGGGAAGAAGTATTGAGAAGTGTGTAATTTTGTGAAGAGTTTGGATTGTTTATAATTTTTTTTTCTTCTTCCTTCTTCTTCTTCTTTCTTCCAACAATCCAAACGCAGGCAATAAAAGGTTTTGATGCTTCAGTTAAAATTTAGTACCAGTTGTTGAACCACGAAAAATTATGATAAGAGAAAAGGAAGTAAGAAAGAAATGCATGGTTTATTTATAACAAATGAAGCAAATGAAATGGCGATAAAACAAATGATAAAGGGCCGTAATGTATACATGGCATCAGTTACATGAGATCAACCCTTGGAATACATGAAATAGGAGAATAGGTGAAAATGTGAATGAGAAATGAGAAGATGATAATGCACAGGAAAAGCCAAAATCATCAAATACTAATTCATATGGACAAACCGGACTCCTCCAGCACTGATGAAACGGAGAAGAGAAGCACGAAATTCAAATCTCCCTCCGTACAGTGAACAGGCCTTGGAAGCACGCGGTCTACAAGAACCGCAGATGATGGATCGAAGGGTTATGCACGGCTCACAAAGCACCAGGCTCACGCTGAAAAAACTGAAAGAATATCGCTGGGTATATTATCTCAGTTGAAATCCGACCTCTTCGTGCATGCGAGATGGCTGAACGTGGAACTCATGAAACATAAGAAAGGGAAACGTGTGGAACCCACAGAACATGCCGTGGTGTACCAGACGCCGTGTGTAGCCAGAAAAGAGAAAATAAGAGAGGAAAAGGATCCCAACAAATTCTGTTGAGATGAGCTGCAGCGTAACCGCCGGGCCAAGGTGCTCTCGACCAATAGGAAGCAAGGAGCATTGCCTATAAATAGGGGCCAGAAGCAAAGAGGAAGGGAGTTCCAGGAGGCGAAATTCCAGATCCAAGATTACACACCCACACACTACACACACACTAGGATAGAATAGAGAAAGAGAAAAGGCATTTTATCAGATAGTTGATAGGCATAGCGAGAGATCAGAAATTAGGAAAAGAGAGGAGTTCAAGCTTGTAATTGACGAAAGTTCAGGTATGAAATCGATGTTCTTTTGATGTTGAAACAGCGAATTTGAAGGTTCTTCAATCGAAATGGTTGTATTTGAGTTGAAATCGTGGCTTTCTTGATTCGTTTTACTGTGTGCATTTGAAAATTCTAATCTTGCATCTTGGATTGATTTGATCTCTGCCTTCTTCTTTCTTAATTCCTTGATAGGATCCGATTGCGCACAGCGCATGAGAATCTGATTCAAGTGTTGTACATCTCTAATCGATCTTTAATAATGCATGTGCAATAGAGAGTAAACAGCATAGTTTCAAATTGCTCGATTGTTTCCTTGATTGCGCCCAGCGCATGGGAGGAGCAAGAGAGATTTCGTAGTTGTGAATCGGTTCAGCAGCCCTTATAGGATAGATCGCCAGGATTGTGCTTTATTGAATAGATTTAGATATGCATGTTCTTTGCTTTTTGATAGGCAAATCTGAATCTTAAATTTGACATTTAGAATTTGTACTTTGACTTCCTCATGATCGAAGATTGAAATTGAGTTTCGACTGCGCCCAGCGCATGAGAGATCTCAATTAAATCACTAAAATCAATAATAGTTAAAGATCGCCGATGCCTCTGTTGTACTCAGACTGCGCACAGCGCATGAAGAGTTCAATTGAGATGAACTTGTGTAAGATAGCTCCTTAGCACTAGCTTTGGAGCCCTTATGCAAGTAGTGTTGCTTTAATTGAGCACATGATGGGCATAGGCAGTCATGCTCGAGATATGCTTAATTAAATATACACTACATTATTCTATACTCTCTCCAAATTAGAAATAGTAGAATAAAGGACCTGTTTGTAAATGTCAGACTTAAACCCGAGGAGATGACGATAAATTGGCAGTTGGCTAAGTGATTCAGTGAATAAGGTTATAAGGATGTCCCTGTTGCATAGCCCAATTTTAGAAATTTTCAAAAAAATAAGGGACCTAAGTGAAGTTTCTGGTCATCATTGATTGAGGATAAACTTTACTGTTTTTATTTCTCTCAGAATTGTAATTGTTGACCTTACCTTGACATTTTTAGAATTGCTTTGACTAGGAGATAAAATTTCATTTTCACCTCTGTATATGATTTGTACTCAAACCAGGAGTTGACCAAAGCTTGTACTGTGAAATTCTGACAATACAGGTAATAGTTGTAGATTCAATTTGAGGTGTCTTGCTGCTTTATCCCTTTCTTGTAAGTCATGACTATAGTTGTTGGAATTCCATTTTGGCTAATACTTGTTGCTTCTGTACAGTTTACGTTTGAATAAGGAAAATATGTCAGAGGGTAAGTATTATAATAAAAGGGGTTAGCAAGCTACTTGGATGAATAGTTCAGCTTAGAATGTCAATTAAGTGTTTACCATTTTCTGTAAATAAAATTCTTGTAATAGGATAAAATGTATGGACTGACTTGCAAAATAACTTGATGACTAAAACTAGCAGGGCTTGTTGTACCAAGGTAATTTTAGGATGTAGTCGTAAATAAAAGTTTCATTTCACTTCAACACCTTTTATTTCTGTGAACAAGATTGAGCCTTGCAAAACTGAAAATGTGGTCCCTGAAAAGATTAGTGACTCTTAATTAGACGTGTTGATGTCCTGTAAAATCCTTTGTAAAAAAAAAAAAATAAAATAAAAGTATGAACTTGGGATATGAAGGACTGCTGTAACTTTGGAATGGCATCTCTTACCTACATGACTAGTGTACTTCTCAAGTAATTAAGTTTGTAAATGATTTGCGTATACAGTGTTGCCTAATTTCCTTGGCCAGGAAGTCTGGTCCCAAAAGGGTCAAGCACGATTTATGATGCTGAATCAAATTGAAATTGATGTCTTAATCTACGTTTAATTGAACATGGTTGCATATGTACACGGCATTAGCATGAGTAAGGAAATGGTATAGGATTTGTGTAAGTTAAACCCATATGTGTACCATTGGTATTGTTCCTATACCGCTGTACCAGCAGATGGCGCCACCATCAAATGGATCTGACGCACTCCAAACCAAGACCACCACTGTCTTCGTCTCAGTCTCATGATGTTGTAGGACTTGCTACCTTACCTCGCAACGGACAGAAAGGATATCGGATCCAGATTCACTATCGGGCGAAACCGCTAAACAGAACGAGACCCGTCTTCTTCGTTTGAACCTCAGCGCCGAAGACTCTTGATCTTTTGTGGCGAAGCAGTAGTAAAACCCACGAGTTTGACTTCTGTCAACCACAACAAAACCCAGAAAGAAAGGATAAAGGGGAGGCCCAACTGAATCTACTTTGCCTTCGCCACCTCAGCCCGTTACGATGATGTGGCCCAATAGGAAAAAGACATATCAGCAGAAACTTTAGAAAATCAATTAAAAAATAGTAGAAAACTCAGAAAATTACAAACGACACATCTATAAAATTCTAAAAATCAAAATAAACCAGTTTCACTGATACTTTGATATGAAAAGATGTCAAAGTAGCGGCCTTTTATATTTTTAAAATATTTTCGCTTTAAAAATGAATTTTAAAAAATGCAATAAACCCCTTTTATAAAATGCTAGGTATTTTCAAAACTAAAATTTCAAATATACTATTTTCAAAAGTTAAATGTAATATACTCAAGTAAAAAAAAAAATATTTTTAAAAGTCTAAAAGCTTTCAAGTATCTAATATACTCGATTATGGATATTTTCAAAAGACAAAATAATTTCGAAAATAATATTTTCCAAAGTCAAATATCTTCCAAGTTTAAGTATTTTGAAGTAGAAAAGCATTTTCAAAAGTCAAAAGTGCAAAAGGCCAAAGTGAATAAAAATCACCAATATCCCAAGTGAAATCTCAGAAATTAAAAGTCCAAACACGAAACCCAAAGTCAAAGCTGAAACCTCTCCGTTTGAGGAAAAGTCCCTCACTAGGGTTGAGAGCAACCTTAGATGACTTAGAAATTGAATTCTTACGGCCCCCCTCGTCCAAAGAATTCCATTTTGTTCTCACAAGAAGACCGACCAAGATGGTCCCGAGAACCGACTCTTATTAAGAAGACCGATGAAGATGGTCCCTAGGGTCGTTAAAGAACCAACTCTTATTAAGAAGACCGATGAAGATGGTCCCTAGGGTTGTAAAAGAACCAACTTTCGTCGAGTAGCCATCAAAGAGGACCCGAAGGTTGTAAAACTTCTCTTTTGTTCTCACAAGAAGACCGACTAAGATGGTCCCAAGAACCGACTCTTATTAAGAAGACCGATGAAGATGGTCCCTAGGGTCGTTAAAGAACCAACTCTTATTAAGAAGACCGATGAAGATGGTCCCTAGGGTTGTAAAAGAACCAACTTTCGTCGTTGCCGCCCAAGAGGCCCCGAAGGTTGTAAAACTCCTTTTCACTCTCACAAGAAGGCCAGTCATAGCCCCGAGAGTTCACCATGAATAACCTCAAGATAAGCCTTCCCTTTCATCAATCAAAACCTCTTCTAAACCAAAAATTCATTCCCTTCTTTTGGTTAAGTCAGAAGTCTTTTGTCGATCCTTAATTGGGTCCCGTCCATTGAGTTTGGTACCATCAATTAAGTCCTCCGCGATAGCACTCCATAAGTCTATTTCCTTAGCCCATTATGTCAATGCCCTTTATGTCCCTTAATCAGAGGTTCTCGTAGGCAACTACGAGGTAATTAACAGTAGGGGCTTGCGCCTACTGGAAAGAAAGGACCCGCTAAATTAAGAAACTTCTTTAAGTAGCGACTCTGTATAGGGTTCTCTTGTTTCGAGAGATACCCGCCATAGAGATCGAAATCTTAAGGGAGGTGAATCTAAGGCTATGTTCCCATTGTTCTTCGAGAAATTCCTTCGAGGAGAATAATGACGAAAAAGCCGCGACACCAGTACCATATTCCGGTATATTCATGATTAAGCTTTAAAGGACGTTCACTTTAATTTGCTATATCAGACTATCAGTACTTTTAAGAAGACACGTACTAATAAGCCAATTTTTTGGGGGGTTAAATGGTATAATTAAGAACTGTTGGCTGTTACTAATATGAACCGATTTGCAATCATTTGTTGTCCTTAGTTTTTAATTATATTTTAATAGGAACACTCATGTTGGTTCACGTTTTTTTTGTTTTTACCTCACTTTATTCCATGATGTTTTCAATGGTCACCTTGAATATATAAATATCACGCTTGATGATATGTCTTTTTGTTGTGTAGTTTGTTTCTCTACGATTTTCTACCGAGTTATGCAACAATATCTATTTGCTTCTGTTTGTTTGACAGGCTAAATGGATTATTTAATATTTTTATTGCTTTTATATCTCAATCGTATTGATTTGTAGTGTTATTATGGAGCTATTTGTAATGGGAATTACAGGATATATTATGAATGACATTTAGTGTACTAAATGACATTTCTTCATGTTAATATTATTATTTTTTATTATTATTAATTTAATCAGCAAATATTTAGGCTTATATTTCTTTTTTCTTTTTCAAAGCTCTACTAATGGGCCATATTTTTGGCATCTTAATTACAGGAGTGGAACCATAGCACAGGGAATGGACTCATGTGTTTGATCATCGGTCATTGTTTTACAACCATCTGCAAAATTTCTAAAATATTGTAGTATGTTTCAACTAAATAAAATTAAATTATTCAACTAAAAATATATACATTATTGAATTATATATAACTTAATTATAAAAATATAATTAAAATTAATTGAATAAAAACTCATATATCGAGCGAAGCTCGATGTACCCATCTAGTATATATAGAGGTGGGCTAAAGTGCCATAGATGGCAATGCCATAGATGTCTTTTTTAAGTCATTTTTTGAAGATCCGAAATTCAATCAGTTAATCACCATATTGAAAGACCATTGAATACCAAATTTTATATTTTTTGAATTTTTTTGCTATTTATTTTCATATGTTCAAATTGGAGGGTCTGAAATACTCCAATTATAACGTTTTTTAAAAATATCATAATAAATAGCAAAAAAAATTGAAAAAATGTAAAATTTGGTCTCCAAGGGTATTTTAGTATGGTGAATAACTTGAACGATTCAGATTGAGCATTTGAATTTTGGATATCGAAAAATGATTCTATGGCACGAAACCCTCTATGTCATCTATAGCACATTAGCCATTCTCTCTCTCTCTCTCTCTCTCTCTATATATATATATATATATATATATATATATAGAATTTTGCTATGGTGAGTTGCAACTCACCAGCCCTTCTGTGAGTCGCAATCCAGGACGTTGGATCTGCTTTAAAAATTGTGCGAAGAGCTGAGATGGATTGGCGCTGAATTGATTAAAATTTTCCGTTCCGTCTCTCCGTTAGCTTCTCTCTCTCTCTTTATTTCGTCTCTCCCTTCCTTTGAAATCGAATCACAGATTGCACTCTCTCGATGAAAAGGAAAAAAAAAACCTAGCTTTGATTTGCTTTACTGCTCCTCGCACCTGAGTAACTCTTTCTCCGCAGCAACCTCGAAAGGTGACGCTCTTCGATTTCTCTTTGTTCCGACCTCTGTCTCGATCTCTCTTACTCGATTTGGCGGAACCCTAGATTCCCCCTCTCACTTAGAACTTAATTAGAAGCCAATCTCGAAAGACAGCAATAGGCGATCCAAGAAGCATTGCTTTTTCTCTTTTCAATTTCTTTTTGTATTTATCTTTCCTCTATTCAATTTTAATGATCCAAGTAAGCTCTCTCTTCAACCTTTGCGTCAGCAGAATTGTAATATTTGACTCGATTGGGAAGGTACAATGTTACTGGTTTAAGAGAATGTGTTTGCTTGGTTATTATTGGAACATTAATTACTGTCACACTAACTGAAATTACATTATTTGGTAATCAAAGTCATGAGTACTCACTAAAGTCTGTTATTTTTTTTTCTTTTAGGATAAGAAATAAGCACTCAAAGTGGCATGAGCAAGGATCATTTATTTGGTAATTACATTATTTGCTTTAACCATAGCACCCCCCACTCAACCAGATCTTTTGCAATGTTGATTAAATCAATTCTGGTGTAATGGTTAGGTTTATGGAATGAGCAAGTGCTCAATCAGGAAATGAAAATGATCCCTGGCTTAGACTCACTGCCCCTGCCGATTGTGTCTACTGGTATGAGAGATGCAACTAGTATGAGAGATGCAGCTCCTGTGATGGCTTGATGATTTAGCAACAACAACTCATAGTGGAGAAAAAACAGTGCTTCTGCTGGCTACCTTTTCAAAGTTTTTGTTTATATAGGGGTGATATTGAATAAAAAGTTGAATTTGATGTACCTCTGGTAACGGGTTGGGTGTTGTTTGCCTCAGTGATCAAATATATTTGCATATTGTTTTTTGGTTTGTTGGTGTTTGTTGTGTATTTTAACATGGCTTTCTTTTAATAGAAACTCTTACTTTTAAGACTAAAAAAAATAAAGAAATGAAGAAGAAAATAAGCAATTGGATGGTAAGCTGAAGCATGTAACAATTGTTTACAGAAAACATAATTTGTGTTTTATTTTTAAGGATGAAGCAACAATCAAAGAGAGATCTTACCTGGATCGCTAAACATAATTTCAGCGTTCTAAATTATACAACATGTCTAAATGGGAGATCCTATAATGTCAGATACTATGGATGGGTAATTAAGTTTGTTAGTGCTTACTTTATATAGCATGTTCTTGTAATGTCAAATATATAGCTCAAATATCTTCTCTTTCAATATTTGTGCAGATTTTATTCAATTAATTCCATTGCAACTTCAAATGTGAGCACTGGTTCTGACATTGGTATTCCAAATTGACATTGCAATGAGTTAGCTGTTTTGAAAACATCGTGGACAGAACATGTATACATAGATCCATTCAGATTATCATCAACTAAACAGAAAATAAAAACAAAACATGAACTAAACAGAAAATAAAAACAGGAACTAGTACCATCAAGTAAACTAGTACATCAACTAAACATAAAATAAAAACAGTTTAAACTAGTACCATCAACTAAACAGTAAACTAATACCATCAACTAAACTAGTACATAATGGTACATCATGAAAATAAAAACAGAAACAATACAACAGAACTAGATTCTCATACAATAGAACATAAATTTAAATAACAACTAAATAGATTTGGTTACATTTCTTCATTGCCGATATCCGATTCTTCACTTATCTTCATTTCCAAGGGCCTAATTAAACAATAAAAACAGATTAAATAAAAATATGCAATCTGAACCTAACTGTTCTTATGTAGTTTGCTGAAATTATAATATGCAAATAAAAACCATAAATAACAATCTGAACATAATCTCAACAATCTGAACATAAATGGATGACTTGAGAGTTATATTTCTCAAATTGAGATTTGAATACAGTGATGACTTTGTGTAAGGGAGAACCCCCTGTGTAGTTATTATGCAAACAATCTAAACAATCTGAATACAGTGATGACTTTGTGAATCCAGGACACTGTATAAGGGAGAACCCCTGAGGCATTCAAATTATTCATTAAAAGCCAGTAACTCTAACTAAATTATTCATTAGAGATAGAACTTGGCTGTAATTGAACTTGCTCGTCGTCCTCGATAACATTCCTTGACCTAGAAGTTGACATTTCCTAATAAATAATGAACAGAAGCTAATTAGAGATAAAATTGCGCATGGTAATTAACCTAATAATGCAAAATCTGCTGAGCCAACCTTTTCGGCAAGGACCAGAAATGAATGAATCATATTCTACTCAAGTAATGTTATCAAATCAAGCCAGCCCAAAATCAGCAAAATCAGGCGTACAAGTTTATAAACTCTTTTCTCCAGTATAAATATATAGTAGTTCTAACTACTAAGGTTGCAACGTCAGCAAAATCTTCTACGATTTTGCTGAGCCAACCTACTAAAAAATCTGCTGCGCTAACCGTGAGGAGAGGGGGAGAGAGAGAAGGAGAAAGAGAGAGAGAGAGAAGGAGAGAGAGAGAGAGAACCTGCTCACTGAGGCGGGCGAGAGATAACCGTGAGGAGGAGCGAGATGTCCACTAATTTCTCCGATCTAGTCGATGAGGAGGCGCGGCAATATGTTCTTCGATTACCTGCTCTGTTGCTGTTTCGAAGAGAGTGTGAGAGAGAGCGAGACGTGGTAAAAATTGGTGAGAGAGAGAGAGCGAGACACAGGGGCTCCGATTAGCTGCTTCGATTTCTAGGGTTTTCAAGAGGAGGAGGCGGAAATTTCTTTCGATTTAGAGGAGCCGATTTGCACGAAATAGAGAGAGAGAGAGGGAGAGAGAAAAGAAACGGAGCAATTTGCTTGGACGGAACGGAAATTTTAATTGCTGAGCGACTAATCAAGCGAACAGATCTGCACGAATCTTGGAGTGGATTGAACGGTCCGGATTGCGACTCACCAGAGCCCTTGTGAGTTGCAACTCACCATAGCAAAATTCATATATATATATATATATATATATATATATATATATATATATATATATATATATATATATATATATTTTGCTAAAGTATACTCCAACATATAGATAGCCCGTATGCTGGAGTCGTTTCTCACAATCTAAAATGCATACAGTCGATCCGAATCTTTCAAATTGTTCTCCATATTGAAATCTCCTAGGAACTAAAATTTATATTTTTTCAAATTTTTTTACTATATATTATGCTATTTTAAAAAAACATTGTAAAGGAGTTGGAAATGAGTATTTCTGGCCCTTCAATTTGAAAATAGCATAATATATAGCAAAAAAATTAAAAAAAATGTAAAAAATTTGGTGTTGAAGGATATTTTTACATGGAGAACAACTTGAACGGTTTGGATCGACTGTTTGAATTTTAGATTTTCAGAAACGACTCTAGCATACAGGTTTGATCCGTATGTTGGAGTATACTTTAGCCAATCTATATATATATATATATATAGTAAATCTATTGTGAACCATGATGTATAAAGCGCTCCGTGCACCACGACCGTTTGATCGGTGATTTTGCAAATTGACAAATTTAAATTAACCAATCCAATCTATATATTGAAATCACATAACAAACAAATTTTACAATTTTTAAAAAGTTTTTACTATTTTTTTCGAATTTTTTAAAACATGCCATTTTTTACTTATAAATTAGTATATTTATAGCCAAAAATTACAAGTGTTAAAAAATTCGAAAAAAATAGTAAAAATATTTCAAAAATTGTAAAATTTTGTTTGCTATGAGATTTTAATATATAAATTGGGATGGTTAAATTAGATCTGACAATTTGTGAAAGTACCGACCAAAACGGTCATGATGCACGGAAGCTTATATGAACCATGGTTCACAATAGATTTATCGAATTTACCGCCTTCCTTATCAAGTTAATGATATCCAGAATCAAATGTATACAGTCCTTAATTAAAAGAATTAATGTGCAATAAAAAAGATTAATTCAATATATCACAAAAAATTGTTCTTTCAATTATGTACAACTTTTTTGAAAGAAAGAGTACCAAAAACACATGTTCACGGAAAAAAAACAACTTTAGATCCGTCCCTGCGTTTGTCTCTCTTCTTTGAAGTACTTCCCTCTCTTGACTCTCGTCTTTCTCTTCTTCTCCCCTCAACACTACTCCCACTCTGTCCTTTCATTTTCACATCTGCTAGCTCTCTTATAGATATAATATAATAGATACACTTATATTAAGATGATCTCTTATAACAACTAACTAAGCAGTTAGAACGAATTATGGAAGATATATAATTACAAGATGATCTTTTTATATTTAATAAATGCACTTATAAGATACTCTTTTATTACAACTAACTAAATATTTATGTTTATTACATCTTTATTATAAAATTTTAAAAATAAAATAGAGGATTTAGAACGAAAATAAGAAATATATGAGCATCACGAGGAGAAAAAAAGAGAGAGAATAGAACAGGATAGAAAGAAGGGGAAAAAAGATGGAAAAAGAAGAGAAAGCGAGACTAGAAGGGAACGAAAGGGAAAAAAAGAGGGGAGATGAGGAAATAAAAAAAGAAAAGGAGAAATATACAAGCAAGATCGGAGAGAGAGGGAATCGTTGGATAGGAAAGAGAGAGAAAATTATGTGCGTATGAAGATGAAGAAATGAAAGGACACTCGAGCTTGGATGGCTAGAGTAGGCGGATGGATGAGATCGTATGAAAACAATTGCAATAAATTTGGGAGACAACTAGACAAGTACTTAGATATGTCAATTTCAATATGTTTCGAATATTTCCGTTCCGTTTCCTTCCGTCCGAATAAAACGTTAAACGAATGAGAAAACCAGTTTCATTTCTGAAAACAAAAATGAAGGAAATGCACAAAACATTAAACGAAACATAAAAATGGACGGAAATAGATTAAAATCAATAGAAATTGAAGAATGGAACGTTAAATGGAATATAAATCTGTTTAGGCCTGCATAACGTCTTAAACAGTCACGAAAATAGACACTTTCGTTAGTCGTTGCGTTTTGAGACGAAAAATTTTCCCCTCTTGCGTGTTGCGTTTCTGTTTTTAAACGCAAGAGTATTTAATTGTGTTGTCCGTTGCGTTCATTTTAACGACCAAAACGCAAGAAACCGCTTAAATATTATGACCGTTTATCACATTCAGTTTTCCACACTTCCACAAATAAGAAATACATAATTGATCTATACAGCAGTATTTGCACAATTCCGCAGTACAGTTAACCTCAAAATACCATACTTATCAAAGTAACCACTAAGAATTACTTCGTTCCTAAAACACCCATATTGTACAGACCTCAAAACATACTTATCAAATTGTAAAACACCCCTATGAAAGCTGGTGGATGGTGGTGATCAATCCTCCTCTGAGCTAAGTTCTTTATCATCAACTACAATTGGGACTTCAATAGCCTCTGAAACAGAGAAAATCAAATAGCAATAAACATTAGATTTAGATGATTATCTGCAATTAATTTTTACTACTTAAGAAACTTGATAGGATTATTAATGAGCATGCTAAAAGTTTACTGGCTATAACATGTATCTGCTAAATAGAAAATACAAAAGGCTATTTCGTACATGCTAAATGAAAAATACAAAAAACCAAGAAACTTTGGGAAATATCCAGATACCAAAAAACAAACAGAAAAAAGCGAATGAGTATTTTTAAAATGAACACTAAAAATTTGGCTTTACAGAAAAGGACTGAGAATAGAGATAAATTTATCAAGTTTTCCATAACCATGAAAATAAAAAAAAAAGAGACAAAAAAAAATTGAAGAATCAAAAAAGAAAAGGACTGAGAAAGTGGGAAGACAATGGTTTACCAACAACGGCAAGAGGTGAAAAGAAGTGTCGCTGAAGGGGCCAACGACTCAATTTCAGTGCATTAATCCTTCAGCCACGAACTCAGGCCACCACCAGCTGCTGTCAGGGACGCAGCTGAGACTTGGCGAAAGGGGGAGGCATCTTCGATCTAGGGTTCGCCTTTTCCGGTGATGGGGTTTGGTGAGCGAGAGGAGGTAAAGGAGGTGAGGAGGTAGAGGAGAGGGACTAAGAGAGGGGGCTCAGGGCTTTGATGCGAGAGGGAAATGGTGTGCCATCCTCGTTCAGGGCTCTGGTGCGAGAGGGTCAGAGGGAAGTGGCAAAGAGACGGGGGAGAGGCGAGAGAGAGGTGGTACAGGCGTGCGACTGTGCGAGAGAGAGAGAGAGAGGAGATGTGATATCTAATCGGCGGAGAATGACTTTGGCAAACTTAATTTTTGTCTCATCCCATCGTTATCTCCGTCATCTCTACTCTATAATCAATTCAATAGTAATACCGTACAATTCTAAACGAAATAGACGAAGTAAAAACGATAACGAAACAGCTCCGTTTCGTTAACCGTTCTGTTTTGAGACGAAATTGAGTTTATATTTGCGTTAACTATTCCGTTCTATAAACGAAACTGAAATCTTTGACCGTTACCGTTCCGTTTAGAACGAAACAAAACGAAATAACGATCGAAGCGACTACCGTTTTTACCCCTAAATCTGTTTGGTTTGATGAAACGAAACATAAACAAAATATAAATTTTGTTCCGTTACTAAAATGGAATGTAAACGGAAAAGTCTGTTTATATTGACGTTTGACAGGTCTAACTGTACTCATTGGGAACTTGGTTGGTGCGTAAGACCTGGCCCAAAAATTGAGACCAAAACAGAAACTATCGGAATTCGGCCTATCCCTTTTCATAAAGGGCCGAGCCACTGGATGAACATTATAACATTCACAAGGTGCCGAAATTTTGTAAAATAATATTAAAATAATATAATCTAATAAAATTAATATTAATTTAATCAGTTTAATATAAATAGTATCGTAAGATCGAAATTCTGGATTCCGAACGTTAGATCGGATTCTCGGATTCCGATCTAACGTTAGATCGGATTCTGGGATTCCGATCTAACCTTAGATCGGATTCTGGGATTCCGATCTAACCTTAGATCGGATTCCGATCTAACCTTAGATCGGAATCCGGGATTCCGATCTAAATTTTGTCGTTTTTCATGGTTTTATTGTACTTCTATTATAAAATATTAAATTAATATATGAAATTTTAATATTAAATTAATATATTATGAAATTTTAGTAATATATTTTGAAGATAAAATATTAAATTAATATATTATATTTTACTTCTATTTATAAACATTAATTAAATATATAAAATATAATTAATAATTTATTTTATTTTACTTTACTTCTATTTACAAAACAATATAAATTATTAATTTAATTTCACAATTTTAATTAAAATATAATTATTAATTTACTTAAATTGTAAACAGTAAAAAGAAAAAGAAAAAATATTGATTTGATTTTGCGTGGATTCCTCTGAAAAAATATTAGTCTTGGTATAGGAGGAAATGAACCACGCCGAAATACCATTAGCGTGGATCCATGCTCAAGTTCTGCTAGGTATGTCACAAGTCAGGGGACATCAATTACAAGGGACAGTCAAGGAGCATCGAGTAGCAGAGCACAAACCGGAATACGTGGTGGAATTTTACGTCTTGGCGCAAGAATAACTAATTTTGCAAGAGGAGGAAGAAAATAATTGTAATTTTTGTGGTGATAATGTAATATTTAGTTGAATTGTACTTTTATGTGATGTGAAAAATAATTGTAATATTCGTAATACTAAGTTGAATCGAGAGCTGTTTTTTCAGTTGAAAGTGTGACTATCTTGGTCCTTTGTTATTTTTGTTTTGAACAAATGGTACGCCTAAAAATTTTGAAATTTAAGTTTAGGAAAATAGGTCCGCCAATTAACAGCTCAGTATTTTTGATAAAATTTTTCAGAGCGTATTTCCTATTTTTCTAGCGCCAAACTATTCGAATCCGGAGCTGTTTTTTCAGTTCTAATTTTTCTCATATTTAATTATCAAAATCTTAATTATTAAAAGTAAAAAAAATTAATTAATTAATTACACATAAATTTTCATATGAATTTTTCTTATTTTTCCGTATTGTTAAAATAATTTTACAATTTATTATCTATTTTTCTAATTAATTAAGTAGTTAATAAACAAATAAAAAGACAAAAAAATCTAATATAATTAATAAATTACATATAATTTTAAATTTTACTTTTCCTCATTTTTTCCGATTTTTTAAATATTTTTTCAATATTTTCTCTATTTTTTTATTTAATTAACTAAATTAAAAACTAATAAACTAAATAAATAAATAATAAAATAAATAAAAAAAAATTAAACTTATTGTGCTCACGCGCGGAAAGGAGGTCCGGAGCTGAGTTAGATCGTAAACGTTAGATCGGAATCCAGGATTCCTATCTGACGTTAGATCGGAATCCCAGAATCCGATCTAACGTTAGATCGGAATCCCAGAATCCGATCTAACGTTCGGAATCCCGGATTCCGATCTTGCGATACTACTTATATTAAACTGATTAAATTGATATTAATTTTAATGGATTATATTATTTTAATATTATTTTACAAAATTTCGGCACAAGGTGACTATATTTTGGTTTGTTAATTTAATTAACCCATGTATTATCTTTGGCCCTGTTTGGATAGTTAGGAATAAGGGCTATTCTAGACTAAATAGCTATTCGGGACTAAGAAACCATCCAAACAGTCCAGAATTAAGAGCTTATTCTTAATCAGACTAAGATTAGTTAATCCGATATTTTGTTAGAATAAGAGTTGAGATTAGAAAGAAAAGCTCATTATTTATTCTTTCCTCATCCAAACAAAAAATCTTAATCTGAGATTAAAATTATTCTTATGAATTTAGAATTAAGAATCTTAATCCTGAATAGCTAATCCTACCCTTAATCTCATACGATCTAAACAGAGCCTTTGTGAATTAAGATGTGAGATGATACTATCTAGGCCTAATGTTCTGCTTAGATATTGGTGGGATTAGCCTATCTTACGTCAATTGGATTTCCAGACCAGAAATCGGTACCACGTTGGTACATAAGTTGTGGCACAATCATTGGGGTCAATTAGGGTTTACCACTGGACCGTCCGGTCCAACCCGAACCTTACTCGAACCGGATTTTTTCCCGACCCGACCCAGACCGTAGAAGAACCGTGATGGACTGAGGGGGGTGGTCCGGGTCGGGTTTATCACGGGTTTGGGTCGCCAATTTAGCATAAACCCGACCTAAACCCGTCCCGTCTTAACCCGTAGACCGGCCCGGACCGGACCATAAATCCGTGCAAACCCGTGAGAACCGTGGCATTTTCAAAAAAAAAAAACCAAACCAAACCAAACCAAACCCGCTTGAATTTGTTCAATTATTAAAAAAATTACAAATCAAGTTTTTAGAATAAAATAAATTTTAAATAAACTACAAATTATTTTATTATTAATTTTATTAGACTTAATATATTTTAACTAATTTTTATAATTTATATTTTATAATCTTTTGTCATTCAATTTTGAAAACCATCGACAATGAAAATAATATTAAAAATTACAAATTAAATTAAAAAAATAAAATAGACTACAAAATTATACTTAATTATTTGAACTATAAATATAATATATTTTAGCGAATTTATATTAATTTATTTTACAAATTTTTGATATTGAAACAATGAAAAAAGAAAAAAAAATCTGGAAAAAAACCCACTTGGACCGGACCGGACCGGACCGGACCCGGCCCGACCCGCCTTTACCCGTCCGGTTCACATAGGTCCGGGTCTACCAAGGGTTTGGGTCGACGTTTGAAAGGTGGCCCGTGCTAACCCGTCCTGTTTGGACCCGTGAACCCGTGGCCCGTGATAACCCGTGGACCGTAGGGGTTTGGACCGGACCGGACCGGACCAGACCGTTTGGTAAACCCTAGGGTCAATAATGGTATAAGTTAGCCTTTCTAATTTTTTTTTCCCTAAAAGGCTGTTTTTTCTATGATTATAACAAATTTTACTAAGCAAACTAATTAGTAAAAAGGTATAAAAAATAAAAAAAATAATTTCTTCAGCGGCCATGATTGTAAAAAAGAGGGAAAAGAAAATAAGAATAAAGATGATGGTTACTATATATAGCAAGGCGTAATTCCAGAAATTAATATTGCAAACTTACAGACGACTAGACTTTGAGGATGAAACCTTTCAATTAAGATTTGAGTTATTGACGATTTAATCATTTGTAATTTTTCTTATTTTCAATATTTCTTTGAAAAACCTCTGATTATGTTTATGAAGTTTTTAATTAGCTCGATCAGATTTCAGACGGCCCCCCTGCGCAATAATATTCTAACAGTGATTTATAAATTAGTTCTAACAGTCTCATTTTCAAGACAAAATAAAACTTGACCAATTAGTTCGTTTATACTTAAGTCTGGTTTTATCTAAACAAGGCCATATTCTATGCGTTGTGAATGTAATGGTTTCCTCGTTGAATTGGTAAAATGTCGGAGATCATATTCGTTTGCTGTAAGATAGTTAATTATTTGCATATTTGCACGCTGTAAGTCAATGTCGATAAGATAATTCCATCCGAAAACTCGCTATAGATCAATACCATATATTAAATAAATTGTGCTATTTCAATAATAGAATATATAAATTAAATTGGAAAATATAAAAATTTTGGAAGCATCAAATTGTGCTCAGGGACTATCCGATCAATATAATAATCAAACAATTTTCTACTAGTGCTGGAAATATGCAATTTTTTTTATAAATAAAATAAATATACAAAAAATAAGAAGATGAAACTATTTCTTCCAGCTTTGCATTATTAATAACTTAATATTCAATTGGCAAAGACTTAATTTATTCCACTAATCGGACATTTTCAAACCAAACTTAAACTTGTCAGGCCATCACTTTCACGGTGCAAAATGATCAATGCCAACTGGAAAAAGTTGAAACTGTACTCGATTACATTTTTTTATTCAATTATATATGTTTTTAATTATTCAGTACGTCAGTCGCGCAAAAGAATATGTATATATATATGAAGTATATACTACGTACTTTGGGAAATGGAATTAGAACTCAACAGATTGCCAAGATATAATAATTTCTCCATCTGATCATAATTATATAGATGGATGAGTATATACATTTTTTAAGGGAAAAAAAAACCTATAGCATGACAACACAAGAAAAATACAACCAACCGAAAACCACATAATGTGCTATACAAATTCAATTGCTGATAATGTCAGGAAAATAAAAAATGAGAGGCATTGATCAAATTATGCACGAATTTTGATCAAAACAAACGACAGTACTGATGACTGATCTACCTTGCCCAATGCCCGTTCCGTCCCTGTTGCTTCCTTATTTGGGAACAAATATAAATTATTTAACGAAACTTACATTTAACTTTTTTTTCATTTTTTGGGACCTTATTAATTCTCACTGCAACGTATTGAAAGTAGATCCAAAAAATACTAAAATAGTAAACCCTTTGATCCTTTTGATGTATAGAAAAGCCAATTGAGCATTCGATATTTTATCGCCTTTTAATGATTCTCAACAGATAATCAGATCAGTCATATGTATGACGTGAAAAGGGATTTAAAAAAAAAGATGGGAAAAAGAAGAAACAGCAAAATGTATTTGCTTACACGTGTACAGCTCAAAAACAGAAAGAATATAGATGAAAAAGGGGGAAAAAATGGAGCATATCCCAGACCCATACTAAGATTTTGTGAACCAATTGATCTCAATGGATAAGGCTGAGCAAACCTCAACATTGTCCAAAAATCCAAGTAATGCTGGCTCCATTTGGATAGGTGTGGGAAAAAGGGAAGAAGGGAAGAAGTGAGAAGAAGTATTGGAAAGCGTGTAATTTTGTGAAGAATTTGAATTATTTGTAATTTTTTTTCTTTTTCTTCCTTTTTTTTCTTTTTACTTCCAACGATCTTTAAACTGAAACTATTTGTTTTCAAATTCCGATGCCTAATCGCAGTTTTTTTGTAACCAACAATTATAAGCATTTAATGCACCAATTTTAGATGACCAAATTAGTTGTTCGTCATGACTTTATCTAAGGCTTTGTTTGGATAGGTGTGGGAAGAAGGAAAGAAGTATTAGGAAGTGTGTAACTTTGTAAAGAGTTTGAATTGTTTATAATTTATTTCTTCTCTTTTTTTTTCTTCCTACTTTTTTGTCAACGCATCCAAACGGTACCTAAAAAAGTATATATTCAACTTTTATTTGCAGTAATAGTGGAATTAATAATCGACTTCTCCATTCATTAGGAAAAGAACAAACAGCCACATAGCAAGTAGCGAGCTGGCTAATTAAAGAAACAAAATCGAACCAAAAGTCTTCAAATTTTATATCAAGCAAGCCATCTACATAAGTACATATTTACTTGAAATAATTTACAGATCAGAAAATGGTGATTCAAATGTTATATATTTCCATGTTTATATTCGGTTTGTGCCAAAATAATCCTTATTATCCATCAACGAGGACGGAAGGAAAGAGAGAGGAAAAAGAAAACAGAGATCTCACCATCTACCTACAAAAATAATCACAGTTGTCTCTCTAAATCTCGAACCACATGATTGTCATGCAACTGCCGCAAGTCTGATCTCGTAGGAATGACTCTCTCAATCTCTCCTGACGATCTGTCCTTTTCTGATAGCGGCGACGAAACCCCCTCTCCAAACACATCTAGCTGCAGCTGAGATATAAACAATTCATGATGTTCGGCGTTTCTCGGTTCAGGGTCTCCCCGGCAAACAGGACAAGAAGCATTCGTGCTCAACCACACGTCAATGCACTCTTTATGGAACATATGCCTACAGTTGGGTAGTAGCCGCACTTGCTCCCCTTCCTCAATTGAGCTAAGACAAATGGAGCACTCGGGCAACGTTGACTCCATCTCTTCACTGGAACCTACAGTTCTGGCTGCAGTTAATGAACCCCTTTTATAAGTGAAGGAAGGGAGCTGTGCTATAGCAGTAGGATCAAGTCCTAACTTCGGCTGCTCAGCTTCTTGGGGAACACCACCACGACGCCTTCGTCTTATGAGGAGATAACGTACATATAAGAATAGCACCATTAGGACGAAACAGAAGGCAAATGACGTCGCGATTGCACCGAGCATGGTGGAGGCGGTGCAGCATCCTGGTGCCGTTTGGAGTCTTGGGACATTGTGATCTGACATTTTATTTTTTTTCTTTTTGTTTGGAGGGAATTGAAGGGGGAAGACATAGATCTCTCGAGTATATGTGATATAAGATGTGAGAATATGTGCTTGAAAAGGTCTTTCATAATTCTATGCTGAGAAGAATATGGAATATTTATCTGATTTTAATCCTGCGAGCTGTTTGGCAAAACCATTAGGTACTTTAAAATTAAATAAAATATCGACTTTTTTTATTTATGTTGTTATGCAGTTCTCAACTAATTTAGATGGACTGGACGTCAATTTCACACGCGCAATTGTAAGTTGACCTATAATTAAGTTGTGGAGATCCATCTTTAGAGATGATGGAGGCACGAATGCAAATTGAATACCTAGTGATATGGTCAGATTAGGATACGGACCTAATAGTTACGAAAGGCCTCGTGTAAGGCCTTGTTAGAGAAAGGAGCCCACGAATCGTTATGATGAAGGTGGGTCCGAGATCGTTGCGCTCAGAGTGGGGCCAGGAACCGTTAAAAAGCTCACACCAATGGGCCTCCTAGAGGAAACGGCTTCTGGGCATGGATGTCCTTTCCATAACGGCCGCAGGATGTTCTGTGACCTTTGAGCAGTAGTCGTTCAGGAGACCTCGACTCAACCTCGCACTCGTCCTCGCTCGGACGAACGTTGGCCACAGGCGAGGAAAGAACATGTCGAGGTTGAGAGAGGTCCTAACGACTTTCTTGTCGCAGTCAAGAAGAGAGGATGAGAACACTATGAGGCCACAAAAGATCCGATGTGATGAGGGACCACCAGATAGATATAAATAGGAACCTCCTCCCATAGGGAGGGGGGGTTAGACATTCTGTAAACAAAGAGACCCATATATGAAATAAAGAAATTCTTACTCTTCTTGATAAAAGTACTTTGTTGAAACCTATGAGCTAGATTTAGGGTTATCAACTGGCGCCCACCGTAAATTAGAGGAGCCCATCTTAACAATCGAGAAATATGACCTTTTTTCTTATTGTTTGAGCTCCAATTTACATGAAAGGGAGTAGGAATATTCATCCAAAAAAGTTAGACTTTAGTACACCATCAACAAAAACTATGGCAACCAGCACTGCAACCTTCAACACTCCAGCTACAACCCCACAACCTCCACCTCCCGGAACAGAGCAAACTTCCGATCAATCCGTTAGCATTTCCTTAGCCCCACGACATAACCCCCCTACCATCACCAATGCTGCTTTACATGACATGCGCAATTATCAACCATCACCACATGTTCCCCCTTTTACAATGCCTCCCCTTACACCCTCCTCCGTCCACAGCAGCCACAACCATCAACCGCAACCACCCCTTCCTCAGCAGTCTCAGGCCCCCCACGACCCACCGTACCAACCTCCAGTTATCACCCCACCTCCCCCTCAGCAATATCCCTACCAACACCCCATATTTCCAGCCGACCAATCGGGGATACCTGCCCAACCATCCAATCAGACACACACCCGACTGTCCAATAGGGAGGAATTAGCCTTGCACAGCGAAGACTACAGACCGCAGCCGTCTCATAGGCGTCCCCCATACACCAACATCTCCAACCATTCCCGCTCTCATACAAGAGGTCGCTCCAAATCTCGTTCACGGCGGTCCAAAAGACGATCACCATCTTCGGGATACAGTACTCACAGTTCGAGCGAGCTGTCTTCTCGAAAGTCACCTTCCAGGAGACGTCGCGGTCGATACAGCACTTCAACTAGATCCTCATCTCCAAGTCTTTCTCAAACAAGTGACACTAGCGACGGGAGATCCAAACCGCGCACTCACCGTTTACGCAAAATCCCCTGGAAGCGACATAGTAGCCCTTCGCCTCCTCGTGGAGCCTTGGCTCGACACTTATACAGAGGAAAGGCCCTTCGTCTCAAGGATTTTGCCAGCCTCGACAAGTATCCTGCTTATCCAGCCTATTATGCTCGAGCCTTTGTTAATACCTTCCGGGAGTCCATGCTCATCACTGGAGCATCCGAACGAACCATGTGTCTCGTTTTTCCTACACGATTAGAGGGAGTTGCTTGGGAATGGTATGCGCAGCTTCCCCCTGGCTCAGTGTCCAGTTACAGAGACCTTACCACCAAGTTCCTTAAAAGGTTTGCTAGTGTTCGAGCACCCCCCAAAACATGCATGGACCTCATGAGCATTCGACAACATCCTTCTGAGCACACCCGAGATTACCTCGATCGATTTTCTATCGAGGCCAACAAATGCGGAGATTATCGGGAGGACATGGCACTGTTAGCTGTGCAGCGCGGGTTACTGGAAGGACCCGTCCAGTGGGCAGCAATGACGGAAAAGTTCCCTGATTTTGCTGCATTCAGGGAGCGGGCTGAACACCTTATTCGTGCAGAGGAGCACATCGCGGCCATTCAAGGTTATCGTCACAACACATTTGCTGCACCATATAACAGACAAAGCACATCCCCCAGGAAGCCACAGCCCCCAGGTTCACCTCGTGATCGTCAGCGCAGTCGTTTCCCACGTCCTCGACGTCGAGATGCTAAGCCTTCCAGACGAAACCGTGGCCGTCGCGCTAACTCTCCAGAAGACAATACGCCATATTATAAAATGTACCATGTCACAACAGAGCCTCAGGATCGAGTGTATGACAGAATCAAGCATAACAAGGAAATGAGAAGAGCGCCACCCATTACCAGGACCGAAGTTTTCGACAGGAATAGCTATTGTGAGTATCATGGCAGCAGCGGACACCGTACCAAGGACTGCCTTAAGCTCAAGGATGAGATTGAAAGGTTGGTGCGCCAGACAAACATCCTCGAACATTTTTTGGCAAAGGATGACAAGGGCAAAAGGAAGATGCAACATCTTCATGAATCGGGGACCAATGCAGACGATCGTCGCACTGAGCATCCCAGTAACCCGCGGCCTCAAACAACCGCATCTGACAGACAGCAACGCATATCCCCTCCACCAGTAATGTTCATCGAGGGTAAAGCAACTGATAACCCCCGGAGGCAGCAACCTTTTCACGTCCTCCAAATTGAGCACAGATCAGAATCTACCCAGGTCATCTCATTTGGTCCGCATGATTATGATGGTGTTCAGCTGCCTCACGACGATGCCATCGTTTTAATGCTCCGAATTAATGGTATTCGGGTAAAGCGAATCCTCGTTGACACAGGCAGTTCCGCCGATGTGATGTACTTCGATGCTCTCAAAAGAATGGGCCTAGGAAAATACCCCTTGCAGCCGATGACGACATCACTTGTTGGTTTTACGGGTGACAAGTTAAAACCTTTGGGGACCATCGATTTGGACGTCTCGTTCGGGGACGCACCTCGAACGGTGGTTTCTAGCATCCGTTTCGTCGTGGTGGACGTCCCATCCGCCTACAATGTCATTTTGGGACGCACTTCCCTTAACAGCATCGGAGCAGTCGTATCCACTCCGCACTTGATGATTAAATTCCCAACTCCACAAGGAGTGGGTATAGTAAGAGGAGAACAACAAATGGCCAAGGAATGCTATAGAATCACGATGGCACCTCAGATCGCTCACATCGAGCGATCCAGAAAACACCGCCAGTTCGTGGCCAGCCTAGGCGAACTCAGCAAAGAACCGCCAAAGACCTCGCCAACAGAAGCCATGGAAGATACGGAACCAGTCGTCTTACGAGACGGACAAGTAACTCAACTTGGCACCCTGTTACCTGCAACAGACCGACACATGGTAAGAGAGTGTTTGATCGCCAATAAAGACATTTTTGCCAATGAGGACGACACGATGCCGGGAATCAACAGGGCCATCGCAGAGCATCGTATTGATACTTATGAAGAAGCACGTCCAGTTCAGCAAAGAAAGCGCAAGTTAGGCCTGGAAAGAAGGAAGGCTGTGCAAGACGAGGTGGATCGATTACTTAAGGCAGGAGCCATAAGGGAGGTGGAGTACCCTCGGTGGTTGGCAAACCCCGTCTTGGTGCGCAAATCCAATGGCAAATGGCGCATGTGTATTGATTACACTGATTTGAATAGGGCTTGCCCCAAAAAGCCCTTCCCACTACCAAGCATCGATGCCATGGTTGATTCTACCGCAGGCTTTAAATACCTCAGCTTCATGGACGCTTATTCCGGATATAACCAGATATATATGCACCCCGATGATGAAGAGAAAACAAGCTTCATAACTGAGCAAGGATTATTTTGCTATAAAGTCATGCCATTCGGTCTCAAGAATGCAGGGGCTGAGTACCAGCAGATGGTGAACAAGGTTTTTAAAGCTGAATTAGGCGAAATCATCGAAGCGTACATTGATGACATGGTTGTTAAGAGTTGTACTGGCGAAGAGCATGTGCAGCATCTCAACATGATATTTCAAAAAATGAGGGAGGTCGGCATGCGCCTCAATCCAAAGAAGAGTTTCTTTTGCTTGTCTAGTGGGAAATTTTTAGGTTACATCGTGTCTGAACGAGGCATTGAGGTGCATCCCAGCAAGTGCCGAGCTATCATTAACATGGAAGCTCCTAGCACTGTGAAAGAAGTACAAGAACTCACAGGGCGGATAGCCGCGCTGAATAGATTCATAGCACGCTCGGGAGAGGTTTGCAAACCTTTCTTTCAGACTATCAAGAAAGCCAAAAAATTTGAATGGACCTCGCAATGCCAGGAGGCATTCGAGCAGATCAAGACTTACCTATCCAGCCCACCAATAATCAGCAGGCCAACCAAGGGAGAAGCTTTATATCTATATGTCAGCGCGTCCGCAGTCGCAGTTAGTGCGGCCTTGATCCGAGAAGAAGACGGAGTACAAAAACCAGTATACTTCGTGTCCAAGGTGCTGCGTGATGCCGAAGAAAGATACTCAACAGTCGAAAAGGGCGCTTTTGCAGTACTTGTTGCGGCCAGGAAACTGCGCCCCTATTTCCAGGCGCATCCGATTAAAGTGCTCAGCGATCTTCCCTTGAGAAAGGCTTTAGGTAATCTCGATGTCTCGGGACGACTTCTAAAATGGGCAGTGGAGTTATCAGAATTCGACATTTCCTTCTTACCTAAAGCAGCATACAAGGGACAAGTGCTAGCAGACTTTGTAGTAGAAAGTACAGGAAGGACAGAAAAAAGGGATCAGGAGGCTTTGTGGCATGTTCATGTCGATGGCGCTGCCTCTGAACGGGGGTCGGGCCTCGGAATACAGATCAAAGGACCCAAAGGAGAAGTCTTTTATTACGCCATTCACATAACTTTCCCTGTCACCAATAATATGGTCGAATATGAAGTGTTGATTGCGGGTCTGCGGCTGGTAGAAGCAGTTGGTGCGACTAAGGTCAGGGTATACATGGACTCCCAGCTCGTGGTACATCAGATCAATGGGCAATACGAGGTACACGACCTTACCCTGGCGAAATACTTAGAAAAGGCCAAGGAAGTCTTAGCAACATTTGAAGAAGCCACGATCGAACATGTCCCGCGGGGAATGAATGAAATCGCAGACGCTTTGTCTAAATTAGCAAAGGGATCGGACATGAATAGCGACACACCTATCACCATCATGGAAATACCTGAAGCTTGCATTACAGCGACGGAACCCAAAGTTTTGCCAATCAGTGCCCAGCTTGAATGGTACACTCCTATCTGGGACTATCTAACCACAGGACAGTTGCCAACGGACAAACTTGCTGCGCGAAGGATTAAGAGATGGGCGCCCGAGTTTACCATCTTGGAGGGGGAATTACTGAAAAAGGGATATCGCAAGCCTTGGCTCGTTTGCATCAGTGAATCGCAAGGCAGAAAACTGATTGATGAGGTACATGGTGGCATATGTGGCAGCCACCAAAGTCCTTACACCATTGACAAACGCATCGAAAGGGAGGGCTATTTCTGGCCAACCATGAGAAAAGACATGATCGACGTCGTGCGACGGTGTGAACGATGCCAATACCATTCTCGTGTCTCACGAAGGCCTCCCACCTCTCTGAACACCATTGCAAGTCCCTGGCCTTTCGATGTATGGGGGATAGACATCCTAGGCCCCTTCCCGACAGCAAAAGCCAATCTGCGTTTCTTAGTCGTAGCGGTTGAATATTTCACTAAGTGGATAGAAGCAAAACCACTTGCCCTGATAACCTCCCCGCGAATAGCCGACTTTGTCAAGCACAACATCGTCTATCGATATGGCATACCTCACACCATCATATCTGATAATGGTCGGCAGTTCACAGGCGCGCCATTTCAAGATATGTGCGAGGGTTTCGGAATTCTTTCTCTCTTCTCTTCAGTCAGTCACCCTCAGACCAATGGATTAGCTGAGGTTTCCAATCGAACCATATTGGAAGGCCTTAAGAAAAAGGTGGAGGGCAGCAAAGGAGCATGGCCCGACTTCCTTGATGAGATCCTATGGTCCTACAACACCACCCCAAGAACTGCAACTGGACGATCCCCCTTCGCCATGGTATATGGAATGGAGGCAGTCACTCCCATGGAAATTGTGCAACCCACATTGCGCACCATCGCTTATGAATGGACCAAAAATAATGAGAAAAAGTTGGTGGAACTGGAAACGATTTATGAACTACGCGAGGAAGCGCGTGCAAGGATGGCCGAATATCAACGAAAAATGCGCAAAAACTTCGACAAAAAGGTCGCCCCAAAACACTTCCAACCTGGTGATTTGGTATTGAGGAGTGTGGAAGCAACTGGAAAACACATCGGAAAGCTCGATCCCGCTTGGGATGGCCCTTTCATTGTGACTCGATCCATCGAAGGGCGAGCGTACAGGTTGCAAGAATTAGCAGGACGCGACCTTCCCAGTGCCTGGAATGCTGTTCATCTGCGCAAATTTTACAAGTGACCGGCACCCCCCCCCAAGCAATTGACTTCGACGGAGCAATACCGTAGCATAGGCCTCCAAAGACGAAGTCAATTAGTTAAAATTTGTACCTTTTTCCATGATGTTTAATTTCTTTTTAAGCAATGAAGGGAACTTTGTACCCAATATGCATATCAGAGTGTACTTTGCCAAGATTCAGTAAAATGTTTTCTTTCCACGAACGACAAGTTGTCTTCACTTTGGAATTCATTGTTGCAAATTTTTTAGTGACTTATATTGTGGCAAGACTTTTGAATTCATTGTTGCAAATTTTTCATGAATGATTTTGAAATTCACTGTTGCAAAATTGCCATGCGCAGTCTGCCATCACAACAGACCTTAGCCGCATCACCATGCGCAGTCTGCCATCACAACAGACCTTAGCCGCATCTCCATGCGTAGTCTGCCATCACAACAGGCCTTAGCCGCATCACCATGCGCAGTCTGCCATCACAACAGACCTTAGCCGCATCTCCATGCGCAGTCTGCCATCACAACAGACCTTAGCCGCATCACCATGCGCAGTCTGCCATCACAACAGACCTTAGCCGCATCACCATGCGCAGTCTGCCATCACAACAGACCTTAGCCGCATCTCCATGCGCAGTCTGCCATCACAACAGACCTTAGCCGCATCACCATGCGCAGTCTGCCATCACAACAGACCTTAGCCGCATCTCCATGCGCAGTCTGCCATCACAACAGACCTTAGCCGCATCACCATGCGCAGTCTGCCATCACAACAGACCTTAGCCGCATCTCCATGCGCAGTCTGCCATCACGACAGACATTAGACATAAAGTTATCCGTCTCCAGTAACTCTGATCAACATTAATCCTACGATTTGAGTAATCGGTCATACGTACAAGTTTAACCAAATTTAGCAAAGCCTTGCCATCAAAAAGCATATATTTGTTCCCCGAAATATACGGCGGAATTTGAGGGTACGACCCAACTGCCTCGGGCCACAATTAGTATCCAGCATTTAATACGCCAAGCTTTGCATTTATTTCAACATGACAAAAAGGGGGCCCACCATTGTCGGTGCCGGGACACCTATAAATAGATGGGTTACCCCACAAACACTTTCATCCCAAAAGCCCCCATTCTTCTTTCCTCCTCCCACGATCTTAAACGCCACCTTTCTTCCTTAAGATACAAGACACAAATAAGAACCTCAGAAAAAATGGCAAAAAAAAAAAAAAAAAAAAAAAGGGGAAGGAAAGAGAGAAAAGAGTAGGAGGTATAGTAAAGCAGCTGATGAGTTCGGGAAGGTATAGTAGAACAGCTGAGGTAAAATCCCTTCAGTTGTATGCTAAACCTTCCCTATCGACGGGTAGTCTTGTTTGACCGCGTGCGCAAGCAAGACATCCGTCGAATGGGCTTGGGCGGCGGAGCAGAGAGTAAATGAAAATAACACAACTCAGCCGTTTCAAGCCCACGTAAACGAAGACGACGACGGTGACCGAGCGTTATTGCAAGCTTGGCCCTTAACGCAGGCGACCCTACCATATCTAAATTAGAGGTCGCCCTCGCATAGCCGATTGCCAACCGTCAACGACAGATGGGGAATGCTCGGCGCGAGAGAGAGGGCAAGCTTATATCATGGGCCAGTTCCTTTGGAAAGGAAGGAGAAAGATCGCCGCAGACACCTCGTCAAAGGAGGTATCAACTTCGACGCCAATAAATGGCGCGGCGGTGCACACTTTCTACATAACCAAAGGAGCCCAGTCCAAGCAACGTCGTCTTCAAGCGTGATGGTAGAAGAGAGTAGCTCTCCAGTCGACCTCCATCACGATAGAAGGGGAGTCATAAGGACAAAAGAAAGACAACATCCCTTATGTGCCATGACTCCTCGCCCTCCCTTTAGCTAGGAAAGAAAGTCAACATCCCTTAGCCTCGTTAGGCGTGTATCACCCAAGATATGATATGATGTACTTTAATGATGTACTTTTATGGAATAAAATGAGTTCAAGCCTGTTCATACATCATTCTTTCCTTTTAAATTACTGCATGCGTATGACTCATTAACTTCTTTTAAATGAATTCAAGCCTGCTCACACTCAGCGCCCTAACATCGTCGATTTCCTTACTTTGTCAAACGCGCACTCTTGTTTACGTCGCACAATGAGTTCAAATCTGGGTATTTCCATGAATATAATAAGTTCAGTCCTGCTCACACTCAGCGCCCTAACATCGTCAATTTCCTTACTTTGTCAAACGCGCACTCTTGCTTACGTCGCACAATGAGTTCAAATCTGGGTATTTCCATGAATATAATAAGTTCAGCCTGTTCACACTCAGCGCCCTAACATCGTCGATTTTCTTACTGATGTCAAAAACGCACTCTTACTTACGTTTCACATGAGTTCAAATATTTTCTGCGCATTAACTTCGTTGCTCCTTTCGTTCTACCATGAGAGGTTTACCGTCAAAATCCTGATTTACTCAAACATCAACAAGTCGGAGTGACAATACACAACAACAAAACAATCAGACAATCCAAGACACAGCAACAAAATGATTACACAATCAAGTCGCACAAGATAAGTCTTTTAAAGAGAATATCATAATCCAAAAGGTTCACATTTACATAATAGCATACAACAAGTAATTAAAACTGGAACAGTAACTCATGGCTCTCCATCTACATCGCCACCTAAAGAGCCACCAGGGAGACTAAAATCACTTAGCTGGAGATCTGGATGCAACAAGTTATACTCACGTTGTTCGTTCAGCATCTGGTCAAACTGTTCGGAAATGTTCAGCGACCCGGCCCCCTCGGCACGATGCGGGGAAAGCCGAGCAAGATCTTCAGCTAAATCGGCAACAGGTCCAGCCTCCCCAAAGGTGTTTACCCCCGCAGACCTCTCCTCGTCCGATCCTCCCCCTTCGTCGTCTTCAACTTCAATTTCCTCCCTTGAAGGGCGAACTATGTCGGAGGGCCAATCAGCGCCAGAGCTTGACCAAGGATAGCGCGGAGTCAAGAGAGGTTTTGTCACTTCCATACCTAACTTGACCACTCGATCACCTTCCTCGTCTTGACAGATGAGATCACCACTTTCTTCGTCCCAGCGACACTGTGATAGAGCGACGTCCGGCTCTGGCGCAGGGTCCATAATCCCAAACTCCTCCCGGGTGAACGGATAGTACTGGCGCAATTGATCACATTTCAACCTCAGCATGTAATGAAGACCCCCGCAAACAAGGCGGGTGGCGGCAGCTTGGGCGCCCGTGGATCGAAGAAAGGCCTGAAGAAAGTCGTGGGAAGAGCGGACTTCACCCTTATCAGTGCAAATCTCTTTGCCCTTGGAAGTGGCAGGAAGAGACTTCAACCTTTCTATCTCGGTTTGCAACTCAGTAAGGCGAACAGAAGATTCTTGCAGCAACGAGGAGGTCTGAATAACCTCAGAATGTAGCCGGGCCTTTTCAGAAGCTAGCTGATCCTTTTCAGATGTTAGCTGGTTCCTTTCGGCCTTCATCTGAGACACCTCTTCACCTAGACTGGCCAATTCTTGGTCCTTCTTCTGAAGCTCGCTTAGCAGCCCCTCAGTTTTCCGCTCCAAAGCCTCGTTGGTTGACTTCAACTTCGCCAACTCATTTATCCGTTCTTTCTCCTGGCGCGCTACCTTCTCGCACGTTTTCTTCCAGTCAGAAATGGCCCCATCTCGTTGGAGAATAAGTTCTTTGGCCTTATCCAATTGTTTGTCGCGCTGGTCCAACGATATTTGCGCCGCCGACAGTTGATTCTGAAGATCAACATTAACGCGGGAGGCACGACCCAGCGTCTCGGACATCAGATCTTTGTCCGCTTCAGCAGCCTGTGCGCGAACCAACAAGGTGTCTTGAGCGGCGGCAAATTTTTCAAACAACGCAGTCATCTCAGCTTTGTCTTCGTCAGAAGCGTGCTTCGCAAACGAGAACTGCGATAGATCCACTTTAAAGCCCCAGTCCGACTCTTGCTCTCCACGAAGCACGCGAAGTTCCTTGTCGATTTTGGCATTCCTTTCGGCCAAAGAAGACAGGGACTTCATCCAAGCACTCCCAAAGTTGCGAGAATGACCGTGAACGCTTGCCTGGAGACATCCCAACTCCATCAGTAAAGAATGCATTCGCATGAACTTTTCCTCCATTGATAGGCCGGTAAGCGCATTACTAATCTGTGGACATAGGTCCAAGGACACACGATGCAGGGAGGCAGCAAGGCGAGGCACCTAGGCAATGAAACAACTTCATCAGTTTTTCAAAAAAAAAAAAAAAAAAAAAAAAAAAGAAAAAAAAAAAAAAAGAAAAAGAGAAGAAAGGGTTTAGGCGAGCTAAGCAAGAGTGAAAACCTGAATCTTGGAAGGATCCATGTCTATACCAGGGAGGCGCAGAGAAACCTTCTCATCTTCATAAATTTTCCTGACGCGAGCTGCGCGCCAGGAATCGTCCGGAGTAGTTAAGCGACGCTGGGAGGAGGAGGAAGGGTGAGCCGACGCAGATTTCTCACCAACAGATGCCTTCCCAGATGTCCTTTCAAATGATTGCCCCGGGGCAGTAGGCACCGCTAATTCATCGCCAACAGACGACCCTGGGAAGTCTGGAGGAGTAGGCGAGGAATGTTTCGACGAGCCTTCGACACGCTTCCTCTTTTTAGTTTCCTTTGCCGCTGATCCTACCGCGGCCAACACCCTATCCGCGGGGGCTTTCTCTAATGAATGCGCGGTTTTGGGAAGTTGAGAGGTGCGAGAAGAAGCGGGTTTAGAACCCTTAGAGCCGCCCCCCTTAGCAATTTTAAACATCGCAGAAGCTTTGGGGGGGGGGACGGACGCCTTCTTGGCAGGAGAAACCTTGGCAACAGTAAGAGCTTTTGCAGTGGGAGACTCGATCGGTGGTGGCGACCCTTCTCCTTCCTCTTCAGGTGGAGGGGAATAGTTAAGTTGCTGCAGGGGAAGCTCCTCGTCTGCGCCATCATCAGGCTCGATGCACTCAGCGAAGGTGCGGTCATCCGGTACAGGGCTCCCCCCATCCCAGCACAAGTGGTAACCCGCCTGAGAGGTCCTCTTCAAATGGGATATTATGGCATGCTCATCGTCAGTAGGTTCTGGGAACTCTACCTTGGTGAACCCAGTAGAAGTCATGTTCCAATCCAAACAGATGCCCATTCCATCCATCAGGGTCCCTCGACAGAAGGCGAAGTTCTCTTCCCAGTTGCCTATTTTTCTGGGTTTATTGGCGAACACGCGATTCACAGTTCTGATGGTGCAGAATTCATTGTGTCGGCAAAATTTAAAGAAATGTCCGAACAGTCCTACCGTGGGGGTGATCTTAGCCTTAAAACCTACCTCTGCAAAATTCACTGTAAGCAAACGCTCGAAAGAAGTGATGCAGCACCAGGCAACCGGAAGAAGCTGGCCTGGAGGAATTTTTACCATATTAAGAAGTGTGCATTGAAACGGCGACAAGGGTAGGCGTATTCCCCACCAGGCAGATCTGGCAAAGAGCACCCTTCCCTTTGAAGTTTCAAAGGGACGATCCAATTTATCCGCTCCTTCTATATGCAACTCGCTCTGCTCCGGATCATCAAAAACCAAACTCCTCTTGAACCTGATTACTTTTGAGTCAATCCAAGGATGAGATTCGAAACCTCTGGACGTTGGAAACTTGCTCCTAATCTTCTTAGAGTCTGAACTCCTGAAAACCTTCTTAGGCATGGCGGGGCTAAGCAACAAAAAAGATTTAAGCAAAACAATAGTGAGAACAGGCGAGAAGGCCATGACAAAAACAAAAGTAATAGAAAGAATAGCAAGAACAAGGAAAGGATTAATACCAATATTCAATGGTCGCCGTCAGGCAAAGACAGAAGAAGAAGGAGAGAAGAGAAACAACGATAAAAGTTCACTAGAGCAAAGGGAAGGAGAAGATACTTGCAGGGGCACAGAGAATGTACTGAAAGCAGAGAGAGAGACAAATGAAGGTTTGGAATCTATATAAAAGACGCGTCTCTTCGGTTCTCCCGCCTAGAAGGGAACTTTATCTTTTTCAAATCCCAACGAGAAGACAAATCGTCGCGACTCGATCCCCCCAAAGGATGCAATGATGGGAAGATCTTGTAGGATCCCTATAGAAGATCTTGTGGCCCCCGCTCTCTTTCTTTATATTATTAAATTCACCGAATATTTCTTCTAACCTCGTATGAGGGCTCGACCATATCAACCTTTATTGTGCAACTGCGCCTGAGGGCTCGACCATATCAACCTTTATTGTGCAACTGCGCCTGAGGGCTCGACCATATCAACCTCTATTGTGCAACTGCGCCTGGCGCCTCGGATACTAATTAACATCATTACTGTGCGACCGCGACGGATGAATTTGGATGCCAGCAAACACCCTCCGAGGGCTTGCGGATTTTAAGGACCTCACAGTTTTCTTCGTCTTCTTCCTTCCAAAGAATTTAACCAATGAGTAAACAATCGCTCAAACGTTACCCGAAACTCAAGGACGCCCCCTAGGAGTTGCCATAAAGAGCTTCAGATAAAATGCAAGCATTTATCAGAAGCTCGAGGGCTAATGATATGGTCAGATTAGGATACGGACCTAATAGTTACGAAAGGCCTCGTGTAAGGCCTTGTTAGAGAAAGGAGCCCACGAATCGTTATGATGAAGGTGGGTCCGAGATCGTTGCGCTCAGAGTGGGGCCAGGAACCGTTAAAAAGCTCACACCAATGGGCCTCCTAGAGGAAACGGCTTCTGGGCATGGATGTCCTTTCCATAACGGCCGCAGGATGTTCTGTGACCTTTGAGCAGTAGTCGTTCAGGAGACCTCGACTCAACCTCGCACTCGTCCTCGCTCGGACGAACGTTGGCCACAGGCGAGGAAAGAACATGTCGAGGTTGAGAGAGGTCCTAACGACCTTCTTGTCGCAGTCAAGAAGAGAGGATGAGAACACTATGAGGCCACAAAAGATCCGATGTGATGAGGGACCACCAGATAGATATAAATAGGAACCTCCTCCCATAGGGAGGGGGGGTTAGACATTCTGTAAACAAAGAGACCCATATATGAAATAAAGAAATTCTTACTCTTCTTGATAAAAGTACTTTGTTGAAACCTATGAGCTAGATTTAGGGTTATCACCTAGCAATCTTTTCTGTCCGAGCTAGTGTAAATTGATGAACTTCTAGCAACTCTACAAATAAAATTTCATTTCATATTATCGTAATTATATGAATTGGCAAATAGAACGCGTACAGAACGACAATCATACAAAAGAAACAATCCATCAGTTCATGTGAATTCTGCAGCCGACAAGTGCTCCGGATAATTAAGGCCCAAAAAAGATAATTGGGTCCTCGTAGGAAGAAAACTAAAGGCCCAAATCCATAGTATGTCCAACGAAAGTTGCCACAAATCCTCACTTAACATTTTCGCTCAAGTATTTGCAATTACATAAATTTATCAGAAATTATAAAAAATTACAAGTGACATCTCTAATTTTATCATCCATGTCATCGCTAAATACAAAGTGAACATATAAAACAGACAAAATAATCATATAGACTATTAAAGTGAACACTTACAAACAAATACGTGTTGTCATCTCTTGTTTAGAGTTTTATATGCACATTCAACTTATTTTTATTAAACTTATCTGTTTATATATGTTCACTTTGATCACTATATATGTTCAACTTGTCCATTTTATGTGTTCACTTTCTGTTTAGCGATGGCAGGGATGAAAAAACTACAGATGGCAGTAATCAATTTTCAAAATTTATTCCATTCGAAAATTACTACCTGTCATCAACTAAAAGCCATCGCTGACAGCACTGAGAGAGGCGCTCTCTTAGTTTAGGCGTGGACCTCTCATCTAGTGCATTATTTTCCTTCCCTGTTTTTTTTTTTTTTGTCTTTTGCACTCCCTTCACCCAGCAAGCCTTTCCATCTCTTCCCTTCCACACATCTTGCTCTCTTTTCCTTTCGCTCGCCTCCCTTCCTATTTTTCATAATTTTTCTTCTTCTTCTTCTTCTTCTTCTTATGTCTCTAATGAGTCTTTCTTATTTTTTCACTCTAATTTCGATCTTTTATTTTCAGTTCTCACTTAACCTCTTATCTCACCCTCTCCCTCTTGTTATAAATATTCATTTAGTTGTTATAAGTGTTCATTACATGTGTTAAATCTGTTCATTATAAGTATTCATATTGTTATTTATTGTATATGTTCTCTCTATGGTTATAAATGTTCACTTTTGTGTTAGAAGTGTTCATTTGTTTTATTATATGTTCAGTTTGTTTGTGCAATCTATTATTTGTTATTTGTTCAATCTGTTCATTTTGTTTTATTATGTGTTCAATTTATTTTGTTTTATATGTTTTTGGTGCATAGCAAAAAATATATAGGAGAGACGAAAGTTGCAAGGGAGACGAAAAAAAAGAAAATTCTAAAAGGGAGAGCATGAGAGGAAGGAGATCACACAGGAATGCATTTGGAGAGAGTGAGGAAAGGCGGAATTGAGCACGCCAGGTTAAGGGAGTAACAATGGTCAGCGATGGAAAAATTGTTGATTGTACTTATCATTTCTCATTATGTTCTTTCGAAACTGCTACAAGAAACTACCTCATACATAATTTATTTTTTGTTATGCAAATAAATTGGAGGTCAAACCTTCTAATTTATTTTTAAATGAAATGTCTATAAAAAACCTCCAGCCGAATTTCGATCCAATTTATCTTCAAAAAAAATAATAATCTATTTTATGGTAATAAAAGTCAATGAGTGTTTGTATCATGGAAAATAAAATCATCTTAACTAATTTACTGTCGTAAACCAAAGGTGGCCACAGTATAATTAAAAAAAAAAACTCTTTTTAAAAACCTTGGGCTGGGAGACGTCGTCGTCGGCATCCACATCTGAGTAGTCAACCCTTGCCCCTCTCTCTCTTTTCTTTCCTCTTCTCTTTTTTTCTTTCATTGTTTGACAATAGTCTTCGGCTTCACTCCGTGGATGGTGCTATGGATCCAGTGTGTGTCTAATATGCTGATACCATCTGAGTTGTGACTGTGTCTGGATCACGAAATAAAAAATCTGGATTTTTCACACCTCGTCATTAGTGGATCGAGGCACGACAACTATTTTTTTAAGTGGATGCTTCGTGTTTGTTTCAAGCGTATTTGGTTAGATCTCATATTTTGTGTTTTGTGGTCAAGTTGGGTGTCAATGTCGTTTGGCATTGAATTTGGTTAATTCTACATAATAGGTATGGAGTGTTAGGTATGGCATGGGCTTAGATGAGACAAATATAGTGAGTGTGATTTCTCTTATTTATATATGTATTTTGATCATACTTGACACTCAAATACTATTCAAATCAATTTTATTTAATGTGCTTTTATATTTTATTTTACAAGATTGGACATTATTGTGGCATCTAACTTGTTTTGTAGAAACATGGTGGATTGGACATAATAATTACATATAAAGAAGAATTTTTGGGAATAAAATGACTAAATGGAATCTATAACACTGTAGAGCTCATCCTAAGTTTCCAACGATCTTTAAATCACCTCAATCGAAATCTGGATGAAGAAATTTTGGTCAAAATACTATCAGTGTGCAATGCTGGAAAATAATTTCGGTCCGAAATTACGTGAAAATGTCGGTTTTGGCAAGTTTTGAAGATGAAAACTTTATTTTATGATATGATCTCGTGAACCCTTACCCTAACCTGCCTCCCAAACCTCCTCCCTGGCCATATATGCATGAAAATACAAAGAGGAAAGGATTCCACCTTCCATAACATATTTTCCATCTTTTTCCACCATATTTCTCACGCTGAAAGACGTGGGATTCTACCTCTCGCAGCAGAGCACGACCATGGCAGCAGCTTTGGAGCGATGGTTGATGTGATGGTGGTATAACCGATCTAACCACGACTCTGAACGATCGATATCTCGAGTTATAGGCAATATTTGATTTATTCCTTTCTTTTCTCTTGATATTCGATTAGATGGAGTTTGTATCTTATTTTGCTTGCATGTTAGGTTAGTTTATTATGTCTTAGGGCTAGGTAGTAGTTTAGTTTAGTATATGTGATGACTTGATGTGATTGAATAATTGCTATGTGATTTTGATGTGTTGATAATTATTATTTATGCTTAGTTTAATTATTTGCTTGCTTGATGTTTACCTTTGGATGAATCGCGACATCTTTAGGGCATTAAAATAGACTAAACACATAATTGATTAAGTAATTGAGGTAAGCCAAACTCTCGAAAGAGGAGGTTAACTAATCGATCGATAGGTGTAGTTTCTAAGCGATCCGAAAGGATTTAGATACCTCTGCAAATCCAACACAAAGAACATAATTGATTAAATTTCGATGCGAAAGTTTAGTGCTAGTCAATTACGTGGTACAATCGAGTTCCAAACCAAGTCTAAAACTAAAATTGCGACGGCTGAGGCTAGGATTTAAGTATGGTCGACAAGTAACCTTCACATAACCTTACCTAAAAATATCAAGTCAAAACAGAGAGTCTAGAACACTTTTCGGCACAAAAATATATATAAATTTCGGTCTGATATTTTTGGCATCACGTGTGAAAACACGTGACAACAACGCTTTAGAACTAAACTAAATGAACCCAAAACCTTAAGATATTCATTTGCATCTGTTTGAGTCCAGAAAACTTTGAAAATCAACAAAAAATAATTTAGTTACTTGCATCTTTAGATTTAATCATCCAAAATTCTATAAAAAATAATTGTCTTGCTTTCGTGGAAAAAAGTAAAGTCTGGTAATCAATTGTACCGTCTCTTGGGTTCAACCCTCAGCTTTACCAGAACGACTAGTGAGGTAAAACAAGATATTAATTTATTAGATACCTAGGTTTAATGTCATCGTAGTGTTGTTTTACATTGTCTCGATAGTAGCTCGTATGTATCAGGTAGTATACGAGCTCTGTTTGATTTAATTGGTAGTCTTGTGGTATTAAATATTAATTCATTGGATATATACTTTTGTTAGGAATTTATGCTATCACTACGCGAAATTTTGACTTCTGTAACGATTAATAAAATACTTCTGTAACGGTACACGAAACGTTACTGTAGCTCCCGTTACATAATGTCTAATAACCGTTACAGATCTATAACGGTTATTAGACAATAACCGTTACAGTAGCCCCCTCTTCTGTAATGATTATTATCTAATAACCATTATGGTATTATGCAAGGGAAATCTGGTACAGTTTTTTGGAGAACATGTGTAACGGTTATTACCTAATAACCGTTACAGAAGCCAGTCTTTTGTAACGGTTAAGGTATTGTGGACGGAGTACCTGGTATTTGGAGAACATCTGTAACGGTTAATACCTAATAACCGTTACAGAAGACTGGCTTCTGTAACGGTTATTAGGTAATAACCGTTACAGATAATATTTATAATAAAACCGTACGGTCCTTATCACAAGTATCATCAAATCAGAATAACGGTTATTAAGTATTTACATATATCACAAGTATCATCAAATCATCAAATCAGAATCTCAATATCATTAATAGCTTAGATAGAACCGTACGGTCCTTATCTCAATATCAGAATCTCAATATCAGAACGTACCTGAATCAAGTTGTAGTCTTCCGAAGAGGTTCTTGGTTTGTCTTAAATTTGATCATAATTGTCAGAGAATGAACATTCTCCTCCCTGGAATTGAATCGTCTTCTTCAATTCTTCCTTTACACTATGTTTGGATTGAAGAGAATCGATGGGAAGGGACGGAAAGGAAGGGAAAATTTTTAAAATATTGTGTTTGGATGGCGATGGAAATTTTATCGTGAGGAAAAAAGTTTCCCTTACCGATTCTCTTTCAATACAAAATCATTCTCCTCCGATTTGGAGTGGAGAGGAGGGAAAGAAATTTGATGCACTGAATCGTGCTATCAAAATTACATCGATACCCTCATCTTCTCCTTTTGGCCAGCGTTGGCTACTTTATCTACCAATTGGAGACGTTTTCCCCTTTGGTCAACAGCTTACAGCTTTTTGATTAAGCAATTTTTTGTCCCTTACTTCGATTTGGCATTTTGTCTTAGAAATCACTTAGCATCTCGAATCAGTTGGATAAAATAGTGAATAGATTTTTTTTGTTTCTGCTTGTTACTACTAAGTACTGGAACGAAAGAATTTTGTTTAATTTCTGAGTAATAAAAATTGGAATAACTAAAGAAAAAAACTAGTAGGTTTCTCTTTATCTTTTGAGTTGGTAGCAGCTGCAAAAGATATTAATTTAATTTTTTATCTATGTTTTTTTTTATCGAAGTGCTAATTAATTTGACTTGGTTACAATATGTTTCTTTTAAAGACTTGTTCCATTAGCCTTTAAAAGATAAAAAAAGAACCTGATTAGACCATTAATCTTTCAACTCCCATGAATAAATAAATTAGCAACGGTTTACTTTTTGTTCCACTAGTCTTCGGTTCTGTGTAATTTGAGAATACCTAAAGATGATTTTGAAAGAACAGAGTCAGGTGTTCAAGGGTATAATAGTAAATTATGATTAATTTATGTAACTTTACCTTTGTTAAATTGTATCATCCAAACAAGAAATAAGAGAGGAAGGGAACACAAATTTCCTTTTCCTTTCATTATCATCCAAACAACAAATGTGAAATAATTTCCTTCCTATTTCATTATGTCCCTTTCCCTTGTATATTTCTCCTCCCTTTCCACTCTCCATCTAATAGCCAAACACAGTGTTAATCTCTTTGCCTTCTTCTGTCCCTCCCCCATCTATTAATACTCAATCCTCTCTTGCTGCCTCTTCCACTTCTCCTCCTTTTTAGTTCTTTCTTCTAATTCTAGCTCTTCAGATATGGCTTTCAATCATGATTGACAATTTGTGCCTATGAACAGTGCTGCTGAGTTTGATGGTCTCAGACCTGATCATTTAAATGTGTTTTACTCTCCTTTACAAGATCTTGACCCTGAAAATGAAGTTCTGCACAGAGCGGCGATTGTTACTTTCCAAGCAGAAGGATTGCTTCCGCCTGATCTTGAGCACCGCTTGGGATTCAGACTTGCACGTCAGTTTGATTTTGCAGTTCACCAGTATCGTCTCTCTCCAGTGCACCCAACCTCTGGAGATTTTCTTCTGGTTTGCCCAAATCAAGGGGTCAGGAATGAAATTTGCAGCCTAAGCGTCATTTACCTGTAGAATGTTAGATTGGTCCTAACAAGGTAGACTGAGCGTGCTGGTACAGTTTATGAACCTCCTCTTTATCGTACCAGAATCAGAATTACTGGTCCCCCTCTTCATCTCTGGAATAGAAGTGCCATTAACTTGCTGGTGTTTGGGTTTGGTTATCCAATTTTCACTGCTCCTTACTTCTCTGATGGGATCTTCCTTCATTTGCGTTTGCTTATTAAAGGAGCTCATCCCTCAGACATCCCTCATCATTTGGTTATCTCTGCAGACCCTCGAGCTGCAAGAGCTAGGGTACATATTGAAGGTTTTGAACAAGTTAGTTTCCCCACTGAACCACCTTTTGTAGGCCCCGGCAGGCCTTGGGTGTCTCCTCCGCCTCCTCCACCACCTCCTCCACCACCATCGACTGACACCGATTCAACTTCTACTGAATCAGCTTTTGTTGCTCCTCCTACTGAATCAGTTTCTGATGCTCTTCAGCCTCTTGCTTCCTTGCCAGTACATTGTGCTACTGGGCCTTTCTGCTCTTCTATCCTCTCGCCTGCATCTGGAGATCCCTTTTTAGTTATTGCATGTTCAAGTTTTCTCCCTTGGTTCTTTAATGCTATTAATGCCTCCTTTAATTTACAGCAGTTCTAAGTGCTTCTTCTCTTTGTGCTTGTGGATCAACCTTTTTTGTTTAGGTCTGTATGCTTTATGGCTTTTCTTGGCTGTAATCCTTAATTTTCTTCTTGGAATATCAACAAAGAGTTTTCTTCTTTACTTTGCCTCACTCTCTTTCTTTTCTCACCTCTGTGTATTATTGCTACTACTTGATGACGTTTACTATATGACAATACGAAATTCATGCCTATATATATGCAAATTATTAACGAAATGCAAATAATTTAAAAAAAGAGGAGTTCATGAAAATATACTTTCAATCGTGTGACTTCTGATCCGTTGAATCCGTTGAATCCGTTGAAAATATACGTTTACTACGCCGATGTAAGATCTTTCCCTATTCAATGAGATCGTAAATATATATAAAAAAAACAAAAAATAATAAAATCGATGAAAAAATCGAAATAAATAAGGGAAAAAATAAAAAATACAACTCAAATTTAATTTTGTTTACCTTAAATCTGCTCTCCTTCTTATTCTCTTTCTAATTATTTTTTTTCAGAATTTTTAGAAATTTTTTGCTATTTTTTTGGAGTGAAGTGGACACCACAAAATTCGCAAATATATAAAATGAAAAGAAGAGAAAGGGGGAAGGCGGCTGAGAGTTAGATGAGTGAGGGAGGAAGATATTTATGCATAACTATTCTGTAACGGTCATTTCCTAATAACCGTTACAGAATTATTAAAAAAATAAAAAAAAAAATTATTTGCCTCTATGTAACGGTTATTAGGAAATAACCGTTACAGAATTACAGAGATACTGTAACGGTTATTTATATATAACCGTTACAGAAGATTATTATTAATTTCTTTTTTTCTCGAATCTTCTGTAACGGTTGTTGGATAATAACCGTTACACACTTTTTCCCTATTGCATGACGGAAATATTATTACGTTTTTTTTAATAACAACCGTTACAGATTTGTGGCACCAATTTTTTCGTCTTATGCCTCACTAGTCTGTAACGGTTATTTCAAAAACCGTTACAGAAGTCCCGTTACAGAAGGTCCTTTTTCCCGTAGTGTATTCATTTTACCAATTTTGTCAAATTGGTAGCAATTTTGATTTTTATTGCTTTATTTTGGTAAAACCTTTTTTTATCAATGATAAGTTAGCAAATCGCTGACCCCAAAAAAATTTAATGTTGTGAAATGGAATTTAAGTAGGGTATTTGAAGCCTTTACAATACAGAAACACAAAGTTTTCTATTAGGAAGAAAATAGATTGATCCTGGCATTTCTATCGACACACCGCCAGTTCTGAATTGCAATGCATATCATTAACATAAAGAGAACGAGAATGACGAAATAAGGTAGCACGCTAGTGAAATCAATGTAATTTCTGAAATAGATAGTTGCGGATTGCTGTAGTGTACTAGCTACTACTCGACATGATGATGTTTTCATATCCTATATGATTCTTCTTTTTCTATTTCGTCTTTTTCTTTCCTTTTTATCTTTCTCTTCCTCTTCTACCCTCCTAGTTTCCCTGAATTTATTTCATGTTCTTCATAAATATCCTTTTTATTCTCTTTTACGGGGCTCTCTCTATTTCTGTAGATCTATAGCTTCATCTCGTTAACCCAAGAATATTTATGCATGCCATCTTTATTTAACACAATTGAAGAGAATTCGACCAATTTACTAGTATACTATTTAGTTCTCATCTAAATTAGAATCATTGTATCTTTGTTGCCTAATTTCTGAAAGACGCAAGTATAGCTGTTTTTCATATATCTTGAAATAGCTTCCCGCTAGGGGTGGGCGCGGTATACCGCGAATACGCGAAACCGTTCCGTTCCGTTCCGTTCATGTGGAACGTATAATGGAACAAAATTTCATTCTGTTTCGCAAACGGAACGGAAAACGAAATGCAATTCGTGATTCATTTATGTGAAATAAAGTATAAATTATACCGTTCCGCTACGTTCCGTCCAAACGGAACGAATACGAATCAGCCGATACATACCGTTTGTTGAAACGAAACGGAATACGGAACGCCTCATTCCGTTTCCGTTTTATACGTTGCCCAGGTCTACTTCCCGCAAAACACAAGCAATTAACATTGACCTTATGCGTCCTCTAACTGCTTTTCGCAACTGCTCAACATATTTGAGTTAAACAAAGCTAACATTTGGGGAGTGCTTTGGACAAGGTACATATCGCTAGGAGCAACGTAATATTTTTCAAACGACAAAATTTTTGTTGGACTTTCCGACAAATATCTCCTGAACTCTAAAAGGACTGTTTGGAGCAGCAGTCCATTTGTTTTAATATTTTAAAAATTTAAAATTTAAATGTTAAATTTAAACTGTTGATTTTGTTTAATATTACGGACGATGCATTTTTATATAAGTTTTATAAAATTTGGAGTCGATTTGTAATTGATTAAGTGACCAAATTAATAACGTATTAGAATTAATCAGTGATAGTTAATCAGATTCATTAATTTTTTGACCACTTGATCTAGTATCAAATCAACTCCAAATTTCATAAAACTTATATGTAAATACATCGTCCGTAAAATTGAATAAGATCAACGATTTGAATTCAGCATTTGAATTTTATAATTTTAAATATTAAAAAATAAACGGCTGCTCCAAACAGTGCTTTTATAGGACTGCGGAGGATTTGGTTCCATCTCCCCATCTTCACCGAGCAACGGATGTGAAGATGGAATAGAGAAATCCCTCTCCGACTTGTTCGAACACAACCCTCTCTCCAGTGCATCTCCCATTCGATAAGTGATCAAGCAATTTTTAAATTTTACCAATTAAGATGCACAAGACTGTAGCAGTAACAATTGTCAAATAAGTTTACTGTTAAATATCCAATATCTAATATTTGACCCTTTTATATCTTACAACAAGCTCCATAAATCAGAATCTAATATGTTAAATTCGACAAGAATTTTACTCTGCATTTCTCTATGAAAGATGTTATTGAAAATACAGTTATGGTGGAGGCTGGAAGATGTAGCAGTTCTGGTTGTTTCTGATAAAATCCATACAAATTTCTTAAGGATTTTAGTTCCAAAAAATATATTCGTTAAGTTAAAAAAAGGTTCAGTGCTTTAACTCGTTCTTCATGCCAGAGAAAACAAAAAGATGGAATGCACTAAGTGGGGCCCTCGCAAGCATTTTGGTTGGCCTAGCAATGGCCCCTCGTAACAAAATGGGGAAGCTGATATTGGAGCTCGAATGGAGGTGGAAGAGGAATGAGAAAGGAGGGGACGACAAGTGTGGGGGAGAGGTAGTGGGAGAGGGTTGTGCTCGAGTGGGTGTGTAGAAGGTTTCTCTATTCCAGCATCGCATCTGTTGCCTCGGCGGAGGTGGGGAAATTGAGCTCGAATGAAGGCTTCTCTCTTGTCTCGGCAAGAGAAAGAGATCGGGAGCGAGTTCAGAAGGTTTTCAAAGGGCAAATCATTCGGAGAATATTACACTGCTCCCAGCGATATTTACCGTGTCCGAAGCACTCCCCTTAACATTTCTTTAGTTTCTAAGAAAGAGAATTGCACTGAAATTTCAGACTACCGGCCGATAAGCGTCATTAAGTCCTTTGTCAAAATTATCGCCAAGTCCTTGCAAACCGCCTCCAATTTCTAATGATGAATCTTGTGAGGCCTCTTCAAACTGTCTTCACAAAAGGTTGATACTGTTTTGGAGTCTTACATGGTCACCGGGGAGTTTATCTCTTTTTACCACAAGAATAAAATTCCTACCATCTTGTATAAGGTTGATATTGTCAATGTTTTTGACACTGTTTTTTGGATCTTTCTAACAAATGTCCTCATTGAAAAAGGATTCCCTCTGAACTGGATTTCCTGGATACTTCAGATTCTCCAAACCTCTTCTTCTGCGATCAAAGTTAATGGAGAATTATCATCTTTTTTTCGTCACAAAAGGCCTATAAATTAATTATTGACAAAAATTGGTTTAATCTCATTTTAAGAGGACATTTGATATTAAGAACTTCTCAAATTAACGTAATTTATACAATTGCCGCTTTTTCAATATAAAAAACAGCAAAAACGACTGATATGTTAATATTAAACTGTCATTTTCAAGGCTGCGCTACGTACAGACGTACAGTGTAATATGAAAACAAGAAGAAAAAGAAAGAAAATCAACAGCATAAGTGCATTAGATTAACAACAAAGACTACTGTCTTTCCAAATCATGAAAGATTTCAATTGATGGATATGCAGTCCTTCCTGACAGATCTTTATTCAACATTTCCCGAAATGAAGCTGCTAACCCAGATGTCGACCCTGTTTCTTTGGCACCAGCCAATCCTGCCATGACCCCAGGCGGCAGAGTTCCAGGAGACCTAACAGAATCAAGTGGCTTGGCACTTGCTCGGCAAACCGGACATGTCGAATTAGAACGCAACCACATGTCAATGCAATTGACATGGAACAGGTGTTTGCATCTTGGCAGAACTCGCACCTGTTCACCTTCCTCAAGTTCTCCCAAACAAACCGTGCACTCATCCGGCTCATCTCCATCTTCGTCTTCCTTTCCTTTCTGATATGCCACAACTGGTAGCTTTGCTATAACTGACCGGCGGAGACCTGATGGCCGAGCTGGAGCATATGATTGGGGAACAAAACGAATATGAAAGCGAAAGATACCGAAGCAGTTCAGACACTTAAGCACAATCCATACAACTAGATGAATGGCGACAATAACTAGTACGATGAGCAAAGTTTTTCTATGGAAAGCCTCGTAGTTTCCTGACAGATTGCTGTAGGTACTATCGCTCGACATGGTGATATTTTGAGAACTTGAGATGCTAGATAATGATTCTTCTAATTTTTTTTTATCTTATTCTCCTCTTAATTTCTTCTCCTTCGAGGTCGGCTTGATCTTTTCATGTTCTTTCTAGGGCTCCGTTTGGATGCGTTGAGAATAAGGTAGGAAGAAGGAAGAAGGGAAGAAATTTATTGGGAAGGGGTAAATTTATTGGGAAGTGTGTAACTTTTGTGAAGAGTTTGGATAGTTAGAAATAAATTTATTGGTAAAAAATGGTTATTCATTATTCCTTATTCCGGAAAGAAGCTATCCAAACGGAGCCTAGGTCGTTTTCTCTCTCTTTCTTTTGGGTCTTTCTCTCTATATTTGTTGATCTTTATCTGGTAATATGTGCTTCAATCCTTCAGACATTTAATTTTGACGGCACATATATAGAGTGGGACCCGAATCCCGTGTAGCGCGGGACACCGTGTAGCGCGCGTACGAGTCGTCTGATCTTGATCGGACGGTTTATTTTTTACGGGCCTATCAATCTAGGTTACATGCACGGGGCTCCCTTGTCCATTGGATCTTGATCAGACGGCTACGATGCCGCGCTACACGGTGTGCCGCGCGGCACCAGATCTGAATTCATATAGAGTGTAGCTAAAAAAAACAAACATAACGTATGGAAAGAGATTTGTTTAAATTAAGAATAGTGGTCGCCTTATTTGTAGGAGTATGAATGTCGGTAACTTGAGATTTGTTTAAATTAAAAATCACAGAATTGTAAATATTTTATGGCCATATTTATCTGTGGCAAGATATGTACGAATCTGTGATTGGATGAATATGGAAAGATTTGACAACAGATGCAGATTCGACCAAATTTATTAGTCCAATAATAATTTTTTTTATAGGCCGCCTATGTTTGAATCATTGTATCTTTGTTGCATAATTTGTGAAAAATGCAAGTATAGCCTGTATAGGTTGTTTGTCATATACTCATATATAATAACTTAATAATAATAAAGCAGCCCGCAAAACAAGCATATATAATTTTTTATGCATCAGACCATCAGTGTTCAGTCCAGGGCAATAATAGTACAAGAAAAGTTTAAAAAAGAATTTTATTTTTCTCTAATTTGGGAATTTTACTTCATATAAGAGTTAGTTTAAAATTTGATCATTCAAGAAGGTTCTGCAAGAACTTCCTTTATAAAAAATTTATTTTGTTAATTTTTCTCTTTTTTTTTTATTACACGCCTTGTAAATATTGAAGTGACAAAATTAGTCCTTTTTTTATCATCCACTTGCTAATAATAATACAATAACAATCAGTTCAAGTTTACAATATTTCATTTCCCCTTCGTTGATCTGTTTACGACAACAAAATTAGGCCTGCATAACGTGGAAAACGAAGACGAAACTGAACTGTTGCGTTAATCGTTCCGTTATGGAACGAAATTTTTTTTGTTCTTGCTTTTTGCGTCACGGAAAAGAAAATTACTTGCGTTAACCGTTTCGTCAAATTTAACGATTAAAAACGATTTCAACGGTTAAAATTTGTAATCGTCTTTCACATAGATGAACGGAAGAGAAAATTACAAAACTAATTTACAGAGATAAACCACAAAATTATAGCACTAAATTTATTACAAATTTCCATGCACAAATTAATAAGCCATTTAGATATGAGCAAAACTTAAATTTATTACAAACCACAATTTATAGAAAAATAAAACCCTTGAATTCTTCACAAAAAAAATGGAGCCTGAAACAAGGAGAAGCAAAAAGTCAGAACCAAAAAGTCAGTATATATAAGCGACATGGATATGAAATCAATAAAATTTTAAAAACAATTCATAGCCCATAACTAATGCAAAGATAGCAGTGCAATTGAACAATGAGATTAACCCATAATGTGATTTACCAGTACCATATACCAGTACAATTTTACCAGTAAAAGCTAACATTTTAACAAAATTCAGTTATTGACGATACTAGCAAGAAAAATCAACGAAAATCGAGATGCACTTTCTTTCCAAAAACTTTCATCCAGCAAAAACTCAAAACTTTGTAAAATACTTATCTGTTCTTATCAATTTTAATCCAATCAATTAATAATAGCAGGGTAGAATTTAAGACGAAACAAACAAAATAAACGATCACGAAACAGTTCCGTTTCGTTAACTGTTTCGTTCTGAGACGAAAATGTATTTATATTTGCGTTATCCGTTTCGTTTATTAAACGAAACCGAAATCCTTAACCGTTATCGTTCTATTTCGGACGAAACGAAACGAAAAAACGATTTAAACGATTACCGTTTTCAGCCCTAAACAAAATGATGACTACAATTAGTTAAATGGAAAAGTTTAATCTGAATGTTGATGAATGTGTATTCTTTATTTTGTATTTTTCTATTTTTGAGATCTGAGAAAAGTGAATGCAAATCTTTTTATACTCCATGATGCCAACACGTGGGAGACCAGGATAATTTTTCCAGAGGATGAAGAATTGAAGATAAGGAGTATAAAAAGTGAAATCCATAATGAGGCCCATAGCAAACACCAAAAGCCTGGAGATGTAATTATAACATTTAAGCCTACTATGAGATTAATGTCCTACTATTTTAGGCCCATTAAAATACAAACTTAGAGTTGGCCTACTCTAATAACTTTTAGGCAATTAGCTATACCTTTTTCCTGCCAAAAAAAAAAAAAAATCATTCCTATTTTCTTAGTTTGAAATAATTCCATATTGTGGATTCCGCCTACATAACTTGTGCATTTCCAACTGTCACAGACTCAGACTTTATTACAGGTTCAAAGGCTCAAAGCCTCAAATTGTTGTTTTAGGATATTCTAAGTATATATTTTCAAGGAAGAGTTAGTTGTTGCCATACGCATGGACTGCCATAACTTAACATAGCCATACATCATCGCCAACAATGTTTCCTATAGATTATTATCGTTTAAAATTCAGTATGAGTAAACCAACATAAAGAAGTCCTTTTTCGTTGTTGGGCTATATTCAATCTGACATATAAAAAGAACCAAAGGTGTTGATTAGCATAAAGCAATGCGGGAATTTCACTGTGTTTAAAGTCTGCCATGCCTGTTGCATGTGCACTGTATTAGCACTAGTGAGAAGTACCTTTGATGATTCATCATCAAGGAAATATTCGATTTATTTCCAATACATCAATATATATATATATATATATATATATATATGGACCGTTATTATTTTTTGAGGGTCATGGACTGTTATTATTGAATTTATCAGATGGTTTCTAGTTAATGAAATTTTTTTCCGAAATACATCAATTACAATATATATCTGACAAGTATCGAAGATTGCTAGACAAGAAATATTCCATGTTTTCATTATATTTATTGTTATTAAAAAAACGTATAACAGAGAAGTTATATTTACTTCAATTTTCGTATTGTCCTTGTTCTATCAAAAGATCAATCAAATTTAGAATTTTATTCGCTAAAAGGTGATGTATTGCACCAATTTTCTTATTTATGTGTTGATTTGACTTTTTGTAATTTTTTTTACTAAATGATGAACATCTTTTAATTGTTTGGTTTAACATATAACATCTTTTAAAAATTTCCTATAATTGCAAAATGAAATAGCTAAAACAAAAACCTTAATTATGCTGGTCTAATACATTAAATAAAATCTGTGCCTCGCATTAACACATCTTCAAGTACATCATAAATTTGAATGGCAAATCGTCTTCAGGGACATCATTAATTTTTTGGCCATATTTCTTTTCCTCATTTATTATGAAAGGAGATAAGCCTCAAGTCCTGTAGCAGCTCTAGTGTCTCATTTAGCTTAACTTGCATCTGTCACGTACTCACGTTGGTTTATTAAGATTAAAACTTAACTCCTTAATTCAAAAACATAAACTAGACAATTGACGATAACAATATCACTAAAAAAATATCTGAGTTGAACTTGTAATACAGACTTTGAAACTATCACAAGTATTTCATTAGCACAGCCAAAGCATGGTCAAAAAAGAAGCAGGGGAGATAAGAGTTTTTCCATTTTTACAATCGATTTCAGTAAAAACTAAAACTACACTAGAAATGCATGTTACCAAGTGGTATATATCATGTGAGGTGGCATTTCTCAGAGTAGGGTACAATTTCAATGTAGATGCATGTTCTTGTAATTATGCTTGTAGCAACCTTCCTGGCTGATTGAGACGCTGCACAATATTTGTCTTGGCTTGTACCAGCATCTTGCTTGTTCCATTTGTATGCTATCTCATGTGGTCTTCCTCTGTTCTTGTCCCAAAATAACATATAGGAGTTTGCTTATATTTCTTTTGAAGTGTTTTTTTTGTCACTTATAGAAACGATAAGTGCTAGGATAAATCATGCTAGATTGCTTTGTCCTGACAGATGTGATCTTGTTGAGTTTTTTTTTTTTGGTGAAAAATTAAGGATGTCTTTTTTTTTTCTCTACTACTGTACAAATTTTCATTTTTTTTTTTTGTTGTCTTTAGTTATGGTCTCAATAACCATTATTTGATTAAATATTATTAGGACCCAGACCAGTAACAACCTGACAATAATTGATGTTCAACAGATATCAAAATCGATATTGGGTTGGAGACAACTCTGAAACAAAAGTTATGCTTGACATATGGGTGTGGGGATATTAATTTAGAGCTCTTCATTTACTAGATGTTTTAGGAGCTTTTCAATTTTATATATCATATATATAAGATAATTACAAAAATGCTGAAAAAAAAATAAGTTTACCGATCAAAGTTGCTTGATCCAAAGTTGTAAGAGTTTGGACGACATATATCTAAATACAAAATTAGATATATCGTTATATGAAAGCCTTAGATCGATGGTGACCTATTCACCTTCGTCTTTGTAACACCAGTGGACAGCAACCACGATATGGCAACGAGTTCTGCCACAATTCTACAGCACAAATGCCTAGACTCACTACACAACTACGAAAACCACGTAGTTGTAGTGTAGATCACCCTCTCAAGTGCTTGATCTTGTATAGATGCACAAGAATAAGATGGTGGAGTCTCTCTCCCTCTTTCTCGCATCTTTCTCTATCCAAAAAAAATAGCGCAGAAATAGTCTGTAATGTCTTTTTTATAAGAAATATTCAGATATGATAGATTAGGCACTCTTTCTGAAAAAATTGCCAGTCTGTAGGTTCTGTGAATAGCGGTCCGCTTGAGATACAAGCAGTCCGTTAAATCTCCGGACCACTAGAACAATGTCTCCACCGTATAATACTAACAAAAGTCAAGCTCTAACCAGTAGGTTCCAACAACTTTTAGACAAGTACATAATGAAAAAAATTAACATTATCTTTTTAATTTGACAAATTGTTCATAACAGTTAAGTGTCCCAAAACAAAATTGTATGTGTTTCTTGAGTTGGATTAGAAACTTAATATTGAGATTTAGTTAGAGTTTAGTTAATTGATTATTAGCACCAGATTTATTAGCTATTCAAATCAAGCTCAAGCGCAAAGTTGAATAAAGCAAACAAAATTCTAATCTTTTTTGTTCCTTAATTCCTCAAGTAACTTAATAGAACCAGAATAGCAATTTGCAGCTATTTATATAACTTAAATTTTCATCACTCTTAGGTATTCACACGTAGACGGAAGTTCATATTATTAGCAAATTTTGTAGAATATTAGGTACAAATAACTGATTGTGTCGTCAGGTCTAAAACAAATTACAAAACTATGCTTTTTTTCCTACTGTAGGCTAATTGCATGCAGTTACACACAGTTGCATGTACATGGAATCAAAACTGGTAAATTCTCTTTAATCTTTATAACCTAATAAAGTTGGTTAATTTCAAAAAGCTAACAAGCCTACAATAGATGGATGCCTTTTTTACCATCAGCATACAGAATAGCCAACTGGTTATCCCTGCTTCTACTAAACAGGAGATACAGATCACATTTAATACTCATGTCAGAGAAAGAAAGCAACCAAGAAAGCAGAGAAAAGGGCATTAAATGAGCTTGGCCTAAAGTTAAGTTGTCAGTTTTCCTCTCAGCCATGCCAGGAGGTGCATCCAAATCTAGAACGCATGATCCGACAATAAATTTGTTTGCATGCAGTTTGTAACTTATGTGCACATCTTACACGGTACATAACGCTGTGAGTGTGTGAGTGAGTGTGTATGTGTGCGCTGGCGCGTAATAAAACTGATGCACTTTGAAAGGAAGTGGTTTGTTTGGCTTTTATAAGTGGCTGAATTAATGGCTTGGATTCATTAAGCAAGGAAGTGACAGAGACGCCTCAAAACCATTAGTTCCCTTGATTTTTCATAGCTTTCTCTTGCATTAAATCAATGCCAAGGAATCTTGGTCTGAAATGCTCAAAAAAGAAGAGAAGCTATGGAGCAGCTTGTTTGCACGTATTAATTATATGAAGTTTTGTTCGTCTTATTTTGTGTTTTCCTTTTTTTTCTCTCTTTTCCCTTTGTTTGCAAGTAACATACTAACATATGAATGAAGTAGTTTCATTAATGATGGGAACTTGATGTAGCTTTTAAAATGGCTAACAACTTTTTTGTAATTTTGTATTTTAAATAAATATCACACTTCTTTACAAGCAACTTATAAATCTGTAAGAGAATAAATGAGAAATAAAGTAGTAACACCATATGAATGATGCTTATTGATTTGAAATTTCATTACAGTTCTTGTGGAATTTAAGTAATTCTACGTTTGCTGTTGAAATGGTTTGCTGTTGATTGGCGCTTAGAATTTCTGTTTGAGCAATTACAGTTATAACTTTATAAATAATTAAGATTAAAATGTGTATATCTGCACATATACCAGTATATATCAGAGGAAACTATACTAATATTAGTACGGGACTTCTGCCTGGACCTGGGGCTACATGCCTAGGGTGGTACCAGAACGGTACCAGAACATTACGTAGGTCAAAGGAATAATGTTAAAAGATTAGACAACTTACAAGTCTCCACCTACTTCTAGGCCTTCTTTTATAGTTTATGACTACATCTTGCAAATGTAAGAAAATCTAAATGCAAGATTAGAGTATCTGAACAGTTGAAAGTAGTAGTGAGTAGTGATATATGACTAATTATTTAAATGGAGTATATTTAAAGAAGGCTCTAAATTAAGCTTCCTTCAACCACTAAAAACCAAAGAAGCATGATACAGTACAGACATGAGAAACCCAAGTGGATGCCATTCAGCGATCATGCATGCAATACATAATTATGGCATCTACCAACTGGCACCATTTGCCTACCAAAATCACTTGCAATAAAGTGTATCTCAAAGCATTTTCTAATCTAGTACCTAAATTCAGTATCTTCCCATTCCAGGAATATTGGTCATGTCAAAATAATTAATTTTCAAGTGATGCCCTCATTAATGTGTTTCCTAACTTATTTTCTTTAATCTTTTTTTTTACATTCATTAATTGGCTGGATGAGAAAATGTTGCTGCATGAATCCTGGAACACAGCAACCATTTGAACTAAAGATATTTAATCATATCTATACACCAACTAAAATTAAAATATTCAATATACCAGTTGACTTTGGTTTTGTTTCGGAGAAAATTAAAACGTAAAACAGAATAGGCTTGCAGTTTTTGTTAACTATATCAAATTCATTAATTATCTTCTCATATATTTCAGTTTTACCAAATATTCAACACATACAACCTAAAAAGGGAACGCAGAAACCGATGTATTGTACCTTTCAGTACAGATGCGTAGCAGAATTTTCACAATATATATTTAAAAAAAAATGTTTATTAGAGCTGTTCAAATTCAAAATTCAGTTAAATGCATTGCATAGGATCCAACAAATTCTCATTTACAAATCTTTATGATATGATTGTTCTAGCTATTTCCGAAATATTAGCAAGAAACAACATCTAGCTATTTCATATTAGTATGATAGCCTACCAGAAGATTCCAAAATAAGATGAACTCCAACTAGAATACAGCCTAAAAAAGAAAGCAGACCAGTAAAGACACAGGAGCAAGTGGCAGCCAATCATAAAAGTGGAAAATTTTTACCATATTATGGCATCTACCATCTGTCAAGATCACCCATTTTTACGGCCGCATCTTGTAAAAAGTTCTGGTTAAAAAAAAATAATCAGAAAGCCAGTACTCTTTTTTCTTTCCTTCTGACTTTCCTTCTCTTTTTTTCCTTTAATTTTTCTTAGGTTTATATCACACTCAGTTTTGGAGCTTAACATGGAAGCTACAGTCGGTTGTGAGAGAAATAATTAAAGGCGGCTGGGAATCGAAAGCTTCTCTACAGAGCAACCACTGTTCATGGAAAGAGACGCAACCTTAGCCTATACAAATAGAATTAACAGATATGAAATATTATTATATAAACAAAACAAAATCTCCTCATCTCATTCGATTGCATGAGGAAGTTGATGCATCAACATTCGTTATGGCAAACACGCTTTTCACAGCACAGAAACATTGTCTAACAATGGGAACTTTGAATAGGAATAGAGAAAGAGACTATGTATCTATTCCCCATCAATTCTCAAGCTCTCCATGGAACACTTTGTTTTATTCTTCGCGTGACAGCTCTAAACCAGTTCTTTTCAATAGCCAAAACAGGAAAATTCATACAAAAACTACATAAAAGAAAATTAGAAAGAAAGAAAGAAGCAATCTTAACCTACTGCTCCAACAACAACTCCAACTGACACTAACCAAAACAACACAACCAAACAAAAGGGCTTCTAAAGAGCCCTATTGCTAACAAAAAGCCATGGATGGAGAGAAAAGAACAGAGAAATCGACCTACCAAATAACCTACAATGTGCTTCAATATATGCTAGTATGCTCCTTGTAAAACCAAACCAAACCATCCTACAAAAAGAAAGAAATCAACCGCATTGTGATCAGACAGCCTACCAAATTACAAAAGATAAAAATGAAACAACAACAAAATGGGCTAATAGTGAATTTACCACAATGTAGGATTAACAATGGGTCAATTCTCCAATCTGACTCCATTAATGGCGAGAAGCAGAAGGCGGCTTATCTGACAAGCCACCATGCTCCTCTTCCTCGCCATGTATCCGAGCTGGGATTCGAAAGCCCGAGAAACCGGACCCAGCAGACCCAAACCCAATTGACTGCACTGAGTGGTACATTCCCTGGTGCATTGGGTGGTCGGTATCAGATGAAATGGACTCTGCCCATGAACGAACACTAGGCGAGTTACTGGACTGAAGGGGTCCCCTCTGTAGGAAAAGCTGGCCCTGGCCGAGAACTTGCATCGGTACGGCCTGCTGTTGCGCCTGTTGCGGCATGCTAAATGTGAATCCTCCACCACCAGCACTACCGCTACCACTAGCACCATCTGCCATGCTCCATTGCATAATCCTGTTTGGTTCAGGCCAGAGTCCTGAGCCCGAACCTGAACCGAAACCCAAACTGGTACCCGAGCCAGCAAAGGTGGCACTATGGTGCTGCTGGGTGCTGTGATATATTGGGTCCTGGAATGACTGGAGCGACAGCCGAAGATCCTGAGTTTGGCTGCTGGTGGTACGCTGCAATGGCTCCTGCGTATATGTTTGGAAACCAATAGTCTGAGCTGACGATGGGGATGGGTTTGTGCCGGAGGTGGAAGCAGCACCCATGGGGAAGAATGACTTGATGGTATCGGCAATTGCATCTGAATCCAGCGAAGGGGGGAGGAATCCTCCACCGGGATTATTGCTGCTACCACCCCCTCCGCCACCACTGAAATCAAAAGAAGGATTAACCCCGGTGATCAGTTGGTTCTCGGGGTTGACAGAGACTGTGGCACCAGTGACACTTGCGGCAGTTGCAGGGGCAGTGGAGGGGGTCCAAGCAGGCAGCTCAGCTAACTTATCAATAGCATCTTTGGCATTTTTTATGAGCCAGTCGACGGCTTTGCTAGGCCGGTCATACCCAAGCCTGTCTTGAACATCATAGAATTGTATGGCAGTGTGTGCAGAGAGCCTCACACGCCGGTCACGCGGCCCCTTTGCAGTGCAGACTTTACTGTGGCGGTCTTTCCGGCCAGTTGAGCGAACAATGTGGCCCCCCTGCACCGCCACAATCTCGCCGCCTCCACCGCCTCTCATGCGAGTGGTGTGCTGAGTCTGAGTAACCCGGCCCACCGTCTGCTGCTGGGGAATTTGCTGGGGATGCACAAATGAGTAGCCCACGGCATGGCCATGGGAGTGGCTGTGTGTCTCGGCCATGCGCTCAGAGAAAAGCGCATATTCGGCTGAGGAAGCCGTGGCTGAAGGGGAAGAAGAAGAAGTAGAGGGGGAGTTGAAGTGCGGACCGGGCCGAGCAACAGAGACGTGCTCTGTTTCTGCTTCGGCTTCTCCCTCGTCACCTCCTCTTGCGCCTTCGTTTTGGTTCGGGTTCGGATTCGGGTGAAAGAAGCTCCTCCTGGGATCCAGCTGAGCCTTGGCTTTCTCCTCTCCCTGTCTTTGGATTGCTGCTACTGGACTTGCTTCCTCTCGACCTGCTGTGGTTTGTTTTGAAGTAAATAAAAGTGGTGCTTAGTTTGGCGCTTCTGTTTCCTCTTCCAAATGGTCTGGCCATCCAACTCAGAGAATTCCATAACCAAAACCACCACCAGCACCAAACCAACCGACACCAACCTATAAGAGGAAACCAAAATTAGTGTATGAGTATGAAGCATAGGTGAAAATGAGTGAAGGAGAAAAGGCAAACTTGGTGGGAGCAACGAGACAAGAAAATAAAAGGAGAGGGATAAGAGGTACAAGGCGTGGCGTGGCTGTCGTTCTCCTCACCTTTCCCTCTCAATTGGGGAGGAAGAGAAGTAAATTGGGTTTGTGTCTCTGTTCCCTTTAATGCCAAGTGTGTGTCTTTGCCATCACATTTTGCCACCAAGCATCAAATAAATCATAATTGAGGCAAGAACACATACAAACAGAGAGAATTGATAGAGGATCTTTTCCCTTCTTTCTTTTCCTTTTTGGTGTGCTTTGGTGCCAGTGGTAGAATGGAGGGAGTAGACTAGTAGAGTGAGGCTGATTTGAGGCTAACCTCACTAGAGAGAGAGAGAGAGCAGAGGAGACAGAGAGGCGTCAGAGATTAAAATCTGATGATATCAGCGGCCCACTCCATCTCGCAAAACAAGGCTCAAGGCCCAACAAACAAAACTCCTCATCTCTCTCTCTTTTATCTCTTCAACTCTATGAACTATGATCAGAGCTTAGAACAGAACAAGCAAATTTAGACCCCTACCTCTTTCACTCTGTTCTGTTGCTTTTCTTTTCTCTCTCTAGAGAGACAGAGACTAGCAGCTTTTGGAGGTTGGTTTTTAGTTTACTAGGTGAGGCTTTAATGCTTTGCCAAAAGAGAGAAGGCCTTTTTTGCTACACATGGGGTTGCCAAATTACTGCTAGGAGGCTTTATTCTAAGCCAAGAGGGAGTAAGTGTAACTGGAGAGAGATTATTGATTACTAATTACTACTCTCTTTTGATGTTCTCCTTTATTATTATATTATATATATTTCTTTTTCTTTTTGTTGTTGCTGTTTATCCAACCAGACAGGGACATTCCGGTGGGAATAAACTGACATTAGTTCCCAGCATCATGCTTCCCCACTTGAAAATTTAAACTCCATTATTTTAATTAGCGCCCCCATCTATATATATCTCTCTCACTCACTAAGCTTTGGGTGCATTTTTTATTGGCTGTTTTGGGGTGTCAGAGAGAACGTAAGAACTGGGAGGGACATATTAGTAAATCCAATGTTTTGGGTGCCTCTCCATTCTGTACGGATGCTGGAGATTATGAGTGCTAATTTACACTCTTCAATTTTCTATAACTGGTACGGACCGTTATCGTGTGTCGTGTGTGTTGCTACGCGTAACGGAGATAATATCATTTTTGTTGGATGTGTCAGAATTATCTATACGTATTACTAGAGTTTTGTCGCGTCGTGTTAAATTAATTATTTGATATTGTGTAAAAAGTTATTGGACTCATTATTTTAGTCAATTTGAATTAATAAATAAGAACATACTCTTTTGAAATATATAATATTAATATAAATTGACTACAATTAAGAGAAATTTCACGTGTACGTAGTTTTTCTCATACCAATACCTTAGTCCATTAGTTTTATCGTGGCCGTTGTAAAATATAATTATATTCATCTAAACTTCAGCAATACGATTTTGACTACCAACTAATAAATTAACTTTTTTTCAGAACCATAATCCTCCATTGGTCAAACGGCAAATTATATGCATCAAGTGATTGCATCATAGTGATTATGAATTTTCGTATGCAATTTAAAAAAGTAAAAGATGAGCATGATTGATTCTCATTCTCCGCTAAAAAAAAATATCTTCAACTTGCATGAAGAAGGATTAGACTTTTAGCCAAAATAATTTTCATCTTGAAATAAAAAAAATTAAAAGATAAAAGTGGTGTTGATATGTTTGAAAGTTTGATTGATGATAAACCAACAACCAACAAATTTTCAACATCAACATTAACAATAAAAACTACAAAACTAAACCATCACTAAAAAAAAGTACATAATTATTGCCATTATTACTCGAGTTCCTTTAAATCGTAAAAAGCATTCATTCATCGTATACATCTATCTTTATTGTAGTTTAACTAAAGATCTCTCTATAGCTTGTCAAAATCTAACCCAATTTTTTTTTCCATTTGAATCTTATATATAATTAAAAATCTAGTCATTGCAATACGATTTCGGATATAAAAACATCAAAGAATTGTATATTAATAAACTTACATATATTTACAAGACTAAAAGCGAAGCCAAACGGATGTAGTCTGACCCAATAATAACATCATTACAGATAATATACAACGAGGATGACATAAGTAACCATAAATGACTCAAAAGGTGAATGGTTTCAGAGGTAGGCTAAAATCAGTCACGATTGACGGATGCATGGACATGTCAGTCATGATTATATCTCAACTTTTGAGATTTTATTGGCTAATCTAAACCGTTTAATGTGTTCTCCATATTGAAATCTCATTGGAGATCAAAATTTACATTTTTCTGAATTTTTTTTGAGATTTTTAAAAAATCATTGTTATTGAAGGATTCAGAATTGTTTAGATTAAGTATTTTGTAAAATACCAACAAAAATACTAAAAAAATTCATAAAAATGTGAAATTAGGTGGATAACACATTGAACGGTTCAGATCTTCTGTTAATTTTTTAAAAATTAAAATTTCATCGTAGCTGACGGTCTCATTCGTCAGTCACGACTGATTTTAGTCTACCTCACGATTTTATTAATAGTGACACAAAATACAGCATTCCTATATGCCACATAGGATCTGGATTTTTTATCCTGTTTTTCCCAATGTGTCCAATCATCTGTCTACAGTTACAAACGGTCACCGGTGTAACAAGAGATTACTAAGTTGGACCCACACTCTTTTATTTCTTTTGTACCCATTACTATGATTATGTTTAGTATATTGGGTCCCACTGTCAGTCGAAACATGGTGTCTCATGGCTTGTCTCTATCTGTCCACAGAATCAGATTTCCATCCGAATTATAAGCATGTCGGCTCTTCCGTAAAAAGAAAAACGAATATAATATTCCATTAAAAAAGATGGATAATATCTTCACACCCTTGATCCTTCCAACCTTTTACTTTTGTGACAATTATCCCTATTGATGTTAGTGATGTTTCGTCAATTAAATTGTTGCTTGCTAATTACTCTAAATGAAAGCTCGGAAGGCAATTATTAAAAATTGAAAATTACAAGTAATTGTCTCTGCTTAATTTAACAGTTCAGAAAAAATATAATTAGAAAAAAAAACATCAAAGACTGTGGGGGAAATTATTTTTCTCATTATCAGTGCATTCTTTCCGACTCATCCACCATAAATGTGAAGTTATCTATACATTATTCATCATATTCTTTTATAATAATTTTAGTCGACATGATGTGCTTTAGTTGATCGACAGGTTATAAAAATACTCGTAAACTTTTAGAGCACTTTTAGCAAAAAAAATAGAAAGATCTTTAATGAAGTTCTTCTCTTGTAGATTTGCACGTACGTTTTCTATTTCTAGTAAAGTTCCTTTTTTCTAATTTAATAAACTTTAAGGTTTATCTCAGTAAAAATAAACATGATTTTTAAGATATGCAATCTGATCTCACATGTTGTCCATTTGTAAAATTGTAATGGTCAGAAGGGGAGAAAAAAAGGACAAAAAGAAACCAATTAGACGCTGCGGCCGTACAGAGATATCAGGAGGAGACGGAGCTATGAATATGATATGATACTGGTACCATAACATGTAGCGTGGCCTCTAATGAGTTGGATCAGTAAATGCTACGACAGAGACACCACACTACGCCTCCTCCTTTCATTGCACAGTCTAGTGATTGATGGCGGTCTTTTGAAATCCCCTTTTTGCCCCCACCTTCCTCCCTCGTTCAATTCAAAATCCGAATTAAATTTGGCTCCTGAAACCTAGCAATCATCTATATCTATCTGATCATGAGAGATGGAAATGGAATATATCGAACAAGGATGGAATGGAAGGTGACCGAACCCTTTTTAAGGTGCGTGTCATCTGACGCGTCACCTTTGATTTGATGGGTTCCGATTCCTTCGTTTCACTGCGGTCGGTGCCACTCATAGCAGGATTCCTAACCAACTTTTTGTTTACAATTTTTTATCTAGTCGGCTTTTATTGTTTTATAATTTTGAGGTGTCAGTTGAGCCAAGCAGCCGAAATCCCAAGCGCCCGTGACAGCACAAATTTATATGTTACATCTTCTGTGTTGTCATGCACAAACGATCGCAATGATTAAGATGATATTTACAGTAACTTTACAGCCTTTTTTATCTTCATATTATACGTACTTCACTTTTTTATAGTTTATAAACGTTTTTAGATGCGATATCGAAAATAAGATAAAGTTTTCGCGTCAATATATGACAGAATAAGTCATGAGATAAATATTTGTTGAAAGTACAAAGATGTTTATCTAGCAAAGTGTTTATAGATTAGTTTGGATAAGCATGGAATAAGGAATAAGGAATAAGAATAAGGAATTTCGATATGCGTGCTTATCCAAATTTCTTATTCTTATACCATAATTTTGTTAGTATAGGAATAAGGGCCCAAATTCCTTATTCTTGTGTTGTTTGGGTTGCACAAAAATAAGAATAAGCACGCATACCAAAATTCCTTATTCTTATTCCTTATTCAATGCTCATCCAAACATTAACTAGTTATAAATTATAAAAGTTAATAAAAGCTATGAACTATATTAGGAACAACTAACTAATATTTAATAATATATTTTTGGTGAAAAAAGAAAGTGCTTCAAATTAACATCGAACACATAAAGTAAGAAAATTGAGTTCTTTTAAATGTTGAAGGACTATTTCGGTACAAAAAAAAAGAAATCAAAGGATGAGATGATTATTTTTTATAAAAAGTTCAAAGACCATAATGTAATAAATAACGGACGGAGAATTTAAAACATTGTTGAAATTTTACGTGAATTGAAATCAATAGAAAATGTGTGATATTCAAATTAGGATTCTCCTTGTTCAAAATGCTTGGCCGTCCTTCTGTAGAGGTTGGGTGGGAGAAAAAAATTACAAATGCGACTACCAATATATTGAACACGAAGCTTTTCATAGAAAATTATTACTTTTTTTTATATTTTTCTTAATATAACATCAAATATATTGAAGGTTCTCCCCCCCCCCCCCACCCCCAATTTGGCAATTTTTCACTCTGCAAATGATATGAAAAGTTGTTTTGCTAGTATAGTAGCAATACGTTGACAAATAAAAAAATAAAATAATTGATACTATCTTATATATATATATATATATATATATATATATATTGTACAAATTAGATAATAAAGATATCTGACTTAATCTAACGATACAGGTAGATATATTTTTTAATATTTATAATTGCTTAAACATATCATCCTGATTCTTTTTTGTTAAAGGATGGCCTTTTATATGAAATGAATACCTTGATCGATCACAGATAAAATCAGATTGCACAAATCACTGATTTAGTTGATAAAATAATTATTTACACTTTGCAATTGTATATGACATTTTCATGATACTTTTATAAGCAATAGGAATAATTAAAAAATTGACATCAAAAGAAGTATCACATGTGTCCACATATAGACAGAGAGAAAGAAACAAAAAAAATGTTTTGCATGATCAACCATGCATATGTTATTTACTTATTGATTTAAGTATTTGATATTGCAATTCTAGCTATACTTTGTCATGATAAAAGAAGTTAATGTCAGAAAATATGTTCAATGTTATTCTACTTCAAATTTGGATAACACAGTGCATCGTAAGTTGCATAAGGAATCAGAGAAAATCAATAAATCTATATTATCAATATTGATTTCTAAAATGCACGATACCGAATAAATTGAGGAAAATCGCAATCATTTCACAAAAAGACAATCGAAGCTCAAATGTCTCATACGTTTCTAGCAACATTGTTATTATACTGGAGAGAGTCTCCATTGGTGCATTAGAACTGTTAAATATTATAAAAGGGCAAAGAATAGATTTTTAGTATAAGTATTAAATTAGTATTTTGCAATATATAGGTGTTTTAAGTATAAATGTAATATGATTTAGAGAATAAATATAGGTATTAAATTGAATTAGCAAACTCTATCTTCTTCATCGTGCTCGAGTTGTAGAACTCAATAGGAAGAAGGGCAAGCGGCTCTTCATCCCCTCTAAATGCCTTATATAGTTATGTCTTATGTGGAGTCATCATCTCCTCCATCAATTGTTCAACCTTCAAACTAAAAATGTCATGTGTTATTCCAAAGAGGAGATTAACTCTTGTCAAGGAGGGCCAACATAATTTTTTTATTTTAAAAAAATTGATAATTTATATCGGAACTTTTATTATTATTGAAAATGTCTTTACTAAATTTCTTGTCATGACAAAATATTTAAATAATTATTGTATTCTCAATTTATACGTTGACTTTTATTGAATAAATTAATTTCTTCCCTGATATCTAATCTTTTGATTGATTATGAAATAAAACTTATCTCATGTAAAGTTTGATGGCATGCTATGTAAATTTCTAATGTTGTGTTAGTAAATTATTTCTATTTCTTTCTTACTTACTAGATTTTGTTACCCATAAATTTTAAATATGTATCACATTGAACGGTTCAATTGTTTGTATTAAAATTGAAATCCGAAAATGGACGTATTATATGGACCATTTTGTTCAACGTTGAAATTTAGCATTAATTGTTCTATAAAATGAAGAATTAATCACATTATGAAAGAGGAAAAAGTTTTTACAATTTTTTATTATAATAAAAACTAAAATAATTAATAGAAGTTAAGTAGGAAAAAAATTGATCTACTGTTTTATTTAGAACTTGATCATGTCGAGAACAAAATTCCAATCCATGCATATATATACACATTAAAATACAAGTCAACATGACCAAGTAGTCTCATATCTAACCGTGTATACCTGTTGTGCCAAAGTGAAAGCATAGACTCCTCCGTCGATTGAATTTAATGAAGAAAAGGGTGTGCACTAACTTTTGGAAAGAGTGACTTGACAAGATTTTTCTTGGGTCATTGTTAGGCTATTATAAGTGAGTTAAACTGCTTAAAGGTGATCCGAAAAGCATATTGTGTGAACCTGATGCGCCCCAGAATAAACCTAAAACTTGTGCGCGTCACTTGTCATGTGGAAAAGAAAATTCCGAACAATCATCTTTTTCTCTGAATTGTTCCATCATGTAAATTGACTCACTAACCTGAAATGCATTCTTTTGCAAAAAGGCTAAATTAGTGATATTCTAATTATTAAGATGTCAATTACAACATTAATGTAATTCTAAATGTCATGGGTTAGAAACCAGGCAGGGTCCCTTGCGAGTTGCGACATTTAAAATTTCGAAATAATTAGAGGGAGCCCATCTTTATCTTAAAAAAAATTGATGTAATTAATTTGAGAATTTCAAAGGAAGTTACTATTATATGAGTGTCAAAATCACGCTTTTTTTATGCAAGTGGGGGAAAATTTTCAGCGCATTTCGGTAACAACAAATACACTAATTATTAGTACCGGTTTTTTTATATTATTAGTACCGGTTTTCAGTAATTTTCAGCGCATTTTTCAACTTTAGTACCGGTTTTTTATCTATTATTAGTATCGCTTTTGCAGCGGTACTAATAATAGGGGTACTAAAAGCAATAAAAAACCGGTACTAATAAGCCGGTAGTAGGAGATTTTGTAAAGTGACGGGAAACACGATTAGTACCGGTTTTTTACTAAAAACCGATACTAAAAATATTATATTTAGTACCGGTTTTTTATTAAAACCGGTAGTAATTAAGTTAAAAATCCGAATTTAATTTTAAGTTTAGTACCGGTTTTTAAGCAAAAACAGGTACTAAATTCATTTAAAAAAAACGTAAATTTTAGTACCGGTTTTTAGCTAAAAACCGGTACTAAATTAATTTAAAAAAAGCCAAAATTTTTTAATTAATTTAGTACCGGTTTTTAGTTAAAAACCGGTACTAAATTAATTTAAAAAAATAAAAAAAATTAATACGGTACTAAATCTGTCACATTTAATATGCTAATTTTGCAGTAGTTCACATTATTCATTACCCACATATCCCTCTCATAATAAATGAATTCTGACAATATTTTTATCCTACATGCATGCTAAAAGAGCATAAGGAAAAAAAAATAAAATCAAGAACAATGACCGAATATTACTCAAAAATTATAAATCAGTTAGGTTGCAATTTTTGAGACAAATCGGATTTTCTTTTGTTGTATAAAACATACATGATTTCAACTATCCAATAACAAGAGATCATGGTTACTAACACGAAAAATAGTCACTGTTGGAAATTTCAATGCTCTATACAGACAAAAGGGAGAATAAATTGACAAAGAAACAAGAGCAAAACGAATTAACTTAAAATAAATTGAGGAAAAAAAGGAATAGATACATACCCGTCCATAAATTGAGTAATCAATTCGTAGCATAATCCATGCCATCTCCACCACGTCCCACTCACGCGACCTAATCGTATCAATGCGGTAGAACGGTGGTATAAGAACTTGGGAGGCAAAGGAATAGTGAAGGAAGACCTTGAGAGGCAAAGGAAGACCTTGAGAGATAGAACAGTGGTATAAGAACTTGAGAGGCAAAGGAATTAATAGTGAAGGGAAGACATATAATTCGGTAAAAATATCTGTGTATTTTTAGTACCGGTTTTTTATAAAAAACCGGTACTAAAAATCGCCTGAAAAAAACTGATTTTAAATTAGTACCGGTTTTTTAAAAAACCGGTACTAATATATTGATTTTTAGTACCGGTTTTTTATAAAAAATCGGTACTAATTTAAAAACTGTTTTTTCTATTTTAGTCGGCACTTTAGTACCGGTTTTTATAAAAAACCGGTACTAAAAATCAATATATTAGTACTAATTTAAAAACTGTTTTTTTTTTTCATTTTCTAGCGATTTTTATTATTGGTTTTTTAAAAAAACCGGTACTAAATAATAAGTCTGACAATTACAAAATTGCCATGATTTATTATTAATACCGGTTTTCTTAAAAACAGATACTAATGGTCTGGTACTAAAAATTCTTTTTGGTGTAGTGTATAATAACATATCCAGTCTGTATATGCCGTATACAACAGACAAAAGTAAATGGTAAATTTGCACCGGTACCCACTTTCGGTACCGGATGCACCCCCAACTAATTATTTTTGTCCCACACCTGCTATGAAATACAACTAAAATAAAATTTTGCTCTACCTCGGTCAGCAACATCTCCCAGTAGCGATGTTTTAATTAGTTTACATATGCACAAAAAATAGCCCCACAAATAAATGTTCCAAAAACCATATAACTAGCAAAGAACTTGAAAATCACACAATTTGACACTCGTGCACGTTTATAGTAACAATGCTAGTACCATTTTCACGGATAAATACAAATTGGACAGTATTTTTCTTTTCTTTTCTTTTCTTTTTTTTTTTGAAATTCTTGTAGGAAATTTTGGACCAATTTACTGGACCTATTTGTAATGAAGTCCCGGAGTGTTGTACGAGGAAACTAGAGAGGTCCATATTCTAACTACATTTTGTAGTTTGTATTGAACAATCCAAATCACACTTGATAATAATATCCAGCACAAGTGTGCAACTTATCTAATTTGTACAGCCTTAATAAAGAGAGGTCCCTATGCAAGACAGTACTGATTTTCAGAACAATTAAACATAATTAATAAAGAGCTCTTTTCTTTTCTTCTTAACACTTCTTCAATTGTATTATTCAGACTAATTAATTAAACCATCCAAATCACATGCAATTCTATCTTAATCGAGGCAGTACGTGATTTGATTTGTACCAATTTGTTAATGTTGGTTAAAAAATACTTACTGAAAATACCCCCAAATTTTATGTGAATTTGAAAATTGTACAAGGGAATTAGCCTCAATTAGGAGTCGCTTTCCATTCCTAGCTGCCTCAGACCATGATCCATCTCTATCTTAAGCTTTTGCTTTTTCCTTTATGACACTACTAAATCAACCTTTTTACTATGCCAATAATCCAACAAGGCAGCACAAGGCTAAACAAGGCTTCAAGTGCACAAATGTCAACTAGCAGCAGATTTGAGCACTGCTATTGCAGACTTGCAGCTACTGCATATCCATCAGCAGTTGCAGACTTGCAGCTGCTCCTGCACCTTTTCTCTCGTCTGGCATGCTTCTCTCTGCAATGGAACAGTAATCACATGTATCATGCATGCTATCATTAATCTTTCCACTGTAAATTTAATAACAAAATGCTGTAAAATACTTCATTGTTATTGTAATTTTTCACTCTATACTATTGCCCAATGTAGAGAATATGTAGCACTCATGTTTAAAAACGTGAAATTGGTTTTAGATGGGCCATCGTCATATAAATCGTTGATAATTGATATAATAATCACAGTTAAATAATTAGATTAATTGGAAAGGCATATTAAAAATATCATGTAGAAAGTAAGAAAAAAAGGAAAATAAATCTAATGAAAATTCTATAAGAAAAGATTCAGGAAACTTTGTTAGGAAAAAAAATAATTTTATTGTTTTGGCTTGAGTTTTAGTTTCTCCTCTCAAATATGTACGTACGTACGTACACACGTATGTATGTATGTATGTATGTATGTATGTGTAATTCAATTCTCATGAAAGTAAAATTCTCCGAAGACGCGTTTAAAAATAAAAAAATTGGAAAATGTTGTGTATTTCATGAACTTAATATCATCAAACGGGTGTGCACTTGGGAAATGTAATTATATAGTATATGTCAGTCTTTTGGCTCCGTTTGGATGGTGTGAGAATAAGAGAAATAAAAGAAGAAGTGAGAAGAAGTATTGGAAAGTGTGTAATTTTGTGAAAAATTTAAATTGTTTACAATAAATACATTTCCTTATTTTCTTATTCTCTTATTTTCAAACCTCATCCAAACGGAGCAATTTATATATCTCTGAAAATGAATAATTTGGGGTATTGAGAAATGCGTTGGTTGTTCCCTTCTTTACACAGTTGGGTCTGGTGCAATGCAATAGGATTACAGCGTATCATTAGGTGTCACATGGACAATGACTCGATGAGTTCGCAGCTAAGCCTATGTATGCAACCTTTTATTGAAGTGTCAATAGCACGCTATTCTATTCCAAGAGTGAATATTGGAATTTGCACCCAAAAAATATGCATTCTGTCGACATCGTATTTGTGTGCACCCATTCAAATTTTAAATAAAAAATTTCTCAGGAGACTCCCACCATTGTTCTTGATTGATCCAATTCAAACCCAACTCGACTTTTAACTAATAAAAATTCAAACTCTGATCATTTATATTGAAGTCTCACTTTGAGCTATCGGTAATTTATTTTTTATTTTTCACATTTAAGAGCTCGTGTCAATTATTTTTCCGAGCATACTTTAGTTTGATTTTATTTTTTTCTGCGCTTATTTTTGTCATTAATTGTAAAAGACAAGTGTAAAGGCTAGAGCTCTCTGATATGAAACCTCATGTTTTTTGAGCTTCTGGTGCCACAATCAAACTCAAACCAACCAGCTATTTAATGGTGGCTGTATCTTAGATTGAGCCTACAGAAACGAACAATTTTAGTAAATTATTTAAAGTTCTTTTATTAAGGTGACGTGTCCATCCTAAAACATTAAATGCGATCTGATCCTTAATTATTAGAAGGGTTAGAATGATCTGACAGATTAATAATAGATCAGATCTGGATAAAAGCTTCTCCATTTATTTGCAAAACAGATTGGGTATGATGCGAATAGCCGAAATTATTTTATATAGAATTTTTGACACAAAAAATTTTAATACACAGAATTATTTATTTTTTTTTAATAAGAAGAAAGTTTGTACGCGTTTTATAAAAGCGTATAGTATCTCTCCTTCGTACGCATTTATAAAACGCGCTCAAGGACACCGAACGCGTTTTATAAACGCGTACGAAGGAGAGATGCTATACACTTTCCCCTCACTCCTTTTGAGGTTGTCAGAGTTTCGTACCCGTTTATAAAACGCGTTCGAAATCTTGGAGCGCGTTTTATAAACGCATACGAAGGGGAATTGAACCGAGTTATTACCATTTATTATTTAATTTTTAGAAAAAAAAATACAAACATGCTCTGATAAAGACTGCAAAAGGTATAACAAGATTTGATTTTACAATGTCATCTTTGAACTAGTAAAATTATTTATAAAAACAGCCATTGTTGAATTAGAATGCACAAACACCCACTACCTCCTTGTTAAAAACTTGAGTACAATGGAGAAAGGAAATAGCTCTAACTCAAATAATGATGTTCCAAACTATCGAATAGCAACCCGCATTGAGTATTGGCCAACTTTCTACCATTACCCTGCCAATAGAAATCAACCAGAAAACGGAGAATACGAGGCAATTTGCCGCTCTTGTTATCGCACTTTGAAATACAACATCCGTGAAGACACGATTGAAGAGGGGGACGTGCTGCAGTTAAAAATGCACTACCAATGGCACATTAATGGTGGGCCGGAAAGGGAAGAGAAGGAGTACTAGGAGCGGCGATGGCGGGAACACGAAAAGAATCTGAACCGAGAAAGGCGATATGACTGGTACAAAAAATATTACACAAAACCTCAGCCCATCCCCCAACAACAACCGAAACCCTACCTCTCGTCTGAACCAACTCACTGAACCGTTTACGAGAAAATATACAACTTTAATGGAGACCACACAGTGAGCTGTACAAGGTGTGCTCAAGTTTTCAATTACAAAGAAAACATATTGCGTGACCACTATCATGAGCATAAACGTCACGACGAGAATGAACAAAGAGCTCGGGACATAGAGACGCAGAGGATTATTAAAGAAAGAAATGAAGAAATGGATCGTAAAAAAAAAATAAGGGAAGAAGAGGCAAGGAAAAAAAGGCTGAGAAAATCGGAGCAAAAATTGAGAGAAATGAATAAGAGGGATGAACTTCGACAAATTGCAGAAAGCCGAATGACAGAGATAGAAAAAGAAGAAACCGAAGCAACTTTTTGGAACGAAGCCGCTCAATTCGTTGACAACACTGTTCCGAGTAATCAACAAAAAGATGATGCTGCTTTTTGGAACGAATTCGCTCAGTTCGTTGACAACACTGGTGGGAGTAATTAACAATAACCGAATGAAGAAGATGAGCAACCATGGTGGGATGAAATTCTACAACATGTAGATAGTCAAAATCTCTAACTATTTATATCATTGTAATATTTATGTGTTTTATTATTATGGTTGTTAATGTAATTTAGTTGGAATTGTTAATGCAATGTTTTATTTTTATGGTTGTTTTTTTATTTTCCCTTATTTTTTTGTATTGCTTTGCACTATAAGTTGTGGTTTTAATGTGTTGATGTTCAATGTATAAACGTTGTTGTTTGGAGTATTTCAATGAATGAACGTTGTTGTTTGGAGTATTTCATTTATTGGCATTTTAATACATAAATGTTTATGTTTCAAGTAGTGCTTTGCACTTATTTTTTCATATTGATTACACATAAAGAAAATCAAAATAAATAATACACAAGTCCATCATCAGTAGTACGAATCCAAAAAACATAGTCAATCATCATAAGCAATCCAAAAAACATAGTCAATCATCATCAGTAATACACAAGTCAATCACAAGTCATAAACGAAAAATAAACAATCCGTCCATCAGGAGTCATCAACAAGTCACAAGTCCATAAACAAAAAAGAAAACAATCAGTCCATCATCATAACTAACGCCGCCGCCTCCTCCTAGGTCCTGAAGGTGTAAATCTGTCAATCACCCTCACCGCATGCCTATCTCGTCTGGCCAGGGCAGTAACGTCTCCTGAGTCAGTGGAGTCAGTATCCCCATCGCCCTCCTCCTGGTGCTCCTCATGCTGATCCTCCTGCTGATCCTCCTGAGTCTCCTGCTGTATGGGCCCAAACTCAACGGGCTGCCCAGCATCCTGAGGAGTCGCTAAAGGGACATAGTCACCCTCCTCATCTGCAGCCGTCCGTAGCAATGTGCTGAACGAGTCTGTCCCTCCCATACTACCCAACGGAGTGCCAAATGATGGAATAGAAGAAGGCGTAGGCACTGACGGAACAGTAAATGGAGGAAAAGAGGAAGGCATACCAAATGCTGCAAAGGAGTGCGGTGGAGGATCATGAGGTTGGAAAATGCCAGTGGGATCTTGAGAAATGCAAGCAAACTGCGAGGTCGATGCTGATGCACTATGCATGGATAGAGTAGGACCTGAGGCTGGAAACTGAGTAGGAAAGAACATGCGTGGTCCTAAAATATCATCTAATCGCCCGGTATTCAGTCGACCATCCTATAATATTAAAAAAAACAACGTCAATGTAAATAAATTAGTATTTAAAATTGAAACTTGCATATGAACGAATACTAACCGCATGCATCAGATCCTCCGCCTGAAGGTCTGTGGGTACAGTCGGACGTGTAGAGGAAGACTCGTCCCCAGAATCTGGTATGTCCGCAATATTTATTGGAAGTCTTCGCTGCTCCAACAAATCCTCCAACCTGTAATTTATAAATTATTGAACAATGACATAATTATGAAGGTTGAATTTAAAATGCAAAAATGCAATCAAAAAATTAAATTATTTAAAATTACCTCAAAGGCATGGAAGCATCATGCAATTGCGAACGACAGTTGGCGAGAATTGCCTTTCCCACCCTTCTTCACCCCTTCTTCACAACCAGTCCCAATGCATGAAGTGCATTCTACAGCGCAGAGTTGCCCTGCAATTTGCGAGAATAATGATATATTGCACAAAATATTAACCAATCATACATTCCATATTTAAAAAATTATGAAGTACCGTATTGCGAAGTTTGGACCCCATGTTTGTGTACTGCCTCTGAGCAAGAGGCAGTTCCTGAGTGCGCTGGAGACGTGCCTCGGCATCCTCTCGTGGCGTGGGTCTCTCGAAGGCGCCGTATCGCCAAAACAATCGGAAGTACCGCAACGTATCAGTAGCACTCCAGGATCAAGTCTCCAGCTGGCGTGCTGCTAATGCCTTGTTAGTCCACTCTGCATGTGCACCCGCAAAAATGGTAGCAAAATCTGGGCGATCTCGATAGGTACCGTGCTGGAAACCCAGCAGGTTCTGTGTCACGTCCCAACTCTGTTAAAATAAACTCGTTAGTTCTTTACTCTAATTAAATTGAAGTTGATCATATGATAAATTGGAAAAATATAGCAAACGTACCACAGGTAGTGGAGGAGGAGTAATCTGGTACAGTCCAAACTGATGCCTACAACGGTCGGGGTAGTAGTAGGCAACAATGTGGTAGAAAATGAGCGGCAACCGAACATGCTCCGCTATGGAACCCTCCTGTGCTACCCGTGGCATGACAGTCCTGTCGAGTACGTACGGATACCAGTTGACGTCTTCAACGTTCAACACGGTTAGGTAGTCCCGTGCGTTCTCCACTGCCCCGCGGTGCTGGCTCCGTGAGAAAGACCGAGCTTCGCCCCATTTCCTGAAAATTTTGAACGTTAGGATTGATGTGTTGTAATTTGCATAAAATTATTGAAAAATTATTATAAGTTATTACCTCCCAAACGGCACGCATGAATCAATGTTAGGCTGTCCTGATCCACCGATAGGAGCAACCTCTGGCGACAAACAGGGAGGTATGACCATGCCCAAAACAACAGTAGCATCCAAGGTCCCGTCACAATCTTGAAACGCATGGAGGCACGGTCCAGAGCACGATACAGACAAGCAAGCGTGGCACCTCCCCAATTGAAGTCCGGAACTTCATTCAAATTGCCCTGCATTTAAATTAAACAACGCATTGAAAAAAATTAATTTGAACATTGAAAAAAATAATAACCATGCAAACTGTTGTCCCTAACTTAAAGGCCTAGAGGGGGGTGAATAGGCACAAAAGCAAAGTTCTAAACCGGTATGGTCAATATTTGGTTCAATTCAAACTTGGTCTAATAAAAACAATCAAGACACAAGCAATTCACAATGCAAGGAAAATAAAGAGAGAAGAAAAGAAGTGACACGCGATATATTACGGAGTTCCGATCCGCTAGGAAGTGCTAGCCTTAGTCGTACGTCTCCGGGAGTTCCGCAACCTCAAAATGGACGCGCTCCGTTCAATTCCACAACGAACGGGACTACAAATTCGAACCAAATCACCTTGTTACAATCACTCTCAAGGTGGATTGGCCTAACTCAATTAAACAATTTCAAACACTCAAGGGATTGAGGCTCTAACCAAATCACTCAACAAATCTAGCAATTAACACTAGTGGATTGTTTTGCACACTCTAATCTCAATGATTTTGCTAAATTAATGCTCAAACACAAGAGAGAGTAATGTCTAACTGGTTGGAGCTCAAAAGGGAGGAATTTCAAAGGTTTCAAAAGTATCTGAATAGTTCCAAGAGGCCCCATATATATAGAGGGCGCCAACAGCTCCAAAAACCAGTCAAAACAGACTCTACCGTTATACAACGCTATATGCCGTTGTACAACGCCGAAATAGCCGTTGAAAAATCAAACGGTCACAGACAATAACGTTGTGAGTTGTCAGAGCGTTGTGTAACGTTGTATAGCGTTGCACAATGCTTCAGCAAAAATCCAAAGCAGAAGCTCGACAGTTCCGTTGGAACTTGTCAGAGCGTTGTGTAACGCTTGGTAGTGTTGCACAACGAAGTCAACAAAATAATCAAGGCAGAACTGACAAACTCAAACAATATTGTCAGAACGTCATACGACGCTGACTGGCGTCACACAACGTAGCCGTTGCACAACGCTTTTCAGCGTTGCACTATGCGGACAGAGCGACTGAGCGATGTCTGAGCGAAGTTTAGAGCGTCACACAACGTTGTCGTTGCACAACGCTGTCCAGCGTTGGCCAACGGAACCCACAACTTTGCATGCAAAAATGCTAACTTGCATGTCTGATGCATGCATGGAACATGGCAGCATGCATGCAGCATCGATGCTGATCGATGTCTGAGCAATGCAGAGTTGCCTGCTTTAGACTACGTTGTACAACGCTGAATAGCGTTACACAACATAGGAGCGGAAATATTGTGTAACGTTACTTAGCGTTGCACAACGTTCTGACAAGGGGAAATAATAGATTTAACTGGTTTAAAAGCAAATGAACTAACGTTGCACAACGCTACGGAGCGTTGTGTAACGCTGTTCCAACCTTGTCAGAGATTTTGCAATTTAAGAGCGAATTATCTCTGCGTTGTGTAACGGCAACTGGCGTTGTATGACGCTGGACAGAAAAACTGAGCATTTTGCCAGCAAATTGATTGAGATTAGTTTAGAGTTTAATTAAACCTTAACTAATGATTCTAACTAGACCAAAGCAATCTCTTGAAGCTCCAAACTAAGTGCCACACTTGCTTTAATCCATTCTTCAAAAAATCTAGCTATAAAGCACTAAAAAGAGATGTTAGTTTAAGGGTTTCGGTGTTGTTTTGCAAATCGGCAAATCGAGAGAAAATGTTTAACCAACACAAACAATTTTGCTATAATAATTTTACTATAATATTAGTCTTGCTATAATAATTGTGCTATAATTTTTCTATAATAATATTAGTCTTGCTATAATAATTTATATTTTTTTAAATAACAAAATTAAATTGCTAGTTGTTCAATATCATGAGGAACTCACTTGGGTTTTTCTTGAAATATCATTTTGTGTCAAATAAATGATTAATATTGAATTTGTAATATTGAAATATTACAAATATCATTTCGTGTCAACAAATAAAAATATTGAATTTGTAACATTGAATTCTAATATCATAGTAAACAAATAAAAATATTATTTAAGTTAAGAAAATTATACCGATACGAGCTCCAAATAGTATGCTGGGACGGAATTTTGAGAAATATCGGGAAACATCAACGTCCCAAATACCTCTAGAGCCACTGCACGCGTGTATCGGTCTAACTCCTCATCAGTAGCACCTGGCTGTGGCGCCACCCCGCAATTTTGCCGCAACCATTTCAACTTGATGTTGTTGCTCACAACATCGCTCCTGCATTGTACAAATTTAAAATAATCAATACAAGTAAGCAATGCATATACCGAATAGCAAAAATCAATATTGCACTTTATTTTTTTCACTTACTCCCTGCTACTCCTTTCTGTGTGCCAGTTTTCCAAATCTTTATGAGGATAAAGATTTGCACGAATCTTTTTCTCCCAGGGCCCTCTCGTAAAGGATCTAACTGGAATGCCCGTCGAGCGCAAACCATATAAGAATGCAACATCCTGATGACAATTACAAAATACATTAAATTCGTGTCATGTTAATATTGCAATTCGTGTCATGTTAATATTATGAAAATTAATATTCAAATTTCAATTTTAAATATAAAGTTTAAATAAATGTGACATTAAATTCGTGTCATGTTAAGTCAAAATTTAATTTTAGAATTAATTGTGAAAATTAATACGAAAATTATTTAAAAAAAATTTAATATCAAGTTTAAATAAATTACCTGTAGAGTAACGGTCATCTCTCCAATGGGAAAATGAAAAGTATGCGTCTCCGGACGCCAAAACTCGACCATTGCCTTCAGTAATGGCATGTCGACGTTGACATGCTTCACCTTCGTAATGTGTCTCAGCCCCAGTTTCATCAGCCTTCCCTTAATCGTTCGCTTGTGCGATCTCGTCTCCAAATGTTGTTCACGCTGCATTAACACGAAACATAAGAGTTGTATTTAAAATACAACTTATAAGCATTTACAAGCATTTACAATAAATACACTTTATTAGATTGAACATAAAAAATATTAGAAGCATTTACAATAAATACAATTTATAATACAATTTATAATACAAAATTTAATACAATTTATTAGATTGAACATAAAAATTTATAATAAACCTCATTTTCAATTAATTTTTTAATACAATTTATAATAAGCATTTAATACAATTTATAAGTCTATTAAGAAATCTAAATTATTAAAGCAAAAAAATATAAATTAACATTAAACAGTCTATTATCTCCTCAAAAGACAAACCAACGAGATGCTCGTTATCCGTAATAAACAAAACCTATCGGTTTTCTACGTTGGCTGGTTGCACAGGTGGATTGACATTTTGCGCGCTCGGACGGGCTGCGCGACGCCTACGTCTTTTTGGCCGAGGCTGGGTGGAGGGTGCTTCGGTGGGGGGTGCTTCGGTGGGAGGTGGTGAAGCACCAGAAGGACCAGCCTCATCTTCTGCTGAACTTATTTGATTCAAATAATATAAGAACAACAATTTAAAACAACAATAAATTTAATATTTTTTTCAATAATCAAAACGAACAAAACAAAAATTATTTTTCTATGTAATTGACATTTTCACAATAAGTACTGATCAATAATCGAATAATTTTATCATAATATGTTAAAATTTTTCATGCACCATAATTTGCACCAATAAATTTATGCATAATTTTCAATATACAATTCCAGTTATTTGAAACTATGTTAATTTGCACCATAATTTTTCAATATAAATTTCTTTTTATTTCAACAATTTACTAACTAATTCCATTTATACATAATTATCATAATTATCATCATGCATCAATTATCAACAATTTCATCATGCATCAATTATCAACAATTATCAACAATTTCATCAATTATCATCATGCATCGATTATCAACAATTTCATCAATTATCAACAATTCCACAATTTCATCAATTATCAACAATTCCATCACAATTTCATCAATTATCATCAATTATACATAATTAATTGATCAATTAACTAATTCCATTTATAAATAATTATCATCATGCATCAATTATCAACAATTCCACAATTTCATCAATTATCAACAATTCCATCACAATTTCATCAATTATCATCAATTATCAACAATTCCACAATTTCATCCAAAATACAATTATCAACAATTATCACTAAACCCTAACCCCTAAACCCCTAATTATCAACAATTATCACTATTTCAAATACAAAATACAAAATAGTTTTGGAAAAAACCTCGCTGTCGCAAGTTCGCCGCTGCCGCTGCGCTGCCTTCTCCTCTTCTCTTTCTCTCGCTGCTGCCGCTGCCTTTCTTCCTCTTCTTCTTGCTCTGGCCTTCTCCTCTTCTCTCCTTCTCTCCTTCTCTCTTTCTCTGTCGAACGAAGGCGAACGAAAAACGAATAAATGAAATGACTATTACTCGAATTTGAAAGAGATGACCTTCGTACGCGTTTATGAAACGCGCTCCAGGGCTCCGAACGCGTTTCATAAACGCGTACAAAGGCCTTATTCGTCTCAAAAGGTGTAACTGAAGCGGTGAATTTATTCCCCTTCGTACGCGTTTATAAAACGCGTTCGGAGCCCTTGAGCGCGTTTTATAAACGCGTATGAAGGAGAGATACTATACGCTTTTATAAAACGCGTACGAACTTTCTTCTTATTAAAAAAAAGTTAAATAATTCTGTGTATTAAAATTTTTTGTGTCAAAAAATCTATATAAAATAATTTCGGTCCGAATAATTTTGGATGTTACAATAGTCCAATGTACTCTTGTTGTGGACTTATTATTATTAACATGAAATTTTACGTGTCTGTACGATTTTAATGTACCAACTAGAATTTTTTTATGCACAAACCTTCAAAAGTTTGAGCCGTCTACCAATAGAAATATGTTTGTACAGAGTGAGGAATTAATTATTAACAATAATTTTGTCTTGACAAGTGTCAACCATGCACCGATTAAAAATTTTACAGTACCACACTTAACAAAAAAAAAATACGCATATGATACAATTATTTTGCCATTATTAATCCCCTACGTCTTAAATTCGTACAAAATTCACAATTTTAACATTTTCTGCATAAGCAAATAAATACACTGACGGGATTAAACTCATGGTTTCAACTTTCAAGCCTTAGGAGATGTATTAATGGTAATAAAATTTAGATTTCAATAGTTTATATATTTAATTTTAAACAATCTGGATACTGGTTGTCAGGCAAAAATGTCATAACTCTAAAAACAACATTCAATATTGTTTTTTATATTGAGATCTATCTACTTAATATTGCGCTTCATGTATTAAAAAATAATTTGTGCTTCATATATTTGGACCAATTAGAAAATAACCTTAATCCAATCCAAATCCAGTGGACACATTTGTTAATTCAATACATAACAATTAAGTAGATTAATTGACAAGTAGATAATTTTAATTTTTATTTGTCATACCAGAACTGAAAAGCTCTGACAACTTTGTTCAGATAGGGTGCTTTAGCTCCAAAATTGATTTATCCTACATGGCATAAGATAACATTTCAGTTGTGATATTTATAAAATAATAATAGTTTCTTATCTAGACGGCATAGAATATTCAGTGTAAAGCACCTAACGGGACAAAAATGCAAAAATCAAGAAAAGAAATTCTCTCAAGGGGCTAACGCGTATTTCATCAAAAAAAAAAGAACTTTAAAGGCAGAGAAGTGGTTAATTGTGTGGAGGAAAGCATATATGCACAGGTGAATTCAATAAACAAAAATGGGAAAATAATAGAAAAATAAAACTGGATCAATTGGCATATGTGATCTAGTGGCTCAGCTGTAAGAACACTAAATTAGTCTCTAAAGATCAAGAATTCAAACCTACATGCATCTTTAATTTTTTTAAAAAAAAATTAAATGGCAAAACCTTCCTTTTTCTTAATAAAAAAAAAAAGAATTGAAGTCAACTGCAATCGTGCAGTATATGCTTTCATAACCATAAAAAATATATGCTTTTTCCATACTCTTTTGATGATTAGACGATCGTTGAATGTGCTCTATACGTCGAACCTTTATCAAATTTAATTCTACCAATACCACACATGTACGTATATATCAACACGCGTTCTATTTTTCGTTTCTCACTTGTATATATTAATCTAAAAGACCAACTTGAAGGAGGGGGAGGGAAAAAAAAATGAATTAATGGATCCCTGAGTGATGGCTTGTTATATGTAGCAATTAAATTAAACAAAAAAAATGATACATTGCAAGTGGACCTCATAATTTGTTTATTTGGACAAGGTTGACTAGGTAACTAATTGATTCTTTGACTTGAAATCTTAATCATGGGTCGATGGTATTATATTTTATTTATATTACTTTTTATTTACCTAAAAAGTATATAAAGAGAAAAAAAATTGGCGGTCATTGTTTTTTCTTTTATTTCAACCCTTGGGCTAGCGGTAATTATTTTTCATGATACATACCGCCTCTGTAAAAATAAAATTTCTACTGTCATACCGCCATTGGTACAGTAGAAATTTTTTATGACACATACCGCCTCTGTAAAAATAAAATAAAAAAATTGGCTGGCCGTCATATTGTTTTACGTCTAAGGATATGACACGTCAAAATTCTCGCACTGTGTCTTTGCCGTGTTGTACCATCTGATATGTGTCGCGCTGTGTTTAAAAACGATGCCATTTTTTGTTTTTTTTTTTTGGGAACCTTGGCTCAATCTGTTTCTTATGCTTTTAACTCTGTTAGTTGAACTCTAAAGCTTTGACACAATTTTAAAAAAAATATTATGTCACAAACATGTCTCCTCACCAATCATCAATATTTCCAATTTAATGCCCTACATTTTTTTCGATAAACTGGTCAGCGACTGACAAGCTAATTTAATAACTTATTATATATATATTAGGTAAAAAAATCACAAGGAAAAATTTTAGGCAAGTTAATTATCACATCCTTTAGTAAATGAAAACCGAATCTAAAGGCCTATATTTTCCAAAAAAAAAATAACAAAAAGAACTCGTTGGAAATTAAAATCGTAAAAGAAAATACTATCCTCAGTACCTTTCACAGCAATGAGACACTTGTTTGATCCGTGATGACTGTAAAACATTAGCGATCAAAAGGGCCCTCACGTTTTCTAACACAAATCCCAGAAAACATTCAACAACAAATAAACAAAATTGGACAGAAAAGATGCAATCATTGCTACAGTACATGACATGTTCTCCTTCCAAATAATGCAACGTGACAGTGTGCAACACACTGCCCACACATACCCTCTTTCTCTCTTCCTTTTCTTTTTCCTTTGTGAGGCAAGATTCTTATTGGTTTTTGTGGGCGGGATTGATGATCATGCATGCGCTTGTCAAATGTATGCCAGCCCAAATAAAAAAGAGAGAAGGATCAAATTTAAGATCTGTCATAATATATTTTGATAGAAACACATGCACTATAAAAATATAGCTCTCACTGGACCCATTAAGACATGGATGGATGGTGAGATCAGGAGAAAAGAAAACCCAAAATGCTCCAGTATCTTCGCCTATCTATTCCGATAGTGACTAGTCAAACATTAGGCCGCAAGTTTAGCATTCCATTTGTCTTTGATTTGATGGTTTGGGTTTCTTCTATAGTGGGGTTAAATATTTTGTTTTTTTTTAAATAACGGGTTAAATATTTTGTTGATAACATTAGTTAGTTGGATACTTGGATATGGAAAGGCAGAAAGCTTAACATGAGCCATTTGTAGGTATAGCGTTTGTATTCAGATTAGCAACAGTAATGATGCCATCATTCTTGCTATTAGGGTAAAAGGAATTTGAAAGCCTTATTCTCTGATTTCAATTTTGAACTTACAAGATTAAATAAAAATACATAAATAAATAAATAAATAATTCTGAAAAACAGAGGCTGGTCAGCAACAATTTTGAACTTACACAACACTAAATTAAAAAAAAAACCTGGAATGGGAGGCTGGTCAGAAACCTAAAACTTATTCAAATAATTAAAAGAACTTAATATCTGCTCAAAAAATGCAAGCATAATTTTTATAAAATTGATACAATCGTTTAGATTCTGGTTGGTTTATTCCGACCTTTTTGGTAACAATAACGCTTGTGCATTTTTGGAATGTAGGAAAACCCGGCCGTTTTGCGTGACTTATATTGTAAGAAACAAAAATGGAATAATTTGTTCAGACTATCTTAACTAACTTGCCAAAGGTGCCAATTTCGAAGTCGCTAATCACTCTAGGAGTACAACTATCAAATAAAATTAAAAGGTTAAGCTTTCATAGCCCATAAATAAATAATTCAAATGCTTTTCAGGTCAAGGCCCTACAATTTCGCAAAACCAAGTAATTCAATCAAGTCAAATAGTTGCTAGATTTGCATGTATAGAGACACCATCCATATCATCCACACAAAAAGATCATTCCCTCTCTCTCTTCCAGAAAAACACACAACGCCATGTTTCGTTGTCAGTTGGTTGCCAATTTTTCAATTGATGAGCCAGCTTTTCTTTTTGGGTATACCTTTTTGCATTCAACGAACATGTTTTTTTTTTTTTGATAATGAACCCTTAGGTAATTCATTCAACAGAGAAGAGTACAAGATTACATGGTAGAGGGATGAAAAATAGGAAAAGTAAAGCCTTCGTAAGAAACTCTATTCTGTCTAGCGAATTTAGCCAAACAATCTACCGTAACAAGCTGCTCCCTGGGTACATGCACACATTTGAAACCAATGTTAATCTTGAACAAATAAATTACATCAAGTAAATCATGATATACTCGCCAATCCAACTGGTCAGCTTGCAAGGAGTTGTTGATAACCAAATTCAAGCTGGCACAATCAGTGAGGAACACACATTCATGCACCCCTCTCTTGCTAACAGCCATAACAGCATGATGCATAGCCTTGACTTCAGCATGTAATGGTGAGGACAGAACCCCTGATTGCAATCCATACTGTAGCATGCCATCATCCTCATCCCCCAATATGTAAGCCCATCCAGCCATGTCTGACGAGCTGAAAGACCCGTCCACTTGACATGTTACAGATCCATCATGACCCTGACTAGTTGTGGAATTGTTGGTGTGAACCGAAGCCAATCCAGCCTGTAATTGTAGCCTGTTATAGGACTCAGCAAGGGATAAAAACTGCTGGGGGGTTGCCTTTTTACCTTCATATACTTCTGTGCAGCGCAATTTCCAAATTGCCCAAAGGTGATTAGCAATTAAGCGGGCCCCATTCTCATCCATTGTACTAAAGACTGTACTAAGCAAGTCAGTGACATTTTCAGGCAGTTGGTCGGTGCGAAGGCCACGCGATGATGTAATCCATAGCGCCCGTGCCCATGGACATGTGAAGAGGGCATGAGAGATAGTCTCAGCTTGAAACCCACACAGCTCACAGGGGCGTGAAGCATTAGAGATTCTTCTACCCAGAATGTCCCCAAGTGGTAAACTATTATGCATAGTTTTCCAAAGAAATAACCTGATACGTGGTAGTAAACCTTGAGTTTGCCAGATTTTTTTGAGGACTTCTTGCTGGAAGCCGTTGATGCCGGGGGTAGTTGCTATCAATTGGTACGCCTTTTTCAAAGTAAATTGGCCATTTTTAGCATAGGAAAAGATGATCCTGTCCTCCCTGGTTGAGTTGATTGAGGGTGGTTTTACTGAGATAGCAATATAAAGAGCAGCAGCAAACCCAAATTCTCGAATCAACCTCTCATTGTCCCATCCCCCATCTTGGTTGAGTAACTCAGAAACTTGAAGGCGGCTCTGCTGCACAGAGGAAGCCTTAACCTGCAACCAGAGACCATGCCATGGGTGCCCAAAAGCTTTGCAACCTGAACCATTGCCTAGTTGCCAAACAATATGATTCTGCACAGTCTGACGGGCATCCATGATGCCTCTCCAAAGAGTCGTGCACCTATTTCTTCTTGACGATTGCCAGATACTTTCATCCTTAAGATATTTGGCCTGAGCAATTTGTACCCATAATGCTGCCGAATTCGAGGCCATCTTCCAAAGACATTTTAAATTGAAAGCCGTGTTTAGGTCGTAGAGGTCACGCAAACCCAAGCCTCCACACAGTTTTGGTTTAGTGATTTTGCCCCATGCTATCAATGGCATCTTTTTACGTTCCTTTTCATTCCAGAAAAAGGAACGAATCTTGGATTGAATTCTATTTAAGGTATCCTTAGGTAAATTGGAGGTTGACATGGCATGTAACATCATGGGTTCAATAACTGATTTTATAAGAGTGATCTTACCAGCTTGTGAGAGGAAATTGGCTTTCCAGCTTTGTAATTTGTGTTCAATTTTGCTCACCAGTGGTTGGAAATGCACAGTTCTACTAGCAATTACAGGAGAACCAAGATAAACCTCATTGGGGGAAGCCATGGATGCGTTGAAAGCAGATAGCACATACTCTTGCATGTGTCGTGGGGTTGACTTAGAGAACCACACCTTGGATTTCGAATGACCAATCTGTTGCCCTGATGCAGCACAGAACTGATCCAACACAGAGATAATTGTTTGCACCTCATTGACCGAAGCTTCCCCAAAAATTAAGAGATCATCAGCATATAGCAATGTGTTTAAGACTGGGCCATTCCTAGCAATTTGGATCCCTTTCAACCTGCCATTTTCTGTGTCACGCATAAGCATTCTCGTGAAAACATCCATGCACAAGATGAATAGATAGGGTGAGAGAGCGCAGCCTTGTCTCAAACCACTACTAGGCTGAATAAAACCATTCGAGTTACCATCAAAGACTATAGAGAATTTTGCCGAGGTAACACACGACATCACCCAGGAAACAAACTGATCCGGAAAACCGTAGGCAAGTAAAACCCACTGAATAAATGACCACCTCATCCGGTCAAAGGCTTTAGATAAATCACATTTAAAGCAAAAGGAGCTTTGTTTGTAAGAAGAAGTGGAAAAGGTGTGAAGTACATCTCTAAAAACTATCACATTATCTGATATGTCCCTGCCTGGTGTGAAAGCAGTCTGATTGTGAGCCACTAGACCAGGGATCAAAGGTTGCATCCGTTTCGCTAGTAACTTAGACACCATCTTGTAGAGCACATTACACACACTAATAGGCCGATAATCTGTCACCTCAACTGGGTTATCTTTTTTAGGAATCAAAATTACATTTGACTTTGCTATATCATGTGGAAAATAACCCAAGTTGAAGATCTGTTGAATCTGATTTAAAACTGCTGGACCCAAGGTTGTCCAAAAAGTCTGCAAGGCTCGTGCATTGACCCCATCTGGCCCCGCAGCGCGATCAGGGTGAAGAGAGAATAGAGCCTGCATGATTTCATTGGAAGTCAAATTGCAAAATCAGGATAAAATGGACCACGAGAAGCCTTTTTATTCCTTTTCAAATGGGAAAAGGTTGACAGTTGTACTAAAATTAATTTTACTTCTAATTTATTCCATTTATTTGTTAATGGTTGCTGTTTCCATTACACTTGGAGCTTACCAAAGAAGCTAAGGTTTCAATGATACAGGAGCACATGCTCCTGTCAATGACAATAATTAAAAAAAGATGTTATTTTTAGCAAAAAAAAACAAGTACTATATTATCTCTCTAAAATCGATGTCTAATCAAGATGGGTCTGCTGACACACCTACTTTATTCAACCTCGCAGATGTTATTAGTACTTAGTAGCAGTGATAACAAAAGTTCTTAGGACTGCCAAAAACAATTTTTTTAATGACAAAACAAAAGTTCTTTAGTATATAATTTTTTCCTTTTTCCCATACTAAATGCCATATTGCAAAGCATGCTATCATATCCAGTCCATTGTATTGTGTTTGGATGTGTCTTTGATTAAGCGTTCAGATCAAATGTAAGTAACTCTTGAAATGCACTGTTCACATTATTACGGATATATTAAATCAGACGATGTAGAATGAACAGCAAACAGTCTACTTTCTAGGTATGAATAGAAGCACTTGAGACCTATATTTAGGATATAATTTTGTTCTTGGGACCTGAAACAATCAGGAATTAGATTCGGAATAAGCAATATTATATTATAGTAAAACAAACACTTGTTTCCATTTTAACAATTGCAGTACGTAGTCAGTAGGATGGTGTGGATCTAGTAAACACCACTTTTAACTGCCAAAAAGTATGACATTGTAAAACAATATGCGAATAATTAATCCTTACAATATCATTCGTTCTCATTATGGTCCCTAAATTCTCAGTGTAAAATATCTTACTGTTTGCACATGTTCGTTTATGTTGTTTTAATTGATACCAATAATTATATTTAGACATAATGCAAAAGAGTGTACTAGGTTATTGTCAAATATACTTTTTTTTAGGTTATTTTCAATTTTTTTTCTCTGTTTCCCAATAAAATTATATATTGTAAATACAGATAAGACAAGCTTAAAACCATATTCTAATTAGAAGGTGTCTCATTGTCACGGCTATTTTCGTGTAAGCAATAACTATATATATTACAGATTACTCATCTTGATAAATTTTTATGTAATAAAAGATTTAGAATTCCAAGAGGGGGCACAATAATAAATGATGCAAATTAAAATATCAACACCAAGAGATACTTTATCCAGATTTCTCACCGTGCATAACTTACATGAAGACAAGATAATTATCCAGTAATTCGGCTAAATATTCACTAAATATTAGTCAATTGATCACGAAATTAAGTAAAATTCCTGAAATATTCTTTTCAAAAATTAAGGATATATATAGTGAGTTCAGGGGTGGAACTAGGGGGGACAAGCGTGTGCGAGACATACGCCAATTTGACGATTTTTCACTTTGGATCTTAGTTTCGCCTATGGCAAAAAATGAAAGTCCATGTTAATTGGAAAGTCCTTCGTGCGAATAGTCTGGTAGGGAGAGAAAAATAGAAAATAGAAAAGGTCGAAAGGAAAGAGATGAAACTTACAGGTGGGGCCTCAATTAATTGGACACAAAACTGGGCTGAAGTGGGCTTTTGTTATATGAATTTTATTCTTTACTTCGTATTTCTTTTTCTTTTCATATTTTATTTTGAAATCTGAGAAGGCATCATTGCACCAATAGTTGTTTAGGTTACGTATTATAAATTATTATTTAGTTAATATGTACATAATTAATAACTATTTTGCCAATTGTAAGTCTGTAATTTATATAGATTAATACAATTAAAAATTCTATATGTTATATTGTATGATTAATAGATACTATGATAGTTGTAACTTATGCAGATTGTATAGTATTTTGATGACATGGGACAAATTATTATACGAACTATGGAGTTTTTATACAAAGTGTAGCAAATGAATAAAAATAGGTCGAGCAACATAAGATTTGGTAATCGTATTCTTTTTCGTATTTGACAATATCCGAACCATATTTGTATCTGCTTAAATTATTCTCAACCATTTTTAAAGCATAGGCTTTTGTATTTTTTTTTCATTCTTTTAGCTCGACAGTCATCGTCCAGCAATCCAAAAAAATAAAAAAGACACGTAAATAATATGGGACCAAACCTACTAAGATCAATATTTCGCCCCCCCCCCCCTCCTATTTCTCAGTCCTGGTTCCGCCCCTGAGTGAGTTAGTGACTAGCAAGTGATTAGAAGCTTGGATTGCAGCACGTAAATCTGAAAACTATATTATATAAAAGACTAGGGTAAAAGTCGGAAAGTGGCTTAACCATGTAATACAATTTTCTAAATCAACCAGTGCCACTTGTAAGTCTAGATATATATATATAATATAAGTGCCTATTTTAAAATGCAATCCAGCCATCTAATTTTGACTGGCCAATTATAGCACTTCTGTGACAGAAAGTAGTGCATTAACAACTTCAGAACCGCAAAGCACTTTACATTGGGGCCACTAATATATTTTAACTTTATTGTCAAGCTTATTAAAAACAACCTAAGCTAAACCTATTTGAGGAACTAAATCTTGGGCACAAAAACATCGTAAAAAATTACTGTTGCGCGGAAGGAGGCATGCGCGCGCATAATTAAATAAACTCTCGACCATATTTATTAAAATAAATCAATAGAATATTATATTATTAAAATTGCTTTACAGATATACGAATTCTTGTCGATGGTACTAGTGTTAGTAATGTATCAAAAATTGAAGATGGAATTATGTTCTTCTTCCCAGGTAACAATATATAAGATACCGGAGAATTATCCTATGAAATCACAAAGCATAAAGTGTACTCACTTGCTCGAATTATTCGACTTTTTATTTCCCTCTTCGGCCCACTATATATATTCTTATTTATCTGGCGAGTTCCAAGTGTAAACTTATCATCTGCGGCTTTTGGAGGGCTGCTACTTGTGTCGTGAATCATCTCTTGGTCTCAAACAATATATATGCGACAACAAAAAGGTATACCTTTTAAAAAAAAAAAACATACACACACACATATACCGAGCTCTGAGCAATTAAAAGCATAGACTACATGTGCGGTTTTACAAAAGAACAATTGTTTTTATTTTTTTAATTAGAACAGATGAAAATGACTACAAGCTAGGTTTATAATGCAAAATTATTGAAAAGTATATAATATAACTATATATAGATGTGTTTTATAATGACCACTGTAAAACTATTTTATCAATTAAATTAAATAAGATAAAGATAATTATTTTTTTGCATTTGAAATTTACAATGAATAATATTGTAATGTGACATTTTGTAAATGAGATCACTTAATCCATTTATGCAAATATATACTTTTGATATTTTTCTTCCTTCTTTTGAGAAAATGAAACACCCAATCCTCTTTTTTAATTTTAAATCCGGTGTTGATCTCTCACCATCAAGGTTGAGAACCATTATACATGACAAACCAAACTAACTTGATTTTTATACTTTTTAAAGATTTAGAACCAAAAATTTTATTTATTTTCTCTGTTACAAGTCATAATCAATTTTTTTCCTTTCTTACTAAAAATTTTCTAAAAGTAATTGGTATATAAATTCAATGATGTTTCAAACTATGGACATTTTTTATTCTATATTATATGTATTTAGTCGATCATTCAATTTTTTATTGAGCAAAATGTATAAATTTGGGTCAATTTTTTTTTTGAAAATTAAATGTAATGTCATTACAAATAAAATGCGTAGAATACAAACTGGCTTTTATAGTATGCCGTAACATATCATTTCTAGATATCTCACTTACTTAATATAAAGCACTTCAACTCGTTTTATGCTCAACTATACAGTATGAGCAACAAGACACCTTTTACAAAAAATCTAAGAGTGCTTGACAAGATCACAGATTCTAGCATTTTCCGTACGCCTATACTTAGGCATCAGCTCCAAAGCACAAAAAAATCGTGCGTGCATCCCTTTCTCTAACGGAATCCTCTTTATTTTAATACACTCTATAAATAGGATTACGTAACAATACACTTCGTTGGAAGCAAAATAACACGGAATAATAATATTTTAAACAAATCACTTGTAAGTGGGTTTGATGCTTCGGTTCAAAATTTTTAATCCTCGGAGAATAGATCCCTCCAATATATATATATATATATATATATATATATATATATATATATATATATATATATATATATATATATATATATATATATATATATATATATATATATATATATATATATATATATATATATATATATATATATAGAGTTTTGCTATGGTGGGTCGCGACTCACAGACCCTTTGGTGAGTCGCAATCCAGACCATCCGATCCGCTTCAAAATTCGTGCGGATATCTGAGTCGCTGGACCGCATTTAATTTTTTCCGTTCCGTCTGTTTTGTCTCCGCCTCCCCCCCCCTCTCGAAATCGATAGATCTGAGCGCCTCTCTTTACCTCCATTAAACATTAGAAAGCAGATTTAATCGGAGCACACGATTTCTCTACAACGTGCGACTCCTCCTCTTTGATCTGAGCACCTCCCTTCGACTTGCGATTCTCAGCCTACTTGATCTGAGAGCCTCCTCTTCGATATTCCTCCTCTTTGAGAATTTGCCTCCTCGTCATTGTTGCTTCATCTCTACTACTGCACGACTTTGGGTTAATTTGGTTAACAAATGCTGTTGTGAATTCCAGTGAGCAAGTTCAATTAGAGGTATGTGTAGACTCAAGTTCACGAACCTCATTAGAAATTCCAAATTCCCCTCTCGGTTTGGTAATCTTTCACAAATTCCAACCATTGCAAAATGTTGAATTAGAAATTTCCTGAACTTTAACGAAAAATGCTCCTTATTTGAATCTGGTGACTTTCTGTAATTATAATTGGATGTGTTTCTTAAAAATCAATTACCTTTTTCTTCAATTTTAGCACAACACACGAAATACATGTGTTCAATTGGTTTTTTGTTGCTTTAATTTGATGGGGGGACAATTGGGTTGGTACAGGTACTGAGAAGAGACTGATGCGAGTGCCAAATTGCGATGGTTTTTCTAGATACGGCTTGGCTTCAGGATGCTCAGTTGTACTAATTGCCAACAAGTTTACCACTTCATGCTACCTTAACCAAATCAAATTGGGCATGATATTGAAATGCATACACCGGTTTCAGTTTCATTTTTATTATTATTTTATTTATTATTTATTGTACTTGGCCAAGCTTATAATACTACCATGATGTCATTGTTGGAATCAGATTACAGCTTCTTGCCTGGGTTCCCTCATGTTATTGTTCAGTAACATTGAGATGTATTGTAATGTGCAAATATGATATAAACCCATAGCTGATGCTAAATTCAAGAAAATGTCCACTTGTAAGTACATTTCATATTCACAATTCCTGTTTTTTTTTCCATAATGCTGGCTTCCTGCAAACTGATTTGATAATCTATTTTTGTTTAATCAATGTATTAGGCCCACGACAATGGAAAAGCAAATTTGGAGATAAGTGAGGAAAGCATTGAAGAATCAGATTGTAGCAGCAGAAGCCAATCTTTGTCCAATGAAATTCATTTGAAATGTTAGGTTTATTAACTTGATGCTTACTTTGATTGTGCGCGTGTTATTTGCTAAACTGGATATGTACTAGGTTGCTAAACTGGTTGTGTACTATTTGCTATATTTTCTTTTGTTATTTGCTTGTATTTGCTATATTGGATATGGTAGTATGTGTTATTTGCTTGTATTTATTTATTCCTTGATTTCTTTGTTTATTCTTTAATTTCTCTGCCATTATTAAGAAAAAATAGGGAATGTTATGCATAAATACACACCAATAATGATCTCTGTCTCGGCCTAGGTACCTTTGGGTACCTGCGTTTCTAATTTTGATGCTTTAAATATTATTAAATTGTGTGATATAAAGCATAACCTGTACTAAATTGTGTGATACCAAGCAGCTGCATATGATAAGCAACTACATGTGAAAACAGTATGCTTCAGAAATAATTTGTGCTTCGAACTACACTTAGAAACCCAACTATTCCAAATTGTGCACATAAGCTGTACCAAGCATGGTACAACTTCCAACCCGTTTGTGCTTAAGAAAAAAACAGTGCTATAAAAATAAAAAGGTACATAAACTTGTACATAATATAAGCATGGTACACAAACGGTGCTTTAGAAAAAATAGTGCTATATGTTAGTTTAGTGCATAATTTTCATTTTATGATTAAATACTCCTAATTATCCATAAACAATCATGCACAAACACGGATCTTGCACTAAGCCATTCACACAAGAGAGAAAGGTTCAAGGTATACCTCTCTTGATGTAGTAATCAAGAGGCTCGAACCGGCTAGGTTGTAGGTGGTTGTGCTCGCGTCTAGCTCCCGCCTCCTTGTCGAATCACCTCGAGTCCACTTGGTATTAACCAAATCCTCTACAAGTTATGCTAGTAACTTGGAGGAAATGTCTAATCCCTAGCTTTCCCAATCTTCTAGCAAATGAACTAATTGATTTGAGGAAGAATGGAGGGCTCAACACATGAGCAATAGGGAGAGATGAGAGGGAGGAGGCGCACACCAAGGGAGGGGGGCGGCTAGGTTAGTGGGAGAGAGAGAGGGGGGGATTTGCAACCATCCACATCCTTATATAGAGTGCAAACCCTACCTACCTCACACTAACTATTTACCAAATTGTCACCCCACCTACCACCTTGTATGGCCGGCCACAATAAGGGCCTTTATGGGCCAATTGCATTGCCTCATGGGTCCACTTAATCATTCATTAAATGGCCTCTCTTGTTGCTCTCAATTTGGATCCCTATTGGGCCTTTAATTAACTATTTAATTAAAGCCCTATAAAATGCATATGTGTTAAAATAAATAATTATTAACTTAATAATAATTATTTAGGGATTAGATAATGCATTAATTTATTTCTATATGATCCCTTTGATTTAATTAATTATAACGGTCTACAACGCTATTTAATTAATTAATCAACTCATCATATTTTGCAATACCAATTATTGCAAATAAATAAATAATGCAAGCATGGTTAAAACACCAATTCTGTGTGACCCTTTGAGGATTTATGCTACGTTGGACATGGAGTTAAATCGCTATTTAATTCCAATAATCATAAGCGGTATCTAGCAACACGTTATGATTCCCAATTCGCATAAATAGTGTACAGCTACAATATTTCAATCCTGCATAAGAGAATAAAAATATATCTCTATTTTGATTCCTATGCCTCACGATATCATCGTATAATCCAAGATAGGAATGTGTCATTCTTGCAGATTATACGTTTCTTGATCTAGAGATAATTGTATCAGTTGCTAGCAAACAATCTATCTCCATCAAGGGGCCCAAACAGATATCGTCACTCACTAAGTGAATTAATGAGGGACATACGGTTTTCTTGACTATTTAACTTTTCCCCGCACAGTTCAAGAGAACATAAATAACGTCCGTATAGCAGCCCTTATCGGGAATCAGCGGTAGACGATATTTATTGAACCTATCCTCATGTGGAAAAGATAAATATCTCAAACTTAGAATCAAAATCATAACGAAATAAATAATGACACCAAAACACAATCCATATATTTATTTCGTTGGGTCATGTCCTGTACTATGTTCAATTAACATAAACATATGCAATTAAGTTGGTTACTCTTAACCTGTGATTTATAGAACTTAATCAACACTTAACTTGCATACTAATCTTATTGATAATTAATGTTCCTTGTTAATTATCAAGATTATGGACGCTTTAGATTTATTGTTGTCATTTACTACTAAATGAATCACAGTGATCTATAATTCAGATCCTCAACCTGAATGAACTGTCAACACATAAATCAAGGAACAAATGATATAAAATCATCCATAACATAAAACCATAGAAGTAGCCAAATATGATTGGCTTCTAGGACATATCTCTAACACTATAAGCATGGTAAATTATCACAATGATAAAAAATTATCTTTAAGAAATGTCACTGTACCACTACCATTATCACAGCTTGTACCAAGCTCGCATTCCTTTACTGTACCAGCTACCCAAATACAGAAGGCACACATAAGCTTAAAAACAATACATAAGCATATCCATATAAATAGAAATTAATAGTGCATAAGTATATCCAAGCTTAAAAACAAAAATTGAAAGTGCACAAGCATATCCAAGATTAAAAACAGAGGTAACTAAACCAACATATTAGTAATATCAGCTAGTCTATACAAAATGAGCAGATTAAAACCAACATATTATCATTTGTACTATCAGCTAGTCTATACAAAATGAGATAACTGAAAGCAGTCTTCATACTCAAATGCACCATCTAAATTCAAATCTTAAGATTCCTTTGCATTATCCACATCATCATTCTCTTGTTTGTTTCCTTTAGCCTTTCCATGCGCTTTCTTTAGCTGAAAAAAATGACGGATTAAAATAGAAATGTTAAACAAAAAACCAGTATAAATGTTAATTAAAACAAAAATGTAAAACAATAACTTAATTTGTGATTCTTTTCAAGGATGAAACCACATAATTGAGAGATGCATGTAACAATTATGAAAATGAATTGAGATATGCATGTAACAATTTTTTACAGAAAAGATAATTTGTGGTTCTTTTTAAGGATGAAACAACAATCGAAGAGAGATCTTACCTCGATCGCTAAAATTGAAGTTATTAAAATTTAAAATATGCTTGCTGGGATGATTTAAGGAGTTTGACCAGCTCATGCTCAAAATGAGAAAAAGAAAACAAAATTTCTTGATACTAATTGTGAGTTTGTGACCATCTAGTGAGTAATAAGACTACCAAATTCAACCATTTGGAAAGTTAAAAATCTAAATATTCCACATACTCAAAGCTCAAATCAAGGAACGCCTATAACTGATTTGAGCAAAATCAAAGCTCAGAAGTTGGCATATCCACAATTAAGGTGGTCAAAATTATAATTTAACTTAGCTATGCTATATTAGTAAAATCAAAATTAAAAAAAAAATTTATCCACAGTTGAAAAAAAAATTACAAATTAAAACAACTACTCAGGATGAGAGAAAGAAAGAACCTGTTTAGTGAGGAGGCGTTGAGAGGCTCTGAGAGAATCACTAGAGAAAAGAGGAGAGAGGAGGCAAGGCTCGTTCAGGCTTCGAAGGCAACAGTGACGAGATGAGGCGCTGATGTTGTTCGCGCTGAGGCGTGATGCTCCGATCCACTCTCAGCGTTTTCACGCGCAATGACTAGGGGAGAGAAGAGGAAACAACGAGGAGGATAGAGGAGGCGCAGCGTTTTCTCCGATTTGCTCTCGAATTGTTCTAGGGTTTGGGGATGCACTAATTCGAGAGAGACAGACAAAGCAGAGAGAGAAGGAAACGGAGAGAAAAAGAGATGGAACGGAGAAATTTTACTCGATAAAGCGCCCACCATCGCAGAGATCCGCACGAATTTTGAAGCGGATCGAACGGTCTGGATTGCGACTCACCATAGGGTCTGTGAGTCGCGACTCACCATAGCAAAACTCTATATATATATATATATAGAGTTTAGATACGGTGAGTCGCGACTCACGGACTCTCCGGTGAGTCGCGACCAAAACTCCTAGATCTAGATCAAAATGACTGATCCAAACCGTCCAACATGATCTCCCTATTGAAATCTCCGTGCAAATCAAATTTTTTATTTTTTCAAAATTTTTAAGTATTTTTTTTTCGGATTTTTAAAAACTGATGTTTTTGAATGGTTCAGAACCAATTAGATTAACGATTTTCTAAAATTTCAAAAAAATATTTAAAAATTTCGAAAAAATGAAAAATTTGGTCTACAAGGAGATTTCAATATGAATATCATATTAGACGGTTTGGATCGGTCATTTTGATCTAGATCTAGGAGTTTTTGTCGCGACTCACCGGAGGGTCCGTGAGTCGCGACTCACCATAGCTAAACTCTATATATATATATTGTCATAACTTCATATTTTATTAATATTTGAAATTTTTTAAATTCTAACATTGAATTCAAACTGTTGATCTTGTTCAATTTAACGAGCGATGCGTTTCTATATAAGTTTTATAAAATTTAAAGTTAGTTTGATACTCGATCAAGTTGTCAGAAAATGAACGAATCTAGTTAATTATGACAGATTGATTCTAATATGTTCATCATTTGATCACTTGATTGATTATCAAACAGAATTCAAATTTTATAAAACTTATATAAAAATGCATCACTCGTTAAATTGAACGAGATCAACGGTTTGGATTCAGCATTTGGATTTTAAAAATTTTAAATATTGATAAATTATGAAGTTGTGGTAACAAAAACTGGTGATAGCAGAACACTACTCTTTATTTATTTATTTATTTTGTATCGCTTGCAAAGTATAGAAAAAGGAAACTTTTTTATTTCCATTTATAAATGAAACACAAATGATCGGGCTTGACGGATTTGACATAAGGGTCGGATTAGACCGGATTTGAGGATAGGAAGGAGCAAGTTTGAAGGATTTTTTTTCTAAATATGTAGCCCGGATATTTGAAAATCCGGCCCTTCTAAGTCCTTGGTCTTTCAAATGGCCAAGCTCAAGAATCCAAAAGACTCAAAGAATTCCATATGATATATTTTGATATTTGATCATTATTTCTTATTGTCAATTTTTCCATCCTTAAGATCTAGACTTGAGATTGGCTATGTTACAGCAACATATGTGGAGTTACAAAATTTGATTTTAGTTAGTATATTAATAAAAAAATTAATTGTAAATAAAAAATATTTAAATTTTTTAACATAAAAATAAAACGTACCTCTTTTTAATTAAAAAGAAACTTGAATCTAACACATCGGTCATTGAACCTAGAAATGAAGAAATTATGATTAAAGAACGTAAGTATTTTAGATAACGTTAGTTTAATATTAAATAATTAAATTAAATTATGCATGAGAATATTACCTTCAACTTTGAAAATCACATAGTATTACAGTTAAGATTAATTTGTATTTCTTCTATAGAATCCTTATTATTCTATTAAATTCTATTGAATTGGCGCTTTCAAATAAATCGAGTCGGAATAGGCCAGACTTAGTCCTTCGATATCTGTCCCATCAAAATACATTCTTATTGAAAATTAACTCCGATCCTTTCAAATCTATCTTTTTTAGGTCCTTGTCCATTATAAATCTTTCGAAAGACCAGTCCGGTCATGGTTTAAAGACGATCCTTCAAAAGACAGGTCAAGAGATTAGGACTTTTGACATATCACTGAATGAATGTCAATGGCACATACGAGATTCTTAGAAGGACCATCATTATGCCAAGTAGATAGCTTATTTTTCCCTCAAGCATTAGATGCATGCATCTGCTTTACAAGTATATATATGAAGAAGAGAGCATATGATTTTGTACTCTGTTATAGGCTTCAAGGCCCAAAATGGACCTTCAATTGGGTTATAGTTAGAATTCATTTAGAAGGTGTTTTTATTGGCCCATATACTCCGCAAGACGAGCATTTTGGTTTTCTTATTTTATTGTTTTTCTTAAATTTAATCACTTTTTTTCAAGTTTATCATCCTACCGTGTTTGTGCATGCCACAATATTACAACCGATTTTTTATGGTTCTAATAATTTGACACGTGAAACTCCATAAAATGGTGCTTTATATGCAAACATAACTATGGTCAACATAACCAATTATAAGTCGTATTTGTAGATTATTATTCTACATCAAACCCAAAAGTTAGATTGGTAAATTTATGGGCTAAGCTTCTCAAGATACATAAATAAGAAAAGAAGCAATTTGGTTGTTGCTGGAATGGCCGAAAAATTTAAAAATAATATTAAATTAATATAATATATTAAAAATAATATCAATATAATAATATTTTTTAAATAGTATCACAAGATCGGAATCTGGGATTCCGACCGTAATTACGGAATTTCGGATACCGATCTTAGCTAAGAACGGAATCTCGGTTTCCGATTTTAGCTAACTACTCATTTAAATATTATTTCTAATATTTAAAGCTAAGATCGGAATCCTAATTAAATATAAATTTATTTAATTTATTTAATTAAATATAAATTTAATTATTTTTTTAATTAATTTATTTAATACATATAAAAATCATTTTGTTGCTATTACAATTTAGTTCGAGGCAAATTAGAGACGCATTTGAATTATCTTTCAACTTTCGAGTCATTGTGAGAGGAATAGAGGACGTGCATGCCTATGGAGGACACCGAAACTTAATGAAATAAGAGATATTTGAGTAAGGACATGAGAAAATGTGAGACAAAGAGGAATAAATAATGATAAACGGGTGGGTTGAACTATACACGGATTTACTAGTACAAAATCCATAACCCAACTCGAAGTATCGAGTTTGTCAAACTTAGAACCCGTACCCAACCCAACATTATGCTATCCGGTAAAAAACGGTTCGGGTCGGGTGGGTTGAATGGATTGAACGTATTTACGGTTTTTTTGTACACCCCTACATGCGTGAGAAGGACCGGAGACTTCACGCATGATAATCTAACGGCTGAAGTTATTGCCAACTATATCAGAAATGCAGTAAAGAGAGATGTCGGTATTTCCTTACCGGGCGTGAAATCTCTATTGGAGAAAGAATACCCAAATGTGGTGCCCACTTGTAACAATATTTGGCATGGGCGAGAGAGAGAGCAATCGAACATCTTTTCGGATCGTGGGAAGATTCGTACAACAAACTCCCGAGTCTTTTATTGGCTATACAGATGACGACACCCGAGACGTAGATCAAATGGTTGTTTAAAAATTTATAACTTTAATGTAAATTAATTAAAAATTTATAACTTAATTATTTATTTTTTAATTAAATAAATTAATTAAATTTATATTTAATTAAATAAATTAATTAAATTTATATTTAATTAAATAAATTAATTAAATATTATTTCTGATATTTAAAACTAAGATCGGTATCCGGGATTCCGTAATTGCGGTCGGAATCTCAGATTCCGATCTTGTGATACTATTTAAAAATATATTATTATATTGATATTAGTTTTAATATATTCTATTAATTTAATATTATTTTTTAATTTTTCGGCTGGAATGGAGACTTAAGATTTTTAGCCCTTTATATTTTTGAAGTTTTCAAGCCCATTTTCAACTGTCTTTATGGGCCGTCCCCACACATCTAAGGGTGCGTTTGGATGAGAGAAGAAGAAGAGGAAGAAGGAAGATGGAAAGAAAAAAAATTATAAACAATTCAAACTCTTCACAAAGTTACACACTTCCCAATACTTCTTCCCATTTCTTCCCTTCTTCCCTTCTTTCCACACCTATCCAAACGCACCCTAAAAGAAGAACTTATTACCAACTCTCTAGGCCGCTATTTTTTCTTGCTGCTCTCATGTGTGGTAAAAGTTGTTTTTTTTTTAAAAAAAAAAATTGACGGTGTAACAGGAAAACTAAATATTAATAATAAGATCTTTGAAAGAAAGAGCAATTCTGTTGACATGATAATACTTTATCTGTTGGTGATACCCTTTCTTATAAAATTGAGTGTCCCTTAATCCCTCCATCCATAGTTGACAACCAAAGTGCGGTGAATTGCCTAGATACCACGCATCTATTTGACTATCTTTTGGATAAACGTACGGATCAGTCTAGGTCATGTAGTATGTTTATTTCCAGTAAGTAAACTCCAAAAGTGGATAAATATAAAAGACAGAGAGAAATGTACTGATAATTAACTTTTAAAAAAAATCAACAAAAACAACATCTTATGTATTACAGACATTTTAAAAATGTACAGTCTTTTTTTGCGCCAAATGTGCATCTCATCTTTGAAAAATCATATTATCAGAAATGCAATCAATTTTATTTGAATGTAAAATATTTGCATTCAATATTTGAAATTATATTATCTTTGAAATAAATAAATTACAACACGTGTAGCTTTGTCAGAATTGGGTTTGAAGACTGCTTTATTATTTTTTTTCATTTGTGCCACTCTAATTACACGCACCTTAATGCACTAGATAATAGATATCAACTCTCTCGAATAGACGCAAGAGTCCAGAGTAAAGAGATGACGTCAAATTTATTTATATTTTTTACGGTGGAAAGGATCTAAAAATTCCCAACCACCATCCAAAGTGCACGTCACTTTGATAATCACAGGAAAGAGAGATTATCCATCACGCACATGTTACCTTCTCTGTAAGCACTCTTTTCTGTTGTTTATTCCTGTTACACTGTGTTTGGTTTTTGGGAAGAGAATGGAAAGGAATGGAAAATATAGAAGGGAAGGAAATAGAATGGAATGGAATGGAAACAAATTTACATCTCTTTGTTTGGATGATTAATGAAAGGGAAGGAAATTTTTTTCCTTCCTTTTTTTTCCCATGTTTGTTTGATCGAATTAAAAGAAAGTAAAAATATAACTAATTAATAACAAATGACCATTATAACCTTGACTCTTTCAACATGATGTAAAGTTATGAGTTATGACCATTGTGAGACAAATAATAATTAGGCTTTTATACAATACATCCATTCAGTTTGGTGCGTGCAGTTTATACAATACAGCCTTTCAATTTTATTTTTTGGTCCAAGAGTACATCCATTGCAGGCTACCTTGTTTTGGGCAGCTGTTTGATCCAAAAAAAAAAAACGTTTGTTCAAGGAAATAAAATTAATGAATAATAAATAAATGCACATCGCACAACCCTCTATGTACACTGCGTTAGAAAACTGAAATTAGAAACCTTCTTTTGTCATGAAATGCGAATTAACAGGAAGTGTACCATTTGAGTTGCACTTGACTGATACTTTACACACCAATTCATGCTACAGGTACTCATTTGGCTTGTACCTGACTTCATCTTATTTTGCATAAGTCTATTTATGAAATCAAACATGAAAATTATATGGCAATGAGCTCATATCCTAAGCGTACTGCGTACCATTTGGCTCATATTTTCCCAAATTACTGAACCAACAGCAATATACTATGAGAGCAAGCATAGTACACGCTGATTCAATACCAGCATGGTGCTGCTACAGCGGTACAAATAACAGCCTGCAAAACATGCAGAAAGTTAATTACCTTGGACCCATGACGGTGACAGCATCAGCCAGGCTGAAATTTTCAGAATGAGAGATATTAAAACACATACCAGAATTTTCATTCTGAAATTTTTTTGTTGAGATGCTCAGATTTCTTCTCCTCCTTGTAGTACTTACTGTACATGTGTGAATGTTTATATCATCCAAAGAGAAAACTTCAAATAAAAATTACTTAACAATAAGGTCGTATACGTATCCTTAGAGTTCTTCAGATCTATACAGTAAAGGCACACCCTATGTCAAAGTTTATAATTTTTTTTTTGGAGCTCATGGTTGATAAAATAAATTGTCAGCATATTTATTTCGTCAGTACCAATTGATGCATCACCACACCAATTTGCCCCGTGACTATTGGATTCTCATACAACAGATATAATACTGAAGGTCAAAAATTGAGTAAAAACAAAGAAAAAAAAAATATTTAGTGAAGAAACTTGGAATTAAAACAAAGCAAAACCCTTCGGAAGAGGAGGGAGGCAGATACGGTAGACAAAATCGATTTATTTCTTGCACGGAGAGAATTAGCACCAAGGTTCTTTTTACAGACTGAAAGAATTCGTGCCAAGTTAATTTCCTTCCGGAAAGGAAGAAATCGCTGAAAGATTTTGCATCAGTCGCGCCAAAAAGAGGAGATCGCGAGGGCATCCTTGTCCGACAAAAAGATTGAGATTTTCTTGCTGTCTGTTACACCCCGATTCGGGGGGTACGATTTTTGTATAGAAAGGAAAATCCGCGATGGAAATATGTTTCCATCGGTTAAATTTTTTTCTTCCGCAGATGGCGAATCCAAACGGGGTAATTTTTGGATTTTACTTCCCTTCAGCGATTTTACTTTTGTTTTCCGAAAACCAAACAGACTGTTAGAGAAAATATCCTAATCCCCATTATATCATATATCTGACAAAATCTAGGTTTTATTAGAGATACCAAGCAATTATCATTCCATTGAGTCCTCCCTTTCATCATATAATTTATTTGGATTTTAGACTATCTAGGTTTTCAAGCTTTAATTTATTTATAAATTATTTTTTGAAATAAATGTTCAAATGCTTTCTTTGGCTTTGAAAAATAGACTTGATCATTGCGGTCTTTCCTAAGAAAAAATTATTGGTATTTCTAAAAACAAACTTTAGACGTTTTCTATTAAATGATGCAATACAGCACACGTATTTCTTGATCTTTGGTTGAAATATATTATTTTAGTTAAATAGAATATATTACTTTGAAGGAATGTTATATTGTCTTAGTATAAAACCGTTCTGCTATTAGCCTATTATCATTAAAACATTATTGTCAGAATATAATTATAAAAGGTTGTAGATTTAGACACACTAAAAGCGACATCTCATTCTTTAAAATTAATGTATTGTGCATACAGTCAATTGAAGCCTATCCTTTCATCTACCAGCCCCACTATTTTACGGCATATTTCAGAAGATTCCATAAATTTGCAAACAGATTACAAATTTTATTAAACCATATGTCTAAAATTTAACTTTTTGTTCAACTTATGTAATATTTTATATTCTAGCAATGGAAACCATTGGTTCGTCTTCAAAATGCGTGTGACTGTATCAGGCAATACCTAATTGTCCTACACATGTGATCCCCACAAAAGGATTCTTCTTAAAAAAATAATAATATTAAAGCATTGATAATGGTTTATTAATTAGCTCAATTACTTCTACCAAATTGTTTAGGATCTTAACCATAATAAAAACAGCTATAAAACTTATCAATACAGCTATAAAAAAAAGTGAAAAAAATAAAATAAAAGCACACATAATCAAAGAAAACGATATTGGGTCACATTTGAATTGTCCCTTTTTAGTGTCAAATTTAATTGTGCGAATCAAGTCATACTTCATTCCAATCATGTCAATGATATAAGTGAAGTTATCAGACGGCGACCCACAAATGCGTAAGTATTACCAAACTAAATATGTACAAACTCAAAACAATTTTAATTTGAAACACAAAAACGTAGAACAAGTCGAGCTCCCACTTCAAGTCAACATTTATTTATTTGACCATAAAAAAATTGGCAAGGTTGCCCTTTCTTGAACGGATCACCTTGCTTTGATTATCGTTTAAGTACATGAGAATATTTTAATCAACTTCTTAGGACTTTTTTAAATGATGCTTGCGATTAAATTATGTATGTTAGAATTTTGTATTGTTTTAAGGGGATACGCTTGGATAAAGGAAGATTGTTGTATATTTTTCAATTTACTCAACATTTAAATATTTTGTCTATGTAAACTTCATTTGTACAAAGACTTTCTTCTGAACTTTCTTATAGCATATGTACTTGAATGCAGTCCTGTATTCCATCATAGAAATTAATAATTATTATTCAGGTTGTAACATTCTTGTAATAAAAATAACTATTGTTGGATAAATCATACTAAGTAATATAAATATTTTTTATTGTTGCGTGAGAAAAACAGTGCAAGGAAAAACCAAAGAAATTGTTTACTTCGACAGACAAGTTGGCTGCACCATTGGCTCCATTTGCACGAAATGACAGCAAAATTTTATCTTGAAATTGCTATTTTATAAAGTTGGCACTATAAGAAGTTAGGCAAAAAATCATTGAAATCTTTGACAAAAATAGATTGAAAACTAGGCATATGTAAAATTAACCATAAATAGTCAATTTTAATTAGAGAAAGGCCACTTTCAAGGGAACAAACATGCTGAACCGGAGCTAATTTTGCCATAATGGAAAAGTTCCATATCCCAACAAAATTGTAAATCTTGCAAATAAAAATATCTTATTGTATTGTCCCTAAAATTATGAGAAACATCCATACGTCCTTATTGGATATGACAGCAAATCAATAGTGATTCATCCATCGACGTTTTGCATGAAATGCTTTACTATTTAGTCAGGGAATGCTTTCAATTTTCATTTTGAAATTTAATAAAAAGACAACGAACAAACATTAAGACAATGTATGAACTTTGCTGTATTAACATGAGTTTTGGTGCCCAAGACGACCAAATTTATTCTGACAAGCACCGACAATGTACAATTTCAAATTTATATAGGATTTGCACTTAATTTGTTTTTTAAAAAAGCATGATTAAAAAACTTGTACAATTTTATTTTGTGCATGAACCTTTGCGTTGTATATCCAAATTCATACCCGAAATAGATCGGTGATTTGAGCCTAGAGAGTAATTTTTTTTTTTAACAAAAGTTATGGTGCATGATTATATAGATATGTTTGGGAAAGGTATAAATTAGGATGATGAGTATATGAAATTTTTTTTTATCGCACTTATTTCTAGAAATGGTAATAAGATATTAACTCTTATCCTTTCATTTTATCCCACTTATTATTTATTTTTCGTTCTTTCCGTGAGGGGATAAGAAAAGTTATCCTTTTATCTTGTTATCCTTCACTTTATTTTACTTTTAAAAGAATAACACATAACCTGTGTACCAAATTCATAGATTTTTTTTTTCCGGATGGCAAAATCAATATTTGATATATTATATAACACATAGGTAAAAATGTAAATAGTTCAATTATAACAAAAAAAAATTTTGAATAAATTGCCATATCCGAAGAGAAAATTACGGGAAAGAATTGCCAATGAAACAATCGAACTGGCGTCTCCCAGAAGACAAAGGTGTAGGAAATTGTTGTACAAACAATGTATTGTTTTGTTGGCGATAAAATTGGTAATAAATAAAATATTAAATTTAATACTTGAAAGGGGTAGAGCGAAGAAGTGTCAACGGACGCGAGTTTCTATTCAAATACAGCGAAATTCCCATCCCATTACTCCTCTCTCTCTTCTCTCTTTCTCTCTCTCTCAAATAATACTTAGCACTGTGTAAACCAAGCCACTCAAGAAAAATACAAACGAGAGAAACCCATCAACCTCTTTCTACTACCATGTATCAGTATCACTTCGCAATCATCTAAAAGCAAAGCACTTTCCAATTTCTGAATTTGCTAATATAGGAGTGTGAATCGAGGCCAATTAGGAGATTGATCGAGCGTAATTTCTGCGTTGTTGAGATTAGTTGCTTCAAGCGAGGTAAAATCCCACTCTAGCACGCAATTTTTTTTTCCCTTTTAAACTTGTTTTGTTTTTATTTGTTGGTATTTTTACTAGTTTTCTTGTGATCAAGTAATTTTTTGCATTGAATTCTCATGATCCTTTGATTGTGATTAAGCGATTGCATCGATAGCCTTTTTGGTTGGGATAAATAAAGGATTTGAACTGGAATTCCACTTTGTTTGAAGTTTGAAGTATGAGATAGTTACATTGAGTAATTGTTTTCCTTAATCTATTAGTAAAATTCTGTAACTTTGCTGTTTTCTGAACTTCCACAAGTTAGAAATTAACACAATAGAACATTAGAAATTGTGCAGGTTAGGTTAATATCCTTCTCCGTGTTAGTAAAGTGTGAAGAAGACTTCCCAAATATTTTTTTTTTCTAATTGTTATTTTTCAATGGCTTCTACTTTTGCAAAGAGTTTGTTGGAAGCTTTTTATGATTGTAAAAAGCTTGTCAGAGGTTTTCTTTTGATGTTTTCACTCTAATTCCTGATCTCACATTGTACCAGGGTTAATGCAATGGATAAGTCTTCAGAACATCCGATTTTACCAGGTAATCTATATGCTGACTAGACATTTATTTTTCCTTGCTTTTTTTTTCTATCAATTTGAGTTGCTCAATCTTCTTTCTGAAATTTGCAGAGGCTTTGGGCATCCCATCAGTGAGAACAAACCGTACTCCAATGGCAGTGAGCAATGCATGGAAAATACCATTCACGTCTCGTTTTGGATCAGCCGACACCAGTTTCTTCTCCAGTTCCTTACCCATTCTTCCTCATGAGAAATGTACTTCAATTAATATTTTATTTTTAAATAATTCATAATATTATGGCTCCTTTGAACTACTACTTTCTGTGCTAATGCATCTGATCCTATATAATTTCTCTATTTCAGTAATTGATTCTGGTCATGGGACACCATCAGTAGATGGTGGCACCCCTGACTTGAAACATTTGAGAGACGACATGGGTTTAAAAGAGCAGATCGATGACTTCGTCCTGCCTGATGAAGAGGAACTTCTAGCGGGATTGATGGATGATCTTGACATGCCAGGGCCCGCAGAGGAAATGGACGATTATGACGTGTTTGGCACTGGGGGAATGGAGATGGATTCTGACCCAACCGAGGCCATTACGATGGGTTTCGCAAGGACTACTTTGGCTGATGGCTTAAAATTGAACGGGACAGTTGGTCAATTTGGTGGTGTTAGTGGGACCGTGGCTGGGGAGCATCCATACGGAGAGCATCCCTCTAGAACATTGTTCGTTAGAAACATTAACAGCAATGTGGAGGATGCTGAGCTCAGGGCCATGTTTGAGGTAACTTTTTGCTTTCATTTGATCACGTATAAGTAGAGGTACAAGAAATCAAAAGGTTGTTGTTCCTATTCCTAATTCAAGTGTAGGCATCTGGTGATCAATCTGCTAATATTTGAAATTTGATATTGGTTTGTTCGGTCAAGTGAGGTTTTTCCCCATGATGTATCTTGTGATTTTTGTTTTTATAACATTTTTCTTTATTGCATGTCTTTTTTCTTTGTCCCAATAGCTGTAATTTATTTTATTATTATTTTTTTAGCAATACGGGGACATCCGGTCTCTATACACCGCAACAAAGCACAGAGGTTTTGTGATGATATCTTATTATGATATCCGAGAAGCACGAAATGCGATGCGTGCACTACAAAATAAACCCCTGCGCAGGAGGAAGCTTGATATTCATTTCTCAATCCCCAAGGTTCATTTTTTAATGTGTATTTTCAACAGATTAATTTATGTCTAGATTAATCCCGGTTTGTTTGTATTACTTTGTCGTTGTTTATCATTTAAGTTAATGTACTTTCAGATTGGTTTAAATCATGTTATAACAGTTATATTCTTGATGCATTTTTGCAGGACAACCCATCTGAGAAAGATTTGAACCAGGGAACTTTGGTCATTTTCAATTTGGATCCCTCAGTTTCTAATGAGGAGCTTCGTCAAATTTTTGGCAACTATGGTGAAGTAAAGGAGGTTAGCAGTGATTTTCTTTTTTCCTTTGCTTCTCTCTTTTAGTTGATCTCTGGCCATCTAATTTGTTTATTCTTCTTTGTGAATGAATTTGAAATAAATTTATGTGCTGTCATTGTAGATCAGAGAAACTCCACATAAACGACACCATAAGTTCATAGAGTTTTATGATGTGAGAGCTGCAGAAGCTGCCCTCAGAGGCTTGAACAAGAGTGAAATTGCAGGAAAAAGAATTAAGTTAGAGCCAAGCAGACCGGGAGGTGCTCGTCGCAAGTATGTCTTTCATTCCATGCTTTTGCTGATTACGATGTTGTCTATATTATGCTATATATCTGACTGTATAGAGTGTTAGCTATATTTTGTTTTTATATCTTTAATCTTAGTGTTTTGAACCTTGTTTATTCAGCTTGATGCAACAACTAACTCATGACTTGGATGACGACCCGAGACTGTACAGGCAGCATGTTGGTTCCCCTATAGGGAACTCTCCTCCTGGTATTAGTTGCTGCCCCAGATCTTTTCTTATTTGCGAAGTATCATCTAGGCCCAGACTTAAAACTAAGTTATTGCAAAAAGTTATTTGGCTGTTGACTTGTGTTTGCTATTCATTTTTATATATAACAGTATACCTGTGGAACCATATAACTCAGCACTTCCCATTAATATATTAATGCATTTAATTTAATTGAATTTTACTTCTTTTTCCTTTACAGGAACATGGGCATTTAGTCCAACAGACAGTAGCTTGATTCAGAGCATTAGCAAGTCGCCGAGTAGCACCCGGGTCATCAGTCCAATTGGTAGCAACGGGTTCTCTGGTTTGTCTTCCCTTCCTGCAACATTTATGCCAAGCAACTCGGTGAAAATTGCCCCAATAGGTAAAGACCCTAATCGCACCTCCATTTCCTCTGACAATCCGTTCTCGCACGCCCACTCTTTTCCGGACCATGCTACTAGTGATGCCATGAACTCTAGTCCAGGAACCTTAACTGGGCCCCAGTTTCTTTGGGGCAGCCCCAAGCCCTACTCTGAAAACTCTCAATCTTCATCATGGCAATCTCCACCAACAGCAATGCCATCTTTCTTACCAAATAAAACCGCCCATCATCTGCAAGGTGCTCCAGGGATCTTGTATGGGACCCAGCATCACCACCATGTAGGCTCTGCTCCATCAGGCGCATTCGAGACCCACTTTGGCTTCTTCCCAGAATCACCTGATACATCTTTGATGCCGCCAAAGTTTGGAAGCATTGGGCCAGGCCGTAACAGTGGGATGATGATGAATCTGGGGTCGCCTTTTGAAAACAACTCTCCTAAGTTCAGAATGATGCCACAACTGCCGCCACAACAGAGGCTAGGTCCCTCACTGTTTGGGAGTTCTCCCTTTGGTGGGGGATTGATGCCTGTTGGTTTGGAGGCTTTGGCCCGCACAAGGAGGATGGAAAGCCCCAGCCAGGTCGAAAGCCGAAAGCAGTACCAGCTGGACTTGGAGAAGATTATTATCGGGGAAGATAAACGCACCACTCTGATGATTAAAAACATCCCCAATAAGTACTTTTTTTTCCTGGAAAATTTTTTAAATGAAGTAATTCGTGATATACTAAAAATTATGTGGAATTTCTAAATCAAAGGACCATACATTACAGTGACTGGAAAGCAATTACATAGTTGATCATAAATACTTGTTAGTTGTTGTATTTCAATTATTGCTTTTTAATTTGGTAATTGAACTTTTTTGGTATGGATTTGACAGGTATACGTCCAAGATGCTGTTGGCTGCTATTGATGAGCAGCACAAGGGCACATATGACTTCTTTTACTTACCTATTGATTTTAAGGTAACACTTCCTCAGCAGTTGTGAGCTAAGTCTTTTCTTTCCTTTCCTATAAATTTTTGGGTCTCATGAATGTTCTTGAAAATTTAAGCTTGCCCTGACACTAGAAGTCTGCACAACTGTTGGAGATTGAAACTATTCTGTCTTTATTTTAATAGAATAAAGCTGTTGGTTGGGTGATGTGGTACTAAATAGATTTAGGGTGCAAATCTGAATTGTTATTTGACTAAAGATTCCTTTTACAGATTCTTGATTGAATTTATCTTTCCTTGGATGATTTAATTGTCTTTTCTGTAGAATAAATGCAACGTTGGGTATGCGTTTATCAATATGTCTTCTCCTTCGCACATCGTGTCCTTCTATGAGGTACATTTCTAAACCATACCATGATAATTGTGCACACAAGTAGTTAATGTCTGTAAATGTATAGTGGAATCAATTTGAGTTATCCTTGTCTCATCTTAGCACTCTTACAATGGCAGAATGGGATAAAACATTTGCAAGTTAGCTTCTATGTTCATCTGACACGAATCTTAAGCAAATACTTCTTTTTTTTTGTTTTGTCTTTTTAGCCCGAGGAAATTGTAATTTGTTTTCTTTTTGGTGCAAATACTATGTACTTCTTGTTCTTATCTTTTTTCCAATGTACAGACATTCAATGGGAAAAAATGGGAGAAGTTCAACAGTGAAAAGGTGGCTTCCTTAGCATATGCAAGGATACAGGGTCGACCAGCACTTATTTCGCACTTCCAAAACTCTAGCCTCATGAATGAGGACAAGCGGTGCCGACCCATCCTTTTCCATTGTGGTGAAGGTCCTGAGGCTGGACACCAGGTACTTCAATTTTTCCCCTTAATTTTCAAAATCATGCAGAAAACTTCCCTACTTCTTTGCCTTGTTCAGAGTTTGAAGTCTGTTGGGGATATAAATTTGAGCTGTTCATATTTTGAGGGACCAAATCATCTGAAATGTACGAGTCAATCTGGTACTATTATAAATGTAATAGATAGCTCATATGAGATTAAAGAATTTTGCTTATCATCTTACTTTGTTTGAGGCTAGGTAAGAGCATCGAAAGGTGATGGAATACATGGTTTATAAAAAGAAAAAAAAAAATTGTGAAAATGCACTTCTCTAGTCATGATGGTATACTGCAAGTCACAACTGTATGTTAGGTGAAGTTAAGGTGTCTATACAAATTGGATTATTATTGGGAAAGAGGAGCACTAGAGATAATTATTATTGTAGAATGTGTTGTATACTTTTAGTGATGCCTTTTCATAAACATATTTAGGTGCACAAATCACCTCTCTTTATTTGTTATCATTTGGTATGATTTACTTATGATGTGTCATGTGACTGCTTTAATTAACTATGGTATATTTGTAATCTTTCTTCTGTTTTATTATGGTGTTGGATCTTCTTAACTGAAACTAAAGGGTTACCCATTTTTAATACAGGAACCATTTCCTTTGGATGGAATAACTATTCATGGGTCCCTTCAAGATGAGCCCGGAGCTATGGAAGATTGGGCTGAGGGTTCATCAAAGGGAAGTCCCTCTGACAGAGCTGGTGACATATTTTGACCAGTGAGTGGGCCCGGAAAATGAGTAAATAATTGTCAATTCCAGGCCGGAGTTTGCATGCATTGACTGTGCGAATAGATAAAAAAGTGTAAAGAATTGAGGGAGAGGTCTGTTGTTTCTGTTGTGTAACTCGGTAATGAGCGGGTGCGTCCTCTTTTTGGGTAAAGGGCGCTTTTGAGTATGTTTGAAGTGTAAATTGACTTGCGAGGAAATTCCAAGCTCTCAACCTTTTGTATAGATATGAAGGTCGAGACGTAAAGGGCTATCTGTGTATTTTGTAAAGAAATGGTCAGTAAAATGTACAGTTCAACTCTAATGTCAGCTTTGCTTTGCTTTGCTTGATATCCTCCTTGCTGTGATTTTTTGGATCCACAATTTATTGTCCCTGAGCTAAAAATTTCCCTTTGGCTTTAGTTTTTGTTTTCATGTTTTGGTTTGGAATTGACCAGGAAATATTCAAATTGCATAGAAAATAAAATGTTAGCAATTTTCTGTAATATGGGCTGCAACTTTTGCAAGCCAACGATCAACATCAGCATGGCTGATATTGGTCTTTTTCCTACCTCGATCATAATATTTTACATATAATTTATTGAATACTTTTTTTCAGCTTAATCAGTAACTCAACGCTAGAATGTGTGCAATGTTAGTGCATCATCATTACCACAATATTATCATTTCTGAAACAAAAATTGTAGTACTATACGACGCTCGTCTTTTCTGATTCCAAATACAAAAGCGACCTTCAAAAACAAGCCCAAAAGAAGACGCTTATCTATAATTAAGGATCTGCTCCCCAATTTAAAAAAGAAAGAAAAAAAAGAAAACATTTACACCGAAAAATAAATTTGATAATATTCTAAACCGAATGAGGCTTAAAACATCATAAACGTCAGAAAATTACGAGATGGATTAGTGCTGCCCCTGATTGCCACCGACTGTCTGAGCCGTCGGATCATAATCTTGAACCAACGAAAAGCGAAAGAGCGATAAAGAGTGTAGTACCTGTACGGCTGTACCCGCCTTTCTCAGTTCCCAGCATTTCTTCCCTCCTTGTTTGCCTCCTAGGACTAGGAGAGGAGAGAATGTGGGCCCCCACCTGCTGTACTGTCACTTGCTCAGTTGCATCTCCGAGTCCGAGAAGTGACGTGTCTTCAAAACGGCGCTTCCTGCCTCATGCTGCATGCTCCTCTGGTCGCTCTCGCTCCAATGGTATCCTTTCTCTCTCTCTTTCTCTTGCTCACAATTTAGAATTTAATGCTTAGTGGATGTGCTTATGTACCAAATCAATTGGCTGTGATGTGAGAATTCATCGATTAGCAGAAATCATGCTATTTCAAAGAGAGAGAGAAAAAAAAAAGAAAGGGTAAGAAGAAGAAACTAAAAGTGCTTTATCTATTCAACAGTAGAATTTCAGGCTTGTTCAATGATTGATTGCAGATGATCCTTATCTTCCTTATGAGAGAAGAAGTCTTGTACTCTCCACTATGCTTTCTCTTGTACTTGCTCATGTTCCAATAGCAAATGCGTAAGTTCACCTTGTATCAATTTTTCTTCTATTCTTATACTCAATTGTTTCCTTATTTTTACTGGTTGCGCAGTTTAATCTTCTAATTGAAAGACAAAGCTGTGTTAGATTGTTGGAAAATAATTTGAAGCCTTTAGTCAGCATAATTACATGAACAATTTTGGTAACTTCCAGTTTGGAGTTGAAGGAAGTATCAGTTATTCAAAACGGGGTTAGAAGTGTTTTATCCAAGGCTAAGGCTGCTGGAATACTTCGCTTGGTTTTCCATGATGCTGGCACTTTCGATCTCGATAGTAAATCAGGTTTGTAATTTTTTAGTCTCGTTCAATGCTTCATATTCTGGCACTGTTTATATCTGTAAAGTTATGTCAATTACAATACATTGAAGGTGGTATGAATGGCTCTATAATTTATGAACTTGACAGACCTGAAAATGCTGGTCTCAGCAAATCTGTGAAGGTTATCTACCTATGTCTTTAGATTGTGTGCATGTTAATCGTAACAGAATGATAATTACAACAGTATGTTGGTTACATACTGACAGGTTCTGGAAAAGGCAAAGCGTGAAATTGACAGCATTCAGGAAGGTATTTTTGTATATATTGCAAGTCATATGCAATTTCACAAATTAATTAAGACCTTATTTATTTTGTATAGATTTAACTTTGTAGTGTCATGGGCCGACTTGATTGCTGTGGCTGGTGCAGAGGCTGTGTCATTGTGTGGTGGTCCAACAATTGCTGTCAGGCTAGGTCGACTCGATTCAAGGTAACCAACCATGCATATAGCTTTAGTTGTTTTCACCTTTTTCAATTATTACCTTTTTGGGATGTTAAGAAAACAGAAACTATTTGTAGCACCCCTGATGCTGAAGGGAAGCTTCCAGAAGAAACATTGGATGCAATTGCATTGAAAAGATGCTTTCAAAATAAAGGACTTTCGTGAGTTATTCCACCACATTTTTCAAAGTACTTTATTTTAACTTTGAATTAATTTTATTTCATTTAATTATTCTTTTATTTACCTAATCTTGAAATTAGTGGTGCTTGTACGACCAATTCTCATGAGGTCACTTCTTTCACTCAATTACATCCATATTAAAAAGGAGATCGATCTGTTGGTGCCCAACCTCCCTTCGAGCTCTGGATACCCACTCAGTTTAGTTTTCCTCGACTGCCTATGTGGCATGCTCTTCTGCACATATCCTGCCCCTCGCAAATGCTGAAATGACTCTCATTTTATTTCTTCCACACAATCCAAAACCTAAGTTTGGCGTTCAAAAAAGTGATCTGTAGTTCCCTTTATTTTATGAATTGAGCATTTCCATTTGCCAGTCTTGCTGTTGTTTATCAAAATCTCTTTTGTCCAAATCTAATTCTGCCAAGTAAGCCCCCACACACAGAACAACCAACTCAGAAAGAAAACAATAATAAAAGGCAAAATAAAGAAAAAAGGAAAACAGAAGAAAAGTGTAAGACACCATCTAATAATCTGATAGGGGCAGTCTCCCTTTTCCCCTCCCTTTACACCCAGCCTGTTTATATTTTTTTCACTTGTAATGGTGCTTTAGCTTATTTTCACAATTTTATCTTTACCAGCTTTTATCTAATTTGATAGGATGTTTTGTTATAATTCTTCTCCTATCTTCATAGGACACAAGAGATGGTGGCATTATCAGGGGCTCATTCAATAGGGAACAAGGGCTTTGGAAATCCTTTTCAATTTGATAATTCATACTACAGCATACTCCTTGAAAAGCCATGGACGTCTTCAGGTAAGTAATTCCTGCTACTCTTCAGTTGACAATTGTTTTTAGTTTATTTTTCTAGCTTTCGACCCAATTTTCCTAATTTTTTAATTCTTCATCAAAGGTGGAATGTCAAGCATGATAGGCTTGCCATCTGATAGGGCTCTTGTGGAAGATGATGAATGCTTGAGGTTTATTGCTGCTGTTTTGTTTACTGCAAAATATAGGCTTGTCATTTTCAAACATAGTTACTAACTGATACTGAAATAAACATGATCTATATAGGTGGATCAAGACTTATGCTGGGGATCAGATTAAGTTTTTTGAGGATTTTAAAAATGCCTACATTAAGTTAGTAAACACTGGTGCATCATGGGAAGTCAGCTAGGAAGGTATACTTATCTTTTTTAATTATTGATTTAATCAATATCTTTTTTTGTCAGATGAGCTGGTTCTTGTTCTTTTCTATCCAAAATTTATTATACTGTCTCTGTACTGGAATAATACCTGACGGTAGGTACCATGTTGACCAGACATGATTTTGATAAACTTGTTTCATTAAATTCTGGCTAATATAATTAAATATTGGACAAATATCTGTACATTTCATAGGAGCGAAGATGTGTTGTTCCTTATACAATAGCCGAGTGGTTGTATTGAGCACAAAGTACCACGGTTTTGGCAAAGACTCTACAGAATTTTTCTCACCATCTGACATCTATCGCAGCAAGCAAAGGCTACTGGTTATGAATGATGATCTCATATTCAGCTTTTATTTATGTAATCTTGTAGTTCTATTGATTCATAAAAAATGTACACCGTATATATCTTGGGATCGTTGTTATAATTTTCAAGTATATATTTTCATGTGAGCATTACATACAGACGCAATCCCCAGTTTGAATCAAATATTATCCGTCAATTTCTTAGTCAAAGAAGACAATCACTTACCACTAATTAATAACACAATATCATAAATCAAATAAATTAAATTAACCATCAATTGGGGAATTGCTCAGCGCACGTCTTTCTTGCTCAATCACTTCCAGTTGAACGAAAATACCCTTCTCTCCCTTCTCTATTTTTCAGACTTTAGCGTTGTAGACTAAGATATTTTGGTCATTTTTTAAAAAATGGGGGAGTGACTGAGCAAGATGGACGTGGCCTGAGCAATTCCCCATCAATTGTGTAATGACAACCGTATTATGCATTCTATTAAGTTAAAAGGTAACTAGAACAACACATTCATTACATCAAATCTAAAGTATGCTATTCAAAATCACTATCTCTTACCTTTTTTTTTTTGTATTTGTCTTCCCAGAAAAGGGTTAATCTAACTTTTTACTTAAATTTCTTCCTAATCCGAGGCCCCTTGTTTCTGGAATTATCATTTCCATCCCAAGCACTTGACCAGAAAAACAATGACATCCAGAAAAGCACAGCAAAAAATATGCGCACTCTATCCTGTATTTTCGAGATTTCTTCACGCAAACCTACAAAATTCCAATTATTTTTCTTTTAGAAACATAACAACGAGTAACAAAAGAGATAACCAAATTACAAGATTGAAAAAGAAAAGTGAAAATCTAACTTGGTTTAATCGATTCAATCTCAAATAACTCCAAGTGAAATACATATAAAAGAGTAAAAGAGGAAAGGAGAAACTAACGAGAGAGATAACCAGAGGAATCATCACCGCCAAAATTAGGAGGAGGTCGAGCACTAGTGGCACAGCGCCAGTAGGATGACCCGCCACACGAACCACCTCTTCTCAAAGGCCTCAAAGTGGTGCATCGCTTGAAACTGAGTGTATGAAAATCCTCCTCTCGGGTCCACTGAAGAGGAGGAGTTGATTTAGCTGGAAGTGGAAGGAGAGAGAAGATTCCGTAGCAACAGTATCTGCTCAGCATAATTCGTTGCTCAATTTCATGTCTCTCGTCTCTCTTTCGTCGTAGTGGTTTTTGGTTTAATTTTGTTTGGAGATGATTAACGATTTGGATTCCCGTAGCCGTGATGACGTGTCTCGTTTGTGTGGCTGGGGGATAATTGGATTGAGGAGTGACCTCCAGGCTCCAGTAAGCCAGTAAAGAGTTCTTTTTTTTTTTTAGAAGGATTGACAGTGGCTGTCAATCAAGCCAGTAAAGAGTTTTGAAGAGTGGTTTTCTGTCTTTTTATTAACTATAACAATGAAATTTTATCTTTTAAGGACCTGATACTACCGTCAGAAAAAAAAAAATTATCTAGCTACTGTTTAGCTGTCGGCATGATTTTTCTGATAACTATGCAAATGAAAATGTGCCATCAATTGTGAACTACTTAGAAATACATGATGCATACTAAATATAATTTATTAATTTGTATATATACACTTCATATAAATTTTGGCATGTATAGAAATGAATTCGCACAAAATTTTATGCTAGTGTATACCATACGGTGCACTGAAAAACATCTCTGAAAAAATCGGCAAGCATCTCGGGGACCATAAGTCATTTTTGTCGTGGAATTAGATTTCGTTCTCTTAATTTTGAATTCACTTGGCAGCTTAATCTCCCGAAAAAAAATTATAAATTTAAATAGGTAGATTTTAAAAAATATGACAAATTTCTTAAAAAAAATGTATTTAGGCCTTACAAATTAATAATATGTCAAATTTGCAATTTGAGTATCATTGATAAAATCATAACAGCGTAAAACATATTTGTAATTTTACAATTTGGTTTGATAATGATTTTATCATCTGTCACGCTAGTCAAGTAAGTTTGATATATGTGAAAGATTCATTTATGAGAAAACATAAAAAAAGAAGTATTTCATATAGTTGCCCAGTTGAAATTTTAAGAATCAATCTGTTGTAGTCAAATAAAAGGAATTTATAAATTTAACCAGATATTTTGATTTTTCTTTTTATAAATTGTCTACAAATTACTAATATGTAGACATTCATTGGTAAACAAAAAAAAAAAAAATCAACTCAATTTTTTCACTAAGCTTGCCAAAAGAATCTGTCCACGCCTATGTTACCCATGTATGCTGAAAAACACCGTGTCCCGCATCCGACGCGTATCGGACGTGGATTCGCTTGCGATGCGTGTGCACCGGATGCGCCATATGGCGTATTCAACTTATTTTCATTAAACTTATTTGTTTGTTTATGTTCACTTAGATCATCTATATGTCTACTTTGTTTGATGTATATGTTCACTTTATATTTAGCGATGACAGGGATGGCAAAAATACAGATGGTAGTAATCAATTTTCATTAATTGATGTACAAATACTGAAGTACAATATATAGTACTATATATGATTTCAAAATTGATGCAAGTACGTACAATATATGATAATTAACGTCTACTAAGCCCACTAGCTTCTATATATTATTAGGCTTAATTGATGTACCGGAAAATTAAGAACATCATATTGTTAGTTTATATTGTTAAATTTCTCAATATAAATTGAAAGATTATAATATAATGTTAATAACATCATATTAATAAAATATATAAATCAACCTTTTTAATTACAAAATATAATATTATTTTATTTTATATATAGTGCCGTATCCTAATGTTTTTAAAATAATCGAATTCCCGCACCCGCATCCGCACCCGTGCAACATAAGTCCACACCTAATCTTACTAATTAATGGAGGTGTGGTTCAAAAATCCCAATTAATCCGCTGAGCTTGACTTGAGTTGAAGATCTTTAATGAGAATATTTATGCTACGAAAGAAAGTCTCAGACTTCACGTCCAAAATACAGAAGAAAAAGAGTCTTTTTTAAACTTTCACAGGAGCAGGACCCACATTTTTAATGTTCTTTTAACCAATATATATATATATATATAGATAGATAGATAGATATATATATATATATATATATATATATATATATATATATAGGCTAAAGTATACTCCAGCATACGGATTAAACCCGTATGTTGGAGTCGTTTCTCAAAATCTAAAATTCAAACAGTCGATCCAAACCGTTCAAGTTGTTCTCCATATAAAAATATCTTTAAAGACCAAATTTAATATTTTTTTCGAATTTTTTTTCTATATATTATGCTATTTTAAAATTGAATGGTCAGAAATACTCCTTTACAACTCCTTTACAATGTTTTTTTTAAATAGCATAATATATAGTAAAAAAATTCGAAAAAATATAAATTTTAGTTTCGAGAACAATTTGAAAGCTTCGAATCGACTGTATGCATTTTAGATTGTGAGAAACGACTCCAGCATACGGGCTATCTGTATGCTGGAGTATACTTTAGCCAATCTCTCTCTCTCTCTCTCTCTATATATATATATAGAGAGAGAGATTGGCTAAAGTATACTCCAGCATATAGATAGCCCGTATGCTGGAGTCGTTTCTCACAATCTAAAATGCATACAGTCGATCCGAAGCTTTCAAATTGTTCTCCATATTGAAATCTCCTAGGAAACTAAAACTTATATTTTTCCGAATTTTTTTACTATATATTATGCTATTTTAAATAAACATTGTAAAGGAGTTGTAAAGGAATATTTATGGCCCTTCAATTTGAAAATATATAGAGAGAGAGAGAGAGATTGGCACAGTCTTCGCAATTACTAGATTGTGAGAATGAAATACCGTTGGGGTGCAAATGAAATACCGTTGGGGTGCAAATGAAATACAGTCCCGTTGGGGTGCAAATGAAATACAGTCTTCGCAATTACTAGATTGTGAGAAACGACTCCAGCATACGGGCTATCCGTATGCTAGAGTATACTTTAGCCAATCTCTATATATATATATGTAGCAGAAGCACAAAGACCAAAAGATGTTTATGTCATTATCATGATGATGATAGAATAATGGCGATATTAGATAACGACATCTGATCCGATATAACATGATTAACATTATCCTAATAATTAGTTTTTGTTACGTAATAGGAATTAATTTTTAATCTACTTTTTAATCTGCTCATTTTATCATGACTCATGACTAGCTGACTATACATACCATACAAAATGTTGCTATCTATCTATTGCATCAGTATTTAGGCGTTTGATCAAAATCCAACCGTATTAAATTCTCCTAAAAGATTCCGTGCCATCACCCCAACGAATCCCCATCCGCTCCCGCGCGGGACCGTCCAGCGCAGCCTACGAACCGTCCGATCTGATCTGGACGGTTCGGGCCTATCAATCTTATTACATGCACGGGGCTCCCTTTACCATTGAGATTAAATCAGACGGCTGTAATTCCTGCTCTGTACGGTCCCGCGGGACTGTATTTCATTTGCACCCCAACGGTAGCATGTGCGAAGAATCGCATGAATGCATGATGAAATTATTGACGGCCTCATGCCCTCATGCGACCACCCGGAAATCATGCACCTTTTACTAATATATATATTTTTTAGACGATTATCGCAAGTAGGCATTCCAATTAGTAAAAAAAAAGTATTTTATTGATTCTGTAAAACCAAGGATTCGCTAGTCGCTACCCACAGATTCCGAATTCAATAAAATCTGAAAAGCCCAATTAGTTTCGTCAATAATTAAATAGGAACTCGGTCATCAACCTACAAAAGGTCGCACATCCGAATCATATTTGCTTGCAGGTTGCAACTTATTAGTTGCAAGAGGTATTACATTATCAACTATATATGAAACCCTATTTTCCATTTTGTATTGCAAGGTTCAGAGTTCAGACACAAGCAAACCACCTGATAGGCAATGTTAGTCCGGTTGCACATTTCTGAACAGGGGAGATAAAAAAAAGAAGGAAAAAACAAAGACTTTTAATAAACATGCATTTAGACATTTTCTACAAATAACAGCATGGGATTACTTTGCCCTAATATAGTTGACTAATCAAACACACACACACACACACACACACACACACACACAGAACAAGGGACTTATCTAATTTTGTATTAGCAAGAAAGTCTGACACATGGAAATAGATTAGTTGAGAGAGAGATAGCTATGATTAGAAAGTTATTATATGCAAGTCCCAGTAGCTTATAGTATCCCAAATGTTGTATTATCATAAAGCCCCTCCTGCTCCCACACATCTACCAGAAAGTCTACCATTTCCTGCCACAAAAAAAAACAAAAAAAGATAACAATAAAACAACAAAGTTCAAAATCAAATTAATCACATATATTAGCAGAGAAGTCAGATCAGTAGATCTTACAGCTAGAGGGATAGGCTGCTGGAATCGCCTATTGCTACCCAGTAAATTCTCATAAGTTGCATTCCAGCTGCATAAGCAAAGTGTTTTTCATATAATTTTGTCTAACAGCATATAAAGAGGATAAGCAAAAGTATGTATGCATTTCAAAACAACACAAGAACAATGATAAATTCTCGTGTTGTTAGTCTCTCCTTATCTGAGATGAAATAATGAAGAGCAAGTTAGTTAATATTTATGAAACTGAAACAGGAGACACATAATGATGTTTAATTCTCATTTCTCAATCACATCTTAAAAAGGGGGCATTGTATTTCTTGTTTTGCTGAAATGCATAAAATCTGTTGGTTCTAAAGACCTATTCCAAGCACAATTGAGGCCTAACACAGAACCAAAAATAATGGTTGAAATAACAACAATTGGGGAACTAGTGTCTCCAGAAATGATTGGGTAAAATAGCATCCAAGAAAAAATACCTGCTTCAATCTAAGCAAGGATGCAGAATTCTAAGTTATATCACATCCCTCTATGTTAAAGGAACCCACAAACTGTATCAACAGTGTCTGATCCAAGAGTCGTCCACTGCTTTCCTCTTTTCCTTTTGTGTGTTTTGAAGGCCTACTTCTAGCATAAATACAATAAAGCAAGTATTACCTTATTCTCGGATTGTTAATCTCCTGGGACTTCCTCCGATGCTTTTTACTTCTAGGACCTAGCCATTGCTTTCTAGTTTCATTCCAGAACATAAGACCTACAATTCAATTGGACAGAAAGCAACATTTGTAAACTTTGGCAGTGTGACAGAAACTTAACAATGCCCGCTAGTTAAATCAATTCCAATTTAGTTAAATCAATTCCAATTGGGTGGTGCATATGTATTATTGGTTAATCATTAATACTCAGATTCTGCTACCATTGATTTTAGAATATTCAAGTAATTTGAGTTTTTAATGGCAATTTAATCAATGTTTTAGAGTCTAAAAGGGTATGTAATTATTACAAGTTCAGGATAATTAATTCGATGTTGAGCTTTTTAGAGATACACTATGTCTGAAATTGACAAATTGTTTTTATTATTCACATGATTTATACGAGATATACTTTATTTCCCCCTTAATTTCTTAGTACAAATCACTTATTACTAGCTGCTTACCATGATTTCTGAATTCATGAGAGTCGTCGCTGCTTCCTTCATCTTGCTGGACGGACGAAGTAATAGTCTTTTCCAAATTTTGTAAACTGTTGCTGTTTATGTTGAAGTAATTGTGCTCAATATCATAAGTGCTTGAGCTCAAGAAACTGTCATACAAAAGAGGCTTCTGAGCTGCTTGATCATCAATCTTTGTGCTATGATAGTGCTCCTCATCTCCAATTGGAGCGCACATTGATTTGTAAAATCCAAAACAACCTCTGCGCTGAATCAGGTTTACACAAATTAAAAGGTGATTAATTGCATAATTACTTGCGCTCCAGATCTCAGAACTAATCAGAGACTAGATCGAACAGAAATAAAACTAGAAAATGTAGTTGAAAACACAAATTAGCAAATTAGAAGCTTGGAAATTACCTTAGACAGCCGAGGAAAGAATCGATCAAACTGGGCCGCGAGTTATGGGTCATCTCTGACAACTTGGTCGAATCAAGATCGACACATCAGATAGAAAGAGACTTGAGCGAAGAACCTCCTTTTATAAATCCTTTTTTGTTCTTTTATCTATTCTCAAGGGGTAGAAATAGAAACAGACACTGTTGCAACAGTAGAAATAAAAAAGGGAAGAAGCGAAATTAGAGAGAGAAGAAGAGGAGAAAAAGGCGAAGGCGCGGAGAGAGAAAGCTCACGGCGTGCCGCACGCCCGTTTGGTACGAAGGTGATCTTCTACAAGACCTGGATGTTTCGTAGAGTTATTGGACGGTAGAGATCTTGAAAAGAACTCCCGATGAGATTTTGCACGAATATTGATTTTACATCACCCCTAAGATCTGCACTAGGACATTTTCTGCGGTGTGGAGGATCTAGAGGAAAGAGAGTCGTGGACGAATGATGGCATCTGAAGTTAACTTGCAGGATATAATGGCTTGCACGCGGCACATTTGGGGTTCATGAGTAATTTGACTGACAGTGTGGGTCCATTGGTGTACTTATCTCGTGGATAGGATATTTTAGGGTCCATTATTGTTTATAATTGCGACTCAAGGAAGGATCAAAGCTCTAGTGGGAACAGGGAACAGGGAACCGGAAAGTGTGCTTATCGGTTCAAGTGCTAAAATGCTAGTTCTCAGAATGCCCAAAATAATAATAATAATAAAACGAAAAAAAACGCTAGTTTTCATGTATAACTTTATTTCTTATTGAATTTTTTTTTAACAAGGATGAAGATCATAAACTTATTTTACTTTTTTTGAAATAAAAAAATGCATACTTTTATTGAAATATTGGATCCTACATTTTTTTAATACATTTTTATTACGTAATATCTGTTCATATCAAAGAATAAGATTGTCGATAGGTACATGCACACAGCACACGTCTTAATCTTATGAAAGGATCTCGAGCAAATAATTCTGTTCGTTTTCATTAATAATTCAAATTCAAAAATTAATAAATGAATATGAACTCCCCGGTTTGCGTTTTAAAAAAAATAATATAATATATATATTTTCTATGTGTTAAATTAACAAGACTTTACCTTTTGACAAGGCTAAATGATAATACATCAATACATTTAGTGGTTGGCTGGTTGCCAATGTTTTTTTAGAAGAATTGGCAGGGGCTGCCAATGTTGAGCTGGACAATAAAAAAATGGATTTGGAATCACTCAGTTTCAATTTCTCAAATTTCCTGGTAACGACCTTCTATTTGTTACCAAACTTCGGCTCAAATTTGTTAAGTTCCTAACTCGAATCTTGCTTTACCTGGACGCTCCCGAGACCATGTGATTAGTTCAGAGACTTTCATTGGTGCATCATACCATGGACTCCTAATATTTTATGCACTCGAATAAGACTTGTCCTCCATGCAATGCAAGACTGGTTTTGATTCCAACTCGTATTAGTTTATCATTTCAGATTTCTCAGAATTTAAAAGCAATAAAAATCAAGCTTTTAACTGACTCATTTTATAATTGTTCATTTCTTTGGCTAGAGTTTCATCAATTAAAAGTAATGCCTAAATCTGATAATTAAATAGCGACAGAGATTGATAAATAATAAGTAAAATATCTACACTTCACAATAAAGAATTGATGTTGAACAAGTTGACAAGTTTCCAACCACCAAACCTTGCAATAATAGGGCATGCCATTCTTAAATAATGATATCTAAAATTATTATCTGCCACGTACACAGAGAAACGTGAGCAAAGATAAATGAGACACATGGTCTCTTCAGTGTACTATGTTGACAAATTGTAAGCACACAGAAAGCATGGTGTAGTTTGAAACTACTGAATTGAAAATATATGACCGACTAAAATTAAATATATATAACTAGCATCCCTAGCTTTGCAAAAAGGGCCGAAAGAAAAGCCTTGTAATCTTATTTTCCATTACTTCAATAGCTGCCAAAAAATGGGTATTGACACCCAGAACTTGTGTATGAAGAGAAATACATAACTACCTAAATACAAATGATGGGATGACATGATGGAACAACTTCATTATTACCTTTGCCATCATCATCATCACAAAACTCTATAGTCAGGCAATGTCAAAATGGTACTAATAAATTTGGTCAAACATAAAGATTAATCCGGACCAATTCAATCGAGAGAGAGGCTCTTTTTCATCGACTCATATACTAGATAGGTGATACTAGCAGCCGGGACAACCTTGAGTAGATTAGGTACCAAGCCTTTGTAAAATCCTGGGAAACCCTCCTTGCGATAAGTTCTCCAGAAAACATCTGACATTCCTGTGTAGGTCTTATCGGCTTGCAACCTACCACAACATGCACCAATTCGAAGCTCTTTTTAAGTAATTTTAGAATTACAATACTGACAGGTTATTTATTTTCTCTGTCCCTTTAGTTATATATTTAATTTAGCTACCATTGTGTTGCCTACTTCCTAATACAACAACAATGATATAATTAGGCTTAAATTGTACAAGAGCATTATTAATGTAGCCAGTAACACTCAAGTACAATATCATTGAGTGAGTGAACAAAGCAAACCCTAGAGCTGTTTTACTGATTGGACCATTACCTTGTTCTGATGACTTGCAAGGGGTAGACGCATGTTGCCCCAAGAGCTCCAGAGATGGTACCACAACCGAGCTGCACCAGCGGACCAGGCTCTACACAAAAGAATGTTAGATTAAACTTTCTATTTTCATAAGAAAAACTGAGTATGAAAGGATAAGTACAATATAATGATAATAAAACACAAACTCACCACTATCTTTAAGAATATATGTTCTAGACATATCTTTCAAGGTCTCATATGCCGCCAGGTCTATACCTGCATAAGGAATCATCCCTAGAAGGGAGGGAACAAGACCTCGGTAAAAAGCCCGAGGCCCCTCCTGCACCCATATTTCTCTAGAAAGGGAGCCCAAGCTCGGCACCTTTCCTGCATGACACACATAAGTCTGGAGCCGCGTCTTAACAAGATCCATAGGATAAATTGCCGTTTGTGCCACTGCACCTGCCAAACCTCCTGCTACAAGCCGACCACCAGCACCTATGTCCTCTCCTTTTGTTTTTGCAATAAAATCTTTGAGTAATTCAAAGGTGTAGAATTTAATTGCGCTTTCTGGTGCGACCTTAATTACATTCAGGCCGTTCCCTCTAAAAAATCCCAGAAAACGGCCTTCTTTCCAAATCGCTCTGACAGCTTCAGAAATTGTGGACTTGTGGGTTTGCACTTGCATCATCACCTTTAGACGGTCAAGAGGTGCTGTTGCTGTGCGAGAAGCAGCTCCCGCAACTCCACCTTCGGTGGAAAAAGTTTCATTTATATTTTACTTTTTTGAAGAATAAAAGTACAAACAAAAATAAAAAGAGATTTCACTGAAAACAAGGCTACCTTTCTAAGTGAACCAAACATGCAAAGAAATAAATACTCAAGAGTAATGGATATAAAATACACATGCAGTGATATATATATATATATATATATATATATATATAGATAGAGAGAGAGAGAGAGAGAGAGAGAGAGAGAAGAGGAAGCTTTCAATCAAAGCGCTTTGACCGGAGCCCCGATTAAACCCCGTCAGATCTCAATTTTGAAAATTTAAATGACCGATCCAAACCGTTCAATATGATCTCCATATTGAAATCTCCTTACACACCAAATTTTATATTTTTTTGAAATTTTTAACTATTTTTTTCGGAGTTTAGAAAATCGTTAATCTAATTTGTTCAGAACCCTACAAAAACTGCTGTTTTTAAAAATCCGAAAAAAATACTTAAAAATTTCAAAAAAATGAAAAAAATTGGTCGACAATGAGATTTCAATATGGAGATCATATTTGACGGTTTGAATCGGTCATTTGAACTTTTAATATTGAGATCTGACAGGGTTTAACTGGGATTCCGGTCAAAGCGCTTTGATTGAATCCTTCCTCTCTCTCTCTCTCTCTCTCTATATATATATATATTAGAAACTGGTGGGGTAGTTTGTATAAGATGTTAGTAGTGAATAAAGAGGGGATTTTATGGTACTGGTATGGTACCAATGCAGTGATATTATACTGGCACCTGGATAATTTAGGTATACAGACAGTTCTTCTTTACTAAACTATATTTGCATCATCTCTCTTTTGACACATTCCGGATTAAAAGTAATCAAAGTATTGGTACATTAAGAACAAAAAAGCAAGTATAAACCCTGGACCAACCTAACTTACCTGAACAGAACCAGACCAACCTGACCATTGACCTTCCTACCTGCGATTAAATACTTTGTTTTGTTTATGTGCTTGCTGATGCCTTCTGGGATGACCGCCTGTTCACCAATGTCTACAAGGCATACTCTCTCCCAGTACTTGTAAATATTTTCGAATGTCGCTTCATGAGGGTAGAGGAAGAGAAAATCGCGCCATTCTTCAAAAGTTATGATTCCATTGTTGTCTTTGTCAACATGCTCCATAAAATGAGCAAGCTCCTCATCATCAATTTCTATGCCTGGAAACAAAAGAAAGCTGACATAGCATGTTACATTTGATGACTGTGATACTGGTATTGGCATTCTACAAGAAAGAAAACTATAAGATTCTCCCCTCCTTCCCCAACACACGTGCCCCTCCCAAAATTACAACAACAACAACATAAAGAAAAGAAGGAAAGAGAGCAAGAGAGTAAAGATAAGGATAGTCTGGAACTTCTAATCATATTTCCTATACATGCGTATCACATCCTAAAAAAGTTAGAACTTCGAGATTTCTAATGCAGGTGTTCTGACCAGAAAGGTCTCACTTTTATAGAAATGAAGAATTCAAATGTCAGAATGCAGCCTAACTGAAGAATAATGATGCTCATTCACACACTGATGCACATCTCTTAGGGCCGATTATTATTAGTTTGGCACCAGAAGAGAACTATATCATGCTCAGTAATCCGAACTGTGCTTATGCATGCAATCAACTGACACAATTATATGCACCCAAGTACAAAGAAGCAACAGTTAACAGTAGCACAAGGAATTGTTTTCTCCTTTCTGTTTTTGTGTGCTGATAAAGTTTGGGTACGGTAGACACCAGTACCTAATGAATCATCAAACTATCTAAAAAGTGGTAGAGCCGTAGAGGGATACTCATACTCCATTTCACTATCATGCACTGATAGCTCACTACAGATAATAATTGAACAGTCTTAGCACAAATTATGTTTACAGGATTCACATAAAGATCAAAAAGGAGGCCAGAAAGAACTCAACTTCCTAACAAAACAAAAATTACCTGCCTTGAGAAGGGCATCCAAGAGCTCCTCTGGTAAAATACACCCATTATGCTCCACATCAATTGCCTGAAAAATTCTGTACAACTCCAGCTCCTTATCGTTTATATAATTTTTAAACTCCTCAAAATCTACTCTCCCATCCTTGTTAGCATCACACACCTTCAATAAATCCCTGGCATACTTGTACTCAGCTGGGATGCGCAGAGCTGACAGCCCTGATTCAATCTGAGCAAAGTCGAGGTAGCCCCGACCTTGCACATCAAAGAAGCTGAAGAGGCTTCTAATGCGCATTTCCCGTTCATCCTCAGTTTCTCTCAAGGCAAGGAGCACATGCTCCAAGGTAACAGGTCCCGCCTTTTTAACTGGGTTGCAACCTTCTGGAGGCCTTCTTTGGTCCTCCTCTTGTCTTTTTCTATCATCATCCTCCTTCCCCATTTGTTCTGCTTCTTTGAATATGTATTTAGTCTGTCATGTACTCAATTGGGGCTCATAGTTAGTAACTATCTTTTGTTTATGGTAGTTATTTTAATGTTCAGTGACTAATTTATGTCCCAATTCACTTATAAAGCTTCCAAAGTACAGAAAAACTAAGAAAAGGGACTGTAAATTGAAGTAGATTTAATACTGGTTTAGTTCAGGTCTAGTGCAAAGCAGTAAGTATACTGCTACAATACTAAAATTAAAGCATTGCAACCTTGATTGAAGTTGGGTTCTTTCCTGATTCTTTTAATTTTGGTGATTCAACTTGTGTACAGAATAGAAATTTGATCACAATGTACAGCATTAAAAAGCATATTATTAATTACATAATAATTCTCTCTACCTCTGCCGAAGCATTCTCTCTTTTTCAAAATCTAAAAATCCCTTCTAATCATCCCCATTAACAAATTCGAGTTCAAGCTAAACGATCTTACCTAAATTACCAAAATTGCAAAGACATCCTCTTCCAAATCGACTCAATCGTCGCGAGATCACCTCCGAATTTCAATTCGAGTCAGGACACGTGCAAACAAGTGAGAATAGAAGAGAAAAGCGTGGAGGAACTTTAAGGATAGAATTCGGGAGATCTGTAAAAAGGGACGGGATCGGATACGGTGTCAAGTTATAATAATAGAGTTCTTTGTATAATGGAAATGGGAAAAGGAGGCATGGAGAGATGTGTCGGAATGAGTCGCTTTTGTTGAGCGCACTTTGAAGGGTGAGAGAGAGAGAGAGAGAGAGAGAGAGAGAGAGAGTTGGTGGATGGACGGAGTACACGGCACAGTGATGAAGAGATGAGAGATTCAGAGAGGGAAGAGTGGAATAATTAATTCCCTTTCAGAAAAAATTTTCCTTCTCCATATAGTTGGAATTTTTTATTAAATAAATAAATAAACAAATTATTTTTTATTAGGGAGTAAGGTACATCTCACTGATATTTCTAAAATTTTTTATTCTACTGTTTGTAATGCATGACAAAAAAAAATTTCAGCTTGGAGAAATTTCAAAATATAATGATGTTGATGAACGTAATTGATTTTTTGATAAATATCAGATGGAAAGTACGGGACCTAACGTTACGAAATTTTCTTAGCAAATATTGCCAACATTTTTTCGCTCAATAAATACAAAAATTTTAATTAAATTTACTTGAAAAATAAATACATTTTAAACTTTTTATTTAGGTTTGAATATGAAATTCTAGCTTAATTATTTTTCAGGTTGAAAATAAAATGAAAAACAACATAACCAAGGGCATAATTTATATTTGTACTTTTGGAGTTGTTTGGATCATATGGGAATAGAAGGAATTTCATATTCCTAAGTATAAATTTATTATAAACAATTCAAACTCTTCACAAAATTACACATTTCTCAATACTTTATGTCTAAGAATAAAAAATTTCTCTTAGGATCCAAACGGCCCTTGTAAATATATAGAACAATTAATGCGCATGTTCCGATAGCTTGCAGAGTATATTAATGTATTTTGGCGATTATATGACTTGGCAATGCAACATTATGGACTTATGGTTAAAAAAATATAAATGAATGCATATAATATGTTAGAAATATTTGGATGACATCAGATCGTTCAAATTTGGTTTGAAAGTTCGTCAGCAAAGCATATGCTTTTGGAATATTATACTCCACCACAAGTCCTCACTGCAACAGTTTTTGGTCAAATTTCTAAAGAAAGAAAAATGTTAAATATGTTGGTGTGCATTGCATAATACTCAAGTATGTATTGGGCAATAGTTAAATGTGTATTTTAGGAATTTGAAAAATAATCTCAGAATATTAAGACAGTTTTTTTTTTTTTTTTGAAATAAGAGCGACCCAAGTAGGGGCACCAGCTTGTAATAAGCTCAACACAAAAGTATTACAAAGTCAATCAGAAAAATATTAAGACAGTTATTCGACAATAATACATTTTGACTTGTTTAATAAGGACAATCTCTATCTCTACTACTTATAAAGCACCCTTAGCAAGGTCAGGGTTTTTCACACAAAGGGGTCCAAACAATTTTGTTAGCACATTATAAACCATTGATCAATATGATGTACGGTTCAGATTGCTATTTCTACAAAGGAGTCGACCTTTCACACAAATAAGTCAGGGCGGTGGATTGGTAGTTAACAAATTTTTGTAGCTTCGCATCTGGAGTTCGAATCCCAGCTTCACCGTATATTATTTTGGCCTTTTTTTTGTTTTGTGCAGCGCTTCACCGTATATTAAGCGGAGTATCTCACGCAGATCCGATCCGTGAACCATTCATTCCATTTCCAATCGTCCATCCTGACCGTCCATCTACTTGCAAATTACAATCAGACATCTGCAGTGACTCTAGCGAGTCTCTCTCTCCAATATAACAAGACCCGGTCTACCGATTTAAACTAGACCGAGACGATAGCACAAGGTCTAAACTACTATAATTTTCGCTCCCCTAAAAATAAAAAATCGCAGAAAAGGAAAAAACGCTCCCTCCCCCCTCTTCTATTCTCTCACATCCTTCGTTCGTCCACGAGATGCGAAGCTACAATCTACCAAAATCACAAAGATATATCTTTCCTTTCGATTTAGGGTAGGTAATTTCTCTGAAAAGGAAAAGCAAATACAGCCTGCCCCTTCTCTAATTTGCGAAAATCACAACCTACCCTAAATCGCCGCCTGACATCGGATCTAGGTCAGGAAATTTTTGTTCTATCTCTAAAATTTTCAGTTCAATATTTTCATTTCCCGCTCTCTGCCACTCTCACAATGGAAAGAGTATTCCAATTTTTCCGAATTTTCATTTGGCGCTAACCTAATTTTTATTTTGCCGCTCCATGTATGAATTTTCAGATGCTCTATTTAAACAACGCACGATTGCTATGGGTAACAGACAAAGCACTTGTCTCTCTGATTTCAGGTGAGCCACTGTATTTGAAATTCAATTTCTTTGTTTATCTCTTTTCCATTTTACATTTATCTCTATAATTTTGATGTTCTGAATACTTTTCCATGTTCATTTTTTTTCTGAGTTTTCAGTTTCTCATCAAAATACTCTGCGTTTGAAGAAAGGTAATGCCTTAAACATGAACGAATCAAATGGATTTCATATGGATTGCTCATTTACTATTTCGTCTGAATTTACTGTTGGAATTTCAGTTGTACTGAGTTTGCAATTGAATGTAGTTCGTTGCTGTTTTTTTTATTTTCTGGTAATTAGGTACTGAAATTTAAGTTTATATATTTATATTGCTTCTTTTATGTATTTATTATTACTGAGGGTATTGCTGGAAATTCAGTTTGTATTGCTGAAAATTTAGTTGTGTGCTGTTTTTATTATGTATTTTCTGGTAAATAAGTGCTGGAATTTTAGATTTTTGTTGCTGAAATCTCATGGGCAATTTTGATAATTATCGTACTTGAAAACTGAAACTCTACAACTAAACTTTAGTTTGCTATGGTGTATAAATTTCCAAGGGGCTTCATTTTGTTTTAAGCTGAAACTTATTTCTGAAAATTCCGTTTGTATTGCTTCTTGATTTGCTTGTACTTAGAATTAAATAAATAGACAATAAATAGTCATATCTTGACACAAAACAGGTGTATGGTTTCTGGTACAAGTATAGGGTACCAACCTAATGAATTGTTATTGCTGCTTAACACAAATTAGAGTAGCTTATGTATATGATATATGGTACCAGTAAGGATGTTTGTAAATTAGGTATAACCAAGGTACTAGACATTCTAATTTTGGTACAGATTGTTGAAAATGAATTATCATTGCTTCTTGTTTTGCTTGTTTGAGTAAGGACTTAACTTAGAACTTATTTGTGTAGACTGGGTCGAGTGTCGGAAAACTAATAAACAAATATTCAATCTGACTAAGATAATATATTGACTAATGACATCTCAATGTTTTTCTTTGAATTTAGGTGTTGGGCCTACTATACTATATGGCGTCATCCAACACAATTCGTCGCATTTATGCTATGAAGGATGTGTATCCCATTAGTGACATAACTGATGGTGTCGATCCAATACATGTACAAGTAGGATCTCAAACTCCGCCTTCTAATAGGTATGTTATATCGACGAGATGCTTCAACAATCAACTTTAAGGTTAATGTACTTAGTTTGATATCATATATACTCTCATCTTTGGTTAACTGCTATTTGATAAAGTATTCTGTTTTCTTATTATTAGTTTAAAATAGTTAATGATATCTAAATTCCATTAAATGATTTCTTATATGTCAGGTCGAAGAGAGCAGCATTGACATACAATCACGTGGCCGAAAAGTTCACCATGCCAATATCGGTTGCCGCAAAGGAGCTGGGTGTATCTACCTCTACATTGAAGTACCGATGCCGTGAACTCGGCATTCCTTATTGGCCCTATCTGAAGATGAAAAGCTTGGCAACCCTAGAATCATCTGTGTTAGGTTTTGCACGCGCAGGATCCCAACACATTATCCGCCACATCAGAGAGGAAATGGAGGCAATTATGGACAATCCGACCTTAAAGATCAGTGATGAAACCAAAGATCTTAGGTACCGAATGTATGAATTGAAAAAAAAAAGATGAAGAGGAAAGCCACAGGGGCTGTTTAGTGAAATTGGGTATAGGTATTGCTTAAAGAATAATTATCTAATTATTAGGATAAAATCATTGTTAGTGTTTTGGGTATGGGTATTGGTTAAAGAATAATAATGATCTAATGATTAGGATAAATCATTGTTAGTGTTTTATTACCAACAATTTCTGTTTAGTCTTGTTTCTGGAAATGATCAATAAATTTTATTATTGGCTGTGCGTTTGTTTTATCTTATTGGCTATGTGTTTTATTATTTTTCTTTTTTTTAAAGCAGATTTAAAGTTCTATTTCCAATTCTGTCAATGTTCTTACTCTTTGTTCTTGTAACGGATTAAAAACTGGTATAGGCATCCAGTTGGATTAAAAAAACAGAATCATCATTTGTTTTTGCACTTGATCAAATACTGGTGAAATGGATTTTGTTCCTGTGCTCATATGGATTATATTATCATAGATTTAAGGTTCCAATTGTTAGTTGCATTCATGTTTTTTGCATGGCTAAGGGCATAACCTGATTCTGTTTAATACCAATTAAGGATTTACAATTTTACATACATACTTCTGGTTACTTTGTATGCTGGTACAGACCTAACTGATATTGCTTTTTACAGAGGGTCCATTAACATTCTTTTACCCATGATACTTGAACAGTGCCTGTTAGAGTGTTAGGTACCAATTTAAGCTCACTGCTACTATATGACCTGCAATTTATGGGCTTTTTTCTTGTATAAAGGTAATATTGTAGATATGATTATTGTTTATTTAATTGTGTTTTATCTGCTAGATTCTTGATGCAAGAGTTCATCAGTTAGATTATAAACGTGAGCACATAAATCTCTCTCTCCAAGGAGTTATTGTAAGTTTCTCTTCAAGATAGTTTTAGGGAAGGCCTTGCTTTTCTATTAAATGTGAAAGATTTGACTTCTAACTTGGATGTATTTAATCGTTCTTTGTTTCAATTGTTCTAAGCCGGATCCCCAAATCAATGATTTTGAATCAATAGTCGGAAATGACATGTCTTTCAGTGGAACTCTCCAGGAAGCACAACTTGAAGAAGAGGTACTCATTTTGTAACTGCTTTCTATAACCACGTTGAAAGTTCATCGGTATTTTGCTCTGTATATAATAGAATTATTTGAGAGCATATTAACTTGTAGCAAGAGGGTGATTTATGTTCATAATGTGCATCAGTGCATGTGAAAGTAGCATTATGTATTTTTAGGTATTTTAGAAGCTTCCTGTATTTGAGAGTTCAATTTCAATAGCTATAACCATAAGCCTGCAGCCTGCTACAGTATTGGTCAGTACATGTAAGGACATGATAGACTGTAAACAGACAAACCAACTAGGAAATTGATTGTTCTGACTGTTGACTTTAGTATGTAGAAGACTAATTATATCTGTAGCTAGGTGATGAAGTCCTAATCCAATAAGATTTTATCATTGGTTTTAATTGAGTACCACCATTTAAGCTTTTAACCATTGATCAGTCTTGTATTTCACCATTTAAGCTTTTAACCATTTAAGCTTTACTGGTATGCATCACCAAGTGCAAGCACATATTGGACATTTAGAAAAACTGCATATTGTGCTTGTTATTTAAAAAAGGAATTTAAAAAAGAAAAGGACATGCAGTCTTCTTTTAATTTTTATTACTTCATGTGTCATATCAGTAGAATACAGTGTATGGATATAATAAGAATTGTATAGATTCCTCCCTATTTAATCCCATGTCTGAACAATTCTTCTTGCACTGGATCGGGTGACCGATTGTATATATTTTCCCTTGAGCAATAAGCAATAAAGTATTTCATTTTCACTATTTCTTTTTATTTGTTTTCAGGAGGAAAGAACTGTTGTTGCTCTACAATACACACTGTCAGGTAGATTTTATGGCATAACTCACGATTTATTTTTTATCTTCTCTGATGCTCTTTGTTTGGATCAGAATTTCAGGCTTTTTTTTTTATTACAATCATTTTCTTACCTTTCTTCAGCTCCAAGGTCTGTGAATACTTTTCCCTGTTCATTTGTTCTTTTTTTTAAATTTTTTGTTTCTCATCAATTAATCTGAGTTCAAAGAAATATAGTGGTTTACAATTACTGGTACACATGACGGTAGTCTTTTAAGTAGATGTATTAGTGTAGCGGCTAGCAAGATTTGGATCATTTTTTGGTTGTATTTAGTGTATCAATGAACACTTGTTCATACTATTTCTTTTCTAAATGGTCATAGGTGCCTTCTTCTTGAAGGTGCTGGTTTATAAACAACAATTAGGTATTAGTAAACTAACCGTGGCTTTTAATTAGACCCTTTAGCAATAGGTTGAAAAATGCAATTGTGTTTGGATCTGAATATTTCTATCTAATTCATAGGTTTTCCTTTAGCATTTTCAGAACTCAAGAACTGTTGTGTTGCAATACCAACAAAGTTAACTCAGTTCATTTTATTGATGTTATAGAACGTGACACTGAAGTTCTAAGGTATAAATGGATATTTAATATTCAGGAAGTAGAGTATTCTGAAGAACCTGGTCACTTGTACCATATCAAGTACCGTGTTGCTGGTGGTACAAAGTAATTATTATTTCCCTTCTTCTCCACTTTATTAATCTTCTGTGATTATTCTTGTGAGATGAAAAAAATGAATGCTCAATTACCAAAGATAACAGTGGAGATTTTTCCACAATTTGTTTCCATAATTTGTGTTTGGATCTGATTATTCTTGTGATTTTTCCATAATTTGTTTCCATAATTTGTGTTTGGATCTGATTATTCTTGTGATTTTTCCATAATTTGTTTCCATTAATAGATGAAAGTGCATACGGGAAATATTCAGCACTGAATGATATGCACGAAATAGCAGACAAAATGAATGGCAAGTTATCGCCATTAATATTCATCAGTCATTAAAATAACAATATATATATTCCAATTATACCTTGCCATTTTATATACATCCTCACATTTTATTCATTGAGCAGAACCAGAACCAGAACCACTCAATTTCGATCCCAATTCTTTTTTATACACAATCAAACTTTCAATTTTCGCACAAGAGCCAGCAAGTAACAGCAACTGGTACACTATTTTGCTATTTCTATTTCTACTATTTCTATTTCTATATTTCTATTTCTATATTTCTATTTCTATTTCTATATATCCCATTGCTTACTGGACTCAACCAGCAAGTAGCAGCAATTTTCGATTCCAATTTTTTTCTATCCCATTGCTTACTGGTACACTATTTTTTGTTTCTCCTCCTTTATACATAGCGTGTGGTACAACACCACTGCCAGTTGAGTCCTGAGCACCCGTTCTTTTGACAAGCTAAGTAATTGTTGAATAATCAACTGTTGCGCAGGATAAAATGGACAGGCTCCAGGATAGAACAGAGTCAACTATTGGGCATGCAACAGAGAGCATAGAGGAAGATCTGGAATTGGAGAGGCGCCTTTACGAAGATCTTAGAGAGGAATGCCGCAGGAGAGGTTAGATCTTATTTCTCTATTCCTATGTTAAATGGTATATGTTACTTTAATTATTTGATATGATATTCTTGATAGTTAAAAAATGTATAACTTCTTATTGTAATTTTGATTTTGAAGAACTAGAGTGGCTCGAGGAAGAAGATGCTTACTGGGCCCAACAAGCAGAAAAGCACATGCAGTCAAATGGAGAGCAGGTGATAACCAAACCATCAGCATTCCCCATGGCTCTCCCATACCTCCAAATATATATTTATATATACTAATGTAGTAAATCATTGTCAAATTACTAAGAATGTCTCAAAAATTCACACAATAGTACATATGCAAATGCCTTTCTGCCTTACAGTCTTGATCTGGTTTGCCAGGATAAAATGGAGTCAACTATTGGGTATGCAACAGAGAGCATTGACCAATTGCTAGAATTGGAGAGGAGCCTTTACGAAGATCTTAGAGAGGAATTGAACAGGAGAGGTTAGATGTTATTTCTCTATTCCTATGTTAATTTCTATATATGTTACTTTAATTATTTGATATGATATTCTTGATATTTTAAAAAAAATGTATAACTTCTAATTGTAATTTAGATTTTGAAGAACTAGAGTGGCTCGAGGAAGAAGATGCTTACTGGGCCCAACAAGCAGAAAGGCACATGCAATCAAATGGAGAGTATTAGAGATTAGTGTCAACTTTGGATGAAAAATTGTTTTTCTTTATGTTTTAATTTTTATGATAATATTATGATATGATATACGGAAGCTTGAATTTTTGACGTTCTAATAATGTGATATTATTCGACTTATTTTGGACTAGAGAGAATATACAATGGTAAAGAATTAAAGATGAACTTCACTTTGATCTGATATGATATTACAATTGCAAAGTTTTTATGTTTCATATTTAGGTCCACAGATACAACTGTGACCTCTTTTCTTGTGTCAAAACATCAAAGATCAAATTTGATCATAATTGAACATTCAATTGAGAAGCAACAGATAGATATGTGAGAAGAGGCGTGATGCTCTGAGATATTGTCTTTAATCTTTTCAGACCAAAGACCCTGCTAATATCCCAGCACATCTTTGCTTGCTGCATACACCCAGTCGAGAGAATGATATCGAGCATTATCAAAACACACACTATTTCTGCTTTCCATAGAATCCAGAAAACTGCAGCACACCAATTGCATAAAAAGCAACTTTATTATCAATTGACTAGCAGCAGTGCCCGTTCAATGTACGGGCAAATTTTGATTTGATATATTTTAAAAAATTAAAAACTTTTAGTATATATTCTTCTTATGTGAACTTTTTTTGTTCTTAAAGAATTTCGCTACACATGATCGAATTTGTAACTTGTTGTACTATTTTTGGTTTTCAGAGAAATAAATTTGATGAAAAACAATTACTTAAAATCGAATCATTCCCAGATTAAGAATCTCAGTTTCTGTACATACCATAATAGACACCACATATTAGGGAATGATACAAGTAGTGCATAAAATTGCCACATAGTTATTCCAATGCTTGTAGATATATAGACGTTTTAAAATTATTATTCATACCTCCAAAAACAAAACCTTCTAGATATCTTTTCAAATATATTACATTCAATGTAAAATCTATTATTTATTTAAGTAACAGCTGTATGGAAGATTGAATCGCCACAAAGAAGATTACCATTTTCAAATATATGAGCATTGATCGCATTTTAATTGGCAATATTACAACGTCACATTATAAGCAACGATATCAAACAAATCCAGCAAGGCAACAAATTAAAGGCCAATTTCTGTGTCATTTAAGAACTTCTCATTTTGGCATTATGGATTTTGACTATTAGACGTGTCAAAGAAAATCTGACAATTGTATTATGGACCTTGATTATGTGATATACCAATTATTTTCGCACGTCTCATTTGAACTGGCTGAACTGGCTGAACATTCAATTAAACATGAACGAACAGACTAGCTGAACTCGCTTTTTCATTTTATATTTTTTTAAAAAGAGCAATCCATATGAATTCTTTTCATTTTTTATTTAAAAAAAGAAAAAACAAAATCCATTTTAAATTAAAGCATTCGATATTTAAACATGAACGAACAAACTAGCTGAACTCGCTTTGTCATTTTGTTCTTTTTTTAAAAAGAAAGGAAAAAACTAATCCATAAGAATTCTTTTCATTTTTTATTTAAAAAAAAACAAAATCCATTTGAAATTAAAGCATTCGACTATTAAACATGAACGAACAGACTAGCTAATCACGCTTTGTCATTTTGTTTTTTTTTAAAAAAGAGCAATCCATATGAATTCTTTTCATTTTTTATTTAAAAAAAGAAAAAACAAAATCCATTTGAAATTAAAGCATTCGATATTTAAACATGAACGAACAGACTAGCTGAACTCGCTTTTTCATTTTGTTTTTTTTTTAAAAATGAGCAATCCATATGAATTCTTTTCATTTTTTATTTAAAAAAAGAAAAAAACAAAATCCATTTGAAATTAAAGCATTCGATAGTTAAACATGAACGAACAGACTAGCTGAACTCGCTTTGTCATTTTGTTTTTTTTTTAAAAAGAAAAGAAAACACTAATCCATATGAAGTCTTTTCATTTTTTATTTTAAAAAAAGAAAAAAACAAAATCCATTTGAAATTAAAGCATTCGACTATTAAACATGAACGAACAGACTAGCTGAACTCGCTTTTTCATTTTGTTTTTTTTTAAAAAAAATGAGCAATCCATATGAATTCTTTTCATTTTTTATTTAAAAAAAAACAAAATCCATTTGAAATTAAAGCATTCGATATTTAAACATGAACGAACATACTAGCTGAACTCGCTTTGTCATTTTGTTCTTTTTTTAAAAAGAAAGGAAAAAACTAATCCATATGAAGTCTTTTCATTTTTTATTTAAAAAAAACGAAAAAACAAAATTCATTTGAAATTAAAGCATTCGACTATTAAACATGAACGAACAGACTAGCTGAACTCGCTTTGTCATTTTGTTCTTTTTTTAAAAAGAAAAGAAAAAAATAATCCATATGAATTCTTTTCATTAATATTTAAATAAAAGAAAAAACAAAATTCATTTGAAATTAAAGCATTCGACTATTAAGCGTGAACGTACAGACTAGCTGAACTCGCTTTTTCATTTTATTTTTTTTTTAAAAATGAGCAATCCATATGAATTCTTTTCATTTTTTATTTAAAAAAAGAAAAAAACAAAATCTATTTGAAATTAAAACATTCGATATTTAAACATGAACGAACAAACTAGCTGAACTCACTTTTTCATTTTGTTTTTTTTTTAAAAAATGAGCAATCCATATGAATTCTTTTCATTTTTTATTTAAAAAAAGAAAAAACAAAATCCATTTGAAATTAAAGCATTCGATATTTAAACATGAACGAACAGACTAGCTGAACTCGCTTTTTCATTTTGTTCTTTTTTTAAAAAGAAAAGAAAAAACTAATCCATATGAATTCTTTTCATTTTTTATTTAAAAAAAAAGAAAAAAACAAAATCCATTTGAAATTAAAGCATTCGACTATTAAACATGAACGAACAGACTAGCTGAACTCGCTTTTTAATTTTGTTCTTTTTTTAAAAAGAAAGGAAAAAACTAATCCATATGAATTCTTTTCATTTTTTATTTAAAAAAAAGGAAAAACAAAATCCAAGTTGAAATCAAATCATTCGACTATTAAACATGAACGAACAGACAAGCTGAACTCGCTTTTTCATTTTGTTTTTTTTAAAAAGAAAAAAAATAGTCCTTATGAATTCTTTTCATTTTTTATTTAAAAAATAAAGAAAAATCAAAATACATTTGAAATTAAAGCATTCGACTATTAAACATGAACGAACAGACTAGCTGAACTCGCTTTGTCATTTTGTTTTTTTTTAAAAGGGAAAAACATAATCCATATGAATTCTTTTCATTTTTATTTAAATAAAAGAAAAAACAAAATTCATTTGAAATTAAAGCATTCAACTATTAAACATGAACGAACAGATTAGCTGAACTCGCTTTGTCATTTTGTTTTTAATTTAAAAAATGAGCAGTCCATATGAATTCTTTTCATTTTTTATTTAAAAAAAGAAAAAACAAAATCCAAGTTGAAATTAAATCATTCGACTATTAAACATGAACGAACAGACAAGCTGAACTCGCTTTTTCATTTTGTTTTTTTCTAAAAGAAAAAAATAGTCCCTATGAATTCTTTTCATTTTTTATTTAAAAAAAAAGAAAAACAAAATACATTTGAAATTAAAGCATTCAAATATTAAGCATAAACGAACAGACTCGCTGAACTCGCTTTGTCATTTTGTTTTTTTTTTAAAAAGAAAAAAATAATCCATATGAATTCTTTTCATTAATATTTAAATAAAAGAAAAAAACAAAATTCATTTGAAATTAAAGCATTCGACTATTAAGCGTGAACGTACAGACTAGCTGAACTCGCTTTATCATTTTGTTTTTTTTTTAAAAAAATGAGTAGTCCATATGAATTCTTTTCATTTTTTGTTTAAAAAAAAAAGAAAAACAAAATCCAAGTAGAAATTAAAGCGTTCGACTATTAAACATGAACGAACAGACTAGCTGAACTTACTTTGTCATTTTTTAAAAAAAAAGAAATAAATAGTCCATATGAATTCGTTTCATTTTATATTTAAAAAAAACAAAATCCATTTGAAATTAAAGCATTCGACTATTAAACATGAACGATGAACGAACAGACTAGCTGAACTCGCTTTGTCATTTTGTTTTTTTTTAAAAAAAAGGACAAAAAAAAATAATCCAATCATTTTGTAAATCAAGGTGTGTATGCTCAATGAGTAAATGGACGAAGGACAGTATTCATTATATACCCAGTTACTATTACTATTGTCAAGATTATATGCATTCAATTATGTAACAATTTGACAAAATTAAGTATCATTCTATAATGTTGTATAATCAAATTAATACACTTGTCAAGATTATTTTGTTTTTTATGGAAGGTTGATTGATTCAGTGTATCTCAATATATATATGTATCTCTACTACTTATAAAGCACCCTTAGCAAGGTCAGCATTTTTCACACAAAGGGGTCCAAACAATTTTGTTAGCATCATTATAAACCATTGATCAATATGATGTACGGTTTGGATCGCTATTTCTATAAAGGAGTCGACTCTATACACAAATAAGTCAGGCGCTGGTGGTAATGAACAAAATTCTGTAGCCACGCGTTGCGAGTTCGAATCCTTGTACACATTTTTTTTTTGGACATTTCTTCGCTACTTTCCTCTCTGATCCCCATCGATATCTTTCCAAGTTGGACAGAGTGCGAAAAAATTGGATCTCTTTCCTCTTTTATTTCGCTAGGGTTTGTATACTAACGCCGCTCCCTTCTGTTCTCTCCGATTTTAGTTTTTTCCTCTTCCTTTTGTCGATCCATAACCCTAAACGCGGTGACCTAGGCGATGGGAGGCAACTTTCGATCTTCACCATCAATGGTAAGCCACATCGCCGCTTATATGCCTTCGTCCTCTTTCGCAGCGTGCGAGATGCCATGGCAGATGCTCAAGACACCACGATCAATGGCTCCCTATGCGAATTGTGGTTGCTCGATTGGTACTCTCTCCCCTTCTCTCTTTCTCATCGATCAGATTCAATTTTATAAAAAAATTTGAAATAGAGAAGCAAACCCAATGTGTGGAAACTTAGAATTAGAGTTGGGATTTTTAGGCGTATTTGTTATTTTAGGCTGATGGCTGCACCGGGTTCAAATTATGTAAAAGAGGATTCCAATTTTAATTCATTCTTAGAGCAATTTTAGTCTTGAGGATAAACTTAAAGAAAGATTATGTGCTGACAGCTTTAATTTTCGTCCATTCACATAAATGGTTATGTTATTCCTCTCAAAATATCTAACTATTTTTGTTGTTCCATTGTTGGCTTGTCATGTCTCCTCCTCAATCTCTCGGTTGTAACGACCCAGGTCCCGACGCACAGAGGTGGAGACTTTACGACATACTGCTAGAGGTGGAGACTTTACGACATACTGCTATTGTATGTCAGTGGCATGATGGTTCAACTTGCCACACCTGTTGAGGAAACATAGGCTTCCATCGAGAGGAAATATGGTCTGATTATAAGAAACTTTTTCTTTTCTTGATAAAAATGTCATTTTCGCATGCTTGGACTAACTCAATATTTAATTATTTTCTTCTTTATTTTGTAGGAGTGATTATGAGCGAGAGGGAGATAAAGCAGCGGTTTAGGAGGGCATTTGTGACACTATGGCTAGAGCGGTTGCAATATGGGTTTACTTATATTCTGCTTTCAATTATTATTTTTCAAATATGCTTTTGTTTTGTGCATTTTTTTCAGAGTAGAATTGAAGAACTAAATGATCACTATTTAGGGTCTGCTCTCATATTTTCAATTTTCATTTAAACAGCTCATTAACTATTTTCATTATTCTCTTTAGATTGAGCAGCCCTCTCAAGATGCTCAATCGCTCATCACACGTCGCAAAGTCGACATACTGATATTTGGTTTGAGACCTCCTCTTCTTTGTTTTGAGGTACCGTTCTTTTTATACTTTGTTTTTTCATGTACAGATCAATAATTTTTCCCTTGATCAGTGTGAAATCATTTGTGTGAAACAAGAGACAAAAACGACACAAGCAATGAACTTCCTTCTGGATGACGACTCACTCAGCTGCTCCAGCGCCCCCCGCGATGATAACTCCTGCTAGCGACAACACCTTTGTCAGACTCAACAACCAAGATATCCAAGCTGATGAGGCACCAGCCTCTTCTCAGGCTACTGCCAGGTTCTCTTTTCTCTCTTCACATTTCTTCATTCAGATCCATTTGTGCTCATGTTTTGTATTGGAGTTTCCTTTGTACTTACTGAGATCGTACTTAGTCAGTAGTCTCAAGGAGTAATTATGGTTATGATCAAGTGATTGGGTGATCTGTTCACTTGTTTGTATAGTTTGATTTGTGTTTGATTCGGTGTTTCAGTTGAATTATGAGTGTTTTCCCTTTTTGGTTTGTTATCTGTATAATTTGTAGGTGATTCCAACATAAGTCTTTTCGGTGGTAATTTCAAGGATTAGACTCTCAGATGTGATACATGAATCATCCAATATTCAGGTAATTTCTCTCCTTCTCAAAGTAATGATGGCTGCAATTCATAACTGCAAAATTGCAAAAGATTATGCAATATTAGGTATTACTCCGTAAAATATCAAAATTCTATCTGGTAATGTGCAAAATGTTGATCCTGTAGGTTCATGGAATATCTGAATCAACCTCAGTTTATCTCCACACTGACGGGCCATAGTGACTATGTCAATAGTGTTGCTGCACTCCTGATGGTTTGCTCTACAGAAGTGGCGGCAAAATTGCACATGAGTTTAGTTACTTTATACGATACTATGGCTGTAGGATATGGTGAATAGGTATGTTACCTCTCTGTAGCTTGAAATGGCCATAATATAAATATGAAATAATGCAGGGTTTAAATGGTAAATAATAATGAGCCATATCTGTTCTTCATTAGTATTAAGTTACATCTTTTAAAAACAATATAACCACAAATTACTATAAGAACAAGGACCAAGTGTAAAACAAAAGTTACAAACTGCCCAAGCATCAGAACTTATGTGTACGCAAGTACCTGAATTTGGAAGTATCACGGGAAAAAACAAAGTATTCCAAGCATCAGAACTTTGTCATTGTTGTTGATCTCTTTTTTGTTGATCCTTAAATTGTCTATTTGGATTTACTGGTTTAATATTTATCGTGTTTTTTGTTTTTCTAATTTGTTAGGATATGATTTACGTCCGCTGTTTCTAATTTATTTTCCTTTGTCATTTGAAGGGAGGGGTTATAACAGAGAGATGCTATGGGTGTGGTCGGTGCTTCTTTGTGTGCCCTTTTGATAAAATAAGTATGTTTTAGTTCAGTTTATGTACTACGTTAGATGGTTCTGAAATACATAAAATGATAATTATTTATTATCTCTACTTTTTTATCGATTAATTGTATCTGGTAATAAGTAATGCAGAAATGGATTTTAAATCCAATTCAGAAATACACCTGTGGGGAAGCTGTTTTTCAATGTGGTTGCTACACCTGATTTTGTTAAGAGCATTCTTTGTCAGGTACATTGATAGGCCATGAAGTCATTGTTTTGTTTTTTATAATTTTTGTTTTCTTGCAAGTGTACCTAATCAGTTTGCTCTTGGTTGGTTGTTCCAGTGCTACCATGACACATCAGCAATAACAGATGAGCTGGTTCAGATAATTCTACAACCAGGTTTGGATCCAAGTTCAGCTGACGTGTTTCTTGAGTTCATTTGCAACTCTGATGGACCTCTTCTCGAGGAGCTTCTTCCGAAAGTTAAGGTGTATTTCCAAAAATTAATAATAAAATGTTACCGGTAACAATAAAGATATAATTAACTTGTGTAATAATTTGGTTGGTATTAACAGTGTCCTGTTCTGGTGGTATGGGGAGAGAAGGATCCTTGGGAGCCTGTGGAGCTAGGAAGAGCTTATGCAGATTTTAAAGTAGTTGAAGATTTTATAGTGCTTCCAAATGTGGGCCATTGTACCCAGGTTCTTTACCTATTTTGCCTAAATTTTTCTTTTAACCACATTATGAATTAATTTACTGAGCAAGCATTGAAAAACAAATTTTTGTGGTTGTTTTTAGGCTCACAGGATGTTTTATTTTCATAAGATAGATTTTTAAATTTTCCTGTAGACTTTTGAATAAGAATCTCATTATAAGTGATCCAGAGAGTTGATTAAGGTTTTGGCTCTAATTACATTAGGATTGGATGTTACTATACTGACAATTGATTAAGGTTTAACAATAAATACATTATTGGATATGTTGTACTCAAGCTTTTAAAATGCGATTTTTTCGGTATGATGGTTCATAGTTGATTTAGCGGTGCGGCGTTTTTTCGGTGAAAAAACGGACGATAAAACGGTGTGTGCAACTGTGCATACACCGCCCATTTTAAGACATTTGATGGTAGAGTTGTACATAAGCATCTTGAATAAATCTAGATTATATTTAAGGAGTTGTGGAATTCAGCGTACGGCCAAGAAACGTTCTCTTCAATGTACCAGCAAAGAAAGTAAGCCATTTGCTAAATGACTAAATAAGTAAATCTAATTCATGATTTTATATAAAGCGTATTAGCAACTTGTACTGTCAATAATACGCAACCAAAGACAACTACACAATCCAATTTCAGCAGAGAGGATTATCCACGTACCACGACAACCAAAAAATGTTAGCACTTTTAACATACTTACATCAAATATCCAGTACCAAAATGATTAAGCCAGATACCAGCCTAACAGAACGATTAAGCCATCATCTCCACTACTTATAAAGCATCAGTAGAACAGGCATAAACTTCGAGATAAAAGGGAATTACACCCCTCTAATATCAAATATGGATCATTGATTTTGTTAATCTAATATGATCTACGGTTTAGATTCAAATATCATACTAAAAGGTCGACCTTTTAACAGAAACTGTCTAGGCGGTGCGTTGGTAAAGCGCGTTGGTTCGTTCGCTGGCGCACGATGGTTCGATTCTGTCTTCTGTGCTTTTCTTTTCTTTGCAATTTATTATTTTAGAAAAACACGGAACGTGACCCTCCTCTTCCCTCGGAGAGGTAACCATTCTCAGTTTCGTTACTCTCTCTGGTAGATCCAAACCTAAAACTCGCGCCAGATCCAACTTGATCCGCAGTTTCGTTACTCTCTCCGGCAGATCCACATGCGCTGCTCTCGTCGTCAAATTGAACTCGCCTTTGTCACCTCTCTCTCTTCACCTTTGTCAAAAGTCAAGCTCGATGGTTTCAGGTAAATATTTCCCTTCGTTTTCCAAATCCATTGAAATCGAACTCCTAGTCTTCATGAATTTTTAATGATAATTACTTTGCAATTTAATTGAATGGTACTGTAACCGAAGGAAAATAGTTGGTCGCCACTCCTATTTCCCCTCTCTGATCCAGTCCTTCACTACCGCTCTCCTCCGTCGTGTCTCTGCTGCACCTCTCTTCTCCGCGCCCCCGTTGGACTCAAATTTGAAGATCTGAGAAGGCGATTATCTCCTTTCTAACCTCTGTGCTTTCGACCCTAGAAGGTAAATGCTAAATCCAACGACCTACGTTTGAAACCTTGGCTAGGAGTAATGATTTGCTCGGAAATTGCATGAATGATGATTTTTGAATCAACATAATGTAATAGCCTTTTGATCTATCTAAATTTTTTTTTATTTAATTCAGATTTTTGTAGAAATCGGCAAAGAAGCCTTCTGCACCCATTCAGTTACTTATTTATGTTGATAGTTGTATCGTACTATTGAAGAATTACTATTCTATGTTTTGCTTGGTTAATTCTTAAAATTATTCCAACATTTCTTTATGCAAGTAGAAAATAGAGTTGTGCAAGAGGAGACTTCAATGACTATGGATCTCTTGCTTCCTTGCATTGGTTCAGGTGAGCAAAAGAGATTGTATCTCTTTTCCCTTTATCGCTTTGTTCAATCTGTTATTGAACTAATTAAATTCAATTAAGGAATTTGGTTTTAATATATTTTGATTTTTGCTTTTTGCTTTTTGCTTCTAGCAAAATACCAAGAGGAAATAACTGTTGTATTGCAAGACGCATTCAGGTACTTCAGGTACATTAAGCTTACTAGGATCGTATACAACATGTTTTGTACTGAAACTTTTGCAATTTTGAGGATTTTTTTCTTATAAATGATTCCTGAAATTTGGCATTTTTTCTTGTTTTGGTTGTGCTCCTTAGATGACTCTGGAGTATCTGGGTCGAGTTGTGTTAAACAGAGGGACTGTTGTGTAATGAGGTGGAAGTGTGGAACTGAAGCAGAGGTTGAGAGGTTGATATGTTAGGGTAGGTAAATTAATCAAATGACCATTATTGGCATTTCTAACATATCCAATGACTGCAGTTTTGTTTGAATAAAATTGTGTTGGACCAACTAAAAAAAAAAAATACAACTGTTATCTGGTATTTCTCCTACATTTGTGGATGCACCCTTAGTAAAATGTTAAATCCTTTCGGTACCCTTTCTGTATACAATATGGGAATATCTCTCTTATTTACCGCTTCTCCATATTAATGATTATGGTGAAGCATCATTCATAGGAGGCTAACAATTCCTAGGCACATTCATTGGAGAGTAACCATAATCATCTCCTTTTAGTTTTTGAATCTTAATGAGGTATTGAAAATTGGCCTTAAACTGAGGTGTTGGTCTACACTGAACAGCTCTTCATAGCTCTTAAGCATTTGAGGAATTGTGGGGTCTTTCACTGTGATATCAAATATCAAATCTTGACAATATACTGGTACCATTTTATATTTAGCATCGTTAAATTGAAGTTCCATGATTATTCCAACTTATGTCTCAGAATAAGTTTGATCACCTTTCACAAAAAAGTTTATAAAAATATGATCAATGACTAACCTAGAGAAGAAAGAATTTTAATTTCTATGATCTATGCAGGTAAATGAGGCTAAGATGTTCTAAAACTGTGTGATTTTGTTAATGCTATGTTTGATGGTAAGGGAGATTTTGTGATTTACAATATGATAATTGGTATTTATAGTTCACTTGTGAGAACAGTGCAAATGTTATGAGCGTGATAACTAAATGTGCTAGATGAGAGTGACCAAATTATTGCTGTTTTAATTCCATTGCAGTCAATTTAAAAAATTCATATTTTATTTCTTCGATGAGTTGACAAATAGTATTGATGCAAATTTATGCTTGATATTGCTTATTCTGAAAATACGAATAAAGAAATGGTGGTTGAAGCAAATTTCATTTAAAAGTAGTGTTCCTTGTTTAGATTACAATTCTTAAATTTTTGGTGTTTATATTTCAAGCACATACTGGAGTAATTCAAAACTATATGGTGAGGTTAGGATGTACTCGAGTAATGTGAATCGTGTTGCTATGAAGCTGGACTGCTGTAAGGTTATTTGCATGGAAAAAGCCCGTATGAAACACTTCTCAAATGCAAATTGTCTGAAGGAACATATGATACATGTCACAGCTTTATTACTTGTAGGATATGTATGAAGAAATAGTTGAAGAAAAACAGGAAGCGCCACTAGCAAGAACAGGATTAGCTCGCCAGATGGTGAAGAGAACTGTATCTTTTAAGAGATCTGTTTCTTCTTCAAAAACTATCTTCCTTTTTACTCGGTATACAATCTTCTCAAGATAATCTTGACAGAATTGCATTTTCATTAAATAGTTGCTTATTTTGTCTCAATAGATTAACATATCTGCTTTTTCTTTAATGTACAGATTCAGATAATAAAAGCAAATTCGGAAATTAAATCAATTACTCCCTACTATTTCCATATCGACATTTTTGGTGATCAGTCAAAATAATTACTTACTTTTATTCACTGAGGTCACTTAGCAATTAGCATAATATAAAAACTTCCAGCATATATGATTTATTTTGAGATTGAGAATGAGATACATGAGATAGAATCTTTGCTGATTAAAATCTTAGAATGGTAACAACGTTAAGAGTTCGTCCAATGATATTTTTCAGAAATTTATTTTTGAAAAATCCATAGTAAATGGACCTTCATTCTAATATGACGCCAAAAAAGGGAAGGAAAAAAGAAATTACTCCAGGTTTTACAATTCTTGTAATAATTAACTGGTTTTACAATTTCGCCTATTTAAGAGAACCTTGCTAACTGAGAGGTTTTACTGGTGTTACTGGTAAGGGAAAAGCAATAAGCAATATGTGTAAAAGAATCACCTACAGGGCCTTTCACCGTGCATAGTCTGCTCATTTTAGCAATGTTTGGTTAGTCGTACATGAAAGACGTTTACACATGTATCCAATATGACGTGAAGGTCTATCACCTAATTGCATAGTTTAGAAAAAATGACTTTCCATATAATCCGCTATTCATTTTCTGTTAAGTACTGTATTGTTAAATATATTGTTTTTCTAAGTCTGAAGATATATTTGATACTTATGACTTATAAGAAAAAGATGTGTATTTTCTTTTGTAATAAAATTAGGGCTGATGTGTAAATTTTGGATAAAGTTGTCAGAACTGATGGTGATGGATTAACATCTCTTTTATTTTTCCTTTAATTTTGGACTTTTTTCTCAAAGGGCTCAAATTATCTTTGAAATTTTCATTAGGGCTTAACACCTCTTAAAATTATCTAAAAGGGCCTTGACAGCGAATTTGGGTGCTAAATACTGGAATTATCTTTCAAATTTCATGTATTGTGTATTGATTCTATTAAATTAAATTATTATTCTTGCTCCTTTTGTACCGTTTGAAACAGTAAAAGCTATATTAAGACGACTCAATTTTACTACAAAACGGTGCATGTAATTTCCAATTGGAAAATTCGATCCCCGCTTAAATTTTTAAAAAAATTATTATGCATCATCCGAGTAAATATTTTATTCAAATTTTGAACTAATTAAATCTATAAAATTCCAACATCGTCAAACTTATTAAAAAAAAAAACTAATTGTAAAGTTGACCTCATATCATTCTACTATATATGCACCAAGGCCCTTTCTGATAATTTTATAAAGTGCTAAGCCCTAATGGAAACTTCAAAAACAATTTGAGCCCTTTAAGAAAAAAGTCCTTAATTTTTAGGTCCTTATTATTTACCAGAGGGTCATCCCAATTTGGATAAAGTTGACACAGAGGGTCATCCCAATTTGGAATCAAGAAAAAATATATATTAACCATGAATCTGACTGTCTGTGAGGTGCTTTTCCTTTTGTTTAATTTTTTTTACCATGATAAAAACTCTTTCTTACTAGGCTTTAAGTGGGTCAGGCCATTACCTTTTGTTTGTGGTGCATTGGTGTCGAACTACTATAAATAAATATATTTCTTTTATTTGCTAATGGGTAGATAACTTAAAATGTTATTTTATATCAGTTAATTATTATATACAGAATCATATTTCTCGATCCTGTTTTTATTCCATTTTTGTTTATTGAATCTAAGACTTTTATTTCTTGATAGATAATTATCATAATAGTTTTTTATTTTTAAGTATGGATCAGAAATCACGCAGCACTAATGCAGAGACTATTATGAAGGAACAAGAACGTTTTTCGTTACTAGACAGGTACAAGTTGGTTCCTAACATATGTGGCTGTTACACAATTTTAAACGGAATCTTTTCATAATGGAAGGTTACACAAATTAATTGATTGCACTATTAGGAGGAATAATGGTTGCAACATTTGTAATTAGTGGAATGAGCATACCATTATGCTTTAATTATTCATTTATTATCAATTGTTATTTTCCTTTTTACAATAGCACTAATTGCATAATTATTACTTTTTTTCTAATTACAGGTGGAAAGAATTTAAGGAGACTGGAAGGCATTTTAATGAGGCAAAAATGGAAAGATAATCATGGGGCAAATGTCACAGCAATAACAAAGATAATTTGCCTAACTCTGAATATCTGATGCCTTTTGTATTGAACGCTTAGCACTAAACCGTAGAACGGTAATTTATTATTCGAAGCCCATTGAATCTGTATCAAGATTTTATTTTTGTGTTAATGAAAATTATTAGATTAAATCTTTCTTTTAATTGTAACATTTGTGAGTTCTTATTAAATTCATCACTTAAAAAAACATTGCTCTATTTTATATGATTAGTACTTGGCACCTCAAATTCTGAAGATATTTAAATCGCACTTTAGGAAGCATTTCTTCATCTCTTTTATTGAGAACTGAAAAACTATTCGATTGAAACTATTCTTTATCAATCGTTCATCGAATGTCGGTATATTCATAAGAGAAATTAATTTTCTGTAATGTATAGTATTATGGCTTTGTAATAAAAAGAACTGATTATAATTTGGGTACAAATGGATCATTATGCGTTTGTTGTGCAGTGTTTTTTTTTTTTGGTATGAAACTTTGTATTTGAGATCGCTTTATAAGCTTTCTTAAAAATGTGGTATCAGTATCTATACCATGAATTGCCATACCACGTTGAGGCTACGCTTCAGATATCTGTATTTAAAGTTTCAGAGTTTTTGTTCTGTTTAGAGATGTAGTACTAAATTTGGTGGCTTTTAATGTAAAAGTGGTTGAGTTGTAGACCTGTCTAACAAATTTTTATTCATGTGCAGTGCAATTTTTTGACGAAAAAAAAGTTGACATAAACAAAATATTTAAAAAAAGTCTCTAATTTTTTTGAAATACATCAGATGAAAAATTGCCCGCACATTGAGCGGGCACTGCTACTAGTAGTAATAAAAATTGTGTTCTAATTAAAACTTGAAAATATACATCGATAATTCGATATAATAGTTAAGTATGTATTAATTCAATATAAGTACAAATGAATGCTTTATAATGCATAAAAAAATGTACTGACGATTATTTAGGAATCAGGAGTGAACTTATAAATTTGTTTATTATGCCTTTTTTTTTTTTTTTGTTCTTCACATGTGACATGTCGGATATTCGCTCCGATATTCCGAACTATACCAATTTGTAAACCGCAGGGACCCGAATCCGCTGTAGCGCGGGACAGCGTGTAGCGCGCGTACGAGCCGTCTGATATTGATCAGACGGTTTATTTTTTACGGGCCTATCAATCTAGGTTATATGCACGGGGCTCCCTTGTCCATTGGATCTTGATCAGACGGCTAGGATTCCGCGCTACACGGTGTGCCGCGCGGCACCAGATCTGAATTCAAACCGCAGTAGACCCTCCTAGCTATGTTTTGGATAGGTGTGGGAAGAAGGGAAGAAGGGAAGAATTATTGGGAAGTGTGTAATTTTGTGAAGAGTTTGAATTGTTTATAATTTTTTTTCTTCCCTTCTTCCTTCTTCCTACTTCTTAACGCATCAAACGAAGGCCTAATTAAGTCCCAACTCCATGCGTGACACTTGAATAACAATATCAGGCCCCACCCAACTCTTTAATATGTAATTAGCTTTTTAATTTTTTTTAGTAATCTTGAAATATTTTTCAATAAAACTGGGGCAGTATTAAAAAAAAACAGTTACCAACTTACCATACTAATTTTCCCATTTATTTAATTTCTAGGAAAAGAAAGCTGTTGAAAGTACCTTCTAGAACCCGCATCTAATTTATCGCTGTAAGTACGTTCAGTTTGATAATAGTAACATGTTCTTAAATCTGACAAGCAGATCATCTGATCATGGCGCATTGAATCTTTTTGGAGATCTCTGAACTTATAAATACGTTGGAAACATGAAGTTGCCAGACCGCATACCCTGTTCTATGGGTCGGACAGCATAACTTTTTTTTTTCTTTTTTTTTTCTTTGGACAAGAAGACAGCGTGTCAATTAGTTGACAAAATTAATTAGGTCGCACCAAGTCATATGTGCCAGGACGAAGCCAGAAAAATAATATGAGTGGGGCTAATCTATAAATTTTACTTTTTGAAGGGGCCATTCTACATATTTATTCATACCTTTATATAATTTACCTTGTGACTTTTAGTAAAATTAAATAATGTGGGGAGGTCAAGCCCACTGAGACCCCTGCCTTGGCTCCGCCCCTGATATGAACTGGACAATTCGTCCCTCAAAAAAATTAAAAAGCTCCCAATCTGTGATTTTGGCAAAATGGGAGTTAGTATGGTTAGTGGTGTAAGGTTAGTATTTTTTAAAAGGGTAGAATGGTTGAGGTAGTGATTTGGTGGGGTTAGTGCTAGCTTAAGGTTAGTGAATGCTGTTTGGTATGGCATGTTGATGTTAGTATTTTAAAGTTAGCAACTATTAATGCTATAATTATTATTTATTATTAATTAGTAGTTATTAATAACTATTAATTTTATTAAAATTATTATTATTAATTATTAATTATAAATTATAAATTATAGAAATAAACCATTATTAATTATTATCATTATTATAATAACTATTATTAATTATCATCAATTCATCATTATTATTATTTATATTAAGGATTATTTAATTTATACAATTATTATCAATTACTAATTATTATTACGATAACTATTATTAATTATTAAATAAATATTAATTATTCTGAATTTTTAATTAATTTAATAATTATTATTGATTAATTATAAATTATAAATTATAGAAATAAACCATTATTAATTATTATCATCATTATTATAGTAAGTATTATTAATGATCACTATTATTATAATTTTATATTAAGAATTATTTAAATTTATACAATTATTATCAATTACTAATTATTATTACAATAACTATTTTTAGTATTAATATTAATTATTTTGAAATTAATTATTAGTTATTTTGATTATTATTATGAATTAGCCATATTTTATTTATGTTAAACCCCTTTTTGTGATGCCAAAAAAACCATAAACCAATTGAACAATTCCATGGAATATAAAAGAAAGGAAATGGAGAAAATTATGGAAAATGCCAAACAAATCCCAAAAATCATGAAAAAATACCCAGAGGCTCAGAAAATTGTGGAGAATATTATGAGACCCAAAACCCATACAAATGATTCATGGAGCACCCCATTTCATGCAAGAGACCCCTAAACCTCATGGAAAATAAATAAAATACTAGAAGGGAATTTTCAGAAAAACCATTAAAACCATTAAATTCTATATATTTTTATGGATCTATCCTCAAAATCCCATGAGAAAACTCAATCAGGAAGGTTGTCAAAGAATTTATTTTGGAATCAGCAAGTCACAAAACCATATAAATTGAGTAAATGGAGAGGAACAGTGCAGAAGAAGTGGAGAGGAGCTGCCATATAATGCCTTGTTCAAATTCTCCCTCCGTACAAGAATGGCTGTTCGCTGCACTTGGCTCGCCTACACCACAACAAGCAAAGTGAAAAGCTAATACGCGGCTCACCAAACACCGAGTGCACACGAAAGAAAGGGGAGAAATGTCGCTGGGCATTTGGGTTTGGTTAAATCTGACCCCTTCAAGAATGAATGATGGATGCACTACGACTTCGTGAACCAAAGAAGAGATGCAAACAAGGGACCCACGTGACAGTACCCTGGTTCATTGTACTCCGAGTGCAACGAAGAAGAGGAAAACAAAGAGGAGGAGAGGAGCGTTCAACAGAAATCTGTTGGAAGCGATTCTGTTAGGCGAGACCTGCCGGGCTCTCGACCAATCAGAGCGAAGGAGCGATGCCTATAAGAAGGGGCTCGAAGAGAGAGAAAGGGATCGACTCATAGACACTTGGAGACCTCTTTCCTCTACAGAAACACACACACGCACACTTAGAAAGAAATAGGTGCATTCCCACAAACACTTGATAAGTTAGCATAGAAAGTGGGTATAAAGACGATTCTGCTTGTAATTGAAGAATCAAAAAGGTAAAGAGAAGAAAGGCAAGTCAGGTAAGGCTGTAACGAGGTCGAATTTGATGTGTGAATGCTTGATTTTGGATGAAATTTGTTATCTTGTGTGTTCTTTGGTGATTTCGATTTGTAATGCTGGTGATCGATTCTGTTTCTTCAATTCTTTCTCCATGGATTAGATTAAATCGAGTTTTTCTGTTATGTGATTCCTGACCTCGAGATCTGAAAGCTTAATCCATGGATTCCATGGTTTAGGTAATCGAAAATCGAGATAGGGAAAAGCATTTTGACTGTTATTATCTTTGATTGTCATCGTTGAAACCTCCTCTTGCTGACTTGAAAGTTCAGGTTAAGGTCTCCTTAGCCTGAGTAATCAGGGATGCGAAACTAAGAGCCTAATTCGCAAAGAATTAATCTTCTTTTGTCTAATTGAGGTAAATTATGCAATAGTGACTAAAGATGGATGCCTATTGTTAATATTAGATCTGTTTCTTTCTTGCGTCTTTTCACATGGTGCAATTGGAAGTTTAGGTTATGGATTCCATAGCCTAAACCTTAGATAGTATAAAGTAAACGACTTTGTTGTTCATAAGAGTAAGTTTCCTTTTTCTGTTCCTTTTCTTAAAATTTCTTTCTTTCTTTAACAGATCCTATGTAATTTCTCAACTATGGCCTGGACTAGGGTTTCCTTGGCTCCAGGTTTGAGGAGTGTGACTTAGCTTGAGGGTTTGCTCAAGTTAGGTGCATGTTGTGGTTTAGATCGAGGTCTCCTCGGTTTAGATCAAGGTTCTATGGTTTGAGTTATCATCGACTCACTTCATAAAGCCTCCTGAATGTACTTTATATTCGGGCAACATGCTGTCCAAATACTGTTAGAATTGTTAAAAGATGAGCGACCCCCCTGATAAAACACTATAATTAAGTATGCAATTTTCTTAAGGCAAAAGTAATGATTTCTTTTAATAAGTCGACATGTTAAAGTTTGATCCTCAGTACCTGCTGTTTACAAGGACAAATAGGTTTGATTATTATCATTAATTTTATTGGCTTAATAAAGTGTTGTTGATAATATGAAGCTTAAAGGACCTGCTTGTGATATTGTCAGAAGGAGATAGATTGTTAAGTGACTATTAGTCTTGTGTGTGGAGTGCATGAGAGGCAGGTTATGGTTCAGTCAAACTGAAATTGAAGACAAGAATGTTTGATAATTACTATTCCAGGGTCATGTCAGTATTACATGATGAAAATTGATATAGGATCGATTGCCTTGATCATAATTATATAAGGAAGTGAGGACCAGTTGGTAATAAAGATTAAGTATGATTTGTCTTGCCTCGTTAAATTGTCATAACCCCAAAGAAACCTGATCCCTGTAGCAATGTAGGATGTATTTTAGTTCTATAAAGTCCAGTGGCTTGTCAGGCATACATGCAGGACATGATGGGTTTGAGTCGTGTAAATGAAATGATTGTGTATGATATTCCTTGGCATGAGTATGTAGGTCAATGCGTTAGTTAAAAGGCCCCAACTTCATTTCCTCTTGACCCTTCTGATTTTGGTACCAATCAGCATATCGGCCATTGGCTGCCTCACAGTACTTGCACCTATTACTTGACTTATCCATCTAATTAAGCTTCATTGATATAAATTGACCATAGAGATGCTATCTATACCATTCTCATATCCTAGGAAACCATTGTCTGGTATAATTGAATTGTCTTTAAATACATCGGTACCACACTGCTTCTGTCTCAACCTGACCGTAGTATCCAAGTGGTGCCCCCAACTAACGAAGGTGACGCGAGGGAAACCAACGCCACCGCTGTATTCCCCTCGCTCACACGATGCTTTAGAGTCTGTTTCGATGATCTATAGTGGCTGAAATCTAAAGAGGGTTTGTACCCGTCATTTTGCGAACCCGTTAATGAAGGGAACGAAACCCGTCTCTTTCATTCGAACTCAAGCGCCTTTCTTTGTCTGATCTTTTGTGGCGAACACAGCCGTAAAACCCACATGTTTAATTCCTGACAGAAGAGGAAATGTTTAATGGGATAAAGCAAGGAAGCTCGGTTCAAGACAAGGCCCAGATTAGGCCCAAATGGAACTCGAACAAAGTCCTCTTTCGATAATCCAACGAGCCCAGTCAGCCGCTACCTCAGCTCAATTTGATGACGTGGCCCAATAAAAAAAGACACATAGGCAGAAACTTTAGAAAATCATTAAAAATAGTAGGAAGCCCCTAAAAATATAAACGACACATCCATAAAACTCTAAAAATCAAAGTAAGCCAAGTTCACTGATACTTTGATATGAAATTATGTCAAAGTAGCGGCCTTTTGTATTTTTGAAGTATTTTCACTTTAAAAATGAAATTTATAAATATTAGAAAACTAATAAACCTATTTATAAAATTCTAAAACTAAAACTAAATACTTTTGAAATAAAAATTCTAAATATAATATCTTCGAAATCAAATATTTTCAAATAAGAATATTATTTTCACGAATTACAAAGTCAAAATAAACCAATTGTATCTTTAAAATGAAATTTACAAAATCAAAAGCTAAGTACTTTCGATATCCAAGTAATTTCAAGAATAATATTTTCAGATATTAAAAGACTCTCAAAATAAGTATTTTCTAAAAGTCAAAAGTGCAAAGGCCAAAGTGAATAAAAATCATCAAAATCCCAAGTGAAATATCAAGAAATGAAAAGTCCAAACACGAAATCCAAAGTCAAAACTGAAACCTCTTTGTTTGAGGAAAAGTCCCTCGCTAGGGTTGAGATCGACCTTAGATGACTTAAAAAATGAATTCTTACGGGCCCCCTCGTCCAAAGAATTCCATTTACGTTCTCATAAGAAGACCGACTAAGATGGTCCCGAGAACCGACTCTTATTAAGAAGACCGATGAAGATGGTCCCTAGGGTCGTTAAAGAACCAACTCTTATTAAGAAGACCAATGAAGATGGTCCCTAGGGTTGTAAAAGAACCAACTTTCGTCGAGTAGCCATTAAAGAGGACCCGAAGGTTGCAGAACTTATTTGTTCTCACAAGAAGACCGACTAAGATGGTCCCGAGGACCGACTCTTATTAAGAAGACCGACTAAGATGGTCCCTAGGGTCGTTAAAGAACCAACTCTTATTAAGAAGACCGATCAAGATGGTCCCTAGGGTTGTAAAAGAACCAACTTTAGCTCAAAGGCGCTACATGCCCTAAGGTCGTAAAACTCCTCTTTTGTTCTCACAAGAAGACCGACTAAGATGGTCCCGAGAACCGACTCTTATTAAGAAGACCGACGAAGATGGTCCCTAGGGTCGTTAAAGAACCAACTCTTATTAAGAAGACCGATAAAGATGGTCCCTAGGGTTGTAAAAGAACCAACTTTCGTCGTTGCCTCCCAAGAGGCCCCGAAGGTTGTAAAACTCCTTTTCACTCTCACAAGAAGGCCAGTCATAGCCCCGAGAGTTCACCATGAATAACCTCGAGATAAGCCTTCCCTTTCATCAATCAAAACCTCTTCTAAACCAAAAATCCATTCCCTTCTTTTGGTCAAGTCTGAAGTCTTTTGTCGATCCTTAATTGGGTCCCGTCCATTGAGTTTGGTACCATCAATTAAGTCCTCCGCGATAATACTCCATAAGTTTCTTTTCTTAGCCCATTACGCCAATATCCTTTATATCCCTTAATCAGAGGTTCTCGTAGGCAACTACGGGGTAATTAACAGTAGGGGCTTGCGCCTACTGGAAAGAAAGGACCCGCTAAATCAAGAAGCTTCTTTAAGTAGCGACTCTTTATAGGATTCTCTTGTTTCGAGAGATATTCGCTAAAGAGATCGAAACCTTAAGGGAGGTGAATCTAAGGCTATGTTCCCATTGTTCTTCGAGAAATTCCTTCGAGGGAAATAATGACGAAAAAGCCGCGACAATTTATATTAAGGATTATTTAAATGTCTATAATCCTCTTGGAAGGAAAAAAAAGCAGAGCATTAATTAAAGGTGCCAAGTAAGAATTAAAAAATGGAAAATAAAACTTTTACACATTTCTCTCTCCACGTGAATGCAAGGGGAAATGCTAACTCGGCATTTTGCTCGGTTAGCAGGGTAATGAAAAATTAGTAGCTAACCTAACTAAATGATGATTCTACATTTCAACCAACACCATCTACTAAACTCTGATTTGAAGCATTGGTAGAAAATGAACAGTCAGAAATTGCCCATGAAGCATGTTCCTTTACCAGTTAACATTTGGAACACTATTAAAAATTATTCAAAATATTTAAAAAATGATAACAAGAGAGAAGATGCAGAAGAATGAACTCAAGAAATGTAAAAGTACCAAACATACCAAGCAAGCCCAAACTTGGAGCAGCAACTATGAAATTAATCTGTCAACTTATCAGCTTCACAAGCAATACAACACACATCAAACTTTCCGAAATTTACAATATTAAATAAAAAGGAATAAAGAAGATAACAGCGAAGCAAATAAGAATAAATTAGAGGGAATTTATATTGGAAGCCACATCAAGTAGATGTCGTAAGTCAACTTCGGGGTAATGTTGGAGAAGTTTCAGGTTTGCAGCAAAATCACCTTGCAAAAGTTCATTCCTCACACGAAGCAACATGGAACAGCAAACTCTAAGCAGCATCTCCTGCTCTGATCAATAATCATTTTCAGAATCTCTCCAACCTTGATTTCACTTAACCCATTATCTTTAATAGCAGTTTCAAGTGAGATCAGATATTCTCTTTGTCAGACAATTAAGGTTCAACTATCTACTAAGATCACAGTAGAAGTGCAATAGGCAACATAATTGAAAAACCACAAAAATAAGTTTACGAGTTGGATATTACGCTGGCAATTCAGACCCTTCTCATACTATGCAGGTCATGTACTATCGGCATTTAAATAATAAATTGGAGACAGGCTTAGTTAGACCTCAAGCTCTATACATTAATTATATAAAAAAGGAAACCTGGACACCAAGGGGATTGCTTAGAAGAAAATCCCAGATTGTCATGATTGAATGGAACTCAAATTCTTGAGTCAGTAGCAGTGTGATCCAACGGAAAGCATAAAACTGGGTATTGACCTGCATGTATGTCAAAAATTAACCAGAGATCAATTCTGAATTCAATTACTATGAAGACAAGTGTTTGATTTTCATACTACAACACACATTCAAACAATATATGATTGAATGTATAAGATAACAGTTATTCTAGATTTCAGGAGAAAATTAACAGTGTATTACGAGAAGAAACGTTGACTGTAAAAAAAATCATTATATGTGATTGTGAGCTTGGATTCAGGCACCAACCTTTGAATTCTCTAGATGATCCCATAGATCCTTATCATTTGCTTTGAGAAGTTGAGATAAACGTGAAAGTGTTGCATGAATGCCCACAGAGCTATTATCTAACTGTGGGCAAAAATTATCCACAAATCCACTCAGTAATTGCACAAAGCAACCAAAGCTGTCCGCTTCTGCATGTAGCTAGTTAACAAAACACCAGAGAGGCAGTTAAATTAAACAAAGTGAACAAAAGGCTTCAGGAAATAACATTATATTATGCTGTCACATTATTTTCTGCTCTGAACTTATATAGAGTTACCCACAGAAATGTGGTTGACAGTTAAAACTTACTTAAAATAACGTACAGAAAAACATTTAGAAAATAAAATAACATGACAAAGAGGGATTTACAATACCACCGGTGTTAGAAAACTAATTTTGAAGCAACTTTTGTTTTTTGGGAATATAAGATATCTATGGCATCATATCATTACAATAAACCACTTAAATTTTAATGGGATTGTAACGCAACACAAGAGTATCTGCAGAAAACTGCTTTCCCAATATATTGAATAAATGAATGAATAGCTAGGTTACATAAATTAGAGATGTGCTTTATAGTTTATACTCACTGTGTTGTCTTCACTAGAATCTGTCCTGAAAACAAAGTAGAGTGGGGCCAAGACCTCATTCATCCCTTGCACATATCCAATTGCAGGATTCATTTTGGCAAATAGCAGTAGTATGTTTCTCATTGCCGCCTTCATACAATGTAATGCACATTCAGTTCTGTTGTTTGTTTTATGTTTTTCATTTTTTAGTATGGTACATATGGAATTTCAGTACTGTTTTTCCTCCCTCTATCATTATCAAACATTAAAATATGTTACCATGTCAAATACAATACCTGATTCGTTTGGCTTATTGGTGAATTCACTGAAAAGAACTCAATGTCTGGATGTGTCCTCTCAAGGTCACGATCAATTTGCTCAGCTATCTCAGCATTCTATCAAAGAATACATGTTGCCTACATGAGTACTATGCATAAGTTTCAAAAACCTCAATCAAAGTTTGTGCCCTCAAGATTCACCTTGAAATATTGGTTCCAAGTGCTGCCATTACGAAGGTTCAAGGGATGATCTCCATTAGTAACCTCATGCCGTCTGAGTAAACCATTAGCATGATATTCCTTTTCTTCTTTGTTTGTGCATTGAGACTACCTATACCAAGTTAACCATTAAATACTGAAATAAAGGACCACGAAAATATTAATGAAATGAAAATTTGCAACATATATTCAAGTAAATTTCAAGTAGGTGCATGATCAGGCTCCTGAGTCCGAGCCTTTAACGGAGAAGGGAAGAGAAGAGAATGAGGGTGAGGTGAGGTTAACTTTCTTTAATACCAAACTGGGAAGGAGCAATTATTGATTAATGAAATTAGTGATTCTCCCTATTTTGCTCCATTTACCATTTGAAATTGAAAGCCAGGAGATAGATGAAGGTGATCCTTTTGCTGCCCTCCCTTACCTTCCTCCCTGTTAGCCCCCTCGGGACACAACTTAAAGAGACTATATTGATAGTAATAAAATAAATTAGAAGTTGCTTACAGGACTTGCAAGAAATTCTTCCTTGAGCTGAGTGTATTTCAATCGGTGTTGGGTTAGTTCATCTTCCCATGAATTCCTATTCACAGATAAATAGCCTAGTAGTATCTGCAATTTCGACAAGAAAGGTGCCTATGTTAGTTGTCAGCTGTGAAAGCAAAAATCAAAACAGTACTTTTGACTCGATGAGTAAACTGGGATTGTTATTGGCTCATGTCAATGGCTTTTAAAAAAACAACTAAGCACAAAAGACATGCAAATAGTGGAATAAGTTTGTTTGATCACTAGGGACAGCATGTTATTTAAGAAATTAGGTAGCAATTTTACATTTTACTCTAAAAGAGGTGACAAAAATTTTAATATCAGTATAACCACAGTTAGAATTTGACGTTCCTCCAAGTCCCAATAAAATAAATTTCAGAAGATTATTTTTTTATTTGGTAAGATAAATTAAATGACACAACAAGTTGTTAGTTGTTACTCATGCAAAAGTACTCAGGTCAGGTGACAAACTGTTCCTTCCTAAGGGACCTAACCTTCTTCACCAAATAGTACAAAAAGAAAAGAAAAACACCTTTACTTCTAAATTTTGCAGTTTAGCATTTTTTTTTGTGTGTGTGTGTGTGCAGGAAAACCATAAAAAAATTGAATATAATAGATCTTTCTAAATTAATTAATTCTAAAAGATACTATAATTTGATTCACAGAACCTTCCATACTAAAGGGCGCATCTCTCCACCATGCCGAAGGCCTTTGCAAGCAACTTGTTGCAATGCCTCAATGCATATGATCTTTTGAGAGAGCTGCACAATTAGAAAATCAATCAATTACAGTTTCTCTTGTATAAACAAATATGAGAAAAGAAAAAAAAAGAATATCCTAAAACTACCTCAAATTCAAGGTCTGATCTCAAATCTTCAAATCCATCCACAAAATAGCGCTCAGATCTAACTGCACTGAAAGGATAGGTCTCTAATTCCTGTCCGAGCTGGTCGGAAGCACGATCCACTTGCTGATCGGAGAACTTCTTGAGCTTGATTTGAAAAGGCATGGCAGATTTCATTGCAAAAGCAATCAGAGAGAACAGAAAGATATGAATTCATTGAAGGAGGAGTGAAGTTGGAGTAGCTTAAAGGTGGCGGAAGAAAAGTGCAACGAATGGTAGGTTTGAACGACTAGTAGTAGTAGAAAAATGTTTTATTTGTTTTCCGCTTTTTCATTTCTTTGGATTTTTGTTCATTGCGTATTTGCGTTTCCAAAGATGCTCATCAGAATCGACTCGGAAGAACCGAGTTATGGTCCTATTGGGCCCAGATTTGGGATAAGGGCCACCATAAGGCCCATGAGTTAGGCCATTTTTCAAAAGACAATTTGTCTCTGTTATATTTAGGGCTGAAAACGGTAGTCGTTTCAACCGTTCTTTCGTTTCGTTTCGTCCGGAACTGAACGATAACGGATAAGAATTTCAGTTTCGTTTAAGGAACGGAACAACCAACGCAAATAGAAATATTGTTTCGTCTCAGAACGAAGCGATTAGTGAAATTGGTACGTTTCGTGGTCGTTTATTTCGCGCATTTCGTCTAAATTTTTTTTATGGTTTTATTATTAGATTGTAGAGGACCTCAGCAGAGAGATCGAGGGAGAAATGAGTAAAATTTGATTTCTGCAGCGTCGCTCCGTAATTTCTCCGCCGAACACAGTTACATCTATCTCTCTCGCCTCTGCACCACCGAGTACAATCGTCGTTGAGAGCAAGAGGTGATTATAGTGCCTCCTCCCCCTTTCCCGCGTGACCTAACCTGTCATTTCTCTATTTCTGTTTCATACAAAATGCAGAATAATTTATTTTCTTACATCTTAATAAAATGCAAAACAGTTAGGTAGTCAAAGACGGTTATAACCGTTTTGATCGTTCCAATCAACGGAACAATCAACACAACATGCGTTAAACAGATGCAACAATCAACGCAATAAGTATAAAAATTTCATGCATCAATGCAACGGTTAACGAAAATGACCATTTTCGTGGTCGTTTTCCACGTTATGCACCCCTAGTTATATTATAAGCAGAGCTAATATACACCATCCACTAATTAATCATCCAAACCATCCACTAATCCAGCGTTCATTATTTTTCGCACGTATTAACCATCCAAACCATCCACTAATCCAGAGTTCACCATTTTTAGCACGTTGGAGTCATAAAATATTTTGCGCTGAGGCTACCAATTTCGAGAAAAGTTTTGCGTATTGACGTCATCAAATGGACGGATTTTTGTGTTCAGTTAAAGACCTCAATGGATGAGTTAACATGCGTTATGCGTTCAGTTAGATGTCGTCGTAATATGACGTTGTAGTTCTATTAATGATCTCAAGGGATGAGTTAATCTGAGAAGAAGACAAATGAAAAGTCCTTACGGAGGTTATTGTCTCATAATAAGCAAGAAAAACAGGATTATTGAACTCATAATTCAATAGATCCTTTTGCTGAATTTCAAATAAGTACCATGAATAATTGGATCCAAGTTGTTCCACTATTTCATATAAAACATTACTCTGAGTCAAACTCTATAGAATTTCATTAATCCTTTTTTTTGTACTTAAGGTGCAGAGCTGTTATGTGTTTAGTTAGATATAGTCGTAATATGACATTATAGTTCTGTTAATGACCAGAAGGGATGAGGTAATATGAGTTATAAGATGATCTCTTATTGCAATAAACTGAACTGTTACTTCAACAGGAAAATCTTTTATTGCAACATTTAAGATGATCACTTAGTAATACTAAGTATAAACAACAAGACAATCCTTTCTTCTCCCTATCTCAGTTAGAGAACCTTATTAAGATGACACTTATCACAACTAACGGAACATTTGCAACCACAAAAAAATCTTTTATTATATTTAATAAATGCACTAATAAAGATGATCCCTTGTTGCAACTAAATGAATGTTTACGCATATGAAATGATCCTTTATCCCTTATTGTACGTCTGAAATGACCCATGAACGTATTACAATTAATCTGTCATAGTCAACAAGATTCGTTCATTTTTTAACATCTTGATCAAATATTAAATCAACTCCAAATTTTGTAAAACTTATATGAAAACACATCGCACGTTTAGTTGCACAAGATCAACGTTTGGATTAAACATTCAAATTTTAAAATTTTTAATTATTGATGTAAAGTAAAGTTGTGACATTTAGTGGTACTCTAAAGTTGTGGCACCGGAACTTTCTCATACTATTAATAGGAGTTTTGCTATGGTGAGTTGCAACTCACGAGAGGGTCCGTGATTTGCGATCAAAACTCCTAGATATTGTTCAAACTAACTGATCCAAATCGTCTAATTTGATCTCCCTATTGAAATTTTCATGCAGACTAAATTTTATATTTTTTTGAAAGTTGTAAGTAATTTTTTCAGATTTTAAAAAAACTGCTGTTTTTGAACGGTTAAGAACTAATTAGATTAATGATTTTCTAAAATTTCAAAAAAATGCTTAAAAATTTCGAAAAAATATAAAATTTGGTCTATATAAAGATTTCAACAAAGAGATCATATTTAATAATTTGGATCGATAATTCGAAACTAGATTTAGAAATTTTGATCACAACTCACAGATCCTCTTGTGAGTTGCAACTCACCATAGTATAGAATTCTAGTTATTGTGAAATTTATTCCCATACGTCCCCTATTTAATTTCATCCATTCCTCTTGCGATCAGAGAAAGAGACCTAAAACTTTTTGAACTAAAACCTCAGTCTTGGGACAAATAGAGACAAACGATTCAAAGGGAGAGATCAGACAATGGCCTCGACCTCTTCTTCTGAGGCGATGTCATTTCTATCTGTACCATAAAGAAGACCTCCAGCGTAGACGTCCACAAGTCTCTTAGGGATGATGCATATATATGTATAAGATTTGTTTGTCTGTCCATGATGTATTGATGTATGAATGTGATACTTGGAACAGTCATCAGTGATATCAAATTCTTTGCCCAGTTCACGCACTGTATGGTCATATACTCATATGCATAAACACAGTTAGATGTAGTGCCAAATAATGGCTAGCCCCTTGTGTTGACCTTGAATTAACACCAAAACGAATCCCACTAATGCTTTACATCCATGCCAACTAATCCCTGTTGCACCATGATAGTTAAACAAATCTGCCATACTCAAATCCAAACAAATTGACCATAATTCCCTTTTAAGGGCTTCTTCACCTTCATCTCCAAATAAACTGGCATCACATGACTTCCATTGATACCTAAACCCGTCTCTTTAAAATTAACCCCAATCACTAACACTAGTTCCTTTACTGTACCGACCTCTTTCTTTCACCACGTCTAAACCAAACTCACCCCACTCACTGAAGCTTCCAACGACCAATTGACCATTGCAATTTCCACTCTCAAACATTCCTTATATCGGACTAGTCACTCTCAAACCCCTTCCGGTACCTCACTTCCAAGCCGTACCTGCCTATTGGTTTTCCCACCAACCCAGGCAACGCAACATCAATTGACCCGAAAATCGTGATCTCTCCTCTCCCTGGACGATACAAGCTCCTTTACTGGTACAATTTGAACCCTATAAACCTCACCGATACAAGCTCCAGTACCTTGCACCAGTGAGGTGGCGCTCTAACCGACCCAGATCGACGCACTGGAAACTGACCCCCATCATCAAGATCTCCTCTCCGGTAGGATGTTGTACGAACCTCTCCGGTGAGTTGCGGTGGCCGGAAACGCTAACTGATCTATACCCGTTAAAGCCAGAAACCCGTTCAAAGAGAAAATGAACACGCATCACTTTGTGCAGTCACATCAATTCAGATAATGGCTCGCACCAACCGGAGCCTTCTATGTCAGCAGAAACCTTCATAATTCACTAAAAATGGTCGAAACTTAAAAAAATTTGAAATAAAATATCTATAAAATTCTAAAAATAAAATGTGTACACATCTTTCAAATAATAAAATAAAATAAATGTTTCAATAATTTCTACTGCTTTTACCACATGAATTTGTAAACTTAACACCAGATGTACCACATATATAGATTCTCATGGGCATGTACGTTTCAAATAATTAAGTATATTGAAATAAATATAAAAAACGAAGTGAATTAGTTCCGCTCATGAAAATTAGAGAACGGAGTAACACACATTTATGTGATAGATATTTCGTGGGTGGAAACTAGCTAGTCATAACCTGAGCTCTGCAGGTAATTATTGGCGTAGCGCTGTATAATGGACGAGTTCGCAATATTTTACCAATATTTTATTTCAATTCAATTATACCGGATTAAAAAAAATTTAGTTGACTCACCCATAATCCAACTCAATCCATATATATAAAATATTATCAACGGTTTTTACGGATTTTCGATTTAACCGGGTGATATTTTATCGATGCCAAGAAAATTAAATAAGTAAGTTACAAATAAGCTAAAAAAAAAAAAATACTGAGCATGTACCCTCGATCAGATATATAATCTGGGTCCGATAAGAGAATATTTGAATATCAGTAATTGGTTATCAATTGATACTGAAATAACAAATGCGCTACAATATTGCCTCTCAAATAACAGTTTGGTAACTATTGCGTTTTTCCTACATATAAAATTTTATAAAATTGCAGTTTTTTTTTTCTAATTCTAAATGAAAATATTAGATCCAAATCCTTCTTGATACTGAACATGATTTCCATTAAACTTTTAAGGTATAACATGAACTTCATTAATTTTGAGAGGCATGTCATATCACATAAATCTAATATTAAAGTTCTATCCTAGTTTACATGCCACTCAAAAATCATAAACTTCCCATATTATTACTACAAAATCGCAGATAAATGGAATAAAATAAGAATCGAGAGTAATAGAAGGGATGATTTAATAAACTAAACGGGTTGGATCGGGTATGGGTTATAAAGAATAAAATTATGACTCAATCTAATACAACCGTATTATTAAAATTGAAATCCGACCCAACTCGATTAATGTTTGAACATGTTAAAATTGCTTAAGAATAAAATACAAATCGGACGAATTTTTAATTTTTTTGTACAGCCCTAATTGGGCGATTGATATATATTCTCTGGACTCGTTTAGATGGTATGAGAATAAGGAATGAATAAGAATTTTAGGAAGAAAACATATTGGAAGACTGGGAAGAAGCTATTCCTAAAGGGCCCGTTTGGATCGCTTAAAAATAAGAGGAATAGCCTATTCCTAGGTAGAAACAATTGGGAAGTGTGTAACTTTGTGAAGAGTTTAGATGGTTAGGAATAAATTTTTGCTTAGGAAGATGTTATTCCTCTTATTCGTAAGCGATCCAAACGGCCCAAAGAAGAAGAAATGTTGTTTGGATGGTGAGTTAGGAATAAACAAATTAATATTAATTTAAATAAATTATTAAAAAAATATTATTTTAATATTAAATAAAATTCTAATTAAAGAGCAAACAAAATTTAATTTAGCTAATTTTGTTGAATAATGTATATATAATTGTTGGAAGAAACTACTTCTAAGAAGAAGTTATTTCTAGGAAAAACTATTTTTTTTTCTTATTTCTAACTTGTTCGGATGTATAGAAAGAAACTATTTCTAAATTATTTTTTCTTATTCAGTATTTTCAGTTCGCTTAGGAATTTGTAAAATTTGGAGAATTTTCAATTCCTAGACATAAATTTATTTAGAAGTGTGTAACTTTATGAATAGTTTGAATTGTTTATAATAAATTTATGTCTAGAAATAGAAAATTTTCCAAAATTTTCAAATTCACACTTCAATCCAAACGACCCAAAATAAGCAATCTAAACGACCCAAAATAAGCAATCCAAACGAGACCTGGTATTTACTTCGACTCCAAAGACGACAAAAGATTTTGCCTCGAATTTCCCAAGTAAACGCTTCCAAAGTCCAAACTACTGTTCGTAGTTGAATAGATTGAGAATAACTTCAATAATCTTTGAGTTAATATACGATGGCATTACGTCATTGGCAGCCCAAGGGCATTACGTCATTGGAAGCCCAAGGACATTACGTCAAAAAAAAAAAAATCAATGGCTGTATTAGAGAGATCGATATATTCCATCTCAGCCCGATACATATAACTCACGTGTAAGTTTCCTGGATTGGTGAATATGTGTGAACTGAAATTTGATAGTTAAATACCATCCAAAACTTGTCATCATTAGTAGTACAAGTAGTTAAATACCACCCAAATCGGATGAATTTTTAATTTTTTTGTACAGCCCTAATGGGCGATTGATATATATTCTCTGGACTCGTTTGGATGGTATGAGAATAAAAAAGGAATAAGAATTTTACGAAGAAAACATATTGGAAGAGTGGGAAGAAGCTATTTTTAAAGGGCCCGTTTGGATCGCTTAAAAATAAGAGGAATAGCCTATTCCTAGGCAGAAACAATTGGGAAGTGTGTAACTTTGTGAAGAGTTTAGATGGTTAGGAATAAATTTTCGCTTAGGAAGATACTATTCCTCTTATTCCTAAGCGATCCAAACGGCCCAAAAAAGAAGAAATGTTGTTTGGATGGTGAGTTAGAAATAAACAAATTAATATTAATTTAAATAAATTATTAAAAATATATTATTTTAATATTAAATAAAATTCTAATTAAAGAGCAAACAGAATTTAATTTAGCTATTAGTATTGAGTAATGCTAGAATCAAACATATAGGACGTCAAACACGATCCAAACGTAGCACATTAAAATTTCAAACGGTCGATCCAAACCGCTCAATATGATCTCTATATTAAAATATCTTTGATAATCAAATTTTATATTTTTTCATATTTTCTAACTATTTTTTTCGAATTTTCAAAATTGAAGGGTTCAGATTTTTTTAGATTGAGCATATTGAAAAATTCCAAAAAAATAGTAAAAAAATTTGAAAAAATATAAAATTTTGTCTCCATGAAGATTTTATAACACATAACAATTTGTGCGGTTTAGATCGGCCATTTCAATTTTAAAAATTAAAATTTCATCGCGTTGGACAAGTGTACGTGTCCTATATGTTTGACACTAGCAACCCCCATTAGTATTTAGCTAATTTTGTTGAATAATGTATATATAATTGTTGGAAGAAACTACTTCTAAGAAGAAGTTATTTCTAGGAAAAAACTAATTTTTTCTTATTTCTAACTTGTTCAGATGTCTAGAAAGAAACTATTTCTAAATTATTTTTTCTTATTCGGTAGTTTCAGTTCGCTTAGGAATTTGGAGAATTTGGAGAATTTTCAATTCCTAGACATAAATTTATTGAGAAGTGTGTAACTTTATGAATAGTTTGAATTGTTTATAATAAATTTATGTTTAGGAATAAAAAATTTTCCAATTTTTTCAAATTCACACTTCAATCCGAACGACCCAAAATAAGCAATCCAAACGAGACCTGGTATTTACTTCGACTTCAAAGACGACAAAAGATTTTGCCTCGAATTTCCCAAGTAAACGCTTCCAAACTACTGTTCGTAGTTGAATAGATTGAGAATAACTTCAATTAATCTTTGAGTTAAATATACAATGGCATTACGTCATTGGCAGCCCAAGGGCATTACGTCATTGGAAGCCCAAGGACATTACGTCAAAAAAAAAAAAAAATCAATGGCTGTATTAGAGAGATCGATATATTCCATCTCAGCCCGATACATATAACTCACGTGTAAGTTTCCTGGATTGGTGAATATGTGTGAACTGAATTTTCAATTCCTAGACATAAATTTATTGAGAAGTGTGTAACTTTATGAATAGTTTGAATTGTTTATAATAAATTTATGTTTAGGAATAAAAAATTTTTCAAATTTTTCAAATTCACACTTCAATCCGAACGATCCAAAATAAGCAATCCAAACGAGACCTGGTATTTACTTCGACTTCAAAGACGACAAAAGATTTTGCCTCGAATTTCCCAAGTAAACGCTTCCAAACTACTGTTCGTAGTTGAATAGATTGAGAATAACTTCAATTAATCTTTGAGTTAAATATACAATGGCATTACGTCATTGGCAGCCCAAGGGCATTACGTCATTGGAAGCCCAAGGACATTACGTCAAAAAAAAAAAAATCAATGGCTTTATTAGAGAGATCGATATATTCCATCTCAGCCCGATACATATAACTCACGTGTAAGTTTCCTGGATTGGTGAATATGTGTGAACTGAAATTTGATAGTTAAATACCACCCAAAACTTGTCATCATTAGCAGTACAAGTAGTTGATGGTTGGGAAAAATGTTGAGCATTGAAGACTTGGTGGAACGGTGGTAAATGGTAAAGCTAACGTGTGAACGACTGACAGTTGACTCAAGTCAAGTGTGTGAAACTGTAAATTTCCTGGAATGGTGAAAATATACGTGTGAACTGAACAATAGTTAAAGACCTTCCTCACCTTTCAAGGAAACTTTTATAATGGGCCGTTTGGATCGCTTAGAAATTTGAAAAATTTTTAATTTCTAGACATAAATTTATTAGAAAGTGTGTAACTTTGTGAAGAGTTTGGATTGTTTATAATAAATTTATGTCTAGTAATTTGAAATTGCCCAAATTCCAATTGCATCCAAACAAGCCCATTATTATTAGTAGTATTTTTTTTTTTTGAAAAATAGTAGTACTTATAGTTGGTGCCTTGGTTGTTGGGAAATATACGGTATTAATTGAAGACTTCCGGATAAACTGGGTTTACACTGTGTAACTTACAAATATATGATACAGAGTTATAAACTTCTATGTATCAATTTTTTCAAAAAAATTTCTATGTATCATATCCAAGCATTTTAAAATGCATTTTTTCGGTATGACGGTCCGGAGTTGATTTAATGGTGTAGCGTTTTTTCAGCGAAAAACAATTTATATATGCGAACATCTGTGTCAAACTCATATGTATTTTTATGTACAATATTACATTTGTATAGACAATTGGTATAAAATATTGTACTTAGAGAGGCAGTGGTATATGATATTGAACATCTCTAAGAGCATTTTATTAACAATATGTACCAAATACACTATGTTCTCAATATACGATATGTCTTTTGATATTATACACGTTTAATCGGTGAAAAAAAATACAATTTTTTAATGTTTTTTCGGCGAAAAAACGTAATGACGCGTTATGTTATTTTATCTTTTTGTGACGTTCGTACGATTGACTACAAAATACCGTTATTTTGAAAAAACGACGTTTTTAAAAGCTTGATCATATCATTAATTACCTCGTTTCGATGGATGAGAATAAAGTTATTTCTAGAAGAGGCTAATTTTCGAAAGAAAAATACATTCAAACAACATTTTTTTTTCGGTATAACATCCTTCCCACTCTTCACGAAATAACATTCTTTTGAATTTTAATTTATCTCTTCTATTCTTCTTCTCAACTCACCATTCAAACAATATTTATTCTTTCCCAAATAGTGCCCTTCTCACTATTTTTTTTTTCAAAATAATACTCTTTCATTTTTCTTTCCGAAAGAGTTCTTCCTTATACCAACCATTGTCACACCCCGAGTCACTTTTAGACGACTCGCGAGTGCATCTTGACAACCCGTCGCGTATTTCTACGCAAGGCGAAACATACATCACATACATACCAATAATCTACTCATAAAATGCCGCAAAATTTTGTTTATTCAAAAGTAAAAGAGTTTGACAAACGACAAGGACTAACATGGCGAGTTGAAAACGAGACTCCCGTGCTAGTTCACTGTATCAAAAGTAACTACTTAAAAGCTAATAATACAATTAATGGCATTTATTTGACCCGCTTGTTTTCCTCTCTTTTCTTACGAAAGCTCTAACACACCGTCTTCAATACCTGGAACCCATATATCATGGAGAAACAACGGATGAGAGACTGAAATAATCTCTCCGTGCGGTATTCAGTTCCAGCCCGGAGAGTTGTGAAATTTAATGAAACATGCAATGACAATCAGCACAATAATGGTTTATTCGTAACATGTTTTCCTATTAAAAATAAATAAATAAAATAAAATACATGCATGCCATGAAAAAGACAACCTCAACCAACATACTATGCAACCCATCAGTTTAATATTTCCATAATTTCTTAATGTTTATCATTAATTTCCTTTCACATGATAACACGTCACGACTTCTATGTCCACGAGATTGGCTACACGATCATGAACCCAGGAAGCACATTTGTCCGTCACGAACGAACTTCTTCTGGGGAGCGCGCTAGTACTAGGGCCCTCAAGCCAACTTTTGGTACCACGATTATTTTCCACTTCACTTATCATTTATATATTATCTTCTCTGTTAACACTAACACTATGCACATGCAATCTAATATAATGACCATGCAAAAATGACCATGTAAGTTCATGTTCCCTTAACTTTATTTATCGTGCAACAGATAATGCATTTATAAAATAATGTTACCACTAATACTAATAATGCATTTATAAATAAATATAACCACTAATACTAATAATGCATTTATGCACCATGTAAAATAAATACGAACAGAGTATCAAGTAACACGAAACACATGATTCTAAATTGACTATCTTATAAATCTGATTTGGAAATAAATTAAATAAAAATATCAAATGTCACAAAAACTAAAAATTTAGGCTGTTACATCCTTCCCCCCTAAAAAAAAAATTTTGTCCTCAAAATTCAAATAGATAGATAATAAAAATAAAAAAATTGTATACCAATTATATGCATAGAATAAAATCCAAAATAACAATACTACCCCGCTCCCACCTTAAAATAGACACTAATTCAATAAAAACCAATTTAATATATATTAAAATATATATAAGTGTAACAAGAATTAAGAAAACAAAATATCTATATAGTAAAATACATACAAACACTCTTATAACAACTAATTATGTGTATATATAAAAAAAAAACTGAAACCTTGTTATATCCCTTCCCACTTAAAAACTTTGTTCAGTCCTCTGAACAAATAAGTAGAGATTAAAAATGTGAAACATACTAAACAAAATCTAAGACAACTCTTAACTGCAAATCGACTCTATTATGCTTTCGCTGCACAACTCTGATATATAATCCTATAATATAATTCTATCTTAATAAGTTTACTTAGATTTTAAAGAAAAATTAATTAGCAATCACCAATTCTAAAGATGAGACCTTAGCACACACTCAAATAACGGATCAATTATTGGTATTGTATGTGCCTGCTCTGATACCAACTAAAGTTGTCACACCCCGAGTCACTTTTAGACGACTCGCGAGTGCATCTTGACAACCCGCCGCGTATTTCTACGCAAGGCGAAACATACATCACATACATACCAATAATCTACTCATAAAATGCCACAAAATTTTGTTTATTCAAAAGTAAAAGAGTTTGACAAACGACAAGGACTAACATGGCGAGTTGAAAACGAGACTCCCGTGCTAGTTCATTGTATCAAAAGTACCTACTTAAAAGCTAATAATACAATTAATGACATTTATTTGACCCGCTTGTTTTCCTCTCTTTTCTTACGAAAGTTCTAACACACTGTCTTCAATACCTGGAACCCATATATCATGGAGAAACAACGGATGAGAGACTGAAATAATCTCTCCATGCGGTATTCAGTTCCAGCCCGGAGAGTTGTGAAATTTAATGAAACATGCAATGACAATCAACACAATAATGGTTTATTCGTAACATGTTTTCCTATTAAAAATAAATAAATATAATAAAATACATGCATGCCATGAAAAAGACAACCTCAACCAACATACTATGCAACCCATCAGTTTAATATTTCCACAATTTCTTAATGTTTATCGTTAATTTCCTTTCACATGATAACACGTCACGATTTCCATGTCCACAAGATTGACTACACGATCATGAACCCAGGAAACACATTTGTCCGTCGCGAACGAACTTCTTCTGGGGAGCGCGCTAGTACTAGGGCTCTCAAGCCAACTTTTGGTACCACGATTATTTTCCACTTCACTTATCATTTATATATTATCTTCTCTGTTAACACTAACACTATGCACATGCAATTTAATATAATGATCATGCAAAAATGACCATGTAACTTCATGTTCCCTTAATTTTATTTATCGTGCAACAGATAATGCATTTATAAAATAATGTAACCACTAATACTAATAATTCATTTATAAATAAATATAACCACTAATACTAATAATGCATTTATGCACCATGTAAAATAAATACGAACAGAATATCAAGTAACACGAAACACATGATTCTAAATTGACTATCTTATAAATCTGATTTGGAAATAAATTAAATAAAAATATCAAATGTCAAAAAACTAAAAATTTAGGCTGTTACAACCATCCAAAATTTTATAATGTTACCCCGGTTAGTCAATAGGTATATACATAATACTAATAATTTCAAACTCTTTATCCGTCAGTTATAAAAAAGGAGGGGGAAAAACCACATTAGTGTTGACATGTTTAATCATTTTATTTCCAAAATTATTAGTATCATTTGTTACTCGATCACATTAGTGTTGACATGAACGAATCTTATTAACTAAGAAAAATTAATTTTAATATATTTATCTTTTTATACCTCTTGATCGAGTACCAAATGAACTTCAAAATTTATAAAAATTAGATAAAATTACATCACTAGTTAAACTGAACAAGATCAACAGTTTAAATTTAAAATTAGAATTTTAAATTTTCAAATATTAATAAAATAATAAAATTGTGGCATTTGTGACAATCAAATGTGGCACTGTATATATGCGCACACACACAAGGGACTAGCATCCTCAGTTGTCGATTAAATCGGCTGTACCAAACAACCATAACAATTTTTTTAAAAAAATTTAAAAATTTGAAAAATTGAAGTGCTGAATCTAAATCGTTGATCTTGTTCATTTTTATGAGCAATGCATTTTCATATAATTAAGTTTTATAAACTTTGGAGTCAATTTTACTTGATTAACTGACCAAATTATGAACATATTAGAATTAATCAATGATAGTTAACCGGATTCGTTCATATGTTGACCACTTGATCTAGTATCAAATCAACTCCAAAGTTTATAAAACTTATATGAAAATTCATAGCCCGTAAAAATATTGAACAAGATCAACAGTTTAGATTAAACATTTGAATTTTCAATTATTTATATTTTAAAAAATTTGTTACGTTTGTTTGGTATAGTCGATTTAATGGCTACTAAGAATGTTGGTTCCACACACAGGGAGACATTGGTTAATGTTTGGTACAGCCCGTCCTATTCAGTTTATGAACGTCGGATCCGGTTCAGAATAGTGCTCAGATTTAATCGGACGGCTCAAAGTTTTAAGCGCCAAAACTTTGAGGTCTTCGTTAAATTTTTTTTTTTTTCTTTTGTTTCCGTTTATCAATTTATATGCATCTCTCTCTTGTTTCATTGTTCTGACGTTTCATATTGTTACAGAGTAGTCTCAAAGTACTGACGTTTCATGAAACAAAACATGTGTTTCTAACAAAAAAAGACCTACTCCTAAATAATTCAAAAGAAAATTTGCATAACATTAATCATCCTAACCCTTATTCAGAATTAACCTCCTCTCGTATTACTCATGACACCTACATTTTCCAATAGGACTCACATATGCACAAAATGAAAATATCTCTTTCTAGTATAACACTCTAAAAACTTTTTTCAGTTACTGGCATAACCAGTAAACTAGTAACACGGACATCAAGCTATTATTTCCATCATTCTCTGTCCCGCCGTCTCATCCTATAAAAGTCCAACATTGTCTTAAGCAAACAAAATAATTCAACAAATCATATTGTTACAAAGTAGTCGCAACCAGATCATCACGTCATGCAAGATTGAATCCCTGCTGGAGCATAAGGAAAAAACAAAAAAAACAAAATTCAAAACCATCTCAAGGAATCTTTCCCAAGTTACGAAATCCAAATAATCTCAAAATCAAGTTCTTAAGCTACCTTATTTCTAAGGTTCGGCTCGACTAACTCGAGCTCGACTAGAGTCAAGCTAGAACTAAGGTCAGCTCGCTCGTGTTCGACTCGTTTGCAGCCCTATATGTGAAGAATTGAAGATACTAACTACATGAGATTCGTAAAGATTTTTCATAATAAAATGCAAATTTAATTTTTAGTAAAAAAACTGAAACGAAAATTTTTAAGATTATCTGCCAGAATCACCGGTAGAACCTTGTGGGCACGTACGTAGTCGTAGTGGCACTAAAGCAAGAATTGGTTTTATGTAGTTCAGTAACAATAATAATATTACTGTCCTCTTCCTATTTAGAAGTGTCCAACACGCGGCCTTTTGATAGTAGCCCCACACAGTTTGGGTGGTTCAAGACTTCAAGTCGATCCTTGCAGAGTGCTGAGTGCACGATCCCACATTAATTACTGTCCTATGTAATTAGATCTAACTACTACTGTACTACAAGCGCCCAGAGTGCACGATCCCACATTCAAAACCTTGTCCTATAAGTAGACCCTTGCAGCGTAACCAAGCCCTTCACACTAGCAGAAAGCTGCATCCAAACATACAGCACACTACTTACATACAAATAGATCGACAATAGGTATGTTTAGCTCACAAATGCTGCCAGCCGGCGATGAGTGGCGTTGTGAAGGGAGATTGCTGAAGGAAACTCAAAACACACACTCCTTTTCTGCCAAATCCATCCCAGTGGCTGATGCCGTCATGAAAATCGTTGAGAACACCCTGAACATCACAACCCAGTCTTACGAGGTGAAGTCATCCATGCATTTATCTGCTTAATTACGTACACACACGATACGTAGAGCCTTAATTTTATGCATAATGACCTTATTCATTGGTATATTATAAATTTACAAATCTAATTGAACTAGTTCAATTTATATATGTTGACATTTTATTATTTAAAATATTTGGAAATTTTTACTTATTTTTTGTTTTTGTAAATCATACTATATATTTTAACATTTTTTACTATAATTTTGTAAAAAAGAATGAAAAGTTTTAGATTTGAGAAAAAAATAATAATATAAAACTTTGGTTTGCTATGGAATTTCAATAATATGTAAGTTGTATTGGTTAAACTAGATTTGACAATTTAAAAATAAATCATACCATTAAGGTCACGATGCACAAAATATTATATGCATCATGATGTATAATAAAGGGAATAAATGGCCTCACATATATCTATAAGTATATATACATATACATACATAGAGAGAGATGCTTCAAATCGATTTGACCAGAGTCTCGGTTAAACTCTGTCACATCTCAATTTTAAAAATTTAAATGACCGATTCAAACTATTCAATATGATCTTCATATTAAAATCTCCTTGCACACCAAATTTTATTTTATTTTTTTTATTTCTTTACTCTTTTTTTTTTAGAATTTTAGAAAATCGTTAATCTAATTTGTTATGAACCCATAAAGAACTACAGTGATTTAGAATTATATGTGTGTGTGTGTGGACACATGCTTAAACATTTTGATTGCTACTTATCTTAATGTGAGTGACGGTCCTAAGAGGAGCTCTGTAAGTAAATATACAAGACCGCGATTGGTACCAGCAGACAGTAATTTATAAACTGGTGCTTTGAAAATTAATGACATTTTAAATTACTTGATTAATTACAGCCAAATGGAGAAGAGAACTTGGCGCTTGTAGATTTAAGACCCATTATCCAGAAAATATCTTGCGAGGTATGTCTTGAGATACATATATACAAATATATATAATTGAGACTTTGTATTTGCTGTATGCTCTGATGTTAATTTTACATTATGTAGTGGTTACTGGTTTTACATGGTACTGAACTTCAAATTGATATTCGAAACAATGCTGACTATTTAAATTGAGGGAAATGGATTAAAAATCTAGAATAAAATCCTCGTGGTCGTGGAAATTAAGTTGGAACAAATTCTAATTTTTATTTATTTATTTTAAAGCGTTGGGCTGTATGTCATGAACTTATTATATGATAACGTCGGAATGGCTTTATAGTAATGAAGGATCCCAAGTCCCAACAAAGTAGCACTGATCCATGGCTAGCTGCCAACAGCAGATTAGTTCTGAAATTAAAGTGCAGAGGGTTACAAATTCTTTATCTCAACAAATATAAAAATAAATGAGGGAGAAAGTTTCTAAGTTGATCTTGACTTGCAATTTTTGTCTCCATAAAATAAATGAGGGTAAAAAATTCTTTATCTGAATAAACAAAATAATATATAAACCTAAAATAACATGAGGGTAAAAAGTTTCTAAGTTGAACTTGACTTGCATTTTTTGTCTCAATAAAATAAATGAGGGTAAAAGATTCCTAGAGAAAACATATATACCGCAGTTCGTGAGCAATTTGTAAGTTTGTATATATTCACCAGTACACTAATTGACCACTAATGAAGCAAAATTTATGTTAAGTTCCTTGGCCGCCAAACATGCAACAAAACCCCTCCATTTTTTCTTTCTAAGGGAGCGTTTGGATCGTTGGAAGAAAGAAGAAGAAGAAGGAAGAAGAAGAAAAAAAATTATAAACAATTCAAACTCTTCACAAAGTTACACACTTCCCAATACTTCTTCCCACTTCTTCCCTTCTTCCCTTCTTCCCACACCTATCCAAACGCACCCTAAAATCAGTATGTTGTTATACCGTGCCCGACTAAATTAAAGAGACCACAGATGACAGACAGACCAATACAATATTATAATGCACTTGCTTTGTGACTTTGTCCGCACAGCTATCTCCAAACTGTTTGGCGAGCCAAGCCCAAGGTAGCCTTGAACAGAGGACTCTGAAGCTGCTGACATTGCTCGACCGGTTCAACTGGGAGGCCAAGATAGTTATCATACTGGCAGGCTTCGCCACCAACTTTGCGGAGTCCTTCCTGATTAAAGAGGTGTACAACACTGACAATACAATGGCAAAAGGTCTTGAGATTCTCAAGGGACTCGGTCAAAAACATACAGGGGACAATTGGGAGACGGCGTATAAGCTGGTAAGGAAGGTGACAGGCATCGGGAAAAGCATTTTGGCATTAAAGAAAATCCAGGACAAGTTTGCCATTTCTATCGACATCATAGATTTCCAGTCTGCAACCTTCTGGGTCATCCATTCCGTTCTCATCATCAGCTCGGTGATTTCTGGTGATAGAGTTTCCACAGAGTAAGTAGCATGCACGATGAAGTCTTTGACACCAGCGTGTGGCTAAATAACCAATTATTACGTGAACTAGCTACTTAAGTATGAATTTAAAAAGAAAAATTTAGATCCATTGTCTTCTCCTTATTCAATTTTGAAATTAAAAAATATCATTCTAAAATTATGTCTTGGAAAAAGTCGACCCAAAATCCAATTAAGTCAGCCATCTTATGCTCCACCTACCATGAGTCCCATCATAGAGGTGGAGGCAGAGATGGATGCAAGGACTACAGTGAAGGGTGGAGTTGGAGTTGGAGGTAGTCAGGTGGATATGAAGGTAGGGGAAGGTCAGAGGGGATGCGAGGGTGGGGGCAGATTCAAGGAGATGTGATTGTGGGGTATTTTGGTTATTACAAAAATTGGATATGGAGATGACTCTACACAATAGAAGTAACAATTTTTTTTATTTTATTAAATTTGAAGTGGGTATGTTTTTAACTTTGGAATGGTGTTTTTTTTTTCTAATTTTTCCAATTTTAAAACACCTTATATAAAATTATAGTTAATATATAGTACGTAAATCGTCTTATTTAAAACGCCTACCATCATTTTTTTTCTTAAAAACATAGAAGTACTCTGGGACAAAGATATAATTAATTTGATCTATTTTGTAATTTTTCTTCAAATTTGTCTCTCCAATAATCAGTCAACACTTTCACTAAGAGTTGCAAGTTGAATTGTGTTAATTTTACAATTGTCCGTAATGGACTTTTGTATTGGTTTATCACTTTATGTTTCATGCATGGTTTCAGAAGGAGCAAACTAATGGTCTAACGAAGCCGTCTCATAAATTTACAGGCTCGTCTCCACAATAAAGAGGATTGAGATTATCTACAATTACTTCAGTTCGAGGCTGAAGCAATGTCAGGCTCTTGAACGTGAGTTAAACATAAACTTTATTGTTTGTTATCATCACAAGCAAATTTTTTTATGCCAGCAAGAACCAGCTGTGTAACTAACGAATTTCTGTTCTTTATTTCTATTCTAGAGGAAGAAAAAATCAAGGAAAAGTATGAAGAATTTACACGTATCTTTGGTGGGCGCCAAGCTGACAATATTGAAATACTTAAGCCTTTGCTAAGCTGTGGGGAAGAGGAAGTGCTGATTTGCAATAGTACCAACAAAGAGAAAAAGATAAAATTGAGCGATCTTAAGAAGGGCACCGTAATTGTCCTGTTCTCCAACATCTACATTGATACGTACAGCGAGGAGGTGTCCATAATTAAAGCTTTCTACAACAAGACAATCACCACCAGCCAATACTACATTGTGTGGCTTCCAATCGGTTATAAGAAAGAAGAACATCGGACAACATATGCCAAAGTTGTTGTCGGTAAACCGTGGTATTACTTGAAGTACGAATCCTTGGCAGAACAGTATGTGGTTCTAGAAAATTATTCAAGAAAGGAGTGGGGTTTCAATGGGAAACCAATGCCGATGGTGCTCAATAACGGACAAGTGATCCACCATGATGCTTTCAGTTTAATTCATATGTGGGGCCATCTAGCAGTTCCTTTTGGAATGTACAATGAGACGGACCTTTGGAGGAAACATGGCCATAATTTGGGGATCCAATTCATTCTTTCTTACCTTCATGATGATTTTACAATTCTGGTATGTTTTCACAAAATAATTCACTAATTTTTGCTCATGATAGCATGCATCAGCAGCATTATATATAATAATATAATATTATGAATGTTAACTTCCGTAATTTGTCTAATTTTTCATAGGGAAATGATCAAACTCCACAATACGTTTGTGTATTTGGAGGGAAAAGGCCCCACAAATCAAAGGATGCAAGAGTTGCAAATAATTCAACCTTAGCAGATGATGAATGGTTCGGAAACCTGGCTGGAATGCTGATGGCAGCTGCCTTGCCCGCAAACATCAAACTGAAGATGGCATATCTTTGGGCCAACAGAGAGGAGGCTGATCTAGCGATGACCATCAAAACAAAGGTGAAAACTATCATCAATGGCACACAGTATGAGGAGAGCATGCGGTATGTACAAGTTGAGCAAGCTAATGCAAAGCTCTTCTGGTCCCGTACAGAGAGTATTGCGCTTCAATTGAGCATGCAGAAGAAGTATGGAACACTTGATGTGAATATTGAAGCCTTGCTGGAGAACACTAGGTCTATTCTCCAATTCAATCAGCTTAACACAGCCTGGGTTGCCATCGGTCGACTTGGCATAACAGACATGATCTTCCACGATGCTGAGAAGTTCTTCAACTGCTTAGAGCATATTAAAGGCGATATCAGAAAATGGAAGACTGAGCTAAACGCTGGCGCTGGCAATTTCATAAAGGTTCTACGTGGGCGGCTTGTAGGGTACAAATATGAGACCAAGGAGATAGAAAAGCATTGCTTTAAACATGTAGTGTATGGGGATGCTATGCAGAAGGAGGGAATGCACTGCGTCTTTTGCAACAAACCCATGAAAATGGTTGTGCACTACGAATGCTGTGAGTGTGAGTGAGAAAGAAAATCGATAGGGTAATCAGTTAGCCGGCCGGCCAATCCCAGATTTACCTCTTTATGTTTATCCTGAATAATTATTGGTGTGGATTTTTAGTTTGCATTTCGTTTGCTTTCCTTTGGTTGGTAGTCCCCGTGGTCCTTTCGTCTTCCTTTCAATTTATTAATGCATGTATGCTTAATTGCTTTCTTTTTATTATCTAGAAAATGAGTCGGCACTGTAAGTTCATGGATTGCTACAATTAAGGCTTAATTAAATTTATCTCCCTGTTTGTGTGCATAGATATGTTTATGTTTTTTTTTTTGTGTGTGTATACTAGGTGGGCACATGCATGGAGTTTCTCTCGATATATGATTTTTTATTAAATAAGATTTTATTTATTTAATTTTATTTAGTTCTAAAATAGTACAAAATTTTGGTTGGATTTGTTGATGTTTGTTAGCGATGAGGAAAACACAAAAAGATTGAATAATCATCGGGTAACTTGGTCTTGAAATAGTTTAGTAAATTAGTGTAGAATATTGTTAATTGTTAATTAGAATTGTTCTAAAATAATATTACGAAAATAGATAATTTAGTGTACCCTCTAGAATTCGCATCTAATCTAATTTATCGCTGTAAGTACATACGAACTCCAGTAGACCAGTACTCTTGTCAATGAGACAAGAATCAAACCACTACACCAAAAACATTGGTTTAAACCACTGAACTGTTCGTTTAGCCGGTTCGATGACCGGTACGATTTTAAAAACATTGGTTTCCAAACCACATACACTGTTCTTTGGGTCTGACAACATGTCTAGGGGTGTCAAACGTTAACAACAAAAGTGAAACAGGAGTGTTCCGTTTCTGTTCTGTTTCAAAAAACGTAAATAAAATTCATTCAGTTTCCGTTCCGTTTCGTAAAACGGACGTTTCGTAAAACGGAGCAATTTTCTATTCCGTTCTCCATTTTTCATTGATTTCAGCCTAGTTTTTGGTAAACGGAATACTAAAGTTTACCGGTACCAGTTTTATTTTCGTTCCGTTTTCAGAAACGAAACCAAATTGGTGTTCCATTAGTTGTTCCGTTCGGACGGAACGAAAACGTTCCAAACGAAAATGGTTTCGACACCCCTAAGCATGTCTTTTATTTTTCTTTGGACAAGAAGACAACGTGTCAATTAGTTGACAAAGTCGTACCAAGTCATATGGACTGGAGAATTCGTCCCTCAAAAAAATTAAAAGAATAAATTAAAAGCTCCAAATCTGCTACTGATTAGGAGTTCCGTATCCAAATCAATATGTCCAATTAGAAAACAAAAACAAAGAACAAACCGATCACATGGACATAAATATGGCTGTCAAACGTGCAGAACGTACACGGAAATAGTATCTTCCGTTTACGTTCCGTTCATTACAACGTAACCATATTAACTTCTGTTGATGTTACGTTCATTACAACGTAACTAAAAGTTTTTCCGTTTAATGTTCCGTGAGATTAAACGGAACAAACGTTAAAAACGTTAATAATCCAAAAATTGTAAACTGGTATCAAATTATGCTCCGTTAGACTAAAATTGTGTTCGAAATGTACCAAACTGGTACCAAAATTGAAAGAATAACACAAATCAAATAGTCTTGCAACAGATTTAAATAACACAAAATAGAATCATGATACCAAGCTAGTACCTGTTCATTTTTTCAACAGATTCAAATAATCTTAACTCAAAAATAGATATGAATAATTGAACAGAAACTTATAAACATTGCAAACTTAGCATTAGAAACATTGAAAACTCAACAAAAAAAAAACTACTAATTACAAACTTAGAAAACTGCTATAGGTACATGACTGTACAGTACCTGTATCTAATTATACACATCAATGAATCACAATTAAACATAAACAATCATTATACACATACTCATTATCTTTAACACAAAATTCACATTATTCTAAAAAACACACACACACACACACACACACACACACAAAATTCACATGGCATTTCATACATCCAGCTAGTTATCTTCATAAGAACCTGATAATAACAAAAAAGGAAAACGAAAAGGAGAAATTTACCAGAAAATTTACCAAAAAAAATGTAATAAATGTTTGTATAGATTTACCAGAAAAGAGAAATGTACAAAAAAAATTACCAGAAAAAAAGAGAAAATTACCAGAAATTGACTAGAAGAAGAGAAATTATCAGAAATTTACCAGTTCATAATCTTCTAATGGATGCTAGCAGATCTTGGAAGCAAATTACTCTGAGCTAGCATAAATGATGCTGACAAATTAAAGGGAAGCATATTACTAGGAGTCAGCAGATCATGGAAGCATATTTCTTCACCTTAAAGCTGACAGAAGAAATGTTGCCTTCACTGCTCTAAGGGATGATGCCTTCACAATGTCTACACCAGTGTCTCCTTTCACCATCGTCGATTGTAGCCAGACTCCTAGAAGCAATTTGAGAAGAGAGATAGTGAGCGAGTGAGAGCGAGTGAGAGAGAGGAGCAGTGAGGTCAGAGGGGTTTCTCTTATGGGGTTTCAAGTGGAGAAGAAGGAGGTCATGAGCGGAGGAGGAGGAGGTCTGGTCCTCTGGTGCGAGAGGAGAGGACGGCCCCCAACTCCATGGCTCGAGAGAGAGAGGAGAAGGAGGTCTGGTGCAGGTAGGGTCAAGCTCTGCGATAGGAGAGAGAGAAGAGAGTGAGCTGATTGGGCAGAGAGTAGCAAGGGGGTGGGGTCGAGAACTTCTGCCATGAGGGAGAGAGGCAGGGCTTCTCCGATTGGAGAGGCGAGAGAGAAGAAGCGGAAAAGAGGTGGGAGATGCAATTGAGAGAGAGAAGAGAGAGGTGCGGTTCTGAATTTCGGTTGGAGCTCAAGTGAGGAGGAGGAGGAATGAAAATCGAGTGAGAAGGAGGAGGAGATAGGACTCAGGAGGGAGGCAATCGATGGATTCGAGAGAGAAGAGAGACAGAAGAGCGGCGCTCTAGGTTTTGCTTATGCACGCGAGAGAAGAAAATGGGCTGGGCTGAAACCTTGAACGGAATAACGTAATAAACGAAACGTAACTGGGCTGTTCCGTTTCTGTTCCGTCCATCTGAACGAAACAACATACCATTCCGTTTCTGTTCCGTATGCTGAAACGTAATAAAAAACACTTCCATTTTCGTTCCGTTCCAGACGGAACGGAACGGAAACGTGCGAAACGGATGGATATTGACAGCCCTAGACATAAATGATGATTCTACATTGCAACCAACACAATCTACTCAACTCTGATTTGAGGTATTGGCAGAAAATGAACGATAAGAAATTGCATATGAAGCATGTTCCTTTGCCGGTTAACATTTGGAACACTTATAAAAATTATTCAAAATATTTAAAAAGATGATGATAACAAGAGAGAAGATGGAGAAGAATGAACACGAGAAATGTAGAGTACTAAACATACCAAGAAAGTCCAGACTTGGAGTTCCATCATCCCCATCATCCCCTACGTACTATGAGAGGGAAAAAACAATCAAATTTTTCCCTTATCAACGGCAACAATTGAAGATGTAAGCTTACTCCCTCGTGTCAAAGGAATCTTTATAGGAGTAGACATCATTTTTCCGGTTGTAGGCTGCAGAAAAGGGAACTATGCTCTCCATTACTTTTCTTTCTTCATCCTTTAGTTCTTTCTTGCACTGGACTCGTCCAGTCACGAGGATCTTTTTTTTTTTTTTTTTTTTTTGCTTTTGTCAGCTCACGCGCTCATCCTTTCTTCTGAAGCTTCCTTAAAATTGTTTTGAACTCCCACTGAGCATTCTCATTTCCTGTAATGCACGCCAACACCCTCCAGCATGATTTCCGACATGCTTGAAGCTTCCATCAGTGGGTGTTCTCATAACCCCACCTCCTCTCAGATTTAGCCGCAATTGACGCAAAATTCCTTCATTACGTCCCTAGCACGCCTTCGCAGGTAAATTAATTGGCAGTTCATCGAGTAACTTCTCATGTTGATCTTCCCCAATTCCTATATCGAGTCCCCTGCATCCCTGAATTTACCACTCTTTGAGCTCTGAAAATACACGCGTTTAATGTTGATAGTTTCGTGGTGAAGTCCTCTGCACAGCGGTATACTCAGTTGAGGTCGCGGGACGTGCAATGCCGGCGAGAGATAAACCCCTAGCTGGTCGCCGTGTTCAGGTATGTACCTCTTTCTTCCCTTTTTTTTTTTCTTTTTCCAATAACAGAAAGAGGGGCCCCAGTAGAACGAGCCAATGGCCGTGCGCCACCTGTCTTCTTTTTTTTTACAAATAACTTGTTGAGCCCGCTAGACGGGTCTCGGGTTGTTGGGTTTTGTCGCTGGTTAGTCTGGATCTGACACCCACATTAATAGGGATGAAAACGGGGCGGATACGGAACGGATAGTGGTCATATCATATCTATATTCATATTTTTTCGAATAAGGATACGGATACGGATATGTTCAGATATGGATACAGAGCGGATATTAAACGGATACGAATACGGTTCGGATATTGTCGGATATAAATACAAATATTGATATATTTTATCGGATCGGGTAATATTTTCCTCAATTTATTTTACTAAACAAAAGACAATATTCGATTAGAAGAATGTAATATTTATTTTTTTCGGCCAGTATAGAATTAACTAAAATAATAAAGGCAACAACAAAAAAATCAATACTTATTTACGCACATTGAGACATCAAAAAATATAAATTTTAATCAAGCTTATACAAAAATTGGCATCATATTACAGTAAAATAAAATAATTGTCAATTCTAATCAAGCTTCTAAATTTCGCCGAAATAACGGCGAAATAACAGAAATAGCGGTATTTTGTGTCAAACTGCATGAACGTTACAGTTTTAATTGAGAAAATGACGTAACGCGTTATTTCAGTTATTCCGGGGATATAACGCGTTATTTCAGTTATTTTGGCGAAATAACAGACTGTTATCGCTATTATTGTTAAATTGTGTATTCAATATTGAACTATTGTTAAATTGGTACAAGTTGCTACTGCTACTCAATATTGGTACACTGCAGTATGTTGAATTTGGTATGGCTGTATGATATTTGTATGGAGTATTGGAGATGTATAAACATATAAATTGATAGTTATAGAATTGATGGGTGTCAAACTTTGAAAAAACACTACACCGTTATATCGCCGTTATAACATCGAAATAACACCGAAATAACACGGGGACCTGGACCGTCATACCGAAAAAACCGAAATTTAAAAGCTTGATTCTAATGCTATATAATTGAAATAGCTTTACCTATATGTCAATTATGATGCTATTTCTAAAAAACGTGTCATTACCATATAAAAAACGGATATCCATAGAAATTTGTATCCACACTATATTGCTTATCATATCCGTATCCATATACGTTTAAAATTATCCGAATCTGCATCCGTATCCGTTCGGATACGAATAGTATTATCCGAATTCGCAAAATAGCGGATATGGATACGATTCAGAGCGAGAATTATTCGCTTCATTTTCATCCCTACCCACATAGTACAACTCTTTTTTTCAGTTGGGCCTTTAATTTATGTTGCAACCGGTCCATATATATATATATTTTTTAGCATTTATTGTAACTGAGCCCAACCGAGTACTGATGCAAACATTGGAAAATCAATGATTCGTTGGTTTAGCTAAAGTTTTTAGCTAAAAAAATATATGAAAATAGTAATCGATACTTTTTAGCATTTATTGTAACTGAGTCCAACCGAGTACTGTGAAGTCAAACAAGAAAAGGTACGTTGAAAAATGCAAAGCTCCTTACTGTCTTTGGAGAATTCGTGCTTCTAGACTCCAAGATGATAAGACTTTCATAGTATGCATGCATAACTTAATTATATAAATTTATGTTTTAAATATGTGAAGTAATATAAAATTATGCAAATAATTTTTTTCTAATTACAGGTGAAGGTGTTACCATATGAACACACATGCCTATCCACTAAACAGCTTGACAGAACAATGGCTTATCAGTCTTGGGTATCACACAAGATAAGAGATTGGCTAGCAAAAATCCCTCAGCTGGTGCAAAACAAGTAAAAGAGAAATTAGAAGATGATTTTCCTATCAAGGTAACTTATAATAAGCTTGGTAAGGAAGGAAAGCAGCTCTTGATCAAATTCAAGGGTCATGGAAGGACAACTTTCAATTACTGTATAATTTTAAGGCTGAATTGGAGAAGAGTTGTCTTGGCAGCATTGTTGAGATTGATTGTACAAGGGTTGGTGGTAAGGTTTTTTTTAGCAAGATGTTTGTGGCACTCAAACCGTGTATAGATGGGTTTGTACATAGTTGTAGACCATATTTTGATATTGATTCTAATCACTTGACACACAAATATACAGGTCAGCTAGCAGCTGTTGCAAGTATTAATGGTCATAACTGGTTTTACCCAATTGCATATGGAGTTTGTTATTCAGAAACAAATGAAAACTGGATGTGGTTTATTAATTGAGGCAAGCAATAGGAGCCCCTCTTGGGTTAGCTATCTCTTCATATGCTTGTAAGGGATTAGCAAATGCTATTTCAAGTGTATTTCCTGATGCTGAGCACAAGGAATACATGAGACACTTGATGGACAACTTCAAAAGGAGTTTCATGGCGATGTCCTTAAAACTAACATGTGGGGTGCAGCATTGGCGTACACTACAGGGCAGTGCCAATACTCTTTGAGCATCGTGCACGAAACATCTCCCCAAGCTATTGAATTTGTAGAGAAGAATCACAATCGACTTTTGAAGTTTGGGAAGATGTATCCAACTGAAATAAAATGAGCCTTTGTGTTATATTTATTTCTGTTGGATACTCTTAGTTCATGGTTATTTCCACTTGTGACATGTGTGGCTCACTTGTGAAGACAAGTATGTAGTCTTAATGAGCTATTAGTGCACCATGTCTTGTTGGAGTTGGGAAAAAAGTAACAAAGAAAAATCAAAAGTTCATCTTCTGGATTATGGTTCTCTCCTCATTTCATTTCCGTTCACACCCTCAACTCCATGGGTTCTACCATTTCTCTTTCTGTACGGCACCAAAACCTTCTCATAAAAAAATTCTTGCAAAAACCAAAGAAAATCTGGATTCAATTAGGAGCAAGTTTCTCAAGTGGCTGAAATTGAAATTTGTTGAGGGTTGGATTGAATTTTCTTCTCACCGTTGATTTGTTACAGAAATTTGAAGTAAGCTTCCTAATTCTATCTTAAATGAATAATTTCAGTTGCATCTTCATAGTTGAAACTAGTATTTTCACGAAATTCTTGAAACTAGCTCTAAATCGTAATTAGGGTTTCATAAAGCTTTGCAAAATACAATTAAGATCGGTTTCTCTTTTGCAAACTGAATCGTTTTTTTGGAATTTCTTTTAATATGGTTGAGATATCAATAATTATAATCCTAAGTGCTCATGTGAATTATTTAATTTATCATTTTTTTCTTACTATGGAAACCAGACACAAAGACTATACTAATAAGTAGGGTTTAATGTGTAAAAGTTGTATTTTTAGGGGCTGTATTGGCTCCAAGCTGAGTTGGTACAAGGTTGGTACCTAGTACAAGTTTTCATTAATTCCTATGTTTTGTTCTTATAAAAATCAGATTCTTTTTTTTAATGTAAATAAAGTATAAGTTATTTGTACAATTTCTTGTTTTCTCGATTAGCTAAAATCAATGAACTTAGCTAAATAAAAATTAGTTCCTATTTTCACTACTTCTTATTATTGTACAGTCTTGAAATCACTCACTAGTACTATTAATTAACAGAAGGTCTTGTGGCTTGACAAATGTATTCCAGCTTGAACATAGAAGAGATATAGTTAAGTCTTAAAATGCATATGTAAACATAGTTTGGATTTATCAAAATAGTATTTAAACTTTCTATAGGTTTTGGCAGTAAGCGTAAAAGGGAAGAAAATGAGGTTTGGTTTTGTTATAATTGCATATATACAACAATTATTTATGGTTGTGGTTGTGAGCGTAACTTAACTTAAAATGTAGAGCTAGATTTTTGTTAGAGAATGAATGCAATTTTTGCTGAAACTTGATTAGGGGTACTAGTTCATACTAATAGTTATAATAGAAATATTTGGTATAATATAAAAGTGAATTCGCTGAGTCTTAAAACCGAAAAGGAAATTTATATTGTTTAGAATCACGAGGTTATGGGTGGAAATTTAGGAGCAATTGGCATGATGGAGGCATTATAGAATTAGTTAATTGCTTGATTTTGCTTTGGTTTTTGCTGATGTTTAAGGTACGGATTCCACTTGAGTTTTAATTTAATTTTTTTTATATATACAGAAATAGAGACTTAATTAGTAGCTTGCATGTTGTGTTCATTAATTGTTGCATTCATGAAAATCTGTTTATATATAAATGATGCATGATTTAAGTGGCATGTTGAATGGTATTTCATTGAAATGTGTTCTGAATGTGATGAGTAGTACATCTTGTGTGTTTGAGATAGACACTCGTAATGTTTGGAGGTGGCGTCATGAACCATCCTACCAAGCACCGTGTAATAAGCGCTTATGTACCGAAACTCTAAATGTCCAGTCTAGAATGGTCCAGAGGGTGAGTGTTCCCAACATGCATGTACAATTGGAATATTATTTGACTGAATTGAGTGTGAATTAATTGGTTGTTGTTATTCATCAAGAAGGTGGCTCGCAGCATTATTGACCTGAATGGATCAATGGAACCAGACCTGCATATTACTAGAATGTCCAAATATCTGAGTCAGCATTTTTTGTATCCTTTTAAAAATCTGAATTGCTATGGAATTCTTGATGAGCTTATTTGTCATACTGCATTAAGTGACTTAAATTGACATTGCTTTCTTTGTTGAGATAAGATGTAAAAATTTTCTAATAAATCTGTTATTGTATTCTAACTCAGTAATGTAATTATTTCCTAAACTTGTAATTAAACTTCAAGTGGCCAGAACTAAATATTGTACTGAGATAAAGTTTTCTTTATCTCATTCTCCATTTTGTGGGTTATAGGGTAAAAGAGTGAGGTCGGAGCTGTGAAGAGTACGCCATTTTGGTTAATTACTGGTGAGTATCGTGTGACCTGTACCATATGGAATATTTTTGTTTGGTCCGAGTTGGCATCTGTATAGTACTTAGGGATGCATATCTTAGAATCACAACTAGGTAGCTTATATATATATATATATAAGGAAAAAAGTATATGTATCTTCATGATAATATCTGAAATTACTTGCATGTTTAAAGGTTGTACGTTAGTCTCAGTTCAGGTACTTAGTTCATTTTAGATGAATTGTATAACTTTGTATTTGTGCAATCTGAACTATATTTTATGAGAATGAACTTGGATTTAAACTTTTGCTTATATGATGTTTATTTGTATCATATTTGTGTAACAAGAGTCTATTAAAGTAGTCTATATAAGTATGGATGTAAAGGTACTGTTGGTAGTTAATAATTAAATTATCTACAACCTTTTCTTTCTTTTTATTAAAACCTTTATGTGTTTTACAGTAGTGCATCGTACCTATATTTGGTACAAATACAATGTAAAGCTTGATAAATTTTTGTTATACAGATCTAGTGTTTCTATTATAAACATGGGCTGTAGTTTGGTTGTTAGTTCAGCAATGTCATGTGTGCTAAACATATAAGTATTAGTCTTGAAAAAACTATTATAAATATCAAGTCGTGATCTGTTTGTTTTAAAATGTTGATGGCATGTTAGTGTAGTACTATTATGTATCTATATAAGCTCACTTTCAAATTTAAGTTATGAACTTGTTTGTAGTTATAAACAATACTTGTTTAAGTTATATTTATTTCTGTTGGATACTCTTAGTTCATGATTATTTTCACTTGTGACATGTGGGGCTCACTTGTGAAGACAAGTACGTAGTCTTAATGAGTTATTAGTGCACCATGTCTTGTTGGAGTTGGAAATAAAGTAATAAAGAAAAATCAAAATTTCATCTTCTGGATGGTTCTCTCCTCATTTCATTTCCGTTCACACCCTCAACTCCATGGGTTCTACCATTTCTCTTTCTGTACGGCACCAAAACCATCTCATAAAAAAATTGTTGCAAAAATGAAAGAAAATCTGGATTCAATTAGGAGCAAGTTTCTCAAGTGGGTCAAGTGGCTGAAATCGAAATTTGTTGAGGATTGGATTTAATTTTCTTCTCACCGTTGATTTGTTACATAAATTTGAAGTAAGCTTCCTAATTCTATCGTAAATGAATTTTTTCAGTTGCATCTTCATAGTTGAAATTAGTATTTTCACGAAATTCTTGAAACTAGCTCTAAATTGAAATTAGGGTTTCATAAAGCTTTTCAAAATATATTTAAGTTCAGTTTCTCTTTTGCAAACTGAATCATTTTTCTGGAATTTCTTTTAATATGGTTGAGATATCAATAATTATAATCCTAAGTGCTCATGTGAATCATTTAATTTCTCATTTTTTTTCTTACTATGGAAAGCAGCCACAAAGACTATACTAATAGGTAGGGTTTAATGTGTAAAAGAAGTATTTTTTGGTGTTATATTGGCTCCAAGCTGAGTTGGTACAAGTTTGGTACCTAGTACAAGGTTTCATTAATTCTTTTGTTTTATTCTTATAAAAATCAGATTATTTTTTTTACGTAAATAAAGTATAAGTTATTTGTACAATTTCTTGTTTTGTTGATTAGCTAAAATCAATGAACTTAGCTGAATAAAAGTTCATTCCTGTTTTCACTACTTACTATTATTGTCCAGTCTTGAAATCACTCAGTAGTACTATTAATTAACAGAAGGTCTTGTGGCTTGACAAATGTATTCTAGCTTGAACATAGAAGAGATATAGTTATGTTTTAAGATGCATATGTATACATAGTGTGGATTTATCTAAATAGTATTTAAACTTTGTATAGGTTTTGGCAGTAAGCGTAAAAGGGAAGAAAATGAGGTCTGGTTTTGTTATAATTGCATATATACAACAATTATTTATGGTTGTGGTTGTGAGCGTAACTTAACTTAAAATGTAGAGCTAGATTTTTGTTAGAGAATGAATGCAATTTTTGCTGACACTTGATTAGGGGTACTAGTTCATACTAATAGTTATAATAGAAATATTTGGTATAATATAAAAGTGAATTTGATGAGTCTTAAAACTGAAAAGGAAATTTATGTTGTTTAGAATCAGGAGGTTATGGGTGGATATTTAGGAGCAATTGGCATGATGGAGGCATTATAGAATTAGTTGATTGCTTGCTTTTGCTTTGGTTTTTGCTGATGTTTAAGGTACGGATTCCACTTGAGTTTTAATTTAATTATTTTTTCATATATACAGGAATAGAGACTTAATTAGTAGCTTGCATGTTGTGTTCATTAATTGTTGCATTCATGAAAATCTGTTTATATATAAATGATGCATGATTTAAGTCGCATGTTGAATGGTATTTCATTGAAATGTGTTCTGAATGTGATGAGTAGTACATCTTGTGTGGTTGAGATAGACACTCGTAATGTTTGGAGGTGGCGTCATGAACCATCCTACCAAGCACCGTGTAATAAGCGCTTATGTACCGGAACTCTAAAGGTCCAGTTTAGAATGGTCCAAAGGGTGAGTGTTCCCAACATTCATGTACAATTGGAATATTATTTGACTGAATTGAGTGTGAATTAATTGGATGTTGGTATTCATCGAGAAGATGGCTCGCAGCATTATTGAGCTGAATGGATCAATGGAACCATACCTGCATATTACTAGAATGTCCAAACATCTGAGTCTGCATTTGTTGTATCCTTTTAAAAATCTGAATTGCTATGGAATTCTTGATGAGCTCATGTGTCATACTACATTAAGTGACTTAAATTGATATTATTTTGTTTGTTGAGATAAGATGTAAATAACTTTTCTAATAAATCTGTTATTGTATTCTAACTCAGTAATGTAATTAGTTTCTAAACTTGTAATTAAAATTCAAGTGGCTGGAACTAAATACCGTACTGAGATAAAGTTTCCTTTATCTCATTCTCCACATTGGGTTAAAGAGTGAGGTCGGGAGCTGTGAAGAGTAGGCCATTTTGGTTAATTACTGGTGAGTATCGTGTGACCTGTACCATATGGAATATTTTTGTTTGGTCAGAGTTGGCATCTGTATAGTACTTAGGGATGCATATCTTAGAATGATAGCTAGGTAGCTTATATATATATATATATATATAGAGAGTTTTGCTATGGTGAGTTGCAACTCACAAGAGGATCCATGAGTCGGGCTTAAAGCTCCTAAATCCTGTTCAAAATGACCGATCCAAACCGTTCAATACGATCTCCTTATCGAAATTTCCATACTGACCAAATTTTACATTTTTCAAAATTTTTAAGTATTTTTTCGGTATTTTAAAATTGCTATTTTTGAATGGTTCAGAACTAATTAGATTAACGATTTTCTAAAATTTCGAAAAATACTTAAAAATTTCAAAAAAATGTAAAATTTGGTCGGCATGGAGGTTTTGATAGGGAGATCGTATTGAACTGTTTGGATCGGTCATTTCGAACAAGATGTAGGAGTTTTGAACATGACTCATGGACCCTCTTGTGAGTCGCGACTCACCATAGCAAAACTATATATATATATATATATATATATATATATATATATATATATATATATATATATATATATATAGAGAGAGAGAGAGAGAGAGAGATATGCTATGGTGCATCGCGATGTATTGAGGCTTTTGTACATTGCGATCATTATCCGTCAACCATTTTATAAATTGACAAATCTAATTAAACTAATCGAATCTACATATTGAAATCTCATTACAAATCAAACTTTATATTTTTTGAAATTTTTTTACTATTTTTTTCGAATTTTCTAAAACTTTCCTTTTTTGGAAACCAATTAATAATAAAGAAATTCTAAAAATGGTAGGTTTTAAAAAAATCCAAAAAAATAGTAAAAAATTTTAAAAAATATAAAATTTGGTTTGGAATGAGATTTCAATATATAGATTGAATTTGTTTAGTTAGATTTTCAATTTGTAAAACTATCGATAAATATGGTCGCGATGTACAAAAGCCTTAATACATCGCGATGCACCATAGCATTTCTCTCTCTCTCTCTCTATATATATATATATATAAGAAAAAAAGTATATGTATCTTCATGATAATATCTGAAATTACTTGCATGTTTAAAGGTTGTACGTTACTCTTTGCTCAGGTACTTAGTTCCTTTTAGATGAATTGTATAACTTTGTATTTGTGCAATTCGAACTATATTTTTTTAGAATGAACTTGGATTTAGACTGTTGCTTATATGATGTTTATTTGTTGATTATTTGTGTAACAAGAGTCTATTAAAGTAGTCTATATAAGTATGGATGTGAAGGTACTGTTGGTAGTTACTAATTAAATTATCTACAACATTTTCTTCCTTTTTATTGAAATCTTTATGTGTTTTACAGTAGTGCATCGTACCTATATTTGGTACAATGTAATGCTTGATAAATTTTTGTTATACAGATCTAGTGTTTCTATTATAAACATGGCTGTAGTTTTTGTTGTTAGTTTAGCAATGTCATGTGTGCTAAACATATAAGTATTAGTCTTGGAAAAACTATTGTAATTATCAAGCAGTGGTGTGTTTGTATTAAAATGTTGATGGCATGTTAGTGTAGTACTATTATGTATATATATAAGCTCACATTCAAATTTAAGTTATGAACTTGTTTGTAGTTATAAAAAGTACTTGTTTGTAGTTATATTTATTTTTGTTGGATACTCTTAGTTCATGGTTATTTCCACTTGTGACATGTGGGGCTCACTTGTGAAGACAAGTATGTAGTCTTAATGAGTTATTAATGCACCATGTCTTATTGGAGTTGGAAATAAAGTAATAAAGAAAAATTAAAATTTCATCTTCTGGAAATATCTGTATCTTCATGATCATAGCTAGGTAGGTTATATATATATATATATATATATATATATATATATATATATATAAGTAAAAAAGTATATGTATCTGTTAGAGACTCGCTCAATTTTAATTTTAGACTAATTACACTTAATTAATACAATTAAACAAAGAGCAATTAAGGATCTAGTGCTAAATCTCAATTCGACACAAGAGATAGGTGGAAATTTTACCTCTCTTGATATTGTAATCAAGAGGCTCGATTCCTCGACCTAGAAATCGGTGGGGTGCCCTCCTTCGCCTCCTCCATGGCGGCCTCGAGTCCACCAAGAAATTTGGCCATGTCCCAATTCTTGTGTTAGCAAGAGAAAGGGGATAGCTAATCCTTTTCACCATTCTTCAAGTAATTCTAGCAATTAACCTTTTGGAATAGCTATTCTCAACACATGAGACCTATGGGAATGCAAGAGAGAGAGAGACCATCATGGGAGAATCAAAATTCTGCCCATGAATGGTGGTGGCGGCTAGGGAGAAGAAGGGAGGCAAGGTGAGAAGGTTATGTTTTGCCTCTTCAAGTGGTCCTTATATAGAGCCATCCCTCCTCAACACTTGTAACTAATTACAAGTTTGCCACTATGTGGCCGGCCATGTACATGGGCCTCATGGGTCATGTGTTATGTTTGTTCAATCTCTCTTAGTCCATATTAAATCAATTATTTAATAGGCCTTTCAAGTTACATTCAATTTAGGCTCAAATAGACTATTAAATTAAAGCCTATACTTTAATTTAATTCACTTAATTAAATTAAAGTGTGATGAATAAAATTAATTATCAATATATTGATAATCATTTTAGGATTAGCATGTACATTAATTTATTTCTATATGATCTATTTGACTTAATTAATTATAATGGTCCACAACGTTATTTAATTAATTAATCAACTAATCATATTTTGCAATACTCACTGTTGCAAATAAATAAATAATGTACGTATGGTCAAAGTCCTATTTGTGTGACCCTTTGAGGATTTATGCTAAGTTGGACATGAAATTAAATCGTTATTTAATTCCAATAATCATAAGCGGTATCTAGCAACACGTTATGATTCCCAATTCGCACAAATAATGTACTGCTACAGTATTTAAATCTTGCATAAGAGAATAAAAGTATTTCTCTATTTTGATTCTTAATGTCACACGATATCATCGTATAATCCAAGATAGGAATGTGTCATTCTTGTAGGTTATACGTTTCTTGATCTAGAGTTGATCGCTTAGTTGCACGCATACGATCCAACTCCATCAAGGGGCCTAAACAGATATCGTCACTCACTAAGTGAATTAATGAGGGACATACGATTTTCTTGATGATTAGCTTTTCCCCGCACAATTCAAGAGAACGTAAATCAAGTCCGTATAGCAGCCCTTAACGGGAATCAACGGTAGACGAGATTTATAGAACCTATCCTCATGTGGAAAAGATAATCATCTCGAACTTAGAACCAAAATCATAACGAAATAAACAATGACACATAACACAATCCATATGTTTATTTCGTTGGGTCAAGTCCTGTACTATGTTCCATAACATATACATATGCAATTAAGTTGGTAACTCTTTACCTATGATTTGTAGAACTTAATCATCACTTAACTTGCATACTAATCTTATATGATAATTAATGTTCCTTGTTAATTATCAAGATTATGGACCGTTTAGATTTATTATTGTCATTCTAAGAATGATCCACAGAGATCTACAATTCAGATCCTCAACCTGAATGATCTGTCAATAATAAACCTAGGAACAGATGATAAAATATCATCCAAAACATAAACTAATAATCAAGTCATTAAATTATTGACTTCTAGGACATAACTCTAACAATATCTTCATAATAATATCTGAAATTACTTACATGTTTAAATTAACTACAACCTTTTTTTTCCTTTTTATTGAAATCTTTATGTGTTTTACAGTAGTGCATCGTACCTATATTTTATACAATGTAATGCTTGATAAATTTTTGTTATACAGATCTAGTGTTTCTATTATAAACATGGATGTAGTTTGGTTGTTAGTTCAGCAATGTCATGTGTGCTAAACTTATAAGTATTAGTCTTAGAACAACTATTGTAATTATCAAGCAGTGGTCTGTTTGTATCAAGCAGGGTGTGTTTGGTTGGAGTGGGAATAGGGAATAGGAATAGAGAAAAGCTTATTCCTTATTCCTTATCCTAATTCTTTGGTTTTGTTAGAATATGAATAAGGGCCGAAATAAGCCCAAATTACCTATTCCTTAGTTGTTTAGTTTTCACCGGAATAAGGAATAAGACACTTATTCCTTATTCCCACTCCAACCAAACACATTATGTATCTATATAAGCTCACTTTCAAATTTAAGTTGTGAACTTGTTTGTAGTTATAAACAAGTATATGTCAGTATTTGTAACTATGTTGTAAGTAATTAGTTATTTTTAAGTTCTTGAAGTTGTGTACTGGTTCATATCATGCTAGGAGGTGAGTATTAAATATTTTCTAAAGTTGTATAAGGCTATGTCATTACTATATTGGATATACATGCGTCTCTATCAGGTCTTATTTTACATGTCTAATGGTATATTAAGCAAACTTATTAGCCATTCATATTTACTTTATTTTATTCAGACGTTGTATATAATGGTCTCTTTTGTCAAAAATAAAAACAAAACACAAATGTATTTAGTGAATTGCGTATAGTAGGAGTATATAATTGGAGTTGGAAAAAGAAAAGTAGTCTTATTAGTTCTCTACACTTATTGGTGTGACTTATAGGAGTATAGTAGAAATTTGAGGCATTCTTTAAAATCACATGATATATGCGTGTGACTTAAACATTGCATTTTCAATTTAAATTTTAAAGCACATGACACTTTAGCTAAAATTTATCTAAACAGTAGAGAGGTACATTAGTAAATGTGCAGTTAAGATTGGTTCTGTCATGCCCAGGTTATTGGTGTGTGATAGTGTTATATCCGTTTTCTTTCTTCTAGCTATAAACCTTGCGAGTTCATGAAGATAATCATGCACTCGTGGCGGTTGTGGTGGGATCCCAGGGTGTCACACCGTCAGAATTTGACAAAAAAAGATAACAAATACAAATAGAGAGTTTGTTCCAAGGCTCCAACAAATTTTCAGTTTTGAAATCTAAAAACCTTTAATTCCATTAGAGCAAAGTTCATACAGATTACATATAAATTACTTCTAGCTATATCATGTACTTCATGATACTAAAATACAAATTAATGGTTACCCACTGCTCAAACTAAAAAACAAAAGCTAAAACCATCTACTTCGATTTCTAAAACTAAAAACAAAAGCTGAACCATCTAACTTGGATCTGACTGGCTAACCATAAACAAAAGCTAGACCATCAACTAATAATTGTGAATCAGAAAATAAATCCACGGACTTAAAAACATTTAAAATTGGACTGCTATTTGTATTTCCCAAAGAAGTGCATGCGCTTTAGCACAATCAAGGCCAATCTGACTTCTCTGTATGTTCACGACATTGGTACAGGCCTTGTACCAGCCTCAATCGAGGCCTAACAATCTCTGGTACCAATCTGGTACGGTTCCTGTGTAAAATGCGAATTCAGGGTTACAACTCAGAAATAAAAAGATGAATTAAAAATAGAGGGCATTTTGATCATTACTCAACTAGATTGTATCTTGGAGAGGTTTTATATGGTTGATGTGGTAAATTTCTAAATAAATTGATTTTGAGGTGACATTTAACTAAGAGTGAACTTTGAGGCGGCATTTTTCTAATTTTAAACTTTTGGGGTGGCATTGATTCAATTTCTCCTTTCAAAATTTAGTTATATCAATGTTACCAATAAATTTTTTATTTTAAAAATATTAGTTGTCAAGCGTGTTTGGCAACGGAAGTGAACAGCTAGTTCACGAACTAGCTCTATTAGCGTGCACCAAATATGATACCAAAATTCATGAACATGAATATGATACCAAAGTTCTTGTGTTGTTTCGCACGTTTTTGTTCTGTTCCGTCCAAACGAAACAGCTAACGATCGAAATGATTTTTAGTTTCGTTTCTGAAAACAGAACGGAAATGGAATAGAAACGGAACGGACACTGGTAAACGTTAGTGTTCCGTTTACCGAAAAATTGACTAAAATCAATGGCTCCGTTTGGATGGCTTCTTCCCGAATAAGGAATAACCATTTTTTACCAATAAATTTATTTCTAACCATCCAAACTCTTCACAAAAGTTGCACACTTCCCAATAAATTACCCCTTCCCAATAAATTTCTTCCATTCTTCCTTCTTCCTATCTTATTCTCAACGCATCTAAACGGAGCCAATGGAAAGTGCTAAACGAAATATCTAACGAAACGGAATGTAAACAGAATAGATTTTGTGTTACGTTAGCTGGTAACGAAACATAAACATACCAGTTCCGCTTCCATTTATCACATTTGACACCCCTACTTGTTCCCAATCCTTTGTCCTTAACTCCTTATCCATTTGTCTCTTCGTTCCTAGCATGCGCATGTGCCAAACACACCTGAACAGACTATATTCCCATCCATGGGTCACTCTTTTAGGTTTTGTCGTGTCCTTAGTATGCTTCTTCAAATTTAAAAGCATACCTAATCCCACTGGATTTAAATCACGGGGTGCTGGTAGACAAATGTCACAACAATAATATATTAATTATCTTGTACACCTAATTATTTAAATATTCTGTATACTGAAAAAAATGCCGGTCGGTGTGGATCAGATCGACGATCTATATATATAAAATTAATGTGCCTTACACTCATAAGAAACGTGTGCTAAATTAATTTGAGTAATATGATTAATTATCTTTTAAGAAAATGATAGCCTGATAAAATATTCATCTTCCTGGTTCCTGGAGTATATATATAGCTACTAGATCAAATATGAATTTTCACTTTCAAATATTTTGTACGAAAATTTTAAACCAAATTCATATCAAATCAAAACCTTGCATTTTAATTGGAACGTGGATTTTTAATTTAAATATTTAACTAATCGTGACACGTTTTGAAGAAATATATTGATTAGAAATTTATTTTGAAATCGTCTGTTAGCACGTTGATCGTTATTATATGAAATTCATCTTGTTTAAGGTTAAGGGCAAGAGATAAAGAGTGTAATAAAATTAAAGTATTTTTGGGTGTACGCGGAGGGCGTTGCTGAACAACATTTCTTTTTTTCCTTTAAAATAACGTACTGAGGGACCAAATTTCATACTTTTTTCATAATTCTTTCTCCAAATCTCACTTTCACCATTTTCAAGCGAAACTTCCTAGGCGACCTATACGGTAATCTGCCAACCAAAACTTACATATTACTTAGTTTTTTAATTAATTTCATTTCACAAATTAAAATTTAAATAGTATGCATATATATTAGCGGAAATCAGCCCTATATCCCTCAAATCATAGTTAATCGAAAATATCCCCTTCTAATTTTTATATTTGAAAATATCCCCTCTAAACATATTAGCTATAGATATTTATCCTTTTGCTATAGATATTTACTCTTTTGCTGTCATCTTAATTATAAAAAAAATCATTGTTTGAAACTAGGGACAAAATTACCCTTGTCCCTACAGACCCTACCGATTCATCTGTAAGTGATACAACGATTCTAGAATCGCTAATCGAAATCGAGTGTTGAGCGGATGAAGTTGAAACCTGAAAACCTAGCGCATCTCCTTCTTTTCATGCGCATCTGCTCTGTATCCCTGCATTTTCCTCAATGAGAGAATCACTACAAGCCCGATGTAACAGCCCCAACTGATGGTGTTTAATAGGGGCCGGGTTGGTCGACCTTGACTCGTTCCCTCCGTCTTTCCTTATCTTCCGTCTCTCTTGTCTAAACTAGAGTTAGAACTGAAAGAAGCCTCTCACATACTCTCTGCCATCCCTGAGAAAGTATATATAGAGGGTTCAAATCGCACAGAAGATACAAATGCAATGTTTTAACCAAAGGGTGAGATGTTCACAACATTCTGTTCATGTGCACTGTATTGATTGGAATAGACTGTTCCATTATGTTGCTGACCGCCTCAATTTTGTTCAGAGCACGGATTTGGAACGGTCCGTCTCATTATGAACTGGTCCGTTCGAACAACAGAATATTACATCTCTCACTCGAATATTACTTTCTATAATCACAATGTGCTATATAACTAATAATTCAACCCTTTAAGCGATTTTGAATTTCTTTATGAATAAACCCAACGTTTATTCCAAGTCAATCTTTACGATGTATTACTCAACCTTATGGTCAAATATATTCCATATATGTGCGCACAATCAACACAAGAAAACATCCATACTTTTATGAAGAGTCTATACACATCGTACGATTAATATTAACCATAGGATCAATTCCTATATATACCCACTACATGATCTTTGAATTCCTTTAACTACAGTATTTATTCGAAGAATCAGTCAGCATCCATTCTGTATGAACACATTTTATGACCACTTAATTCTTCTTAGTGCGCTCTTTCAAAATTAAATACTTAATGTCGATATATTAACCTCAACTTTTACCTTTATTATTCTCGACTAGAAAGGCTACGACAGAATTATCACATAGAATCTTTAATGCCTAGATTATTGTTGACTAGAATCGACATAATCAGTTTGTGTATCAAAATTCCTTCAACTTATCAATTTGTTGAGACGTAAGCACTTTATCTTTAGTACCTTAAAGATATATCATTACTTTATTAGCAATTTAACTGTGGTCTTTCCCCTAATTATTATGATATCAGTCCAAATATTTCAAATGACAAAAATAATGTCAGTTCTTGTGCACAACTTGACCATACTTTATGCTTTTATACTGCCTGAATACATAAGTATTTACTATTTGTTTCCTCTGAGTTATACTGAGGATACCGATTCAAACTAAATCTATCACCTATCTTAATAGGCACTGGACTCGGTGAATACCTTTCTTTCTGAAATCTTTCTAATTGTTGGAGTTATGTCCTAGAAGTCAATAATTTAATGATTTAAATATTAGTTTATGTTATGAAAGATATTTAATTATTTGCTCCTAGGTTTATTATTGACAGATCATTCAGTTTGAGGATCTGAATTGTGGATCTATGTGGATCATTCTTTAGAATGACACTAATAAATCTAAAACTGTCCATAATCTTTATAATTAACAAGGAACATTAATTATCATATGAGATTAGTATGCATGTTAAGTGATGATTAAGTTCTACAAATTTTATGTCATTAATAACAGTTTTTTACTTTTTAGATAAAAAAAATTTTGTTAATTAAAATGTTTCTCGATTTTTTTTCTTTTTACTAGTTTTCTAGCAGTAGTAGCCATTGTTATGTAATAACCATTCCTAAGTACTTCAATACAATTTCAAAAAATGCCACTATTTTATTTAACAGCTGTTATTAGAATAATAATTGGTAGAGGGGATGCAATGTGTGGTAGATATATAAGTACAAGAAAGTTGCTAATTAAGGTTTGTGTAAAAAGAGTTCTCAAAAAAAGGGAAACTAATAAAGCAAGTTTATTGCCTGCTAGAACCTGTGCAAGGATCTTGGGTAATTAATCCCTTCCAGATTACTAGCGTGAATATGATCTCCACCAGATATACCTAATGCTTTAGCTAGTGGCACTTGAATTAAGAATTTGTGTTAGGTAGTACATTATTAACAAAATAATATATTCCTGCATGCGCCAAAAAGACCCGAGCATCACGCTGCTTGAGCTGCCCCAAAGTTTGGATGATTCAAGTCATTTAAAAAGACTAAGGATATTATTAATTCGAACTAAAGTACAAGGCTACTGACGATTTCACGTTCAACAGACTTTCCTATAAGTAGACCCCTGCATATACAGCAGAACCAAGCATACAAAAACACAACAACATCCAAACACACAGCACTGGTGCAAACTCACACAACATCCAAACACACATGGCAACACAAAATCCAGCCAACGATGAATGGCGTTGTGATAGCACAATTCTGAACGAGATTCAGAAGACACACTCCATAGACGCCAAATCCATCCCGGAGACTGATGCCCTCATGAAAATAGTTGAAAACACACTAAATGTAAGCTCCAAGCTGTACGAGGTGAGGGCTCTGTCCATGTATGCATCTGCTTAATTATTCTGTTCACGTATGTATATATAGGATATGTTGATAAATAGGTAGAATATGTTAATTATTTGCTCTGTTGCATATTTATAAATATCGGTGGAGCAATAGTATTTCTTTGGACAGACTAATATGTCCTAGATATAATAGTAGTGTGCTCTGTCGCATTTAATTACGGACAAATTAATTGCAAATGCATGGATTTTTTTAATTCAAAAAAATGATGATGATTTAAACAAGATAAGAGAAAGGATCTCATGCAGGACCGAGTTTCCGTTCATAGATATTGCTCAATATCTTGATTGTTACTTAATCTTATTGTGGGTAAATAAGACCAAAGGTCGATCATTTGTTTAGGTCCCAGCGGCTAGGCCTTGTGCTTTGAAGATTAATGACATTTTAAATCATTTGATGAATTTAATTACAGCCAAATGGGCAAGAGAAGTCGGCGCTTGGAGCTCTAGGACCCATTATCCACAAAATATCGTGCGAGGTTTGTCCTGAGCTACAAATATATATTAATATTTTGCATGCTGTGATGTTTATTTATTAATTGCTTGGTAATGACTATTGAGGTTCAAATTGATACCCGAAAAAAAGCTTTATATAATCCTCTGAAACTTTTAAATTAAGCTGGAATGAGTGTACATGGGACGTGGCCCGTGGATTCCAAATCTAGAATAGGATCCCTCCTGTTCGAGGATAAATAAAATTTGGGATAAAATGTGCTATATTTACTCAATTACCCGGTCTCAATAAACATATATATGTACCAAACATACCTAATTTTGTAAGGCTACCCTAGGAAATGGAGGGAAAATGAAATGTCAAGGATAGAAGGGGCAAAGAGAAAGGATATTTTGTTCTAGGGGATATATCCGGTTGTTAGAGTTCACAGGGATCTATACCCAATTTTGCCTTTTTTTTCATATCATTATTGACTCTGTTATCTTCATGCTAGTTTTTATTTTGAACTAATTTAGTTTTACTAAAATATGCTTTCGTTGTTTTGTTTAATTGCACAAGCACAGGTATCATCAAACTGCTCGGAGACTCAAGATAGCCTAGAACAGAGGACTGTGAAGCTGTTTAGATCACTCGAGAAGTTCAACTGGGATTCCAAGATAGCTATCACACTGGCAGGCTTCGCTGCCAACTATGCAGAGTTCTTCCTAACTGATGAAGTGTACACTAAAAACACAGCGGCGATAGGTCTGCTGCAACTCAAGAGACTTGGTCAAAAGGATATCGGGAACAATGGGGACACCGTCAAAGAGATCGTAACGAAGATGACATGCATTGCAAAAAACATTTTGTCATTAAAGATAATACAAGACAACTACTCTAGTACCATTCCTATCGACATCACTGATTATCAGTCTGCATCCTACTGGATCATCTATGTCATTCTTATGTGCAGCTTGGAGATTTCTGGTCAGAGAGTGTAAGTAGCACAATTAAGCCTTTAACTTGAGCATGTGCCTAGCTAGTAACCAATATTTTTTGAACTAAATAATTGTCCGAGTATAAAATGGCTTCGATCCACGAATTATATATGTTTATCCAACCGAAGTAATATTAATATTTTATTTAAAACAACTGCTTTTGGAAAACAATATTTGTGTATCGAATTTTTGTCGCTCTCTTAGGATTTGCATAATAATTACTAAATTAGCCACCACTTGCAAATTTAATTGTGCTTCATGATTGCTTAATGGATTCCGATGTTGATTATATATATATATATCATGCATGATGGTTTTCAAGTACAATTATCTCCTAAATTGACAGGCTGGTTGACTCCATAAAAGGGAAGATTGATGGGATAGGCAGTCACTTCAGTTTGAAGCTGAAGGAATCTCAGGAGCATGAACGTGAGTTAAATATAAAACTTACTATTTGTCATCAAGCTTTTAATTATCACAACTCACACACAAGCTTTTAAAGTTTTAATGCCACAAAAAACCAGTTATTTGCATGTTGCAACCAATCACTGTTTTTTTTTATTTTTCTCTTTCCAGAGGAACAAAAAAATTTCAAGGAACAGTACGAAAGTTATGTTCGTATCTTTTGTCGCCGCCATGATAACAATGTTGCAATTCTTGAGCCTTTGCTAAACTGTAAGGAAGACGAGGAACTGATTTACAGTAAGGACCCAAAGAAGAGCATAAAACTGAAAGATCTTGCCAACGGCTCTGTAATCATTGTCCTCTCAAGCTCCAACATTGATGTCTACAGGGAGGAGGTTTCCCTAATTGAAGCTTTCAGCAACAAGACAAACATCCATGGCCGGTACCACAATATTGTGTGGCTCCCGATTGGTCAATGCAAGAAGGAGGCATATGCAACACTTGTTAGCAATAAGCCATGGTATTATTTGAGGTACGAGTCCTTGGTAAGACAGACTGTGGTTCTCAAACAGTATGCAAGAAAGGAGTGGGGCTTCGATGAGAAACCGATGATGATGGTGCTCAATAATGGAGAAGTAATCCACCATGATGCTCTCAGCTTGATTCAGATATGCGGCGATTTAGCAATTCCTTTTAAAAGGGACCAAGAGACGACCCTTTGGAGGGATCATGGAAACAATTTGACGCTCAAGTTTCTTTTTGATTGCCTTCATGATGATTTTACCACAGTGGTGTGTTTCTAATTTTCTATAAATGTTCATTAATTTGTTAATGGAAGCATACTGCTAGCACTTCTATACATGATATTATGCATGCTAACTTTAGTTATTTTTCTAATTTATCATAGGAAAATAAACAAATTTCAAAATATGCTTGTGTATTTGGAGGAAGAAGGCTCCAGAAATCCGGTGAAGCTGACGAAAAATGGTTTGCAGACCTTGCTGGGGAGCTGATGAAAGCAGCCGACTTTTGGGATAACATCAAACTGAAGATGGCCTATATTTCGGCCAACAAAGAAGAGGTGAATCTAGAGACAGAAATCAAAACAAAGGTTAGAGAAAACATCGAAAATAACAAACAGGGTGAGCATAGACTGAAGCGTGTGGATGCTCAGTATGTGGATGTTGACCAAGTGAGTAATGTCAATCTCTTTTGGTCCCGTGTAAGGAATATTATGCTTCAGTTGAGCATCCTCAACGAAAACAAGACCCTCGAAGGGAATATGAAGGCCTTACTGGACACGACCAGGTGGATTGTTAAATACAGTAGTCTTCAAAGCACGGCCTGGTTTTTGTTAGGTCATCTCGGATCAAATGAAATGATCTTCTGTGGAGCTGAGCTGTCCTCCGATTGCTTAAAGCAGATCAATAAGGACATCAATGGCGGGAAGAGTGAGCTTATAAAGTCTTATGGTGGTCTCAGGATGGCTCTCCGTGGGCGGCTTCAGGAAAAAGGGTTCCAAAGAATTAATGACGAATTAGAGGGGAAGCATTGCTTTAAACATGTGGTGTACGGGGATGGTATGAAGACGGAGACGGGTGGAATGAAGTGTGTCATCTGCAACAAAGCCATGAAAAAGGTCGCGCTCTACCAATGCTGTGAATGACTAGAAGAAGATTGATATATGCGATGCGGGGGAATGATCTGCAGAAACTATTTTCCTCTTAATTCCAGTTGTTTCCTTTCTAATTTAATAATAATGTACGAATAATTATTGGTGTGGATGTTCAGTTTGTACTGTGTTTTTTTGCTTGTTTCCATTTCCTTCGCTCGTGTCGTGTCCAGTGAGTATTGTATTGTGGATGTCATGTCATGTACTCATGTCATTGAGGGTGTCTATGTGTTTGCATATATGATATATCTTTATGAAATAACGTATTTGTGAATGTTCTGTGGATTTGGTCCAGTACAATTAGCATCATTGGAGTAATATATAGGCCTCTGTTCTGCACACCACACGAAAAAGCTCACAGAATAGGGCACAATACAAAACCAACAGCTGGCTGCTGGGCATTGTTTCACTTTTTGTCAATTTTGTCCTTGAGAGTTCAAAATTGTTAAAAAGAATGACATCAAGCGGATTGGGAATTTGGGCCCGAGTGTGATGCTAATAGAAATATAATCTGTTTCAAAAATGGCTACAGAGAAAGAGGAATTACCCGAGAGGAAAAGTTAATAATAGTGTGGATGCTAATAGAAATATAATATAACCGTCTCGTAATATGGTGATTCATCACAAATTATATAATATAATAATAATACGTTTTGTAATTGTATCCATCCCAAAGAAAATTTCATAATCACATGGATGCTAATATGAATCTCCATCTAATATATATTAGCAATTTTAAATAAACAAATGATGCATTTAAAAGTATATAAAATCAAATGGTAAATAAATGAAATGATAAATGTCATTAGTGTAATTAACTCAACTCTAAAAATTTTAAAAGTTACCGAGCTCTATGAAAAAAAAAAAAGAAAACCTTAACCACTGGCGTAAAAATTAAACCTTCGGCCCAAACAATGTAATTGTATTAAGTTGCAATTTTAGTCATTTTACTCCGGGCCCAAATACTATGTTAGTACCATCTTCAGGATCTCCTCTCCCTTACCTTCCTCCCTGTTAGCCCCCTCGGGACACACCTTAAAGAGACTATATTGATACTAATAATAAAATAAAGTAGAAGTTGCTTACAGGACTTGCAAGAAATTCTTCCTTGAGCTGAGTGTATTTCAATCGGTGTTGGGTTAATTCATCTTCCCATGAATTACTATTCACAGATAAATAGCCTAATAATATCTGCAATTTCGACAAGAAAGGTACCTATGTTAGTTGTCAGTTGTGACAGAAAAAAATCAAACCAGTACTTTTAACTTGACGAGTAAACTGGGCTTGTTATTGGCTCATGTCAATGGCTTTTAAAAAATTAACTAAGCAAGACAGACATGTAAATAGTGGAATAAGTTTGTCTGATCATTAGGGACAGCGTGTTATTTAAGAAATTAGGTAGCAATTTTATATTTTACTCTAAAAGAGGTGACGAAATTTTAATATCAGTATAACCACAGTTAGAATTTGACGTTCCTCCAAGTCCCAATAAAATAAATTTCAGAAGATTTTATTGCTTTTGGTAAAATAAATTAAATGACACAACAAAGTTGTTAGTTGTTACTCATGCAAAAGTACCCAGGTCAGGTGACAAACTGCTCCTTCCTAATGGACCTAACCTTCATGGCTTCATCAGCAAACAATTCAAAAATAAAAGGAAAAAAAACTTTTTACTCCCAAATTTTGTAGTTTAGCAAGTATTTATTTATTATTTTTTTTTGTGTGTGTGTACTAGAAAACCATAAAAATTGAATACAATAGACCTTAGGAGTCCTTCATAAACTAATTAATTCTAGAAGATACTATAGTTTGATTCACAGAACCTTCCATACTAAAGGACGCATCTCTTCACCTTGCCGAAGGCCTTTGCAAGCAACTGGTTGCAATGCCTCAATGCATATGATCTTCTTTGAGAGCTGCACAATTACAAAATCAGTCAATTACAGTTTCTCTTGTATAAACAAAGAAGAAACAAATATGAGAAAAAGAAAAGAAAAAAAAAAAGTTATCCCAAAAACACCTCAAATTCAAGGTCTGATGTCAAATCTTCAAATCATTTTCATTTCTTTGGATTTTTGTTCAAGGCGTTTGTTCATTGTATTATTTTAAAAAAAAATTTATTTCTTTCTTCAGCTATTATAACTGTCATCGCTAAATAAATCATTTCTGTCATTGTTGTTGTATGTTATAAATATTCAGTTTAATAGTAATAAGTGTTCAGTTAAATGCATCAGAGTCGCGCCAGAGTCAGAGCCGCGCGTGGGTCAAGAGGTGCGCTAGGAGGTAGAGGTAGAGTCGGAAAAAATTTAATTTGAACCGAATCGGTTCATGACCTTTTCTAATTTTTTCATGTATTTTTTGTCCGGTTCGTGACCCCTTCGCTTGGTTTATTTTTTGTAACAGTTATATTTCCTGTTGCAACTAACTGAACATTTATATTTAAATAACTAAACATTTGTACTTATTAAATTGAACATTCGTACTTACTAAATTAAACATTTATACTTAATAAAATAAACATGTTTGCTCATAACATTTACATTTTTTGTTGCAACTAACTGAACATTTAGACTCAATTAACAGAACATTTGTACTTAACTGGATTTTTAGCAAAAATTAAAAAATAAAATAAAATGAACAAGTGAACACTTATAAAACAATGAACAATTTTACTACAAAGTGAACATTTGTATCTAATAAAGTGAACACTTATTATAAAGAAATGAACAAAAAATACGTGATGGGTGAATAGAGGGGATAGAGCGTTACGTGAGCAGCGATGGCCCAGAGTGCGATGGCAGTAATCAATTTCTTTTTTTTTATGCTTATCAGAATCGAGTGGGGAGAACAGAGTTGATGGGCCTACCATGCTATTGGGCCCAGGGCCACTCTACGGCCCATTAGTTAGGCCTTTTTTAAAAGACAAAAAATTTCTTACAGTCTACGGCGGTAGCCGTAACAGGTTGAAGTCGAAGACAAAGAGATATTCTCATCCAATATACACATGTAACACATGTGAATAATGCCACCGATACAAGTTATTTAATAGATCGTGCAAAGCAAAACTGGCCTGCAAGTAGGGCTGTCAAACGTGCAGAACGGCACGGAAATGCTCAGTTACGTTTATGTTCTGTTGTAATGCACGGAACAACAGTGGTCTCCGCTTAATGTTCCACAATCACGACGGAAATAAAATTTCTTCTGTTTTCCGTTCTGTTCTAATGAACAGAAGAACGGAACTAAACGTTAAATATTCGTTATCGTTCATAACACAAAAAACCTAGAGTGTTTCCTGCCTAGCTAGCTCGGAAAAGAAACAGGTCAGATAAGCCTCATTTTTCAATAGGAGCAATTCTTACATGGGATGATTACAGGCACCTTGTTGCCTTACTTTTCAAAGAGGAAATCACCTTGTTGCCTTACTTTTCAAAGAAGCATTTCCTCAAATAGCTTCCGTGCACGAAACATGAGGGAGAGATGAAGCCATCGAACAAAAGAAAGGAGATGAATCTAACATATGGGCCAGCAATTACAAAAGTCATTCTTTCACTAACGGAGTTAAGAAGGCGTCAAGTTCAGAGCAGCTGCAAAGTGGGGTCCGCTTAATTAAAACTAAGATTCTGTTAAAGATCAACAATAAAATAAAAGAGCCTTTAGCCAATTTGCATTAGACGCGAAGCCCTCCCTTCTGGAATTACAAATAATTTCACAGACTATGAAATTTTGGGCTGCAAACTTATGATGGGCCAACGGAAAACGGTGCCGACGGAACGTAAGGGCGCATTTTCGTTTCCGCTATGTTTATATCAACGAAACAAATATAGTTTCCGTTTCTGTTCCACAGTGGCTAACGTAACTCATATCCATTCCATTTCCGTTCCATTTGGACGGAACGGAACGGAAAACGTTCGAAACGAAACAATATTGACAGCCCTACCTGCAAGTAGAGCTATATATTGATTGATCCCATCTCTATTATTTTTAAAATCATTTTAGCTGCATATATAATTTGTGAACTTTCTTATATTATACTATTAATAGTATATATAATTTATCGGCTTTCCTATATTATACTGTTAATAGTATTGATATTTCAATAGATTTGTACCAATATGAATTAAAAATTTACATGTAGTTCACTAATAAATGCAGCGTTGTGACCTCCCGAAATACGGTTGACTAGTCACATTGTTGTTTTACCATCTGTCCTCCTAAAGTCCTAATCTTCTGCGTCTTTATGACACACACAAACACACACACATATATATAATTCCAATAGAAACTACGTAAAAGAGGAAAAGAGAGAGGAAAAAAACCTGTCGGGCAATAATTCGGATGTTGGTGGTGAATGTGTCGAGTATTACATGTCGGCATTCAAGTATCACTGATTTTCTTTATTTTTGGACTGATTTTTCAAGAATTCAACTGGTTTTCTGCATTTATGACAGAGAAAGGTTTTCAAAATATCATACCATTTTTTTTTTCCTTTTCTGAAGTTCTTATCATGCCTATCTCATGTATAACTTTGTTTGATTAATTCTAGTTGTTTTGCTACCATTTACTTGATTGTTGTTTTAAAGAGAGGCCTAATAATGTATAAATCAATGAACAATAATAACCTTAACTGAAGCGGGCTAAAAACAATCTGTTTGTGATGAATAAATTTGATCCACACAGCTGGATCGAATCGATTTTTTTTTTTAATGAATAAATCCGATCACAACTTTTTGAATATGGAATTCAAAAGGATTCAATTGAAAAAGATAATATGGGTTATAGAACTATAGATGAAATCTACCTGTTATTTGGATGGTATGGGAATAAAAAAGGAATGGGAATTTTAGGAAGAAAATATTGAAAAGTGTGTAACTTTGGGAAGAGTGGAAAGATGTTATTCCGGAAATAAGAAATGTTGTTTGGATGGTGAGTTAGGAATAAACAAATTGATATCAATTTAAATAAATTTTTAAAAATTATTACTTTAATATTAAATAAAGTACTAATTAAAGAGCACATAAATTTTCATTTAGTTATTAGTATTTAGCTAATTTTTTTGAAATTATGTATATATAATTGTTGGAAGATGTTATTCCTAGGAAAAAGTTATTCCTAGAGAAATAAATTATTCTTCTCCTTATTCCTAACTTGTTTGGATGTCTAGGAAGATGTTATTCTTCATATTCCTAAACAATCCAAACGACCCCATTATTATTTACAAACTAGCAGCAGTGCCCGTTCAATGTGCGGGCAATTTTTTATTAGATATATTTCAAAAAAATTAAAAAGCCTTTTAGTACACATTCTTTTGATGTGAATTTTTTTTGTTCTTAAATAATTGTGCTACATATGATCTAATAAGGACTTTTATTATCAAATGAAATCATAGAATTTTGTGACACAACTTCAGATGTATGAGTAAAAAAAGAAGAAAAAAATATGCATACCTCCTTTCTTCATATGATATATCACTTGATGTCTATTTAAGAGAACAAAATTAATAAGTAAAAAATGCAATCTTGTAGGTACAACATTCTCTGATTATCCAGGAATGTTCCAAAGTGCCCCTATTACAGTTTGGACCATATAACTAACATATGGAATACCATTTTAAGAGATCAATTCCTCCTGGTGCTTATTCATGGAATACCATATGGCACTTGATAATTATTCATGTAAAATAAACAGAAAATTACATGGCTCGACTTCAGTTCAATTTGACCTCTTTTATCTTTGTTAAGATTTGGTTCTCTATCATGCATTTTTAATATTAGAGTGATTGAGTTATGACTCAAACCTCTGACTGGTAAGTATGTAAATCAGTTATGCATTTGGGTTTTAATATCTGTATCAAATTTTCTCGTAGATATATATTTTTTCAATATTGAGTTTTAATATTTTTAAGGTTGAACAAAATAGATTGATTTGGTGCAAAAATATTCGATTTGCTAATCATAATATATCAAGGCAAGACAATTAAGTAATTAACCAATTGTAAAAAGGAAAGGCAATTAACGTCATTAGCTAGAGTTGAAAGTAAAAGCAACTAATAGTAGCAAGGAAACAAGGAAATAAGGATTTTCTAATATCATATGCGCTACAAAACGAGGAAATAGAAAAAAAAAATTCTAAATCTGACATTAAAAAAAATTCAATTTCAGACAATTGAAGAGAGATGCATATATAGACGTAAGATTCTAGATAAGGACAGTAGGTGTGTTTGGTAACACAAGGAATAAGGAATAAGCTTCTTATTTCTTATTCGGGTGAAAACCAAACAACAAAGTAATAAGGAATTTGAGTTTATTCCGACCCTTATTCATATTCTATCAAAACCTTGGTATTTACGGGTATGTTTGAATAGGCCGGGAATAGAGAATAGGAATAAAGAATTTCGGTTTGCGTCCTTATTCTTATTCTTGTACAATCCAAACAACATAAGAATAAGAAATAAGGGCCCTTATTCCTATACTAACAAAACCATGGTATAAAAACAAGGAATAAGGATAAGCACGCAAACCGAAATTCCTTATTCCTATTCCCTATTCCCGGCTTATTCTGTTGCATCCAAACACACCCTATATATGGGTGTGTTTGGATGACTAAGGAATAGGGTATAAGAATAAGGATTTTCGGTTTGCGCGCTTATCCAAATTCTTTATTCTTATACCATGGTTTTGTTAGTATATGAATAAGGACCCTTATTTCTTATTCTTGTGTTGTTTGGGTTGCACAATAATAAGAATAAGCACGCAAATCGAAAATTCTTATTCTTATACCCTATTCAGTCATCCAAACACACTCATAAGGAATAAGGAATAAGTTTTTCTCTATTCCTATTCTCTATTCTCACTCCATCCAAACATACCAATATCTTGCATATACCATATTGATGGACTCATGCCAGATGACAATATCTCCTTCAAATAAAAAACGCAAAAGGAAAAACTATCACCGGTTTTGGTGCTTGCTACTATAATGGGAACTCTAATTGTGGAACTCTGTTTATAATACAGAATTAGATAAATAGAACTTAAACTATCAATTTCTCGAAGTTAGAAAAATTTAATTTCTTATGTATTGACATCTCTCCGTATTTTTTAATCAAACAATTGTTGTGGTCATAAAGAATGAATGTTTAAATGAATTAGATTGTTGTACAACTTTTTCTTATGTGCAAATTTTAATGCCAGATATATGTGAAAATCTCTCCCCTGCAAACTATTAATTTACAAAAGATAAAACTTTTTATGCTGATGTGCTCGACTGAAATTTACAAAGGGCAAGTCCTTCACCATAGGGTTGTCAGCCGAGCTGGTACAAACATGGTACCAGTATTATCAACATGGTACCAGTATTATCGCTCTCATCCAGTTGTGTTGTTGCAGCCTACCTAACTGGTACCAAAGTGGCACATTATCCTTCACAGTTCACACCGCATGTATGTGCTGCCACATCATCGACATTATCTGATATCAAATCGTGTATTATTTGGATCTAATTAATGCCTATCCCATCAATCTAAAATCTTACCAAAAGAAATTAATAAAGTACAATAATTCCATGAAAGACACAAATCATATAAAATCCGACAAAATAATATTGATTGTTATTAAAGTACATATTGTATTGAGGAGAAATCTTTGCTGACATACAAACACTCACAACTGTTATATAGCAGTAAAAACAAATGGGCAGTTGTTAAATTTTGCAACTGCCCTGTTACCTAGAGGATGTGATCATATTGAACTAACATTGCATACGAAAAAAAAAATACAAAATAAAATAACTCAATAAATTACCCAAGCATGTAAAACACTAAAGTAAAATAAACTAATATTGCCCAAGAAAATGAAAAAAAAAAAATAACTCAATCAATGTAGCGACAACGAAACTTCAATGTCGCCTTGGATACCTCAGCTCCTTTGCTGCACCTTTAATTGGGAAAAAGAATTTCTGTGCCACGTGCTCAAAACTAAGTTCTTACCTCTTTGATCTAAAAGATATGCAAACGATTGAGATAGACAAATAATGACAAAAGTGAGTTTTCAAAGCATGATATTCAAGATGTTAAGTACTCGATATAAAAAATTCACACACAGAACAAAGAGAAAAGAATGCAAGTAAAAACCTGAATAGTATAAATATGTATAACTTACAGTATTCACCTGGATGCGTGGGATATGAGGCAATTGCGTATATGAAAACAGAAAGATATTCTTATATGCTTATTTCAAAAGAGAACAATGGCAAAAATTGAATATAACCTTGCCCCCTCCTTGCTGAGATACATTGAATATTAACTATTGGAACACAAACCCTGACGGCCTCTTTGATCAACTGGATTCGCATTCGTTCGGTGCCTCATGTTGGACACAGGAGTCATTGCTACAAGCAAGCATCGAAAGAGAAATAAAAATTTTATTGCACATATAGTCTGTTAATTACAACCATATACGTTGAAAAGAAGTTATCCATATTTTATCTAAAACTAACAGACTAGATCTATTTTAAAAGGGGGTACGGAGAGCAATTTGACCAGGTAACAGTGATTTGCATACTTACCAGTACTTGTATATTAGATTTTAGAAAGTTCTGCTCATTTACAAAAAAAAAAAAAAAAAAAAAAACCAAAACCAATTAAACCCAACTAAAAAACATGATCAAAATGCAACAGTACCTAGATATACCAATTGTTTGATTGAGTAGTCAGCAGATGCTGATCGTGTTCACCTGAATACGAATTTACTGGTAATGTCTTAGTGGAGATGACACATTTTCTTTATAGTTTTCTTTGTTAGTGATTCAGTAAATCATAAAATTTCACTGGGTCAAAATTTCAATAATACATAAGAGGAAGAAAACTGATTAACTGAATGTCTTAGTGTATGAATTTCTATAATCTATAAATTAAGAAATGACATAACTGCAATTAAGAAACTGAATTCAGCATGTAAGATGTCACAGCCTTAACACTTTTAAAAGGAACGAAATTTAGCATTTTATTTTAATTTCCAGAGATGCCAAATTAATTAGGTACAGTTAGTTAAATATTAAATAATTAATTAAATTACCATGTATAGGAGTAGTGAGATGCAGCCAATCTTTATGAGGATAGTCACGCCTAATAGCCTCAGTAAATTGGAGCAAGTGCTCAATCTAGAATCCTAGAGAATATGTGGCATTCAAAATAAATGGTTGTATATCTTAGAAATCTCTAGGATTTGAAAGAAAATGATATAAAAAAAGTACTGAAATGCACCACTGAAAAAAATATTACTTATCTTCTGTTGATAGCGTATGATTTGATCACAAAAATCAGGTCATGCTCCTCCAATTCTTATTTCTTCTCTGCGAAAGAAAAATAAGCAAATAAGTACTAATAATAAAATTATAAAGTCCAGAAATCTGTTGAATATACAAAGAAAGCACTCAATCATAGACAAAAATCAAAATTTTATATAGCTCATTGCATTAAGAAAAGTGCAAAATTTTGCCACACCTGGTGGTAGTTAGATCATGCGACCAAGATCATTACTGATGAAAACTTGTTGCAATTGTGCTTATCTACAACAATATATTATCAATTCTTAATTAGTTAACATATCAGTTGATAATTGAACTCTATATATCACGTCATTAGTATTCGAATTAAAGAAAAATAGATGGGAATGGAAGAACCTGGCCATATTGAAAATCCTAGGCTCATGCGTCCCTTTGATCTTGCAGTATCGAAAGGACATTTCCTGCTTTGTCCTGAAGAGTATAAAACCTAAAACATTATTGCAAAATTAAAGAGTTCGGTACAGTTTTTTCCGTACAATATCTGAGAAAGCTCTGTTGTGGTGTTTTCCTGAAAAAAATTAAAGATTGTACAAAGCAAAATCAGAAGCAATAAAAGGATCTAGCCTAGCGAATAGAACTAAGGATGCACGATAGATCCATGCCTCAAGGAACAACAACAGTGGTCCGGATGTATCAAAGTCGCCACCACGGTCAAGGAAGGAACGTATACCTGGCACGTTCTGCATATCTCGCTCGGCGAAGGGACCAAGCGAGTAAAATCCTTGATGAAGGGACTAATGGGACGTACGGCGAGGCGTTGTGGAGGCGCCGCCCTTGGCCGACGAACCTAGCAAAGATTTGACGAGCGGCGCTGGTTCTCTTTACAAACCAAACCGTAGCGAAGGAGATTGCGGTATGATGCGGCAGGAAAAGAAACAAAAAATTCACTGGGGGACCCAGTACCATGTTAATTAGACTCAACCCCTCCCTTCTCCCGTTCGATTGTGGTAAGTAGGGGTGAGCAAAAAAACTCGTAACTCGAGTTACTCGAACTCGACTCGAAAAAAACTCAATGAAAACTCGAGTCAGAAGAACTCGAGTTATAACAACTCGAATTATGCCAACTCGTTAATTTTACGAGCCGAGTTCGAGTTAGGCCCAACTCAACTCGGTATAACTCGAGTCGGAATATACAGGCTGCAAAAAATAAAATGTTATCATATTAATATACAACCCAACAATTTTATTGATTTGCAATTCAATAACTTGTGCACTAACCGTAGTCTCCAAGTCCCCAGACCTTTTTCCCTCCCTTACACCCTCATGACTGCTTCTCTTTTTCTATTTTCGAGCAAAATTTTAAGGTGACTAGTATCTCAACACCTTCTCACGAGTTCGTTGCCGAGTCACGAGTTGACTCGAGTTAAAATGAGCCGAGTTCGAGTTAGCTCGAATAGCTCGAAACTGCTTTGCTGTCGAGTCACGAGTTGACTCAAGTTGTGACGAGTTCGAATTCGAGTTCGAGTTGAGACTAACTCGCTCGAACTCAGCTCGTATACAGCCCTAGTGGTAAGCACCAAAATACAAAAGAGGAAACTCAATAAATGAAAAAAAATGGTTCAAACCTACCCTCGCATTCACCCTTGTCTCTGATTGCTTCAGCGATGCAATCCGCCTTGCCGTTCCGAATCAAGCTCAAGAATTCCCCGATCAGAAAGAGGATCGTGCTTCGGATCAGAACGCTATCTTATGTTAGGGGTCGTTTGGATCGTCCAAGAAATTTGAGGAATTTCATCTTCCTACCATAAATTTATTATAAACAATTCAAACTCTTAACAAAGTTACACACTTCCCAATAAATTTATTCCTAGAAATTGCAACTTCTCCCAGTTCTCCAAATTCCTAAGCGATCCAAACGGCCCCTTAAATTTATAGTTCTTAGTTCATGAGCCTCCCCAAATTCCAAGCCCAAAATACTTTCGGCGCCCACAATTGCTCCTCCTGGCTCCGCCACTTTGTGCAACGTTGTATATGCTTCCGAAATTGATATTAGAGAAACCATAGTGAGAAAGTGCTGCAGAAGATCAAATTATAAATTGAATGCATGACACAAATTATTAAAGCAAAATAGACAAGTTATTCTTATAAGTTATATAACTTGAGGGGGAGTGTTAAAACATGAAATATGGCAGTGTTGTTACAGAAAATCAAAAATAGAACATAAGCCGAATGTTCGACCAAATAGATCCTCGAATGGATCAAATTTGGTAACAAGAAAGGCTAGTATCTCGAATAGGTCAAATTTGATAACAAGAAAGGCTCTAGATCAGAGCCAATCTGTCATCCGAATATTTTAATCACATTGACTACTGGATACGGTCAAAGACGCGGTATGGATGCGCGTATCGTGACATCTACTGTATATATGTATATAGTCTAAAAGTGGCCCCGCACGAAGAATAACTGATACCACGCGCACGTCAGGTGCCATCCGTCGAACTAGTCGTTTCCACATGGTAACTGAAGGATTATACTATATCCATATGAAGGTTATAAAATACTTGTGGGACTAATATGCCAACTTAAAAATCGGACAGACGGACAGCAATGCTTATTGGGCCCGGTTATGTTGATATCAAAATTTAAAAAATGAGCATCTAATATGTGTGAAATTCCGGCCCACAAATTCAACAATCTTGTATGTTAATAACACACACATATATATATATATATATATATATATATATATATATATATATATATATATATATATATATATATATAGAGATTAGCTAAAGTATACTCCAGCATACAGATAGTCCGTATGCTGGAGTCGTTTCTCAAAATCTAAAATGCATGCAGTCGATCCGAACCTTTCAAATTGTTCTCCATATTGAAATCTCTTAGGAAGCCAAAATTTATATTTTTTCGAATTTTTTTGCTATATATTATGCTATTTTAAAGAAACATTGTAAAGGAGTTGTAAAGGAGTATTTCTGACCCTTCAATTTGAAAATAGTATAATATATAGCAAAAAAATTTGAAAAAATGTAAAATTTGGTCTCCAAGGATATTTTTATATGGAGAACAACTTGAACGGTTTGGATCGACTGTTTGAATTTTAGATCTTGAGAAACGACTCTAGCATACGGGTTTAATCCGTATGCTGGAGTATACTTTAATCAATGTCCTTTGGATAGGATAGAGGGAGTTTCCTATTCAGTTTCTGGCCATCCGATCGAATTCAGATTGGTGCATAGATGGGATCGAATGGACTGGGATGATGGCGCTGGGCTCTTCTCTGTATCTTTTTTAAGTTTTTTTGTTAATACTCTCCGTTCCCTTCTGTTGTCATCTAACAGGCTCTCTCGTTTCCTCTCTAGCTTTCTTCTCCCAAAGAAAGAGAAAATCATAGTGACTCGCGTTGACATCAATATGACACTCTCTATTCTGTACAGTGGCGACATCAACCATGACCTAGAAGTGGAGTTCAGATCTGGTGCCGCGCGGCACACCGTGTAGCGCGGCATCGTAGCCGTCTGATCAAGATCCAATGGATAAGGGAGCCCCGTGCATGTAACCTAGATTGATAGGCCCGTAAAAAATGAACCGTCCGATCAAGATCAGACGGCTCGTACGCGCGCTACACGGTGTCCCGCGCTACACGGGATTCGGGTCCCTAGAAGTGAATCGTATCTCCCACCTACTCTTTTTTCCGTCTCTCCCATCTCGCCGAATTGCAAACCTAGATATCTTCCTCTCCTTACACTGGGCACCTCCATTGCAAGCATCTCTTTTTGCCAATAGCATGTCACCTCTCTCTCTCTCTCTCTCTCTCTGAAATTGATTCGTTGGGTTGCAATAATTTGCAACTTTAACAATTTGGGTTTTAATAATGCGTTATTATTAACAATTTGGGTTGCAATAATTTGCATCTTTTTAATTTCTTATGTTCTTCTTATTCAAATCAATTTCAGTGCGTCATTATTTTTAAAAGATCGCATATTTAATTTTTAGGTATTTTACATGCTCCATCATTTTCTGACAAAAGCTTTGATATAGTAGCGTTACAAATTGAATCACTGTTTCAGAAGGACCAGTTTCAAAAGTGGATTCAGATCTATTTTGGTGTATCATCTCTACAATAATAAGCCTAGCTTTTTCTATTTTGTTTTATCCTGTCAAGTTGGATTCAAATTTATTTTGGGTGCGAAAATCCGTGCCAATTTGTTCCCTAACTTGGGTTGAAAAATTCGGGACAGACGGAGAGGAGTGCTTGAAATTCAAACTCGCTCAAAGAGTGTGCTAGGCTTCCTAATTACCGTGGAGAAATATTAAACCCTAGAGAAATTGGACTGGAGACTAAGGTGCACTGGATTGGAGAGTCGAAGGTGAAACAATTCTTGCTAATTAGGGAGATTGGAGGGGGACTGCTGGAGAAGGGCGATGTTTGTTCTAGTCTTCTGGAAGAGGGGACGAAGGAACATGATAGAGGGGGAGCGGTGTTAGAAAAGATGGAACGGACGGACGGAAAATAATAAAACAATTAACGGAGAAACGGACATAAGTTATACCTCAGCGCCATTAACTACATCCGTCCGATTTCATCTCAACACCAAATTTGATGCGATCCAACGCTTGAAAACTGAATAGGAAACTCCCTCTATCCTATCCAAAGGACATTAGCTAATCTCTCTCTCTCTCTCTCTCTCTATATATATATATATATAAACAGTTAATAACATTATATTAATAAAATATAAAAAAATTAATTAAAAATATATATAAATTATAGAAATATATTATTTTTATTATTTTATATATACAGCTGTATTCGAGTTTTTTAAAAAATGTCGTATCCTCGCACCCGCATCGTATCCGATACGATACCCACACCCGCACCCAAGTAACATAGGAAACAAATAAAGGGGTATTTTGGGAAGGAGATGTGTATCTCCATTGTAATTTTCCTATTTAATTCCTTCTTCTTCCTCTTACAATGTATCTCAGACATTAACAGTAAATAATAGAAAAAGTGTGCGTGTGTGTGGAGGACGTAGGCACCAAGTTGGTGCTGAACCTCGTTAAATTCTCGTGTCTCCTGTATCTAAATTATTTGATTTGATTCTGAGATCCTCGTGCTGACTAGCCTTAAGGGGCACGGTTCTTGTGCAGTTGTACTTGGATCGTGCTTCCTCGAACCTAAAATCTAACTTCCGCTTCGTAGACGCTCGAATTTTTAACAATGCCCATATAACATAGATCTAGGACAGATACTTGAATTTTATCAGAGTATTCAGTAGAAAATTATTGCATAATATATACTATTCTAATTGTAATTTTTGATGCAGTGAATGAAAATGGCACAGAAGTGATAGATATATACATGGCAACAAGAATAAACAGGAGAAAATACTAGGAACAAGCAGAGAGCGAAGTATAACTAAGAGTGGGTTCGTTGCACATGATTCAGAGTGGAAACGACTACGAGCGAGCTAGGTGCTTATAATGCTCTTTGGAGCACAATAACTCCTTTTTCGAGCTTTGTGTGATCTACTTTGGATTGATTTTGAATGGTTTGATGAGGTAGCAGTATTTTGCAAAGTAACAATAATAAGTGGAAAGAGGTGGTATTTTATCGGTCAATCGTGGCCTATTTTGTTTATCTAGGTTTCTTTGTTGGTAGGAGAGGGAAATAACTGGACGTTTTGTAAGTTCTTTTGTAAAATTGTAGCCATTTTATTTATCTAGGTTTCTATGCTATTAGAAGATGAGAGAAAATGTTTATATAGTTGGTAAAATGTTTCTTGTTAGTTTATGATTTGTATGTATTTTTTTTATTTTTATAGTTATATAAACATTTTATGAGAAATTATATATATTTTTGAACACCATTAAAGTTTTATAGGCTCATCAAACAACAAAAATGTTGGGCTTACGTACATCGGTTTTGACTAATTAACCGTTCTTGAAACATGGCATGATAAGGAGAAATGTTTTTCTATTTTTTTTTTTTTTGGTTCGAAGCCTGGAACTTTTGATGGTTAATTCACTTTAAAAAAAAATCAAAAATGTAAAAGCATGCTGATATTACCTTTCTATTAAGCATCGTTGTGTAAAATGTATAAGCATCGTTGTGTAAAATGTAGCACACTAGATGATAGATCAGTGTGATATCAGTAGTCAATATTTTAATTATTTAATATATTTTTTGACACAAAAATAATGGTCTTGGCTCTTATCTTTTCATTGAAATTAAAATCAGAAATAATTACAATTTAGCTAGGAGCTAAATAGAAGTAAAATTAAAACAACATAACAAATTGCAAAACAAAAATATGGAAATAAGAGGGAGGGGTCTGCTTCAAACTGGTAGCGTAAAAGCTAGCCGACCAGTGAGTTGTTCCAGCCTGAATTCTGAGTTTCTGACTCAACAAGAGTTAATAGTGCGCTGTGCCGATTAAAGGTGTTCCATTCAGATGAGACCTGCTCTATCAGAAAATAATTATTTAATATTTTGATTGATCCACAATTTATTTACTAGTCAATTTATCAAAAACTAATTTTATACACCTGGCGGAGTGTCAAGCGTCACTTATTAGGATGAGCATATTAATAGTAGTGGCCCAACGTTTCTTTATACAATTACCTCAAAAAACATATGTGCAACAAAACCATACATTTTTCATGGCAGCACTCACAAACTTTTCCTGAAAAGTTTAATATAAAAACTGTAGTCATCACTGGTGCGATGCCCACTTAGAAAAGTGCGTTTGCTCTAATTGGAGATATCTGATATATGGTGCATCTAAGAAAATAGATTAGATTGGGACACGTTTTTGTAAAGAATATATAATAATTTTGACTACTTGCTGATATGCGGGGTTGTAGCAATTTTAAAAACAAAAAAATTGCAGCCAGTACTAAGTTCCAAATGCAACCATTTATACATCATGTTTAGAATAGTTCATTTTAATAATGAAAAATATATATAAATACTAATACTTACAAAGAAAATAAAATTAAGATCTGTGAATTATATATGCTATATATTAGTTCAGGTATAAATCATGTATTATTCGCGAAATCCATAATTCGAGTAACAAACGAATTACTGAATTTAGCTACTTAATTTATCTATACATATATGATATGAATAATATTATTACAAACAATGTTATTATGGCAGCTAGCTCTTAATGTTTACCTATCAAACTTTTAAGAGAGCTTATATATTGTATTGTTTATTTACCTATCACCAATTAGGTACCTTTTTGTTCAAGCAATCAGGGCATTAGAATAGAAACTCATCTATTATCATTTACTCTAACCCACACTACGCCAAATAAAATTAATAGTACCGGTTTTTTTCTTATCATTAGTATCGGTTTTGCAGCGGTACTAATAATAGGGGATACTAACAGCAACAAAAAACCGGTACTAATGAGCCGGTAGTAAATGATGAAATAAACCATATTAGTACCGGTTTTTTATAAAAAAACGGTACTAAAATTAATTCATTTAGTACCGATTTTTTATAAAAAACCGGTAACATTAAAAAACCGAAAAATCGTTAATTAATTTAAATTAAGAAATCATTTAATTAATTATTTAATCAATTAAATAAAAAAAACCGAAAATATAAAAAACCGGTACTAAATTAAATTAATTTAAATTAAGAAATCATTTAATTAATTATTTAATCAATTAAATTAAAAAAAACGAAAATTAATTTAATTTAGTACCGGTTTTTTATAAAAAACCGGTACTAAATTAAATTAATTTAAATTAAGAAATCATTTAATTAATTATTTAATCAATTAAATTAAATTCATTTAGTACCGGTTTTTTATAAAAAACCGGTACTAAATTAAATTAATTTAAATTAAGAAATCATTTAATTAATTATTTAATCAATTAAATTAAAAAAAAAACGAAAATTAATTTAATTTAGTACCGGTTTTTTATAAAAAACCGGTACTAAATTAAATTAATTTAAATTAAAAAATCATTTAATTAATTATTTAATCAAGGTGACACTGTGGCCCACGAGATATGTATTTTTAGCCAGGTGGGTGTCAAGGACACGCAGTGATCTCTTGCAGACGTCAATACAGAACTTCACCATCTACATTGAGATAATTTGAAAATAATTAGTTTGTGCTCAGTAAAATACTAAGGTGAATTTTACAGCAAAAGACCATCAATTTTTATTTCAATACAGTTACAAACATATTACTTCTTCATTTAAAATCACCACATTTTGCATGTAAATCAAGGCAATTGATTACCATTGCATGAACGTACACTGAAATATGCATGTAATAGAAACAGAAAAAGATGGCACAGAAAAATAAAATATTTGTCCTGAGCTAGATTCTAGAAACAGAAGAGAAAAAATTATATGTAATTAAGGGTTCTATTAGCTAAAAGTATTAATTGGATAATGGCGTAAAAAAATGAAAAATAAAGGAGTTAATATATAGGAGGGAAAAACTCACAGCAGCATCGAAAGCATTACCACCAAACCCTTTTATTGCATAGAGCCACTTTCTTAGGTATGCATCAATTTCAGTAGCAGAAAAGTTCATCCATTGCTCAATTAGGGCCTAGAATATAAAAATATATATATATACATAATTTCAGAAACAAGTTAAAGCTGAAATACAATGAGTTGCTGCAATCAGAAAGCTTACATGATCAATAAGAGAAGAACCATAGAGAGGATTGTCGGCCTTCAAACTAGCAACTGCAAGCTCAGGAGTAAACAACATAGGCAATTATAATCATGATTCAACTAGTAAAACTTCTTTAGAATGCTACAAATCATTAAGAACCAGCAATATCATGTGCACTAAAAAAGACGATTAATTGATGCTAATAAGTAAAAAGTGTAAAGCATGACATGAACTAAGATTATTCTGTTCATAGTACCATAACGAGCGATTGCATTGCTGCCAAAGATAGCGCCATCAGGTGTCTCCAGCACAGGCACCTAACAAAATAATGTTAAAGCAGTTAATTTTAATAAGAAACAAAACTAGATTAAAGTCATATGCTTCAGTATTTTGTGAATGTACCATCCCGATAGGACTCATCTTGAGAAATTCAGGGTATAGTTGGAAACTCCCAGTCGAAAGTCCTTTGCGAGCTCAAGCTTAACGCCACTGTACTCAGCAGTTATTAGAGCTTTAAAAGCATTCGCATTGGCAGGACCTGTGTACAAAACCTACAAATAGAGAAACTATAGTTATAGTCTCAATCATAATGACTAAATTCAAAAAGAAGTTTGTTTTCAAAATGAAAGAACAATTAGATCCCTGGCCTACAAGGAACGTAGCTCATGACCCATTTGCTAATATAAAGAATAAAAAAAAACCGTTATATTTTTAGTACCGGTTTTTTATAAAAAACCGGTACTAATTAATTGATTTTTAGTACCGATTTTTTATAAAAAACCGGTACTAAAGGTTTGAATTTATTAAAAAAAACAGTTATATTTTTAGTACCGGTTTTTTATAAAAAACCGGTACTAAAAATCAATTAATTAGTACCGGTTTTTTATAAAAAACCGGTACTAAAAATATAACGGTTTTTTTTTATTCTTTAAATATTTAGTACCGGTTTTTTATAAAAACCGGTACTAATTAATTGATTTTTAGTATCGGTTTTTTATAAAAAACCGGTACTAAAAATATAACGGTTTTTTTAATAAATTCAAACCTTTAGTACCGGTTTTTTATAAAAAACCGGTACTAAAATAAAAACGTTTTTTTTTTAGACGATTTTTAGTACCGGTTTTTTTAAAAAACCGGTACTAAATAATATATCGGACAATTACGAAAATGCCATGATTTATTATTAGTACCGGTTTTCTTAAAAACCGGTACTAATGAGCCGGTACTAATAATCTTTTTTGTTGTAGTGCCAGATCCTCCCGGCGCTGATGTTTTAAAAAACTTAAACAAGCAGGCGGAGGATAGATTATTTTGTGCTTTTTTTTTAATAACCAGTTCATTAAAGGTGCAATGCTAAAGAAAATAATAACAAAGAAGCATAAGTAAATTTCGTAACACAATGAAAGCCATCTTTAATTTCAATCTCGACCTCATCAACATATATATTAAAAATCTCTTCTCTTTATTTATTTATTTATTTATTAAAAAAATACATTTATTCTGTATTAATTTATGTTTATGATCCCTAAATTTCAAAACAAAGATCTCAACTCTGATCCTTACAAATGTGGAAATATATAGCTGTTATGTTATTTAAAATTAGTAATGTGCATGTGTGAGGTTATGGCATTTTATTTAGCACCGATTGGACAGTGCTAAAGTTTTCAATTTTGAATTTTGCGATCTAGCTAAACGGCCTACTAAAAGTAGAGCTCAATTCGAAGTATATGTAGAAATTTTATAGATAACTAAATTTCCTAATTTAAATAGAAATAATTATTTTGTAGGTACAGAAACATAATATTACTAGCTAGCTAGCATTTTGAAAATAATATTTTATATAAAAAGTAGTAAATATTTTATATATAGAAGCTACAGAAAATTATATTTAGTATCGGAATAGTATCTTCCACTGGGAAAGGCCCAAAGTATTAATCAGTTCAACCTTTCGCTTCTTTTCACTACATACGGTCATACGGAGCAAAAGCAAGTGCAATCCTTTCCACATATTTTTGCTTGATTTTATGTGTTGAAAGTACAATGTGCATCACACAGCGCAAAACACACACATACATGGTTAAGATTGTTACTTGCACTACTGCCACTTTATCAGAAATAGTCAGCGTAGAAATACAAAGACCATATTGGATTAATTGTAGGCGGCGCAAGACCGGTCCCTCTCATACATAAGAAAGGAATCCACCTATATAAACATTTGTAGTTTTATCTCCATATCATCCACAACAAGTTTTATACTAAGAACTATATATCATTCACTTTCTCTGAGAAAACGATATACCATCTAAATTAGCTCCTCATGGCAATTAATATGGCCTCTCTTGTTTACCCTGTAATGATACTTCTAATCATGGGTTATGTAATAGATTGTCAAGCCTTGCAAAAGGGTTTTTACTCTGATACATGTCCCAAGGTCGAAGACATCGTAAAGTCTACTGTTCAAAAGGCTTTCAATGATGATGCGACCATTGCCCCTGGCCTCTTGAGGTTGCATTTTCATGACTGCTTTGTTCAGGTATTAATCCCTTCTAAGCAACTAAAAACCATATTTTAAGACCGATAATTGAAAATTTTCTTCTTGAAGGTTGGTTTCGAACTGCAATAATTATTTATATTTTTATTAAATTTTATGCATGTGGGATGGAAATAATATTAGGGATGTGATGCGTCTGTGTTGATATCGGGAGATTCATCCGAGAGAACTGCATTTGCAAATGCCGGTCTTAGAGGATTTGAGGTTATTGATGATGCCAAGTCACAGCTGGAGTCAGTGTGTCCTGGTGTCGTCTCTTGTGCTGACATACTTGCGATAGCCGCACGAGATTCTGTTAGCCTTGTAAGTAAACATGATTAATTATGGTCTATACTAGATTAAATCTTTTGAATGACAAAATAAATAATGGTTGCACCTCTTATTGGTAAAATTTATGATATGGCAATTTGTCTGAACTTAGACAAAAATTATTGAAAATTGTATAATTTACACATGCATATGTACGATTGTTTAGGCTGGAGGACCAAGTTGGTCAGTGGAGCTGGGAAGAAGAGATGGGCTGGTTTCCTCTGCATCTGATGTAAGCAATCTTCCTGCCCCGACTGATTCTGTTGATGTTCAGAGGCAGAAGTTCTCCGATAAGGGCTTATCAGATAATGATCTCGTTACCTTAGTTGGTAATTCTCTAATTTTCTCCCTAGCAAGATAAAAGTCTAAAGCAACAATTACTGAAAAAGATGTAACCATACGAAATTGAATTTTAACCATACATAATCAAATTTCAGGTGCGCATACCATTGGAACGACAGCATGCCTATTCGTCAAGTACAGACTATTCAACTTCACTGCCACAGGCAACTCCGACCCGACTATTAGTCCTTCCTTCTTAAGCAAGTTGCAAAATATGTGCCCCCAGAGTGGAGACTCATCAGACCGCATTCCTCTTGATAAGGACACTGTGAGCAAATTTGATGTGTCGTACTTCAAAAATATAAGAGATGGAAATGCCGTGTTAGAGTCAGACCAGAGGCTGTGGGGTGATTCGAGTACTAAAAGCATAGTGCAAAACTATGCTGGTAATATAAGGGGGCTTTTGGGGTTGAGGTTCAATTTAGAGTTCTCAAAATCCATGGTGAAGATGGGTGCCATCGGCGTGAAGACTGGTTCGCTCGGTGAGATTAGAAAGGTTTGCTCCCAGTTTAATTAACACAAAAAGTCTTGGTGGTGCTGGTGCTTAGCTGAAAGGCGATATAAGTTAACTCGAGCAAAGATGTAGTGTGTTAAAGATTTTCCTTGTTGTTATCATCTTGAGCTATTGAATGGTTGTACCCGAAAAAATGAAAATTGATCGAGTGAAATAACGCTTGCTCAAGAAACTTCATTCTATGTTGGGCACTTCCTCTGTTCCTCAATTGGTGTACTGATGGTTTTCAATTTTGTTATATGTTCTGTTTCCCAAATTAGTTGTAGCAGCATTGCTACATAAGGTTCGTTCAACAAATTAACTTAATTTTTCTTCTAAGTAAAGTTTGATTTATGAACGGATAAAATTTCCTTCATGAAGCTTGAAGAACAGGGAAAAAAATACATTTCATAATAAAAGAAAAGAAACATTTTTTTTCCAAAGTACCTAAAAAGTCCCGTAAATCTATACTAGTAAATCTATACTTGTGAGATAGAAGGGTGTAAACAATTCTTATATCAATTATGGACCATTGATTTGTGTAATTTGATTTGATCAGTGGTCTAGATCAAGGTTAGACTTTTCTTAAAGAAAATAATTTACTACCAAATTAGCTATTTATTAAAAAAAAAGACTAAATTATTAATTTTACCATATCTTTATTGTCGTAACATTATATATATAACAAAAAATAAGATCAATATTTTTTTTATTTGTCCACGTATTGAGGGCATCTTTTGCTAGTTCTTTTAACAAAGGTATCAGAAAAGTTTAATTTAATACTAAACATTAGAAAAAATATTTTGAACACTAAACATCACAGAGCGCCGGTGGCAGCGGCGTTGCCGCAATCAGGGGCGGATCCACCACTGGGGCGGGTGGGGCTAGAGCCCCACCTACCGCCGTCGAGCCTTTGGAGCCCCTCTTTAGCCTTAGCGAATTTTTTCTGTTATTGGAGCACTCAAAGGTGGGGCTGAAGAACACAAGAAGAGAAACCGTTCGATGAAATGATTTATTGGAGCACTCGGCCCCACATAAATATTTTTCCAAGATCCACCACTGGCCGCAATCGCGCCGTTAGAAGTGGCGCAGGTCCATCTAGCTTCCTTTGTGTCGTGCTCCTCGTCAGAGATGGATAAAATCCGGTCAAGAGGAATCTCTACAGACTTGCCACGGCAAGGAGAGCAAGAATTCGTGGTCGAAAGGTATGATAGAAGGACGGATGGCCGGAAAATCGACGTTCACCGTCTTTCTCTCTTTCTCCTCCCAAAGCTGTCTCATTTTCTAAATGCTTGTTAGAAGAAGAAAGAGAAGATAGAAAAAGGTGTTTGTGGAAATTGCATTATGAACTAACTAAACCTGGTACAAAACAGACCTTCATGGACCATCAAACACTGCCTTCAATAAAACCCACAAATTAGCCCACGCAACCACCCCACCAGGAGCAACCCTGCCGTTGCCGCCGGCATTCTCACCTCCCGCGCCAGTGCCAGCGCCACTGCCACGGCGCTCTGCAATATTCATCGTTAAAACTCTGATTTTCTAATATTTAGTCTTAAATTTTCATTTTAAGAAATGGCTATTAAAAAAATTTACGGTAAAAAGCCGTGTCAACATCCTCTCCATATTAACAAACCCTACACCTAGAATCAAATGTCAATTAAAATAGACTCTGAAATTATGGGCCCATCCATTTTTATTTTTTACGGACTGTGGTGTGGTTAGGGCTGTCAACGATATACCGTTTCGCCGTTTTCCGTTCCGTTCCGTTCCAACGGAACGGATAACGGTACGAATTTTCATTTCGTTTTCAGAAGCGGAACGGTAAACGGAATAATAGGGCATACCGTTGTTGAAACGGAACGGTAAACGGAACGAATCATTTCGCTTCCGTTTCGACAAATACAAGTGTTTTTAGTGTAAATATACGTTGTTCCGTTCCGTTCCGTCCAAACGAAACGAATAACGGAATGAAATGGCATACCGTTTACTGAAACGGAACGGAATATGGAATGAAATAGCATACCGTTTACTGAAACGGAACGGCAAACGGAATGAGCCATTCCGTTGCCGTTGTAAACGTTAGACACCCCTAGGTGTGGTATGTGGTTTATAGATGTGGCCCCTGCATGTTGGCCTATATTGACCTATTTGACTACTTTATTGGAGTTTCAAAGTTCTCTTTTTTTCACTTAATACGGTTCTCCCAATTTTCTTTTTACATATCCGATTCTGCACCTCCTGCCTAGTTACCAATTTCAGTTTATCTTATAGCTTTCTTGAAAATGACAACACCGCACAAACTATTTCTACCTCATTTATTTGTTCTTTCTTGTTCTTGTTCTTGTTCTTGTTCTTGTTCTTCTTCTTTTTTTTTATTTTTTTATTATTATTATTTTTTTGCTTATTCTCCTTCATTACCTCAAAATTCTTTGTGCAACGCAAATGCATTTGAAGAGGAATAAGAAATTATAATGATACAAATCGCTAAATGGGATCGAAATGAAATTAAATAAAATTGAAAAAAATTAACTAGTGAAGAAATTTAAAAAAAATTGCAATAAAAATTTGTATTCAGATCCTTAATTATTGAACTATATGTTTTAGCTCATATATAAATTTATTAATTTTTATTCAAAGTTTTGTAATGAAAAACTATCTTTCTGAAAATTCTTGTGTGTATGTTTTGAGTTTTAGGGATGTTTATGCTTATTGTCCTTTGATGTGGTCTAACTGGAAATTATTCATTTTTCTAGCTTTCAAGAAATAGGGAACTATTTAGAACTTGATATTTATGTAGAAAAAAAAAGAAAAAGAAAATGAGCTTGTACAAATGTAATTTCATCACCAACTTTTTATTTTCTTTTCATGAGTTGGCAATACCTCAAATTATCACAAGTAAAATGTTCATCGCAATTGACCCACATAATTTCTTTCCCCGTGATTTCATGTGAGTTACTTGCAATCTTAGTATAGGCTTATTGCCACATTAGAATCCAATAAGAAAAGTCATGACAAATAAACTGAAAAACAATGTTAAAGAAAATACTGAACCCACGAGGCCACAACAGGTAGAACATTCCATGATTGCTACTCCAATACCACTTCCTTCTCTGACCTGGAAAAAAACGTGCAAAATGTGCATTTTTTGCACAGTAAAATTATTTTCCCTTTTATTTTCTTTTTAAAAACAAAAATGATCTAAGTCTATATATAGTGGATAGCTGATAATCGCTTATCCATTACTTCGAAGTGTATTGCTCCTCATCTTTTTGTACTTCTATGCACATTTGTCACAAAGACTAAGTACCTTTCATTATTCCGTCACTTTGACGAGATTACAGAAACTCACGTTTAAGAATACAGAAAAAGCATAGTCACAAAAAAATTATTTAAAAATCGTAAAAGCTTGAGTTCAAATACCTTTTATGAGGAGATGAGGCTTTTTTTTTTAAATAATCAATCTTTTGAGGCAAATGAGTTGACATAACTGGCAATGAAAAAAAAAATTCAATTCCTAAATTAAATATATTATTTATAATTAGCATATTATAAAATCTATTATATATCATTCGACTAACTTAAGTATTCTCTGTTTTACAGTTTATATGAATACAGAAAATAATTTTTCTCTGTTTTACATTCAGGGTTAAAGTTTTAATGGATTTGAGTTGGAATTTCAATTTGAATGTGGCACGTGTGGAAAATTTTTATAAAAGACAAAATAATCCCTAACAATTTTATAAAGGACAAAACATCTTCTAAAATTTTGAAAAGAGCACAGTTATAGCGGCAATGCTATTGCCGCTATAGCGCAACTATATTTTTTTTTTTCCATTTTACTTTGCCTATAGCGGCAAAACTAATGCCGCTATAGGACACCTTTTATTTCACCGTTTTACTTTGCACTTTAATGTTTTTGTTTTCGTTTTATTTTGTTTTTTATTTTACTTTTGTTTATTTTATTTTTCTTTGCATTTTAATGCCGTTTTTTTGTTTTAATGTTTTATTTTGTTTTTTATTTTACTTAATGTCTTTTGTTATTTCGTTTTATTTTATTTTTATTTTACTTTTGTTTATTACATAATTTATATATATATATAATTAATATTTTTAAAATGGTTCAATTTTATTTGTATGTAGGGTTTTTCAAAATGACACGACACGAGTACGGAATTGGCACGACATGATCGTGTTATCGTGTCGTGTCGTGTTGGTAATTTTGAAAAATTAACACAATTTGATACGGCACGACTAACACGCAATACGAAAACGGACAAGAACCAACATGACACTAGCACGCACCACAATTTGTCAGTAGTGTCGTGTCATGTTGACACGTTGTGTTAGAAACTTTTATTTATATTTTGTGTTAAAAGATTAATTGATGATATTTTTTGTTAACTCTTTTATTTATTATTTCAACATATTAAAAAAATAAAATATTATAAGAAAGTAATAGACATTAAAAAAGAAATTACAGTTATAATTTTGAATTTTAATATAAAATCAATTTAAATAATTTTTTTAGAAAAACAATTTTAAAGAACAAGTATGTTTATGATAATGTTAAAAATTAAATACGTGTTGTCGCATAGTGTTAGTTCGTGTTCGTGTCGTGTTGCATGTTAGTCGTGTCGTGTCAAATCTTGTTATTTTTTCAAGATTGCCAACACGTAATGCGATCGTGTCATGCTAATTCTGTACTCGTGTTGTGTCGCGTCGTGCCAACACGCATGTCGTGTCGTGCTAACACGCAAAACGACACGTCAAAATTTCTAACACGACGTGTCAACACGATACAACACGACTGACACGATCGTGTCAGAAATATTAAAAAATAAAATGTTAATTTTTTAACAACACGATATGATAACACGATCGTGCCGTGCCAATTTCGTACTTGTGTCGTGTCGTGCCAACACGCATGTCGTGTTGTGTCATTTTAAAAACAACTACATACAAATAAAATTGAACAATTTTAAAAATATTAATTATATATATATAAAAATTATGTAATAAACAAAAATAAAATAAAAAATAAAACGAGAAAAGAAAAGACATTAAAGTAAAATAAAAGACAAAATAAAACAAAAAAAAGACATTAAAGTGCAAAGTAAAACGGCAAAAAAAAAAGGGAAAGTCCTATAGCGGCATTAGTATTGCCGCTATAGGCAAAGTAAAATGAAAAAAATAAATAAAATACTGTTGCGCTATAGCGACGATACTAATACCGCTATAGCTGTGCTATTATTAAAAAAATAGTACTCCTTTGTTCTTTTTAAAATTATTAGGAATATTTTTGTCTTCGATGAAAATTTTCCGGCACGTGTCTCTACGAACAAGAATTGAGTTTGAAAACCTGGTTTTGACATCAAACTAATTCCATCATCCACATCTTTAATTAACGGGAAGAGCGAACGTACGAACGCTAAATTATAACCTTTCAACTAAGATAACGATTTGCCAAATAAGAGGAATTGACTAATTCATAAATTATATTTTGATTTGCCTTGATTAGATCCACGTCAAAAACTCTGCAACCAATCTTGAATTCAAGCATTCAACATTCCTTAATCCATGATACTACAATCATATGGAATGGATGGATGCCATTAAAATTAAATAAGTCCTAAATTTAAACATGTGTACATTATTCGAACTATTTAATTAATGAATTTCAAATGGTTATGCTCGAAAGTTTGACTTCATACCAAAGAAAAAAAAAACCTCTTCAATATCCCTAAAAGTTAAAAAAAAAAAAAAACGCTGTAAAGCAAACCCTTGTGCCTATAAAAAATGTCTTTCTACCTGTTAAACTTTTATAAATATATAAATAAAAAAGTATAAAGTACTACTAAAAGATAAGAGACGAATTAATGATGTTCACACTGCTTTTACTAGTAGTGGAACAACTGTTATGCTGCCATACTGATTGTCTTATAGGCTGGCCTTATCAAGTTTATTTTCTAATACTTAATAAACAACCCACTAACACTAATACTCTCACCACCGCCACCTTACAAGGACTAAGTACAAAAATACCCTCAACAATTTTAAAATGAACAAAGCAGCACCAATAATTTTAAAATGAGCACAGTTATAGCGGTAATAGCATTGCCGCTATAGTCCAATCTTATAGCGGTAATGATATTGCCGCTATAATATTTTTTTTTACTGACAGCTTTTTCGAAAGCAAGGAAATGACTAAAGTTTTTTTAAAAAAATAAAAAATATTGCTTATAGCGGCAATTCTACTGCCGCTATAAGGACATTTGGTTTTTATTTCGGCAGATTTACTTTTACTTTTTTTCCGGTTTTTTTTCTTTTACTTTGTCATCTTTATTATACATTAACATGCAATATGTATCTGGGTTGCTATAATTATTTTCATTTTTAATCTTAATTAGATCATTTCTATAAATTTTGAACCAATAGATTTGCTTAGATTATATGTGTTGTAATGCATTGTATATTTTTTTATATCTCATTTCGATTATGTGTCGTAATGCGTTGTATTTTTTTTCTTGTGTCTCATTTCCATTATGTGTCGTAATGCGTTGCATTATTTTTTTCTTATGTCTCATTTCGATTATGTGTCGTCAGGGTTGTACAAAGAAATTAAAAACCCGTCCGACCCGCTTAATCTGTCTAACCAGGATTATTAAAAAAAAAATGACCCGACCCAGCTATACCAGGTTAGTAACTTCAAAATCCGAACCAACCCGAATCATACTTAAATCCGTTAGAATACGGGTCGGGTTAGACGGATTAAACGAGTCGGACAGGTTTTAAATTTCTTTATACAACCCTAACGACACATAATCGAAATGAGACATAAGAAAAAAAATACTGCAACGCATTACGACACATAATCGAAATGAGACATAAGAAAAAAATACTGCAACACATTACGACACATAATTGAAATGAGACATAAGAAAAAAATAATGCAACGCATTACGACACATATGATCTAATTAAATTCATTGGTTCAAAGTTTATGAAAATGATCTAATTAAGATTAGAAATGAAAATAATAGAATAATTGTAGCAACCCAAATACATATTACATATTAATATATAATAAAAAGTACAAAGTAAAAACAAAAAGAAAAAACCGAAAAAAATAAATAAAAGTAAATCTGCCGAAAAAAGACCAAAAGTGCTTATAGCGGCAGTAAAATTGCCGCTATAAGCAATATTTTTTATTTTTTTAAAAAACTTTAATCATTTCAATTGCTTTCGAAAAAGTTGTCAGCCGAAAAAAAAAAGAAAAAATGCTATAACGGTAATAGAATTACCGCTATATGACTAGATTATAACGGCAATGCTATCACCGCTATAGCTGTGATCATTTTAAAATTTTTAGTGTTGTTTTGTCCTTTTTTAAATTGTTAAGGGTATTTTTGTCTTTAATAAAAATTTTCCACAGAAAAGAAATACTAATTGGATTAACGCAGGCCCACACGCTTAGTGCATTATCCCTTATTCCACTTTTTGACTCACATCAAACACCTTATATAAACAGCATGGTTTTCACTCCTTCATATGCAGTATCATAACTATTCTTACTCCAGAGAGGATAGAAATCAGCATTAATTAGTGAATCATTGTTAACATTTCATATGACATTCAATATGGCATCACTTGTATACTCTGTACTGTTCATTTTTGTCATGGCTCATGTAATCCAAGGACAAGGCTTGCAAAAAGGGTTTTACTCCAAAACATGTCCCAAAGTTGAGGATATCGTGAAGTCGAGTGTTCAAAAGGCTTTCAATAATGATGTGACTGTTGCTCCTGGCCTTTTGAGGCTACATTTTCATGACTGCTTTGTTCAGGTGCTACCATTATCTAGAATCATTTATATAGTTTAATTAGTTTAAAAAAATGATATGGTTAGTTGATCATTTTTTTTTTTCAATGGAAACGAATGTAGGGATGTGATGCATCAGTCTTGATATCAGGCACTTCTACTGAGAGGACTGCATTCGCAAATGCAAACCTTAGAGGATTTGAGGTTATTGATGATGCAAAGACGCAGCTTGAGACAGCATGCCCTGGTGTCGCTTCTTGTGCCGACATTGTCGCCTTGGCTGCACGAGATGCTGTTGGCCTTGTAAGTAGACATGATTAGTAGTACAAAAAGCTTCTACAATTAATGTTACAATATTTGTTTGAAAGGATGGAAATAATAAATTTGATTTGACTGAACCCTTTCTCTAATAAGTTGTAGACTCAGAAATATAGCCATTGCGTATTTTAATAAAAATAGAAATATTGTTTTAACTTTTAAAATTATACAATTGTATATTAGTTAAACACACAAGTTTATTTTGATTAATTAGACTGGTGGACCAAGTTGGTTAGTGGAACTGGGAAGGAGAGATGGAACAGTCTCCTCTGCATCTGATGTAAGCAACTTGCCAGCCCCCACTGATTCAGTTGCTATTCAGAGGAAGAAGTTTTCTGACAAGGGTTTGACAGATCAAGATCTCGTCACTTTGGTTGGTATGTTACCATCTCATCTTAATGCAAATTCAACTATAAAAATTTTGAGATTAGATTTTACTTGTAAATTTTGAAATTCAGATAAGTTATTTTAAAATTTAGGGAGGAGTTATAAGACCTTATTGTAATTGTAGGCGCATATACCATTGGACGGACAGCTTGCCAATTCGTGCAATATAGGCTATTCAATTATACTGGAACAGGCAATGCCGACCCGAGCATCAGCCCCTCCTTTCTAAGCCAGATGCAATCTCTATGCCCCCAAAATGGCGATTCATCAAAGCGTATACCTCTCGACAAGGGCAGTGAAAACAAATTTGACGTCTCATATTTCAAGAATTTGAGAGATGGCAATGGAGTGCTTGAGTCGGACCAACGGTTGTGGAGCGACTCAAACACAAAAAGCATAGTGCAAAACTATGCTGGTACTATAAGGGGGCTTCTAGGGCTGAGATTTGATTATGAGTTCCCTAAATCAATGGTGAAGATGGGTGAAATTGGAGTGAAAACTGGTTCCCAGGGTGAAATTAGGAAGATTTGCTCCCAATTTAACTAAATTTTCTGCATATTTTATTCACAAACACAGATAAAAAAGCGAGAAAGAAAAGGGTTAATTAGATTTATGTCATTGTGAAAATTGAAAATTAATAAAATACCATCACTAAATGACCAATTATTTTTATGCCATTATGAAATAGAGCAAATTAGTTTTATGCCATCGGCAAATTGATTTGTCAATTTTACCTTTTTAATATGCCACTATAAAAATTTAAAATTAGAAAAATGCCATCATTATATAACAAATTAGTTTTATGTCACTACAAATTAATTAAAATTAGTTATGTGCCATTGCAAAAATATTAAACTTAGCTTTATGCCCCTAGTGCGTTTAAATTATGGCATAAAACAAAACTTTATATTATTAACAATAAAAATGCTGTAAAATTAAATTTTATCCATATCAACTTATATCATTAATGATAAATATAATATTAGAAAAATAGCTGAGACGTTGCAATAAACTTGTAAAAATCAAAATACATAAGATAATTAATTGTCAACAAGCGAGTATCAACAGCATGGTTACTTATCATGGGTTAATTAATCTAAATTTCTAAAATACATAGTAAGTACGCTTTCAAAATAAAAAAATAAGAAAAAAATGTTTGGAGATTTGAACGGAATATTTTAAATGTATTTTAGTGTGCAAATCTCCAAATATTTTTAGCTAATAGCTGGTATCCAAAATACATACTAATTTTGGAGATATAATTAGCATTTATTAACAAGGGCAACTTGGGAATTTTTAAAAATAATGAGAGATTTCAGGATGACATTTTTAGAATTTAATCTTTTTAGGAATAAGATAATGGCATATATCTAATTTAAACAATTTGATAATGGCATAAATCTAATTAACAATCTAAAGATGGCATATTGCTAATTAACTAATCTTTACAGTGGCATAAATCTAATTAATCCGAAAGAAAATTAGAATATGTTGTTTTTTCCTATTTCTAGAAAAAAAATTAAAGGTTATTGAAGAATTTTCATAACCTTGTCTGTATTTGAAACTTTTATTTATTACAGTTATAGTATTTCAGTTGTTCTATTTCGTGCTAGTTTGCTTGGTATTTTTTATTTTTTATTTTTTGTTCCTATCAATACATTTTCTGATAATTATTTATGCTAAAAAAATTGTATGTTATTCTGCATTATAAAATGAACGGGCCACAAAAATGGCCTTTTTTTTTCAAAAGTATAAATTATACTGAAATCGTAAGATGGAGATGAATCCTAACATGCCAGTTAAATTATTCTGCATTATCATAACATGCCAGTTAAATTTGAAAATATAATGCCAAAGAAGAAATAGTCTGTGTACACCCAACATTGCTAACGGGCGGATCTGATCCAGAGCCCGTTGAACTGCACCACATGAAAATGGCTTCTTTACTGTTTAATCAAATTCGAACTTTTAATTGGAAACAAGGCCACTTATTTATTTATTTATTTATTTTATTATATTATTTGAAACATCAAATCCGTAGGTGACAAGGCCATTTATTATTTAGAAAAAAAATCTTCACCTCCGATTTAATGTAACAATGGCACTACTGGATGCCTCCAGCTCGCATCTTGTGGCTTCATTGATCAACGATTCAAATAAAAGAAAGAGTGTCGTTGGGATTGGAGAGAAAGCAAACTACGCAAGTTTTGACAACCTAAAAAAGTATTTTTGTTATACAATTATTCTTCCATTTTTTTTTTGTAATTGTAAGCTTTCGAAGTTCTTTAGAAAATTTTTGTTATACAATTATTCTTACATTAGAAAAATTTTGAAGGCGTACCATTTCAGACTCACATTTCTATCAACCAATTCTTCAATAATTGATAAAACTAAATGTGTAATTTTTTATATTCTTCTGAAAATAAAATAACTTCATTTTAACTGTGACAAATAGAATTGTGGAAAGCTAATGGAGGCATCAAATTATTGAAGTAATGGAGAATTTTTAATAATAATCTTTGCATTGGATTTGCAACATTTTGAAAAAAAGTCTTGCATTGCTATGACCACAATAGCTGAAAAAACGGATTAATAAGATCTTACATTTCTACCGTCAATGTAAACTAACTAATTGTATAATTGTATCTAATAATTTAATGTCATAAGACCACAACTTTTAAATTCCGTAATAAAATACGAAATGCATTAAACTATAGCAAAATAGGGCATTTGGTCTAGTGGTATGATTCTCGCTTAGGGTGCGAGAGGTCCCGAGTTCAATTCTCGGAATGCCCCAACTTTAAATTTTTGTTTCCTTTTTGTCTATTTCTCTTTTCTCTGATTTTTTTCGGCTCGTCAACTCAACATGGATTGTGTCATTGTGTCACGATCTTTGCGTGATTTGGGTTTATTTTGATATAATTTGGGATAAAAACTGAGATACTGGTAAGGAGAATTAGAAAACAGGAAGGGTAAAGGAAAGGAGATAAATAGAAACTTTCATTTATTAATTTTCATCCTAATCAATTACAAGAGCACTCTTCTATTTATAGCTAAGCAAGACTAATCCTAACCCTTGATTACATTCCTTGATTAACTCTCTGATTGCCAGCTCATCGATCCATAGGTTGGAATGATATTTGGCTCCTTCCTTTACCGTTGATCTTGACATAACCTTAGCTTTAATTAAGCGGGCCCCATTTTGCAGCTGCTCTGAACTTGACATCTTCTTAACTCCGTTAGTGAAGGGATCATTTTTGTAAATGCTGGCCCATATGTCAGATTCACCTTCTTTCTTTTGTTCGATTGCTTCATCTTTTTCTCCTGAATTGTCTCGGTCACAGTCTCCAACGGGGACTTCCCAATTAAATCCCATACGTGACATTCCCCACTCCTTCAAATTTTCCTTGTCCTCAAGGAAATACTTAGGAGGCTTCATTTTTGTTGAATCATAAACCGCCCCATAAACATCTTGGTTCAATTTTTCCTTATGACTATCAATTTTGGGTCTGTAAGCACTACTCATAAACGCTTCTGCCCCCAATTTGGCCATGACCCTTTGCCAAAATTTAGTCATTCTGGTGTTGTAACTTTTAGGAGTTTGATTCATTTCAAAATAGATCTCGCATTCATCAACCCAACCCAAAATTTCAAACCAACTAAAAGAAGTAAATTTCAGCTTCAGTGTATGACTATTATACCCCTGGTAAAGGAAGTCTAAAGCTCTGAATTCCTTCTCTCTTCTTTGCTCTTCCAAACATCCAGCTATCTTCTCAAACTGTTGGAATTGTGATCCATGACTGTAGTTCATATGGTTGCTGAAGGAAAGTAGCATGCTAGGATTGGATTCATAGGTCATCTCCTTGTTGGAAGTTGAATCATGAATTTGCACTTCTTCGGGTTGCTTGTTGACTTGAGGTTGCAAGAATTGTGCCAACAAGCTCTCCAATTGACTCGCAAAATTGTCGCAGTCTTTGGCATTTGAAATGATAGTATTGGTTTCTTCCTCTTGAGTGCCCAGCTCTTCAATCAGTTCTTGAGTTGGATGCATCTCAACCTCTTCATCCAAGTTGAAAAGAGGGTCTTCAACATTTCTTGCCATGCAACCACTGTTCTTGCTTCCTCCTTCACCATAATCAAAATCTTGTACCATAGGAGAGTCCATCATGGTTGATGTAGCTGGTTCTTGATTATGGGATTGCAAGTAACTTTCAAAGAGTGATTGTAGGTCGACCTTTGTACCCATCTCGTTGGATGCTTCTCGAGCTGCCCATTTTTTCTCCCATCGGCTATTTGCATCTTGGATGGCCTTCAATTCTACCCTCAGGGTTGAGAACGCCTCTGTTATTGCTGCTATGATTAGAGCTGAAAGATCTTCTGTCAAAATCTCGCCATTGCTTGCTTCTGCTCCATCGTCTGTTGGAGGCATGATGCTTGGGGAATCTTGATTCTCCGATGAACAGTGTTTTGCACTCCCAGATGCAATCGGAAGGCTGTTGATACCACTTGTCACGATCTTTGTGTGATTTGGGTTTATTTTGATATAATTTGGGATAGAAACTGAGATACTGGTAAGGAGAATTAGGGAACAGGAAGGGTAAATGAAAGGAGATAAATAGAAACTTTCATTTATTAATTTTCATCCTAATCAATTACAAGAGCACTCTTCTATTTATAGCTAAACAAGACTAATCCTAACCCTTGATTACATTCCTTGACTAACTCTCTGATTGCCAGCTCATCGATCCATGGTTGGAATGATATTTGGCTCCTTCCTTTACCGTTGATCTTGACAGAACCTTAGCTTTAATTAAGCGGGCCCCATTTTGCAGCTGCTCTGAACTTGACACCTTCTTAACTCCGTTAGCGAAGGGATCATTTTTGTAAATGCTGGCCCATATGTCAGATTCACCTTCTTTCTTTTGTTCGATTGCTTCATCTTTTCCTCCTGAATTGTCTCGGTCACAATCTCCAACGGAGACTTCCCAATTAAACCCCATACGTGACACATTGTGACGGTTTGGGACTTATTACAGCCTCTGTACGCTTTCTGAATGAAAAGTAAGCTAAGGACGCTTACCTCTAACAAAAATAAGATTTTCGTTGGAATTTATCGGAACTGAATTTTTTAATTGATCTAATTACATTTACCTTGGCTTAAGATTTGTATATGAATATTTATATCTATGGCTCCGTTTGGATAGGTGTGGAAAAAAGTATTGGAAAGTGTGTAAGTTTGTAAAGAGTTTGGATTGTTTATAAATTTTTTTCTTCTCTTCTTCCTTCTTCCTACTTCTTCTCAAAGCATCCAAACGGAGGCTATATTAAGGTTAAGAAGATTTTTGGATAATTTAATTTATTTGAATAGAGTTTTTGAACCACTAGTTTTATTTAGATTATTATATATAGTACTATTATCTGAATTTATATGGATTTTCTATAGCTTTTTTTTTTTTACTAGATTTAAATATTCTCAAGGTGTTCGGGTCTAGATATGTCTTTTCCCAAGTACTTTTGTTTATTCTTGAGTTATTATTTATTTTCATAAGAGATATATATTTCGCTTACAAATTCTAATTAATTACAGCATCAAGAATCCGCACAATAAACAGATCAAGCTAATCCTGACAATGTTAAGTAGAAAACAGATATGTGTTTTAGATTGTTAAGCTTTTGTATCAACTTAAAAATCTCGAATAATAATACAAAAATATATATTATTGAAGTAGGACCTATTATACAAAAAAAAAAAAGAACTATAGCATCAAAATTATCTTTACTTTTCTTCATTACTTTGAGCATCCCGACCAATGACTTAAATAGACGTGTTTTGTTGGTGAAATAAAAAAGTTTATATTCCCTCGTCTTCCAAAAAATAACAACGCGTACGTTGAGATGTAGTAGCTCTAATAGTAATTCAGATATCAATGCATAATGAGAAAAAATATATAAAAATGATTGATTTGAAAATAAATTTTTAAAATTCTTGCTAAGAATTCATTAGTCATTAATGTAGACTTATTACTTTTTCTTTTCCACTTGCATGTAAACAGGTCAGATTTAGAAAAAAAAAAATGCAAATTGTGTCTATAAAGTAGCATGCCTTTCTTTCTTTAGTCTATAAGGTCCCGTTTGTTTGTGACTTAAAGGATACCCCTTAGAAATAATTAATAATAAAATTTAATAATTAACAAATAATTAATAATAATTAATAAATAATAATATTCAATAAGTAACAATAACTATTAAAAACTCATAAATAATAATAAATATTAATTATTATAATTAATAAATAATAATAATTAATAATACTTTTACAAGCAATATTAATTATTAATAATAATAATTAAAAATAATTAATAAATAATATTTTTTTGTTATTAAATAATTAATAATATTTCATAATAATAAAATGATTTCTTATTATCATTAATAATTAATAATTAACAAATAATTAATAATAATTAATAAATAATAATATTTAATAAGCAACAATAATTATTAAAAAATCATAATTAATAATAAAGATTAATCATTATAATTAATAAGAATAATAATTAATTAAAGACATGAATATAAGGGCGTTTTAGTCTTTTGACATGAATATATGCATGCATTAAGTAAGTCATCCTTACTACACAACTAAACATCTACTACATAACACTACATATATACTTAGGCATCCTTAACTTATGCAACCTCTTGCTACACAAACAAACGCTCCCTAAGAAACTTGCTTGAATCATACATCTGAATTTTGCTCAATCGCATGAAACCAAAAACAAAAGCAGCAAAGAAATTGATAAAAACAAAAGAAGAAACCAATTCGTATTCTGTGCTCAATCGCATCACAAGTAAATAAATAAAAAATAAAAAAGCTAACTCCAAAAATATTCACAACGAATATTCTTTTTTTTTTTATGGCCTGACGAAGAGCTATATAATGGTTAACTACAATTATCATAATTCTAAAATCTAATTCAAATTCTCATGGATAGATTCCCATGTAGATTGTGGATCTGAAAAAAATATGTCATATATAATAAATTAATAATTCATTAGATTCTCATAATAGAAAAGAAGTAAAACACGCCAATATACTAAATATATTTTGAATTGTTTCTACAATTATATAAATGATAAAACCAATTATTTTTTAGGGAAAATTGGGTGTATACCCTCTAATTTTCTCCAATTGGAAAATAGGGAAATAAAGTTTTTGTAGCAATTTTTATAATTTTAGTTTCAGCATGTCTATTTATAAAAATTTAAATAATTTTTTTTGGCTATTTTCATAATTTTATTTTAGAGTGGTTATTTATGAAAATTGAAAATAGATTTTTTGCTCTCTATTTTTATAATTTCAGTTTCAACATGACTATTTGTAAAAATTAAAATTGTGTATTGCGGGCTAATTTAGTAATTTGATTACAACGTGTCTATTTATGAAAATTAAAAATAGAGTGTTCAGGCTAATTTATTTTAATAAATGTCATTTTCAACGTGGATATTTAGGAAAATAGGAAATGCATTGTTTGGCTATTTCTAAAAATTTTTTCTCGAGGTACCCAATTATGAAAATAGGAATATAAAGTTTTAACTGCTGTTTTTAAATTTCGGTTTCCACGTGGCTATTTATGAAATTTGAAAATAGAGTTTTGCTGGCTATTTTTAAAATTTATTTCCACGTGCCTAATTTTGAAAATAGAGGCAAATAAATTTTTTGCTGCTATTTTTTTAATTTCAGTTTCAACGTGGCTATTTATGAAAATTAAAAATATAGTTTTGCTGGCTAATTTAATAATTTTACTTTTAACGTGGCTATTTATGAGAACGGATTCCATTTGGAGGAATGGATTTCTCCCGTTCTGTATAGTCTCGGTCTCGGATAACATTTTTGCCCGAAATTATTTAATATAAAAATTCATACACCAAAAAATTTAATACAAAGAATTATTTATTTTTTTTTTTAATAAGAAGAAAGTTCCAACGCGTTTATAAACCGCACCTCCCTCTCTCCTCTCGAACGCGTTTTATAAACGCGTTACAGGCCCTAAAACGCGTTTATAAAACGCGCTAGAAGCCTGAACTTTCGGAATAGTTAAAACGCAATTAACGCGTTTATAAAACGCGCTAGAAAGCTTTTTACTCGTTTATAAAACGCGCTAGAAGCCTGAACATTCCAACTTCTATCACTTCGATCAAACTTTAGTCATTTCAATCGAACTTTAGTCATTTCTGTCTATAAGTTTGTGAATTTATAAACGCGTTATTTGAAGTTATATAAGACTATACATTCTCGCAGAATTTAAATCGTCAACAACAGATTATCTCTTACAATTTAAAAACCTATCAATCAAATCCAAAATTGTCTACAATTACAATATATGTCAACCAATGTCCAACTTTTGGTGCTTCCTACTTCCACATCGGTTGTAGTATGCATACCACATTTGCTGAAATTCGAAATGAATTATACAGCAGGCTACAGATTTTAGAAACCCAGTACACTTTGAATATCCATGGTCGTTACAATGAAATTGTAAATGTGAGATATGAATCACTATTTCTTCCTGTAAATTCTGAAGATCAATGGCGCCTTTTTTACCACGAGACATTCGAGACGAGAGGGTTACCGATTATTGAGTTGCATGTTGATTTCATCCCCGTATATGGCACGGGACCAGATCTAAACCTAACACCCCTTGACGAGCCCGGTAGCAGTGAGCCAAACACTTCCTTAAACCTTATGTGTGGCCAGCAATCCACCCCTTACCAATACACTGGCGAACAGTCCGTTCCTACGCAAGACAATAACACATCAGGAGATGAAGTCGAGGTTGCCGATGGTGATGAAGATGAGGGTCCGGCGACTTACTCCGACCTTCCTACCGGAGAAGAATATACCGATGTGGATGACTTCTCCGAGAGAGAAATGCCTTTTTATTCAAACTGCGACCAGCCATACGTTTCAGGAAGGACGGACTTGCACCATCCTGTAAGTGAATTGTGTGATATTTCCATGTTTGAGTATGCTGGTATGCCGGAGCGTAGTTTAGGGCCACAAGGCGAACTTGCTGTTGGTAAACGATTCGGTTCCAAAAAACAATTAATTCTAGCTGTCTGTGATGTTTCATGCAAAACAAATCGAGAAGTTCGAACGGAAACTAGCAATAAACAAAAAATTGTAATGGTTTGCATGCAAAAACCGAATTGTAAGTGGCGATTGTATGGTAGACGTGAGAGTTATAATACAAATTGGAAGATCTCTACCAATCCAAATGAGCATATTTGTTCGAGACCCCCGGGCCAAAAGGGTCACGCAAACCTTACAGCTAGTCTCATTGCCGAACACGTTAGGGATGAATTGAAAAAAAATTTGGGAAAAAGTGTCCAGGACATAGGAAGCCTCATAAGGGCTAGATATCCACGTATTGAACCGACTTATAATAAACTATGGCGTGGGAGGGAGCGAGCGTTGGAGCAATTGTTTGGGTCCTGGGAAGGGGCCTACAATAAACTTCCACGCCTCCTGGAGGCAATGAAGGCGACAACCCCAGGAACGAAATACACAATAGTTTCTTGGCCTACAAACGATCCTAACGTTGGCGTCTTCAAGATGGCAGCCTGGGCTTTTGGTCCGTGCATAGAAGCGATGAAATATGCCAGACCTGTTATCTCAATTGATGCTAGTTTTTTATCGGGCCGATACAAAGGTAGATTGTTCTCAGTGTGTGGTTATGATCCAGAAAATCGATTAATTCCGGTTGCATTCGGATTGGGCGAAAAAGAAGATAAGGATACTTGGGGATGGTTTATGTCTTGGGTTAGATGTGAAGTTTTAGGCCGGAACACTAGATACTGTGTCATATCTGACCGTCATAAGGCAATAAAAGCGGTATTTGCATCCGTAGATTACGGTTGGAAGGCACAAGGTGCGCATGCAGTAGCGATTCATCGGTTCTGCATGCAGCATGTTGCGGAAAACTTATGGAAGGAGGCTGGCGGGTCACAAGATGCTGATTTGAAAAACTTTTTCAAATGTAGACTTGCTAACAAGAAAAACCCTAGACGTTTTAGAGAGAATTGGGGAGTTCTGAAGGAAAATAACCTGAGAGCTTATCAGTACCTAAGAAATTGTGGTAAAATTAATGAAAATGACAACAACGAGCGGCCAAAACTATATAAATGGGCTCAGAGTTTTGACAAGGGGCATCGGTGGGGTATAATGACGAGTAATGGATCGGAGAGTCTGAATAATGTGTTTAGAATAGAGAGAAGATTACCAGTGACAGCACTTATAGAAGGCACGTGGTATAAATGTGCCAACTGGATGAACAAGCGAACACAAGAAGCACTTCAAAGGTTGAGTTTAGGAGAAAGATGGCCGGAAGGAGTAAAGAATAAATTGATCAAGCATGATGGAAAATCACGTAAGTACTTAAAGAAAAAGAATTTAATTCATTCATTCATTTTAATCCATTTTGAACTAACTTCATCTTTTTGTTTCAATCTCAGAGGAGTTTATGAGCACATTCGTGTTAAGATTGGACCTTGGAGAATTTCGCGTGAAAGTTCGCGAGGAGTACCGTGATGGTGTAGGCTACGATTATTCCCATTACACAGTTCAAATTCCACCCGACATGGAGCAAACCGATGTGCAATTGCCCTTCACTCGAACCACATGTGAGTGCCAAAAACCACAATTGACAGGTATCCCTTGCGCACATGTCATTGCTGTTTGCAGGGAGACAAATTACAATGTAGATCAATTCGTGGATGGTCACTATAGCATGCAAAACCAGCACATGATTTGGTCAGCAGGTCGGTTTCATTGTTACAAAGATGAGGAAGAGTGGCCAGTTTATACAGGTCCGATAATTGTCCCCGACAAGAGTTTGGTCAATCGAGGAAGGCGCAAAATCATTCGTGCAGAGATGTGGATGGATAGGATGGAAGGAAGGAAAGGTGGAGGTTCCACGAGAAAAAACAAAAAGAAAAATCAAGGAGAAGCTTCAACCAGTCAACCGCGACTAGCAGCACCTCAACCCCCATATCCGATGGACGCATTGCAATCCGGTCGATACACCAGTAGACCACCAACAAGGGCCAACAGTCCAAGAAGGGCAGCGAGTACTGAACGTACGGTTCGGACTCGTCAAACACCCATTCAACCAGGACGAATGTCATTGCATGTTGATCCACGAAGCAACAATAATAGGGAGGACCAAGGATCTGTACAACCACAGAGAAATTCTATAAGCATTGATCCACGGGTAAGAGATGTCGCATCTGGAAATATGAGAAGTGAGTCGGCTAGATTTCCAACACATCAAGGAAATACATCAGGGGAGAGAGGACGAAAAGGATTGTTTGGGGGGAAATTTGGCAATATACTGTCTTTCGGTAGGAAAAAAAAATGAAATAATTGAAGATTAAGGGTTGTCGTAATTTTATATATTGTAATGGAATGTATTGTAAGAGAATATACTATTATTTTATGAATTTCGAAATTATATATTACAATTTTTATGCATTCTAATTTTAGTTTTAATTTAGTATTATTTTATGTATTATTATTTTATGCATTCTAATTCGATCTGTCAAGAAGAGCATTGACAGACATGCATTCTTGTTATCTACAAAATCCTAAAAGGCTTTCAGAAGCAGTTAATTAACTCGTATAATGGGACCCTCAGCATTCAATTAACTATTTAGCGTTGGGAAGCAGTTAATTAGCGTTGAGAAGCAGTTAATTAGCTCGTTTTATAAAACGCGCTAAAAGGTTTTGTACCCTTTTATAAAACGCGCTAAAAGACTTTGTACCCTTTTATGAAACGCGTTAAAAGGCTTTACCCTATTATAAAACGCGTTAAAAGGCTTTACCCTTTTATAAAACGCGTTCAAAAGCTTTACCCTTTTATAAAACGCGCTAAAAGGCTTTTTACTCTTTTATAAAACGCGCTAAAAGGCTTTACCCTTTTATAAAACGCGTTAAAAGACTTTGTACCCTTTTATAAAACGCGTTAAAAGGCTTTATCTTTTTATAAAACGCCCAATTCTCGCATCTCTCATTCTCACCTCTGAATATCATTCTCATCTCTCATTCTCACCTCTCTCATTCTCACCTCTCAATGTTAATAAGTGCAAAATTGTAATAAGAGACTTTCCGGTGGAATCTGTTATTATGTACGAAGGTCGGCCCAGATGGACAGCTCGCTAACTTCATCATCATCTGAGGTAGACCAACACTCTGCTGCCTACGATCATGGGTAATGGGCGGTAGAGTTCTGCCGACCCAATTAGGGAAGAACTCGACGACTGTCGAAGGCTCTCGCAGAATTGGGCAACTGTCCAAGAGTCTCCGCAAATCGTTGTTTTCATATTAATGAGAATTATTGTAATGAAAATTGTTATTAATTTAAAATCGTTGTTTTCATATTAATGAGAATTATTGTAATGAAAATTGTTATTAATTTAAATCGTTGTTTTCATATTAATGATAGTTATTGTAATGAATATTTTTTTTAATTTTTATATTAATTAGTTGTAAATATTACATATGAAGTTCATATTTTAATTCATACAATAACATAAATTCTAGATATGAAGTTCATATTACAAATTAAATTTCATAGAAAATAAAATAGATAAATTCCATTATTCTAGCACAATTAAACTCTAATTTTTCTCCACTTCCTTAACCTCTTTATTCTTCTCCTCCTCCTTATTCTCACTAGAACTCTCATCTATTTTAACCCCCATACTAAAATCAGGGCTCCTGCCACATCCTGGAGGGAAACGACGTACAGCCGAGACGGTCCTTCTCTTCAGAGGGCCGTAAAATGGGGTCCTTTTTGCTCCCACATTAGATGTTCCCTCTCCCACCTTGGATGTTTCCTCCCCCATCTTATTATTGTTTTGAGCCTTCTCCATTTCTCAAATTTCTGATTTTACGTGTCTTTTGTTTGTGATTTTGTGATACGAAATAGGAGAACGAATTGAGATATATATAGGCAATTATTTAGCCGTTTATAAAACGCGCTAGAATAGGGGTCTAAAACGGTGCTCAAACAAGGAGATGGAGGAATAAGTAAACGAGATATTCTTCGGCACGTCTACTTGCACTATCCTTCCGACAAATTTTACGTGAAGGTTTTTCAACGCGACGTTTTTGTAGTGAGAGGGCCGAAATATTGGACGGATGCAGTTAAGAGGGATGTAGGATATCATGTCCGACGTGGAGATGAAATCGTTTGGTTGCGTTTGCAACAGGCATGTCCTCCTGGGTTTGAAAATCACCCGTTAAATGGAAATGACATATATCATTTGGACTGATTATTAGGTTTTCTATAATTAGATGTTTTTATTATTGTGTGTTCTATAATTAGGTTTTCTATAATTATATGTTTTTATTATTGTGTGTTCTATTATTATCTGTTTTCTATAAACTTTATCTGTTCTATTATTATCTGTTTTCTATAATTATATGTTTTTATTGTTGTAAGTTTTATTATCTAATTTATTTTAGTTTTTATTTTATCCATTTTCATTTTTATTGTGAAATTCGAAATATTAATATTAATAGACTTAATATTTATTTAAATTATATTAGACATTACAACTCAATGAACATTATAACAAAAAACACAATACAAATTAAAAATTACAATTTATTAAAATTTTGAACCACACAATACACAACAAAAAAAATTACAAAATGCATAATATTAAAATTTTGAACCACATAAAAAAAAATTGTAGAGGATCCATTGCTAAGGGTGGGAAGAGAAAACATCACCGCAACTTATAGAAAAGAGTCGGGCGACTGATTATCACCTTAACCCCCTCTTTTTCTGAGACTTGGATGAGGATGACTCCATGTATGCAAATTCTCATCCAAGGATGCCGGCTGCGGTGTTATGGCTCGTAGACCCAGCCCAACAAACCGTCCTCTACACGTAATAACAGATTCCACAGGAAAGTTTTTATTTTAAAGTTGGTGGAATATTAATAGCCATAAGGATTGTGTGCGACTCTGTATCAGTGAATAAGTGTGCCGCATACAACCCTTATGGCTATTAGTTTCGCACCAACTAATATTATTTTGCATTCCACCATCTGACTCTTCTTTTCCTCTCATTTTTTTCTTTTTTTCAGATCTTTTCTCTTTTTTTTTTTGATTTTGGACGACAGAAGGATGGATATTTATATGGAAATTAGATCTCTCGAACGCGTTTTATAAAAGGGTAAGAACTCTTCTTACGCGTTTTATAAACGCGTAAAATCAGAAAATAACACGCAAACTCAGAAACTTTCGCCGCAATTACTGCAGCTTGTAGCGCGTTTTATAAACTGCAGCTTGTAGGCTTCTAACGCGTTTATAAAACGCGTTCGAGAGGAGAGAGGGAGGCGCGGTTTATAAACGCGTTGGAACTTTCTTCTTATTAAAAAAAAAATAAATAATTCTTTGTATTAAATTTTTTGGTGTCTGGATTTTTATATTAAATAATTTCGGCATTTTTGCAGAAGGAACTGGACGGCTGAGAGCAGCATCGAGTTATGGGGAAGTCTTGGCTCAACGTTTCTTCCTATAGAATGGGCCGTACAGGGCTTCAGTTCTGTGACTTAGAGTGTCCCACCTGCACGAAAATCGAAGATACATAAACAGGAAAGGCACCGAAAGTGTTAACATTCTTACACCTCGATCACCACATCATCATACAATTCCTAACATTAACCATTCCCATCTTGGTTTTCATGCTCCTGCACCGATGATCCAGGTCCATGCAAATTTTATAGAGAACACGAGGCCCAAAGGCGTCATTCCTCTCTCGTCTCTCGCATCATATTTTAATAATTTTTTACTAGACATGGTCCGTCATTTGCTCCCATACTCTCTAGTTCCCAAGTTCCTTCTTGCTTACAAGCAATTTCTTCCCTCTTTGTTCAAAAATTGGAAAGTAGTAATCTTTCACTCTCTCTTTCTCTTTCATTCACTCCCAATTTCTTAAAATTTCTTCTTTGTTTTTTCTCACCAAACCCTAGTTGTTATCCAATTTACAACTCTACTCAGCCATGGCGTCTACGCTTCCCTTATCTCAGTCACACTCTTTCTCCACCATCAAGCTTCCCAACAGAGTTCCCAAGTCCACTCCCGCGCCATCTTCTTTCCTTTTCTCCAAGAAAACCTCGAGTCTTTCTTCGCAGTTAACTCTTTCTTTTACACGGAGACACACGGTGGTTGTGGCAGCGACTACGACGGAGATGCCCAAGAAGCAATCGAAAGGAGGTTTCGTGGATGAGATGAGAGCTGTCGCTATGAAATTGCACACTAGAGACCAGTCTAGGGAAGGAGAGAAGGAGCCTGAAGGCCCTCCAGTTGTTAAATGGGAACCTTCTATTAATGGATATCTCCGTTTCCTTGTGGATAGTAAGCTTGTTTATGACACGCTGGAGGCGATTGTTGAAAAAGCTCCACACCCCTCATGTGTGTTTTTCGATTTGGTTGTTTTAATTTTTATGCTTTAAGTGGATTTTTCTAATTTATTTTCATAGAGCTAAACAACTGTAGTGTGATAAATGCTTGAAAAGGTAATCCATGATCTTTCTTCAAGGGTTTTTGGCCCATTTTGAAATTTAGTTCAGAAATGTTATTATGAATTAATTTTTTTTTGAATTAAAGTAGAATGGAACTTAAGCTGACATTAACATATTTGAAGTTTACTGGTAATGATAAGATTAGTTGTGTTATCAAAAGACAGTTAATCAAGTTCATGAAGGTTAAACTGAAGTGGTCTTTAGGTGTTGTAGGTAACCTGAAGCTTAATTAAACAATAATTTTCTAATTGCAGATGCCGAGTTTAGGAACACTGGACTGGAGAGATCAGAGGCATTGAAAAAGGATTTGGAATGGTTCAAGGAACAGGGCCATGAAATTCCAGAACCTTCTTCTCCTGGGATTTCGTATGCACGTTATTTAGAGGAGTTGGCGGAGAGGGACCCACAAGCTTTCATTTGCCACTTCTATAATACCTATTTTGCTCACACTGCTGGAGGCCGAATGATTGGTAAAAAGGTTAGTCTCTTTTTGGAGTTGATTGCTTAATCTGATCATACAACTAGTCGAGTATGACTGATTACAAGTTTAGATACTTATTTCACTGTTGGCAAGCTTCATTTTCCATTTTGGGCCAAATATTGGATTGATAATCTGATATCTTGCCTTAATGTTATGTTGCTAAATTGTGGCAGTGACCTGTATTTAATATATATTTTTAAGATTTTTACCAGTAATTTACTAATTTTGCAAGTAACATGCTACATTTACATCAGCACATGATGTTTAATAAATATAAGCAATTATCTTTCATGTTGGTTGCTCAGTTGGCTAAACTGATAATGAAGCTATTTAGTTGTCTATATGAAAACACAAACAACCAGTCATTTTTAATTTGACTGGTTAGCTTTTACTACTCATTATTATATGAAAATAATAAGTCTACCATTAGGTTTTTCAAGAAATATTATGGTGTATTTATTGTAGATGTGTTGATTACTTCTGTGGTCAGAACTCACAATAATATTTAGTTGATATTCTATTGTATTTTTATGGATTAGAATAGTACATTTCAGGGACATATCATTGTTCTGAGCACTGTGGCTTCATTTTTTTTTTTATTTCATTTTCTATTGAAGAAACTAATTATGAATACTTTAAATGGAGTCTTGTCATTGATTTAAGTTGTTATAATTGATTTTTGTTTGTTTCAGTTTGTTCCTTCTTAGCTAGGCCTTATAATGACTTTATGCCCATTTGTTTAGGTCGCTGAGATGATATTAGATAGGAAAGAATTGGAATTCTACAAATGGGAGGGAAACCTCTCTAAGTTGTTGCAAAATGTGCGAGATAAGCTTAATGAAGTAGCTGCTGTAAGATCTTCTTTTCTTTTATTATTTCTTTTTAATAACTGTTCCTGGTGGAATGGACTAATTGTTCCTGTGTCTAAATCAGAACTCTTGATTTTTTTTTTCTTTGGAATGCATAGGGGTGATAATTTTCACCTGAAACTGTATTAAGGTCAACATAATTGGTTAATGGGTTGGTCTGGTTTTCTGACCCGGTTTAGCATTGTGTCAGTTCATAAATTAGCCCTTGGAAGTTCACTTCAAAGGTATACACTATGTTGCATTTCTGATGCATTGGTGAATATTGTTTATATTATCTGCTTCCAGCTGGTTGGAGTAGACTTGAAGATTATGAATAATCTTTTTTCAATTAAAAGGAAAAATAAGTGTTGTCAAGAGATTTTGAAACATCATCAAATTGCATTTCCTGCTTTTGATTCTATAGTAGTGCTGATATATGGTATTACACGCAGAATTGGTCAAGGGAGGAAAAGGATCATTGCCTTGAAGAGACTGAGAAATCCTTCAAGCATTCGGGAGAAATTCTTCGCCTTATATTGTCATGATTATTGTAAATCTGTCAAAGTACTGATATGGTTTTGCTCTATTGCTGTAACACGCAGCTCCATAGTGCCAATATTGCTTATCTTTCTCTTTATTCAGCCTTTTACTTTTCCTTGTTTTCTCCAGTAAACTACTTTGTGCATAAATAAATAGGAGAAATGACTATGGCTAATCCAGCTTCTTTTTGTCTACACCATTTTCTCTACCTGATGCATTTCTCTTGTGTTAAAAGAATATAAATTTTTTCGTTTTCTGTTAAGGTGAATATCTGAGTGTTTGTTCTTTTTTTTTTAAAGAAAAAAATAGTGGCTCATAGTAATCAGTGAGACCTAGTTCTCTGACCTTTACATCAACCTAAGGTGGCGTGCTGCATTATCAACCATGAAATGACATCATTTATAAGGATAACCACAAAAAATAAGACCAAAGAGTCCAAATATTGCGTGGTTTTACAATAATGTGAATAATTTAACCTTCCTATGATGAAAGCAAGCAACTTCTAATTTCTTAAAGCCTCAACTCTATACTCAGTTACTCACCTCGTCGTAAGTCATAACCTAGTCGAGAATGTAAAGGTAATTAATTTTCATTCCATCACAAGTCCATAATATTGTTATCCTTACCGAAATTTTGTAAAATAATATTAAAATAATATAATCCAATAAAATTAATATCAATTTAATCAGTTTAATATAAATAGTATCGTAAGATCGGAATCCTGGATTCCGAACGTTAGATCGGAATCCAGGATTTCGAACAGTGCAGTAATAGGAAATTTTGTCGTTTTTCATGGTTTTATTGTACTTCTATTATAAAATATTAAATTAATATATGAAATTTTAATATTAAATTAATATATTATGAAATTTTAGTAATATATTTTGAAGATAAAATATTAAATTAATATATTATATTTTACTTCTATTTATAAACATTAATTAAATATATAAAATATAATTAATAATTTATTTTATTTTACTTTACTTCTATTTACAAAACAATATAAATTATTAATTTAATTTCACAATTTTAATTAAAATATAATTATTAATTTACTTAAATTGTAAACAGTAAAAAGAAAAAGAAAAAATATTGATTTGATTTTGCGTGGATTCCTCTGACAAATGCTAAGATCGGAATTCTAGATTCCGATCTAATTTAATTTAATTTAATTTAAATATGTAGCTATTAAATTTAATTTAACTAATTTAATTTAACTAAATAAATTTAATTTTATTTAACTAATTTAATTTAAGTAATTATATTTGAAAAGGATGGAATAATTTAATTTCATTTAACTAATTTAATTTAATCTGAAAAAAATAATTTATTTTAGGTAATGAATTATTTTAATTAATGAATATGATAAAATTAAAATCTATTTTAATTAAAATAAATATAATATATATATTTAAATTTTAATTTATTAATTAATATAATTAAAATATTTATAATAAATATTATTAATTTAATAAAATAAATAACAGTAAAAGGGAAAAGACCAAAAACTGATTTGATTGGACGGTGGATTCCTGACATGCTTAGATCGGAATCCTGGATTTCGATCTAAGGTTAGATCGGATTCCTGGATTCCGATCTAAGCAATAAGTTCGCCACACAGCGGCAAATTATTTGATTTGATCGGGAATTGACGTGAACTTTTAAATCTGTTTGCTAATATCGGAATCTCAAATTCCGATCTTATCACTATAAATAGTTGGTCGTTATCACAATCTTAATATCATCTATCTTTTCCAATTAATTCTTAGTCATATAGAAATGTATTCAATTAGTGTTTTTGTCAATCAATCTCCCTTTAATCCAGCAAATAATTTTCGTTTTGATGTTTTTCCACAAACTGATTATGAATATATTAAACAAATAATTTTGTCCTCATTGGGAATTTATCAAGGTGAGTTCAATTTGAGAATTGTTTCGCGTTTCAACGTAATTATGGACGGAAGGTTTCAACAAATTATTTTGCCGGTGAACTCTCAAAATGAATGGCGATACGTTCAACACGAGTGCTTTGAGGCAAGGCGACTTGATGGTCTAGAAATGCATGTCGATTTACTTCCGGCACAAGGTAAATTTAATTTTGAATTTAATTATGTGACATTTAATTTTGAATAATAGAATTATGTGCTTAAATATATATATTTATATTAATATTAATTATGAAAATAATAATTATAGAATAATAATTAAAATCATATTAACTATAGAATAATAATAACTATGAAAATGCGATTTATAAATAATAATTAAAATCATATTGAAAATCATATTTTATTAATATTAACTATGCATAAAAACATAAATAAGAACAATTTCTAGAAATGGCTTTTAATAAGTAATATTTAATATCGTTATTAACTACGTTTTTGTATGTGATTACTACAATATTAACTACGTTATTATTTAACTACAATTTTTGTATGTGATTATAACACATTTTTTTTATTATAATTAGGTGGTTATTATAATTATAATTATAATGAACAACAAAATTATGAGGAAGAAGAACACCAACAACCAAATGCAACCAATCAAGAAGAAGAGAATGAAACCATTACATTAGATTGGGATCCTTGGGACCCTAACAGTATAGATCCTCGTGATAGTACACTTCAGGAAGAAGAAGGTACATACTACGAGTCTTACACCGGTCAAGGCACTTGGGAACATGGTGGTAGTAGTAGGCAAGAACATGGTGGTAGTAGTAGTAGTAGGCACGGCCGACCACAAGAAGAAGAAGATGTCGTTCAAGTAAACGAAGAAGAAACACGTCGACTCGATGATTTATACGACCGAGGTCCCGGTTTTCAGTCAGACTATGCAACAGGTGAGGACTTTAGTGATGAAGAAGTGGACTTATTTGAGTCAGAGGGAATCGATGGTGGACCCCAATCAAACGTGAACCCCAATCACCAGTATTACCTTACAGGAATGACAGAAACATACCATCCCGTAGGGCAATTTCTAGATATTTCTGAGTATAGAAATTCCGTACCTCAACCGTCTCAACCTCATGGATCAGGGCCATTAGCAGAAGGGACAATTTTTTTCTCGAAAGAGCAACTCATAGGAGAGTGTCAAAAATACTCATTACGTTTAAATGTACAACATAAAACCACTGCTAGTTCTCCGAAAAAATTAATATTGAACTGTAAGGAATATGGTTCTAAGTGGCGTATGTATGCCCGTACAGAAAGAGAAGGCAAATTTTGGAAGATAATAACGAATGAACACGAGCATACATGCGTGAGGAGGCCCAGAGACTTCACACATGATAATTTAACGGCTGAGGTTATTGCCAACTGTATTACAAATGCAGTAAAGAGAGATGTCGGTATTTCCTTACCCGACGTTAAATCTCTACTGGAGAAAGAATACCCGAATGTGGTGCCCGCTTATAACAAGATTTGGCGGGGACGAGAAAGAGCAATCGAACATCTTTTTGGTTCATGGGAAGATTCGTACAACAAACTACCGAGTCTTTTATTGGCTATACAGAGGACGACACCCGGCACCCAGATAAAGTGGTTGTTTAAAAGCGTAGGTGATCCGAACAGAGCTATGTTCGAAGCAGCAGCATGGGCATTCGGGCCTTGTATCGCGGCGGTTCCGTATATTAGGCCCGTGATTAGCATTGATGCCTCTTTCTTATCAGGTCGCTATAAGAGTAAATTCTTAGCGGCTTGCGGTTACGATCCTGAGCAACGGCTTGTTCCGTTAGCATTTGCTTTAGTGAGAACGGAGGATGAAACTTGCTGGGGTTGGTTCATGAAATTTCTAAGGGAACAAGTGGTGGGACCAAAAAAATTTTGTGTTGTCTCAGACCGTCATTGGGGAATAAGGAACATGTTTAAAAGACCACAGTACGGATGGCAAGAAAGTGCGGAGCCTGCATTGGCCGTACATCGGTATTGTATGCAACATTTATGTGAAAATGTGTACAAGGTTTCTGGTAAAGACAAAGGTATACCACACAAATTTAGAAATAAGTTGGCTAACAAGAAAAAGAAACGGCCATTCATGAAAATGTGGGAAGAACTCCGAGTGACAAACCCTGAAGTTATCGATTATCTTAAGAAGTGTGGTAAAGAAAACGAGACAGATACCAATGAGCGAATGAGACCAGAGAGGTGGGCACAAACTTTTGACACTGGTGCACGTTGGGGTCTTATGACTAGTAACGGATCTGAAAGTCTAAATAGCCGGTACAAGGTTGAGAGAAGACTCCCAGTTGTTGGACTCGTAGAAGGCACTTGGTATAAGACTGTGCAGTGGTTTAATGAAAGGAAGCAAATAGCATTGGGAAGACAGGCAGATGGAGAACGGTGGCCAAAAGAGGTCCAATTAAAAGTCATGAAGCATACTCTTAAAGCGGGTAAGGATTACCGTTGTATACTTTACCTAAAATTAACCTTCATTTATATTTACATGTTTTTTTTATATATTTTAATATTTACAGCGCTGATGACTGTGGTAACAATTGATGTTGAACGTGGAGAGTTCGAAGTACAGGTGCCCAACGAGAAAGATTTTCCTGGAAGAACGTGGAAGTACAAAGTTCTCATCAACCGAAATTATCAACCGGAAGATCCTCAACTACCGACTAGGAGTGTGACGTGCAAATGTCAAAAACCTCAACTGACCGGAATACCATGTGCTCATGTTGTTGCCATATGCGGTACATATAGATGGGAAGTAGATGAATTTATAGACCCACTATATAGTACAGAGAACATGGTTAAAATATGGTCATCAAGTGACTTCCACTGCTATGAAGACGAAGAGAACTGGCCTCGCTACGATGGACCTGTGGTGTTCCCTGATAAGAATATGATTAATCGGGGGCGGCGAAAGAAGGACCGTGATTGGATGTGGATGGATGCAATGCGAAATAATAAAAAAAAAAAAAAGAACCACAGAGGACAACAACCCACAACCACCTATCTCTTTGGAGGAACTTCAATCTGGTAGGCGTGCCAACACGCATAGACGAACAAGTACAAGGAATAGAGCTCCGCCTTCAACAGGTAACCGAGGTGAAAGTTCTTTTTCCAGGGAGCCAGTTCAACCTGGCCGAAGTTCTGTTAGCGTAGATCCACGAACTCAAAGTCGTATTAGTCTTGGTATAGGAGGAAATGAACCACGCCGAAATTCCATTAGCGTGGATCCACGCTCAAGTTCTGCTAGGTATGTCACAAGTCAGGGGACATCAATTACAAGGGACAGTCAAGGAGCATCGAGTAGCAGAGCACAAACCGGAATACGTGGTGGAATTTTACGTCTTGGCGCAAGAATAACTAATTTTGCAAGAGGAGGAAGAAAATAATTGTAATTTTTGTGGTGATAATGTATTATTTAGTTGAATTGTACTTTTATGTGATGTGAAAAATAATTGTAATATTCGTAATACTAAGTTGAATCGAGAGCTGTTTTTTCAGTTGAAAGTGTGACTATCTTGGTCTTTTGTCATTTTGGTTTTCAACAAATGGTACGCCTAAAAATTTTGAAATTTAATTTTAGGAAAATTGGTCCACCAATTAACAGCTTAGTATTTTTGTTAGAATTTTTCAGCGCGTATTTCCCATTTTTCTAGCGCCAAACTTTTCGAATTCAGAGCTGTTTTTTCAGTTCTAATTTTTCTCATATTTAATTATCAAAATCTTAATTATTAAAATCTAATATAATTAATAAATTACATATAAATTTAAATTTTATTTTTCCTCATTTTTTCTGATTTTTTTAAATATTTTTTCAATATTTTCTCTATTTTTTTATTTAATTAACTAAATTAAAAACTAATAAACTAAATAAATAAATAATAAAATAAATAAATAAAAAATTAAACTTACTGTGCTCGCGCGCGGAAAGGAGGTCCGGAGCAGAATTAGATCGTAAACGTTTGATCGGAATCCAGAATTCCGATCTAACGTTAGATCGGAATCCCAGAATCCGATCTAACGTTAGATCGGAATCCGGGAATCCGATCTAACGTTCGGAATCCAGGATTCCGATCTTACGATACTATTTATATTAAACTGATTAAATTGATATTAATTTTATTGGACTATATTATTTTAATATTATTTTACAAAATTTCGGTTATCCTTATCCAGTTCTAGCAATTACAAGTAGACTTTTTGGGTTGTTAAATCCAGCCCAATAAGCCATACCATTCCCACTAGATATTTTGAGTTTTTTAAGTAAATTCTCATCGACCTCAAATGGTTCAAGGCCCAATTAAACCTCCACGCTCACAAGTCACAATGCCTAAACCTCATAAAATAAAAATAAAATAAAAACACGTTTAATCTGGTTAAGTACTGGATTTAGTGCGTAGTTGTTAGGGAACTAAAAACAATCGAGAAATCTCTGCCAAGTGGCACTGATGCACTGATGCATAATCCTTAATAATTTCCGAGCTAACCAGATCACTATCACGTGACAAGGCTTGTCCCCAGTATTTATTTGCCATCTGTAACCAGAGGAGATTACTATTAACACAAAAAGGAAAACAAGAAGGAATTAGAGAAAAGTTCCATGGCGAATCTTCTCACTTCCACCTTTTCCCTACTACTACTCTTCTCCTTTGTTCTCTCTTCAGTAGCCGATGCCGATCTCTCTCTCCCCACCACACCTCAAGAGCTCCGATCTTTCAAGATCCATGACACTCAGGTCTCCCTCTCTCTCTCTTTGATCTCTCATTCTTCGCAAATGTCGATCTAAGAATGGTTGTTATAGGTAGGTGAAAGGGCAAGCGGATGCTCGTATACTGTCAAAATAAAAACGAGCTGCTCTTCTCCCAGGTACACCAGGGATGCTATCAGCATAGCTTTTGGCGATCGGTACCGCAATGAGGTACTCAAATCTTCCCTTGATTTATGTTTGGTCTCAGATATGAAGATTTCAATTCAGTTAGTTTAGTTTATTGAATGGAATTGGAAGATTGAACCATGGTTACATTTATAATTAGCTCCAATTGTTCAATTGGAGTGAACTTTCCTAATGGGCCAATTTATATTTGAGTTCTATAGTTTTATTATAAAGTAATATTTGGTTAAATGGTTATAGATTGTTTTAGTTTGTCTCGAAAAACCAACACCTTGGTAATTTTGTAACTGTACTGTAAATAAAAGGAACACATTTTCATTAGAATAAGTGGCCTTTTTGTTGCCATAACTTCTGACTTCTCATTTGTTGTCATAGTTTTCCACTTTTCCTGCTTTCAAACTATAGCATGTGATTTAGACTGTTAATTATGCATCTGCACGAATCTCAAAAGAGTCCCCTAAAAAGCCACAGTTTTGTGCCTTTGGTATGAATCATACAGTTCAGATCACATGCCATTAAATCCCTGCATTGCATCTATGTCTCCAGTTACGGACTAAATTTTTTTTTTAATTTATCCATTGATGTAGTAGGGAAACACTGTACCGTTTTGGGTTTGGACCTTTCGGGTCATTTCAGATCTCGAGTTGTTTTTGGAGTGGAGTTGTTCAGGTTCAATTGTCTTGAGTATAGGTCATTTGGGTTGGTACATGTCAAAATCCCTCAGCTCATACTTGGTCATTTTATATTTCTCTAGGGTCGTACTTGTAAGTTTCCATTTCATATGTAAAACTGTAAAAGGACTAAATAAGAAATATAATTTAACTTTTACAGAGACCCAAAAGGACTAATATAAGTCTCTGTTGTAACAATACCACTTTGTGTCTCAGTGTATCTGGGTTCTTGTGTCTGAAGTAATTTGGATTTGTGGAAAAATTGAGTTTTTTGAAGTCAAACTCCATCATCAGTTGGGTCAGCAATAGGTTAGACTGTCCAGGTTTGAATTTGGGTCTAATTCGTTTCTGGTCAGCTCAGGTAGGGCCCCTTTGGGTTTTGTCTAATAGGTTTTGGGTTAGCTAGTTTTAGGCTGTGCTCCGGAGCATCGTTTGTAAAGGAATGGAAGGGAGAGAAATGGAAGAAATTTCAAAACCGACCTGCCCGTAAGTTTACTCTCCACGCACGATGGAAGGGAAGAGAAGGCGAGGGAAGAGACGCGCTAAAATTAGAGAAGTTTTAGAGTAAACTTGTATACCTCAAATCGGAGGGTAACAAAAATCAGGAAACTTTCCTCTCCTCTACTCTCCATTCCTTTATTAAGCGTTTTCTGGAGCACAGCCTTAGTTATTTACTTTATAAGATATGTATGTTGAGGTTCAGGCGGGTTGGGTTGATTACTCTAATAAAGTTAAATTTTGACACCTCCAGATATAGCGGAATTGTTTGTTTGGATTACTCTCCAACACTTTATAGTATCTTTCATGCCTCGCTTCTAATTACGAGTTTATTGTCCAGATAAAACCTGTTCCTTCTCTTAATAGGTCTGTACATCATTTATTACCAGCAACAAGTCAAAACTCATTATCCGTATTTGTCTATGCAACAAAATCAGGTGTATGCTCCCAGGATAGATGATCCATCATCAGACACATTTGAAAGTTGCTCCACCGATACTTTTATGCTTCAAGGTCCATGTGGGTATGGTGTCTGCTACCTCTACCTGTACCGAAGTGGCTATGATGGATGGGTTCCATCTTCGGTCAAAATCTACGAGCCATCAGGCCGAGCTGTCACCTTCTATTATGACACTCCTATCCCTAATGGTGTCTGGTATGGCTTCGACCAATGCCGGCAGGCAACTCTTGCTTCCATTTGATGAGCATTTGTTGTACAATTGCTCCGTTGTCACTCCAATTGGCAGCTCTAGCTGCCTTTGTTCTGTATTAATTGGTGCATTGTAATATTTTATGATCATGTAAGAAATGGACATAGTATATGATTTCTAGTATAGATTACGATTACTATCGTGTTTTTTTCTTTCCATTTATTTGTCAGAGTATTATAAATATCCTTATTATGGTAGGATCTGAATTCATAAGATCTTGATTATCATTTTGGTAGCTTGCAACCAATGCAATTATTGACCATGATGATATACTGAATAATCAAGAGATCACTGTGATGAGGAACTACAACCACAGTTTGAAAGGGGTCCGCAATGTGGCTGAATGTCAAAGTGTGGTAGCATCTTCCTTTGGCATTTTCACAAGGTTTTTAAATGTTCTAAAACTCAAACTAGAATTATGATGGTCACCTAGCGTATCATCTATTTAGTGTTTTTTTTTTTTTTTTGAACCAAGTGGGAAAACTCCCACCACTTTTCCATTTCAAAATGAGAAAAGCAAGTACATCACACAAAAACAAAATCCAGGCCCCACCCCATTCGTACTCAACTTGACCCCTTTACCCGTGCACTGGTATTTACATCTAGTACCAGTGCAGCCTTTATTATCTACCTATCAAAGCCAACAACCACATAAACCAAAGAGTATGACCAAAAAGAATTACAACCATCATAACAAGAACATACATACTACAGGAGTCTAAACAATAAAAGATCTTGAGCAACACCACGTTCAGCATAATGGCCAACACTGTATTCATCAAACAGCTTGGTCTTCCCCCATGGTTAGTTGCAGTGGCAGTAGATCGATTACGGGCATCATTTGCATCACTTGACTTTTCAGAGCTGGAACCCACAAATCTGTCCAATATGTTAACAATGCATGAATTTTCAGCCCTAGCAACCTTATGGAATATGGTTTCTTTCTTTGAAAACAACAATCATTTCTATGTAGCCAGATTATCCATAAAATTGCACACCAACATATCTTCGCATCATGATGCAACTGACTATCTATACTATGCAACATATCAAAAAGGTCCAGTACACTAGTCGGGGTTATATTTATGCCAATATGTTGCATAAACCATATCCAAATAGGTTGAATCTGATAACAAGTAAAAAGAGCATGATCTACGGTTTCAAGAGAAGGACAGAAAACACACGACACATCTCCATCCCAACCCCTCAAGGCCAAATTATCTCTAGTTAGCAACCTATCTTTGCATAGTAACCCCACAAAAATTTATATTTTACTTGGAATTTTAATTTTCCAAATATGGGCACAAAATATATCAACCCCACCTCTCTGAACTAATCTATTATACATATCTTTAACTGAAAAATGCCCCATCAGACTTATCTCCCCAAGCCAACACATCAGGTGAGTCCGTTAACCTAATATTATTAACTAAGAAAAGCAACTCGCTTAGGGCTATGTTGTTCATTTCAGACAACTGTCTGGAGAACCTCCAATGTACAGACCCTTCATGAACAATCTGAGCCACTGTACAATTTTTTCCTAAGCAAATGCTATAAAGGGAGGGATATTTTGTATTGAGAGCACAATCACCAATCCAGACATCCTCCCAAAATCTAATCACCTTACCATCTCCCAATCTATACCTACAGTTAGTGATAACTATCTGTTCCAACTTCTTTATATTCTTCCAAAAAGGTGATCAACTTTTACTATTGTTACTATTCATGTATCTTATTTTAACTATGTCCTTCCACCAGCCAGAATACATGGTATCCTTCAATTTCCATACCCACTTGCATAACAAAGCCTCATTCATCACTTGTAAGTTTTTTATCCCTAACCCCCCCATCCTTCGAGGCTTACAAACTATCTCCCATTTAACAAGATGATATTTTCTCTTTTCTCCTGAGTGCCATAGAAAATTAGATCTAATTCTATCTATTTGTTTCAACACCCCTTTGGGAATGTCGTGGAAGGCAAGCATATATAGCACTAGAGAAGTCAAGACACTATTTATTAAAGTCACTTTTCCCCCATAAGATAACATATTTCCAGACCACCCCTGCAAATGCTTTTGATATTTCTCCATGACCATAGACCAGTCAGATTTCTTCAATTTTCTCCAATGGATAGGAACCCCTAAATATCTAATAGGGAATTCATTCAGTTGGCACCCAAACACCTGAGCTAACTCCTGGGCCTGATCTACACCCAAGTTAATAGGATACATTTCACACTTGGAGAAATTTATTTTCATACCTGCCACTGCCTCAAAAGCAATAAAAGCCCATTTGATGGCTTGCACCACCTCCTTTCTCTGCCGAGCAGAAGATCACTGTGTCATCTACATAATTGAGGTGGGTGATTTGATATCCATTATCTAAAACTGGTCCTAACCCTCTGATGTATCCTGTATCTCTACCCTTATTTAACATCTGATTTAAGGCATCAGCCACTAGGTTAAACAGAAGAGGAGACATAGGGTCCCCCTGCTTCAAACCCCTCCGCACTTTGAAATAAGGAGTAGTTTGACCATTGATATTAATACAGATCTCTCCATTCAGCAACAACGCCTTTACCAATTGACCCATCTGGAGTTAAAACCTCTAGACTGAAGCATTTCAAAAAGAAAGTCCCAATATACCCTATCATAAGCCTTCTCTAGATCTACTTTCAAGACAACCCCTTGTTTTTTGGTCAATCTAGTATGATGTATTATCTCACTAGCACAAATAACATTGTCAAGTATATATCTGCCTTGTAAAAAGGCTGCCTGTGCCTTATCTACAATTTTATTAGCCACAGGAGCTAGCCTTGTAGTTAACACTTTAGTGAACAATTTAAAGATACAATTCAAAAGACTAATAGGTCTATACTGCTTGATGTTATTAGCATCTGTTTTTTTTGGAATCAAGCAAACCATTGCTCTATTGAACCTACCTATATCTAATTCATGATCATAGAAAGCCTTGAACATAGCCAAGATGTCCGACTTAACCAAATCCCAGTTTTTTTGGTAAAACACAAAAGACATACCATCTGGCCCTGGGGCTTTATTCGCACCAGAGTCGAAAAGTGCAGTCTTTATCTCCTCCTCACTAAAAGGGAGGGTAAGAGCATTGTTATCTTCTTCAGAAATCTGTTGATGAGGTTCCCAAAATTCGGGCCCTAAAGTAGCCATCTTAAAGCCTGTGTCACCATACAAGGACTTATAAAAATCAGTAATATGACTAGAAATTATCGCACTACCAGTTACATAAACCCCATCAACTTCTAACCCAAGAATAAGATTCCTTCTCTTCCTATTAGTGGCTATAGTATGAAAGTACCTAGTGTTTTTATCTCCCTGCAGCAACCACTTAACCTTGGACCTAACATGCCAGTAATGTTGTTCATCATCGTAAATTTTATCTAAACTAATATTCAAATCAGCAAACTCTAACTGTTCCTTCAAAGACCACTTCCTATTTTCTTGTATCTTTTGTAAATTGTGTATCTTGTTCAACAAATCTTGTTTATCTTTTTTGGTTTTACCATACATATTTTTTGCCCATCCTCTAATTTTATTTCTCAGATTCTTAATATTTTTGTTCCAACTAGTAGCCAAATTATTGGTAATATCTAACATTTTCCACCATCTAGGAAGCAATCTACAAAAATCTTCATTACTACACCATTCCTCTTCAAATCTGAAAAGAGGAGCTTGCATTAGATCTTTTCTATGGGAAGAAAACAGAATAGGATGGTGATCAGATTTGTACTTTGGTAGACAGGTAACAATCGCATCTCGATAAAGTGAGTCCCACTCTGGTGATCCTAAAAATCTATCTAAAAGAGCAAATGTCGGCTTATCTCTCATATTCGACCAAGAATATTTTTGTCCAGACAAGGGGTAATCTATAAGCTGTAGATCAGAGATCATGTTATTAAACATCATAGAACCCCTACCATTGAAATTGGGGCCTGTTTTCTCTCTTCTATACCTAATCATGTTGAAATCTCCAAATAACAACCAAGGTCCAGCCCACATTGATCTCAGGCTATTTATCTCATCAATAAAAAACTTTTTCAAATTGTAATTCACAGGCCCATACACCACTGTGATCCCAAACTGAGTTTGATCCCCTTTGTTAAGAAAAATAACAGACACCCCAAATTTAGTTTTCAAAACATGGAGCATATCTAACTTTTCAGTATTAAACCCGACTAAAGCCCCCCCTGAAGTATTAAGAGCTGGAAGAGCCACCCAGTCAAACTTATTTGGCAGAAAAGTTTGTATCAGTCTTTTTGAGAAAGTCATTTTTTTGGTTTCTTGTAACCCTACTATGTCTATCTTATATTCTATCAGAATTTCCTTTATTCTATTTCTTTTAATCTTTTTCCTAACACCCCTAATGTTCCAAGACAGAATATTCATCATAAGGAAGTAAACAACACCCTATTTAGAATCTGCAAGTATTTTGAATGCTTTTCTTTATCTTTCTTGCTAAATCTAGCCCCATGTATTTTTTTAAAATGGATTTCCTCCCACATAGAGGCAAATTGTTTTTTAGACAGAGATCTTAAAAAGCTAACAGCTTCTAAACTATCTGTTTCAGACTCAGCTAGCTTAATATCATAGCAATGGAAAAGTTCAAGCACCTGGTAATCTGAAAAATCAGGGAAAGGGAATTGATCTGGCAGGGAAATCTGATTATTACCTGATATCTCCAAATTAGCTATCTGCTTCCTAGCTGCAGCTTTGTCCATCACTTTCTTATCTGCCTCGTGCAGCTTCTGGCGCAAGCTTTGCCTGGTCAGCTTTCCTGGCCCCAGCTTGTTAAGAGGTTCCACCTGAGGAACACCTGCAAAGACCACCAGTGACTGCTCCAAATCATTCTCATGTGTTGTCACCCTCTCTGTACTATCTAATTCAGATATCAGCACCATGGCCAACTCCTTCTCCTTAGCCTCTCACTTAGTGAGCGCCTGAGGTAATGCTTGCTCAACACTATTTGTCCAAGGGTTTGCCTTCTTGTCAGAACCATCAACACTCAGTTCTACACCCTGCTTCACCTTACCAGTCTCCTGTTTCTCCTCTTCTGATATGACAACGTCAGTTGCAAATGACTTCTCCATCTGAGTTGCTGCATCTTCTGTATCTCCTAACAGATCTTCATCTGCCAGCTCATAGTCCTCTTCTTCCTCGCCAAGATCCTCTTCTGCATCATCACCTTGTCTCTGATCATCAGCATCAGGAGCTTGCTCTTCCTCAAGTGGATCTTGCCTTCGTAACCACACCCGACGCCGCTTGTTTCTCCCAGTTCTATTACCTCCTGGTTGCTCAATAATGAAGCGAACTGGAGTCCAGCACCAGTCACCTCTATCCGTTCTCAACCGAATAGGCATTTCAACTGGTATCTCCCCTTGATCTCGCACACCTATACGGAGCTTAGCCTCCTTGAAAGAAGTGCGTTCGCTAGTGGCCCGATCAATTTCAAGAATCACTCCAAAGTCTTCTACGAGCCTCTCAAACTCCGATCTGTGCCAGATATTAATAGGAAACCCTAGCACTCGGATCCAAGTGCTTTTGAGTCGTTTTCAATTTTCGGCCGCTGGATCCCATGGATCTGCTTGAATCTCCTTGTCTTCAAGCCGCGCCACTCCCTCGTGCAGCACCATCTCTCTCCACCATGCAGGACCTTCTGCTAGAATCAATCCCTCTTTATAAACCGACACGCTCCATGGGAAGTTCGAGATCTGTCGGAGATTTGACAGGAAACGATCTCGTCCCCATCCCTCTGAATCTGTAAGCACTACGCTACGCTTAAAGGCAGCATCTAGCTCAAGAATTTCAGGTATATCGTTGAACTTCTTAAATCTCGCCATTGTTGTGGAATTAGGGTTAAGAGTGATTTCAGGGGAATCAGTTTTGAAGGAAGAAGGGGGTTTTATAGGGGGCGGGAGAGGCGGTGTTGGAAGAGCCACCGGACGGTTACCCCAGCTGTCAAAAGATCGCATTCCCAGGAGCGATGGCCTACCTTTTGACAAGCAAAGCACACCGATTTGTTCGGACAGGTGGCCGCCATGTGACCGGAGTCTCCGCAGCGAAAGCATATCGGCTTGCGAAGTGTCGAGTTACGCACTTACGCCTAATACTTTCAATTTTCTTCTTAGCTTTGGTTGCCAAATCCTCTCCAGTTCTCTCTTTCTTTTTCGCAACTGGAGGAGGTTTAGCAAGAACCTCCGCAAAAGGGATTGGGATCGTTGTCCCATTTCTTGTAGATTCTTGAACATGTTGTACACTCGACGCTCCTTCTCTGACCGAGGGCCCCATCTCAGGCGTGCCACCTATCACAGACCGAGGGGTAACGTGGTAATGTTGCAGCAAGCGTTGGGGTTCTTGGGTAAGGCGGTTGATTCGTTGTATTTAGTGTTTTATCTCAATATCAAAGCATCGTTAAAAGTTTATCAGAGCATTTTATTAGAGTTCAGCAGAGTTCTTCCGGAAACTTTTTTATTATCATTATAAAAGGCAGTTCGTCCGTAAGTTGTTAATTGATTGGGCGAGATAAGGATGCTGGTTACCCAAAAAAAAAAAAAAATGATTGGACGAGATAATTGATTGCCCTTGGGCTCATTACAAAATAATAATAATAATAATAATAATAATAATAATAATAATAATAATAATAAAATAAAATAAAAATAAGGATGCTGGTTGTTGAAAGTATCGAGTAAAAGAGTATTGATGACTGAACACAATTTGGTGGTCAAAATAATAGCAGTGAACCGCCTCAAAATAGCAGTGAGGTTATCTGTACAATAATTTCCATAATTCGTACTTCTCATATACAGGTGCACAAAAATTTCAGGGTGATTTGGATATTTAGTTATGCGCAATTATAAATAATCCAAGCACGATATAGTTATTCTTATAATGGAAAACCTGTAACATAGTAGGAATACCAGATTCAGTTTAATTATAAAAATTAGGTTAATTTTAAAAATAATATTAAGATAAACAAAATTTTAGAACTAATAATCTTAAACGATTAATTAAATCGTAACAGTAAAATTCACTCGAAATCGAAATCTTTTAAATTGTGTAGTATCTAAAAATGACTTAAATGATTCTAGCAAAATCAAAGCTCAAATTACTAGATTAATTGAGCTCAAATCAGAATTTAATCTAATAAGAAAAATCAATTAACTTGTTTATAGGAGTTGCAGCATCTTTAGCCACAAAGTCTCTGCCACAAAGGATCAAATGGGTAAATTTTTAATAAAAATCGGATTTCCCGTGGCACCATCTCCTTTCTCTTTCCTTTTCCCTTCTCTTTGTTCGCTCCGTCCGATTCTTTCTCTTCTCTCGTCTTCTCTGACGAGAAATTCCTCTCGAGAAATTGGGACGGATGGACTGTGGCTAACCAATCCCATCATGCCACAACCTAACACCTCCGATTGGCAGCCCTCTTGCTCTTATCCGCGAGAGAGATGGATAAGTATCGAAGTATTGACTCAAACTGTAGGATTCGAGCTTGAGATCCTCACCGTTGGCCCCTCTCTTCTCTTCTCCTTACCATGGCTGCCTATAAATACCTCGAGGTTGGTCTAATTTCTGTTTCTCTATCGGCTAAGAAAAATTCCAGAAAAATAAATAAATAAGGAGGAAAATAAAAGAAGAGAGGGAGCTAATCGTTGAAGATCCAAGGTATATTTGAACCCTTATGTGCTATAGATGAGTTTGAATAGTGGATTGATAACTTGCTTGACTGACTACTCGATTAGGGTTTGAGCCTAACTTGAGTTATTACTGTGTGTCTGTGTGTTAATTTGATGATACTGTGTTGACCTTGAATAGTGAAATTGGTAGTATGATAACCCTAATTTGTGGACTTTGAATACTTGAAACCCCATCTGTTACGGTTTATAGATTTGTTAATGTTGTTTAAGCCAAACTGTTTGAGTTTGATGTTGTTCTCGTGGTTGGGCACTGATGGAGACCTTTGTGAGGCTTTACGATGGGATTTTAGGCTGGGTATCAGTCTCTGGTACACCCCCTGTACCACTGGTACCATACTAGTACGCTGTGACGTGTTTCAGAGACTAAATTGTGAGGAAAAAGGACTTGTTTGTAGTTTCTGGGGGCCTCTTTGTAAAGAAAAAGGACTTGGTTGTGAATAAAACGAAGTTAGGGGCCTCTGGATAAATATTACAGTCCTTGCGGGTCGGATCCAGACCCCTCATATCGGATCCAAGTCGGACCCGTTAAGTCTGGCTCAGGTCAACTGGGTCAGGTTGACCTGACTTAGCCGTATGTGGTTATGGGCTTTGAGTGGGCTGACTTGTTGGGGTTAGGCTGAAATAAAAGAAAATTATATTGGCCCAATACAGAAATTTGATTTTTGGGCAATTAATCTCGGCCTAGTGCAGAAAATTGGACTTAAATTTAATCTTAAACTTAATCCAAGATTAAGTTAATTAACTAGTATGCTTAGTAATTAATTATAGGAAAGGTCGTTAGTAATAACTGGGTATTCCTTTAATTAAGTGGGATTCGATTTTATTTTTCGGGAAATGATGAGAATAGTTCGAGTGAGTCAAGAACAGATACAATGACAATCAAATCATCGACTTTTTGATCCTAAACAAACCAATCTAATAATTTAGATTTTAATTTTCTATTTCCAATTGTTTTCTTGATCTAAGGTTATAATTTTCTGATTTAAATTTTCGATATAACAAATAGTTAAATAATTTAATAAATATTAAGCAATGCAAACTAATTAATTAAGTATTAATGAAATAAATCAAATATAGCACAACTAAATGAATATTGGGAAAAACACTATATAATAAAAATAAATATAAACTCTTAATGACTGGAAAGTCAAAACCAATTATTAATAATAAGATAAAATACTTAATAATATATTTTAAAACAGAATCCTCTAAATAAATAATCTGAACTTAATCATCCAAATCTCAACCAGTCTGGTTAACTTAGTCCGTCAGTATGGTAACCCAAGAACCGCCAATAATTAGGTTATTTAGGTTACTTTAAGTATGTAACGGTTAGTAAGAAAGTCACTTGTTTTATTAGGGAACCGAACTAGAATCACTTGACACGTGACTATCAAGCCTAGCAAACCGTTAAGGGAAAGAACCCAAGTATAATGGTCGTCAAGCATCCGAATCATCACGAGATATCGAGAAACTACGTTTATGCTTTCTACTATCCAGGTGTGGAATTACGTTGGATTTTTGTTAAAGTTTAAGTAATGAATAAAAAAATGTTTTATTCATATGCATATTGGAAATCCGTTTGCCTGCATGACCGTATTCAAGCATTTTTAAATGATAGTGCCCAATTATTGCTAAAACTGCATTTTGAAAAGCATGTTCACCGTTTTGAGAAATTTGATAAGTAACAGTCAGATATTTGGAAATGCCGTTGCTATTGATAAATCTGTCTTATGAATGATCTGACTGAAAGATATGAAATGATGTGAATGAATAGCTGAGATATGATATGATGTGCTTGATATGTGTGATTTGATATGTTTGCATCACTCTCAGGAGTCGGTTGGCCCCCGGCTTCGGCCAGTTCGGTAGAGCTATGCGGATTTGGAACTCCCTTTTGCCTGCCCAGGGTTAGAGATGAGTCTCTTTTGCCTGCCCTCGGGTTAGGGAGAGGTCTCCTTTTGCCTGCCCAACCGGTTGGGTTAGGAGTCCTGAGTGAAAATGATTATGATTATGGAATGAAAGAAAGGATTTGTGATTTGCCCAGACTTATGTTATGCTCAATTCTGCCATGTTCGGACCCCTGACAAGCTCAGTTTCCTATCATATCCAGACATGTGTTGTCTGTGATGGGATTCGTGCCACGTGTTCAGTTCCGACATGTATATGACTTTTGTCATAGTCAGATTTTGTGATTTTGTCCGATTTCAATTTCGGTCATATGCTGGATATCATAATTTAAATGAAGAATTGCAATTGATATCATTTAAGTTGACACATGCATACCTTGTTTATATTAAATGCAAATAATGTTTTTACTGTCATGTTTAATCAATAAATTATTTATTCATGGGTGTTATTTCTAGAACTTGGATTTTAGCTTAAATCCACGTACTGGAACTAAAACCCGCACTGAGAATTTATTTCTCATTCCGTGCTTTTGCATGTTTTCCACAATGGATGTGGGTTCCAGGTTGCAGAGACGGGCTCGATCAAGTCAAGCGAAGTTAGGCTAAAATTTGTCTTGCCATGATGACTCAATGAGTCGTAGGAGACAACGTGGTAGATCATGGTAAGCTGGAACTTAACCCTTGTAATTAGTAAGGAAATGCCTTGCGGGTGCACAGAGATTGTGTATTCGCGGCGGGGATTGTCAAGCCCTATGTGTCGGGGTGTGACAGTCTCTTTGGTGGTATCAGAGCATGGTTTTAAGCCTTAACCAGACCTGTAATACGCGAGAGTGGGTAGCAGCTGGGATAATTAATGGCATGATTTATATCCTATATATATAATTAAGTGATAGTATGATCTTCATAAAATAGGTAGATAATATATAAATGGAAATACAATCATGTAGGATGCATATATATATAATTGTAAATGATTGCAAATTAAACTAGAAAAAAAAATTTTAATTATATACATGTTATTTTTAGAAAAGAAACTCTATCTAGTTAATTAGGTAATTAATTAGATTTGAATACTTCCTTAAAATATTTTCTTAAATAATACTAAATGCATGATAATCAATACTTGCTATTTTATTTTTCTCAATTAGAACTATTCTGATAATTAATATAATGTATATATATACTACTATAATTTGGAAATAAGAGAAATATGTTATTGATAATTTAAGTTTTGATATAAACCTAATTTTATTTGTTATTAAAAACAATAGTACGTAGATAAACGAATTTTAGACGACGCTACTTCAAGAGACGCTCGGCTACACAAGAACTACCAGCGTTGAAGAAGATGACTGTTGAAAAACAAAACAGGAATGCAAGCCCCATAGTTTGCATTGAACCTGCAAAAAGAAAGTATGTACCAAAATAGTTATGGTACAATTATAATAAGTTGCCTTGTCCTTAACTCTAATATAATTACTTGAATAATGTTTATTTCGGGTATGGAAGTAAGGACAAAAGAGCTGAAGACTGTTCCAAAATAAATTCAACATGGGACTTTGACAAGCTCAATGAGGCAAACGTTATGGGAAAATACGCCCCCTGATGTAAGAGTGAGATGTAATCCTCATAATAACTTGAAAAAAATTAGAAGGATGTATCCCAAAATAACCTCTGGATGTTAGTGAAAATTCATTCTACCTATTATTCTATGAGATGATCTTTTTGTCCTTAGACATCTGCATTAAGTCATCTTATAGTTACGAGTACTCAATGAATGTACTTGTATAAAATAAAATAGGTTAGAATTTTAACCGGAGGACTCGTTAATAGCTTATAAACTATGGACTTTGCTAAACAACTGGATAACCCAAATGTATGGCAACTATAGGAAGTGCAATTTAACCTTCCTAAATAATTTCATCTGTACTTCGAATGTCGAGTATATGATGATTAAGTCCTTAAGCTATTAACATTTAAAGCAATTAACTTGTTAAGATACATGTTATAATGCTTGTTTAATGATAAGTTGATATCTCAAATATTCCAATTAATTTTCAAATATCTCAATATTTCAATAAGAACAATTTTGAGATTTTGTCAGGAATAAGAGATTAAATATTTAAACAGCTTATCATTAAACATTGCGCCATTAATTTCTGTTAGAACATAGTAAATTGGGTGCAATTAAAATTATTGCTAGTCGATAACTTATTTGACTAAGCAATTCACTCTTGAGACACATAAAGGAGGTGGCTTGAAGTTAAATCAATATGTTATTATGAACATATGTATATATTGGTATAAATAACTTCAACTTATCCTTACTTTATCAAGGAAGGTCACTTGCTATATCCGTTAACGACCATTAAATTAAATAGTAATGTCGTTCGGATTTGCAACTCTTGAAAATCTGATAAATCATACCTTAGTGATTTGTTAGATGATCGAAGGACTTCAATTGTCTTATTGTGTTAGAATGAATACATTATCTCCATTGACTGACAATAATTTTTAAATCCATACTGGATTGTGAAATTATTCAAGATTCGTTATAGCTATGATAATTCATATTCTTAAATTTACAATATATTCACAAGCTGAATTATTGTAGATTTATAAAAATAAGCTATAACTATCAACCAATTGGAGATAACAATTTAAAATAAACTTTCCAAGTCTGATGGGAAGTTATCAATGACCTTGAGGGTTGTTGTGTAGATAAATTGTTATACCTAAAAGTATTTCTCAATAAAGAGAAATAAAATGCTCAAGAAACGAGTCAAAAATATTCAACACCAATTTCAGTCATATTAATCTCAAGGCGAGTACTTATGCTATATCCTTATTGAATAGCATATGTTTCTTGTTGACTGAAACTATTTGAATATAATGACCTGACTCGAAATAAAGAATTCTTAGTGTGACTTGAGCTAATAGAAAGCTCATGACTTAAATATTCCGTAATAACATGATCAACGGATATTTTAAGTTAGAATAAGATCAGTCATACTAAAGGAACTATGAATTCTTTAAAGATGAATAAGACTCATGGAAATATATCGGTTCTTACAAGAATAATCGACTTTCATTCTTGAAAGAAATTTTAATAATGAAAGTAGAAACTAGAATCGATTATATATTTTATCTTGAGTCAGTAAGAGAGAAGAAACCCATCGTCTAGAAGAAACCTTTGTACTTGGAATAGAGTTCACCAACACTAGATTACCCTGTCCATTCGTTTATTTGGAATATATATGTTAGAATAAATAAGATAGATAAGTTTATTCCGTAATCAAAACATCACCAAATCTCAAGATCTTGCTTGTGAGAATGAGCAATCTAGTTTCAAATTTGATCTTAAAAAGAAATATAAATAAATACAAAATTAAAGATACTATTCATACCAAAATATACAGAAAATAACTACCATGAAATTCAACAGCTAATAAAGGTACTAAGATATTTGTGTACGAAGATTGAAATCTATATTGGCTGGTCACCAATATTGATATTAATCTTTTATATATTAAGTGTTACTTTGCTTCCTTGACTGACCATCAAGAAAGTTAAAGTCATACCTTGATATATTTGTACCAATAACCAAGAGGTAAAAACAATTACTAAGCAGAACCAAAATAATAAAGAAAATATGGTGGAACGATACTAAAACAAGTTAAAACATGATGAAACTAATCTCAAATATATATTAAACTTAACTCCTTTGAAATTTCGAGGACGAAATTTCTTTTTAAGGGGGGTGGAATGTAACATAGTAGGAATACCAGATCCAGTTTAATTATAAAAATTAGGTTAATTTTAAAAATAATATTAAGATAAACAAAATTTTAGAAATAATAATCTTAAACGAATAATTAAATCGTAACAGTAAAATTCACTCGAAATCGAAATCTTTTAAATTGTGTAGTATCTAAAAATGACTTAAATGATTCTAGCAAAATCAAAGCTCAAATTACTAGATTAATTGAGCTCAAATCAGAATTTAATCTAATAAGAAAAATCAATTAACTTGTTTATAGGAGTTGCAGCATCTTTAGCCACAAAGTCTCTGCCACAAAGGATCAAATGGGTAAATTTTTAATAAAAATCGGATTTCCCGTGGCACCATCTCCTTTCTCTTTCCTTTTCCCTTCTCTTTGTTCGCTCCGTCCGATTCTTTCTCTTCTCTCGTCTTCTCTGACGAGAAATTCCTCTCGAGAAATTGGGACGGATGAACTGTGGCTAACCAATCCCATCATGCCACAACCTAACACCTCCGATTGGCAGCCCTCTTGCTCTTATCCGCGAGAGAGATGGATAAGTATCGAAGTATTGACTCAAACTGTAGGATTCGAGCTTGAGATCCTCACCGTTGGCCCCTCTCTTCTCTTCTCCTTACCATGGCTGCCTATAAATACCTCGAGGTTGGTCTAATTTCTGTTTCTTTATCGGCTAAGAAAAATTCCAGAAAAATAAATAAATAAGGAGGAAAATAAAAGAAGAGAGGGAGCTAATCGTTGAAGATCCAAGGTATATTTGAACCCTTATGTGCTATAGATGAGTTTGAATAGTGGATTGATAACTTGCTTGACTGACTACTCGATTAGGGTTTGAGCCTAACTTGAGTTATTACTGTGTGTTAATTTGATGATACTGTGTTGACCTTGAATAGTGAAATTGGTAGTATGATAACCCTAATTTGTGGACTTTGAATACTTGAAACCCCATCTGTTACGGTTTATAGATTTGTTAATGTTGTTTAAGCCAAACTGTTTGAGTTTGATGTTGTTCTCGTGGTTGGGCACTGATGGAGACCTTTGTGAGGCTTTACGATGGGATTTTAGGCTGGGTATCAGTCTCTGGTACACCCCCTGTACCACTGGTACCATACTAGTACGCTGTGACGTGTTTCAGAGACTAAATTGTGAGGAAAAAGGACTTGTTTGTAGTTTCTGGGGGCCTCTTTGTAAAGAAAAAGGACTTGGTTGTGAATAAAACGAAGTTAGGGGCCTCTGGATAAATATTACAGTCCTTGCGGGTCGGATCCAGACCCCTCATATCGGATCCAAGTCGGACCCGTTAAGTCTGGCTCAGGTCAACTGGGTCAGGTTGACCTGACTTAGCCGTATGTGGTTATGGGCTTTGAGTGGGCTGACTTGTTGGGCTTAGGCTGAAATAAAAGAAAATTATATTGGCCCAATACAGAAATTTGATTTTTGGGCTATTAATCTCGGCCCAGTGCAGAAAATTGGACTTAAATTTAATCTTAAACTTAATCCAAGATTAAGTTAATTAACTAGTATGCTTAGTAATTAATTATAGGAAATGTCGTTAGTAATAACTGAGTATTCCTTTAATTAAGTGGGATTCGATTTTATTTTTCGGGAAATGATGAGAATAGTTCGAGTGAGTCAAGAACAGATACAATGACAATCAAATCATCGACTTTCTGATCCTAAACAAACCAATCAAATAATTTAGATTTTAATTTTCTATTTCCAATTGTTTTCTTGATCTAAGGTTATAATTTTCTGATTTAAATTTTCGATATAACAAATAATTAAATAATTTAATAAATATTAAGCAATGCAAACTAATTAATTAAGTATTAATGAAATAAATCAAATATAGCACAACTAAATGAATATTGGGAAAAACACTATATAATAAAAATAAATATAAACTCTTAATGTCTGGAAAGTCAAAACCAATTATTAATAATAAGATAAAATACTTAATAATATATTTTAAAACAGAATCCTCTAAATAAATAATCTGAACTTAATCATCCAAATCTCAACCAGTCTGGTTAACTTAGTCCGTCAGTATGGTAACCCAAGAACCGCCAATAATTAGGTTATTTAGGTTACTTTAAGTATGTAACGGTTAGTAAGAAAGTCACTTGTTTTATTAGGGAACCGAACTAGAATCACTTGACACGTGACTATCAAGCCTAGCAAACCGTTAAGGGAAAGAACCCAAGTATAATGGTCGTCAAGCATCCGAATCATCACGAGATATCGAGAAACTACGTTTATGCTTTCTACTATCCAGGTGCGGAATTACGTTGGATTTTTGTTAAAGTTTAAGTAATGAATAAAAAAATGTTTTATTCATATGCATATTGGAAATCCGTTTGCCTGCATGACCGTATTCAAGCATTTTTAAATGATAGTGCCCAATTATTGCTAAAACTGCATTTTGAAAAGCATGTTCACCGTTTTGAGAAATTTGATAAGTAACAGTCAGATATTTGGAAATGCCGTTGCTATTGATAAATCTGTCTTATGAATGATCTGACTGAAAGATATGAAATGATGTGAATGAATAGCTGAGATATGATATGATGTGCTTGATATGTGTGATTTGATATGTTTGCATCACTCTCCGGAGTCGGTTGGCCCCCGGCTTCGGCCAGTTCGGTAGCGCTATGCGGATTTGGAACTCCCTTTTGCCTGCCCAGGGTTAGAGATGAGTCTCTTTTGCCTGCCCTCGGGTTAGGGAGAGGTCTCCTTTTGCCTGCCCAACCGGTTAGGTTAGGAGTCCTGAGTGAAAATGATTATGATTATGGAATGAAAGAAAGGATTTGTGATTTGCCCAGACTTATGTTATGCTCAATTCTGCCATGTTCGGACCCCTGGCACGCTCAGTTTCCTATCATATCCAGACATGTGTTGTCTGTGATGGGATTTGTGCCACGTGTTCAGTTCCGACATGTATATGACTTTTGTCATAGTCAGATTTTGTGATTTTGTCCGATTTCAATTTCGGTCATATGCTGGATATCATAATTTAAATGAAGAATTGCAATTGATATCATTTAAGTTGACACATGCATACCTTGTTTATATTAAATGCAAATAATATTTTTACTGTCATGTTTAATCAATAAATTATTTATTCATGGGTGTTATTTCTAGAACTTGGATTTTAGCTTAAATCCACGTACTGGAACTAAAACCCGCACTGAGAATTTATTTCTCATTCCGTGCTTTTGCATGTTTTCCACAATGGATGTGGGTTCCAGGTTGCAGAGACGGGCTCGATCAAGTCAAGCGAAGTTAGGCCAAAATTTGTCTTGCCATGATGACTCAATGAGTCGTAGGAGACAACGTGGTAGATCATGGTAAGCTGGAACTTAACCCTTGTAATTAGTAAGGAAATGCCTTGCGGGTGCACAGAGATTGTGTATTCGCGGCGGGGATTGTCAAGCCCTATGTGTCAGGGTGTGACAAAACCATTAAAAATAAAAATATCATCCTAAGATTTACATAAAATCTTGGTGCGTGTATCTTTCATAGAACAGCAATTGAAACGATACAAACCTCGCATATAAATATATGTTGCTTCATTCTACCTAGCTATTACAAAAAGAAAAAAAGCTGAAGAATTGGAGAGCTCCACTATCTGTGTACTCCGTTTACTTCAGCATGGTTTGTATATACTCATCTGATTTATTAATTTTTCCTTTCATCTATATATGTTTCTCATGTCTGGAGTATTGTATACCATACGCAGATGATCATCGGCATCGTTTGGATGCGTTGAGAAGAAGGTAGGAAGAAGAAAGAAGAAAGAAATTTATTATAAACAATCCAAACTCTTCACAAAGTTACACACTTTCCAATACTTCTTCCCACTTCTTCCTTTCTTTTCTTTTTCCCACACCTATCCAAACGGAGCCATCAAAAAGCTTATGGAGATCTCCATTCTCTTTCTTTTCGTAAAATCTGCTGTGGCAGGGAAAACATATAATGCGCTTGATTACAAGGCTCAGGGAGATGGAAAATCAGACGATACTAATGTATCATCTCTTTCCCTAATTTAATTTGCCACATACGTGATCACACAAACATACATTTCTTTTTTTGAGATAAAAAAAAAGTGAAATTTGAGAACCAACTCTTGGTCTGGTAGCAAAGAGCAATGCATCTTAAATGAAAGGTCACAGGTTTGAAATCCAGCTCGAGGGTATTTCATAGACATTTAATTTAAAAATAAGTTGGAAGGCTTGAAACCAATTTATCTAAAAAAAAAAGTTAAATTTGTAGGAAATTTCACAGAAACACACATGCAAGCACACTTCTACCTAGATATAAACCTTTCCAAAAAAAAAGAAAATGAAATTCGTAGTAAATTTTACATTGAACTGCTTCACAAAAAAAGAAAAAAAATAGGGAAAAAAATGAAAGAAGTCCAACCTTGATTACTGATTTTAAAGCAGGGCATATGATTAAAAAATGGGCAGATTAAATGATTGACCAGACAACCAAATTTTCTTTAATAACGCTCTGTTCTTCTCCTTGCTAATTCCAAGGCATTATTGGAGGCATGGAGAGCAGTCTGTGCTGATAAATGGTAACCGAGATTGCTAATTCCATCAAGAAAGAGTTTTTTTTTTTTTTAGATAAACTAGATAGAGGCTATCTAGCGGAATACAAAAGGAAAATAAAAGAAACTGAAAGAACTAAAAGAAAGAAAAGAGTAGCCTCGTGCAAAAATCCAAAAAACCTTGCGCTAACATACTAACAAAATTTCATAAAAAGAGTAGCCTCTTGTACAATCCAGTCATGCAACGTTTGGGAGTTTCTTCTTTCATCCCTGAACACTCTGCTATTCCTCTCTCTCCACAAACTCCAAAGTGTTGTTGCTGCTAAAGTTTTCCTGAATCTTGTACCAGCTTGAGAGTTGTTATGGATGAACAGAAAAATGTTTTCTAGGGACCCAATAACATTTGGAGGAAAATGCAGCCTTCTCCAAATATCCCTAGCAAAAGTGCAGCCACAAAAAAAATGGCTAGCATCCTCCAAGAGGTCTTGCTGGCACATGAAGCAGTGAGGAGTGAATTGTATGTTGCGCATCAATAACTGATCCTGCGTTAAAATTCTCCCTAAAGACAAGAAGAACATAAACTGCTTAATTGAGGGAGAGATCTTTAGGGACCACAGATTTTTTAATTTGAATCGTACTTTACCCGCCGTTACCAAAGCCTGATAGGTTGCTGCAGCAGAATATTCACCATTGGAGTTCCAACGCCAGCTTACTGTATCATAGCCAGAGGAAAGTCTTACTTCTCTAGCCTTTGCTAGAAGTGAGAATAAATCTAAACAGAGAGGTCCATTGAGATATCTATGCGGGTTCTCTATTGCTTCAGAAAGCATCGTCCACTTACTCTTTGTTGTCATTAAAGGGTGAAGCCGTGTGCCAAAAAAAGAGAGTGGAGATCCATCCCAACCAGCAAACCAAAAAGTAGTATTAGTTCCTCCCTTAACTGCATAATCAATAGAGAGCTGGAAGTAAAGCCGTAAGGACATAAGGTGTTTTTAGGTGGGGCTGAGTGGCGGATCTAGGAAAAATATTTACGTGGGGCTGAGTGCTCTAATGAATCATTTGATCGAACGGTTCCTCTTTTTATGTTCTTCAGCCCCACTTTTGAGTGCTCCAATGACAGAAAAAATTCACTAGGACTAAAGAAGAGTTATAGGGGCTCGACGGCGGTAGGTGGGGCTGGAGCCCCACCCGCCCGTGGTCCCTGGAGATCTAACATCCATGTTCAGGTAATTGATTGAGATATATCCTATAAGACTAAATTTACCTTTTTTTTTTTTGGAGATTGGATAACTTGAATTATCTAGAAGTTTTAAAAAAAATTATTCTATTTGATTGTAAAAATTGATGAGAAGAAATGACAATAATATTGATAACAACAATACATTTGCTGATTTTTCAGATTGACGGGAATATTACAGCACCCAATAAAATATGGACTAATGAGAGGACCTCATTGTTGTCATTTGCCGGTATCAATGACCTCAACATTGGTGGAAGTGGTACAATTGATGGTCAAGGTGCAGTTTGGTGGCAATGCAATGTAAGGACACACAATATTAGAACATATATATTTTTTTTTCTAATTGAGAATGCTATTTAAAATATACGTTTCATGAATGTGTCTTTGTTAAAGCTCTGACATTTGTATCCTTAATTTTTTGTTCTTGGTGCAGCAATGCAAGAAGCCTTTTGTAAGTCTGCATCATAAACTCCAAAAATCAAAACTGTAATTAGCTTTTATCTCAATTATCTTGGTTCCCTTCTGACTTCTATTGTTCGTCCATGTCAGCTACTGGCCTTTGATACATGTAAAAATCTTTTTGTGAGAGATATACATTTAATAAACAGCCCTAGTAAGCATTTGATATTCAACAAATCACAAATGTACCAATGGGAGTGTTGACTGGATTAGAATCACTGCACCCGGTGACAGTCCTAACACTGACGGAATCGTCATGCAAAGCACCCAGCACATCCAAATCACCAGAAGCATAATTGGAACCGGTGAGTGTTTCCTTTAATTGTTTTCTTCATTTAATTGAAAATTTAAAGCGAGCATCTCAATTTATCGTTAATATATTTCATTATTAATTAATTATACAGGGGATGATTGCATTGCAATTCTAACGGACAGCTATGATGTTAAAATAAATAGATGCACATGCGGACCCAGTCATGGGATCAGGTATAATAGTTTTTGTAGAGTATTTCTAGCGTGTATCTAAGTTTTTCATTTTTAAGTATCCGACTTTTAAAAGGTAGGAATATCATTATAATATTAGTATTAAATCGAGTAAGAAATAGTCATTCAATCTCAAGATCTTTACATTTAATATAAACTATATATTTTCATCTATTAATATTTATATTCACATGACAGAAATACCTTTTTCAGGATTTCTTTTATTGCTCTCAAGTTTAAATTTCAGCCATAAGATATATTATAAAATACAATTAATGTACGTAAAGTTTGGATGGCTAAAAATATTAATTGATATATTAAATGCGTGCAAATCCAATATGGTGCTTTTTTATATACAGTTATGTGCCTTTAATTACACTTGGGAAATTCACTATAAGTTGTTCATTTGCAGCATAGGAAGCCTTGGAGGTGGTTACACAGAAGCAAACGTTGAACGAATTCATGTCTCCAATTATCTGATCTTTAATTCTATGAATGGTGTTAGGATTAAGACATGGCAGGTAATAATTCTTTTGTAATTATATACTCTGCTGTCACTATTCTGATAACTTTGATCGGGCTTCAATTTATTTCCTTCTACAGGGAGGGTATGGATATGCAACGAATATTACATTTGAAGACATAAAAGTTGCCCATGTTGATACACCCATTGTTATTGATCAATCTTATATGTCTCAGCGGACACTTCAGGTGATTGATTCTGAAAATAATGAATTTCATACCTGCTAATATAAAAGAACAAAAACGGACTCACAAATTATTATTATTTTTTTTCCAATGATTCTTAATAGTAAAAAATAAAATATGCAGCAAAAAGCAGTGGCTATAAAAGTAACATCAGATTCATAAATATGGAACATCGACATAGACAGAGGCGGTGAAGATAGAGTGCAGTCCAACTTCACCGTGTAGAGGTGTGACCTTCAGCAACATTGCTCTCTACAAAGGACAGGACAGGAAGGTTTTGGTAATATGTGAAAATGCCTATGGTAAAACTAATGGAAAGATCGTCCCAAGCTTGCGCATTTTACAGAAATCCAAAGAAGTACTATGAATCTATGATGCATTTGGATGATCAGTAGCTAGCTCAATTGTTTGTTTTAATTAACCCGGCTCTCTATTGAAATATTATTTCTTTCTGTTGTGCTGTAAGTTGTAATGTGGACAAGGATGAGAAGGTCTGTGGTTCTCTTCTGGTATGGAGTTCAATTAAGTAAATGCATGAGTATTGTAGTATAAATTGTTGTATTATGTTTCCATTACGAATCGATTGAATAAATTCTCAATATTTATTTCAATAGAACAATTGGATCAAAATGTACTCAAGTTGCTGCTTAAACAACCACAGCTCCTGTTTCTCCCAGTCTTTAGTTACAGATGACATTTTAGTTGCCATATATGCAAATTAGCATAGTTACTATTCAGATCGTTTTTATTTGTTATGCACATAAATAAATTTTTTATTTCAGATTGTTTAATATATTTATTATGAATTATTATGTATTTTAACAGAGTTTTAGATCATATTGTTGTTAGTTGTTGTATACATTAACAGATTTATATATTTTTTGAAATTATTATTAGTTATTATCCACATTAATAGAATTATTATTTAGGAAAATGCAATCAATTGAAAATATTATATTTCTGATCCAATAGGGTGGGACTCCCTGGTATCACTGAGAATATAAATGAAACTCGATTAAACTGGTCAAATAAGTCAATCCACACAACTAATATACGTTGTGGCATCAGTAATTCAGTATATCAACTTTGTTAACCAAATACTGCCTCTATATGTTTCTTGTACCGACTCCAATCATAACTAGGCTAAGCAAGGCCAATTTTGTCTTAGTATTGACTATTGACTGTCTAATCTGTTATGTTTTAGCTTTGTAGTTGAGATACTTGATCATTTACGGATTATTCAATATCAGTTTGCACTTAGTTTGTTAGCTCTGAATTCGATGAAAGAAAAGCATGGTAAAAGTCAGACAATTGATCAAATTGAGGAAAATTGAGGCTTAGTGGTTAATAGGCTTCATTGCATTTCGCACTAAGCGTAATGGAGCTGTTCTCTCCTTCAAGGAGTACAAATGGAAATTATCGCATAAAAATTATGAGTTAACTTATTTATGATTCTTTTCTAATCTGATGATGCAGGGGTAGCTACAAATGTACGTACAATATGTCAGTGAGAAAAGGATACTTGCTGATGGTTGTATGATAGGATACATCATACATCTCAAGTTCATTGTGAAGATTCAAGAGCCAAGAGAGATGCTATGTATTTGGGAAAAGGTTAAAACTTGATATTTCTCGCTTGGTGGTCGTTTGGTCGAGCAATATTTTGCGGAGATCAATGAAATTATTAATTTGGGGTGTTGTTCTTCTCTGGAACTTACGGTGTGGCCACTGGTGCAAAAAAACCACATCCTTCATAGGATAAACTATATGCTTAAGTTTTGTTAAATAAAAGGATATAACGTGCAATTCTGTACGGAAGTTCGCATTGATTCGCTTCATGGAAGTTCAATATTTTTTTTTTTTTTGAAAAAAAAGGAAGAAGCCCCATCTGTTCCATTTCTTAACAAAATGAAACTTACACAAAACAAGAAATACCAAGCTTAAACTCAGCTCCATACTCTCTTCTGGAGCAAACCTTACACACATTATTCTAAACAACTGATAAAAGAAAGATCAACATCAAATTTGCCCTTGATTTTTCTTGACCCTTTCAAAGACATATCAACATCGAATTCCCAACAAATTAAAAAATAAGCAAATCTGATCTCAGGATGGCATTCTTCGATGTTAATGATCAACTGGCCAGGAGATTTTAGCTCTAAGGAGAATGAGTCTAGATGCCATGGGGATTTAATGAAACAAAGAAAATCATTTAATCTCAAAACCTACTTGCTCACTTTTAATCATCAAACTAGATTTTTTTTTTAGTTTGAAACAAGTGATAGAATTGTGTCCAGAGAGAAAATTCACCATGTCAATATTCCTCAAGGGTGTGTTTGGATGAGCATGGAATAAGGAATAAGAATAAGAAATTTCGGTATGCGTGTTTATTCAAATTCCTTATTCTTATACCATGGTTTTGTTAGTATAGGAATAAAGACCTAAATTCCTTATTCTTGTATTTTTTGGGTTGCACAAGAATAAGAATAAGCACACATACCGAAATTTCTTATTCTTATACTTTTCTATATTAATCGTAATGAGATTTTAATTAGAGCGCAGAATAAAAAAAGAATATTTTTATTACAAGGTAACAATAAATAATGCTTAAATAAGTTACATCACCATTAACTTTTATCTATTGGCATAAAAAATTTACTGGACAGAATCTTCCATTATATAAAATGCAGCTAACATGCAATTATTCTTCTACTAAGCAATTGGTAAATGCAATTGATAGGAAAAATTTTTGGAGCTAAGGGCTGATCCTGACAACTCTGACAAGTATGGAATGGATATACTTTTAATGGAAAGTGGTGGAAATTCTCATGGTTGGGCCTATGGATTGGACAATGCTTTTGAACCAAGCTCGCTGCCAACCAGCAACATAAGAAAGCATGAAAGGGAAATTGAATCTTAGTTCTAACTCAAGATGGAGTAATACCAATTACACATCTAAAGAGGACAGTTATGCTCGAGGAATAGGTTGTTTACTGAAGAGATTGCTCAACATGATAGATACGCAGTTGAAGAGATTGCATGACGTGATAGAGAAATAGCTGAACGTGAAAATTGCAATACTTTCCTAATCTAGGAATTGTACAAACTGAATGGCCATCCTTTGCCCACATACCGGGTAAGGAACCTCTTTCTTCTTGAGTCTCGAATTGTTATGATCTAACAAAGATGTACACACACAACTCAAATCACATTTTTATTAAGTGTACATGTAGGAATTTAATAGCTGATAATGGGTATCCAACTCGGTTGCATTTGATGGAACTACAAAGTTCATATGCTTATTCAGATTGCATGGATTTTGATTGTTAGGATTAAAATAAAGAACCAGAAATCAAATAGTATTACCGAATAGTATTATTGATGTACTTGGTTTGAATTTAATTTCTTCGGTTTGTATTCTTTAAATATTATTTGTCAACATTTTATTCATGATATTTTTTTAAATAATTATAATGGGTGCAACTAGCGATTAGGCTTATAGCAATGGGGGTGCAGCTAGCAATGGAGGGACATATGGTAATGTTTTTTTTTTTGACAAGCTAGGTAGTGGCTACCTAGAGAGAAGGAAAAAAGAAAAAGAGAAAAAAAGAGAAAAGCAGCAACAGGTCCCAACAAAGCTAAGAGTACTTAACAAAGAAAGTAGACTCGCTGACGATCCAATGTTGTACGGCTCCCAAGCGCCTACTCTGGTTCCGAAAGGTTCTGTTGTTTCTTTCAAGCCACAACCCCCATAAAGTCGTAGCAAAAAGTGCCTGCTTATCAGGTGAATTACTAGCTGAAGAGAACATAACCAAGAGTCTGTCCAAGAGACTAGCATTTGGTACTGGCACAGATTGGGGGTAACCTAGAACAGTCCAAAGACTACTCGAGAAGGGGCAATCAAGGAAGAGATGGCTTGCAGTTTCACAAGCTGTTTGAACACACATCACACAACCTTGTGCACACTGGATGTTTCTCTTTAAAAGCTGTTCTTGAGTTAGTAGTCTTCCATGTGCCAGTAGCAGTAAAAAAAATTTGACAGATGGGGAAATTTTAAGCTTCCAAACGAAGCGCAGAGGACTCAGTACTTTGCCAGCAAATACAAACGCCTTGTAAGTTGAAGCCACCGAGTATTTTCCATGGCTGGTCCATCTCCAAACAACTCAGTCAGGCAGCCTTGAGAAACTAAAGGAGGAGGCAAGACCGACGAGGTTTGCCTGCTGCAGTGTTTGGGGTGCAGGCAACAGCTCATGCAACAGAGGAATAGCAGCACGTAGAGTAATGAAACGCCTTGAAGGCGGCTTGAAATGGGGATGGCAGAAGAACAAGGTTGTACCTCCCCAATTATTATACCAAAATAAAGTATTCAAGCCAGATGTTACAACCGAGTTGGTGCTTAACTGGAAGTACAACCTTAAGGAGAGGAGATCTTTCCAAAAGAAAGAGCCAGTCAAATTCCATGCCAAAGGTGGTAAATTAACATCTCTTTTTGCAAAAAACCTGCTTGCAACTTTACCCCAAAGTGAGTCCGGGTTATTATGCAGGCGCCACCACCATCGTAAAAGCAAAGCTATGTTGTGTAAGCGTAGATCTAGAAGACCAAAACCCCCTTAAGGCTTCGGCAAGCACACACGATCCCAAGATAGCAAATGCAATGACCTACCCGAATTGTTGGAGGAGCCCCAAATGAAATCCCTCCTTAATCTGTCTAGAGCCTTAATAACCCAAATCGGTAGTTTGAAAACCGACATAAAGTAGATCGGTATGGTCGAAAGGACCGAACTTGCAAGAACTACCCGTCCTGCCCTTGATAACAGAGAGCTTTTCCAACCTGCTAGTTTGCACTGCACCTTATCGATTAATGCTTGGTACATTAGTCGTTCAGGCTTGTGCAAAGTAAGGGGTAAACCTAGATAAATGAAAGGCAAAACTGTTGCCTGCATTTGTAAAATTGCCTTAACTCCTTCCCGTTGTTGTTCTGTAAGGTTGAAGGTTATGAAGCAAGACTTTTGTAAGTTGAGACTAATGCCCGAAACCAAAGAGAAGGCATTTAGAACATGCTTAGCCAATTGTACCGCTGTGCCTTTAGCAGTTGAGAAAAACATCGTATCATCAGCGTACTGGAGTAAGAAGAAAGGCTCGTGAAACTTGTCGGAGATGCCGTGCGGTAGCATCACAGCTGCAGATTGAAACATCCTGTTAAGGACGTCCACTGCTAAATTGAACAGGAGGGGAGACAAAGGGTCACCTTGGCGGAGGCCACACTTATGCCGAAACGGAGTTCCTACACATCCATTTACCATGACAGAGGAAGAGGAGGTGGAGAGAAGCTGCTCGATCCAGAGAACGAAGGTTTCAGGGAAGCCTCTTTGTCGCAACACGGCAAGTAGGAACGGCCAAGCAACCGAGTCAAAAGCCTTTTTGAAATCCAACTTGAGCATTATAGCCGGCTCAGTTTGCTTTTCGATCGAATAAATCATTTCTCTTGCCACAATAAAATTTTCAGTAATCAATCTCCCTTTCAAAAAGCCAGTTTGAGTTTCAGGTATCAGGGAGGAAATGCAAGAGGCAAGCCTACTAGCGAGTACCTTTGAGATGAGCTTTGGTAAATAGGCAATCACACTTATTGGCCTGAAAGCTGAAAGTGTTGAGGCATGCTGTTCCTTTGGAATAAGTACCAGATTGGCATGATTGTGGGTATCCATATGCAAAGTGCCGTTGAAAAGGGACTCAAAGAGATCACACAAATCTTGCTTTACCAGTGCCCAGTTCATCTTATAGAATTCATTAGGGATTCCATCCGGCCCGGAGCTTTTGTCATCAGACAAAGCAAAAACCGCATTTCTAATCTCAGATTCTGTGAACCGATCAGCTAGTTGTGACAAATCAGGTCCAAAATCAGGGTAGAGAGTTGCAGGATTAAAATCCATAGTTGCTTTTTCAGTTCCTAGAAGTTGAGTATAGTAGTCTGTGAAAGCTTTGCAAATTTGGTCTGAAGAAGTTAATTGAGCATCTTCAGACGAGAGCACAGATACGTGATTACATCGCCTTCTTGAGGTTGCCAAGGAGTGGAAGTACTTGGTGTTACGATCACCACACCGTATCCACCTAGCACGAGATCTCTGCCGCCATCTTACCTCCAGGACATTTGCTAGTTCAAAGGCACACTCTCTAGCCATAACTCTTAGCCGGAATTCTAGCGCAGTTAAAGAGCGACGCTCCTCAATTGCGTCCAGGCATTGCACTACAAGCTTTGCATTTTTTAGAAACACAGCGAGATTGGAGAAGTTTGACAAATGCCAAGTACGCAACGCTTTATGGAGGCACAAAATCTTTCCATTGATTCTTTCTAGAGGTGGGCCGTCACAAGTCAACGTACGCCAAATCATATCAGTAATCCGACTCGCCTCTCTATAACGTAGCCAGGAGAGCTCAAGCCTAAAAGGTTTAGGTGCACTCGCCAGCTGTCTACACTTAAGAAGCAGCGGGGTGTGGTCCGAAACAATTGCAGGCAGATGATTGAGCTTGATGAAAGGGTAATCCTCATTCCAATTGCAAGAGATTAAAACTCTGTCCAATCTAGAGAGTATCGGATTTGGTTGCTTATTGGACCAAGTGAAGGTTTTATTTTCAAGGGGTAAGTCCAGAAGGTGATCTTCATCTATGAAATTATTAAAAGAGGTCATTGCCACAAAATCAAGACACAAGGTTGAGAGTTCAGTTGCCCAACGAACCACGTTGAAGTCCCCTGCCACAATCCACATACCAGGAGAGAGGCGTGAAGTGTACATGAGCTCACTGAAAAAAGGATGCGCTGCGCATGTAAACTAGGGCCATAAACACAAGTGACTAGGAATTGCTTGTTGGTTCTACTGTCCAGAAGCAAGGCAGAGCACGAATGAGAGGTAACCCAAGAGTTAATTAAGGTAAAGCATCGCTTCCAGCAAATCACACAACCCCCACGGGTATGAATGGCATCTAAAGAAACTACACTATAAGAGAAGAAAGTAGGAAGAAAGGTTTGTGCCAAAAAGCAATCCACATTATCTAGCTTAGTTTCTTGTAAACAAACTACATCGCCTCGCGATGTGCGAATTAAGTCTGAAACAATTCTTCTCTTAGAAACATCCCCTAGACCCCTAACATTCCAAGTAACCAAATTAAAGGGCTTACAATTCATTTAAAACAAGAATGCCTCAGAAAATACAAAGCAAAGCTTGTGCTGGGGAACTAAGCAGAGGAGAGATCCTCAGGGGAGCTTGCATCTAATTCAAGCCTATAACCATACTCGAAAGAGCCAGCATCCGCTTCGCTTGTTTCTGCTTGATTTCTTGTGCTCTGCTTTGCCCTCTTTGCCGGGTTTTTCAAAGGACTGACAACCTGTTGCAAATCTGCATTAGTAGCAGGCCGCAAAACAATTCTATTGCTGGGAGCTTGGGCCTGGCATGAAAACTGGGCCTGGCAAGATAATTCTAGGCTTCTAACTGGCCCTTCAGGATTAAAAACCACTAAAGCCTTACTACTCACTCCAATTAGACTTGCAAGATCTAAAGATTCACTAAAAGTAACAGGCACATTAACAAAATCTACCGGGTCTAGCTTAGAAATGACTTGCACTTCTTTTTTACTAGCTTTTGATTTAGCCATTCTTGGTAGAACTTGTCTTTTTTGAGACTTTGCACAGTTGCTTTTAGAGTTGGTGGGCACCAAAGACAAATCAGTTATAGGAAAACCAGCTTGCTGAGCAGGGGGGTCTGGTTGGGAGTACACAGACTCAGGAAACAGGGTGTCGCTAGCTGGTTGAGTAAAAAGGGAGGGAGAAAAGACAAGAGAGGAAGGGATCAGAACCTGTGCTGCCTCATCCTCCAACGGCAGCAGACGCTTGTTTGGACGCTGAGCAGAGGGCGTGCCAACAGCAGCTCTGAGCTCCATCTCATCTATCTATTTTGGATAGTTGCTTAGCTGTACAGCCCCTTAGCAGGGTTGGTACCAAATCAGAAGCTGTGATTGAACTCGCACCCGACCCTCCACCACTATCGGATCCAGATCCAACAGTAGACTTTGCCTTGCCACTTTGTGCCTTAGGTTGAGCAAAGGAGCCTTCTCCTAACAGATCCTTGCCCGACCCGTTAGTCAGATTGGTAGACCTGCTAGCGTTTTTGTTGACTGAAAAATTCCTTTTCAGGATCGCAACTCCGCCGTTCGCCGGTCGTTTCCCTTTGTCGGCCCCTTTTTTTGCACAAGCCAGTGCAGCAGCTAAGTCATCTGGTAACGCTGCTGGGTCAACCGTCTGAAACAGATTCTGGAGCTCAGTCAACTTGAAGGTGTAAGAAACTTCGCCGTCGTTGCATTCTGTGCTACCAGAAGCAGGAAAATCAGCATCCTTGGGGGGTGAGATCTGACGATTGCTGGGTCGAACGACCAACGGCGGGGGAATGGGAATGTCATTCACAGAGTACACCTGACCTTGAACCCAGCGGTCTATGTACAGAGGCACCTGGTAACCTATAGCCCCAGCCGTCAGCTCCAAACGGTGCGGGATTACTGTGAGGTCATGAACTGCAATCGCGGCATTCCAAACCGCTAAGTTACCAAGGCTCTTGGAGGTAATCGTTCCCAAATAAGTGCCAAACCTACTCACTGCATTAACAATACATTCCTCCTCCCACAGCTGAGTTGGTATGCCAACCAACTTGACCCACACCTTGAATCTTGGAAGGGAAACTTCCCCATCCATATGTGGTGACCAGAGGGCCGCAGAGAAACCTCCGTCCCACCAGGTTTCAGGGAAGGCAAGGCCAACATCATAGGCAGCCACATGCTCAGGGAATGTGACAATAAAACGACCTCTTGAGAGGTGACCAACTGTTACCTGGCGAGCAGTAACTAACCCAGTGGAGGCAACCCAATTGGCTACCTCATCCAAGGAGTACTCAACCTCAGAATCTTGGGGTTGTGAGATAACCAGGGCTTTGGATAGCATCAGAACCCGCTTGAAGTAGGAGGCATCCCTCGATATGTAGCATTTGACAGAGTCAGGTCTGTCTGAGTGTGGTGGCAGCACGTCAGAGGTTTTGGAGGAGTCGAAGAGGTCTTGGAAATCTGGTTCTTCCTCCAAAGCTGGGACTTGGCGTGGAACCCACCTGGAAGTTCCAGCAGTGGTGGGTCTGCTCCTAGTGGGCTTATGCTGGCGTGGTGGGTGTCGTGCAAGAGGTTTGTCTCTTGGAGCAACAGATCTGGTGTATCGAGGCTTCCGGCACTCAGTGTAGTCATGGTTCAACTCCCAGCAGTTGGCACAGCGGCGAGCCTTGGAGCACTTTGGGGCCGTGTGCCCCTTGGTGAAGCATCTGAAGCATCAATTGTGCCAGTCAGGGTCTTCTAGCTTGGGTGGGAAGCGCAAGGTGGTTGGGCTGTCAGGAGAGGTGATAAGCATCGGTTGCCTAGGACGAGTGGGGTGAGGGATGACAGGAGGAAAGTGGCGTGGTTGAGGTGGAGGTGGTTGAGCTTTGGAGGTGGAAGGGCGCGAGCTAGGGTTTTTGGATGGGGCTGCAGAGGAGGTCGATTTCAGGGCCTGAGCATAAGAGGGTTTGCCGCCGAGAGAGAGGGCAGAAGTCTCCTGAGGTGGGTTAGGCACGGAGCTGGAGGGAGCATCCCTGGTTCGGCGGCGTGGTTGAATCGTTTGCCATCCTTCGATATCCATATCTGCGAGGATCGCCTTAGAAATCGCCTGTACGGAGAGCTCACCTAACCAGCAGTCTTGATAATCTCCGGGCATATGGTAATATTGAAAAGACCAACTTCTACAATAACTTCTCCGGTGGGGTCAAATTCAGTACACAATTGAATAATGCAAATTTGGATATGTAATCGGTAGATGTAGGATTCGTTTTTAGGTTTTCATGGAGATTTACGGGATTATAATTATTGGCAGATATTATGATATTGTGCATAATATCTGCCAATAATTATAATTCCTATATTCCCATAAATTTCTTTGAAAACCTAAAAACAAGTCCAACATCTATCAATTAAATATCCAAATTTGCACTATTCAATTGTGTACTGAAATTGACACCACCGAAAAAGTTATTGTAGACGTTGGGGTTTTCAACATTGCTATGTGCAGCTCCATTGCCAGCTGCACCCTCGTTGCTATAAGGCTCGTCACCATCCTCACCACTTATAGTTATTTTTAAAAAATTATGAATAAAATATTAACAAATAATATTTAAAAAATGAAAACTGAAAAAATTAAATTCATACTAGGTACATTAGTAATACTATTTGATTTTTTGTTCTATGTTTAATCCTAACAATCAAGATCCATGTAATCTTATTAAGTACATGAACTTATAGTTTCATCAAATGCAATCAAGTTGGATACCCCTTATCGTTGTTAAATTCCTACGTGTATCTTTAATAAAAATGTGATTTCAGTTATGTATGCACATCTTTGTCAGATCAGAACAATCTGAAACCCAAGAAGAAAGAGGTTCCTTACACGTTATGTGGGCAAAGGACGCCCATTCAGTTTGTACAAATTCATGGATTAGGAAAGTGTTGTAATTTTCATGTTGATCTACTTGTCTGTCACGTCGATAAATCTCTTCTGCTCCTTGTCTATCACGTTGAGCAAATCCCTTCTGCTCCTTGTCTATCACGTTGAGCAATGTCTTTAGTAAACAATCTTTTCCTCGAGCATAGCTGTGAGCTCTTTAGTTGTGTAATTGATATTGCCTCCTTGTTGAGTTAGAACTGAGACATAATTTGATTCCCTTTCACGCTTTCTTATGTTGCTAGTTGGCAACGAGCTTGGTTAAAAACATTGCCCAATCATTGGCCCAACCATGAGAATGTCCACAACTTTCTTTTAAAAGTATATCCATTCCACAATTGTTAGAGCTGTCATGATCAACCCTTAATTAGCTCCAAGAATTTTTCATATCTTTACTAATTGCTTAGTAGAAGAATAATTGTATTTTAACTGCATTTTATATAATGGAAGTTTGATGTAATGGAAGGTTCTATCTAATAAATTTGTTTTGCCAATAGATAGAAGTTGATGGTGATGTACCTTATTAAACCATTGTTTATTGTTACTTTGGTATATACATAAAATAACAATCTTGTTCTTATTCTACGCCGGAATTAAAATATCATTACAATTAATATAGAAAAAGTATAAAACAACAAATTAAATACTTGGGCAATATTGGCATGGTGAATTTTCTCTCTGGACATAATTGTATATATCACATGTTTCAAATTCAAGAAAATCTAGTTTGATGATTAAAAGTGGCCATGTTGGTACATAAGTAGATTTTTGATTGATCGATATGATGATATTCATATTGAATATTTCTAAACCAAAACTACCAAATCCTGTTTGACTTCTACTTAGTGATCGAGTGATACTGTGATTAGATCTTTTGGATGATGAATAATTATATTGACATATATATGATTATTTTAGCTTATTGTAAAGTTGTGCTCCATAGTTTCCTTGCGTTGGATTTGAGTATACATGACAATTTAACACTATTTGAAATTTCTCCTGAATTGAGGTTGATAAATATTTGTATCTTCCGATTCGTGAAAGGTGATATTAATTTCATAAATCTACCTTGATGACATCCAATATGTTGTTGTTGAGTATAGACCACATTCCCTTCATTTCATGGTTCCGTAGGAACCAGATTTGTCAGTTATATTAATCAGGATCTAGGCCTAGGATTCATGTCTACTTAATCGAGTGCTCAAGTTATTAGTTCATGAGTCATTGAAGTAGTGTTGCAGCAGAACTTAAAACTTAGTTATTGGTTCTCTCCATTCTCCATGTTTATATCCAATTGTATCACTTGGATTTGATAGCATACACCCTGAATTAGAACTTATTCATATCCATTCCGTTTTAGAATTTCAACGAAAATCTGTCCCTTGCACCGAGGGGTATTAGGAATAAAAAAAAATAATAATACCACCACCCCTATAGGTTCTCGTAGCCGTCCTCATTAAATCTTGTAAATGCTTGTACATAATTGTGTACGAGATATTCTATAAGACCATGAAAGTTGAAATGACCACCAAAACATAATATTTATTGGAAATTACATATACCACAAAAAAATAATAAAAAGAAGCATAACAAATTAGACTTACGTAAACTTCCTCAGACTTGTTATCATCAAATTTCATGGAGTCGATGTTGCGATCGATTTGTGGGCAATTGTTGTTGATGTTGCGTTTTTAGGCCGACATCGCATCATTGCCACCTTGATTAGAATCAGCAATCTCAAACTACTGCCTGGGCTATGTATTAGTTTCTTTCTCACGGTCTCACCATATCTGCTAGCATGTGCCCTCTTGAGACATTTCCTCGTTGTTGTCGTTGTGTTCTTTTGATACCAAAAGGTTAACTAATCTAGTACTAAAATTAATCTAGTACAAATATCAAAAATTAAAAATAATTAATCTAGTACTAATAAATAAGGACAAATGTGTGTTCGTCAATTTGTGTTAATAGGAGGGCTGAATAACGGACAAGTTCTTTTTATTTTTTTTCAACCAATCTTTCAATCCAACTCAATTATACTAAGCTAAAAAAAATTCAGTTGACACATTCGTAATCCAACCCATATAAAGTTTTATCTACAGATTTAAACGGGTTATGATTTATATGTAAATAATTTTCATTTTATATAAAACATCATAAACAATTGAAAATCATAAATTATTTGTCTTACGATTTTGTATTTTGTATTGTACATAAAATCAATCTCAACAAAAGATAAATAAAATAATCAAAAGGTATATTCATCTCCGTATTTTTCAAAAGTGAATCATTCGAAGCATTTTATGGTTGTTTCTTTAGAGTTGTCATCGAGTTTCAAGGCTTTAATAACTAAAAATAATTTTAATTTACGAATAGAAAAAAAAGATCGAGAGTAAAGATAAAGATAACCTAAAAATAAGAAATAAAAATTACCCAGATCAAGCGATGGCAAATGAGCTTCGAGGGAGCTAATGACATGGGGCGAGAGCCGAGAACTGATTTGGGGTAAAAAATGAATTATTTTTTTTCGAAATTTTTAAACTGACTCTCATGAGTCGTGATTGTAGAAAGAACTCTTAATTATAGAAGCTGATTTGGAGTGGAAAAATTACATTAGATGCTTGGGTCGTGGATGATGAACTTCTCAAATCTTACGGCTAAGATTTTAGATTGCAGAGGAAGAAAGAAGTTTCTATTGAAATTTCTCATTTACTAAAATTTTTGTGGCAAATTTTATAAGTTTTGGTGCAGTTGGTTAAAATGGATGAATTTTTCTATTTTTGTTTGTCATATAAATAAATAAAGATAATAACTGACTTAATTTGTGAATAATTAGGAAAGAAGTTAATTTAAGTAATGCACTTTATAATATTTTATTGGATATAATCATATATTTGGACAAATGTAATAATTGTGTACGCACTTCACAAAATTAATGGTATGATAAACTTGTACTCTTTTTTTTCCACTACACATTATATCACATAATGAATGATTACATAGCAATGAAAAATAAAATTTTCCTTCCATGCAATATTATTATACTGTTGTCATGTGAACTTGGATTATACAATTTTTTTTTCATTTGAATAAAACACACATACTATATTTCTTTTTGTCATGAATAGATCGTACATATTATCTTACAAAGAACCTAAACATTCAAGTTTACTTATAAGATGTTGCGATTCATTTATGATGGAATTATATAATTAATTGTGACTTTAAATTATTTACGATATATGACGTTTCTTACATGTTGGTCATATTCAAGAAATATAAATAATTATATTTTTTTTTATGCCAAAATACCACCATTTGCGCTAGTGGTACATATTAGTCATCTAATTTAATTTTGTAATTAGATTACGTTTAATTATAGAAATTGTGATATGAATTATTATTATTATTAATGTTGTATCATTGTTATAATAAAAAATTATCATGTATCATTATATAAATTATTGATATTTTATTATTATACATCACTTACAATTTTCATGAGTTAATTAATTTGGATTCTTTATCTAATGCAAAAAGTGTGTATAAAAAATTGAGTCATTAATTTTGAGCCTAGTATTTTAGATATATCATTTGTATTTTCTATAAATATATTTGAAAAATGTTATATGAATTTTAGCAAAGCTAAGTATTCGATCAAAAAATAAATAATTCTTCCTGCAATAGCAATTGTAATTTGCAAATATCTAAACGTTGATTATACACATCCTTTGATTGAAATTTTTAATTATTTTTTTATTATTTATGTGAAAACAGTAATTTTAAAACTTTTAAAATTGAATTCAATAAATTGATTAATGTTAAGGTAAAATAAAATTGGCAACAAATTAAAATTTTAAAGATAAATTTTCAGAAATATAAGCCTATGATTGAATGAATAATATTATTATTAAATAAAAATTGAGCTAAACTAAAATTCAGAAACTTTGAAATTTCTAGACTGTCTGATCTGTCCACCTATTTCTAGATTTATCTCCGTCTTTGGATCTCCTTCTTTTAACTTGCCACATGAAATCCTGAAGCTCAAATCCCTCTCTCCTCTCGTTTAACCGGAACCGCAACATCCTTTTGTTAGAGGACAAGAAACTAAATTTCTTTCATTTTTTTTCAGTGAATTCGGCTAATGGTTTAATTAAAGGTAGAGAAGTTGCACGCACCATAAATTTCCTATTCTCGTGTTTGATCTTCTTTGCAATTGTCTGGTACTCAATCTCATCCAGTATGTCCTCTGCTTCATCATAAGTATTCTTGAGCCTTTGAAGCCATACCTTGAGCCGGGGCATGCCAATGGCGGTCTCTTCTGATGCTGTCGTGGCGATCACAAGACGCGGATGGTAAATGTCCACGAGATCTTTCAGCTCGCTTGGCACATCCATCCCGACATAGGAAAAGCCCTTATGGATGAGCTTTTTCATAGCAGGAGAAGCAATCACCCGAAGTCCCGAAGGCCTGCAACCGCAAGCGATTCAGCAATTGCCATTTTTCTGAAATTATTTACGCAGATTTGTTAAGAGTAAGAATTAGAGATTTTTGCAAATTATGACATAAATAGATAAAAAGACAATAGTACACGGGTTTGATCAGAAATTTAGCGTTGTAGCGGCGCTAATGGTATCGTTTGATAGATGTCTAGCTGTGTCTGGCTTATGGCATATTTAATGGGTCGTTTGGATCGCTTAGGAATAAGAGAAATAGTCTATTTTTAGGCGAAAAATATTAAAAAGTGTGTAACATTGTGAAGAGTTTGGATAGTTAGGAATAAATTTCCGTCTAGAAAGATATTATCCCTCTTATTCCTAAGCGATCCAAATGACCCCATCTATAATCTATAATCTATAATCTATAGTATAATATAATCTGCGTGAATTTTTTGTGCGGATTTTAAAGCAAAACACAAGCTAAAACACCGAAAACAGATCCTATCCGTTGCTTTTTTTAAAAAAAGTTTTTAATTTATGCCGTTTATCCTATTCGTTGCGTAGCTTCGATTTCTTCCCCGTGTTTAACTTTATCATTTACTGCCTCGGCGCTTCTTCAGTTTTTTCTTTTAATTCTCAATTTTTCTTCTTAATTCTTCATTTTCTCATTTTGTTTCTCGTGGAGACAAGAAGAGCAGTGGGATAGAGTCATAGAGAAAGAACTAGCGATGGCAGAAGCGGAAGGAAGGGACACAGAGGAAGGCATGCCTCCAGTAGACCCGACTACGGTTCCTCAGCAATTGTTTCTCCGAGCTTTTTGCTCCAGTGTCGACCTCACCGCCATCCTGCCCATCATCAAGGCTGACGTCAAGGATCCCCTCTCCTCTCTATTCCATCTCCACTGTCGATCAAATCTTACTCAACCGCTGCTTACCCATTTCTAATTTCACGCCTCAATCATCCACTTCCCAATCCCAACAGCGGTCATCTCTCTGTCTGCAACTCCGCCAATCACGTTCCAATCCCAAACTCCAGTACTCTTTCTCTCTTTTTCTTTCCTTCTCTCTCTATCGCTCTATTCTTATATTAATTTTGAGAAACAATCAATATGAACCAATATTTGTGAAATTGCAGGGGGAAGGTATACAAACTGTTGCTGATTAGTAAGTCTGTAGATTCAGAAAAACAGATTTTTTGAGTCGTTAACTATTTTTAGCATTAGTCATGATATTGTGCTCAGTTTAGTTATCAACACTTACAATTTAACTTGAATTAATACAGTTATATATCTGAGAACTCTTTAATCAGTTTGAATTAAAAATAATGATTTCATTGGTGCATGTTGAAATCCTTCTTAGCACATGCATGCCTTAGTTTACAATGGTGAATTGTTGGATATTTAACAAGTGTTGTGAGCATAAGGAACCAAAGGTTTCAGAAATCGATTTAGTTATTATACCAGATTTAACAAGTAATCATGGTAGACCTTGATGACTGTCGTGATGCATTTTCTACAAAATTAAACTCCTATTTTCAAATGTTATTTATTCTTCTTATGTTCAGTGATTTTTTTATAATTTTACATATTTTGACTTAGAGGTGGGTGTTCAAGATCATGGGCTTCATGTTAGCGACACTACAACTGTTGTCAGGTACAATTTTTCTTGCCTCGCCATTCATGTGTTTATTCATCTAATTTGATTGTTTAATTATTTTTCTTGTTTGCGTTCTTTTTTATTTGTATAATATTTTCTTTTAATCACAGATATTTTTATTGGATTTGAAGTCTATTAGAAATTAGGGGCTGATAAGCAATGTTATAAATATGAACATTGAAAAAATTAGAGTATGATAAAAAATAATAAACTATGTATTTGAGCTATATATAATATTTTTTCGATTAATAGTGCTATTGTTATAAGCGATAACAAGAAATGGATATGTAAAAAGTGAAACTTTGTGAGCAATTCTTCTTTTTTTTTTGTCTACGTTATTCATCTTTTAATTTCAAATCTGAACTGAGACTAAGTACGATTGGGCTATATTTTTACAAGGTTTATAACATTTTGTTGTTCCTTGGTATTTTCTTTAATTTCAGATCGGAACTGAGGACTAAGAGAAGCAACATCGACTGCAGGAACATCTTTGCTTCAACCTCTTGCAGACTATCATTTTCTTCGAGAGGTAAAATTTATAAGGACAATCGAACTGTTCTGACATAAGGAAGTCTTTGGATTTTAATGAATTTCTATGACTTTTACTACAACTGGTGATTGAAGATTAATCCGTATGTTTAATTTTTTTTTATTAGGTGTGGACCGTGTGGTATCTCCTATTTAAATTCTACCAAATACATATCAGTAAGAGGTTTATGATTTCTTTCATATTATTTATTATTATCTAATAGACAATCAATATCAGATAGTGTTTATTTATTCACTATTAATCAATATGAAGAACCTCACTGATGGCAAAGTTGCGATATATGAACCTGACATTGGTTCAGTTAATTAAACACCCATATTGAAATTTAAAAATATAGACCAGCCTATATTTTGTGGCGTATTCATATATAATTTTGTATGTGTCATATTATACTAGACCGGTGAAGACCCGTTACGTCATAATACACGATGGCAAATGTTGCCATCGTGTATTATGATTTTTTCACTCTTCCATGGTCTCTCTACATTTTTCTTCGAATAGGTTTTACCCCATTTCTCTTTTGCCTGATGGCGCCCTTCTCTCTTCATCGCCCCTCTTCATCATCTCTCTACCTCTTCCATTGCCTTTTCCGGGTGGTTCTCCGTCTCAGTGGCTCTTTCTCTCCATGGCCTATGCGAGTTCTCCTCTCTCTATCGCCTCATGTAGAAATTCAAGTCGAGACAGATTTTGTTTCTTGCGATCCATGGCTAGATGCACAAATCCCACTTGATTGATTATGACAAGGCTAGTTTACCTATTTTTATACATTTTTTCGCATTTTTCTGTTTATTTTTGTAGCTAGGTCTTTGTTTTTATTTTACGTCTCAAATTTTTGGGTGGGTGTTTTTGTTTCTTTTCATGAGAGTTCCCCCACACCAAATAATAATAATAATAATAATAATAATAATAATAATAATAATAATAATAATAATAATAATAATAATAAAAAATAAATAAATAAATAAAGTCCACTTGGCGCACACAATTCATCAGCCTCTCACACCCCTCGAACTGAACACCATATCAAACTGGAAATTTAAAAAAAATAAATAAAAATCTAAATACTTGACATGGCAACAGAAATAGTTGAATTATTTTTGGGCGATCCTCTTTTGTGATTCTTTATTTTTATGTGTGATTCAGGGTTGTTGCATTGTGTTCCTGACTCCTGACTATTTACTCCCAACCAATGATATTTTGACTGTATTTGATTTTTTCATGCTATTTATAAGATGTGATTTCTCATGTGTTTTATTTTATGATAGGAAGATTTAAGGATTGAGATTCAATAATTTTTCATATTCTTGCTTTTATCATTTTAGAAATTTGGAATTATTACCTTTCCTACAAATCTTATTATATGACTCAGTTTTGTTTAAAGAAATTGAACTCTTAGGTCCATTTAGTACTGATGCCGTTACTTTATCATTTGGTTGGCTATTCTGTACCACTTAGTATATTTATATGATATATCATATATATGGGAGCAAATTTTAGTTTCGTTGACCCTTCGATTTAATTTCAAAATTTTTAAGGCAAGACAACTCATTTTCTTACCAACCATGGATAGATGCACAAATCAAAGGAATCTTTGATGCTTCCAATATTATTTTGTATGAAATGTGCTTCAAAGCTATATTTAAATACTATTTATTTTCCTTATATAGTGCTTAGAGAAATCAAATTGTTATCAAAACCGTCATTATTGTCGCACTCTCCATTAATTTTATATCTACTGCATAGGTCATCCCTATCTGTGAAATTTTGTGAAAAAATGATCCTTCTTCTCTTTTCTTTTTATCTAGGTTATTGATTATCGATCTTTTAATTTCAAATCTAAACTGAGTCCAGGTACTATTGGTGCTATATTTTTGGGAGGTTTGTAATTGTTGGTTGTTCCTTGGTAATTTCTTCAATTTCAGATCTGAACTGAGGAAAAAAGGGAGTGATTTCAACTGCAGGACATCTTTTATTTCTTTTATATTGTGTGCTGCTGATTTTGAAGGAACAACCAAACAAACATCTTTTGGATGGTGGTTTCAGTATATTCATCTCTTACAATTAGGTAACTTAATTTCTTTTTTCTTATTTTTTTTTAAAAAACTTTGAAGCTAACAATGAGAAACAAAAATGAGATAAGCAGCCATGAATTGTTGAGGGAATGCATTTAAATGATTGAATATTTTTCATGTATTTTTTGTGCAAACTTCACTATATTAATTTCTCATGTTGGGTTCATGTATTTGTGAAACAGAAAGCTACACGTGTTATATGATAAGTCAACAAATAATTACACATCAATTGTTGCTTTAAGCATCAGTTTTTCTATTGTGAGTTTTTTTTTCTAATTTGAATTAATAATAATGTGATTTGTCTTTCTTTTTATTATAAAGTTAGAAATTGTATGGCTAATTTGTTTAATTTTTTCAAATTTTTGTCAATTTTGATCAGATCTTTTGGCATAGAAGATGTCAGTTGATGAGAGAGTGAATTCATATTGATTTTAGGTGTCTTGTTATATATTAGTAGGACCACTTGAGATCAGGTATGGCGGTACAGAAAGGTGGGAGAAATTAGGGCTGGTATGACACAAGTACAGGCTTGATACCAGTTGCATTCAAGGAAAGACATTGGTACAAGGGTAGGTTTTTTAGAATCAAAACAGTGAGGAGAAGGAAAAAATAATGTTTGTTATGGTGATTGTTAATTTTGGTGAGCTGATTTCTTAGTTGGTACAGTGGTTGGTACCAATGGATGCACAAGGAATTGGGTTTATACAAAAGGCATTTGTCAATACCATGACCGTTATCATGTTCGTTGACCAGTTTAGTTTAGAATTAGGTGAGTTTATTTTAGTATATTAAATTCTGCCTAAAGTTTCAAGTAACATATTGAATTTGATATATATCATGTCTTGAGTTTATTTTAGCTCATCAGAGGTGCTTTCTCCTCTTTTTAGTACATTCTAATAATTGTAAAATTATTTATCTTACATTCTGTAAGAGACATTTAAATTTTTCTTAATATTTAAACTTTTTATATAGTCTAGAATATATTTATGAGCTGACATATTCAATATGATTGGATTATACATTGTAATTATGCACATAATGTGCAGATTTGAAAGATTCTGAGTAAATTTGAACACTTCAAGCTATTTTACATTCATTTTAAGTCATTTTATCACAATAAACTATATTTATGCTTATTTATATAGTCTACAATAAGTTTACGAATTCACCGATTTAAAACAATTGGATTATACATTATAATTACGAATATAATGTGCAGATTTTAAAGATTTTGAGTATATTTGAGCATTTCAAGTGATTTTTCATTCATTTCAACTCCTTTGATCACAATAACCTCTATTTATACTCTTTATATTGTCTAGAATATGTTTATGAGGTCAATTATTCAAAAAATTGGTTTGTACAATGTAATTATTCACATAATATGCAGATTTTTCAGATTTTAGTATATTTCAGAATTTTAAGTGATTTTTCATTCATTTTAAGTCATTTGATCTCTATAATCTCTATATATGCTATATATATAGCCTAAAATATATTTATGCGGTCAATTAATCAAAAGAATTGGTTTATATGTTGTAAGTATTCACATAATGTGCAGATTTTACAGATTCTGAGTATATTTGAGCAATTTAAGCGATTTTGATCTCATTTTAAGTCTTTTGATCTCAACAATCTACATTGAACCTCTTTATATAGTCTAGAATATGTTTATGAGCTAAATTATTCAAAACAATTGCATTATACATTGTAATTATTCACATAATGTGCATATTTTGCAGATTCTAAGTTTATTTGAGCACAATTGATATTACATTCATTTTAAATTATTTGATGTCAATAATCTATATTTAAGCTCTTTATATTATCTAGAATATGTTTATGAGCTCAATTATTCAAAACGATTGGATTATACATTGTAATTATTCACATAATGTGCATATTTTACAGATTCTAAGTTTATTTGAGCATTTGAATTGATGTTGCATTCATTTTAAGTTATTTGTTGACAATGATCTATATTTAAGCTCTTTATATTGTCTAGAATATGTTTATGAGCTCACATATTCAAAACGATTGGATTACACGTTGTAATTATTGACATAATTTGCAGATTTTACAGATTCTGAGTATATTTAAGTATTTCAAGCAATTTTGCATTCATTTTCAGTTATTTGATGACAATAATCTACATTTATGCTCTTTATATAGTTTATAATATATTTATGAACTCATTTACCCAAAATGATTGGATTATACATTATAATTATTCAAAACATTTGCATATTTTACAGATTCAGAGTAGATTTGAGCATTTCAAGCGATTTTAAATTCATTTTAAGTCATTTGATCACCATAATCTATATTAATGCTTTTTATATAATCTAGAATATGTTTACCAATTCATTTATTCAAAAGCATTGGATTATACATTGTAATTTATCACATAATGTGCAGATTTTAAAGGTTCTGAGTATATTTGAGTATTTGAAGCGATTTTGCATTCGTTTTAAGTGATTTGATCACAATAATATATATTTAAGCTTTTTATTTTGTCTAGAATATGTTTATGATATAACTTATTCAAAACGTTTGGATTATACATTGTAATTATACACATAATATGCAGATTTGAAAGATTCTGTGTATATTTGAGCATTTCAAGCGATGTTGCATTCATTTTAAGTCATTTGATCATAATAAGCTATATTTATGTTTTTTATATAGTTTAGAATATGTTTATGAACTCACTTATTCAAAACGATTGGATTATACATTGTAATTATGCACATGATGTGCAGATTTTACTGATTCTGAGCATATTTGAGCATTTCAAACGATTCTACTTTCATTTTAAGTCATTTGAACACAACAATCTATGTTTAAGCTCTTTATATAGACTAGAATATATTTATGGACTTACTTATTCAATATGTTTATATTATACATTGTAATTAAGAAACATAATGTGCAGATTTTATAGATTCTGAGTATATTTGAGCATTTCAACCGATTTTGCATTAATATTAAGTCATTTGATCACAATAATCTATTTTAAGCTCTTTATATAGTATATAATATTTTTATGAACCATTTATTCAAAACAATTGGATTATACATTGTAATTATTCATATAATTTGCAGAATTTACCGATTATGAGTATATTTAAGAATTTCATGCGATTTTGCATTCATTTTAAGTTATTTGATGACAATAATCTATATTTATGCCCTTTATATGGTTTATAATATGTTTATGAACTCATTATTCAAAATGATTGGATTATACATTATAATTATTCACATAATTTGCAGATTTTACAAATTTTGAGTATATTTGAGCATTTCAAGCGATTTTAAATTCATTTTTAGTCATTTCATCTCAATAATCTATATTGATGCTCTTTATATAGTCTAGAATATGTTTACGAACACACTTATTTAAAAGCATTGTATTATACATTGCAATTTTTGACATAATGTGCAGATTTTTAAAGATTATGAGGTTATTTGAGCATTTCAAGCGATTTCACATTCGTGTTAAGTCATTTGAATACAATAATATATATATTTAAGCTCTTTGTTTTGTCTAGAATATATTTATGATATAACTTATTCAAAACAATTTGATTATATTTTTGTAATTATGCACATAATGTGCATATTTGAAAGATTCTGAGTATATTCGAGCATTTCAAGCAATTTTGCATTCATTTTAACTCATTTGATCACAATAAACTATATTTATGATTTTTATATCGTCTAGAATATGTTTTTACGAAACAATTGGATTATACGTTGTAATTACGAATATAATATGCAGATTTTAAAGATTTTGAGTATATTTGAGCATTTCAATCGATCTGCATTCATTTTAACTCATTTAATCACAATAATCTATATTTATGCTCTTTATATAGTCTAGAATATGTTATGTGGTCAGTTATTCAAAAAAATTGGTTTATAAATTGTAATTATTTACATAATGCGCAGATTTTACAGATTCTAAGTATATTTGAGCATTTTAAGCGATTTGCATTCATTTTAAGTCATTTGATCACAATAATATATATATATTCTTTGTATAGTCTAGATTATGTTTATGCGGTCAATTATTCAAAAAGATTGGTTTTATACATTGTAAGTATTCACATAATGTATTTTAAGCGATTTTGCTCTCATTTTAATGTATTCACATAATGTATTCTAAGTATATTTAAGCATTTTAAGCGATTTGCATTCATTTTAAGTCATTTGATCACAATAATTTATATATATTGTAAGTATTCACATAATGTATCTAAGTATATTTGAGCATTTTAAGCGATTTGCATTCATTTTAAGTCATTTGATCACAATAATTTATATATATTCTTTGTATAGTGTAGAATATGTTTATGCGGTCAATTATTCAAAAAGATTGGCTTTGTACATTGTAAGTATTTACAGATTCTGAGTATATTTTTGCATTTTAAGCGTTTTTGCTCTAATTTTAAGTCTTTTGATCACAACAATCTATATTTAAGCTCTTTATGTAGTCTAGAATATGTTTGTGAGCTCATAATTCAAAATGATTGGGTTATACATTGTAATTATTCACGTAATGTGCATAATATACAGATTCTGAGTATATTTGATCTTTTCAAACGATTTTCCATTCAATTTAAGTCATTTGATAATAATCATCTATATTTAGGTTCTTTATGTAGTTTAGAATTTATTTATGAACACACTTGTTCAAAATGATTGGATTATACATTGCATACACACATAATTTGCTGATTTTACAAATTCTGTGTATATTTTGGCATTTGAAGAGGTTTTGCATTTATTTTAAGTTATTTGATGACAATAATCTATATTTAAGCTCTTTATATAGTCTAGAATATGTTTTTGAGCTCACATATTCAAAATGATTGGATTATACATTGTAATTATTCACTTAATATACGGATTTTACAATTTCTGAGTATATTTGAGCATTTCAAATGATTTTGTATTCATTTTAAGTCATTTGACCAGAGTAATCTATATTTATGATCTTTATATAGTTTAGAATATGTTTCTGAACTAAGTTATTCAAAACGATTGGATTAAACATTGTAATTGCGCACATGATGTGAAAATTTTAAAGATTCTGAGTATATTGGGGCATTTGAAGCGATTTTGCATTCATTTTAAGTTATTTGATCACAATAATATATATTTAAGCTCTTTAAATAGTCTAGAATATGTTTATGATATCACTTATTTAAAACAATTGGATTATACATTGTAATTATGCACATAAAATTCAGATTTGAAAGATTCTGAGTATATTTAATCATTTCAATCGATTTTGCATTAATTTTAAGTCATTTGATCACAATAATCTATATTTAAGCTCTTTATATTGTGTAGAATATGTTTATGAGCTCAATTATTCGAAACGATTAGATTATACATTGTAATTATTCACATATTGTGCAGATTTTACAGATTCTGAGTATATTTGAGCATTTGAAGCGATTTTGCATTCATTTTAAGTTGTTTGATCACAATAATCTATATTTATGCCCTTTATATAGTCTAGAATATGTTTATGAGGTCAAGTATTAAAAAAGATTTGTTTATACATTGTAATTATTCACATAATGTGCAGATTTCACAAATTCTCAGTATATTTGAGCTTTTTAGGCGATTTTGTGTTCAAAATAAGTAATTTAATCATGATAATCTATATTTAAACTCTTTATATAGTTTAGAATATGTTTCTGAACTCACTTATTCCAAACGATTGGGTTATACATTATAATTATTCACATAATATATGGATTTTACAATTTCTGAGTATATTTGAGCATTTCAAACGATTTGGTATTCTTTATAAGTCATTTGACCACAGTAATCTATATTTATGATCTTTATATAGTTTAGAATATGTTTCTAAACTAAGTTATTCAAAACGATTGGATTATACATTGTAATTGCGCAAATGGTCTGAAGATTTTAAAGATTCTGAATATATTGAAGCATTTCAAGTGATTTTGCATTCATTTTAAGTTATTTTATCACAATAATCTCTATTTAAGCTATTTATATAGTCTAAAATATGTTTATGAGCTCAATTATTCAAAACGATTGGATTATACATTGTAATTATTCACATAATGTGCTTATTATACATATTTCTATGTTTATTTGAGCATTTCAATTGATTTTGCATTCATTTTAAGTTATTTGATAACAATATTATATATTTAAGCTCTTTATATAGTTTAGAATATGTTTATGAGCTAAATTATTCAAAACAATTGGATTATATATTGCAATTCGTTTTAAGTGATTTGAGCGCTTCAAGCAATTTTGCATTCGTTTTTAAGTGATTTGATCACAATAATATATATTTAAGCTCTTTATTTTATCTAGAATATGTTTAGGATATAAATTACTCAAAACGATTGGATTATACATTGTAATTATGCATATAATGTGCAGATTTGGAAGATTCTAAGTATATTTCAGCATTTAAGGCTATTTTGCATTCATTTTAATTCATTTGATCTCAATAATCTAAATTTAGCCTCTTTATATTGTCTAGAATATGTTTATGAACTCACTTATTCAAAAATATTGGACTATACACTGTAATTATGCTCAAAATTTGCAAATTTTATAGATTCTGAGTATATTTGAGCATTTCAAGCGATTTTTGCATTCAATTTGAGACATTTGTTCATGATAATGTATATATTTAAGCTCTTTAATGATTGGATTATTTATTGTAATTACACAAATAATGTACAAATTTTAAATATTCTGTGTATATTTGGGTATTTCAAGCGATTTTGTATTCACTTTAAGTCATATTGTTGACAATAATCTATATTTAAGCTCTTTAAGTCATATGTTTATGAGCTCACATATTTAAAACGATTGGATAAGACATTGTAATTATTCACATAATATACAGATTTTACAATTTCTGAGTTTATTTGAGCATTTCAAACGATTTCGTATTCATTTTTTTAAGTCATTTGACCACAGTAATCTATAACTAAGCTCTTTATAAAGTTTAGAATATATTTATGAGTTCAATTATTCAAAACGATTGGATTGTACATTGTAATTATTCACATAATAGGCAGCTTTTACAGATTCTGAATATATTTGAGCATTTCAAGCGATTTTGTATTCATTTTAAGTCATTTGATCACAATAATGTATATTTAAGCTCTTTATATAGTCTAGAATATGTTATGATATCATTTATTCAAAACGATTGGATAATAAATTGTAATTATGCAAATAATGTTCAGATTTTAAAGATTCTGAGTATATTTGAGCATTTTAAGCGATTTTGCATTAATTTTAAGTTATTTGATCACAATAATCTATATTTAAGCTTTTAATATTGTGTAGAATATTTTTATGTGCTCAATTATTCAAAACGATTGGATTATACATTGTAATTATTCACGTATTTTGCAGATTTTACAGATTCTGAGTGTATTTGAGCATTTGAAAAGATTTTGCATTCATTTTAAGTCATTTGATTACAATAATCTATATTCATGCTCTTTATATAGTCTAGAATATGTTTATGAGCTCAATTATTCAAAACGATTGGATTATACATTGTAATTATTAACATAATGTGCATACTTTACAGATTATAAGTTTCTTTGAACATTTCAATCGATTTTCCATTCATTTTAAGTCATCTGATCACAATAATCTATATTTAAACTCTTCATATAGTCTAAAAAAAAAATACTCTTCATATAGTCTAGAATATATTTGTGAGCTCACATATTCAAAACGATTGGATTATACATTGTAATTATTCACATAATGTGCAGATTTTACCGATTCTTAGTATATTTAAGCATTTCAAGCAATTTTGCATTCATTTTAAATCATTTGATCATAATCTTCTATATTTAAGATCTTTATATTGTCATGAATATGTTTATGAACTTACTTATTATAAACGATTGCATTATAAATTATAATTACACACATAATATGTAGATTTTAAAAGTTCTGAGTATATTTGAGCATTTCAAGCAATTTTGCATTTATTTAAGTCATTTGATCACAATAATCTATAATTAAGCTCTTTATAAAGTCTAGAATATGTTTAGGAGTTTAATTATTCAAAACGATTGGATTGTACTTTGTAATTATTCACATAATATGCAGCTTTTACAGATTCTGAGTATATTTGTGCCTTTCAATCGATTTTACATTCATTTTTAAGTCATTTGATCACAATAATAATGTATATTTAAGCTTTTCATATTGTCTAGATTATGTTTATGATATCACTTATTCAAAACGATTGGATTATATATTGTAATTATGCAAATAATTTTCAGATTTTAATGATTCTGAGTATATTTGAGCATTTCAAGAAATTTTGCATTAATTTTAAGTCCTTTGATCACAATAAACTATATTTAAGCATTTTATATTGTGTAAAATATGTTTATTAGTTCAATTATTCAAAACAATTGGATTATACAATTTAATTATTCACATATTATGCAGATTTTATATATTCTGAGTATATTTAAACAATTGAAGAGATTTTGCATTCATTTTAAGTCATTTGGTCACAATAATCTATATTTATGCTCTTTATTTAGTCAAGAATATATTTATGAGGTTAATAATTTCTACAATATTGGTTTATACATTGTAATTATTCACATAATGTGCAGATTTGACAAATTCAAAGTATATCGGAGCATTTCTAAGCGATTTTGCATTCATTTTAAGCCATTTGATCACAATAATTGATATTTAAGCTCTTTATATAGTTCAGAATATGTTTATGAACTCACTTAGTCCAAACGATTGGATTATACATTATAATTATTCACATAATATACGGATTTTAAAATTTCTGAGTATATTTGCGTATTTTCAAACGATTTTGTATTCATTTTAAGTTATTTGACCACAGTAATCTATATTTATGATCTTTATATAGTTTAGAGTATGTTTCAATAATATAAGTTATTAAAAACGATAGGATTAAACATTTTAATTGCACACATTATGTACAGATTTTAAAGATTCTGAGTATATTGGAGCATTTCAAGCGATTAGCATTCATTTTAAGTTATTTGATCATAATAATCTATATCTACGCTCTTTATATTGTCTAAAATATGTTTATGAGCTCAATTATTCAAAACAATTGGATTATACATTGTAATTATTCACATATTGTGAAGATTTTACAGATTTGAGTATATTTGAGCATTTGAAGCGATTTTGCATTCATTTTTAGTAATTTGGTCACAACAATCTATATTTATTTTTTTTATATAGTATAGAATATGTTTATGACGTCAATAATTAAAAAAAGATTTTTTATAGATTGTGCAGATTTGACAAATTCTAAGAATATTTGTGCATTTTAAGTGATTTTGCAATTATTTTAAGTCATTTGATAACAATAATCTATATTTAATCTCTTTATATAATTTTAAATATTTTTATGAACTCACTTATTCCAAACGATTGGATTATATAATATAATTATTCACATAATATACGGATTTTACAATTTCTGAGTATATTTGAGCATTTCAAAAGATTTTGTATTCATTTTAAGTTATTTGACTACAGTAATCTATATTTATGATCTTTATTGTTTAGAATATGTTTCTGAACTAAGTTATTCAAAATGATTGGATTATACATTGTAATTACGCACATAATGTAGAAATTTTAATTATTCTGAGTATATTGGGGCATTTCAAGTGATTTTGAATTTATTTTCAGTTATTTGCTCAAATAATCTAAATTTAAGCTCTTTATATAGTCTAAAATATGTTTAGGAGCTCAATTATTCAAAATGATTGGATTGTATATTGTAATTATTCACATAATGTGCATATTATACAGATTCTAACTTTATTTGAGGATTTCAATTGATTTTGCATTCATTTTAAGTTATATGATGAAAATATTCTATATTTATGCTCTTTATATAGTCTAGAATATGTTTATGAGCTCACATATTCAATACGATTGGATTATACATTGTAATTATTCACATAATAAGCGGATTTTACAGATTCTGCGTATAAAGTATTTTCAAGTGATTTTGCATTAACTTTAAGTCATTTGATGGCAATAATCTATATTTATGAACTCATTTATTCGAAACGATTGGGTTATACATTATAATTATTCACATAATTTGCAGATTTTACAGATTCTGAGATATTTGAGTATTTCAAGCGATTTTGAATTCATTTTAAGTCATTTTATCACAATAATCTATATTGATGCTCTTTATATGGTCTAGAATATGTTTATGAACTGACTTTTCATAAACATTGGATTATACATTGTAATTTATTACATAATGTGCAGATTTTCAAGATTCTGAGAATATTTGAGCAAATTTGAGTATTTCACATAATGTGTTGATTTTAAAGATTATGAGTAAATTTGAGTATTTCAAGTGATTTTGCATTCATTTTAAGTCATTTGATCACAATAAGCTATATTTATACTTTTCATTTAGTCTATAATATGTTTATGAGGCCAATTATTCAAAACGATTGGATTATACATTGTAATTATTCACATAATGTGCAGATTTGACAAATTCAAAGTATATCGGAGCATTTTTAAAGCGATTTTGCATTCATTGTAAGTCATTTGATCACAATAATTGATATTTAAGCTCTTTATATAGTTTAGAATATGTTTATGAACTCACTTATTCCAAACGATTGGATTATAAATTATAATTATTCACATAATATATGGATTTTACAATTTCTGAGTATATTTGAGTATTTCAAACGATTTTGTATTCATTTTAAGTCATTTGACTACAGTAATCTATATTTATGATCTTTATATAGTTTAGTGTATGTTTCTATAATATAAGTTATTAAAAACGATAGGATTAAACATTTTAATTGCACACATTATGTACAGATTTAAAAGATTCTGAGTATATTGGACCATTTCAAGCGATTAGCATTCATTTTAAGTTATTTGATCACAATAATCTATATCTACACTATTTATATTGTCTAAAATATGTTTATGAGCTCAATTATTCAAAGCAATTGGATTATACATTGTAATTATTCACATATTGTGAAGATTTTACAGATTTGAGTATATTTGAGCATTTGAAGCGATTTTGCATTCATTTGTAGTATTTGATCACAACAATCTATATTTATGCTTTTTATATAGTATAGAATATGTTTATGACGTCAATTATTAAAAAAAGATTTTTTATAGATTGTGCAGATTTGACGAATTCTAAGTATATTTGAGCATTTTAAGTGATTTTACATTTATTTTAAGTCATTTGATAACAATAATCTATATTTAATCTCTTTATATAATTTAAATTTTTTTTATGAACTCACTTATTCCAAACGATTGGATTATATAATATAATTATTCACATAATATACGTATTTTACAATTTCTGAGTATATTTGAGCATTTCAAAAGATTTTGTATTCATTTTAAGTCATTTGACTACAGTAAACTATATTTATGATCTTTATTGTTTAGAATATATTTCTGAACTAAGTTATTCAAAACGATTGGATTATACATTGTAATTACGCACATAATGTAGAAATTTTAATTATTCTGAGTATATTGGGGCATTTCAAGTGATTTTGAATTTATTTTAAGTTATTTGATCAAATAATCTAAATTTAAGCTCTTTATATAGTCTAAAATATGTTTAGGAGCTCAATTATTCAAAATGATTGGATTGTACATTGTAATTATTCACATAATGTGCATATTATACAGATTCTAACTTTATTTGAGGATTTCAATTGATTTTGCATTCATTTTAAGTTATGTGATGAAAATATTCTATATTTATGCTCTTTATATAGTCTAGAATATGTTTATGAGCTCACATATTCAATACGATTGGATTATACATTGTAATTATTCACATAATATGCAGATTTTACAGATTCTGTGTATAAAGTATTTTCAAGTGATTTTGCATTAACTTTAAGTCATTTGATGGCAATAATCTATATTTATGAACTCATTTATTCGAAATGATTGGGTTATACATTATAATTATTCACATAATTTGCAGATTTTACAGATTCTGAGATATTTGAGTATTTCAAGCGATTTTGATTTCATTTTAAGTCATTTTATCACAATAATCTATATTGATGCTCTTTATATGGTCTAGAATATGTTTATGAACTGACTTTTCATAAACATTGGATTATACATTGTAATTTATTACATAATGTGCAGATTTTCAAGATTCTGAGAATATTTGAGCAAATTTGAGTATTTCACATAATGTGTTGATTTTAAAGATTATGAGTAAATTTGAGTATTTCAAGTGATTTTGCATTCATTTTAAGTCATTTGATCACAATAAGCTATATTTATACTTTTCATTTAGTCTATAATATGTTTATGAGGCCAATTATTCAAAACGATTGGATTATACATTGTAATTATTCACATAATGTGCAGATTTGACAAATTCAAAGTATATCGGAGCATTTTTAAAGCGATTTTGCATTCATTGTAAGTCATTTGATCACAATAATTGATATTTAAGCTCTTTATATAGTTTAGAATATGTTTATGAACTCACTTATTCCAAACGATTGGATTATACATTATAATTATTCACATAATATATGGATTTTACAATTTCTGAGTATATTTGAGTATTTCAAACGATTTTGTATTCATTTTAAGTCATTTGACTACAGTAATCTATATTTATGATCTTTATATAGTTTAGTGTATGTTTCTATAATATAAGTTATTAAAAATGATAGGATTAAACATTTTAATTGCACACATTATGTACAGATTTAAAAGATTCTGAGTATATTGGACCATTTCAAGCGATTAGCATTCATTTTAAGTTATTTGATCACAATAATCTATATCTACACTATTTATATTGTCTAAAATATGTTTATGAGCTCAATTATTCAAAGCAATTGGATTATACATTGTAATTATTCACATATTGTGAAGATTTTACAGATTTGAGTATATTTGAGCATTTGAAGCGATTTTGCATTCATTTGTAGTAATTTGATCACAACAATCTATATTTATGCTTTTTATATAGTATAGAATATGTTTAAGACGTCAATTATTAAAAAAAGATTTTTTATAGATTGTGCAGATTTGACGAATTCTAAGTATATTTGAGCATTTTAAGTGATTTTACATTTATTTTAAGTCATTTGATAACAATAATCTATATTTAATCTCTTTATATAATTTAAAATTTTTTTATGAACTCACTTATTCCAAACGATTGGATTATATAATATAATTATTCACATAATATACGTATTTTACAATTTCTGAGTATATTTGAGCATTTCAAAAGATTTTGTATTCATTTTAAGTCATTTGACTACAGTAAACTATATTTATGATCTTTATTGTTTAGAATATATTTCTGAAATAAGTTATTCAAAACGATTGGATTATACATTGTAATTACGCACATAATGTAGAAATTTTAATTATTCTGAGTATATTGGGGCATTTCAAGTGATTTTGAATTTATTTTAAGTTATTTGATCAAATAATCTAAATTTAAGCTCTTTATATAGTCTAAAATATGTTTAGGAGCTCAATTATTCAAAATGATTGGATTGTACATTGTAATTATTCACATAATGTGCATATTATACAGATTCTAACTTTATTTGAGGATTTCAATTGATTTTGCATTCATTTTAAGTTATGTGATGAAAATATTCTATATTTATGCTCTTTATATAGTCTAGAATATGTTTATGAGCTCACATATTCAATACGATTGGATTATACATTGTAATTATTCACATAATATGCAGGTTTTACAGATTCTGTGTATAAAGTATTTTCAAGTGATTTTGCATTAACTTTAAGTCATTTGATGGCAATAATCTATATTTATGAACTCATTTATTCGAAACGATTGGGTTATACATTATAATTATTCACATAATTTGCAGATTTTACAGATTCTGAGATATTTGAGTATTTCAAGCGATTTTGAATTCATTTTAAGTCATTTTATCACAATAATCTATATTGATGCTCTTTATATGGTCTAGAATATGTTTATGAACTGACTTTTCATAAAAATTGAATTATACATTGTAATTTATTACATAATGTGCAGATTTTCAAGATTCTGAGAATATTTGAGCAAATTTGAGTATTTCACATAATGTGTTGATTTTAAAGATTATGAGTAAATTTGAGTATTTCAAGTGATTTTGCATTCATTTTAAGTCATTTGATCACAATAAGCTATATTTATACTTTTCATTTAGTCTATAATATGTTTATGAGGCCAATTATTCAAAACGATTGGATTATACATTGTAATTATTCACATAATGTGCAGATTTGACAAATTCAAAGTATATCGGAGCATTTTTAAAGCGATTTTGCATTCATTGTAAGTCATTTGATCACAATAATTGATATTTAAGCTCTTTATATAGTTTAGAATATGTTTATGAACTCACTTATTCCAAACGATTGGATTATACATTATAATTATTCACATAATATATGGATTTTACAATTTCTGAGTATATTTGAGTATTTCAAACGATTTTGTATTCATTTTAAGTCATTTGACTACAGTAATCTATATTTATGATCTTTATATAGTTTAGTGTATGTTTCTATAATATAAGTTATTAAAAACGATAGGATTAAACATTTTAATTGCACACATTATGTACAGATTTAAAAGATTCTGAGTATATTGGACCATTTCAAGCGATTAGCATTCATTTTAAGTTATTTGATCACAATAATCTATATCTACACTATTTATATTGTCTAAAATATGTTTATGAGCTCAATTATTCAAAGCAATTGGATTATACATTGTAATTATTCACATATTGTGAAGATTTTACAGATTTGAGTATATTTGAGCATTTGAAGCGATTTTGCATTCATTTGTAGTAATTTGATCACAACAATCTATATTTATGCTTTTTATATAGTATAGAATATGTTTATGACGTCAATTATTAAAAAAAAATTTTTTATAGATTGTGCAGATTTGACGAATTCTAAGTATATTTGAGCATTTTAAGTGATTTTACATTTATTTTAAGTCATTTGATAACAATAATCTATATTTAATCTCTTTATATAATTTAAAATTTTTTTATGAACTCACTTATTCCAAACGATTGGATTATATAATATAATTATTCACATAATATACGTATTTTACAATTTCTGAGTATATTTGAGCATTTCAAAAGATTTTGTATTCATTTTAAGTCATTTGACTACAGTAAACTATATTTATGATCTTTATTGTTTAGAATATATTTCTGAACTAAGTTATTCAAAACGATTGGATTATACATTGTAATTACGCACATAATGTAGAAATTTTAATTATTCTGAGTATATTGGGGCATTTCAAGTGATTTTGAATTTATTTTAAGTTATTTGATCAAATAATCTAAATTTAAGCTCTTTATATAGTCTAAAATATGTTTAGGAGCTCAATTATTCAAAATGATTGGATTGTACATTGTAATTATTCACATAATGTGCATATTATACAGATTCTAACTTTATTTGAGGATTTCAATTGATTTTGCATTCATTTTAAGTTATGTGATGAAAATATTCTATATTTATGCTCTTTATATAGTCTAGAATATGTTTATGAGCTCACATATTCAATACGATTGGATTATACATTGTAATTATTCACATAATATGCAGATTTTACAGATTCTGTGTATAAAGTATTTTCAAGTGATTTTGCATTCACTTTAAGTCACATAATATACGTATTTTACAATTTCTGAGTATATTTGAGCATTTCAAAAGATTTTGTATTCATTTTAAGTCATTTGACTACAGTAAACTATATTTATGATCTTTATTGTTTAGAATATATTTCTGAACTAAGTTATTCAAAACGATTGGATTATACATTGTAATTACGCACATAATGTACAGATTTTAAATATTCTGAGTATATTGGAGAACTTCACATGATTTTGAATTTATTTTAAGTTATTTGATCACAATAATCTAAATTTAAGCTCTTTATATAGTCTAAAATATGTTTATGAGTTCAATTATTCAAAACGGTTGGATTTTACATTGTAATTATTCACATAATGCGCATATTATACAGATTCTAAGTTTGTTTGAGCATTTCAATTGATTTTGCATTCATTTTAAGTTATGTGATGAAAATATTATATATTTATGCTCTTTATATAGTCTACAATATGTTTATGAGCTCACATATTCAATACGATTGGATTATACAATGTAATTATTCACATAATATGCAGATTTTACAGATTCTGTGTATATTTAAGCATTTTCAAGTGATTTTGCATTCACTTTAAGTCATTTGATGGCAATAATCTATATTTATGAACTCATTTATTCGAAAAGATTGGGTTATACATTATAATTATTCACATAATTTGCAGATTTTACTGATTCTGAGATATTTGAGCATTTCAAGCGATTTTGAATTCATTTTAAGTCATTTTATCACAATAATCTATATTGATGCTCTTTATATGGTCTAGAATATGTTTATGAACTAACTTTTCATAAGCATTGGATTATACATTGTAATTTATTACATAATGTGCAGATTTTCAAGATTCTGAGAATATTAGAGCAAATTTGAGTATTTCACATAATGTGTTGATTTTATAGATTTTGAATAAATTTGAGTATTTCAAGTGATTTTGCATTCATTTTAAGTTATTTGATCACAATAAGCTGTATTTATACTTTTTATTTAGTCTATAATATATTTATGAGGCCAATTATTCAAAACGATTGGATTATACATTGTAATTATTCACATAATATGCATATTTTACAGATTCTAATTATATTTGAGCATATTAAGCGATTTTGAATTCATTTTAAGTCATTTGATCACAACGATCAATATTAAACTTCTTTATATTGTTTAGAATTTGTTTCACACTCACTTATTGAAAATGATTGGATTATAATTTGTAATTATTCACATAATGTATGGATTTTACAGATTCTGAGTATATTTGAGCAGTTCAAGCGATTTTTACATTCATTTTAAGTCATTTGACCACAGTAATCTATATTTATGCTCTTTATATAGTTTAGAATATGTTTCTGACCTAAGTTATTCAAAACAATTGGATTATACATTCTAATTATGCACATAATGTGTAGACTTTAAAGATTCTGAGTATATTGGAGCATTTCAAGCGATTTTACATTCATTTTAAGTTATTTGATCACAATAATCTATATTTAAGCTCTTTATATAGTCTAGAATATGTTTATGAGATCAATTATTCAAAACGATTGGATTATACATTGTAATTATTTACATAATGTTCATATTTTACATATTCTAAATTTATTTGAGCATTTCTATCGATTTTGCATTCATTTTAAGTTATTTGATGACAATAATCTTCATTGGAACTCTTTATATAGTCTAGAATATTTTTATGAGCACACATATTCAAAACTATTGGATTATACATTGTAATTATTCACATAATGTGTAGATTTTACAAATTCTGAGTATATTTAATCATTTCAATTGATGTTGCATTGATTTTAAGTCATCTGATGACAATAATCTATATTTATACTCTTTATATAGTTTAGAATATATTTACGAACTCACTTATTCAAAACGATTGGATTATACATAATAATTCTTCACATAATTTGCATATTTTACAGATTCAAGTATATTTGTGCATTTCAGGCGATTTTGCATTATTAAGTTATGTGATCACAATAATCTATATTTATGCTCTTTATACAGTCTAGAATATGTTTATGAGGCCAATTATTCAAAAAGATTGGTTTATACTTTGTAATTATTCACATAATATGTATATTTTAATTGATTTTATATTCATTTTAAGTTATTTGATGACAAGAATCTACATTTAAACTCTTTATATAGTCTAGATTATGTTTATTATATTTCAATCGATTTTATATTCACAACGATTGGATTATACATTGTAATTACGCGAAAAATATCCAGATTTTAAAGATTTTGGGTATATTTAAGCATTACAAGATATTTTGCATTCATTTTAAGTGTTTTGATCATGTTAATCTATATTTAAGATCTTTATATAGTCTAGAATGTGTTTATGAGCTAAATTATTCAGAATAATTCGATTATACATTGTAATTATTCACATAGTTTACATATTTTACAGATTCTGAGTGTATTTGAGCATTTGAAGTGATTTTGCATTCATTTTAAATCATTTGATCACAATCTTCTATTTAAGATTTTTATATAGTCAAGAATATATTTATGAACTCACTTACTCAAAACGATTGCATTATACATTATAATTACGAATATAATGTGCAAATTTTAAAGATTCGGAGTATATTTGAGAATTTCAAGCGTTTGCATTCATTTTTAATTCATTTGATCACAATAATCTATATATATGATATTTTTATAGTCTAGGATATGTTTATGTGGTCAATTAATCAAAAAGATTGGTTTCATTGTAATTATACACATAATATACAGATTTTGCAGTTTTTGAGTATATTTGAGCATTTCAAGCGATTTTGCATTCATTTTAAGTCATTTGATCACAAAAATGTATATTTATGCTCTTTATGTGGTTTAGAATATGTTTATGAACTCACTTATTTAAAACGATTGGATTATACATTGTAATTACTAATTACACACATAATGTGCAGATTTTACAGATTCTGAGTATATTTGAGTATTTCAATCGATTTTGTATTTAATTTAAGTCATTTTATCATAATAATTTATATTTAAGCTCTTTATATAGTCTAGAATATGTTTATGAACTTAGTTTTTTAAAACGATTGGATTATGCATTTTAATTATACACATGATGTGGATATTTTATAGATTCTTAGTATATTTGAACATTTCAAACAATTTTACATTCATTTTAAATTATTTGATCACAATAATCTATATTTAACCTTTTTATATAGTCTATAATGTGTTTATGAGCTTAATTATTCAAAACGATTGGATTATACATTGTAATTATTCACATGATGTGCTTATTTTACAGAATATGAGTATATTTGAGCATTTCAAGCGATTTTATATTCATTTTATGTCATTTGGTCACAGTAATCTATATTAAGCTCTTGATGTAGTTTAGAATAAGTTTATGGACTCACTTATTCAAAACGATTGGATTATACATTTTAATTATTCACATAATGTGTAGATTTTATAGATTCTGAGTATATTTGAGCATTTCAAGCGATTTTACATTTAATTTTAAGTAATTTGATCACAATAATCTATATTTATGTTGTTTATATAGTCTAAAATATGTTTATGATCTTACTTAAAACATGATGATATTGATAGTTAGATATTCACATTATTATTAACATATATAAAAAATAATATAATAGAAACCAAACTTTAAATTATGTAAAAAAATATTGTATCGAGCAAAGCTCGATGTGCAACTCTAGTATAATATAATCCGGGTGACTTTTTTTGCGCGGATTGTAAAGCAACATTCACGCTCAATCTCCGAAAACATATTCCATCCGTTGGTTGTTATCGCCCGATGTTAAGTTTCACTGATCTCCATCCATCGTTATTTTGTCCTTCGCCTCTTAGTCCAAACTTTTAGTTCTCTTCAGTGCCTGCCTCCTAATTGATCCACCCTCCTCTCTCTCCTCCGCCGCCCCTCTCTATATCGCAACCCTCCTCTTTTTCTTTCCCAGATCATACCTCTAAGCCAGTGTGTAACATCCTAGAATTTTCAAACACAGTACACTCGAATTAAATAGGTAAAATTTAAAAATATTACTAAGGTAACTAAAATTTTATAACTAATAATCCTAAAACGATTAAATGAATAACCATAGAAAAATTTATTCGAAATTGAAATCTTTTAATTGGTGTAGTATTTACAATTAACGTACATAATTCTAGCAAAATCAAAGCTTGAGTATACTAAAATTTACAATCAAAACAATAAGAATTCTAATAGAAACAATAATAAATATTAATTCATATGAGTTGCAGCATTCTTAGCTACAAAGTTCCTGCCACAGCGGATCCCAAAATTAAAATTTTGATAAAAAGGTGATTTTCACCGTGTCACCATCTCCCCTCTCTCTTTCCTTTTCCTTTCTTTTTCCTCTCCGTTCGATCTGTCCCTCGTCTCTCTTCTTCTCCGACGAGAAAAAAAAATTCTCAAAAATTTTCGAGAGGGATGGATTGTGGCCAACCAATCCCGTCGTGCCACTCAATACCCCTTCTCTGATTGGCTGGCCTTCCTCGTTCTTATCCACACGGATGGGGTTAGCGTTGAACTATTGACCGACTGTAAGATTCGAGCAGGGAGAGATCTTCATCGTTGGCCTTCTCCCTCTTCTCTCTTCCCCGTACTGCCTATAAATACCCCATTTGAAAGGCATGTCGGTTGGTTGGACGAATTAAGATTTCACCAAGGAAAAGAAAGGGGAAAACAGAGAAGGAGAGGGAGAGGACCATCACTGAAGATCCAAGGTATATCCATCTCCTTGTGCTGTGATTAATTTGATTAAGTTTAGCCTTTTGATTTTTCGGCTGAAATTTGGGGAAAAATTCAATTCTTGAATTTTGACCCGTGCATGGTATTACACCATGTCTTGGGTGCTATGATGATCTCTGATAGGTTAATTGAACTCTAAGAAGATGAATTTGTGATGAAATTTAGTTAAACCGTTGGTTTGATGCAATTGAGTTCTGTTATAGGCCTAAGTGAATGAAATCTTTTTTATTGTTTCATTGGTCGGGCATTAGAGGAAGCCTAGGTGAGCTTTACGACTGGGTTTGAGGTTTGGTACCAGCCTTTGGTACCCCTGTTGTACCTTTGGTACATTTCTGGTACACTGTGTACGAGCCAGGGACTAAAGTGTAAGGAAGAAGGACCTGTTTGTAAATTTCTAGGGGCCTATTTGTAAGAAAATAGACTGGATTGTGAATTATTTTGATTCAGGGGCCCCTGGGAATATTTGTTGCGATAGAGGGTCGGATCCTGACCCCTTCTTATCGGATCCATGCGGACCCGTTACGATTGGCTCAGGTCAACTGAGTCAGGTTGACCTGGCTCAGCCAGTTCGCTTGTTGGGCGGGCTTTAGCTGGGCCGAAAAGAAAGAAAAAGAAAAAGAGTTGGGCTGAACCCTCTTAACTAATTTACAAAACCCCTCCATGAGTTCAACAGCACAGCGAAGGGACTTCTCTTCCATGAATGGGAAGGAAAGGGGGGAAGAATACAAAAGTACTCTAAAAGGAAGTGGCAAAATATTAATAGGGTCAAGGCGTCTAAGGATGTACTCAGAAGCCACGATAATAAGTGTCCTCAAACAGCCAGTAAAGCGCACTGTACATGAATTCCTCTCCTGAGGGTCTAACAATTGTTCAAATCCTCTTTGCAATGCTGTCAAGAGATCGCTCCTTCTAGAATCAAGGTGATCAACATCAATTTTCAACTTTTTGGCTTTTTATTTTCAGCTGCTCCCTGAATAACTGTTGTACTGTTAATTTTTTTAATATTATATAAGATAGGGGCTTGACCCCTATTTTTCTTCAAAAAAAAAAAAAAAGGTGATCAACATCAAGGCTGCTGTCAGCACTCTTACCTTCTAGAGATATTGTAGAGAGCTTGTTGATCGCGCCCTCGACATCTATAGCTTTCCACGCTGTACCACTAAGGGTCTTAGCAGCAGGGGCGGATCCAGTGGTGGGGCGGGTGGGGCTAGAGCCCCACCTACCACCGTCGAGCCTTAAAGCCCCTCTTTAGCCTCAATGAATTTTTTCAACCATTGGAGCACTCAAAGGTGGGGCTGAAGAACAGAAGAAGAGAAACCGTTCGATCAAATGACTCATTAGAGCACTCAGCCCCACCTAAATATTTTTGCTAGATCCGCCACAGCTTAGCAGACCACTGTTCACCAATCAGGTTCTGTCGAAGGATGGGCCATGCATTACAATGTTCATGCATCATGTGCTAAACAAGAGAATCATCATCGATAAACCAACAAAGGCAGTCGGGGCTTGGGCAGATGTAGACCTCCCATGTTTTGCGCAATTTGAAAAATAGAACCGCATCTGTGATCATCTCTTAACCATGGTGCATGATATTCGCCGCAGAACTTGTTGAGATCGCTTACCGGAACCTTCAAAAATTGATCCTTTTCTTTCTTGGTAAGGTCGTCGCTGTAAGAGATACCGTACCATTGTGCAGCATTTTGCTCCAATGGAAGCCGCCTGATTGTTTGTAATCGTACTTCTCCTGCCAGTGGACATCCCCATCAATCATCTTCTCTCCAAAGAGTAGTAAGGTTTTGTTGTACCAGTATTATAAAGTTACAGAAAAAAAACAAAGGGATGTGATTTTCGTCTCCTTTTTAATACTGGCGAAGGGATCGTTTGTAAATTGTAAACTCTCCAATTGATCCCACCCTTCGCAACCGACATGTTTCCTCGTATGTATAGGTCATAGGATATATAGTATAAATGGATAATAGGACTAATTATATTTGGAAAATATATTGCGACCTTTTTCATAGCTCTCTCTCCTCGGGTTTTAACTTTAATTAACACAAAGGCCGAACAAGGATAATTTTAGCTCTCTCTCCTCGGGCTTGGGCCATGTTTGGTAGAGGAGTAATCCGTGGAGTAGCTTAAGGAGGAGTAAATAGTTAATCCACTTTACTCCTCCAATTTATGTTTGGTATGAAAATATGGAGTAAATATAGAGTAAGAGTAAATAAAAATGAAAATCATCTCTTAACACTATAGTATATCCAACCCAAAAATATATTCAAAACATACTTAAAAAAATGAATCCAACGTATATCTTGACAAATTTAGACCAAATCCATCGGTTAAACACATTAAAATAATATGATTCATCATGTGAAGTATCGGTGAGAATCGCACGAGAATCGGTATCGGATACCGGTGCGATATGGGTGCGGCAACATTTTAGAAGTATCCGTGCAACATAGCTCTACCTTTAATCCTCTACCAAACATGGCCCAAGCTATGAATTTGTACGCGTATGGGATTCCTTAAACTCTGTGCTTATTTTCTTTAATCCAGAAATAGGAATATCTTATTTGAGCTTTAACCAAATATTTTCAATTAATAGAATATCTTTTTTTTTTTTAGCATAAGCTGTCCGAGATGGACATCCATTGAAAGAAAAAGAGTTGATACAAAAGAGTAATAACTGGTACCGCCTCCCTAGCTGGAGGACATCCCACAATTAAACCCAACAAAAAACGACTAGTAAACAATTAGAAACTAAGCTTGCCTTACAACATCCCACAGAACACCAACAGACACAAGACAAAAACAGAATTAGTAATATACTAATACTAGTCTTCTGAATCACCATCTGTTATATGTCCATCCTGCTGATCTCTCTCCCTTTGATATGCAGCCAGGTCCCTGAACCTATGCTCCATGTCTGAGCCAAAGCCTGTCCAGAATTGATACAAGTTGAGAGTGTTAAAATAAACTATGAAAGAATTAGAACCAGTGTGGTTACTAAACAATCTTTTATTCCTTTCACTCCATTGTGTCCAACACAAAGCTGCTAAAATAATTTTGCTATACTCTCTGTCACTTTTTCCTAAGTTATTCATACTTGTCCAAATTGTTTTCAAATTTGTACAATCCAAATGAATATTCCTAGTGTTAAACATATTAAAACTGACCCAAAAGTCCCTAATATAAGGACAGTGGACAAACAGGTGGTCAACACTTTCTTCGTTACAACAGAAGTGGCACTTATTAGGCCCATACCATCCTCGTTTAACTAAATTATCAAAGGTCAGAATTTTATTATGCAGTACCAACCAGAGAAAGTACTTGAATTTTAAAGGTATTTTTAACTTCCAAACAGAAATATTCATCTCTATGTGAACTCCCCCGTTGTTCAGAAATTTATACATTGAACTAACACTATAAATTCCTGAGCTATCAAAGTTCCAGGTGACACCGTCCTCCTCCTCAGTGAAGGTAGTGTTATTAAGAATGTCTAATAAAGCATTCTTTTCTATCCTAAGTTCCCTAGAAATGCCTCTAGTTAAGTGGAAGTTAATATTCCCTCTATTCCAAATCTGAGCTACAGTGATATGATCCTTTTTCTTTGTTTTTTCAAACATTTTTGGAAAATCTTTGGCAATAGTAAAGGTTCCATGCCAATGATCATGCCAAAAATTTGTTTTGCTTCCATTACCTATAATTCTTCTAATTCCTATTCTGAGAATGGCAGCCAGGTATTGAGCGTTTCTCCAGAAGGGAGAAAAACCATCCATCCCATACTTGCCATCATATTTACTAATAAGAATATCCTTCCAAACACCTTTGTGTTCTTTAAACCAATAACCTCAAATCCACTTTCCCAATAAAGCTGCATTCATATGCTTTAAATTTAATACCCCCCAACCCCCAAATTCTTTCCTCCTACAGATGGTGTCCCAGTTAACTAGACTGTACTTTTTGCTTTCATTCCCTTGAAAGGAACCCCAAAGAAAGTTCCTCCTGATTTTGTCGATTTGATTAATCACCCAAGTAGGGAATTTAAAAAAAGAGAGAAAATATAAAGGAAGAGCTGAAAGAACAGAGTTTAGAATTACTACTCTACCTCCTAAAGATAAAAGAGAGCCCTTCCACTTGGAAAGCTTCTTCCTAATTTTGTCTATCAACATCCTCCAAATCTCTCTACTAGGATTTTTCCAATGCAAAGGTAAGCCAAGGTATTTAATAGGAAGTTGGCTTACTTTACATTGCAAGATATTGGCAGCTCTAATTGTATCTAAATTATCAAGATTGATAGGGACTAATTCAGATTTTGCAAAATTAATCTTGAGTCCAGAAAGTTGTTCAAAAAATCTAAGAGTCCAAGAAATTTTTTCGATCATTTGGATATCAAACTTAATGAAAAGTAAGGTGTCATCTGCATATTGCAAATGAATCACTTTCTTACCGCTAGGAAGAGTTGGACCTAAACCTACAAAATAGTTATTTTCTATTCCTAAGTCAAAAATTTTTTAGAGACATTCAGCTGCCAGGATAAAAAGATAAGGAGATATTGGGTCTCCTTGTCTTAATTCTTTTTTACAATAAAAAAATCTTCCTACTGTGCCATTGATTGAGACTGCAGCTGTACCCTCAAATAAAATTTTCCTAATCCAACTTACCCATTTCTGGTCAAAGCCCCTATGAATCATGGTTGTAATAAGAAAATCCCAATTGACATTATCAAAAGCCTTCTCAAAATCAAGTTTGAGAAGTATACCTTTCTCTTTCCTAATATGACAATCATGTATGATCTCATGTGCTGCTACTACTCCCTCTAGGATGTATCTACCCTTTAAAAAAACACTTTGATTATGTCCTATGATTCTTTGTAAGATAGGAGCCATTCTATTTGCTAAGACTTTGTAAGATAGGAGCCATTCTATTTGCTAAGACTTTAGTGATAATTTTAAAGCTACAATTCAGAAGACTTTTTTAAAGCTACAATTTTAAAGCTACAATTTTAAAGCTACAATAGAATATCTTTTTCATTGCTTGTGACCTTGGCTTGTGTTGTTTCAGTACACAGTCCCATCAATTCAAAAATCCTCGCAGTGGTAAAAGATCCACTTCAATAATTAGTATCGGTATATATAAGATCTTCATATATTATTATAATTTTTATAATATTCAATTTTCAACGAAGCCATCTTGAGTTTTATGATTTCGAGAGAAGTATAATACTAAATCGTTGACATAGGGTAGCTAGAAATGAAACCCCAACAAAGCCTCATTTGTTTTTTTTTTTCTACGTACAGGCGTCAACAATAAAGATATTATTGATTGGTATCAATTTTAGAAAAGTCAATCGCTAAATTTAAATTTATAGATATGTAAGTTTTATCGGAATACGCAAGCGTAAAAAGTGGAGCATAGTGAAAAGTACTAAACTGATTATATAAATATACAGTAAAAACAACAAATTTTGGAATAAACAATTCTTTTATTAGGGTGTGTTTGGATCGTTGGAAGAAAGAAGAAGAAGAAGGAAGAAGAAGAAAAAAAATTATAAACAATTCAAACTCTTCATAAAGTTACACACTTCCCAATACTTCTTCCCACTTCTTCCCTTCTTCCCACACCTATCCAAACGGAGCCTTAGGGAAAAAATGCAAAAAGGACCAACACTGATTTACCACTCGACAATTTTTTTTTTTTGTTAACCACAAAAATCAAATTCGCAGCTTAACAAATGATTCGTTTTAAGGGACTAACATATACATGAAAATAAACGTGAAAAGAAGAAAATTATATGAATATAGTGTCGTCAATCAATAAATTTATTTTGAGCCATTAACAAAAAAAAATGCAGTAGATTGTGACAAAATTAAAGATTCTAATGGCAAATTTTTTTAAATTTTTTGCAATTTTATAAGGCATAAAACTGATTTTTATTGTTATATAATGGCATAAAACTTTTTTTTTCTTTTACAACGTCATGCTTCTAATTTCAATGTTTATAATGGCATATTTTTATTTTTAATATTTTATGGTGGTATATTTAATAAATGACTCATGGCATAAATCTAATTTTAGCATTTAATGATGGCATAAAAATATTTTGTCATTTAGTGTTGACATATTTCTAATTTCTAATTTTTATGTGGCATAAATCTAAATCACCCTTCCTATATCTTTTGTCATTTTTAGAACTTTTGAGTAACCGACCTCGCTCCCTCTATGCCAAAATCATGTTTCCACCCGAAGAAAGCTTTAGCGAACTGTGACCAAATTGCTGGTTTATGCTATAATTGTACAAACAATGAACACAGTTACTTTAGGAAAATGAAAATATGACTGTGCGTTCTTAGGCAATATTTTGTACCGGCTAGATTAAAGGAAAGTTATCAAGGTGAATTTAGGTAATGTAATAAATTCTTGATCAATATAGGGGCCCATTTTTCATAAAATTTTGCAAATCCTACTCAGACTAATTTGCAATTTGGTTGTTGCGCAGGAGCACCTTCCATTTCTTTTTTTTTCAGAAGTAGTAGACAGCAGCAGTCAACGGGGAGCACCTTCCATTTCTCCCGAATTTAAGTCTCAATCTCTTCTCTTTGGGAAGCTTTTTTATACCCAGCTACGCACAGGCTAGGAAAAATATATGCTAATTCTCCATTACATCTATGCCTAATTTGTTTAGCAATCACAATAATAAAAAAATTAATGTGAATCTGTTGGCTTCTATATATATATATATGTTGTATACATGACGCTTGTCCTTCACATTAGTAGTTATAGTTATCCTTACACTCGAAAGCACATATCAGCTGCTTCAATTTAAAGCAAATTAATCATGGTGTGTGTGTAATGATATAATATATCTTGATATAATCATTAATTCATCTTCTTGCAATTTTTTATAACCCCCTCTGTCATAATTTAATTTTGGTGTTTTTTTTTCTTGTGATTAATTTTTGAAGGTGGCTATCTCATTAGTTTGGTGGTGCATTTTATCTTTGATGATAAAAGTCGCCGTGGCTAGAAAAACTTACAATGTAATCGATTATCAAGCTGCAGGAAATGGCGTTACAGATGATACTCAGGTATCCTTTCTTTCTTTCTCTATAAACATTAAATTAGGGATGCTTGTTATTTGCTACTGAATTAAACATCAACTATGTTAGAAAACCTTTCGGCTATTTGGAGAAAAAATCATCAAATCCGGCCAAATTTGTTGTTAGTACGTAATAGAAGGATTAAGTCTTGACTCTTGAGTCTTCCTAAAAAATTCTAGTTATTCCTAAAGTTGTAACTAATTGTTAATATTTTTTTTTTTGTTATTGTTTCGAAAAGGCATTTTTGCAAGCATGGGGTGCTGTATGTAAAGATGAAAGATCTCCACATTTGCTCATTCCATCAGGGAAAATCTTCTTAATAAAAAAAATTCGTCTAGAAGGTCCCTGTAAATCCAACACTATTCACATAAAGGTAATTTCATGTTTATCAGGCATATATATTGAAGAATAGAGAGAACTTTCTTCATTAAAAACAAGCAAATAACATGATGAATTTGAAGAAATCAGATAATATATTTGTCGAGTAGTAGCAATTGAGCTCCTTTGACTTCATTCATAATATGTTTCAACAACTTATTTAGAATGAGTGAAATCGTATAATAAGAAAAGTGGTGATAAACAATTTACAATATGCTTAGCATATTGCAGGTCGATGGAAATATAACAGCACCAAACTATATCTGGGCTACAGAGATGACAAATCTCATCACATTTCATGCCATTAACAACCTCGTTTTCCATGGTCCCGGTACAATTGATGGCCAAGGTGAAATTTGGTGGGATTGCTACAATAAAGCTGTAAGTGAACAAATCGATTATGAAAGCACCATTAATTTTATTTTTTTCTTAAGAATTTTAAGAAGAAAATGCTCTCCAGATTAATATCAATAACCTTTTTTTTTCTTGCGCTGAATTGAACTTGCCATTCTTTTCTTTTTGCAGAGATGCACAAGGCCTTATGTAAGCGTTCATCTCAAATCTTCATAAAGGTTTTTCATTAATCTGTTATTACTTGTTTCCCTCTCAATTTTGTGTTCATCCATGTCAGCTGTTAGAGTTCGTAGGATGTTCTAATCTAGTGCTGAGACATATAAGTCTAAAAGACAGCCCAAACAAGCATTTGGCATTTAGCTCTTGCACAAATTTGACCATTCATGCGGTTACAATCACGGCTCCAGGCAACAGCCCCAACACCGATGGAATCGTCATGCAAGATTGCCAGAATGTGCAAATTACCGGATGCATTATTGGAACTGGTATATTATAGGTTTTCCTTAATGATGATAATTCTAACACATAATTCATATCAGTGTCGTATGTGAGATCTGACAAGTACATGCCAATCTGCAATCATTATACAGGGGATGATTGCATTGCTATCCTAACAAACACTTATAATGTCGACATAAGCAGAATTAGCTGTGGACCTGGTCATGGCATCAGGTAACACATCGAAGGCGATTGTGTTGTTACAGTTCCAAATTAAAATATGCACTTTGTTATGATTTGTAAGAATCATTATCGTTATTATAACACTAACAGCATTGGAAGCCTTGGGAAAGATAACACAGTTGCAGCGGTAGAACGGATCCACATCCATGACTCTACCATTTATAATGCTCTTACCGGCGCAAGGATTAAGACATGGCAGGTACTGCACTTTGTTTATATGCTGTTACATATCTTTTTTGTGGGGTCTTTCTATTTCAGCGACATCTTTTATATTTGTGTTGCTCTTTTCTTGCACAGGGAGGATCAGGTTATGCAAGAAATATCACGTATGAGCGCATAAGCATGGCCAATGTTACTACACCCATAGTTATTGATCAGACTTATTATACGTCGTTTGAGGTAATTAGTCGTCTGCTAACAACACATATTTAATTCATAATTAAAGCAATAAAATTGCTTGTAATCTTCCACATGATTTCATTAAGAAAAAGTCATATTCCAGGTAAGTACTGATGTAGCTCTAAGTGACATAGTATTTAGAGACATCCATGGAACGACGACAGAGAAAGTTGCAATCAAGTTAGAGTGCAGTGCAATTGTGCCCTGTAAAGAGTTGGTATTTGATGATGTCACATTGACTAGAATTGGAGACGATCAGACGGCCTATGCAACAAGTCAAAATGCTTATGGCATAACAAATGGAACCATCATTCCTTCTATTTACTTTAATTAAAATTAAGATTGTAATCCGTTGAATATTTTTAGCTCGGTTACTCTTTTATTTTTTTGGATAAGTTACTCGAATGCACAGATGATTAATTAGATGAACTGCTGTGCACCCAAGAAATGTATTCATAATTCTTTTTCAAGCAATAAATTATGTAATATGTTGCTCTGTTTTAAAATTAACAATTTTATGTTGTGACCTGTAAATTTCATTATTTAAACCTAAAAGCGAATACTCTTCTGATCGAATTGAAACACTCGTTGGGACTGAAATGAACACTTTTTTTATTCATATTTCTTTTTCAAGATATTTGAAAAAAAATGCACTGAATTTTTTTTAAAATGAGATCTTCTATCGATATATATCATTTTTTTTTACTTGCATTTTGATTAATTAATGAATTTCTTGTTGGTATTCCCTTAACAAAATCAGGTTTTGGTCATATAAATTTGTAAAACCCGTCGCCCATGGAACAGAAATTGAGAAATGGTAACCGGTACTCCAAAAATGTGAAAATCATAATTGTACTTCGAAACATATATAGAATTTAAATACGGTAAATTTAAAATTCTTCCATGGATTCAAATTTTAATCCAGATTTTAATAGCAATCATTTATAATGATTTTTATTTTTAAGGGGCCGTTTGGATCATTTAGGAATGAGAGGAATAGCTTATTCCTAGACGGAAAATATTGGGAAGTGTGTAACAACTGCTATCAAAGTTCGGTTTAGAAATTGTATCTATGAATCCTAATTATATTCAATTTATATTTTTACATTAAAATTATACATTATACTAACGCAATACAAATTTCTACAATTTTTACGAAACAATATTTAAAATAATATTACATTGATGCATGACCAATGTATCAGAGTAGTACATCACATATGTACAATTGATTACTTTTCAATTTCTTTTCTTAAAAATGAAAAATGAAAATAGAAATCATTAACCTCATCTTACTACTCCCAGTAACTACCATGCTGTCCAAAATTCAGTATATACACAGTTTAAAAACAACATAAAAAGGGAGTTTTGTTGCATCCTTAATTTCTTACTTCTTTATATAGATTATATGCATATTCGAAATTATGTTGCAAGATGCAATTGCAATTATTATGTGAACTAATATAGTAATAGGAGCTTTTGTAGTTGTGTACGATTACCGGATAACAGTCAACAGATCACTATTTCAAACTGGAAGTGACTTTCTTCTGCTTTTAAGATAAGATTCTCTGTCAGTCGGATAAAAAAAGTGACAAAAGGCAATTCGATTTATTAATTAGCTATTCATAATTTATACTTTCCATGAAGCACTCACTAGCACACACGAGATGCAAAACCTGACAATCCTTATTGTCTATATAAAGCATTTACAACAACCGTCTCAAAAGCACACTTCACATTTTATTTCTCAAACACCTCACAAGCACAAAGCCACAAACCGTATGTGAAGCCTTTCAATGCACGCTACATAATTCATCATAATTGAACTTTTGTAAATAAAGCACAGCACACGTGCTAACTATGATCAGTCACTGAGCAAATTTACAAGTATTCCCTATATATAACTACAGTATTAGTAAACTCCATGCCACAAGCCCACAACTTATAATATGTCACAAGCTTCAGTTTCAGACCGGCCGAATATTTCATAACGATTATTTGCAACATTGTCATATGCAAAATCTCTGACAAACCTGATTATCCACAACAAAACTGAAGGTCATGTTACTATGATAAAGAGAACAGACAGTTGTAGTAAATATGAAATTGAACTTAATTTAGAACTTACAAAGGAACAAATTTCAGCATCAGGGCAAGCTGAGGGAACGGTAAGTCGAGGTGTTCCATTATTCTTAGCACTGCTTCTGATTTTATGTAGGACCTATGATTAAGGTAAATCCAGTCATTACTAACGTACCAGTCAGGTATCAGGTATGGTACCAAACTATATATACCTATTTGGCATGTTTCCCTTCTTCACATCCTAGTTTTCCCTAATTTATATATCACACACTGCATTTGTTGTTTAATTAATCCTTAGTCAACTCTCCCAAAAGGAACATAATTATGTATTGTGCGCCTGTGCCAGATTATTAGCAAACCAATAAAATTTTTTGTACCAGTATGAAGTAAGAACCAGTAATTGAACAGTACCTATCCTTTTCAACCAGCACAACACTAGATATATCATCTGGCGACCTCCCTGATCTCTGTAAAAGCTTTCGACCTGATTCGCCCTGTAGAGGCGCATACCTTATTCTTCTGATAAAACCAAAACATAAAATTCAATTAACATATATAATTTAGGAGCGACAACAATTTAGAAGGACAAGGAACAGACCTGTTGGGATCGATGGATCGTACAAACCGGACACCTCCATTGCAGAGGTTGCATACACCTGACAATGCCATCATCAAAAATTGGAAATCGTTGAGAAAATAATAGAAAAAAAAACAAAAAATAAGTACCAAATTGCAGAGGTAAAGAAGGAAACTACCGTCGAAGAGCATGATGGGGCGGGTATCAGATTGGAAGAATTCAACGTCAGTAGCTTTCACCCAATCCACTGGAGAGGAAGTAGAAGCAGCGGCGTGGATTCGGACATGTGTCGGTGGTGGCTTTTTCCATTGAAATCGAGTAGCCGTTGGAGAAGGCGGGAGGAGCGTTTGGAGAGTGGTCATCTCCAAGATTCCAACTCCAACGAGCTGAAGTTACTGCCTTAGGCCCTGATCGGAATGGACTACAAATAGAATTTGATTTGATTTGATTGGATTGGAGTTGATCGGAGAGGAATTCCCATGAAAATTTTATAATCGGAACATTATAAGAAGAATTGACGTCAATTAATTTAAATTGTTGGCATTTTACCATTTTGTCCTTGCCCACGATTTGGGGGAAAGCTCAGATTTTAACCCGTAAAAAATAGCTGATTTGAACTGTTGACATTTTTCTAAATTATACCTTGATTGTGAGTCCAAAGAGCAAGGAGGGTCAAGCAGTGAAGGAAAGGGAGAAGCTAGAGCCCACTAGAGCGAGAAAGCAAGAGAAGATAGGAGGAGGAGATAGCTCGAGGCCTCGAGTTGGTCGTCTCGTTCTCTCAGTTCTATCGGAAGGGAAAGGAGAAGGGGTATACAGTATACTATCGAACATAAGGAAAAGGAAGGGGGTATTATTGGAAGGTGCGCTATGCCAAAATGAAATCCCACCGAATTTCTACAAATATTCAAGAATTTCGCTGGCGCTAATTTTCCCACCAACTCCGCTCAAATGAAATCAAATCTTCTCGACAAGTTTGTTCCGATCAGAGGAATGTACGGAAATGAGAATTCTAATTCCAATTCCCGCTGAAAATTTTGGTTCCGACCAGGATGTTAGTGGTAATGTTTTCTTTTATTTGGCGGACTGAAAAGATAAATTATTTTTCTGCTTCTGTGAATTAAAAAGATAAATTATTTTGCTGAGCAATTCCCGCTTTACGATAGAGTCGGAGGTTCGGTCGGCTCTAGCAACATGCATTTTTATTGGACTGTGCTTTATGATCTGAGCCGTTTATTTCATCTCGGAGTTGGTGATAGATGGACTCGTGATCTAAATTGATGGCCGATTTTGCCTTGAGACGGTCCGTTCAAATTCCTTCAATTGGAGAGGATGACTTGGTTTTTAAGAGTGGTGTTTTTTAGTTTGTTGCCGTGGTTGAAATTTGACCGCAGAATCAACACCAGTCAAAATGCACCGTATAAAATACTAGATGCGGACGGCAGAATGAAAACGGAAATTGATTACTGCCTGCAGTTTTACCATCCTGTCATCGCTAATTATAAAATGAACATGTACAGCAAACAAAGTGAATATATAGACGATCTAAGTGAACACATACAAACAAATAAGTTCAATGAAAATAAATTGAATATACATGTAAATTTCTGAACAAGTGAAGACAACACTTATTTGTTTGTAATTGTTCACTTAGATGGTCTATATGTTCACTTTATTTACTGTATATGTTCACTTTGTATTTAGCGATGGCTGGAATGGTATATTTACCGATGGCACTTATAATTCCTGAATAAAAACATACGGCAATAGTTGGTTCAAACTAAATTAAAATTATTTAATAACATTACTATTAAGTTTTTTGAATTTTAAAATGTAAGTCAAACTATTTAAATTTGTTTGGGTATTAATAAATTAATTTATTTGATTTTATTATTTTGTTGTCATACATAGTATAATTGAAGAGTGAAGACATGTATGTAAGTGGATAATTTAATTTTAATTTAAAGGCTAGTTGTGCCGCTTTATCTTGCCTTTTCCTTAACTGATGTAGCAACAGCCAACAAGTAATATTGATCGAGCTTTTCATATTTCGTTCTTGATTGATCCCCACACCCTTAATTTGGTCCGGTCACTCTAATAATTTATATTTTGACTGAAACAACCTCATCAAAATTCATGCCCCGTCTGTTCAGGTTTCATCTTTCCGTACTTGGTTAAGGCTCCGTTTGGATGCGTTGAGAATAAGGTAGGAAGAAGGAAGAAGGGAAGAAATTTATTGGGAAGGGGTAAATTTATTGGAAAGTGTGTAATTTTTGTGAAGAGTTTGGATGGTTAGAAATAAATTTATTGGTAAAAAGTGATTATTCCTTATTCCTTATTCCGAAAAGAAGCCATCCAAACAGAGCCTAACTTATTATTCTCTCGACCTCTTCGCATAATTCGTCTCTCTCACTTTATTATTGTTTTTTTTTTTTTTTGATTAATCAACCTTAGAGCCACTCATTAAAATAAAAGCAGAATTACAAATATGATGTTAAAACAAAGGAAAAATCTAGAAAACCAAAAGTTACCACTGTCAACTAAGGATAGAGACAAACAGTCCTTCACAGTCAACCCATAAATAAACACAAGTGCAGATACCTAATCTAAACAACTTGAAAAAAGTTTTTTACACAAATTTCTTATTCTTGTACAATCCAAAAAAATGAAAACTGCATCAAAGTATAAAACAAAAACTGATGTTGCAACAAGTAATATTAATCAAGCCTTTCATATTTCGTTCTTGGTAATTAATTATGGTAATATTCAGCTGGAATGGAAACCCCATCAAAATATAAAACATTAAACACCAAAAAAACCATGATAATATTAGTAACTACAATAATATAAATGTATCGCTAGCTGAACCATTTTATTTACATATTATTATTATTATTATTATTATTATTATTATTATTTACTAGTAAGTGTGCCCACTTGATGTGTGGGCATAACTTCAATATATGTGAGGCCATTCAGACGACCGATTTTCTTCTTCTTAATTTCAGCCCACGAGTAAAAAGGCGAATGATATTTTATCAATCTGGTATTTTTCACATATTGAAATAAATTAGTGGTACATGTTCCACTACTTTAGATATTTATAAGGTATTCTTTTCAAAAAATTAAAAAAGAAAAGAAAATTTGCCCTCCAATAAACATGAAAACCATGCCGTAATTCTGTCACAATCACGTTAATGCCCAAGAAGTACATGTTTTTTGAGTCTCTTTCGCACAAAGCGAATACAACATTATTCAATTGCTAACTTGACTTGTGGTATTATCTCTTTCGCACAAAGCGAATACAACATTATTCATGCATGCAAAAAATTTACCAACATATTTATCGATTAATACCTCTATTCCTCTAATACAATTTTTCAGAACCATAGCGAGTATTTTTCATCTAATGTTGAATTATATTTGTAAAAATATTTTTTTCCTTATTTAATTACTTTATAATATTTTTCATATTAAAAGTTAATATTTTTTTGTGTTACTAGATTATGGTTTGTCTTATTTTTGTTATGCACTTTTGAACCTTGTCTTAAGTTAAAATTCTGGTTGTCCCGCTGCCAGCTTATAAGCTAACAAGGTTGGTCCAGTACCAGTGTGTGTATGGTTTCAATTGATACACGACATAAATAGACTTGATCGCATTGGTCCTTCTTTCGAAGATTGGAGGACAAATAGTACAACTAAAGGAAAGGACATCCTACCTATAAAATTGTTTGGAAACGATGAAGAAAAACATGATCCATCAGGTTTTTTCATGCCTAATTTGAATGTGTATATAGTACAGAAAGTTGCATAACTTTAGCTAATAGTAATGCCTTTCAGGCATAATTGATTGGCTTTCTTGCTTTTTAAATGGGTCAGTGTTTCATCGGTTTAAACATAGAAATTTTAGTAAATTCGAAAACAGTTTAAATTAGAATTTTTGAAACTATTCCTAATTTTCAGTATCCGTGCTCTTATCTCATTATTATTTCGACTACCTGATTAACACTACTAGTAGTAGTATTGAAATAATTCTAATGCAGAGCAGATGATGATTCCAAATATTTAATAATGTTAGGCAGACCATGCACATACAAGTCATTCTTAAATTTACATCTCAATATTTTCTATACATGATAAAAATAATTTGATGACCAATTAACAATTGACTGACCGGCATTCCTTTTAGTAGTTAGTACCCTGCCGGGAAATAAAATAGCACATATCTAATATGGGCCTAGCTATTTGATAATGAGTTCAGCCCATTTTGAAGGTAGAATAAGTCTAAATTAGACTTGAGAATAAGTCTAATATGGGCCTAGTTTTGTCATTTTTTTAATCGCCAAAGACAAAGTGAACACATAAAATACACAAGATAAATATATAAACAATCAAAATGAACGTTTACAAATAAACAAGTGTTATCATCTTTTGTTCATATTTTTATATGCATATCAAGCTTTTAAATTTAGCCGAAATAAAGGCGTTATTTCGGGAATTTCGATTTTCCGAACAAAAATTCACCAACGTTATAGTTTCAAATCAGAAAAATGTGTAACAAGTCATTTCCGAAATAATGGCGTTATTTCGGCAAAAATTTTTCGTTTAGTGGAGAAAAAATATATAAACGATCAAAGTGAATGCTTACAAGTAAATAAGTGTTGTCATCTTTTATTCAGATTTTTATATGCATAATTGCATATTCAATTTATTTTTTATGAAATTTATTTGTTTGTATGTGTTTATTTTTTATCATTATATATGTTCATCTTATATATTTTATGTGTTCATTTTCTGTTTACCGATAACAAGTGATGGCAAAACTACATATTACAATAATCAATTTCCGATCACCAGTTCAGAACTTACAATTAAAATAGAATTGCTCTGCACAATCTATTGTTTGCATATGATTACTTTGTCGTTCAAGGTGCTGATTGCAGTTGTGAACCCGTAAAAGAGTTGCACGCAAAATTGCAGAATTATTTTAAAAAATAATTGCACAGTAAAAGCACTAATATATTTTTTTTTCGTTTAAAAAAACGCCGGAAATATCCAAGGGTGTAGTAGAGGGAAACATCATGCCAAAGTCTTTACATTTCAATTGACTCCTGCAATCAATGTATATTATATTATTGCTTTTTTTATAAAACAATATATGGATCAGATCAACCAATATGCTAACCTGTCATTGTCAGAGGTGAACCTAATCATCCCCATTTTTGATATCGGGTCCGCTATGAATCCTCTAGGATTGCAAAATATCATGTTGTCACAAGTCACACGTCACAACGCGAACGAAGCCTTCGTCAGATACACATACACAGATACACTCCGCTCTCATCGGTTTTTTCGACTTCTTTGCTATGGCGTTGCAATAAAAAATAAATTAAACTCATTTTATCCAAATTTCTCAACAATCAATGAGATTGCATTGATCTTTTAAAAATTGCTCTCGAGTCAGCATTGATTCTTCTGATTTTACCGATTTTCCGCACAAAAGTCGCCTAACCTAGGAATTTGGTAAATATTCCCTTACTTTCCGGTGGATTCTACTCCAATGACTCCACAATCAAAAAAAAAAAAAAAACCTCCAATGACTGATTTGATGCCTATTTCCCCAAAACAGCTCGGCCTATGCAGAAGTTAAGGAAAAACAGCTCGGCGTCTTCTGTTTCTACTCCATTGCTGTTTTTGCTTCGCTCCAGGTATTTCACTATTCTGGTAGCTGCAAGACATTTTTCAACTAAAACAACAAAAAATTATGTGAGGCACTAGTCTAATTAGATTAATTTGAATAAACTTAGGAAATATGATTATCCAATCGATCAAAACTAATGTTCATATGTACCTTTAGTAGTCTAATAATTAATAGTAATTCATATTTGTAACTGGTAATCAAATAATTGATATTTTTAAGGTACGTTTGGATCAACTAATTGTAGATTTAGGGTGAGTTTGAATCATGTAAGAATAAAATTAGAATTAGTTATTTGGATTAAAAAATATTATTCATAAATGATAAAGATAACTTTTAAGTAGTCCAACAACTAGAACAATTTTTTATTCTTAATGTGCTTGGATCATATTTTTAATCTAAATTAAAAAGTATTTCCATTAACTTTTTAATTTGTTTAAGAGGATAATTCAGACAGACTAGAAATAAAAAGTTTAAATTAGATGTTGGATCACATTAAAAATAGCTCTCTAAATCTCAAAAAAAAATATTTTTAGCTGTTTATAAATAACATTTTTTTATAACTAAATTTAATTTTATTCTTAGATCATCCAAACCCACTTTAACTTATAACCCAAACACTTGTAAATTGTTTCGAGATATTTTACACCGTCTTTGATTAGTTTACAGTTGGACTAAAGCTAGGAACTACAGATGGATGAAAAAGGAAATAAGTTTTATTAATATTAACGTGGATTATAAGTGTATATCCCCCTCGAATCACTTCATCTGCCAACTTTTATTTTAGATTTAATCTCAATAATTAATCAGAGCAACATACATAATACCAGATTGATACATCCGAAAAATTTAACCGTCAAAATCAAATAAAATCGCGATAAAAAATTGGCACTCTCGCGTTGATAGATTCGAAAAATTTAACCGTCGAAATAAAATAGAATCGCGATAAAAAACTTAGCACTCTCACATAAGATACGCTCCTCCCACCGCAAAAATAAATAAATAAATAAAACCTTACCTTCCCTCGAGAGTCGAGACCAGTTTTTTTTTTTTTCCTGAATGCTCCCGTAGGAAAGAGTCGAGACCAGTTGTTGAACACTTGAGCTACTCGAAATTAAAAAAAAGAAGAGAAAAAAAAAACAGTCGTTTGCGGTTTGCCTTCGCGTCCGCTTTCGAATGTCTGGGAGACTATCTTTTTTTTTTTGCTCAGAAAAAAGAAAAAACTCTTTTTTCTAACCAGTTGCCGCAGCCTTCCTGACAGCAGGCATGTTCTTAGTACGAAAGTTGTATTGTTCTTTCTTTGTCTGTTTTCACCGTAGAATAATGGAAAATCGTGCGGAGACCCCAGTCCCCAGCTGTACAACGCTGCACCGTAGAATAATGGAAAATCGTACGAAAGTTGTGTTGTTCTTTCTGAACCGAAGTCTCTAGTTTTAAAACCAGAGTGTTTATCAATTGATTACTACCCCAAAATAGCTAGAGATCCTTACCATTATAATGTCACATTTTTTTTAATTCAATTTTGACGAATAAAAGGATGCAAGTACGTCTAGATCTAATCTATTGATGTACAGTGTTTGAAACAAATGTGTTCGCATGTATAATATTTGTTTAATACAATTTGTTCATGTATAATTATAGAGATAGGCTAAATTCAGTCACGACTGACGGATGAGACCGTTAGCTACAATCAAATTTTAGTTTTCGAGATTCTAACAATCGATCTGAACCGTTCAATGTGTTTTTCATATTAAAATCTCATTAGAAACCAAATTTTATATTTTTTTCTGATTTTATTTACTAGTTTCTTTTAGATTTTAAAAAATTATAATTATTGAAGGGCCTAGAATTGTTTAGATTAAGAATTTTGTAAAATATCAAACAAATACTAAATAATTTCAGAAAAATATAAAATTTTGTTCCCAACGAGATTTCAATATGGAAAACACATTGAACTGTTCGGATCGATTGTTAGAATCTCGAAAACTGAAATTTGAACGCAGCTGACGGTCTCATCCGTCAGTCGCGACTGATTTAAACCTATCTCTTAATTATAGCTTAAATAAACAATTTTAATTTGAATCCATAAAAAATTTATTCATAGAAAAATTGACTTTTTTAATTAGTATCAAATCCCAAACCAAACACACCAAAAAGATATTCATTGTTTAATTTGTTTGTCCTTTTCTTCGCGTTTTATATGTGGTTGCGATTTACATACTCCTGACCTCACTCACGAAGATTGAAGCGTAATTTAAAACAAGAAGATTGAAAGTTACCTGCTCCACTGTCCCATATGATTCATACCACTATCCCATATGATTTATATCACTGGTTGTTAGTGATGAAAACGGAGCGGATTTTATCCGCTCCGATCCGTATCCGAATCCGAAAAATGAGCGTAATATCCGATTCGTATTCATATTCGATCATATCCGTATTCGTATTCGTATTCGTCAAAAAAATATGAATGCGGATATGGTTTTGTGTTTTTTTGACAATATTCGATCCGTATTCGTATCCGACATAGATATTATCCGTATTCGATAGATGTTAATCCGTTTATCCGTATCTTTAACGGCATCAGGTGATTAATATAATTACTTATCTACATTAGAAAATACTTTTAATTAGATAATATTTAATTTTTATTAGATAAATTCTCTTACAATAATATTTTCATTTGTACTAGTAACATAAAATTATTTTTATTTTCTATTATTGAGACGATTATATATAATAACAACACTAAAATTAATTTTTTCTCTAATCATTATGATTACATATGATTAATATACTATTTTAATGTATGATGACATTTAAGGTAACATGATATGATTTGACATTGAATAGTTAAATATACTGTTGTAATTCAAATTGTGAAAAGACTGAATTTATTGATCAATCCTATTGGATTTGTACTTATATGGTGCTTGCAATTTTAGAAGGTCTCTTATTTTCTCTCTTTTAGTCTTTTATTTATGCGTTAGAAGTTGGAACCCAACAAATAAATTTGCTTACATTGATTTTAAAGAAGTTCACTTCTAAAGTTGTACATTGTAATTGAATGCAATGTTATTAAAATTAACTTTCATATTTTAAAGAAATGCTCATTTGTCTCAAACTATGAAAAATAATAGATATTCATTCTCATGTACTACTACTGATCTTGAAGAAGTACTAATATAGACACTAAGTATATTGAATAATATTATATTTAAAGAAATTGCTATTGTAAATTAATAAAAAATATTAAAATGTTATCCGTATCCGACAAAATATAATCGTATTTGACTCTGTATCCGAAAATATCCGAACCGTATCCGTATCTGTTTAATATCCGAACCGTATCCGTATCCGAACGCATTCGTATTCGTATCCGTATTCGAAAAAAATATGAATGCGGATATGGAAAGAGCAACATCCGCTCCGTATCCGATCCGTTTTCATCCCTACTAGTTGTTGACGCGGACTAGTCGGATAAAAATATAAATGACCAACATTGATTTGATCAATTCTTTTGGATCTAACCTAGGCTTGTTTGGATGGTATGAAAATTTGGAGAATTTTCAATTCCCAGACATAAATTTATTATAAACAATCCAAACTCTTCACAAAGTTACACACTACCCCTAGATAGAGTCATCAACGGATATACTGACACTATTCATTATCTTTATGTGTTAAAATTTTCTTTACTTGTATTCTATCTGTGTCCGTATAAAATTCAATTTATCCATATTCTATCCTTACCTATTAAAAATTAACAATAAAGATAAAATAATGGTAAATAATAATAATAATAATATTAATAAGTTAATGAAAATATTATACAATATGAAAAAATAATATCAAATTAATATATTAATTAAAAATATAAAATTTACTAATATTTTAAATATAATAAAATCATAGAATATTTTTTCATATTAGTTGTTAAAAAAAGTATATAACTTATTACTAATTATATAATATTTTCTCAAACAATGACGGAAAAGAAGAGGTCTTTTAAAAAAATTTTGTTTTTTTAATGTAGAGTGTGAATGAATGATGCAATATTATCAATTGAATCTTACCATCATATGTTTCTGAATTAATGTAATATTATCTCAATCAATTCTAGCAATTTAATTGTCTAATTTAATTATAACATATTAATTGAATCTTACAATCATATTTTTCTGATTTAATTTGCTATTAATGTACCAATTGAATCTTACAATTATATATTTTTTATTATAATAAGATCAAGCTTTTAAATTTCAAAACGTCGTTTTTTCCCCTGAAATTTCGATTTTTTGGTTCAAAACGCGCAAACGATATAACTTTAGGTGAGAAAATGACGTAACGCTATGTTTTCCATTTTTTGGGCGATAAATCGCAAAAATAAGTTTGCGTTTGGCGGAGTAAAAATGGTAATTGTGATTTGTGACTAGAGCTGTCAAACGCGTCAAAAAAGCACGGAACGGACTGTTTCGTTTGCCGTTCCGTTAAGGAATGCGGTATAGGATTTCATTTCGTTAACTGTTTCGTTTCTAAAACGACACAGAATTCCGTTTTGTTAATCGTTCCACTTCAGAAATAGCACATGAAACGGTTTGAAATGAGGCTGAAACAGTCGAAACGGTATAATTCCACGTTCCGTTTACCGTTTCGTTATTGAAACGGAATGAAAACCAATTCTGTTATGCGTTCCGTTTCGCTTAAACGAAACAACACCACGTGCCGAATTATCACGCTGACACCCTATTTGTGACCATACATTTTAGTATCGACCAATCAAAACGCGCCTTGTAGGTTGTAGCGACGATTCACTTTCTCAATTAAAATATTAACATGCCCTTTTTGTGGGACCGGATTTGCAATGTTTTTTGTTTGTGTTAATGCTGAGTTGGCCAGAGTTGCTGACCGTTATTTTACAATTTGTTAGACCCACTTTACCGTGGGACATATCAGGAACGATAAAGAAAACAAATAAAAAACATTGCATACATATCATCAAATTAAATCTAATTTAGTTCTTTTAATTTATGTATATATATATTATAAACAATAAGAGGAAAATATTAATATTAATTTAATAAGTAAGTTTCGTTAAATAGTGAAAAGTATGCTTTATAAATCATAACAGTATAATACAATGAGAATTTTAGTATTTGTATATATACACCATTTTATCGTTGTTTTATTACCGAAAAAATGTCGCACCGTTAAATCGATTTCGATCCGTCAAACCAAAAAACCGTGTTATAAAAGCTTGAATAAGATTATAAACTATATATATAACGATATGGATAATTAACGAATATGAAACAACCTTACCCGCTATGACATCCCGTAGCCTGGTCGGTGCCACAGCCTGCCATGCGCAACACGTCGCGCATTTACACAAGGCAGTCCTAACCTCGATATGCAGGGCAATAACATAATACAAACAGTGCATAAAAATTCCAGAAATTTCATTTACATTCCAACAGAATCAAGTGATAAAATACGCACAGATTTCCTAATCCAAACACTGCCGCTGATTCACCTTCCATCGCACGATTTCTTACTCCGATTCTTGCCATACCTGGAACTCACAAAACTGTGGAGCGGTGAGATAAACATAATTTATCTCAGTTCGATTTTTAGTTCCAGCCACATGAACTCTTAAGTTTCACATTCCAGCAACTAAAAACACACACATTCAGTTTTAGCAAATAACATTTTCATAAAACATAAGTTGAGCCATAAAACATTTAAAAACCACTATGCAATGCATTCGCCAGCCAACAGAAGTTAGACAATCAAATAACATAAGAACATACAAAAGCCAATTATTGTTTGGTTTCTTGTCAATCCAATTCCAACAAATTCCTTAGAATCCCACGCCGGGCGATTTCGTTTCCAATCCATTCAATTCAGTCAATACAATCCAATCCAATCAAATAGTACAAATGTCGAGAACATTTACCTCCTCAATAAGTGAGTCCCGGAACATAAATGCTTATCTCACGGTCCTTGGACAGCCGGTCGAGACTCCAACTTCCAAAGATGCAAATGTCATTCATCGCACATTTAGTACTTTCTATCCATATCATAAGCCATTCCATCATTTACCAATAGATTAACCATTTAACATGACAATCACATACAAAGCATTCCCATAACAATTCACATAACTGCCATACTATAAAAATAGAGTTACCATGCATATAAATTTAACACATACAATTACCATGTCATGCCAATTCACGTTCAACATGCAATATCATGTAGTTAAATAAATATAATTGAAACATAATAAGTTCATACGGAAATCCGCACCTTAATCTTTACCCAGTCAACCATCGCTATGGCGTTGTCATTGTCGCTACTGTTAGAGATATGTCCTAGAAGCCAATATTATTAGGCTACTTCTATAGTTTATGTTGTTGATGATTTCAGATCATTTGTTCTTTGATTTATTCGTTGACAGTTCATTCAAGTTGAGGATCTGAATTATAGATCATTGTTATTCATTTAGTAGTAAATGACAACAATGAATCTAAAAGTCCATAATCTTGATAATTAACAAAGGACATTAATTATCAATAAGATTAGTATGCAAGTTAAGTGATGATTAAGTTTTATAAATCATAGGTTAAGAGTAACCAACTTAATTGCATATGTGTATGTTATAGAACATAATACAGGACTGGACCCCAAGAAATAAATATATGGATTGTGTTACGTGTCATTATTTATTTCGTTATGATTTTGGTTCTAAGTTTGAGATGATTATCTTTTCCACATAAGGATAGGTTCTATAAATCATGTCTACCGCTGATTCCTGATAAAGGCTGGTATACGGACTTGATTTAAGAACTCTTGAATTGTGCGGGGAAAAGCTAATTATCAAGAAAACCGAATGTCCCTCATTAATTCACTTAGTGAGTGACAATATCTATTTGGGCCCCTTGATGGAGATAGATTGTTTGCTAGCAACTGATACAATTATCTCTAGATCAAGAAACGTATAATCTGCAAGAATGACACGTTCCTATCTTGGATTATACGATGATATCGTGTGACATAAGAATCAAAATAAAGAAACATTATTATTCTCTTATGCAGGATTGAAATATTGTAGCAGTACATTATTTATGTGAATTGGGAATCATAGCGTGTTGCTAGATACCGCTTATGATTATTGGAATTAAATAGCGATTTAATTCCATGTCCAACGTAGCATAAATCCTCAAAGGGTTACACATAATAAGGTGTTTAACCACACGTGCATTAATTGTTTATTTGCAACAATTGATTTTGCAAAATATGATAAGTTGATTAATTAATCGTATACCGTTATGGACCGTTATGATTAATTAAGTCAAAATAAATCATATAAAAATAATTTAATGCATTGACTAATTTCATATTAATTATTAAATAGTTAATAATTAATTATAGTCAACACATTTAATTATAAGAGCAATTGGGCCTTTAAATTAATTAGTTAATTTAATGTCCAATGGAAGGTGCAATTAAATGGAAGAGTATTGGGCTCAACTTGACTTGAGGCCCAACCCACAAAGGGGGTAGGTAGGTGCGGCTATAGAGGGGGGGCAAAATTGTCCATTCAATTTGGATGAGAGCTAGGGTATGTGGTCTATATAAAGGGGTGTTCTTTGAGAGCAAACCCTAGCCTCCACACTACCTCTCTCTCTCCTCCTTCCTTGGCCGAACCCTACTCAAAGAAGAGAAAAATTTCAAAATTTTTCTCCCCCTTTTCTCTCTTCTATCCACCATCTAGCTCATGTGTTGAGCAAGTCTTTCCACATAATTAATTGGTAGAATTAACTAGAAGAGGGAAAACTTAGGAATTAGACAAGTTCTCCTATTTACTAGCATATTTAGTAAAGAACGTGGTTAATTTCTTAAGTGGACTCGAAATGTTCGATTAGGAGAAGAAGGAGAAGCACCCCACCGATTTCTAGAGAGGTAAAATTCCACCTCTTTCTCTTGTGTAAATTAGCTTTTGTGCAAGATCTTTTGTGTGTGATGTTTTTTATGGCTAAATTAATTGTAATTAGCACTAAAATTCAAAATTACACACTAACTAACAGTGGTATCAGAGCACATGGTCGTACTTAAACTATTTTGACACTTAATAAGAGAAATTAGCTAATTAACGGATTAGTAGAGATGATGCGTTTGTTTGCTGTCTGGAAATGATATTTTCTTTGTTATTTCGCGTTGTTCGCTATGATATGTTCTCTGGAAGATCTTTCCATCTCATGAAAGTTGTAGATCCGTGGATTTTGATTCTTTTGGCATTAGATTCACATTTGTCTGAATTAGTATGGACTTATTGTGAATAAAATGGCGACAGTGCGCAGAACCAGTTTCTGCTCGCACTGTCCTATTTGAATGACTTGAAAGATTTACATTTTGAATATAAGTACCAGTGTTCTATGGCTAGAATTAAAGATAACGTGAAACTATTTCTGAGCATGTGTAGATTGTTGCATGACTCGGATTAATTTGTGGGTTTTCAAGTATGAAAATGAAGATCTTGTCAGATCCAGTTTATTGAGCAAATCGATTGTTCTAGTAAACTGTACCAACTGAGAATTCCTTTAAAACTTCTGTTTAAATGGAGTTGTTCTATTTTGAGTTACGATTCCAAGAAAATTAATTTCTTAATTTTTCATGGAATTTTGGACCTTCAACTAGGTTAAAACATTTCGATGGGCAGTCTGTTCCAGTACAGGATTTGTTGATTGTTTAGCATGTAACTCGAATTTATTGAACTGAACTTAGTTATTTTCTTTTCATGGATGGTTAGTCTATAGTATAAACAAGTTTTTCTATGTATATTGTATATATAAAAACTGGATAGAAGATGGTCTAACAGACCAAATGGTTGAGAGAATAAGCTGAAAATATCATAACGGTGTTTCGTACACTTGTGAGATTTTTGTCTTTTTTATTCTACCTGATGGTTTAAGATCTCTTCTTTAAATTTTTACTGGTAATCACAATTATGATAAGGAGCTTAAGTAATTTATTTCATAATTTTTGGAGACCTAAAACTATTGATTTTGTTGGATTCCATTAGTTAAGTTTTTTGGTAAATTATTGTTTTTCTAATTATTCAAACTAGTTGAAAACAATTAGAATACTCCTTGTTTGATCTCCTTTCAGTTATGTGATGTTGAAAGAACTTTCTAAATGAATTTAAACAAGTTTTGTTGTTTAAAATTGGGAATTTGTGTACGGAATTTGCTTATGGCAAACAATACGCAAAGATGCTCGAAAATCGTTAATTGGACACAAAGTGCTTGTATGTGCTAACTTTGTTTTGTAGGTGGAAAGTGGATTTAGTATGGCTCATGACTCAATGCCTTGTGGTTGTAAATTGAATGCATGTGTGAATGTTTGTAATGCGGCCTTTGGTGCCATTAATTAATTAATTCGTTGATTAATTTTTTATGTAACTTGTGTGGTTTGCATGCCCCTAAGGCTAGGATGGGAATATGATATTTTCACATGTATTTCTTGTTCTTTTATTTTATATAGGATTTAGATCCTTATAGAATTTAGTGGGAGGGACAAGGATTAGATTAGCTTTGGTTCATGGATGATGTGGCGAAACTAATGCAAGGGGGAGCCACACAAACCCACAACAATGAATGAGATGCTTGTATGATTGCTTGTGATAGGATAGGTATGGGTGTATGCTTACACGACCACCAAACAAGCGTCATATGGTTATCTGTCCCAAATAAAAAAGATTAAGTTAAAACAAAATCACTCTCCTTCTTTCTATCCCCTTCTACGTGGTATGATCGTTCATTGATGTATTCTCGCCGTGGGACATCGTGTTCCATCATCCGTGTCAGGATGTAAATCAGATTTACTTAGTTAAAACAAAACTTAAAGCATAAACTAATTGACCTTAAACTTATGTATTATTGTAGATGTCTTTCTCATCTTTTACGCTACGTTCTCTTCTTGAGAAGGAGAAACTCGCTTTTAACAGTGTCAATTTTTTGGATTGGCAACGCAACCTAAGGCTTGCCTTTAGGTATGAGAAAAGAGAGTATCTCCTTACCACTCCCATGCCATCGGCTCCTAATGCAACCGCTACTTAAGTGGAAAAAGATGCCTATGAGAAGCATGAAAACGAGGACATGGAGATGTCCGTCGTGATGGTGGCAATCATGGAATCCGAATTCCAAAAGGAGTTCATGGATAGCGGCTATGGAGTGTTCGACATGATCACTCGCCTATCCAACATGTTCCAAACAAAGGCTCGCACCGAAAGGGCCCGTCTCATCAAGGCCGTCGCCAACACTCGCTTGACCGAAGTTCATGAAGTCGGGCCACACGTCATGAAAATAGCGGGGTTGTTTCGGTAGCTCGAGAAGCTTGATACGTCCTTCCCCTCAGGGGCGATTCAAGACTTCATTCTCAATTCTCTCCCTCTAAGCTTCACCGGTTTCGTTGTGAACTACCGGATGGACGGCATGGACAAGAGCATGGATGACATCCAAAACATGCTCATTGAGACGGAGGAGAGTCTTAAGAAAGAGAAGGGCCAAAAGGATGTTCTTGCGGTGAGTGGAAAAAGCAAGAAGATAAGAAAGCTTGACAGCAAAGGCAAAGGCAAAGGTCCGGTAACGCCCCAAGGTCTGGCCAAGGGTGCTCCCGTGGGTTCTAAGAAGAAGAAGAACCCGGACACTTCCGAGACCGTTTGCTACTACTGTAGCAACAAGGGACATTGGAAGAGAAACTGCCCCAAGTACCTAGCTGATAAGAAGGCGGGAACCGTCCAACCTTCTACCTCAGGTATATTTGTCATCAAAATCCTTCTCGCTACTTCTCACACAGATTGGGTATTTGATATTGGTTCGTGTGCTCATATTTGTCGAAATGTGCAGGTCCTAAAGAATAGAAGACGGCTCGAGAAAGGCGAAGTTCAACTCCGCGTCGGTAACGGCACGTGCGTCTCCTCTATGGCCGTTGGGAGCGTGGAACTAAGTTTGCATTCTGATTTTGTGTTGGAACTCAAGGATGTTTTTCTAGTTCCATGTATTACTCGAAACATTGTGTCCGTTTCATGTTTGGACTTGGATGGATTTGATGTTGTAATAAAGAACAAGTGTTTGACTTTGTTTCGTAATGAAGTTTGTTTTTGTGATGCACATTTATTAAATGGTCTTTATGTGCTTGATTCGAATGGATTTGTTTTGAGTGTTGAAAATGACAAAAGAAAACGTAAGATTTCACACGAGAATGCGACTTTAATGTGGCATTGCCGCTTAGGTCATATCAACGAGAAACGCATCAAGAGACTACAATCCGTTGGTCTCTTGGATCAATTCGCTTTCGAGCCAATTGACACTTGCGAATCTTGTTTGATGGGTAAAATGACCAAAGCGCCTTTCCCCAAGAAAGGGATAAGGGCAAATGGATTGTTAGATCTCATACATACCGATGTATGTGGACCTATGAGCATTTGTGCACGTGGAGGTTTCTCATACTTCGTCACGTTCACTGACGATTATAGCAGATACGGGTATATCTACTTGATGCGTCACAAATCTGAAACCTTTGACAAGTTCAAAGAGTTTAAAAGTGAAGTTGAGAACCAACTTGATCGAAAGATCAAGGCCTTACGATCCGATAGAGGTGGTGAGTACTTGAGCCATGAATTTGCCGATTATCTAAAGGAGTGTGGAATCATTCCACAACTCACTCCATCAGGAACACCACAATGGAATGGTGTATCCGAAAGGAGGAATCGAACTTTGCTAGACATGGTTCGATCGATGATGAGCCAAACTGATTTGCCTATGTCCTTTTGGGATTATGCAATTGAAATCGCAGCTTTTACTTTGAACCGTGTTCCGTCAAAGTCCGTTGAGAAATGGTTTGGTTCGAAACCTAGCATGGTTTGGTTCGAAACCTAGCATAATGTTTCTCAAAATTTGGAGTTGTGAAACTTATGTGAAAATGCTAGTGAGCGATAAGTTTGGACCAAAATCGGACAAGTGTCATTTCGTAGGATACCCTAAGGAAACGAAGGGTTACTACTTATATAACCGTGTCGAGAACAAGATAGTAGTTGCACGACATGCGGAATTCTTGAAAAAGGAGTTTCTCTCAAGAAGAAGTAGTGGGAGCAACGTGGTTATTGAAGAAATTCAAGAACCACAACAAAGCATACCTCAAGTAGGTAATGTGGTTGTTTCCAATATAGTGCCAAATGAGGTTGCACCAAATGAGATTGTTGCCGAACCCATTCCACAAATTGTTGCGGAAGAAGCGGTTCAAGAACAAGCTCCCTCAAATGAAAACTCAAACATATCGCGAGTCGATGATGTTGAGGACGCACCTACACTTGAAGTTCAAGAACAAAGTTCACAAACCGTCGTGGAAAAACTTCAAGAACCTCAAGCATCTACCCTACGAAGATCGGAAAGGCCAAGTCATCCACCTATAAGATATTTAGGTTTGCACGACGTTCTCGTCATGGAGAATGATGAGCCTTTGACCATTGATGACATGAAAAGAAAACCCGACTCCAAGGAATGGCTTAAAGCCATGGAATCCGAAATGCAATCCATGTATGAAAACAAGGTATGAACCTTGGTTGATCTTCCCAACGAAGTAAAACCCGTTGAGAACAAATGGATCTTTAAAAGAAAGGTCGACATGGATGGCAACTTAACCATTTACAAAGCACGACTCGTAGCGAAAGGTTACAAACAAGTTTATGGTATTGACTATGAAGAAACCTTCTCGCCCGTCGTTATGTTCAAGTCAATTCAGATCATGTTAGCAATTGTCGCATTTTATGATTATGAAATATGGCAAATGGATGTCAAAACCGCCTTCCTAAATGAAAATTTGGAAGAGGATGTGTATATGACACAACCCAAGTGTTTTGTGGATCCAAAGAATGCTAACAAGGTATGCAAACTTCAAAGGTTCATTTATGGATTGAAGCAAGAATCGAGGAGTTGGAACAAACGCTTTGATGAAGAAGTCAAGAAATTGATCTTCGTCCAAATTGAAAAGGAACCTTGTGTTTACAAGAGGATTAGTGGGAGCGTGGTTGTGTTTCTTGTTCTATATGTTGATGATATTCTTTTGATCGGGAATGATATCCACGAGTTGAATGCAGTCAAAGATTCATTGAAGAAGGTGTTCTCAATGAAATATTTGGGCGAAGCCGCCTATATCCTAGGAATCAAGATCTATAGAGATATATCAAGAAGGATGTTAGGTTTGAGCCAAGATGCATATATTGACAAGGAGTTGAACAAACACAATATGGCTAATTCCAAAAAGGGATTTTTGCCTATGTCACATGGCATTTTTTTGAGCTCATTGTAAGTGGTTACACCGATGCTAGTTTCCAAACCGATCGAGATGACTCAAAATCACAGTGCGGCTTCGTATTTCTGCTTAGTGGTGGTGCCGTTAGTTGGAAAAGTTCCAAGCAAGATACAACGATCGATTCCGTCACCGAAACAGAATACTTAGCGGCTGGTGAAGCAACAAAAGAAGGTGTATGGATCAAGGAATTCTTGACCGAGCTAGAGGTGGTTCCAAGCATCTCAAGTCCAGTGGATATCTACTGCGACAACACGGGAGCCATAGCTCAGTCCAAGGAGCCTAGGTCTCACCAAAAGACTAGGCACATTCTACGACGATTCCATCTCATCCGTCAGTTGATCAATGATGGATGGGTCAAGGTCAAGAAGGTGGACGGTGCTGAGAAAACAGCGGACCCTCTGACAAAGTCTTTGTCTCGAGCCGCACATGAGTTGCACGTTGCATCCATGGAGATTAGGTGTATGCCTGAGTGGCTTTGAGTTGTATCTTTATTACTAGGCTTTAGTATGAAACATGTATATTTTGGATATTACATTGAGTACTATGCACTGGCTTGAAGTCCCCATTGATTGACTCTAGGCCAAGTGGGAGATTGTTAGAGATATGTCCTAGAAGCCAATATTATTAGGCTACTTCTATAGTTTATGTTGTTGATGATTTCAGATCATTTGTTCTTTGATTTATTCGTTGACAGTTCATTCAGGTTGAGGATCTGAATTATAGATCACTGTTATTCATTTAGTAGTAAATGACAACGATGAATTTAAAAGTTCATAATCTTGATAATTAACAAAGGACATTAATTATCAATAAGATTAATATGCAAGTTAAGTGATGATTAAGTTCTATAAATCATAGGTTAAGAGTAACCAACTTAATTGCATATGTGTATGTTATAGAACATAGTACAGGACTAGACCCCATGAAATAAATATATGGATTGTGTTACGTGTCATTATTTATTTCGTTATGATTTTGATTCTAAGTTTGAGATGATTATCTTTTCCACATAAGGATAGGTTCTATAAATTATGTCTACCGCTGATTTCTGATAAAGGCTGCTATACGGATTTGATTTAAGAACTCTTGAATTGTGCGGGAAAAAGCTAATTATCAAGAAAACCGTATGTCCCTCATTAATTCACTTAGTGAGTGACGATATCTATTTGGGCCCCTTGATGGAGATAGATTGTTTGCTAGCAACTGATACAATTATCTCTAGATCAAGAAACGTATAATCTGCAAGAATGACACGTTCCTACCTTGGATTATACGATGATATCGTGTGACATAAGAATCAAAATAGAGAAACATTATTATTCTCTTATGCATGATTGAAATATTGTAGCAGTACACTATTTATGCGAATTGGGAATCATAACGTGTTCCTAGATACCGCTTATGATTATTGGAATTAAATAGCGATTTAATTCCATGTCCAACGTAGCATAAATCCTCAAAGGGTCACACATAATAAGGTATTTAACCACGCGTGCATTAATTGTTTATTTGCAACAATTGGTTTTGCAAAATATAATAAGTTGATTAATTAATCGTATACACGTAATGGACCGTTATGATTAATTAAGTCAAAATAAATCATATAGAAATAATTTAATGCATTGACTAATTCCATATTAATTATTAAATGGTTAATAATTAATTATAGTCAACACATTTAATTATAAGAGCAATTGGGCCTTTAAATTAATTAGTTAATTTAATGTCCAATGGAAGGTGCAATTAAATGGAAGAGTATTAGGCTCAACTTGACTTGAGGCCCATCCCACAAAGGGGGTAGGTAGGTGCGGCTATAGACGGGGGGCAAAATTGTCCATTCAATTTGAATGAGAGTTAGGGTATGTGGTCTATATAAAGGGGTGTTCTTTGAGAGCAAACCCTAGCCTCCACCCTACCTCTCTTTCTCCTCCTTCCTTGGCCGAACCCCACTCAAAGAAGAGAAAAATTTCAGAATTTTTCTCCCCCTTTTCTCTCTTCTATCCACCATCTAGCTCATGTGTTGAGCAAGTCTTTCCACATAATTAATTGGTAGAATTAACTAGAAGAGGGAAAACTTAGGAATTAGACAAGTTCTCCTATTTACTAGCATATTTAGTAGAGAACGTGGTTAATTCCTTAAGTGGACTCGAGGTGTTCGATTAGGAGAAGAAGAAGAAGCACACCACCAATTTCTAGGCCGAGGATGTTTTTGTGTAAATTTGCTTTTGTGCAAGATCTTTTGTGTGTGATATTTTTTATGGCTAAATTAATTGTAATTAGCACTAAAATTCAAAATTACACACTAACTAACAGCTGCCTCGCCGCACGAGTCTCACGCTTTACACCACTTCTGGTCTGGTTACATGAGTTAAAGTCTAAGTCATAACCATGCATATAAACAGTCTCTAACATGTTCTATGTTGAGGTTAACTCACTAACCTGACACCACTTCATGGCTGATTTGCAGTAGAAGCACCGTTTGTACCGCAACCGCCGCATAGTCCCTGGTTGCTCACCGCAACCACACTGATCTTGGGTCATGCTACTGTCCAACCATGCCTATGTTCTCTACATACTTGTGGCCTGTTAAGGCATAATCACAAGACTATGATTTGCACTGCAACAACTCTGACCTACACCGCATCAACACCGCTAGGGCCTGGTTCGGGGTATGGCAGCCATGAACCATACTTGGTAGTCGCCCCTGCCACTTCCTTGGCCTGATTTAGGTGAATTAGAAGACAATTCATGCACCGCACCTTGTTCCCGACTGCCCCGACTATATCGATATGCTCTCAGCCATCAAATTCAGGCACTAGAGCTCTCAAACCTTGCAAATTTGGGCCTGTTTTGGGACTGGTAATGGCAGCTACGAAATTTTTCAAAAATGAAGGAGTTTTGGCTGGGGAGAGACAGCCTTAAGAGGTGGAGAACATGTGTCAACAAGCCTTACTTCTCCCTGGTCAAGCGGTTGCTAGGTGGCTCCATCCTATGGGCTGATCAATTGGTAACTTGGACTGTCTAACTGGACAACTCCAATGAACTTATCTACTGGACCTGTCCATTGGTACTACTCAATGGACCTCTCCATTACTTGCTGCCCAGGTTGCTAAGTACCCTATGCACACACTTTAGCCTATCCAACAGCCAATGCAACACACTTTGGCCTATCCAACAGCTGTGCTTTAGGTCACCACTACAAGTCATTGTCACCAACATTTAGCCTATTTTTATACCGCCTTAGATGATGCACAACACATGCAAGGCTGTTTCGTGGCCAACCGTCAACATCGCGTGACAAGCACCGCTGCTGCTGGCCACGCTTTACATGGCCGAAACAGTATCTAGTCTTGAGCCAAAATTGTCGTCTGTCACACCAGCCACCTTACCCAATAATTTTACGAATTTTTTTTATCTATACCCATATCCGATAACTTAACAAAGATAAAATCTTATTTATACACGTTTTATCGAATACTAATCTAGGGCCCGGAAAAAAAATTCGAAACTCGTAGCTCGCTCGAATTATATTCCTTAATTATTCGTAATTAGCTATTTTAGAACCAATTTGAATTAAATTTCGAATAGATAGAATTAATTTTTGGAATCAAGTTTGAGCTTGACTGAGCTATTGGCTCACGAGTTAGCAAGTTCAAAATTATTCCTAAATTTGACGAAATTTTTATTATGATCCTCTAATCTGAGGCATCAGATCAAATATCTAATGATCTAATTTTATAGTTTAATTCCATTTTATTTAAAATCGAGCTATCAATGAATCATATCGAGTTAGCTCGAATTAATATGAAGTAAAATTCGAACCAAGTCTGTCCACTTGAAATTTCATTTCGATTTGAATTCGAACTAAAACTAATAAATGGAAACAAATATTTAAATAACGGATAACGAATTCGTAGCTGACAAACTAATATCATAGTAGATAGTATATAGCGATCTTTTAGCGGTTGCTATCAGACGATAAGGAATACGCACACACAAGTATATTTTGAAAAAAAAATTAATTAATGCCATCGCGCACCATTGATGAGCAGTACTCTCTCAATGGTCCCCTCACCTAACATATGTTTTTATTTGTTCACTCTGTTGTTATAAGTGTTCACTTTATTAGATGTGAATGTTCACTTTCTGTTATATTTGTTCACTGTGTTCAATATGTTTATTTTATTTTTTACCCAAATATTCAGTTGGATAAATAATTAAATATAAATGCTATTTAATTAAGTATAAATGTTTAGTTAGTTATAATAAAAAAACATAAATGTTATAAACAAAAATATTCATTTTATTAAGTATAAATATTTTCAATTTAGTAAGTACAAATGTTCAGCTTATTATATATAAATGATCAGTTTATTATGTATTAGTTATCAGTTGTCTAATAGGTGTACATGAAAACAAAAGAGGTCACGAACCAGAAAAAAACTACATACAAAAATTAGAAGGGTTCATGAACCGGTCCGGTTCAACTAATTTTTTTTTTTACTTTGCCCCTAGCTCGTCCCTCTCCTTCGTCTAAATAATTTTTAATTTATTAAGTATAAATATTCAGTGTGTTAAGTATATATATATACACGCAGTTTATTAAGTATAAATGTTCAATTTATTATGTATAAATGAGACAAGGAAGGTGTTTTAGCACTAGCGACACACGAGACTCATACGATTGAGCTCCCTCTGTTCAGCGATGGCGCGCGATGCTAAATCCAGCAATTGTACTTATCATTTTTGTATTTTGAAGATCTAGTTTGGCCTAAAATAAAAAAATTAAAAAAATTAAAAAAATTAAAAAAATTAAAAAAAAATTCATGCAAATAAATAATTAATGTCAACTAAAATTATATTCATTATCTATGCATTTTTGTCCACTAAATTTTTAAATTTGAAAAAAACTCAAAAAATAAAAGTTAGAGCTTGTTATTTTATATGCTTTTCATTGAATTTTCTATCATGTCAATCAGAATTTGTCTGTGAAAGTTATGCCTAAATATTAATACTATATCAGCAAATTATAAATTGGACCGTTATTTTTGCTAATATACAGCTATTTCGCTGCTATATCCTATAATAAATCGTGGTATCGGACAAATCGCTAAATTTATAGCACTATAGAGGTGTATAGACCTGTCAGTATTCCGTTCCGCCACCATTTTCCGTTCTGTTCCGTCCAAACGGAACGTTAAACGGTAGAGATTTCAATTTCGTTTCTGAAAACGGAACGGAAACGAAAATGAAATTTATAAACGTTACTGAAACGGAAAACGGAATTCCGCTGAAATCAATGGTAAATAATGGACGGAACGTTAAACGAAATCGAAATGTGTTACGTTTGACGAAACGGAACGTTAAACGGAATTAATTTCAGTTACGTTGACTGAAACGGAACGGAAACGGAACATACCTGTTTCGTGTTCCGTTTCAACGTTTGACAGCCCTAGAGGTGTATCAAATAGCCTCGATATAACGGCCGCTACGATCGCTATTTAATCCTTTGAGTGAAACAAATAATATAATAATGCCATGTGGACCCCTTATTCCAACAAAACAACCAGACATTAACAAATAGAATAATGGTTGAAGAATTTTTAATACTTAGAGAGTTGGAAGTTCGCTAGACTTTCTTGTTCCACCAAAATGCAAGAACGAGTTCAACTAGGTCGCGAGCTGGTTGTTCGGCCTGTTCTAGTTTTATTTGGTTCCACTTTGTTCAGGCTGTTCACGTGATACAATTGTTTGTAATAGGACTAAACAAGACCATATATTGTTTGAATAATTTTTTTGTTTTCAAAATTTAAAACAGTCGCGCGCGTTAGAGACTTTACCTCTTTTCATGTCCAGTAAATACTGAACCTGCTATATTTATACAAATGGCGGATCCACTAATAAGTTAATGGTAGACTTACCACGTTCCGGATCATTGCATGTTATATAACTTCGATCAATACATGTTTTAAGTAGGGTTTTGGGCGTATATTTTCCATCGTTGCATTTAGGCATACTTAAAATTTTTAACTTTTTGGAATGTCGCACATTCGGTTCTGTATTGGATCAAATATGTGGTACTGATCAAATTTTCTATTTGTAGATGAATATATGGATAAAGCCAATTTTTGGAACAAGAGAAGGTCTTAGGTAGACCTGTCAAACGTGAAAACAGAATGCGAAAATGGGTTGTTCCGCTTCCGTTCCGTTCCAGAAGACGAAATAGAAATTTATTCTGTTTCCGTTTCGTTTCGTCAAACGAAACAGATTTCTATTCCGTTTAACGTTTCGTCCTCCATTTTCTATTGATTTCAGCCTATTTCCGTCTATTTTCGTGTTCCGTTTACATTCCATTAGTTTTTTTTCTTTTAATTTTTGTTTCTGTTCCGTTTTTAGAAACAAAACTGATTTTTTGTTTCGTTTAACGTTCCGTTCGAAAACGTTCGAAACGGTGGAATATTAACAGGACTATGACGGTCATTTAATTTAACTTTTTCAAAATTAAGCGACAGCTTAAATTGTATTCAGATCTCTTGGACAACCTAGTGCTTATGGTAGTATAGTACCATTGAACTAGCTATTAAACCATATGTAGGGGTGTCAAACATGCGAAACGGAAGCGAAACAGAGGTGTTTCGTTTCTGTTTTATTTCTAGTAACGTAACTCATATCAGTTTCATTTTCGTTCCGTTTCGTAAAACAGAACAGTTTTCTATTCTGTTAGTGTTATGTTCTCTATTTTCTATTGATTTCAACCATTTTTCATTGAATTCAGCCTAGTTTTTGGTAAACGGATCACTAACGTTTACCGGTACCAGTTCAGTTTTCATTCCGTTTTCAGAAATGAAACCCAATTGGTGTTCCGTTAATTGTTCCGTCCGGACGAAACAGAACAGAAACGTTTCAAACGGAATCATTTTTGACGCCCCTGTCCATATGCATTAAATATATCTATGGATAGAGACATATATACACATAAAATTACAACTTAATTTGTTGTTGTTCTGGATATATATCGACAATTCTTATTCTTCTTACTGTATGTCAGTTTAACGTTTGCGTTTGGATCATTGGAAGAAAGAAGAAGAAGAAGGAAGAAGAAGAAAAAAAATTATAAATAATCCAAACTCTTCACAAAATTACACACTTCCCAATACTTCTTCCCACTTTTTCCCTTCTTCCCTTCCTCTCACACCTATCCAAACGCTCCCACAATAAATTAATTGCTACTTCTGACGACCGTTATTGTATATTTATATATACACGTACCCTGTGCTGTCAAAGCTAAAAACAACGAAAGACAGAAGGATCTGTGTCAAAATAAAAGAGTAGACGGGCGGGTTTCCTAATCCATGAATTACTTGCGATCCATCATCAAAGTTGAAAGCTCTTTGTTAGCAGGAAAGAAGAATGTCTTCCAGCCATCCAGAGCCTTCAGGTTTGTCTTAAAAAGTTCCGCTATGGCTACAAAATCCATAGCTGGTCTGATGAACGGTTCAATGGTCAACTTATACAAAATCCAATTCGTTCTGTTTTCATTTCGAGATTGAAGTTCAATGGTCTAATGACTGACTATAAATTCAAATAGTGAACTATATTTTATAATCTATTGTTTTAATGTTCTCTAATTTTTCTTTGTTTCTCATCTTATTTGACAAGAATCACTAGAATCACAGCACCTAATGTAAGTCCCTACCTTGTTATCTCTTGATTTTGCCGATTCTTTCTGCATGGTTGCAAGAGGATAACATTATTTCTCTGTTATTTTATATGTAGAAAATAGAATCCAAATTCTTACAAAATAAAACTAAGAAATATAGAATGAAATCCTGCCATAGCTTCTTATATCACCTACTTATCAGACACGAGCAAGAGGATAACATTATTAATTAACCTTGTCCAACGGCACGGATTCAAAAAGAGGGAAAAAAAAAACAAATTAGCAAGTCCGTTGATCTTAATATCCTTTACAGCTTCTACATTCTACACCTTACTAGTACGCTAGATGCCATGATCCACGCTATAATGTTAAAAGTGTTGCATATAAGTTTCCTTGTTTATTTGTTGGGTATCTGCATCATATGTATGTCTCATAACTGGAAAGAGTCCTTCATACTCAACGGGATAGGCTCTGTTTGGATAAGGTGTGGGAAAGAAGAGAAGAAGAGAACAAGGGAATAAATTTATTATAAACAATTCAAACTGTTTACAAAGTTACACACTTCCTAATACTTCTTCCCTTCTTCCCACACCTTATCTAAACAGAGCCATAAATCCTTTGGGATATCTTACAAACGATACGGTAATTAAAAGACTCTATTAACAGTTAATATAACTGTCAAACATATTATAGATCATCCATATTTTGAAACAAACCAAAGCCGACAATTAGGCTAAGCTGATTTACATATTTGCATATATGTAGAACAATTATTTGGATTTTGTTTGTTAATGTTTTATTATGATATCTTGAAGTTCACATTCTATATCTTATCGTTCTTCCTTTTTTTTTCTCCCTTGCAGTAGTTTTATTACATTGCGTTGTAGTCAGTACACTTTGTTTCATAATAAATACATATGATATTGGAATGCCAATTAGATCACTTTGTCCAACACCGAATTAATTAGTTATCGACGCTATCCTGTTGCCCATATGAACGAGCAAATACAGGTCAGTATACCATTATTGTTTTCTTTTTATATGACCAAAATGACCCAGCAATCAACCAAAAGTTGTGTGCATACGTTTCTTTAAAATCAGTCTCTTGGGGGAAGGAGATTGGGGTATTATACATGGATGTTTTTGGTTGCACCGAGAATAAAAAATAAGGAGGAAAAAGGAAATAGACAGAATGAAACAAGGAATAAATATGGGAATGAGCTCTATCTCTTTTCCTATCGAGATGTGATACGATGAATAGTCTTCGAATTCTTATCATTTTCATTCTCTCCTATCCTTTATTCTTGGTGCGTCTAAACATACCATAATAATAAGATGGTGTATAAGAGGAGGCCCAAGTGCTCCATTTTTTAATGTCACAAATTAATGCATTGTTTTAATTTTTTATTTTAAAATTTAAATTTTTAGTGTCCAATTTAAACTGCTTATCTTTTTCATTTAACGACATATTTGTTGCTTGTCATAAAATATTTAAGTTTCTAAAGTTCTTTTAGTTTTTGGTATTTGATCCAGATGTTGAAAATAAACATATTAAAATTAATCTATCATGTTAACTTGATTCATTCTCCAAAAATAACAAATATTTTATTTTAAAATAATAAATAAAAAATAAAGTGTGACATTTGTGACCACTCTAAAAGTGAAACATCACAACCTCCTCATAGAGTAATTATTAACCAGTCATTTTATAATTATTCGACAATAATTCCACTAAAAAATTCAAGTATTACAAATAAAACAAAAGGTGTAATTAATGAGGCACAAAATCAAAAGCAAAACCAATAGTAAGAAAACCCGACTATAGCTAAAGAAAGAGCAGCAACGAAACAAAATTAATTAAAAAAATATTATAAAAAATAGATAGCACACTTTGATTCAAACTTAAGGTATTTTCTTATGAAATTGGACTCAAAATCTTTTAATTTTAAGCATAATTAATCCTCTTAGTCAAGAAAGGCTGGTCTATAACTGGAGGATCAATCAAACTCATTATAAGCATTATTAATTCTCAAACTCATTATAATTATGAACTTTATAATGCATTATCCAATTAGTTGATTTGAAAACTCTAATTATTGAACATGATAGTATTGATGTGGTGGACTGGACAGATAACAGATTATTTCGACTTGCAAACATTTCGGCTGCGGTTGCTCGGACCTGAACAGTTACATGTGTGTTTCATAGTCCTGTCCTAACCTGGAGGCTTTTTTTTTTCAATTATCTTATAACTTTTTTTTTAATATTCCTGATTTCCAGGCCTGTGGGCTGAAAAAATGTTTGTGGGCTGGTAATTTATGAACTTCTTAGTTTTTCTTTCATCAACTTCTAGGACAAACCTATATGGGCCAGATCCTTTGACATTTCTATAACTCCGCCGAGTATTGAAGAATGGTTTGGGTTTTAAATCTAGATATTATTATTTGTGGTATTGTAGTTGTCATTGGTTCTTCACCTTCGTAAGATGAGGACTAATGTTCTGATCGTAACTACTAATGCCTACTTTTTCACGTTCTCAATCAAATATATTTTTCTTACTTCTCATAATTAACAATCATATTCTATACTGGTAGGTAATCCAAATCTAGGGTGAAGCGAGAAAATGATAGTATAAAACAAATTAAATGTCTTGATTTCTAACAAGACCTGTTGATTTTGAATGTTTCCTGCTTTTCATTTTTCAATTAATGAAGGATGCGAAAGTAAAAGGTGATGAAGTTCTGAAACTTTCTCCGGTTCTATTTTTTTTTTTTTGGGTCAAACTAATATATTCTCACATGCTAATGATGCTATCAACCGATACAAATGCACAATCTGTTATGTGAATATCTCCACCAATAGGATCAGATGACGCTGATAATCTACTTCGTACCTGTAGCAAGAAAATGGGATTTTTTTTCATCGTATTCTAGTTGAAATATTTTTGGAAATCATAATTTGCTATCTTTTTCTCTAAAGTGAAGTATCATGTCAAGTCATCAACGTCTCCCTTGAACTTTCTACAGCGATGAAAAGATAGTTTTGTCTTTGTCTGTTCTTTGTGAACAGTGTTACAATGGTAAACACTGTTGTTTCTGATATTTGTTTGGAAGTTTGACGGTTTCAGACGTGTTAACTGTTAAGTTGGTATTATTTATCTTATGGACAGCAGGAAGTAATTTAAAAAGTGATCAATAGTAGAGTGGTTTACTAACGTTTATTTGCTTTAAAGAATAGCTGGCATCAAATATCTCGTTGCCATTTTGATAGAAAAAAAACTCCCTTTGGGCCGTTTGGATCGCTTAGGAATTTGAAAAAATTTGGAGAAGTTACAATTTCTAGGAATAAATTTATTGGGAAGTGTGTAACTTTATGAAGAGTTTGGATTGTTTATAATAAATTTATGGTAGGAAGATGAAATTCCCCAAATTCCTTGGTGAATCCAAACAGCCCCTTTAGTGATAAACTTGTGTTTTACACATGCAGCGCACACATCTGAATGCCTCGTGTTATGAGATTCGGCCTTTGACACCATGTCAAGAAATACCAGAAAATGAACTCGTGAGGAATTTAAGGGGACGAAGGTACAAAAGGATTCGTAGGATGAGGCACATTTCAAGAAAAAGGAGGACGACATGCAAAACATATTGGCTCCGTTTGGATGGCTTCTTTCCGAAATAAGGAATAAGAAATAACTAGCAGGAATATGGAGCACAAATCAAAGGGAAGAATATGGAGTACAATATGAATAGGTCCAGAAAGACAACTTGAAACTCGATTACATATATCAGAGATCAAGATGTTCAAAGTTAAAGTGTCAAAGCGAAAATAAAATATGGGATCTGCATAATGGATGGCTACTGTACCCACAAGCATGTAAGAATTTTTCATTTGTTAGTAAATTAGATATGCCGGCAATTATGCCCCTAGTGTCAACAAAAGGAGATTTTAGGCACAAAAAATTGTCCAAAGAGAAGGACGCAGGCAATGAAACACAAGTGTGCTGAGCTTTCAAATTAACATCATGAAGTAGCAGGGTTATCTTCACTAGTGCAGGTATATAAATAAAAAAAAACTATGATTAATTGTCTTCACTAATTGATGATAAACACAAGTGCAGGTAGACAAGTTGAAAAATATAGTGTAGTTAATCTTCATTAGTATTTTAACATACTAAATTCATGAGTTGGGAATTCTGAATTTAGCTGAGCAACCAAAGCAGAATGCTAAGTTCTACAAAAGCAGCACGGTTTCCACTCATATAATATACATGATGAGCTTGAAAATTTATGATAGCACTTCCCTATCAAATAAGTATGCATATCTATCAGGGTTCACCAACATGTGGAGTAAATGTGCCAAATGAATATTGTTCGAATTAATGTTTTGGGAATAGAAAATTCAAAGGTTGAGGCGAACCAAAGGTTTTTGCCAACTTAAGGGGACTCTCTGCTATTAAGATTATATGGAATGTGAATGCATCGACTATAAAGAAAAGTTATATGATTTTTGCTCTCGTATCTGCATGGATAATAATATTTGAATGAATCAAAGGGTCATATCTTGCTTATAAATATACAAACTTTTATATTAAATCTAAGAAAAGAGGGAAACTTTTGAGACATTCAAGAGAAAAACAGAGAGCATAATTGAAAAACTCTTCGGAAAAAAAAAACTAGAACTTGATCCGAACACTAATGCTGTGTATATTGTAGAAGTGTATTTAGTAGTACTTCTTACGGGTGTACTGAGACAACAGGAGCAAGCTTTTGGCCTCGAGCAGTGATAAAATCACCAATCTAGACTTTTCGCAGCAACCAGGTATTTTCAATAACCTAATACTCAATTTCTTACAATATAAATATAACTAGATGCTCCGCTACAACCATGACCTAAATATTCAGAATTTAATTAGTACGAAAAAAGTTTATTGATGGAAGTTAGTTTTTGAAGTTGATGTTAGTATTTTTACTAGTTTATGAGGTTATTTGCTTGATCGATGTGCGTAATATTTTATTTGTTAGTTCTGTAGTTAATTATAAAAGAAGCATATTTTATTTGGAAAGAAAATAAAAAATTGTCTAATTTGATTTTAACGAAGAGATATTTGATAGATAATAAATAATATATACAGGTCATGTATTTCTTTATCGAGAAATACTACAATATTGTACGAAAAATAAAGACGGGAAAAAAAATTATAATTCACTATTGTTACGCTTCAAAATTTTAATATTTATTTTTATCACCAATATATGTTATTCAAATAATTAAGAGTCCTAAAATGCAAGTGTACTTCAATGTATTTTCATTTAATTGTCCTACTACTTCTCCCTTGTCCAAATTAAAAATAATAATTAAAAAATTAAAATACAATTGTCTACATTTCATCTTATGATGCCACTGTCCCAACAAATAAAATAGAAAAGTAAAAATTCAATTTGGCAACTATTTTTTAGTGGGTGTTGCTTGAAAAAGTATAAAATAAACATACAACTAAAATGTCATGCGTACTTGAATCATAATGTTGCTAACAAATATCCATTTCATATCCAATTTCTTCACCGTAGTAAATCACGTTCAAGTTAGTTCTAATTGAAAGAAGCAAAGTACAAACAAACTGTTTTATAATTTCGTTTATTTGCTAACAAATTATACAAAATAATATACAAAGATTATACAAAGCAATTTATAATTCCGTTTATTTGCTAACAAATTATACAAAGCAATGTATAAAGTTTTACAACACCCCTACCTCCCGATATATGTGCAGAAAAAAATAATTCTCCCTCTTATATATTCTATGATGTTATCATAACAATCTCTAATTTAATGTTTTCAATATCAAATAGTAAAAAATAAAAAATAAAAATCCTCGACCAATATACATTTCTAATTGATAAAAAAATATAATAAGAACAGTTCAAATAGAATATTTGTTTTATCCAAATCAAATACACAAAGAATTAAACTATTAAAACAATGAAAATAAATTATGGGGAAAAATATTATCTTAATGGAAAGTACGCATAGAGAGATAGCCACGTTATAACAACAATTAATCTTTACAACAAAGTTTCGCAATTAAAGTAATTTTAAGGGGCTATTATAAAACTAGAAATTTTATTAATGTCTTTTGCAATATTAATACTGTCTAATGATGTTAACAGGATAATTTAGTAGCATATGCATGTCATACTCTTGTAAATTATTTTTGGTTATTTCAGATAGCGTCGCAATTCGTGACGTACGATAGGTACAAAATTATGACCATGAGAGTAAATTATAGGAAAAGATTGACTACCACCTTGTAAAAACGTGGCATGATAAACACAAAATCTTAATGTACACTAGCAATTCGTATCTCTTGGATGGAGATGATTCAGAAACATGGAATCGTTTTTGACAGTGTCACCGAGTAAATATGTATTTATATCGGCGGTGGCTTTCTGCCTTTGGTTAGCTTCGGATCAGGTTCAAGGCAATTTATGAGATTTCTTCATATATGAATTATAATATATAAATCATAAAGCATTCATTAAAATAATTCTACGAAGAGCAAAAAACTTACGTTTCTTTCCACGTCATCTACTCTTGCCGTCAAAACAGTAAAACCGTAAACAGTTAAACCATTCCTGTTAACAGTCATCCCTCCGAAATATATAATCCGAGATAAAAATGTTCTCTAAATATTAGTCTAATTAATAACTGAAAACAAAGATTGGAACAAAACGTATCCATTTTAATTGCCTCCGAGAATTTGTATGTTACTTTAAAGTTTAAAGTAAATACTTTTATCTAATTTTGGCATTAAATTAACTAAACCTTATCTTAAAAAAAATGAACTACATATCCGGATAGGTGTTTGATTTATTTTTCTATTACTTTTTATGTTTTATTTTATTTTATATAACAGAAAATAACATAAAATAAGCATGTGTTCTCAATTCTTAACCTGTTACAAAATTTTTATATTAAAATTAATTAAAAAAATTCAACTGTGAATACAATTATTGGGATCATCATATTCATTTTCTATTTAAAATTATTAATGTTAAGGTGGATCAAAACTTATGGAGGTCTTTATTAAATATTTGTAATTTAAGTGGGTAATTGTAAGATAAAATTTTCGAGGCCTTTTGGCGGAAATTAACGAGGGACCTTAACTCATCAATCTGCTAAGTTAAATCTTTAGCTCGCCTGATTTTTTATTTTCTTCTACCAAATAAAAAAAAGCAATCGAAGGCAAAATAATTTAAATATAAGTGCCAAAAATAATTGTAGAGGGTAGGGCTGTCAATAGGTGCGGTACGATATGGTAGAAGGTATTTTTATATCCGCATCCTATTCGTACCCTATCCGTATCCTATCGGTACCCGTTAAAAAATCACTTTATCCGTACCCTATCTGTACCCGTTAAGAATTAACAGTATGGGTAGGATAACGATACATAATGGGTAATAATATTATTATAAATTTAATGAAAGATATAATGTGCTAAATAAATAATATCTAATAAAATATATAGATAAAGTACAACATTTATATAATACTTAATATAACAAAAATCCCGAAATATTGTTCTCATATCAATTAAATCCAAAAAATCTATACAACTAATTATAAATTATAATATAATATAGAGTGCAAATTAATTTTTCATTAACATAAATAAATTTGGATGAAGATTGAAACTAATAACATATCTTATGATATACGTTAATAACATGATTATATATACATATATTTGTAAAATTTTACCCGTTAGGTATGAAATAACCTTACCCGTATCCGTACACGATAAGTTAATGAATATTTTTCTTTACCCATACCCATAACCGTTTATTTAACGAAAATAAAACTTTACACATACCCACCCTATCGAATACGGTACGGATAGGATAAACTGAGTTTCATTGACAACCCCAGTAGAGGGCAACGCCTTATGTTCTTAAAGTTGTTTAATTAGTAAACTTTCTATTTGGCTCAGTTGAAAATTATGTGGCCGTTTAACTTTGTCGGGTTTAAGATACGGATTAATGAATTGGTTATTAGTTAACTACTCCAATGTTTGCTAGTTAGTTACTTTTCTAGTTGCTTCTGTATCGATTGAATAAATTAGTTTCCGATGAGGCAATGAAAGGATTCGGCGTGATACCTAATATTTCGTTACGTGGATTTGATGGTTTTTCCATGCATGTCACATCTTCTTTAGTCTTTGCCGGAGCAGGTATAGTAGACGGCCTGTTATATGAAATTGGAGTGGTTTGGATGATGGGTACTAATTGTCTGGATACTTTTGGACGCGACAAGTTACAGTGGAGTGGTTCGGTCCGTTTGGACGCTAAACTTGCAGCCTCAAACGGTCTCATTCAATTAATTAAGGGAAAATTGGATATAGTTCTCTTATTTTTCTCTAATTGGAAATAATCCGAAATTATTATTATAAAGACCATAAAAAATTTTAATAGGAAAAAATATTTATTTTTATTTTAATAAGAACAAAAAAATTACCCACTTATAAAACGCGTTAGTATATCACCTAATAGCGTGTTTTATGAATGGATAATTAGGTGAGAGAGAAAAATAGTCTGTGCTCTGAATTATAAAACGTGTAAGTAGAAATAGCGCGTTTTATAAATGGGTAAAAAGCTACTTACCTGTTTTATTTGGGTGTGTTTGGCAGCGCACGCGAACAGCTTGTTCGCGAACAGCGCCAGTTCGCGGGTACCAAACAAAGCACGAACAGGACAAACTGTGAACTACTCCCCCTATTCCTTGTTTCTACTTTTTTGGTGAACTGCGCGAACATCTGGGTCGCAAACATCTGGGTTGCGAAAATTATTTTTTTATTCATGCACAGTTCGCGAACTCACTGTTCGCGTGAGTTACCAAACACACCCTTTATGGATCATTAGGTGAGACAGAACAACAAACTGCCCTCTGAATTACAAATATTTTATTCCTAATAAATATTTTTAATAAATATTTAACATTTTTATTAAATATATGTATTGCAAAAATATTAAAAATAAAAAACCAAACAAGTTTTAGTTTTATAATTGCAAAAAATATTAAATAAAACCACACGTGTTTATTTAATATTTTTTATATAAAAAAATGGAAAAATTTAATTTTTTTGTCCTTCTTTAAATAAAAAATATTAAATAAATACGTAAATATTTTATTCCTAATAAATATTTAATATCTTTATAAAATATATGTATTGTAAAAATATTAAAAATAAAAAACCAAACATGTTTTACTTTTATTATTACAAAAAATATTAAATAAAATCAAATGTATTTATTTAATATTTTTTATTTAAGAGAAAAGACAAAATTCAATTTTTTTGTCCTTTCTAATAAAAAATATTAAATAAACGAGTTTAGTATTTTTTTGTATTATTTACGATTTATTCCTTACAAGTTTTATATTACAAATCATGTAAATATCAAATAGAAAGTAGTTTTTTATTAAATATATGTAATTCATATAATATTCATAAATTATATTTATGTAATTTTAAATTTATCCTTTTATCATGTGTATAAAAAATTTAACTTTTAATAAATATTCAAGTATTTGTTAATAAAAATTATGTGTAGGGAGTTAGGGATTGAAATGCAAAATTTAAAAAAAACTAACAGAGTACTCGTTAAGTGCACTATTAGGAATAAAATATAGAAATTACGCGTTTTATAATTTAGAGAGCAGTCTGTTGTTCTCTCTCACCTAATTATCCGTTCATAAAATAGATAAATAGTCTTTTCACCCGTTTGTAAAAAGCTCTATTCCTACTTACACATTTTAATAATTTAAAACGCAGACTATTTTTTCCTCTCACCTAATTAGCCTTTTTACCCGGTCATTAAACGCACTATTTTTTCTCTCATCTATACGCCTTTTTACCCGTTCTTTGTTCTCACTTATATATCTCTCCCAAAAAAGAAATTGCAGACAAATAAATCAAATGAGGCCCTTCTACATTCTTGACTATTCATCGAGCGGTTTCTCTAAAAAAAAAAAATTCATCCGACCTTATTGAAATGGGAAATAAAATAACGAAGGGTTTAGGCAAAAGAAAAATTTAGTGAGCCTTCAATTCTAAACCAAACGGTAGTTAAACCTTCGTGATTTTTTTCCCATTTCTTCTCATCTCCAAATTTTGATAAGGTTATTCACTTCGCTCAATAAATAATCGGCTATATTTCAAATGGAATGAGTTTGGCACACAATTTATCTAATTAAATCATGTTTTATAAAAAAAAATAAATTGAGTTAATTAATTATGACATTTGTTGTATAACCCGTTTTTCTATATTTTCCAATTGCCGTCTGCTATTGAATATTTATATATTTTAATTGCCAAAATGATAGACACAATGTATAATGATATGCCTGATACACCAATAGTGTTTGCAATCACTGTTCACTATAAATAAATGCTTGATTGATAGCTATAATTGTTGAAGATATCTACTAAAAGCCAATTATTTTATGGTTAGTTCTATGGTTTATGTTATTGATGATATTTGATCATTTGTTCGTTGATTTATTTATTGACATATCATTCAGGTTGAGGATTTGAATTGTAGATCCCTGTTGTTCATTTGTAATTAAATTACAATAATAAATCTAAATTGCTCATACTCTTGTTAATTAATAAGGAGAATTAATTATCATATAAAATTATTATGCAAGTTAAGTAATGATTAAGCTCTACAAATAATAGGTAAAGAGTTACCAACTTAATTGCATATATGTATGTTATAGAACATAGTACAGGACATGACCCAATAAAATAAATATATGGATTGTGTTATGTGTCATTATTTATTTCATTTTGATTTTGGTTTTGAGTTTGAGATGATTCAACTTTTCCACATGAGGATAGGTTCTATAAATATTGTCTATCGTTCATTCCGGAAAAGGAATACTATACGGACTTTATTTATGTTCTCTTGAATTGCGTAGGGAAAAGTTGTTCATTAAGAAAACCGTACGTCCTTTATTAATTTACTTAGTGAGTGATGATATTTGTTTGAGTCTCTTGATGGAGATAGATTATTTGCTAGCAACTTTATACAATCATCTCTAGATCAAGAAACATATAATCTGTAAGAATGATACATTTCAATCTTGAATTATACAATGATATCATGTGGCATAAGAATCAAAATAAGGAAATATTTTTATTTTCTTATGTAGGATTGAAATATTGTAGCAGTAGAATATTTATGTGAATTAGGAGTTATAGTGTGTTGCTAGATAATGTCTATGATTATTGAAAATAAATAACGATTTATTTTCATGGCCAACATAGCATAAATTCTCAATGGGTCAGACAAATAGAACTTTATGTTAGAGATATGTCCTAGAAGCCAATCATATCTGGCTACTTCTATGGTTTTATGTCATTGATGATTTCATATCATTTGTTCCTTGATTTATGTGTTCACAGTTCATTCAGGTTGAGGATCTGAATTATAGATCACTGTTTTTTATTTAGTAGTAAATGACAACAATAAATCTAAAACGTCCATAATCTTGATAATTAACAAGGAACATTAATTATCAATAAGATTAGTATGCAAGTTAAGTGATAATTAAGTTCTATAAATCATATGTTAAGAGTAACCAACTTAATTGCATATGTTTATGTTAGTTGAACATAATACAGGACATGACCCAACGAAATAAATATATGGATTGTGTTATGTGTCATTATTTATTTCGTTATGATTTTGATTCTAAGTTTGAGATGTTTATCTTTTCCACATGAGGATAGGTTCAATAAATATCGTCTACCGCTGATTCCCGATAAGGGCTGCTATATGGACGTTATTTATGATCTCTTGAATTGTGCGGGAAAAAGCTAAATCATCAAGAAAACCGTATGTCCCTCATTAATTCATTTAGTGAGTGACGATATCTGTTTGGGCCCCTTGATGGAGATAGATTGTTTGCTAGCAACTGATACAATTATCTCTAGATCAAAAAACGTTTAATCTGCAAGAATGACACATTCCTATCTTTGATTATACGGTGATATCATGTGACATAAGAATCAAAATAGAGAAATACTCTTATTCTCTTATGCAGGATTTAAATACTGTAGCAGTACACTATTTATGCGAATTGGGAATCATAACGTGTTGCTAGATACCGCTTATGATTATTGGAATTAAATAACGATTTAATTCCATGTCCAACTTAGCATAAATCCTCAAAGGGTCACACAGATCGAAATATAACCAAACAGTGCATTAATCATTTATTTGCATCACTATGTTTTTGCGAAAATATGATAAGTTGATTAATTGATTATATACCGATATAATTAATTAAGTCAAACGGATCATACCGAAATGATTTAATGTATGAGCTAATTCCGTAATAATTATTAATTAGTTAATAATTATTTCCAACTCAACACAATTTAATATAAATGGTTATATTAAAATAATGGGCCAATAATATATATAGATATATATAGTCCAATTGTAGAGCAATAAATGGAGAACCTTATTAATTGATAAAGGGATCAATTAAATAGGTGTGTGAAGTCCAAAAGGCCCATATTATAAATAGTTGACACACTTGTAAATAGGTGACACATTTGTAAATAGTTGGAACTATTTGTTAGGATTTGAGCATTATAAAAGAGCTCTTGTGGAGGCTCTTTGCTCCTCTCTCTCTCTTCTTTTTTGAGGCCGCCACCGTCCTCCCCTCTCCCTCTCTTTGGCCGCCACTCACACCTCTCTCTGATCCACCATTGCTCATGTGTTGAACTATAATCTCTCCACTTATTAAAGAGTTAATTAAGAAGGCGAGAAAGTTTGGGATTAGTCTAGACCTTTTAGCTTCTAGCAAAGGTTGTAGGTCTTGGTTAATTTCGTGGTGGACTCGAGGTCGATCTTGGCACGAAGGAGGAGCTTGGAGCGCGCACCACCTACATCCTAGCCTTGGTTCGAGCATCTTGATTACTATATCAAGAGAGGTATAATCCTTGAACCTTCTCTTTGTGTGAATGGCTTTAAGTACTAGATTCGTGTTTGTGCATGCTTGTTTGTGGTTAATTAATGGAATTAGCTATAAAAATGAAAATTATGCACTTAACTAACACTTTAGTCACAAAGTGTATTATTTATTTATTTGCAGTAGTGAGTACTGTGAAAATATAATAAGTTGATTAATTAATTATATACCGTTGCGAACCGTTATATATAATTAATTCAATCAAAAGGATCATATAGAAATAAATTAATGTATTAGCTAATCTCAAAATAGTTATTAAAAAATTAATAACTAATTCACTTCAACACTTAATAATATAAATAATTATATTATCTAGTTGAACCGTTATTTAATAGTAAATGGATAGCTCATAATTAAATTAATTAAGGACCAAATTGATTAAGTTAAGTGGCCCATATAGGCCCTTAATGTGGCCGACCTTGGAGTGGTAAGAGAGGTAATTTTGGAAAACTTGTTCCCTAGAGTTTGAACTCTATAAAAGTGTTAGGGATATGTTCTAGAATCCAATCATTTATGGCTATTTCTATAGTTTATGTTATTGATGATATTTGATCATTTGTTTCAGGATTTTATTATTGACAGTTCATTCAAGTTGAGGATCTCAATTATGATTAAATGACAATAATAAATCGGAACTGTCCATAGTCTTGATAATTAACAAGGAACATTAATTATCACATAAGACTGGTATGCAAGTTAAGTGAAGATTAAGTTCTACAAATTATAAGGAGTTACAAACTTAATTGTATATGTATATGTTACTGGAGCATAGTACATGGCATGATCCAATGAAATAAATATAAGGATTGTGTTATGTGTCATTATTTATTTCATATGTGTTTGATACTAAGTTTGAGATGATTCAGTTTTTCCACATGAGGATAGGTTCTATAAATATCGTCTAACGTTGATTTCTTATAAGGGCTGCTATACAGACTTTATTTATGTTCTCTTGAGTTGTGCGGGGAAAAACTATTCATCAAGATAATCGTATGTCACTCATTAGTTCACCTAGTGAGTGATGATATCTACTGGATCTTTTTATGGAGATTGATTGCTTGTTAGCAACTTATACAATCATATCTAGATCAAGAAATGTATAATCTGCATGATGACACACTCTTATCTTAGATTATACAAGGATATCATGTGATATAAGAATCAAAACATATGATTATCTATTTCTAATGCAAAATTGAAGTGTTGTAATAGTACAATATTTATTTATGTGAATAAGGAATCATAACGTGTCAAACATACGTGCATTATTTATTTGGTTGCATTATTGAATGCAATAATTTGATATGTTGATTGATTAATGATGTGTTAGAGATATGTCCTAGAAGTTAATCATATCTGGCTAATTCTGTGGTTTATGTTATTGATGATATTTGATCATTTGTTCCTTGATTCATTTATTGACAGATCATTCGGGTTGAGGATCTTTGTCGATCTTTGTTGTTCATTTATAATGAAATGACAATAATAAATCTAAAAGGTCCATAATCTTGATAATTAACAAGGAACATTATTTATCAATAAGATTAGTATGCAAGTTAAGTGATGATTAAATTCTATAAATCATAGCTAAAGAGTTACCAGCTTAATTGCATATGTGTATGTTATGGAACATAGTACATGACTTGACCCATCTAAATAAATATCTGGATTGTGTTACGTGTCATTATTTATTTCGTTATGATTTTGGTTCTAAGTTTGAGATTATTATCTTTTCCACATGGGAATAGGTTCTATACATCTTTTCTACCGCTGATTCCCGACAAGAACTGCTATACGAACTTGATTTACGTTCTCTAGAATTGTGCGGAGAAAATCTAATTATCAAGAAAACCGTATGTCACTCATTAATTCACTTAGTGAGTGACGATATCTGTTTGGGCCCCTTGATGGAGATAGATTGTTTGCTAGCAACTGATACAATTATCTCTAGATCAAGAAACGTATAATCTGCAAGAATAGCACAAACCTATCTTGTATTATACGATGATATCGTGTGACATAAGAATCAAAATAGGAAAATACTTTTATTCTCTTATGCATGATTTAGATACTGTAGCAGTACAATATTTATATGAATTAGGAATCATAATGTGTTGCTAGATACCGCTTATGATTATTGAAAATAAATTGTGATTTATTTTCATGTCTAACATAGCATAAATCCTCAAAGGGTCACACAGATAGAGTTTTAGCCATACAGTGCATTATTTATTTATTCGCAACAGTGCGTATTGCAAAAATATGATGAGTTAATTAATTAATTATATACCGTTACGGACCATTATAATTAATAAAGTCAAAGGAATCATACAGAAAAAAATTTATGCATTTGCTAATCCTCAAATGATTATCAATAGGTTGATAATAAATTTTGTTCAACATACTTTAATTTAATTGTTTGAATTAAATTAAGAGTATAAGCCCAATTTAATTAGTCTATATGAGCCCAAATAGAATGCAATATAAAGTGGATCATTAATTTAATGGACTAATGTATAAATTGAGCTTTGTGTAATGGACTCAAAGCCCATAATTATGGTCGGCTTCATGGGGGGTATTTTTGTCTAACATGATTAGGTGGAAGGTACTATATAAGGACCACTTAGGGAGAGGATTAGGTTAACCATTCTCTCTCTTTCTCTCTACCCAAATTGAGTCTGCCACCTTCCACCAAAGAGGAAAAATTTCAGATCTGAAATTTTCTCTCTTTTCTTTGCATTAGGGGCCCATGTGTTGAGCAATAGCTATGTCATTAATATTGATTAATTAGAAGAAAGGCTAGAAAAAAGGATTAGCTATCTCTTTTTGTTCTTGCTAGCACGAGAACTTAGAGGTTGGTTAATCCTCTTGGTGGATTCGAGCATCGGCTCCAAAGCAAAGGAATCGGGCCTTCTAGTACTATACTAGAAGAGGTATTGGTCCTCCTAACATTCTCTCTTGATGGATGATGTTGAATGCTTAAGACTAGATCTATTATTTGTTGTATGCTTGTTTAATTAATATTAATTGTAATAAAAATAAAAAATTGGCATATCCAACATTTTCTAACATTATGTACCGTTGCGAACCGTTATAATTAATTAAGTCAAACAGATCATACAGAAATAAATTAATGCATATCCTAATCCCTAAATAATTATCAAGATGTTGATAATTAATTTTGTTCAACAAAAATTAATTAAAGTAATTAATTTTGTTCAACAAAAATTAATTAAAGTAATTAATTTTGTTCAACAAAAATTAATTAAAGTAATTAATTTGAGCTAACGGGCCTATATTTAAATGGTAAATTAAAGGTCCAACTTGAGAGCAATTAATTAGGCCACTAATTAATTGAATTAGAGTACCAATTAAATAATTGATGGAGCTCATTTAGGCTCCATTCTATGGCTGCCCTAGTGATGGCATAGTTGTAAATTAGTTGCATATTTTTGGAAAAGTGGTTGGTCCTTAAAAGGACCACTTTAGGAGTCCAAATCCTAGCCACCTTGCACCTTTCTCTCCCCTTCCTATTTTGGATGAAAATTAGAGAAAATTTTCAGAATTTTCCTCTCCTCCATTGCTCTCTTAAGCTCATGTGTTGAGTATCTCTTGCCTACACTTAATTAAATAATTAATTAGAAGACAAAGGAAGGAAGGGATTAGGCTTAATCTCTTGTCTTCTAACATAGACTTGAGATTTTGGTTAATACCTTGGTGGATTCGAGCCTTCTAGTTACGATCCTAGATGATGCAGCCTCATATTTTCTCTTTTGTTTGTTAAATGCGTCAAATAGCTAGATCTGTAGTTTAGCTTGCTCTTTTAGCTTTGTTAATTAGTAATAAAATTAAAATTGAACATGGCTTTACTTTCTAACAGTGGTATCCGACCATAGGTCGCTATTTGAGTATTTTATACCTAATTAAGTGAGAAAAAAGTAATTATCCAATAATGGTGTTTCGCGCACATTGTGAGAATTTGTCTTTTTTTTATTCTCCCTGATGGTAAGTGATCTTCTCTTGAAATTTTTACTGGTAGTTACACTCATGATGAGGAGTTTGCATGATTTATTTCATATTTTTGGGAGACCAAAAAAAAATTTTAATTTCGTCGGGTACCATTTGATATTTTAATTAGTTAAAATATTATGTCTAATTAATCAATTAGTTGAAATGTTAATTAGAGCACTCCTTATATACTCTCCTTTCAGATTTAGATTATTGAATTAAATTTCAAAAGGTTTAAACAATTAGTTGTTAAAATTAAGTCTTCTTTGCATTTGAAAAAAAACGAGCGACAAGCAAACACAAACACTCTAATTAATGAGGTTAATTAGGAACAAGTGAGACATGTATATTGTATATGTGCTAACTCGTTTTTGTAGGAGGATCGTAAGTTTTGTATGGCTCATGATTTCAATGCCTTGTGATTTGTAAATGAATGCATGTGTGAATGTATGTAATGCGGCCTTTGGTGCCATTAATTAATTTTGATTAATTTTAATGTAACTTGTGAGGCTTACATGCCCCTAAGGCCTAGGAGGAAATTAGGAATATTTTTCGCATGTATTTGTTTCCATTAATTATTAGATAGGATCTATATAATTAGTGGGAGCAATTGAATTATATTAGTCTTACTACATGGAGATGCAGCGAAGACTAATATGCAAGAGGGAGCCATACAAACTCACAACAATGTTTGTATTTGAGATGCTTATTAATATGTGATTGTTTGCATGCTATGAAATATCATAAGATAGGTATAAGTGTATGTTGACACGACCACCAAACAAAGTCGTGTATGAATGTCCCAATTAATTTGATTAAGTCGACCGCCCTCCTTCTCTCTATCCCCTTCACGTCGCTTGCCTTCTCATGGTTCGGTCCGCCCAAGTGGACGTCATAGCTGTCATGCGATAGTCGGGGTACAAATAAATGGATTTGTTAGGAGAAAATAGAGAGAAGTTACTTATCGACGGACCCAACTAGAGTTTGGACATCGGGGCAAAGTTCGCGTGCGAACCAAGAATCATAGTTGTATGATTGGTTATAGAACATACCTTATCTAGTCATTTTGGGAGACGTACCATAGCAGATCCAATTTGACGAAAATGTGGGTCTTGGAAATTCATTACATTTTGGGGACATAAATAAATGTAGTGAAAATTTTACTTTGCTTGAAAATAAAACAAATGCATAAACTAATTGATCTTAAATTTTGAAATTCTTGTAGATGTCTTCTCATTCCTCTTTCTCACTACGTTCTCTCTTAGAGAAGGCGAAATTCACCTTCAACGGTGCCAATTTCTTGGATTGGTACCGCAATCATAGGCTAGTCCTTTGGATTGAGAATAATGAGTATCTCCTTTCCACTCCATTGCCCTCAGCTCCCAAGACGGATGCCTATGACAAGCACGTCAATGACGACATGGAGATGTCAGTCTTGATTGTCGCGGTCACAGAATTCGAACACCAAAAGAAGTTCATGGATAGTGGCTATGGAGTGTTTGACATGATCTCTCACCTCTTGATGAACATGTTCCAAACCAAGGGCCGCACCGAAAGGGTCCTTCTCATCAAGGCCGTCGTCAATGATCGATTGGCCGAAGTTGATGAAGTCGGACTACACGTCATGAAGATGGCGGGATTGTTTCGGCAACTTGATAGGCTTGATAGGCCCTTCCTGACAGGGACGATTCAAGACTCCATTCTCAACTCTCTTCCTCCCAGTTTTACGGGATTCGTGGTGAACTATCGTATGAACGGCATGGACAAAAGCATGAACAATCTCCAGAACATGCTCGCTGAAACTAAGGAGAGTTTAAGGAAAGATCCCAAGGAAGTTCTTGCGGTGAGTGATAAGAGCAAGAAGAGTAAGAAGAAGACCGACAAAACGAAGAAGGGCAAAAGGCCCGGTGATGCCCTAAGGTCCTACCAAGGGAGGTCTCGTGGATTCTAAGAAGAAGAAGAACTCGACCACCTCCGTGACCGTGTGCTACTACTGTAGCAACAAGGACCATTTGAAGAGAAACTGTCCCATGTACCTCGCTGACAAGAAGACGGGAATTGTCCAGCCTTCCACCTCAGGTATATTTGCCATTGAAACCCTTCTCACTACCTCTAGCATTGATTGGATATTTAATATTGGTTCATGTGGTCACATTTGTCGAAATGTGCAGGCACTAAAGAGAAAGAGAGGCTTGAGAAAAGGCTAAGTTCAACTCCGCGTCGGTAACGGCACGTGCATCTCCGCTATTGCCGCTAGGAGCGTAGAGATTACTTTGCCTTCTTATTTTGTTTTGGAGCTCACAGATGTTTATATGGTTCCTTGTATCACTCGAAACATCATTTCTATTTCTTGTGTGGACATGGATGATTTTGATGTAGTAATAAAGAACAAGTATTGTACTTTATTCTGTGATGATGTTTGTTATGGTGTTGCGCATTTATTGAATGGTCTTTATGTACTTGATACTAGCGAACATGTTTTGAGTGTTGAACGTGATAATAGGAAACATAAGATTTCACATGAGAATGTAACTTTGATGTGGCATTGCCGCTTAGGTCACATCAACGAGAAACTAATTAAGAGATTACAAACAGTTGGTCTCTTGGATCAATTTGATTTCGAGCCAATTGATACTTGCAAATCTTATTTGATGGGAAGGATGATAGAAGCACCTTTTACCAATAATGGTATAAGGACAAGTGACTTATTAGACCTCATACATACCGATGTATGTGAACCTATGAGTAGTTGCATACGTGGAGGTTCTTCGTACTTCATTACTTTCACCGATGATCATAGTAAATACGGATATATCTATTTTGATGCGGCATGATATCATTATTATTTTTTGGTATTTGGACCGTAATTGACACTCAAATAACACTCAAACCATTAAATTATTTGTTAAATTCCTATGATTTTCTAGGAATTAGCTCTACCGTCGTTTTTTCTCTTATTTTTAGGTTTCTTGATGATTTCTGGTGGATTCTTAATCTTTAAATTGATTTGGAACTAGGCATAAACAAGACGACTCATTCCTAGTGATGAAGGCTTAGAACCTAGGAATCAAATAAATTTATAAACCTAGAGCTAACCTCACTAGTCGTTTTAGTTAAGCTTTAGGGTTGAACCCAAGGGACGGATTAATGAGTACCGGACTTTACTTCCTCACGAAAGCTAGACAATTAAATTTTTATGGAGTTTTTGGTTGATTAAATCTAAAGGTGCAAGTAAATAAATATTTTTGGATATTTTAATTATCTAAAAAAATCTAAATGCTTAAAGAGATATTTTTGGTGTTTTAACAATATAAAAGTCGTCTTAGGTTCAGGTTTCACATCGGTTTAGACTCTAGAACAAAAATTTATCACTTTCGTGCATCAAACGGTATTTTTCAAGCATATACCACTCTGTTTGATCCGAACAGATGGTATAAGTGTGTGGTTTTTGACTCTTTATGAAATTTTATGCTTTGTGCTAGGGTTTGTTGGTCAAACCTAGATACTCTAAACCTCAGCTTTCGCTTGTTGGACTAGACACTGGTTCAATCACAACCTAACCTAATTAACTCGATTGGTTCACAACTTTTGGTATAGAATTCAATCAACTTAAACTTGTTTGTTGGAGTTCATAAGGATATCTAGAGGTCTTTTGGACTTGTCTAAAAGTTACACTTTTGGTGTCAACTAATCTCCCCTTTCGGATCTTTGATTTATCCCAAATACTTTATTTGTACTAATCTTGTTTATCCTAACTTAGACTTGACTAGATGCGGCCGTACAACTAGAAGGTGATTAGGAAATCACAAGCAATTCAAACAAGAAATTAACATAATTCTCAACAAAACAAATCAACAAAACATATCATATCATATCAAGTCAAATCACAACACATCGAAATCTAAATTACTTCCCTACTCCTAAGACAACATAAATCTAGCCTAACATGAAAGCAAAATAAGATACAAGCTCCATCAAATTAAAATATCAAGAGAATGGAAGAAATAAACCAAATATCGCTTCTAACTCAAGATACCGAACGTCTAGAGCCGTGGTTGGGTTGATTCTGTCGTCGTCGCGCCTAGAATTGCTCCAAAGATGATGCCATGGTCGTGCTATGATGAAAGAGGTGGAATCCCACGCCTTTTGGCGTGAGAACGGTGGTGGAAAGGTGCCAAAACGTGGTGGGATATGGAATTTCGTGGTTGGTGGCTTCCCCCTTCTTTTTGTCCTAGGGGTGCATTTATAATGATCTCCACGCACATAGAAAGATAATTGTGCCACTAAGAAAAGAAAACTTGCCAAAAAATCCAATTTCCCCGCATAAAAACTTGCCATTTGAGCTCTGTCGGTGCTCTGTTCGGACCGAGTAAGGATCCACTCGGACCGAGTACTGTTCACTCGGACCGAGCAGAAGCGTGAAATTCAGATTTTGGCCTCCATTTGTATTTTGAGCATAATTTCTTCATCCGGACTCCGATTGAGGCGATTCAAAAACCGTTGGAAAGCTTAGGATGAGCTCTTCAATGCTATTGATTCCATTTGGTCATTTTCTTCTCCTAAATCTTCAATTAGGCCCGAACATGAGTCATTTGGTCCAAGCAAAGCTCTATTCGGTCCGAGCATGAGTCATTCGATCCGAATGGTGGCCTGAACATCACCTTCAAGTGCTAGGAATGAGTCGTCTAGCTTATGCCAAGTGCCAAATCCATCTAAAGATTAAGAATCCACCATAAATCATCAAGAATCCTGAAAATAAGAGAAAAGACGACAGTAGAGCCAATTCGTAGAAAATCATTGCAATTTATCAAATAATTTAATGGTTTGAGTGTTATTTGAGTGCTAAGTACGGTCCAAATACCTACAAATAATGGTGATATCACCTAGCACTTGGAGGTGATGTCCAAACCACATTCGGATCGAATGACTCATGCTCGGACCGAATGGGACTTTGCTCGGACCAAAGGCACAATAATTTCATAAAATAGGAGATTTGAGAGAATTAATTGGCTAAATGGAATCAATATCATTGAAGAGCTCATCCTAAACTTTCCAACGATTTTTGAATCGCCTCAATCCGAGTCCGGATGAAGAAATTAATGCTGGACTCTCTGGTCGGTCCGAACAAAACCCTGTTCGGTCCGACCAGAACCCTGTTTGGTCCGACCAAAACTCACTCGGACCGACCAGAGACCTATATGGATGATTTTTATGCAAGAAAACTTGATATTTTGGTAATATTTCTTGCCATGATGTGCCTACACTCTTTCTTTATGCCGGAAACCATTATAAATACGTCCCTAGGCCAGAAGGAAGGGAATCCAAGCCACCATACACAAAATTCTACCACCTACCATATTTTGGCAACCTTTCCACCCCGTTCTCACGCCAAAAAGATTGGGATTCCACCTCTTGCATCATAGCACGACCATGACATCATCTTTGGAGTAATTCTAGGCGAGACGGCGACAGAATCAACCCAACCACGGCTCTGGACGTTCAGTATCTTGAGTTAGAAACAATATTTGGTTTATTTCTTCCATTCTCTTGATATTTGATTTGATGGAGCTTGTATCTTAGTTTGCTTTCATGTTAGGCTAGATTTATGTTGTCTTAGGAGTAGGGAAGTAACTTAAGTTTCGATGTGTTGTGATTTGACTTAATATGATATGATATGTTTTGTTGATTTATTTTATTGAGAATTATGTTAATTTCTTATTTTAATTACTTGGTTAAGTCTAATGAACCTCTAGATGTACGGCCGCATTTAGTTAAGTTCTAAAGTTAGATTAATCAAGATAATTTAGATAAGTATTTGGGATAAATCGTAGATCCGAAAGAGGAAATTAGTTGACACCAAAAGTGTAACTTTTAGACAAGTCCAAAAAACCTCTAGATATCCTTATGAACTCCAACGAACAAATTTAAGTTGATTGAATTCTATACCAAAAGTTGTGCAATAATCGAGTTAATTAGGTTAGATTGTGATTCAACCAGTGTCTAGTCCAACAAGCGAAAGCTGAGGTTTAGAGTATCTAGGTTTGACCAACAAACCCTAGCACAAAGCATAAACTTTCATAAAGAGTCAAAACCACACACTTATACCGACTGTTCGGACCGAACAGAGCGGTATATGCTTGAAAAACACCGTTTGATGCACGAAAGTAATAAATTCTGTGTTCTAGATTCCAAACCGAGGTAAAACCTGAACCCTAAGATGTCTTTTATATTGTTAAAACACCAAAAATATCTCTTTAAGCATTTAGATTTTTTTTAGATAATTAAAATACCCAAAAACATATACTTTATTGCACTTTAAATTCTTTCAATCAAAATCATACAAAAATTATTTGTCTAGCTTTCGTGAGGAAGTAAAGTCTGATAATCAATTGTACCGTCCCTTGGGTTCGACCCTAAAATTGTACTCCAAAAGACTAGTGAGGTTAACTTTAGGTTTATAAATTTATTTGATTCTTAGGTTCTAAGTCTTCATCACGGCACAAGTCCGAATTCTTTGAAAAGTTCATGGAATTCAAGAATGAAGTTGAGAACCAACTTGGTCGAAAGATCAAGGTTTTGCATTCGGATTGAGGTGGTGAGTACATGAGCCATGAGTTTGGTGATTATCTAAAGGAGTGTGGAATCGTTCCACAACTCACTCTACCGGAAACACAACAATAGAATGGTGTATCCGAAAGGAGGAATCGAACTTTGCTAGACATGGTTCGATCAATGATGAGCCAAGCCGATTTGCCTAAGTCGTTTTGGGATTATGCACTAGAAACCGCAACTTTTACAGTAAATCGTGTTCTGTCAAAGTCCGTTGTGAAGACGCCTTTTGAGCTTTAGTTTGGTTGGAAACCAAGCATGTCGTTTCTTAAGATTTTGGATTATGAAGCTTATATGAAAAAAGGCTAATTGAGCGTAATAGTACTATTGATTTACTCTAGACAAAGTGGGAGATTGTTAGAGATATGTCCTAGAAGCCAATCATTTATGGCTACTTCTATAGTTTGTGTTATTGATGATATTTGATCATTTGTTCCTGAACTTTATTATTGACAGTTCATTTAGGTTGAGGATCTGAATTGTGTATCATTGTGTTTCATTTATGATTAAATGACAATAATAAATCGAAATTGTCCATAGTGTTGATAATTAACAAGGAACATTAATTATCAGATAAGACTAATATGCAAGTTAAGTGATGATTAAGTTCTACAAATCATAAGTAAGGAGTTACTAACTTAATTGCATGTATATATGTTACTGGAACATAGTACATGACATGACCCAATAAAATAAATATATGAATTGTGTTATGTGTCGCTATTTATTTCATACGTGTTTGATTATAATTTTGAGATGGTTCTGTTTTTCCACAAGATGATAGGATTTATAAATATCATCTAACGTTGATTCCTGATAACGACTACTATACGGATTTTATTTATGTTCTCTTAATTTGTGCGGAAAAAAAACTGATCATCAAGACAACCGTATGTCCCTCTTTAGTTCCCCTAGTGAGTGATGTTATCTACTGGGCCCCTTAGTGGAGATGGATTGGTTGCTAGCAACTTATGCAATCATGTCTAGATCAAGAAATGTATAATCTGCAAGAATGACACACTCCTATCTTGGAATATACAATGATATCATGTGACATAAGAATCAAAATAATAAAATAATCTATTTCTTATGCAGGATTGATGTGCTGTAATAGTACATTATTTATTTATGTGAATTAGGAATCATAACGTGTTGCTAGATATCGCTTATAATTATTAGAAATAAATAGCGATTTATTTTCCATGTCCAACATAGCATAAATCCTCAAAGGGTCACACAAATAGATTTTTGACCATAAGTGCATTATCTATTTAGTTGCATTATTGAATGCAATAATAAGATATGTTAATTGATTAATTATGTATCATTGCGAAACGTTATAATTAATTAAGTCAAACGGATCATATAAAAATTAATTAATGCATATCCTAATCCCTAAATAATTATCAAGGTGTTGATAATTAATTTTGTTCAACAAACATTAATTAAAGTAATTAATTTGAACTAACATGTCTATATTTAAATGGAAACTAAAGATCTAATTTGAGAGCAATTAATTGGGCTACTAATTAATTGAATTAGAAGACCAATTAAATAATTGATGGCGCCCATTTAGGCCCATTTTATGGCTGCCGTAGTGATGGCATAGTTGTAAATTTGTTGTAACTTTTTGGGAGAGTGGTTGGTCTATAAAAGGACCACTTTGGGAGCCCAAACCCTAGCCACCTTGCACCTTTCTCTCCCCTTCCTATTTTGGACGAAAATTAGAGAAAAATTTCAGATTTTTCTTCTCTTTCATTGCTCTCTTAAGCTCATGTGTTGAGCATATCTTGCTTCCACTTAATTAAATAGTAAATTAGAAGACAAAGGAAGGAATGGATTAGACTTAATCTTTTGTCTACTAGCATAGACTTGAGATTTTAGTTAATACCTTGGTGGATTCGAGGCCGAGGAGACCGTGGTGGTGTGCACAACCTCGAGATGTACGGATTAGAGCCTTCTAGTTACGAGCCTAGAAAAGGTAGCCTCTTATTCTCTTTTTTTGTGTGTTAAATGCGTCAAATAGCTAGATCCGTAGTTTAGCTTGCTCTTTTACCTTTGTTAATTATTAATAAAATTAAATTTGAGCATGGTTTTACTTCCTAACAAAAAGAACCCTTTTGGAGGCTCCACATCCTAACCTTTCTCTCTCCAATCTCTTCCCCTCTTGAGGCCGCCACCCTCCTTCCGTCTCTCTCTCATTTGCTTATGTGTTGAGCTCTTTTCTCTGCACTTAATTAAAGAAATTAATAAATAGTAGAGAGAAAGTTAAGAGGATTAGACTTGTTCTTAGGTGTGCTAGCACATACTATGAGAACGTGATTAAATCTTGTTGGTGGACTCGAGACGGTGACGACTTGGTAGTGGCGGTGGAGACGAACACGCCATCGGTTCCCAAAAAATTGGTCAAACCTTCTAGTTGCTATACTAGAAGAGGTAAAATCATCTCCTACTCTTTTCTCTTGTGTGTTAAGTGCTTGGCAAGATCCCGTTCTTGTTGCTATACTCTATGATGGACACAATGTATAATGATATGCCTGATACACCAATAGTGTTTGTAATCGCTCTTCACTATAAACAAATGCTTGATTGATAGTTATAAGTGTTGGAGATATGTCCTAGAAGACAATTATTTTATGCTTATTTCTATAGTTTATGTTATTAATGATATTTGATCATTTGGTTGTTGATTTATTTATTGAAAAATCATTCAGGTTGAGGATCTGAAATGTAGATCTTTGTGGTTCATTTATAATTAAATGACAATAATAAATCTAAACTGTTCATAATCTTGATAATTAACAAGGAGCATTAATTATCACATAAAATTAGTATGCAAGTTAAGTGATAATTAAGTTATACAAATCATAGGTAAAGAGTTACCAACTTAGTTGCATATGTGTATGTTATAGAGCATAATACATGACATGACCCAATGAAATAAATATATAGATTGTGTTATGTGTCATTATTTATTTAATTTTAATTTTGGTTTTCAGTTTAAGATGATTCAACTTTTCCACATGAGGATAGGTTCTATAAAGATCGTCTATCGTTCATTCTAGATAAGGGATGCTATACGGACTTTATTTATGTTCTCTTGAATTGTGTAGGGAAAAATTGTTTATCAAGAAAACCGTACGTCCATCGTTAATTTACTTAGTGAGTGATGATATGTGTTTGAGTCTCTTGATGGAGATAGATTATTTGCTAGCAACTTTATACAATCATCTCTAGATCAAGAAACATATAATCTGCAAGAATGACACATTTCAATCTTGAATTATACAATGATATAATATGGCATAAGAATAAAAATAAAGAAATACTTTTATTATCTTATGTAGGATTGAAATATTGTAGCAGTATAACATTTATGTGAATTGGGAGTCATAGTGTGTTGGTAGATAACGCCTATGATTATTGAAAAAAATAACGATTTATTTTCATGACCAACATAGCATAAATTCTCAAAGGGTCACACAAATAGAACTTTAGTCACACGTGCATTATTTATTTATTCACAGTACTGAGTACTGTGAAAATATGATAAGTTGATTAATTAATTATATAACATTACGAACCGTTATAATTAATTAAATCAAAAGGATCATATAGAAAAAAATTAATGCATTAGCTAATTCCGTAATAATGATTAATAAGTTAATAATTAATTTAGTTCAACACATATTAATATAAATAGTTATATTAATTAAATAAACTGTAATTTAATAATAAATTGATAGCCTAATTAAAGAGCAAATTAGAGAGGTTTTAATTAAATTAATTAAGGACCAAATTGAGTAAGTTAAGTGGCCCATATAGGTCCTTAACGTGGCCGGCCTTGGAGTGGCATGAGAGGTAATTTTGGAAAACTTGTTCCCTAGGATTTAAACTCTATAAAAGGACTATTTTGGAGGCTCCCAACCCTAACCTTTCTCTCTCCACTCTCTTCCCCTCTTGAGGCCGCCACCCTTCTTCCCTCTCTCTCTCATTTACTCATATGTTGAGCTCTCTTCTTTCCACTTAATTAAAGTAATTAATAGATAGTAAAGAGAAAGTTAAGTGGATTAGGCTTGTTCTTATGTGTTCTAGCACATACCATGAGAACATGATTAAATCTCGTTGGTGAACTTGAGGCAGCGGCGACTTGGTGGTGGCAGTGGAGACGAGCACACCATCGGTTTCCAAAGAATTGTTCAAACCTTCTAGTTGCTATACTACAAGAGGTAAAATCATCTCTACCCTTCCTCTTGTGCGTTAAGTGTTTGGCAAGATCCCGTTCTTGTTTCTTGTGTTAATTTGAAGATAATTAGTAGCTAAAAATTAAAATTGAGTACTTTCCAACAATAAGTCGGGTTCTAAATATGTTTCATGCGGTAACATGCCGTGCAAGTCAAACATGTCATGTTCGGATCATTTGTCGTACTGTGTCATATCTTGTCTAAATATTTCACATGTCATATCGTGCTATGTCTAAATTTTAAGGGATGGACATGATACGACTTAGGACACGTCAAGCCTCATGTCATCATGCCGTGTTGCGTGTTTCAACATATTTGAATTTCACCATACATAGTTATATAATTATGTTTAAGGATAAATTGGAAATTCAAGTTATTAAATTTATCATTAAAAAATAGATAATTATATATAAGAATTTTTCTTGTTAGTTCGTAAAATTTATCGTCTTTAACATTCATTATAAGCTTCTTATTTCTATACGTTGTGTCATGCTGTGTCTGCACAATTCGCATGCCGTACAATTTTGTGTCTATGCCATCAAAGTCGGACACATTACGCATAGGGACACAACACTTAAGTTTTCGTGTTGTTTCATGTTCGTAATTTATCGTGTCGTACCACTTGCTTATCGTGTCGTGTGTTCAGACACACCATTTTTTTTTAAACACTAGCTCTATATATATATATGTATAAGTTAATTTGTTACGTACGTCTCGATTTGTGATAATGTACATTCTCTTGTTGTTTGATTTTGATATATGAAATTATTTTATCCTTGGCGGGAGTTCTTAGTTATTAATTTTCTTTATTACGTAACGTCTCGATTTATTATTATTATTGTAACATGGGCTAGCCAAATTTACATGCCAACATGATTAAATGAAAATTTTGACTAAATTTCTAGATTATATTGGGTTGCGTTATAGTTAGATGAAATATTGTTCCTCCTTGCTGCCGATGTACTGCGCAGAATGTTGCAGGCCGCTAGCTGCATGCTACTTCACTTGCCTTTGTTTGGATGGGGTTGGAAGAAGGAAGAAGGAATAAGGAAGAAGGTAAAAAAAAAAGTATAAACAATTCAAACTCTTCACAAAGTTATACACTTTCCAATATTTCTTCCCACTTTTTCCCTTCTTCCCTTCTTCCCACACTTATCCAAACGCACCCACTTAGTGAGACCTTTGTCAGAGTTTTTGCACAACCGTTTTAGTACGTCTTCTAATTAGATCGTGATAGAATTCACAACAATCTGATCTAGATGAATTTATATTTTAAATAATTATGACTTTCTAAAATTAATAAATAATAATTGAGTCGAGTTAGTTAGATCATGTATATCGACCAAGAGGAATTTCGCACAATCTTGCTTTTTCCACTAATAAGGTACCAATCGGCAAGGTTAATAGCTAATTAGGTCATTTTAACTTTGGAGAATTATCGAGATATATATAGGTCGTGTTGAATTTCGGATCTTCCAACTTCAAATTATGTTGACACGTGCATCTTAATTAAATTAGATCAAGTTCAGAATTCAGAGTTTCTAAAATTTCAAATTAAATCAAGTTTTTCCACCTGTAAAAACGAGGTGCAAACAAATTTCTATATAGTTTTGTCCTTAGTGTGAAACCTCGTCAAGCACACTTGATTATTACAATATTCTTAACGTGGGAGGTCGTGTCTTTAAAAATCCCATGTCTATCAGTCTATCACTGTATCTATCGCTGTATATAATTTGAGAGCTTTGACTCACAAAATAAAAATTGGATTCTTGACTGGAAATTCAAGGTCATAGGATAATTTACCACGAGTTATGTTGTGATATATTGTGAAATTATAGAAAAGCTGTTCTAAATGGGAATTTCACTCGTACTCCGCTATTATTTTGTCTTTAAATTTCTTTCTGTAAACTTTGTGTCATTAGTTGCGGTCCAAAATAATTATAATAGATTGTCAAATCATACTAGTTGTTCTTTTTAATAAAAATACGAGTGAAGTCCAGTACCTTTTCCATTGAAAGAAGCAAATCTTATTCAATCTCGAATAAACCCAGAAATCTTCATAATCGGATATAAACCCCTCTGATCATTTTAAAGTTGGATATAAATCATTTTAATGGTAATTTATTTATAGAAAATAATTAATATAATTTTAGACAATAATTCCCTTCACCTTCTCCCTCAACTCTAGGCTTATTTACTAAGTCTAAAGCGTATTTTCTCTACGAATTTGTTTTTTGAATGTCAGACAAAATTACTAACACTTGGTGGAAAGATCAAATTAAAAGAAAAAACTCAAATCCAACTAAAAACCCATTACCTTGAGACTCGTTAATTGAAATCAAAGACACTAGGTTGGTTTAGTCTTGAACTCAAATTCAGCATGTGTTTGTAATTTTGTATAATAAAAAAAGTGAAAAATCTGAAGAATACATCACTTTTAAGATCCCAAACGGCCGGGTTGGAAAACACGTTTGATTTCACACAAAGTTAAATGCCGTCCAAGTTGAAGCTTCTTTCGCTCCTGAGACTAGCATCAAAATAAAAATACAAATACCAACAAGTGATAATCAGTTACCATGGTTTGGGTCAAAACTGAGCAAGACGGATAGAAATTTTCTGAACGTAGGAAATCGTCTTTCAAATTATATATTTTTTCAACAAATGCAAAAATTTATATACACGACGTAAAACAAAAGCGTGTTTTTGTGAACTAAAAACTTTCTTGAATAGATTTCATTTGATGCATAATAATTATTATCCCATTTTAAAATTAAATTATCCAACCGGAGTACGTATAAGCGTAGTTATTCATCAAACCCGTTTATGTAATATAATCTATGCTTTCGAGTTGAACTTCTTTATTTATTTTATTTTTGTTGCCTATAAGTCTATAACTGTCTGTCATTATCATTTACATGCAATACTCCATTAATTGCCACCACTATAAATACCCCTCCCCGGCCTTTGATATAATCGAACACACTTCTTCTTCTCATCTTCTATTTTCTTCCCCCCCAAAAAAAAAGAAGCCGTCTTCGTACGTTTAAACCTCACCTATCACAATGGCTTCGAATTTTAAAGCTCTTAAACTTCTGATTCTTGTAGCAAGTCTCATATGTACAACAGCCCCACGCATTCATGCCAGGTATTATTTTCCGTGTTCCGTGTTTCATTTGTTAATCCCACATAAATTTACCGTTTCAAACTTTCAATTAGATCATTCATCACCAGCGTATATCTAGTGCTATTGCCTATACTGCTACGCATGCGTGATTCCATGGTTAACTCTAATCACTGTAAGCACCAAAATAATTATTAATCAGCTTTACCAAAACCTGCAGAATATATAATTGAGCACTTCTCTCTAGTAGACAGTGCTATTGCAATCCCGGTTCTGATGATACTAAATCCATCTTTATGTCTGAAAGATTGAACAGAGTTCCGTATTTGCCTGATCGTAATGGAGTTGAAACCAGCAAAGATGTGTCTAGTGTCTCTGTTCATCCAGCCACATCTATGAAATCGGATACATATTTCATGATCCACAAAGATGAAACTACAGTCTCTGACGCTCGCAACAAAGGTGCAAAGTTGCCCGATTCGGATAATACGAATGCAGATACTAACAAAATCAAATCATCACCTTTGGGACCACTACCAAATGGTTGCTCTTCATCAGTAAGTGGTAAAATTTGTCATGGCGGGAAGTAGATAGCTAGGATGAAATTGTGAGCTATGTGATGAAATAGTGGGCTATGTGAACTAGATAGCTAGTAAGTGGTGCTTGTATGACAATAAGTTTATTATCAAGTAATGGTGGCTTGCAGTGATGAAATAAACATTAATTCTTATCCTTTTTGTTTCATGTATTCTGTTTTTTCTATTTTTAGTTTCATTTTTTTTGAAGTTAAGAAAAAAGTTCTCTGTCTCTCTAGCTAAGATTCCTAATCCTTTCTATAATTCCTACAAAACTGATCAGTTCAAAGTGGTGTATCGGAGAAAAAACAAAAAAAAAAGAAGATAATAGGAATATTAATTGTTATGTAATAGGTATCGCTTTAGGCCAAACCAGTTTTCTTGGAATATTGTTATGTAGCGCATCATTTCCGGTGGTGTTGTAGCAAGTAGCTACAAAATGTGCTAAGTGTTGATCAGGGCTAATCGCGGACTAAAATACTCATTATTTCACAACGGAGAATAGTGATAGAGCCATATAAATCTCAATTGAAACCATTATCATCCTCAACTTGATTATTCTAATGTCCCTTCATTTCTTTGTTTTCGCACTGCATGTTTTTTCGAACAGACTTGGAATTAGTGGCTAATTGCCTTTTCCTCATTTTTCAAAAGGTGTTGTGCAAAGTAGAGCTTATAGAAGTTTGCCTGGGTGTTTGCTGGCTTGTTTGCAGGTTGGTCTTTTTTACTGGATTGTGGTGCTCCGCGGGAATGAGTTGAACCTGTTGCTGGCGACTGGGATTTGAACCTGGCTCGCTCAATACAAGCTGACTAAGAGGTTGAATAAGCTGGCCTCGGAAAGGCATAGTTTACTAGGTCGGTCGTCCTTTGGCAAAAAAGACCTGGCTTGGAGTAAGAGTGATAAGTACCTGCACCTGTCTAAGTCAAGTAATAAGTGGCAAGCTCAGCAGTAGTAGTAGTTCCTGTCATTCAATAATCAAAAAGTGAACCCCTGCGTTCTATTCATTGAAAGTTTAGAACTTTTCTGGTACGAAACAGTCCAACGACTTATACAAGCTCTAGATAGAAGGTAGCCTGCCCGGAGACTGTCTTTTATTCCCATGCTTCGAGCGAGTAAGCTAGTGTTTTTCCGATTCGAGGGTTACAAGTAGAAAAAAAAAAAAAAAGATTTGGATGTCCCGTCTCTAGTCAAAAAGAAAAGCTCTGGCTTGTTCTGGCTAGTTAAGTCGAAGCAGACAGCCTGCCTGGACCCGACAATTCTAATGTTGTCATGTTGAAGTCTTACCTTTCAGGGGGATTTTCTTATTCAAAACATTAATCCCGTATTCTTCTGTAGTAGACTTCAGAAAGCTGATCTTCGAACAAGAGAGGATGAAGCCACATCTGAGAATACTACAGATATAGCACGAAGACATAACAGCTCTAGGTCATATCTTTCCAAGGTGTTTAGTCAGTTTAGATCTTTTTCGCTTAGTTATTTGTACCTCACCTTCTTTCTATAAATTTCATCGCGCGCGCCTTCCGGATGCGTAAAACTCCTCCCTTTCTACTATGCCAATAGATAATTTCTTATATTTCCTCTACTTCGAACAACTTCAATATAGCCAACTATTCTGTGCCCATCTCCACTCAGAAGACAGAATAGTAGCTACTTCCTTCACCCCACCAACAATTCTTCTCCCTCGTGCAGAACGACAACGAGTGAAGTTACCGCTGTTCTTGTGTGCCCTCTGTTAGTTATGCCTTATTGCACACAAAAACCTAATAAAAAAAATTACACTAGACAGACAGAGTGAGCTCAGAGTGTATAAATATAGAAGATACCACGAATCTTACGACAACATATTAAACCTGATTAGAGAAATCAGATATCCTCTTCGGATCAGCCATTCTCACAGTGCAATTTCATGGCGGTGCTTTTGTGGATCCACCTGCCCAATATATATCCATGATGTGAGTTCTTTAATTTTAATCAACTGATGATGCATGATATAATCATAATCGTAATTGTTTGTATTATTTCTATCAATCAATTGTACATCTCTAAATTTCGGTTTTTGATATGATGGTCCAGGTCCCCATGTTATTTCAGTGTTATTTCGATGTTCTAACGGCGATATAACGGTGTAGTGTTTTTTTCAAAGTTTGACACACATCAATTCTATAACTATCAATTTATATGGTTATACATCTCCAATACTCCATACAAATAGCATACGACCATACCAAAATCAATATACTGCAGTGTGTCAATATTTAGTAGCAGTAGCAGCTTGTACCAATTTAACAATAGTTCAATATTGAATACACAATTTAACAATAGTAGCAATAACAGCTTGTTATTTCGCTGAACTAACTGAAATAACGCGTTACGTCATTTTCTCAATTAAGATTGTAACGTTCATGCGGTTTGACACAAAATACCACTATTTCTGTTATTTCGTCGTTATTTCGCCGAAATTTAAAAGCTTGATCTCTATATATACAGCCAACGAATTAAAAGATTCTGCCTATACATGCATTTGTTGTACATGGAAACAAATAAATGTGATTGAATGATTATATAACAGTAACCAAGCCACAACAGCTAGATGATTTCCATTTTCCAGCTGTATTCACACCAGTCACCAGGGATTAGATCAGCTCGATATCCACACTATATTTGGCGCTGGAGGTTAGAGCTGTCAACGGCAGTGCCACCAACGTGGTGCCGTTCCGTTTAACTGAAACGGAACGAATAACAGCACCAGTTTTCATTTCGTTTCAATAACGAAACGGCAAACTGTAGGGGAAATTGTGCCGTCTCGAACCGTTTCGCCTCTTTTCAAACCGTTTCATGTGTATTTTCTTATGTGAAACGAATAACGGAATGGATTTCTGTACCGTTTTGGAAACGGAACGGTTAACGGAATGGTATATAGTACCGTTTTTTTAAACGAAACGGTAAACGGTAGGGGATGTTCCGTGCATTTCGGCCACGTTTGACAGCTAATCTTTCTGGTGAAGTTCATGTCTGATTGGCGCAGGTCAGAATACTAGCATCATTCTTTACATTTTACAATGTATTTCGTAATTTGGTTTTATTCCATATTTTGTAACGTGTCTCCCTATATGTAATCATATATTAATTTATTATTCTGGTTTCTTCATAGATTTCTCATATGCCTAAACCTAGTCACTTTGTTACTGAAACTTAGCTGCAATAAGTAACAATTTGGGTACAGTGTGAAAAGGATTTTAATTTCTAGCAAAATGAAATCTATTCATATTTGTATTAATTTACAATGAGAAATAGAGTCGATTTGTGTGATTTTATAATAGTCACAATTTTTTGTACTGTACAAACTCTGCTGTGTATAATTCTGTCGTACTGTACAAACTCTGCTGTGTATAATTCTGTCGTCAGAATTTCGATAAGGAAACATGACTTCATTTTTATGCATTGTATTATCATTCTTTTGAGGCACACTTGTTTTTTTGGCATTTCAGGCCTTTTTTCATCCATATAATAGCAGACTCATTTCAACTGTTTTTATTCATTTAAGACCCAATGGAGTAAGATCAGCCTTGCATTCTACGGAGTGGATTATGTTCCTTTCTACAGATACTTGAATTATTGATTTAAATCAATCTCCTTCGCTAATCAAGTTTAATCTAATATTTTCTTGAGTACGAGCTTTGGATCTAGTAACAAAAAACAACGCACTTTGATTAGAGGTGGTGAGTCGACCAGAGGTTTTTTTAACATTTAAAGTTTCACTCATCTTATCTTCAAAAAAAAGAACCCTAGTTACTCCGTTTTTCAACTAATATCGATAGCTTCAAGTCATCACAAATTAATTAACTTCGTTTCTAATAATCTATCAACAAGCTACGTACGACGAGCAAGATTATTCACTAATAAGAGCACGCGCGCGTTTGGTAGCAGATGGTTCTACATTCACTCCCCAAGTTGGATAAAGAAATACGCATCATATACAGGGCTGTCAACGGTAGGCTATTTACCGTTATGCCGTTTCGTTTAATCGAAATGAAACGATTTGTGGCATAAAAAATTATATTCTTTTTTAAGTGGCATGGTTGATGGCACAGTTGGTTATACCGTTTCGTCCATTTCAACTTCATTTTAAACAGTTTTATGTGTAATATACGGTTGATGGCACATAAAATTGTTTCGTTTAATAAATAAAATGGTAAGTGCATGCTGATATTGTACCGTTTAATAAGTGGTACGGTAACAGTTTGGTGTGATTCCGTGCCACTTACCACGTTTTGACGGCCCTATCATATATATCTTTAATTTTTTTGGTTTTATGGAGAGAAGGGAAGAAGGGAAGAAGTATTGGAAAGTGTGTAACTTTGTGAAAAATTTAGATTATTTATAATTTTTTTTTCTTCCTTCTTCCTTCTTCCTATATCCAAACGCACCCAATATTCAGGGGCAGCAAGCAAGCAAGGGAACTTTCAATCATTATGTGACACAGTTCACTAGGAGTGTTGTGCAAGTACAAACAGAAATCTGATTTCTTATTTATTTAATTTATTTTTCTGGCAATCCTTTTTTACTCTTTGTCAAATAATGGATGCTACAAACCGCTTTAATTCGTGAGTTTTTTTAATCCAAATAAATTTCATTCAACTTTTTACCTTTTGAGTTATTCAGCTTTTTATACATCACGAGATAAATAATATGTTACAAGATTGAAATGGAAGCCATCATGTCTTTTTGTTCCTTTACTCCCCCTTCTTTATGAACAAAAAGCGTTGATTCTTCATAAGTACTTTTTGACTTAACTACTACACAACTACGGAACTACTACATAATATCTTTATCATGTTGTTTACTCAAAATGGAGGCCATATATGTTGCAAACTCCTGTAATTCATTATTTTTTTTAAAAAAAAAATGGAGGCCATGTTTTAATCTTTGTATATTCTAATGAGCATTCATTATTTTTGGCACATTCTGTCACGTCCCGCATCGATGGGTCGCGAGACGCGAGTTGAAACGGTATCTTCAGCATCTATCCAACGACCCGTCAACCTACTTCGCAACAGAAAAGCAAACATAGTCAAGTACAAATCTCAGTAACCGGTTATTTAACGACACAACTTCTCTACATTTAATTATTATATAAGAAAATTCAATCAGGCTGGATTAATCCACATAACAAATAATATATTTTACGGAGATAATCGGGTTCAGCCAGCCAGTCAGTCAGAGTGGTCCCTCCCCGAACTCACGAGGATCAGGACTCATAATTCAGATTCAAATTCACATCCAGTTCCAAATCCGATATCCCGTAAAATATACCAATCACAATTCAGTAAACATATATTCAATCAAAATCAAACGATAAATCATATCTATCAATCAATCAATACGAAATTAAATACAGAAAAATCTAATTACCTAACATGACGGTTCAAAAATCAACAGACAGATCAAATCGATTAGCCCGACTGCAACGTAGGCTCGAATCCAATCGGCCGAGCTACTCAAATTCCATAATCAAATTGTTATTGGTTTTATGGTTTCTCGGCTGGAAAAATGACAAGAAGCAAAAGCTTAAAAGAGGCAAATGTTCTTGTAATGAAAGAATATGAGACGGTTTATCAAACAGGAGAGAAGCTAATGTCCAAATAAATAAGAATGATGAATATAGAAGTTACACGTCAAAATAGGAGGTGGCAATATTCTTTGCTTACTCAATTTCATTCGGTGCTCAAACACATAAGAAATAGACCGGTCAAAATTCAAAGGTTAAAAACGGTTGACTAGTCAAAGGTCAGATTTTGGTCAAAGTTGGTCAATCTTGATTAAAGTCGGGCAAAATAAATATCGGATGTTACACATTCGCATAAATTTTTTTTTGGCACATTCATGTGATGCTTTTTTTTTAAAAAAAAAAACCTTCTTTCAAAAAGTAGTCTATCAGATTGTAACTTCTGTTTAAATGTTGTACTCCAAATAAGAAGTTAAAAAGCTTGACGTGTCTTCGATCATTAAATACGACAACTCACTATTTTTTATCTCTAACACTCTGTTTGGATTGAAGGTAATGGATAGAAGGGGAGGAGAATTATGAGTTTTACTGTGTTTGGATGGGAAAGTAAATCGTATCGAGGGGAAACTATTTTTCTCCTGCATTTATCCTCCTGTACAAAAGATTTCTCCTCCGATTTGGAGGAGAACGAAAAGAAAGAGAAATCGTCGCCAAAGGTGTTCGGTCCAAAGACATTTATACCCTCTACTCTTTCTTTGTACGGGTCTTTACTCCTTTTTGGCATCAAATCTCTCTACCGATGGAAGACATGTTTCTCCTTGGTCCCTCTCCTACTTATCAAATTCGTCTCTACGTTCCAATGCTTCTCTCTCTGACACTGCCAGACAGGTTTGAGGTATAAATAACCCAATTTGTTTCGGTGCCAGAATTTTTTTTTTACTTCAATTAGTTTTAACTCCAAAACTTGATAGCACTTGGTGTGATTAGGTTTTTTTTTTTAATTAAGATATAAGGGCTCAACCTATGATTTGTAGAAGTTGATATGGTTCGACAAGAATAAAGATATTTCCCCTTTAATTAAGTACCATAGAGCTCTACTGCGAGTTCTCAGACAAAAGAGATATGAAAATAGAAGTAATGGAGATAATTTTATTTAAAGGGGAGAGAATAAAAATGTACAATTTTTTTAAAATTTTGTAGTTGGCAATATATAATATGTGAATTTCCGATTGGACACTTGTACATGTGCTTGTCCAAACTAATTTTATGATTATGATATATTGTACTCCTTGTATTCTTAATTACTTGCTTCGAATCTCCATGAGACTCAATTTACAAACACATGTCAGCACCATTAGATATTTAACCCACAAACGTATGCGTGAATTTTGAAAATGCAACAATGTAGGTATGGGTATAATGGTCATATATAATTAATATGTTTCAATTTTCCTTCTGTTAATTTTATTATCCAAACATGAGAGAAGATGGGAGAAAATTTTACAATTTTTCCCTCCCATCCCTTCCCTTCAACATTTTCCCTCCGTTCCCATTCCCTTTGTGTTATCCAAACATAGTGTAAGGGTCTGCTCAAGCAAGAGGGAAGAGAAAGAATAAAGAAAAGAAGTGTAAGGAAGAAAAGAGAGATACACCTCAAATTTAGAAGTAATCTTCTTTAGAGTTGACCTCCATTCCTCTCCATTCTCTTTAATTTCCTTTCAAATTTTTTATTTTGAAAACTGACATGGACAAAATTTGGTCAGTTAACATTTTTTTTCATCCTCCTCCGTTAATCCCTTCTAGAATAAACCCTAAATCAAGACCTTAAGAAGATGAGATGTAAAGCATCCCACCGTTTGCATTGTATACGGAAAAAAACACTTTTTTGTGTGTAGGGGGGGGGGGGGGGGAATGGAGCCGCAGGAAAATCTATTACACAATAACAAATTACATTAATGCTCTGCATACATGATCATTGAAAAGCAATACAATTTCATTATCAAGATTAAAACTGACAAAATAAAATGAACCCAACATAACTAAGCTTGTGACTTCCAGTTTGATATGCATAGTGATATGTCAAAAGTCCCCAGTCCTTGGCCAGCCCTTGTAAAAGTTTGGCCCGGTCCGATCTTTACAAGGACTTAAGAAGAGCCCAGGGGTAATTGCAATTGGTATCTGACCATCCAATTGATTCCTATCCAAACCATCCAGGCATTTAATTCACGTCGCTCTATCCCTCTCTCCTGATCGTTGTCTATTTAAATCATACTATTTCAATCCAAATCCTAGCTGCATTGCTTTCGACCAAATCACCTCTTCCATCTCTCGCCTCCGTTGCCACCAACCAAATCTAATCCGTCGCCTCATTGATCCTATCCTCTCATCTCCCGCCTTCGACCATATCAAACCCTAGTCGCCTCCAACCAGATCGCCTCATCTCTCTCCTCTCCTACCAGATCACCTCAAACCAGATCAAGTTTGTCACCTCCTTTTCTCTCATCTCCTCTCCTGCCTCCTACCATATCGCCTCATCTCCTCTCCATGACTTCCGACCACTGCCTTCACATGTCAAGGAAGTAATTAGTGATCATATGTGTTCAGTTAGTTTTTGTAATAGAGTAGTTAGTGAACGTATGTGTTCACTTAGTTTCTGCATTTTTTTTTATTATGTATTCTGTTAGTTTTTGTGCTTATTTGTGGTTGTTAAAACTGATGAATTATGAAGTTGTGGCAAAAACTGGTAGCTTAGTTGTTGCAATTGTTTACTTTATTTGCGCATGTGATTGATTAATGTCAGAATTTATCTTGATATTTTATCATTTTATAGTTATCGAAACGTCAAATCCTAAGCGTATTTAACTGAACACAAGACTTATTTATCTTATTTTCATAAATCATCTAATTGAACACTTAAATAGAATTAACACATCCCTTGAGATGTTTAACTGAATACAAAAACGTAAAACTTCATATTACGACTGCATGTAACTGAACACATAATTCATGTAATTAGTCCCTTGATGTGTTTAACTAAACACATAATTGGATTTAAATGATCCCTTGAAAGATTTAACTAAACACAAAATATTTTTAGATGCTTTATTGAAGCCTTTTAACTGAACAATTAAGTGATTTAAATGATCCCTTGTGTTATTTAACTCACACCAAAATCTCTCATTTTGATGACGTCAGCCAACGCAAAAATGTGTGATGACACTAAAGCGTAATTTTTTATGTAGAAATGTGTGATGACGTCAGCGTGTACTTTTCGGCTCTAAAATGTGTGATGATGTCACTCGCGGTCCAGCCCAATTTTCGACGCCTAATTGAGTGGATGGTTTGGATATTTTATAACTGAATGGTGCATATCAGGATTTTTTTCTTAAAGAGCCAGATCCCTTTAAAAACTAAAGAAAGCGCCAAAGGCACCTAAATATTTTCTTAAAAGGCCAAGGCGCACTGAGCAACTGCGCCTTAATATTGGCATGGTGTTGGGCGCAATGATGATCTCAGCCTTGCTTTTAATGCGTTCAACCATCCTGCGCCTTAATTAGTTTTCTAAAGTTGGCCCTCAAAGTGCAAGATGTGATTGCTTTAAGTATATGCATGGATACAACTTCATGATGCCATTACATTAACTATAGTCACCTCATTGTTTTATTTAATGAAAAAAAAACAAAGTTATACGATGTCATGTAAAGTACTCAGGATTCATAATTTGGATACAAATTTATAGCCTATATATATTTCTTTCTAGATTGTTATACTTTTTATACGATGTGAATTAACAAAATTTTTTTATAATACATTGAACATGTTAGCTAATCGAGAGTGAATTTTGTTTAGTTTCTAACATAGGGCATAAGTATTTTAACGAAAAATTTAATCACTCGAATTAAAGTTTCAGACAAAAAAAAAATGCACATAAAGAAGCAAACATTACCCCCTCCCCCCAATTTATCAATCCAAATATTATTCATATAAAGTACTATAGCAAAAGTTTATAATTTACAAAGTAAATATATATATCTTCTGAGATTACGTCAAGTTATGAAAATCTTTAAATAAAATTGTGGTGATCGATTAAATAAGTTTTTAGGGATTTTGACGAAAAATTCCAAAAACTTAATTAAATAAAACATCGTTTTCCCACTTATGATTATTGTTTAAGTTATGAAAATTTTCGCCGAAGTTCTAAAATTATTTGCTGATTACCTCATTTTTTTTTTATTATTGCGAAAAACTCATTTTACTAAGCACTCACATATTTATTTATTCATTCAGAAAATAATCAATTCTCTTCTTTTAATAAATCATAACTTAATTTTAATATTTATATGTTATCCATATTATCAAAATGTGATCGAATTAAACAAACATTATTCAAATGTTATGATGTTGATTAAATATTGATAAATTGTAATCAAAACAATTTTATTGATAATTTGAAGCATATACCATATGGGTATTTTCTCGGATATTCTAAAAAAATATTGTTCTGAAACAACAATTTTATTTCACACTCAAGTAATTTTTTTTTAAAAAAAATTGTACAAAGGATACCATTAAAGATAATTGTGACCCCGTTTCATTTATTTTTTGGAAAAGAGACAAGAACTACACAGTACACTAGGCTTTTGTTAATTGTTAATTTGTTATTGATGTTATTTCTAAGCTCTCCATTAGGTCCAAAGAGGCTAGTAAACCGCAGGTGTATTGTACTTCGAAACATGATGAAAAGGAAAGGCGCAAAGGCCTATGCGCCTTGATTTCACCAAATTTTTAGGCGCTGTAGCGCTGTGCGCCTTGGTTATTTAAGTAAATATTACTATATGGTAGGCGTTTTGTTGAGATTTTCAAAGCAACAAAGCTGTTTAAGAAAAATACCCGCATATCACACCCGGGGCCAAGAGTACAAAAGGGTCAGACTTAGAAAGGGCCAAACTCAAATTTTATAGTGGGAAGGCTATGAAGAGTCAAGTTTTAAGAGCCAAGGGCTTACAAGAACCGGGTTTAAGAGGAGCTAGATTAAAATTTATTTATATTGATATTTTATATTATAATAATTATAATATCTAATCATATTTTATTTATTTTTAGATTGTCGAAATGACATGATTATGCTAAATTATCATTAAAAAATCTAATTTGATCCTTGTTAAGCCTAAGTTGAACTTTATACTCGAAAACGTTTCATATATGAAACGCAGTTTCTTTGTCATATGAAATATAGCGAGTTCGAAATAGAAGAACATTTTTTGATTAAATTGATATAAAATTTTAATAGAATTCGAATTCCTTTTTTTATTCCAAAAATCTCCTTACTTTATTTAAGAGAATTTATTCCAATGGACAGGAAGGATCAGGCTTAGAAAGGGACAGGCTTAAGTTCCTGAGTTCTAGAATTTATTCCTTATAGAGATTTTTTTTTTATTTTCTGACTAATTTTAATGTATTATCGAAGTTCCTGAGTTCTAGAAATTTTTATTGGTCTGCAGCATTAGCAAAGGAGATGCACACAAATGGCTGCATTATTCTTTGCCAGAGATCCATCGCATGCTGGTAGGGTTTACCAAACGGGTCGGGTCGGGGCGGGGTGGTCCAACTCACGGCTGTTCACGGGTTAGGACGGGACGGGTTAGGACGGTTCACGGGTTAAGATGGGGCGGATTATGACGGTTCATCCTAGAAATTTTGGCCCTAACTCTTCCTAAATCTGCCCCATACAACCCGTACGGATTATGACGATCTGGTCCGGTTCGGTCCGCGGTTCTTTATTTATTTTTTTTTCTGTTTTTTTTTTGGATTTTTCATTAATTAATTTTTCATTATGATGTATAAATATAAATATATATATATATATATATATATATATATATAAGTATAGTAGACATATATACTTATTACAAATTTTTTTTCTGTTTTTCTTTTGCGTTTTTTTTTCAATACTTTTTTCGTTTCTATTTTTCGTTAATTATTTTTAGTTTTCCTTTTGCGTTTTTCTTTATTTTTTCATTACTTATCTTTTCTGTTTTTTTTCTTTTTTCTTTTTTCTTTTCTTAAATTTGATTTGTATCTTTTTTTAATAAATGAACAAATTCAAATATAATTAAATAAAGTTACTCTCTTTTATTTCGGACTTGGCACGGTTTAAGACGGGTTCACGGGACGGGTAGGTTCGGTCCACGGATTAAGACGGGGTGTGTTAACACGGGTTTTTTTAGAAAGAGCGGTCCAAACTCGCTGTGGACCCGCCCCGATATAACCCTTCGGTCCATCATGGTCCATGAACGGTCCGAGACGGTCCGGTCCATGGGACGGATTTGGAACGGGATGGATCTGACCCGGAAGGTTTTTGGTAAGCAGTATGATGCTGGGCATCATGGGAAATCACATGGTGCTGGGTTTGGAATTGATTGAGCCGCTTGGTCCACACTCGAGACCGTGCACCGCTGGATCCGATTTGGGTCCGTGTACCTATCTCCGAATGGGTCCCGGAACTCAGTGACTCCTGTTTTGTGCAACGAGCGCGTCGAGATGTATCTTCAGGATGCATTCGTCTCCCTGACTCCTCCATTTTTGTTGACTCGAGAACGACTTGGGTGGACTCCGTTGCTCCTGCAGTCCTGCCCCCATTCCTCGTCGGATTAGGTGCCACAGGATCGTCTCCTCTCCCTCTTTCTCATGGTTCCTTCCTCTTTCAAGAAAATGCTCTTCAAGCATCGTTAAAGCTTCCGTGAGGTCATTCATGATGTCAATTTGAACTGCGTTCTCTATGGTACTTTGTCCATGGCTTTGGTCCTAATCTAGTTTTCGTCTGACAAGGTAGTGAGTTAGATCGAATTTGACTTTCACTAATAACAATTATTTCTTCTTACATGTTTCCAAACGCAAACAGAAAATTAAGATGACTCTCACACTGTTAACTTGTTTTTTTTTTTTAAGTTTTGTTTTATCTAAATTTGGTTTGCTCTGACAGGACAATTACATTGTGTTTGGTTCAGAGGGAGAGGGTCGAATGGAAAGTAAAAAATAGAGAGGGGAGGTATGGGATGGAAATGGGAAGGAAAGTATTTTGGTTTTTCTGTTTGGATGAAATATCGAGGGGAAAAGAAAAAGTAATTTCCTTTTTTTTTCTTTTCTCATATTTGGTTCGACTAATTTAACAAAGGTTAAATAGTATAAATGACAATTTTGTCCTTGACACAATTAATTTCTATTCTCGAGTTCAGCACACTTTCATACGTACAGTCGTACAGACCAATCTCTCAAACTTTTTTGATTTATTTTATTAAAGTTTTATGCTAATATCACAAGTTTTCAATTAAAGTTTTATGCTAATATCTCTTACGGATAAACATAGCATACTCCATCAAGGAAACAAAGTCACGCACAAGCATAGGACAAAGATGCTCATTTCTATCTACCAGTACACGTTACTGCCCACTACACGTTACTGCCCCAAACTGTACTAGTACTTGCGGCAAATTGTACCAGTACCCCGCCAAACAAATATAGTGGTATTATGAAGTTAATCCATTTACTCCAGACTCTACACTAAATCAAGAACCTACCAAAATTCTTAATAAACTTATTAAATAATATTCATGAATAAGCACAAGTACTAGATGTACTTGTATCTAGATGAATTCCCTTGGAAATCGGAAATAAGCAATACTTAAAAGAACAACATCCCTACTAACATTTTTTCTTTAAAATAAAGAAGTAGGTTGACATTTCCACCATAACCATTAGCCAAGTTAAATTGATTTTAACTAAGAACGATTTTTCTCAGGTTGACATTTCTTTGAAGTTTGAACCGTACTTACTATGGGCAGAACCAACATATACCTCTATTACTTTTTAAAAGACTGGAAGCTCCTGTGGCACTAGAATTCTATAATTTTTTGTGTAAATCTGAACACTTGCGACTGTATGTGGAAACTTTTAGATTCAGGAACATATACTTTGTGGGCATAATTGCGATTTTATTTATATCTTTTTTTTTATCTGAGCAGTTCTATCTAGGTTCTAAAAAAGAACTGGCTCATGAAATTTATGATACCTACATACACTACGTCAAAAAAAAAACTTTAATATCGCTACATTAATATCTATTTTTAAGAAATCTGGTATAAAAATTAGTCGGTGGCAATTTCGTAATTATCAAGTTTTATCTTTAGTACCGATTTTTTAAAAAATCGGTGCTAAAATATTGGAGAAAAAATTTTAAAAAATAATTTATCTTTAGTACCGGTTTTTTAAAAAAAGCCGGTACTAAAGATACTATTTTTAGTACCGATTTTTAATAAAAAATCGATACTAAAGGGTTGTCAAAAAAATCAAAATTCTGTCTCTCTTTTATACTGGTTTTTTTAAAAAACCAGTACTAAAAATAGCATCTTTAGTATCGATTTTTTAGAAAAAAACCAGGACTAATGATCAATTTAATTTTTTTAAAACAAAATGCCGCCAAAACCAATATAAGCCGCCTCTCTCTGCGTGAAAATTTTTCTAAGTCCAAAACCTAGTTACTGCCTCCTCTCTCTCTCTCTCTCGACTCTCTTTCTCTTCTTCTTGATCTACTCTCCACCACCTGATGTTCCATCACTAAGGAGAACCTCATTTCAGAGATTTTGTGACTTTTCAGACAACCCGCTATCCAATTCAACAAAGTGTAAGGTATGATAAAATTTCAGCGAACTACTATTCTTTTCTGACAAAAAATTGAAAAAAGTAGTGAATCAAATAGTTTTGAAGAAGCTAGTAAAAATAGTAAATGGGTTAAAGCCATGTATGAAGAATTGGATGCTTTAAAGCGAAATCAAACTTGGGAACTTGTAAAATTGCCAAGCGGAAAGAAAACTGTGGGATGTCGTTGGATTTACAAAATCAAATATAAAAGTGATGGATCAATTGAAAGGTACAAGGCTAGATTGGTTGCCAAGGGCTATACACAAATATATGAGATAGATTATAAAGAGACATTTGCACCAGTAGCTAAGATGAATACTGTGAGCACCTTAATGTCTATTGCAACGAATTGCAACTGGCCATTATTTCAAATGGATGTAAAAAATGCATTTCTTCAAGGGAATCTGGAAGAAGAAGTTTCCATGGATATTCCTCCTGGTTTAGTTACATCAAGTGAAAATGGTATAGTTTGTCGACTAAGGAAAGCTATATATGGGCTGAAACAATCACCTAGGGCTTGGTATGGAAAACTTAGCTCTGCACTTGTCAAAGTGCGGTCTAAACGGAGTGATGCAGACTCATCAATGTTCACCAAGAAGTCAAAATCAGGTATTGTTGTTATCTTGATTTATGTTGATGATCTTGTCATTACAGGAAGTGATGAAAGTGGTATAAACAACTTGAAATCACATCTTAGAAAGGAATTTGATATCAAAGACTTAGGTGTTCTCAAGTATTTCCTAGGAATTGAAGTTGCTCGCTCACACAAAGGTTTGTTTCTTTCTCAAAGAAAATATGTGCTAGATTTGTCAAAGGAAACAGGAAAGTTAGGCGCTAAGCCTGCAAATGTACCCATGGAATACAGTCAAAAATGGACCACAGATAGTGAACCTCTTAAGGATGCAAGCATGTTTCAAAGACTGATTGGAAAATTGATTTATCTTACTATTACCAGACCTGACATAGCATATACAGTAAGTTATTTGAGTCAATTTATGCATAAGCCTATGAAAGGACATTTTGAGCTTGTTAATCAAGTCTTGAGGTATTTAAAGGCATCAACAGGGAGATGTATTCTGATGAAAAATAATGGCTATGTTGACTTAAGAGGATATTCAGATGCTGACTGGGCAGGAAGTCCACATGATCGAAAGTCAACTTCAGGCTACTGCATGTTTGTTGGGGGAAATTTGGTTACGTGGAGAAGTAAAAAATAAGCAGTTGTAGCAAGATCGAGTGCAGAAGATGAATATCGGGCAATGGCTGCTGCTACAAGTGAAATTATTTGGCTCAAGCTTCTACTTCGAGAATTGGGACATAATTTGGATGATAGACCAACAAAATTATTCTGTGATAATCAGGCGGCAATTCACATTGCCACCAATCCTGTGTTTCACGAGAGGACCAAGCATATTGAAGTAGACTGTCACTTTATAAGAGAAAAAGTCTTGAATAAAATCATTGAGACACCCTATGTTCGGAGCTCTGATCAAGTTGCAGATATTTTTACCAAAGCTTTGTCAAAAGGACTATTTGAAGAATTGAAAAACAAGTTAACCTCCGATGATCTCTATGGTTCAACTTGAGGGGGAGTGTTGCGAGATCTCCTAACAAAGATTCAGCAGTTTTTCTGTTTTTTGGAATGTATCGTTTGTTACCTTTGGTAGCATAGCTGTTGATTTCCTTCCATTCCTTATTTATTTCCTTATTATTTCTTTCTATGTTTTTGGGGCTAATTACTCTCTGTATAAAAACGCATGGCAATCCACTGTAAGAGGTCATGATAAAAAAACCTGTGTGCGCGCGTTGTAATTCTGTTTTTTTGAACTAATAAAATTCGTGTGTGTTGAGTGATCGTGGAGTGCGCTTTAGGCGATACCACGTTAAATTCTGTGTCATTTCTCTGTATTTTTTCGCTATAAGAATAATGCTTTTCAAATTGGCTATTATTCAGAAATATATTTGGAATGATAAAAACACACGTTGGAAATCCATGGATCTACAGTCAAATGCAAGCCATCACAATTGCAGCTTTCTAGATTGCTCAGGGGGCAACGTGGTCAAACTGGTCGAGGAGCTAAATTATATTTGACACACCTGTTAACACCAAAAAATAGGCATGATTAACAACTGTTCTTGATAAAAACTATTAGGCACAATAGTTAAACCGTTATAAAACATCAAGAATCTAAAGAAAATAAATAAAGATAAGCTATACTAAAAAACCTTTAAACTAAAATATATTATTGCACACTCATTCGCCATTTTTCGGCATTAACAATCGCACAAACATTTAAGCTTATATGGCACAATTTGGTATTTAGGAAATATTATTTGAGCTTTTCTATGTTTCTGTTTTAAGTAGTTCATAAATTTGCGCCAAAATCTGACTGCACTGAATCCAATCGTTCACAAATTTTCTAAAATCAACATTTGTACTCAATGCTTATTTTTCTCGAAGAAGTTTTCGACTCAAACATTGAATTCTGTATACATCTATTTTCCTTTCAGATGTTTTGGTCGATCAACCTAATTTTAAAAAAAAAAAAAAAACACACACAGACACATACACAGAAAAAATTGACATGTAAACATATAGGCTAGTCAAAATTATAAACTGACACAGTACATATAAAGCACAACCAATTTAGCACTATAAAAAAATTTGTAGATCAACTAACACTACCAAATAAATAGGTTCAACTTTTGATAAGAAATCTAAATAACCTGACAACAGCCTTTGGAACCTTGAAGCTTTGTTTCACCTCGTACTCTCAAGTGCACAGATAATATTCTGAGTGATATAAGATTGAAAAGTGGAGCTCGTGCCAGTCTCTGCCCCACCTTCATGCTAAAAATTTCATGAATGAAGTCTGACATGTTGTTGACCAAATATATTGCTTTTCAATTTACATTGTCGACAAATTCAGTGAAACCAACTCTCAAATTTGCCATTTAATAATCATGATGAATGCAACGATTCAGATGGTCATTCCTTATCCATTATATGTACATTCCTTGAGTGATTTAAGTATTGTATCCATGCAAAATAATCATGATTGAACTTTTAAAAAAAAAATATTGTGCCGGACTCTTTCATGCCAATGCAATTGTATAAAAATTTAATATGCACATATAAAAAGAATACCAACCATGACTCATTTTTACCAGTACACTTGGAACAATCGTCGAAATGAACAACTTCAACATATGAAGACCTCATATTGCTTGCTAAGATGAAATAAGTCAATATGAAGATCTTTTAATTATCTGAAACAAAGAAAATTAAGGCTACATCAATTCATTGTGGTTTATGGTATTTCTATTGGCTTCAAGTGTGCTACTATGCCAAAATATTATTCAGCTGAAGATTTTTTTTTTTGGCAAAAAAATCACCAATAGTACTAATCTACTTGGGACAAAAAATAAACTTTGTTCCATTAGCAGCATCTTTATCTTGAAGAGCATTTTTCTAATCCAACATTTTCACTTCCTTAGACATCAAACACAAAAAAAAAAAATGAGCACTCTCATGCCTTAAGCACGTAATTTCTGAACTACAACTGGTAAATTTCTTGTAGATTATCAAATTGTATTTCTGGCCCTATTCAGGTAGCAAATGTAAAAGAAATGGCAAACAAATTGAGTTTCAAATGAGAGAAAACAGCAAATTTAATTTTAAACAAAATGAATAACTAATCTGATGTGAAGCACAGGTGAATGTACAACCAAATAAGGGTAAATCATATTTCTATTTGATATTTATATTATGGATATTTGAAAGGTAAAGCACATTTGAAATTTTTATAAAGAAAAGCCCTAATTCAATAGTTTCATAGCTATTATGCATATATTATCCATCTATTCATGACTTGTAGTATAGTCCTCATGAAAATCGAAAGAAACATAATTCCTCATTATATTGGCACTAACTACAAATGAATATGCCTTGAAGAACACCTACGGAAGAGAGACAGTGAATCAGCTCGGGTTCCACTTTCAATTTTCTCAAATGATTCAGCAATCACTGTCCCCAATGAGATGAGCAATGCGTTATTAATGCAAATTGAAGGTTACATGCTGATGTGGTCAATAGTTGAAATTTTAACCTACTTTTCGTAACATTAATGTCCAAGAAAACTTGCTTAGCGGTTTAATGAATTCAGAGCCTTCTAATTTTAAAAGCTTTTAAAACCAATCGATTGTTTTAAGCCTTCAAATCTGACCTAAACCTTGTATTTCTGCCAATGATCTAACGACTTTTCAATTTTTTTGGATGAGATGATAAATTAGAAATCTCAAATGTTTACTGTGAATTATTCTCAAATAAGGGTGCAAATAAGTAAATAACAATCCACATAATATTCATAGAACCAAAATCGTAAACTGCATTTCTATCTATAATATTCTAACTTATGTAAATTGATTTACCTGCACAACCCCTCATGTATCAAAGAAAAAGAGATTTCTGCTCTTGAGGTGATTTAATTACTATCACCTAGATATTTGTATGCTGACCTTGAGCTATGCCCACAATGTTAAGCTCTTGAGCACTACAAAAAGAAGAGATTATTATATTAGATGTTCATTTTCTGTCCTCAATAAAGAATAGAAAAAATAAGTAGAATAAAATTAACAACCAAGTATTTTTGGGAAACGCTTTCAACATCATTAAATAATACCGTGAACTAAGAACCGACCTTATTATTTGAATCAATTGCAGATAAAGGGACACAACAACCACATATACCCAAGGTACATACCTATTCACTAAAATCTTGTGCCTTCATCCTACTGAGATCAGTCGCTTTTCCTGGCAAAAAAGAAATCACTAAGTAACAAAAAAAAAAATATCCTACTGAGATCAGCCTCTTCATCCTACGGGCAAAGATTAGCATGGCACATTTGTGTTTCTGTAAAGGGTGTTATAACTAAGATTTAATCTTAGAAGTAATATCGGAAATGTTACTTCTAATATTACAAACAAAAAATATTTGAAATTAATAAAGACTTTTTATCGAATAGTTGGTGGCTGTTACACGTGTACAAACTTTAGAGTCATTCAACACACGTGATAAAGAGTTGAAATCGCTGAAAATCTAAAGCCTAGTTACGGTAGAAATGTGGGCTACTGAATTAACATAAAATAATGGATTAAAATGGTCAATAATCTCGGCCTTCTCTCAGGCATTTCAACAAGCATGTGTTGTTCATGGTGAAACTTGATTAGATATAGCCATTAATGCATGAAGAAGCTAGTAAAACTTTGCAACTGCATTGTGTGAACATTTAGAAGCCGAAATCAACTGTAAATAACATGTGTAATATATGGAAAGGTGTTAGGTGAGAATTTTAGCTATAAATAGAGGTGCATGGTTCATCAAATCCTCAAACCAAATCATCAAATTCTCTTTTAAACGAGTTTAGAGAGTTTGAGAGAGCGAGAAGGAGCTTGGGCAGGAGCGGGCTAGAGAGGGAAGGGCGCACGGTGTCCCTCCGAAGAGTTCGTCGTTAAGGTAAGGGCCGTCCCGACCTTTGTTGTTCCATCCTCTTCCTTTTGAATTTCAATTCCATTTTGTTGTTTTGAACTAAATAAGTATTAGGTAGTTAGTTTATGTGAGTTAGGATGGAAATATTTCGTAGATGAATGCATTTGCAGTCGAAAATGAAAAACACATTTTAAACTGTGACAAACGCGGTCTGTTCTGTTGGAGAACAAGCTTCAACGAAGATGTTAATAATTAATAAATTCTGAATGAATTTCAACAAGTGATGAAGGCCCAATTGGTAGCTAGGCCTGTCAAACGTATATGACGGAAGCAGAAACAGAGATTTTCATTTCCGTTCTGTTTTGATAACGGAACAAAATGGTAGTTTCATTTCCGTTCCGTATCGTCAAACGTAACTGAAATCTGTTCCATTTAACGTTATGCCTCACATTTTCAATTGATTTCAACTCATTTCCGTGTTCCGTTCCATTTACGTTAACAAATTTCGATTCCGCTTCCGTTCCGTTTCCGTTCCGTTTCCGTTCTGTTTCCGTTCCGTTTTAGCTTTCATTTAATGTTCTGTTTCGACGGAACAAAAACGAAAACGTTAAAACGTTTCGCTTTTGACAGGTCAATTGGTAGCTACCTAAGCATTAAAATTTTTAATTTAGGCCTTACCCAAGTTCGAATCCCACCTTTTGCATTTCTTTTGAAATTCTGAAATTTTATTTGGTTTCCATAACAAATTTGAAATATCTAATATTCATTCCGATTTTTAGGTGAACTTTAGTCTAATAGAAAGTTTGTCAAAAGTTTTATAACACCTATGTTTTTGTGAATCAAAATAAACTGAATAAACGTCAATTTATATTTTTGAAAATCAAACGATATAATGATGTGTTAATGTGCTATTTCTTGTTTTAAAAATTCAATCTTTCCATTAATATTTTTATTTCGATTGAAAGTTATACATCTGACAGTTCTCGAAATTGATTTCAACCATATTATTATACATTTTATAATGATAGGAAACATTCTATATATTTCGTTAAATATTTAATGATTATATAGCTAGTCCGTCATTTTATTTGAAAAACTTATACTATTTTTTGTATGATTATAAATTGGTGATTTATGGAATTTATGATGGTGAAATTATATTTTATGGGGAAGTCAATTGAGTTGATGTTTGATATACACACAAGCAAAATTTATAATTTTGACCGGTACCTGGTTGGCGATTCCTTCGGGATTAGCGGTCCGTCAGACGTGACTGTTTGCCACTAAATTTTGCTGCATGCGACTATACCATAAATAAAACCAAAATATCAAAACCTCTACGATCAGCTAAAACAGCCTTGACGCATCGTCATGAAATGTGAAAGGAAAATGCAAAGTTTCCTAAATATGGACTGTAATTCGATTACGGGAATGTCGTATAGAGCCTTAGATATCCCTACGATTGATTACACGCATGTCCCAGATAACGAAAAATTTGTAGCAACTACGTCCCTTACCATTATACGAGGGAACCTGCGAAATTTCATTTTGAAATGGCCTACTGATAGGCACCAAAACCATAGAAATAAAACCATGCAAGATACAAACCAAAACCATATCATCAATCATACAAAACAGCCTTGACAAATAGTCATGAAAGTATGAGAGGAAAAATACAGAAATTCCTAAACAGTGGGCGGTAATTTAGTTTGGGGAATGTCATATGGAGCCTTAGATATCCCTATAATTAATTACATCAGTGTCCTATATAACGGAAGGTCTGAAGCAGTCATAGTTCTCAAACACATACAGAGGACCCTGCAAAATCTCGTGCTAAACTGACCAATGAATAGGCGCCAAAACAATATTACAAAACCATGCAGCAAAATTAATCTCAAATTACAAATATCAAATTGGGTTGAGCTTATATCAAAATAAAATAAAATTACAGCCCATTCTCATTTAAATTTTCTGGCGGCTTGCATGAAATAAAATAAATATAGCGGCCCACATGAATTAAATAAAACTTCAGCCCAATGCAAGACGGCGGTCCACAAACAAATAATTGATAACGGGTCCTGACCCAAACCCGCTATCCAAAACCATACCCATTAGTCGGAAATCAACTCATCCGACTGAACCCAACATCAACCAAGTGACTCGACTGAGTCGTGAGAGGGTCTGCACACGTGGCATTGCATGATTGGCCAGACCCTTTACCGTTAAAGGAAATAAAGGAGGAAAGAAAAAGAGAAGGGGACAGCTACCTGCTCGAGCAACAGTGCCTCCGACGAAGACAAACAGCGTGCCACCAACTCCGACCACCTCAGTCCAAACTGATTTCACCACTTGATAGGCGACGCAACCACGAGCCCAACGACCTCAGACACTATAGGAGTTGGGGGAAGAATTGCTCTGATCGAAAATGAAGGAGCTCGTTGCCTACGATGAAAAATGATGAAATTAAACTATGACAAATCATGCAATTGAGGGGTATTATAGCTTGTAGGAGGAATGAGCTGCTTACCTGAGCAATCAATTTGACTGTCGAACGCTTGTGGAGATGGTTGAACCAAGATAGAAGCAAGCAACAATGGCGGCAGTATTCAAACAAAGAAGAAAGGCTTGGTGTATAGCTTAAGCATGATACATACACTTAACCTCGATCAAAGAGCATGCACAGATGAAACGTGAGCTCTCTGGTGCCACCTTAGTTGGATTTTTCCAAAACTGGATACCTCCAGTAAAAAGGAAGGAAAGAGACAGCTGAAATGTAAGCAATGGAGGAGACAAACAGTACCATACATCAGCCTATTTTCTGAAAAGAACTTTCTAGCCTGGGCCTGTTGATACACACGCTTCGAGGAGGCAACATAGGTACCATATTCCCTTTGGATTGAAGCCATCTGATGAATAGCGAAATTCAAATCAAAGGCTATGATGGAACAGTGCCTTACACATAGAAGTGTCACATGATGCAATACGAGTAAGAAGCATCAAAGCCTTACCCCAACAACTACATCTAGCCATCTGCACACATCAAAGATCAGAGGGAGGGTGAGGGTTTCAAACTAGTTGTGCCATCTCCACAACCATGCAGTTGGAGTTGCATAGCATCACAAGGCATCAAAGGTCATACCCAGGTGCTAAAAGAAGCTTGAAAATGATATCAAAATCCCCAAGGATATATCAGTCATCACAACAAAAGATAAGATGCTGAGGCACTCCAATAACACATAAACATAAGAATTGGTGACTAAAATGCCAGTCTTACCCTTGATACCACCTCAGAGGGCACTGCCAAGCCTGGTAACAATTGAGGATCAAATATGCCACTAAAGCAAGCAGCTCACGGTGAAAATACACTTGTGTTGTTTGAAAGATAGGCCTCAGATTAAAAATGAGTCTCATCATTGGCCAAATACACAAGGGACAATTAAATTGAGACTGAATTGTGAACAAAGCACAATCAAAATCTCAAAATCCATCTATGTAAACATTTAACAGACTAAGCATGAGTACAAAATGTCAAAAATTGACAAATGACAACTCAAACACTTAGCTGCAAATGGTAAAGCCACAGTCACTCACATAATGTGATTAATAGTAAAACAATTAAGTTCAAAATAGAGCTCAATTGCCAGATTGACCATAAAATCATGTTATACCAAATGGCCATGTGGCCTGAATGTGAGTCTAAGTGTCAACAACCAGGCCCTATGCCACCAACCAGCCACAATGGATCAATCAAAGTGTCTACAAGGCGCCAATGATGTCAAAATTGACATAATACATACAAAATGCACACTGGAGAGGAGCAAACCCCTTTAGGATGTACCAAAGCCGCACAACCAACAGCCATGGAGAGAGTCACTCAATTGTGACACATGTCCCAGTGCACAAGAGCACCAACTCCCCAGGCGTCAAAGATAAGCAATGCCATGCCACAAAGGAGCCACAAAACAGCCAATAGGCATGACAATCAACCAAATGTTGTCAAATCAGTAGCCACATGGAGCAACCTGCAAAGAAGCAACACCAAATCATCAAAGGAAACCCACAGAAGGATAAAAAGGGAAAATGCAAGTCAAATTAAGCCGTTGGAACAGCCCCAAACCATGCAATTCCACTGGAGACACCCAAATAACCCAGAAATCCCTCAATTATCCTTCTGACAAGCCACAGTATGCAGCTGGCGCCAAGCAAGCCTATTCCCCAAGTTTGATACCAAGTGAGAGAGAGTATAAAAGTCATGTTTATCCTCTCCCAAACCCAGGTGGCACATACCCCACCTGTCAAAGGCACAAAGCCAGGCCAGTAAACAGAAGTAAACTCAAAACTCCAAACATATCATCTCCAATGCCAATGCCACATGTCAAGAGACCAATGGACAGTGCATGAAGATGGTGAAATACCCAAGTGAAGATAACAAATGAAGACTGAGGCGGTGGAGACTCGAAGACATCTCGACCCTTCATCAAGCATCATCAAACTTCAAAATTCCCAGAAAATGCCACATGGCACATGAAGTCCTGGAGAAACCCTAGTCCCAGCTTATAAAAGGAGCTCAAGACGAAGGAATCCATGCTCCTATTTTGTTAATTTTCAAGTGTTAGGCTAGATTTAAATTTTCAGAAAATTGTAAAGAAAGAAACAAGGTAATGAACATGTAAAACTATGTTTTCATGAAATAAAGGGGGTCAAAAACAAGTTGTTCTCATGTTTTTTTTCTTCTTCTCCCCCTCAACTCCTTTTCTTTGTTTTCTTTGAAATAAGTCTGGTATTCGACTTGTATGGTATAAATGACTGGTATTTGGCATGGTTTAAGCCTGGTATTTGACTTCAAAAAACAAAAAGAAACTCCAGCCTGGTATTTGGCTGTGTAAAGGCGCTCTCATGATGAGCTTGTGGTGTGAATAAGGCACATGAATTCCTAGCTTCCATGCAGGGTCTGTGTGCCACCTCTCAAATTTAGGTGTGTAAGCTCCTAGCCACTGTGCAGGGCTTGCATACCATCAAAAAAATAACAAATAAAATGCTCAATAGCATGATTTTCAAAGCTGCATCTTGATTTCAAAACAAAGCATGCATAACATTTGTTTAGAGTCAGTCACTTTGGTTCAGTTTCAAAACAAAAATAAAAAAATATTCTCTCAAGCATTTCTGCATATTTCTCTTCTGTTGAGTCCAAAGCATATAATAAGTTTTCAAAATAAAGCTTTCATGCCTGTTCAAAGTCATAGCATGTAAGGGTCAGTCCAACATAAGGTATTCATGCATATGTATCTCCTTCCTGAGTCCAAAAGATTTTAAAATCAAACACTCACTACATTTGTCCATAGTCTTGCATAGTGAGTCCAGTATGCACATCCTAGGCTAAACCATGTCTAATTTTATGTTAGCATGTTCAGTTCATAGGGTACATGGTCTAGTTCATGGTTAATGTCACAAACCAGACAGACAAAGAAATAAAACAAAGGTCAGGGTCTAAAGTAAAAATGTTCTGTCCAGAATAAATTGTGTTAAGCCAAAACTTGACACAGTCTTAAACCAAACCCAAGTCATGCATATAAGTTGGGTTAAGTCATGTCTAAGTCTAAACCAGCATGGCAAGTTCATGAGTCACATAGAATAAGCCAGAGTCATGTTCAGTCCTCATGAAAACAAATAAACAAAGTCCAGGGGTTAAAGTGTGATGTCACAGTATTGTTCAAACATTTGTTGTGTCAGCTCAAAGTCCAGGAAACAAATAAAGTGAGTTAGATTACCAAAGTAAGTCTAGTCTCATGTGTGTCAAATGAAAGTCTGTATGCACATAAAAGCACGCATAACAAAACTTGTCAAACATGATGTCATAGCAGATCAAATTTCAAAAAAATGTGTCAATAGGTGGTGCTCTCATTTCAGAAATAGCCTATGTACAGAAAGTATCATGTCATGGCCACCTGAGCAATGCTCTCAGTCTAGAGATAGTTCAGATGGCTCAATTAAGTTCTCGAAACCAAAACTGAAGTAAGCATAGCATCTCAGTTCAAATAAACTGTGTTTATATGCATAGATTAGATTGTCCATGTCATGGTCAGAGAGAAAATGCTCTCAGTCAAGAGCCAGACCTCTCAATGCATACATGTCTTTCAAAGCAAAATTAAGTGTTGCTCTCAATTCAGAGTGACTCATGTTTTAAAGCCTGAATAAAAATGCATTTCAAATAAACAGGTTACCTCATGACATATAGGTAATATGCACAGTCCAGATCATCATATAGGGTCTGATAGTTGCATTGCTTTCATGTGCATTCAAGACAAAAACTTCTTTTGCACAGCATGTCACATACACCCAAACAGAAACGTTTTCTGCACAAACAAAAAATGCAAGTCAGAGTTGAATAACTTCAACAGACAAATCAGACCTAAATTCTGAGAGGAATTATTCACACCATATGCTCATCATGAGAGAGCCTTTACACAGCTGTTGGTTACCAAGACTAACCAGACCAAGCATAAGGTCGAACTGTGGATAGTAATGACGAAATCCAAATTAAGTCATGAACCAAATCATGGTCTCACATATAATTGGGTCAAATAGCTAACTCAGCACTGACTGATAGCTCATGGTCAGTGCTCAGTCAAGCTCAATTCAACTCAAAAGCGAGTAAAGGTATTGTACCAAATCAAACTAGACCACACGAAACACAAGCCAAATCAAAGCAAAGTGAAAGGTTACCTCAGCAATTGAAGCCTCCAGGGAACTCTCAAAGGACTTCTAACTCCTCAGGACCCACAGTCATGGCTCAACTTTGCCGGGGACCACTCAATTCAGAGTACCTCAACACTCGAGTGAAAAAGGGAGAAATGAAACCATGAAATTGGATATCAATTAAGGTCGAGGAGTAGTAAGAGAGTGAGTTAACACTGTCTGACACTCGAAAACCACCTCAATTGGTAAGATAACCCAAGTCACTGCCGCAATTTCCCTGTCGAAACCTCAGTCTCAGTCGACACTCGACGAAGGAGGAGAAAGAAAGGGGAGGGGAGAAAGGAGAAAGGGAAAGAACAAAATCGATCCCTGGGCATGAATCTTGACGCCCAGGGACGGACGGATTTCAGTCCCAACGGATTAAAATCTAAGTTACAAATGCACTCGGCGTGTGTAAACCATGTCACCGACATGTGGGTCCCACGAAACAGGGCCTGAACTCGGTGCAAATCCGAGACCTCAGCGCCATGAAAAATCCTCTGTGACGCCAGCCGTGTGGCGGGTCACTGCAACCCAAAATAGCGAACAGCAAGCTTCAGCCAATCAGAGAGTTTTCAAAAACATTTAAACTTCAAAAAATGCATAGAAAATAGAAGGAAACTCATAAAATTGCAAATAAAATTTCAAAATGTCCAGAAAAATATGAGGAATGTTTTGGTATCATTTGTCAAGCCCACACTTAAATCATAAAAATATGTGAACTTAAAACATCAAAGGTTATCATTTTTAGAAATATAAAAATGGTGATATTAAATATAAAAATTAAAATTCTGCAGCACATTAACATTATGTTCTGGACAGCAGGTATAAATGAACATTTATGTTCCGGACAGCAGGTACAAATGAGACTCGATAGCCGAGACTACCGATACCTTATGAACCCAGAAAATATCAAACACAACAACACAAAGTCTAGGCCTATGTCCCTAGAAAATGAACTTCAAAACCCCAGATATAAAGTCTAGGCCCATACCCCTAGAAAATGAAATACCAAATCCCAAATATGAAACCTAGGCCCATATACCTAGAAAACCCAAATTCCAAGACCAAAGTCCGAAAAATTGAATCTCCAAGCCTCCAAAAGATTGACCTCTAAACTATGCACGATTAGGGTGATTGAAAGTTTATAGAATCTGATAAGTCTCACTTGAGTCTGAAACTTATGAGTCGTAACACAGCGCTACCAGAATCAAGAACACACTTTTATGGCACTGGACCGTAAAAGTCTCACTTGAAGTGTAGGCCTGATGTTTTCACTGGAAAGTTTACAACTTAAAAGTCCAACTTACAGTATTTAACACTAATGAAATCAAACTAAAAATGCAAAATTCCAAGAAAGTCAATCCAAAATGAAGCTCTAAGAAAATATAAACGATCTTAGTCATGACCAAAACAAATGTGACTAATAAAAAGTCCAACCCTCGCTCGCTTCGAGACGGCATAGCGCTTAGTCAGTGGAAGGAGCACCTGTTTCGCCTTTCTTGTCAAAAGGTGGCATAGCGCTTCATTCTAATGACTTGAACGAAACTCCGAGATTTCTCTAACCTCCCATAACGGTTGAGGATTGACCTAGGTCGTTTATCTGTCTTGCGTCTAGCTCAAAATCTCATAACGTTCTTCTGAGATGGCATAGCGCTTAGTCAGTGGGAAGAATGACCTCTCCAGTTCTTGTTAAGATGAGGCATAGCGCATCTACCATCGAGACTTGAACGAGAAACCCTCAAATCCTAAATCTTTAAATCGACTAAATGTTGACCTGGGACATATAACCCCAGTGACGACTTTAGTAATCATATGACGGTCACAAGCCGACTTTAGCATAGTGAAATAACTAAGTTGATATTAAAACGTGACGTAGAAGTCAACCAATGTCCGGCACTGATCATAAAACATAGTACCATAAAATAAAACCATAATATGATTGAAGACAGTGGTAATCACCAAAGTATGGTACCAAATACAGAGTCTTTGATTAAACCCCCATGTTACACAAGAAATATTAAAATATTCCTCGAAAAGCGAGGAATAAAAAGAATGAGTTCCAAGTTGTTTCCCTCCCATTTAGTTTGTTCATTCCCGACCGAGAAGGTGCTCTTGCCTGGATTCCAAGTTGTTTCCCTCTCATTAACAGTAGGGGCTTGCGCCTGCTGGAAGGAAAGAACCCGCACAAATAAACAATCAACTCTCGGGGTCCGTGGGGTCGCGTCGTTATCTTTCGTCTATCAACGGATGACGGCGTTCGAATCTCAGGGAGCCCGAGGGATATCTGATCCGTATGTTTTTCACCCCATAGCTGAGATCTGCGATCTTTGCCTGTGGTCAGGACCCGAAAAACGTGCGAGACAGTGACGGAAGTCGGTTCCTTCAGGTTGTTAGAAGGAACGTATTTTCACTGTGGCAGGTGAAAATGCCACTCCATCTGCTGTTGGGAGTGCGAAATGGTCCAAACTAACGGCTAATTAGTATGGTTCCATTCTTAAGTGTGGCCAAAGTATGTTGATGACGTTGGTTCCCCAAAAGAAAGTATTTTTATGATGAATATTAGTTGGATTTGATTTATTTTGTTAAGTTGACTTATTCAATTTTATAATCTTTGAATTTATCTCCGATTGTTCCTACTGAGTTGAAAATTGTACTCATCCCCATATTTAATCCACAGAGACATTGTCGGAGTAAGATTATTGCTAATAGCTTGAGCCGCTGTGTGGAGTTAATGTAGAAGTTATTTAGTTTTTATTTATGAGTAGTTTAAGATTATTTATTTGACATTATGAGAAGTTTGTTATTCTAGTATGTCTTCCGCTGTGAGATTATAAACTCGTTTAGGGTCGGATGGACCTGATTTTGTATTTGAGATTTTATTTTTTTAATAATGCTCAGTTTATGATTGCTGTTAAGTTGTGTACATTCTGAGAAAAAGAAATACTCTCTCGGGGTGTGACAAAGGGAGTCATATTGTTTTTTGCAGATAGATGCTTTGTAAATGATAAAGTATTTGGAAACAAAGGCGCATGAAAATTAAGATTTACATGTACCTGGATTCCTTAGTTCTCCTTGAAATTCAGCTAAAACACATAACTGAGTCGATGCACTTGATACAGGAGCATATCTTGTGCTACTTAATTGACATCCAAAAATGTCTTCACAAAAAAAATTCTCAGAAAAGTAAACACAGATGGAGTAAGGCAGCATGAAAAAGAAACATAAATTGTAAAAATACTAATCACTTACTGATCAAAGGAACTTGCTAGGTAAGAAGACTTCAACTTTGAAGAAAAGATTTTTACTCCTAAGTTTGTCAGCACAATTTAGAAAATGATTAAGAAAGAGGAACCAAGAACAGTATAGGCAAATCAAAGAAAAAGAGAGAAAGCACCGAGCATCTTTACCTGCCTAACTCTATAACCGTGTCATAAGCAGGCCTGCCTCTGGCAAGCTATGAAGATGAAGAAACATGAGAAAGGATTTGCCTCAATAACGACACTAACCCTCGATAATGAAATTAAAACTGCACATTTAATCAAATCAGCTGCAAAAATGAAACTAATCTTGGAGCATACTCAAGTTCACTGGATCTTTGCACACAAAGCACAGAACATAGAGGAAATGAAAAGTACAAAAATTTTTAAAAGAAAAACACAGAAATTGCTAAAATCTAATTTGTAAGCTAATTCAGCATAAAAGAAGAAAAACATAAATTGCAAAAATTTTTATTAACGTTTTAGAATGATTTAGTAATCTAATTCAGCTGAGAGAGATAGGTGACCTGATAAGGATCTCCTCTAAGCTGAGATGGCTAAAATCTACAACGCCTGATCGGCAGGAAGAGAGATAGCGGCACCTGTTGAGCTCATCGTGTTATGTAACATCACAGTTAAATTTAAATACAATGCAAAAAAAAAAGAGAAGAAGAAGGACATATATTACATGCTCAGTAGACGCCAAAAGAGATGAAGACCAGGAGCACGGAGATCGCTGACTCCATCTGATGCGAGCGCGCGCCCTTGTACGTTCCCTCTCTCAATCATCCTAGATCTGTGATCTATCCGTTTCTGTCATGCAGAAAGAGGAAAGAGGAAAGGGAAAGGGGACAGTCTGAGAGAGAGAGGAGCTCGCATGATGAAAACAAAGAGGAGCGACGGACAGATCGAAGCGATGGATAGATCGAGATCGAGTATCGATCTCACCGACAGGATCACCAACTGAAATCAACGGTCTAGATAAATCTAAAAGGGTACTATAGAAAAGACTTCTAGAATTGGAGTATTTTTTTATTTTGATTGATTTTGATTTTTGATATCCTGATAGGTGCAAACTCATGGAGGTGTCTCAGATAAACCGTGAATACATGCAATGGCCAGCGCTCTTTGACAGTAGAAACCATTGCACAAACCACTGTTCCTTTGATCCACCAGATGCATGCACTATATATACTCTAAAACCACTATTATTTATTTTTCTTTTTGTTCATCAGATCAGAAGCACTCATGGGCCAGCTCTCTTTGGCAGCAGAAACTCATGAATGTACTGATCTCTTCAGGTTTTATTAAGTTAATTGATTTTCTTATTTAATAGGCTAAAGATATACACATAGGCCAGCGCTCTTTGGCAGCAGAAACCTATGTGCAATCCAAACCCGTATAATACATTAGAGAATGCTCAGAGGATGAATTATTGCAAAGAAAAGAGGGGAAAAAAAAAGGCAAATGCAATGCTACATAAAAAGAAGAAAACTGTTAGAAATGTCTATTATCTCACCATAGGTAATATTTAGTTTTTCTAGAGTTGTTTAGGTAAATTTTCTTCTCTTTATAATGTAACTTTAGACACCTTGAAAAATAATTGAAATCATTTCAAAGTTCAAACCCTAGCCGACTGTGTTTTGGACCTCTCACCATTGTTAAATCTTTTTGCCATTTTGGACCTCTCATGTTTGGGTTTCTGACTTTCTGTTGCCAAATGAGCATTTGTGCTTCAAATAAACTTGGGTCAGGTTCAAGTTCGACTTATTTTATATGTCGGATGGATCTCAGCTTCAGATAGATTGGCTTCTAATGTTTTTTTAAGATAAATTGGGATAAGTCATCCAACTTAGTTTTAAATTAAATATCTACAAAAAACATCTTCAGTCGGATTTCGATCCTGCAATCTTATATCGGCTTCTAATGTTAAATTTGATTCAAAAAATTTAAGTGAGATTTTAAAATTTTTTATCGGGTTATAAGATTTCGGGTTGCAAGTTGCAACAGGATTTTGAATTTTTGATGGTTGTTGTAATCGAGACCATAGTTTTGTGAATGGCCGTTTTTAATGATTTTTCATGAAGGAACAAAAATAGTCAGATTGGATTTGGTAGTCAAATATATGGTTCAGTTGGAAAATTGTCAGACCCCTTTATTTTTTAATAATAAAAAGGGACGGCGACCTACCTTTTCTAGTTCGTTACATGTAGAGCTGTCAACCGAAGCAGAAAACACGTTATTTCGTGACGTGAAACAGAAACGTAACAAATAACGAATTAACATTTCATTTCGTTGATCAATACGAAACGGTAACAGTTGGAGCTTTCAATAACGTGTAAGATTACGACAGTAAACGGAATGCTCTGTTCTGTTTTTGTTATTTTATTTTCTCGTATAATATTCTATAGGTGTAGAATAATTTGAATAACAGAGAAAAATATGGGTTGGGAAGACCTACCTCTCTGCCTGATATCACACTAATCCTTTGCGCCACTCATATTCTCTTTTTCCCTCTTTCTCTCGCACGCTCCCAGACCTCCGCCGCTCCGCTCTCTGCCTCTCTCTCCTAGTTTCCGTTGCTCTCAAAGCCTCAATCAATCTCACAAGTCACAAGTCACATCCGTTCCCTCTCTCTCTCTCCCTTAAGAAGAGCAGTCATGATTTCATCCGTTGTAATTCGCCGCTAGTTTCCAGATTGTGTTGCCCCTAGAGCTGTATTGTATATATGAGGAAGGAAACAGCAGAACAAAAGAAAGGAAAAAAAGGGAATAGAGGCGGTGAAGAAGAAAGTTAGATAAATGGTGTACGCAATACAATGAAGTACATTCGTCACTCACAAGTAGTGTTCGAAAAAAAACACGGCGTGTCCGAACACGGCACGACACGACATGGCACGGAGGTGGTACGACACGGTAAGACACGGACACGTACACGACACGAGAACTTCGCGTGGCGTGTCCTTAAGCGTGTTGTGTCCAACTTTGATGAAATAGACATGACACGACACGGCACGCGAATTGTCTGGACACGACACGGCATGGCACGACACGAGAGACACGACACGTATTACAGACATGCCAAACACGAAAAGGAGACACACATAGTGTTATAGAAGTACAATGGATTCCTCAATTATGTACATACTATTATATTTTTTCCATAAATCTTGCCAAAAATACATTTGATCATAAATCAATGATTATTAATAGACTTATTTTCGAATAAAAAACTTGTAAATCGTTAGAATTGGAAAGCAAAAGATTACAATATAATTAGGATGATTCAATAATTAAATCACAGAGCCATGCGCAAATTAAAGATAGAAATCTATATGTGATTTGTCTTAAAAAGAATCAAATATTTTTTGTCATTGAAAATAGTTTTGTACCTTTTCATGAGTTTGATTTATTTTTAGTAAAATAATTACTTAAGTCCGATAAGAAATTGTTAAAATATTAATCGATTGTTAAAAATTAATCTATATTTTAATTCAATGGTACAACACGTCTACTTTCTTAATTTTTGACGTATTTAACAAACACAATTTTTAAATTTCATAAACAAATTACATTCATGTCAAAAAGTTAAACGTGTCTGAACACGTCACGACACGACACTGTCTCGCACTTTTTCAGTCCAACCACGGAAGATCAGATAGTCCTCTATGGGGCGAAGAAAATACGGATCAGATACCCCTCGAGCATCTTGAGACCCGTCGTTACTGCCCATTCCAAACGAGCGAAGGGCACTAATGCGGTTCTAAGTACCTCAAGAGTTGATTGTTTGTTGTAGGTCTTTTTTTTCCAGTAGGCGCAAGCCCCTACTGTTAATTACCTCCGAACTCAGTTATGAACTGGGCCAAGAGCACCTCTAGATCGGGATAATCAAAGTTTAGATGTCGTAAGTGGATGAAGTCCATTTTAATAAAAGGGATTGTGTCTTGGTATAGAATTTCAAGGTGAAAACAAAGTAGAAGGGCGGTCATTTAAACAGTACCATGCAAACATGAATGATGTAATTTAATTTTTTTTTTAGTTTCACATTTTAAAACATTTTAAGTTGCGTTTACTTTGCTGGGTCAAGTTTAGTACCGTTATACAGATTTTTGAGTTCAGTACTAGGAAATTTAGTATCCTAGATCAATCCTCAATCGTTTAGAGATTTAGAGATTTTGGGGATTTCGTTCAAATTGCCATGCCTTCTCTTGACAGGAACTTGGGTGATGGCCGCCGGTTGACTTTCTTTCTGGTCACCTGGGCATAAGATTTCAGTCTGCTCCGGGTCCAATGTGCTGTGGGCTTGTAGAAACAGGTTTTTTAGATTTGAGTCTGACACTAAAAAATAGGGTATTCTAGGTCAGTTCTCAGTCGTTTAGAGATTTCAGAGATTTTTGGAATTTCGTTCGAGTCGCGAGTATAGATGCGCTATACCTTCTCTTGACAGGAACTTCAGTGATCATTCAGAATTGACTTTTCCTTTTTCTCAATCCGAATATCAGGAGGGTGTCTCCTTCAAGACGAAACGCTATGCAGTCTTGGAGGGACGAATTTTAGACTTTTAAGACTTTATGTCACTTTTGACTTTGTGTCCTTTGAGTCACTTTTAGATTTTGTATCATTTTGACTTTGTGTCATTTTCAGGTTTGGACTTTTAATTTTGCATTTTTATATTTTTTGGACTTTTAAGTTTGACTTTTAAGTCTTGTATTTTTAAGCTAGCACTTTTGGATTTTGACTTTTGAATTTTTGTTTTTCAGACTTTGGTTTAAAGTTTGAACTTGGTTTGAACTTTTGAATTTTGGCATTCTGGACTTTAGGTTGGATTTTTGAGTTGTGACTTTTCAGTTTCAGACTTTCAAATTTTGGTTGGAATTTTGAGTTTGGACTTTTAAATTTGCACTTTTAAACTTCTATTTTTGACCTTCTCAGGGATGCTCTTTGTTGTTTCAGTTCTGTTCACAAATTTTCAATGCTTGACTGTACATGTTGTTCAAAGCATAAAATGCTAAAATGTACCTGCTGTCCAGAACATAAAATGTTCAAATATACCTGATGTCCAGAACATAAAATGTTCAAATATACCTGCTGTCCAGAACATAAAATGTTCAAAAGAGACTTTTATTTAACTTCCTTGAGGGACTTAATTTTATTATTTTTCCATTATGGCCATCCTTTTAGATTTTTAAATTTCAAAATATTTGGTGCTTCGGTGTTTTGGCATGACATATTATATCAAAATATTCCACACATTTTTCTTGACATTTTGATATTTTATGGGAATTTTTCTGATAATCCAACTATTTTTAATGCATTTTTGAAGTTTCTCTGCGTCACAGAATTTTCTGATTGGTTGAGACTTTGGTGTTTTGTGTTATACTTGTCAGCGACTCACTACAGGCTGGTCACCACAGACGATCAGAGAAGCGCTGAAGATCGAGATTTGATCGAATCGTTTGGTTCATGCTCGCGTCTATGCGCCAAACGAGTTGGGGTCGAGTACAGGCTTGCTCCGTTGGCTTCGCACGTAAACTTCTCCTTTCGAGTGCACCGATCCCATGCAGGAATTAGGCTCACTTCCCTCCCACTCATTCAACCATGCTCTTGGAACTTTCCCGTTGGACTGGATGTCTCCATTGAAACTGCCACCAAGGATTTCCGAGGGTTGCGTCGGTTTTTTGCGAGTCATAGGGCGTCGTTGTCATTTCCCGAAGCTGCTTCTGCCAAGAATTTGGAGCATTCTTCGATGATAAGGTATGCTATGGCTTCGACTTGATTTGGGCCTGTGGCCATGGCTGTGATGACTGACTGTCAGGGAGTAAGAGAAGGACTGGCTTTGCAGGAACACTGTAGGACATCTCGAGAGCGTTCTCCAGTCATTTTGTGAGTTCAATTTCGTACATTCCTTTTCCAATTTTGAGATAATCATACTTTGAGTTCACATTTGGTCTGGCAAAGAAAATGAAAGGAGAAACTAAACTTCACGCGTGTACTCCTTGCTTCCCTTCACATTTCACATACTATGTTGATCCAGGTAACTACATTTTGTTATGAGACACTTAATTCTTCATGTATGTATATTATTTTTATTATCATTATTTATTATGTATAAATTCTTTATATATATATATTTTTTGCTCCAAATGCTGACTTTGCATAATGTACGGCTTAAAATCAAGCCAGGACCATGATGTTTACTTGGACAACAGTTGGGCTAATGATGTTAATTAACATTAACTATAGACATTCATGTAGGACTATCTTATTCACTTTGACCCCCAGCATTTCTTTATATTACACAACCCCTCAAGTTGTACTTTTCTTTTGGGCAAAATTTCAGAGTTTAAACAATTTTCATAGTTTCACTTTTATCATACTCATGTGTAAGCTTTACGTCAGGGCTAAATCACCTTCGTCTTCCCTTCCACATAAACATAGTTTTGCACACTTACTGGTTATGATCCCTTTTGTTTTCCCTTATACCCTTAGTTCACCAAGAGGTAACTCAAACGCTGACTTAGGCAACTATTGATATTATATGACTTGAACTCAAGCTATTGATGTTTTGACTCCATACCTTTTTAATATATAAAAAAAAAGCAACATGACATGTTGATTATGAGAGAAAGACGACAGTAAGATAAGTTTTAAAATCCACTGACTTCATTCATTTTTTTTTTATCATTTAGTACCCTATATGTGTATTTTCTTATTCAAGTGCAGACCTATTAAACCTTCACTTTTTTTTACACATATGTACATATATACATATGTATGGCACCAGGGTATGGCTTTGTGGACAATTTCGTTATGAGCTCATATTACTTAATGTTCCCTGAATGTAACATGAACTTTCATTCTAGGGATATGAATTTTTAACCTTAAACTTAATTTTGGACAGAAATGCAAAAAAAGACTGTTTCATTACTCACATTTCCTCAGGATGATGACATGATGAAAGAAATACACTAATTTCTTATTTACTTTAAAGAACATCACTCTAAAAACTAATTTGATGATGTGACTTCCTAGACAAGAACATATCATTTTGTCCCCTTTTCTTTTATGAACCTGATGGGCATGAAACTCAATTATTTAGAAATTCCTATTTTTTTGACCCTTTGATAACAGCAAGCAAACTTAGAGAGAGAACCCTGTATGCATTAAAATATATTTTTGACATTTATACCTTCACATGGTTTTGACTCTTATATTTTTTGTAGAAGGATTTCATCCCAATCCTTAAACTGAGCATTTATTATGGCAAGAACTTAGCCTATTAACACCTAGTTATAAGCTGTGTACATGGTAAACTCAACAAAGACATGATGAAAACTATGACATCTACTGAGATAAACTAAGGTCAGAGACTAGCATAGCATCCATGGAGGTGGAATCTAAGTCACACTCTCCATGAAGCTAGCAGCCCCTAACCAATGCTTCAAAAAAAATCATTTTATTCATATATTTCTTTTGGAGGCCATTACAGGAGGTTACATCTATTACCTTGTAAAACTTGATTTTCTAAATCGACAGAGTTTCAACTAGTTAATTGGCCTCTCCTTCTTCTTCAAGAGGAGCTTCTTTTATAGAGGATTTCCAGGGTTTGTGCTTGACATGTGGCAACATCTCAGAGCCTTGGAGTTTGATGGATGGTGGAGATGTACAAGTGGCAAGCCGACTCTCTTCTTACTTCTTTCCTTCACTTGGTAACTTTTACTATTTTGTTTACTTTCCAATCATCTCTTGACACATGGCATTGATCAATCATTCATGGGGCAGCAATATAGCATTTCACTTCTTCTCACCTGTATCTCTGATGGGTGGGGTCCCTGTGTCAATTGGTGATGGATAAGGTTAAACCTTGCTGCTCCTTTATGCCTTGGGGAGGGGGTAGTGATTTGGCGCCAGAATAGGGGTGTACAGGTGGCATTCATCTATGTCCTCATAGGCAGTGTATGGCTAAGATGTTCTTGTAGGAGGGGATCAAATTTTGTGCCCCTATTTGCAGCTAGGTAATAGGTCTTTTCTCTCTCCATTTGCTTTTATTTGCATAGCTATTTGGTCTTTAAACTGGAGTCATCTATGCTTGGCATGTAGTTCTCATTAAAACCCCTCAACACACATACACCTGATCTCAAACAGAAGGGTAAAAGTGGAATTGGAATCACAGTCGTCTGTAACTCACCATTAAGTTTCATTTGATTGGTTAATTCTTAGTGTTTGCTATTTCATTATCAATGAGAGGGGTCCCTCCTTGTCAGGCCTAGGTGCTGTTGTTGATTTCTTATTGGTTGGGAAGGTCACATGAGAGGATACATCAGACCAGATACTCAGACTTGGGTAATTAGACGCCATAGGTCCATTTTGCTAAATTGTTTCTTTACTTTTCTTTCCAAAATGTGGCTGTAGTTTGGTTAACCAAACTATTCAATAGCATTTTCCGATCAAATAAGATGCCGGATGCGTGGAGGAGAAGCACTCTAGTACCAATCTTCAAGAATAAAGGGAATGCTCAAAGTTGTACAAACTATAGAGGGATTAAGCTTATGAGTCATACAATGAAGCTTTGGGAGAGAGTGATAGAACATCGCTTGAGACGGATGACAAACGTTTCGAAAAACCAATTTGGTTTTATGCCTGGGAGGTCAATCATGGAGGCCATCTTCCTAATAAGGCAATTGATGGAGAGATATCGGGTGCGAAAGAAGGATCTACATATGGTTTTCATTGATTTGGAGAAAGCATACGACAAAGTGCCAAGGAAAGTTATGTGGTGGGCACTAGAAAAGAAGAAAGTCCCCACAAAGTATGTTACCCTCATCCAAGATATGTATGATGGTGCCGTTACTTGCATCAGGACATGTGATAGTGTAACTAGTGACTTTCCTATTAAAATAGGACTACATCAGGGATCAGCTTTGAGCCCGTATATTTTTGCCTTAGTGATGGATGAGATCACGAAGGATATACAGGGAGAGATTCCTTGGTGTATGCTCTTTGCGGACGATGTGGTGTTAGTCGATGAGAGTAGGACGGAGGTCGATAGGAAATTGGAATTGTGGAGACGAACTCTAGAGTCCAAAGGGTTTAGGCTTAGTAGAACTAAGACGGAGTATATGGGGTGTGAGTTTAGTGGGATACGACCAGTGGACGGAGATGTCTGTCTAGACGGGCAGGTAGTACCTACGAAAGATACTTTTCGATATTTAGGGTCGATGCTGCAGAGCGATGGCGAGATAGATGAAGATGTTAGTCACAGGATAAGAGCGGGGTGGGTGAAATGGCGACAAGCATCAGGCGTCCTATGCGATAAGAAAGTCCCGCAGAAGCTAAAAGGCAAGTTCTACAGGACAGCGATTAGACCTGCGATGTTGTATGGCGCAGAATGTTGGGCTACTAAAAGACGACATGTCCAGAAGATGAGTGTAGTTGAGATGCGTATGTTGAGGTGGATCTGCGGTCACACGAGGAAAGATCGGATTAGAAATGATGACATACGAGATATGGTTGGGGTCGCACCAATAGAGGAGAAGTTGATCCAACATCGTTTGAGATGGTTTGGACATATCCAACGCAGACCTCCAGAGGCACCGGTACGTATCGGAATTCTTAATCATTTCGAGAACACCCGGAGGGGGAGAGGGAGACCAAGATTGACATGGGAAGTAACGGTGAAAAGAGACCTTAAAGAATGGAACGTCTCCAAGGAGTTGGCGATCGATAGGAGCGCTTGGAAGTTAGCAATTCATGTACCAGAGCCATGACGTAGGAACTTAGGGGTAGGAGCGATGCCATAGGTTTGTAGGTCCCTCTATTAGGTCACAGTCGATGTCTAGGTTTCTACTATTACTATTATTATTAGAGGTATTATTATTAGTATGGCTAGTCTTACTATTAGTATTTTTATGTTTTGTATTTTTTTTTTTTGTTCTTGGATGTGTTCTCTTGTTGGGTTTCTTTCTAGCCTACCCAAACTTGTTTGGGACAAAAGGCTTAGTTGTTGTTGTTTGTTGTTGTACTTTTCTTTCCAAATATTAAGGAAACACTAATACACCATCAGGCTCCTTAATTATGCTTTTAATTTGATTCAATTGACCCAATTTTACCTAATTACAAGCTTATTAGGTTATGTAGTAAGAGGGAGGGGTAAAATTGGGATAACATATTTGTTTTTTTTTCATTTCCTATGTATTACACTCCTTTGTCCTTTCCATTTTTTACTGATTTGCCCCTGGGTCCACCAGGGAGAGTTCATGCGCAGCTTTGATGATTCATGCTCCCAGGCCCCCTTTATCTCCCTTCGATGGTGACTTAATCTCATCAGAAGAAGTGCCTTGGCACCTAACCGTTGGATAGGTGATGTGTAATAGAACGTGATCCTATCCTAGGGAATGTATTCCAATCGTCCATGCATTTTGTTACTTTTCAGTTAACGTTTAACACCTTGTACCATGAGGGACCCAAAGCAATCATGCTTTGTTCATCTAGTGGCTGTGATCGAAGAGGTAAACTTACCTCCTCTGCCAAAAGAATCTCCACAGTAGTAGCCATCCTCCTTTTTCAGGCCGTAGGCTGCAGAGAAGGGATGATGTTCTCCATTATTCCGTGTCCAATGCATTTTTCATCTTTTCTTCCACTGGACCTCTCCAGTCATGGAGATTTCGAATCCCTATCATCTTGTGCATGCATTTTCTTTGTTCTGAGGCTCAATTTTAACCTTTGTAAAGCTTCCCCATCTTCCATAACATAAGCGTAGTCACTTGGTGCGAGTTCGGCTATACTCAAAGTTTCCGTCAGTCGATACCTCCAATAGTCTCCTTCTTCTTCTGGAATTAGCCTCAGTTGGCATAAATTTCCTTATCAGAAGGGTATCACAAGATCTCGGGTATTCCAATTGATCACTCTGTTGAGTAATTTTGCCAATTCATATTTCCCAATCCTCGATACTGCGTCTGTCATTTCTCAAATTCGCCGTCTGACATTCCCCGTGTTTGATGTCGTTAGGATCGTTGTGTAGTCATCAATGCAGCGGCGTAGTCCATTGGAGTCGCGGCGACGTGCAGCGCCGGCGAAAGGTGCAACCCTCGCCAGTCGTCGCTCTCTGTCCTCAGGTTTGTACTTGCGTTTTTTTTCTTTTCTTCGGTTAACAGACTGTGGGTCCCACTACGATAAGCCAATGGACACTGGACACCTGTCCCTCTTGTTCGTAAGATTTGGGCGGGTGTTAAATTATCGGGTTCCGTTCTGATTTGATCCAATAAGGAAAAGGAGTCAGATCCGTATACCATTTTTGATTGGGCTTCTCCTTTGGCAAATTAAAAAAAGGGCCCATGTATTTGTTTGCTCATATGTCTGTCGGCCCAATCGTATTTTTAATGAAAATTTCAGAATTGGGATGGGCTGGACCGGAATAGCATTTTTATTGACAATTGTAGAACCCTTGATACTTCCATGTACGGGTCAAACTTAATGCATGGGCTTCCTCTGTGTCCTGTCTTGGTTATGACGTTCTGTTATAGTTGTGTCATCTTAATATAGTAGAGAAGGATTTATGATATTCTTTTGCTCTTTTCTTTTAAATTGTATGTCAGAATCACATCGCCATGTTTCATAATCATTTGTGAAGTAGGGTTTTATCATTTTTTTTTGCAGCATTTTTTAGAGGCAAACAGACACGTTTAAAGAAGACACGACACGGCACGACACGAGGACACGAGGCGTGGCGTGTCTTTAGGCGTGTCGTGTCCATCTCTTAGGATCTAGACACGGCACGACACGACACGACACGAGAGATGATCTAGACACGGCACGGCACGTATTTAGAACACTACTCGCAAGCAAGGATGGAAAAATTCAAGATGGCTTGCTCTCAGGTAGTCTGCTTATCTTCATATGCAACTTATTCACATAATCACATGTTTTAAGTTCAGAAACTTTCTAATTTTTGCACTTTGATTTGTTTCAGGTTAATGTACCCTACAAACAACCAGCTTGGTATGTCCTCACCAGATGGAACTCTACTTTTTTTATGTTGGAGCTTGCCTTGGAGCTCAAACAAGCGATTTGTAGATACGCTAGTCTTGATAAGAGGTACAGTATTAAAATATATGATTTTCAATGGGAGGCAGTGCAGGCTTTAGTTGCTGAGTTGAAGGTCTTTTATGGTGCCACATTGAAGTTGAGTGGTACCAAGTATCCTACCTTGAATCTTTTCTTCACCGAGTTTTGTGAAGTTCTCCTAACCATTAAAAAGATGGCTACCAGTCCATACCCATTTATTGTCCAGATGGGGACTGACATGCTTGTTAAATTTGACAAGTATTGGACAATTGGGAATTCTCTATTGGCAATAGCTACTATACTTGATCCTAGATGCAAGATTGCGGTTGTTGAGTACTACATGAAAGAATTATGCCCTGAAACTTGTGATTTATTTATTAACAATTTGAGAAATTGCATGAAAGAAATGTTTGATGAGTATGTGGAAGCAAATGTTGATGGTGCATCTAACCAGGGCCAAGATAGGCTGTCAAAGAGGTAGACCTACTTGCCTAAGTATCAATTTTACTCTTTATACAAATATTTTTGTTATTTATTTATTTTTAACTTGAAAATTTATCTTAACAGCCAGAAAACAGGTGCATCCACTACCAATATTATTAGCAATACAAGGGCTGGACTAAAAGACTTTATAAAAGAAAAGAAGAACTCTGATGGCCCAAAATCAGAGTTAGATGAATATTTAGGTGATGCCTTAATCTCATTATTTAAATTCCTACAATTTTCAGTTATATTTATTCTATTTTTAATGAATATAGGTAGTGATCTTGATCAAGCAAGCATGGATGAGGAGTTCGACATCTTAACTTGGTGGAAAATGAAAGTTCTTAAGTATCCGGTACTATCTCGATTAGCTCGCGACATCTTGACTGTCCTAATATCAACCGTAGCATCTGAATCTGCCTTTAGTACAAGCGGTAGAGTGCTTAGCCGCATTAGAAACTCTCTCTCTGATGAGAGCATCGAAGCTCTACTATATGCTCAAGATTGGTTGCGGGCTTCGATTATACCTCATCATCCTTTATTAATTAGTTTCTTTAATCTTTATAAAAGAATAGCTAATTTGCCATGGTCAATCTCTTTACAGTGTTGAAATATCAACATGTCTCTTGCTATTGAATACAAAGTTCTGTATAAACTATTAGAAAAAAATAAAAAGTGAAAGCAGCACTAATATACTTGAGAGCATCGTCAACAAAATCCATCTTCGTGCCTATAACATGCATGAGAGCTTTAGGATTAATTAATATCTTCACACCTTTGTCTTCTACCAGCTCATCAAACTTCCCCTTTTCATCTTCATTTTTTCTGCAATTTGAGTGCTCGAGAAAATTATTTGAAATACCATTGCAAAAGACAGAATTTTAAGGCACAAATAAAAGAAGCAAATTACACAATTGACCTTTAGAGTTCAACTATTCTGATTCAGTCCCCATAGGTACAAAGTTTAAAATACAGTTCTTATCATCCCAATTTTGGTATATATTTGGCATCAGTATTTACTTTTCATAAGGTGATACAGAGCTTGCAAAAAAATAGCTAATTTACATGTTTCATTGATTATGTATTTATGTTTTTCAAAGAATGGTGAACATTTTGGTGAAACTCTATGGACCAATGAACATTTTGTGTTTGTTGCTGGGTTACAATTTAGGATTCAATTGATGTTTTGTTGAAATTAGTACTATATATGCATGTGTTTGTGTTTGTTGCTGGGTTTAGAATTTGGAAGTTAGGTACTAGTGTTAGTAGATTTGGAAGTTAATTAGGTACTAGTGTTTATGTTTGTTGCTGGATTTAGAATTGATGTTTTGTTGCATTTTTGGTATGTGTTTGTTGCTAGTACTCACTACTAGAATGCTGATTATTTGCTTCGCAAAAAGGCGTCCCTATTCCGACATGAATTGCTATCTGTGTCCACCTAAAGACGCTACCTAAGCGACTCAGATACTCTAGCCGCTAAAAATAAACATCTGTGTCGCGGGGACGCGGATTACTTAACGCGCCTCTATATCTGTGTCGGGATAACGACACTTACCATGTTCTCTGATCGCTTATTCAAACAGTAAGCGCGTCTCTATTTAGACGCTACTATGTCGGTATACCGACGCCTATATTAAGCGACCCAGATAATATATTGTCAGAATTTAGCAAAGCCCACAATCTATTAGAGTCGATATAACGACACCTTTGCTCACCGACACAGAAAATTTATTGTCAGAATCTAGGGGGGCCCACTGTATACAACCATTCAATTCTTTCTGGTACCAATTTGGTACCACACTATTTAATTCATACGACTTTAATTAGTCACAACTATTTTGGAATTCTCAGCCATATACATAATTCACATTGAATGAAACAAAAATCACACAAATATATATTGTGCATTGAATTGCAAATCATCATCCAATACAAATAACAAAAATTATTCATATTTTTAGAGTTCAAAGTAAACCAGAATTCATAGTCTATCTAGCTTAAATTATCATATCCATACACATACTCATGCTCAACATGCTTGCGCGAAGTATTAATAAGTAGCGTTGTGTATTTGCCCATAGCATTTGACGTGCTTGTAGATGCTGCATTTAAGCCTTCTTCATGTGTGGCCCCTGTGAAGTGTTGTTGTTGCCCATTGGTGGTATTATCAAACTTCTGTGTTGCACTTAAGCACTCTTCATTTGTGGGCCATTGTAAAGTGTTGTTGTCAATAGGTGGCAGTGCAAATTATTTTCTTCTCTCTTATTGTTGAAAGTTGTCCCAATTAATGGTCAGGTTCTATTTTTTTCTCTTATTGATAAATGAAAGAATTAAATAAAATAATATCAAACATCAAATAAAAATTGATGTAAATGTATTTGCCAATGAAGCGGGCATTTTTTATTTTTTTTTCTCTCTCTCTCTCTATTATCTCATCCCTAAATACTCTTTTTGATGCTATTGTTAAACTGAATTAAAGCTCACTTACAACAAGTGGAAACATCACTGTCCAATGAGAGAAGTTAGTAGCATACAGAATACCAATAAACATGTACCAACAATCCAGTACTATGGTCTATGCAATCCTAAATCTTGTAAATTTCTTAAATTATAAAATCACCTTTCATAGAGCGATTGGATTATACAGCCTCTGGCGTTGATATCTATTTTGTAACAGCATTACAATGTCTTGCATAATAGTCCATGCCAAAAGCAACTGAACTCCCCTCTATGTAGGATTTCACAAAAATTAAACAAATTAATTTCATATATAATTGTACTGTAGACAAGGGGCAATACGGGAAAAAGTACTTGCTTATTTGCACAATCAAGCTCTCCCTTTATTTCCCATGTAAGACTTACTAAGGCCATCAACATGGTACAATAATGATGGTATATCCACCTCAGAAATACAAATGCAAACTTTTCAATTCTCAATAACACAACATAATATTACACCAAGAAGATTGAGATTAAAATGTGCTTACAAGGGACGAATGCCACTTCCATTAGAACATGATATAGCATGGTACACCGTTCCAGATCCAAGACCTCAAGACAAGAAGAGTGGATGGTAAGAGAAGAAACAAAAAGGCAGTTTTATCCTATACATAGAGATTAAAGTTACAAAATATCATAAAAAAGAAAGGCACAAATGGTGATAAAATCCATCACTGATAGAACTATTTGAACAACAGATAGCATGGTACCCTATGCTTGTTATACACAACATAACATGGTACACTAATTTCAAATAAGATGAAAATAAAGTTCTCACTTGAAAGCTGATTACGACACAGTCTCCTCAAATAGTATTAACCTTCTCGAATCAAGACAGAAATTTGAAGCAATTGTACTTCAACCCTAAATTATTATAGCAGAAATTTGAAGCAAAGAAAATTAGAACAAATGCGCAAATAAAATGAAAAGAAAGTCCTTACTTGTAGTAGCGATGGTTCTTCGCAGCTGGGAGGTAATGAGTGTGTGATCTATTGTACTGAAAGGGCTAACAAAAAATAGTGAGAGAAGATTCTTCGATCTATCGATCTATTGACAAAATAAAGAGAGATCATTCAACACGGCGATAAAATGTAAGACTGGGGAATATCCAAGATGGCTTCCACATACAATCAAATACGTGATTGGATAAATAAAAAGGAGGATTTAATAAAGAGGAGGACCTCTAGACTAGTGGCGCCGAGCATCTCGAGCACCAAAACGGTGGGTTTGGAGATGGCGCGAAGAATGAAGGAGATCTGGTCGGCGGCACTGGAACGATGGAGAGAGACGGGTAGGGAAGCGCCACGGAGGCAGAGCGAAGAGAGGCTGAGACGGAGTAGGTGCGACTGCGAGGTGGTAGCCGCCATTAGAGGAGAGGATTTTAGAGAGAGAGATCGAGTTTGGGTGGCGCAGATCTAGGGTTTTATGGAGAGAAGAAAAGGAGCAAGGACTTTATTTTTAAAACCTGTAAACAACCTGTAGGCTAAATGAGCAAGGACTTAACGTGTCGGAATAGCGACGTCAATGTTATTCATCATATTCGCGTCCCATATAGAACTTGAGAGCGTCTCTCTTTTGAATATTTATGCGTCCTAACTTATCTGTGTCGGCTTACCGACACCCAGAAAAAGCCCTCCCGCGGTTTTTTTTTCTGCGTCGCTAATTGATTTAGCGACTCGAATATGTTGGTGGTCCGACACAGATAAACGAAATTCTAGTAGTGACTAGTTGGAACTTCAATTGTGTTTGTTACTAGTTGAAACTTCAATTAATATTTTGTTCTATTGCTGGTACTAATAGAAAATTAAGGTTCAATTGATATGCATTTTTGATATATATTTGTTGCTGGTACTAGTTAGAACGTGAAATGTGTTTGTTACTAGTTGGAAATTCAATTAAACGTTAAATAGTCTGTTTGGAACTTGATATATGCTAAGATACAAGACCTTATATATAGTTTATAGGTTGTTTATAAACGTTAAATCGTTTGAGCTATTTATTTAAACAAAACGGTAAACGTACAGACTTTTTGAGCCGTATAATATACGGTGTGGTTAACAAAATATAAATCTGTACTGTTTTAATTAACAAAACGCAAACGGTCACAGTCATTTCTGTGACTGTTGGCCACGTTTGAGACCCCTAGTTACATGTAATGATCTCATGTCAATAGTTGACACCAACATTCAACATATATAATATCCAAAAATACCAAAACAATTTACCACCACTAATGAAGTAGTCATGCTAAACTAATCAACTAGACATCAGCAGTGCTCAATTACCCTTCACCTCTTTTAGATCCTGCAAATAAATAAAGTTAAGAATTGAGCATTTAGAATATATATTTAACCTGATTTCTTGTTTTCAAGAGAATAATACAAAATGAAAGTTTGATAATAAAAAAGAAGCATATGCTGATATTCTATGTTGATCCTGGTGTTTGAGATCTTCGACAATGCATCGAAAGCTTTGTCGGAGAAGGCCATGGTAGGGCGAGATGAAAGTCGACAAAGATCCACGACTTGAACTACGACGAATCCATCCCGGCATGGCCGCTTCGAGCCGCTTAAACACCTCACCTGATATCGCCTCCCACAAGCAGCTCCATTGTCCCAAATGCTGCTTCCTGCAGCTACAAACAAGCCGTTCACTGGAAGCTGGTCTTGGTCATAGCCGGGGCATTTTGTCGCTGCACTCGAGAAATTCCAAATATCGTTATGTTATTTCTTTCGATATTTTTTACTTTTTTTGTTTTTATTTTTTATTTTATTTAAATTGTTAATTCAATTAATTTGAGTTTCCTAAATAAGGATTCCCGTGCTTGTAACAATTAAAACTTCAGCCCATGGTCTAAGTTAACAATAATTCGGTGAAGTCAAAAAGAGTCCAGACCAGATGAAGATTATTTCGTGTTAAAAAAATAATAATACTAAGTAAATTGCATGCATTGTATTTATTTAATTGAAAAATGAAAATAACATATATATGGGCCCTGTTGAGTCCTCAACTTGTTAATTAGCAAGTCAACATACAGTAGTAACTTGTACTGTAGTTCTTTTATAGAGTCATAAACCATCACTTACGGTAATATATAGGACGTTTCACTTTATTTTACAATGTTTATAAGTTGTGTATAATATTTTGGCTGCTGATTTTAGTTTTAAGTGCAAATTGCAGGTTTAATCAAAACTTAACTTAAACATTTCTTACCAATAAAAAATTGAGAATTAAAATTAGATTTTTTTTTTTGTCTACAAAAATATTTTAGCTGCTGACTTACGGAGATACGGAGGGCTGTAAGAAGTAGCCGTCCCAATGTCACCAAGAACCCTCTTTACATCTACAAAACAGACTAGTGCAACTAACATGATGCATTGTACTATAACTCCAGCCATATTCGTCATTGGTAATTAAGATCAGTGCGATTATTTGTGATTACCAACTTGCTAAGACCCTTGTTCGATCACCACCCAATTTATAGTAATGGCGTTTGATAAAAAGGTTTGTTGATAATATTTATCAGATAAGCTCCATATCCTGGCGCCGGATATAGACAATAACATCTGGCCGTACTGTATCGAGCCACCAAAATGGCGCACTACAAGTCTACAAGGCGCGCAGTTGTTTTACAAATGCACGCACTCTTTAATAAATAATTATTGCATAATTCTAGGTATTTTAGATGACACGCTTTAATTATTGGCATAATTTAAGGTTATTTTATTATCTTTTCCGTTCATGCATTCATGGATGACTGTGTACGAAGCCACGCTTACATGGGCGTGAACATTTTTTGTTATTTATTTTTTTCTGTTCGAGTTCCGTACGTATCTTTCTAATCGAGCAGATGGAACGCATTTTAAGCTGTACTAATAAATAATTGAGCTGTCTAAGGGCCTTAACTTAACTACCAAAAAATATTAAAATTTTGAGATAGGCCACTAAGATCCCACTATCAGCCGCGAGCACTACGCGAAATTTCGACTTCTGTAACGGTTAATAAAAGGCATTTGTAACGGTACACGTAACGTTAGCCCCCGTTACAGAATGTCTAATAACCGTTACAGATCTATAACGGTTATTATCTAATAATCGTTACAGAAGACTGGCTTCTGTAACGGTTGTTATCTAATAACTGTTATGGTATTGTGGACGGAAATGTGGTTACGGTTTTATGGAGAACATTTGTAACGGTTAATAGATAATAACCGTTACAGAAGACTGACTTCTATGACGGTTGTTATATAATAGCCGTTATTCTATTATTGACGGAAAATTTTACTATTTTTTTAGATCCAGTGTAACGGTTATAATCTAATAACCGTTACAGAATCCAGTCTTCTGTAACGGTTATTAAGGAATAACCGTTACAGATATTGTTGATATAAAAAAATGAAATTATGAATTCTGTAACGGTTATTCCTTAATAACCGTTACAAAAGACCATCTTTTTTTTTTGGATTTCGCCTGTTTTATTGGCTAGCCCAATTTTGCTAGCCGAATTGGTACCAAATTGGTACCCAATTTACATCATACAATCCAACATGCAGCAGACAAACATATATCATGCATATATCAGATGTCACATATATATACCAAGCACAAAACATATATCAATATGTAGCAAAAATTAACAAAGTAACTATACATAGAGTTAACACCAAATCAAGTCAAAATTTTCCTAAAATAATACCCCATACATGAAGTCCATAACCTCCGAAACGACTGCATCAACGTCTTCGTTTTTATATGGTTGTCCAACCGGCTCGATATACTGCAATTTGATCATTAACAATTGATAAAGTCAAATAATTTTGTAAACCCTAAGCCCTAAACCAATAAAAATATGAAATCCTAAAATAATAAATCGGCTTAACATTACCTCAGTGAATTCTCCGACCGTAGTCCAACTACTTAATATTGCTCTCATGTTGAGCATTGTGAAATATCCACACTCTGTGCCGCCCCTTTGTATCGGTTCCTAATTAAGATTCCAACAAAAGAAACACAATCTTTTTTAGTTAATTTCAATTTCACAAATAAATAATATCTTAAACTGATAAGTTCTGTACCTTAATTCGGTACCAATCAAATCATGTTCTGCTCTTTTGGCTATATCTTTCGGCTTCCACTAAATACCGCTTGTATACCCTGCATGCAATATTATTTAAAACAACAAAATCTAATATTTTTTAATTTGAAAAATCTCATCATGCTTTAACTTAATTCAGAAAACTTACGAAGATATGAATGGCTTAATATATAACTTTGGATTCTTGCGTTCCAGAGAATCAACAAAGTGAACGGTGCGCTTCTCGACATTAATAACAAGGACAACCCAATGAAACCTGTAATTAATAGAGATTTATTATTTTGGTGGAATTAAAGGAAACTACAAAATTCTTTCATTAGTAGCCATATTGGTTATATTTCTTACTGCTGATTATACGGCAAAACAAGATAGGAGGATGGATTATCCATGAATGCTCTCGTTAGGTAATTCACCGCAGCGAGTTCTTCGTGTTTGAATTTCCACTCAGCCAATAACTCTGGATCCAGTACGGTGATGCTCTTGGAGAACTCATTATCTTCTTGACCTGTTGAAAGTTCTTCCATCCAAAACCTGCAAACATGGATATCAAAGTTCAACAATTTCAATTTTGAATGAATTGAATGAAGAAAAAAATAAACATTAAAGTTGAAAAATTCAAACCAGCAGTAAAATTTTACAATCGATTGAGATAGCTCCTCCCTTTTAAAACATTCGACAATATCCTCGACATTAACGTTGAACTTAACATCGCCATCGTGCGTACCCCAAGGATTGCAATTTGGCAGCTCAAAGTTCTTCTCTTCTTCTGGTTGGAGCATCAACAGTCTGTATACTGCTTGTTCGGATGGGCTCAGCCTGTCAATAATATCCTTTGGGAGGAGTGGATCACGAGTAACAAACGACCCCGCACTTGGGACCTTTGGACTCTCCTCCACATTCTTCGCCGCCTCCTTCGCCTTTGGCTTCTTTTTGGCCGGCTTCTTTTTGGTCAAACTCTGCATTCAATGCCATCATATTAATAAGTCATTAGGAGAAATGTATGAAACAGATTGTCATAATTAAATAAAACGATACCTTGTGGCCTATGTCCAACAAAAATGACGGCCATGGGAATCGGCCCCCTATATTATTTCCTAATAGCTCATCTGACCTACCAGGGACTTGCCATTCACGAAATTCATCGCCTACTCGGAGAAGATGGACATACAATTGTTGATCAGTTAGAGGCACACCGTGTACGATCTGACCAACAACACTCGGAATAATATTTCCTTCGGCCACCTTAATCCTCTGGTTGTTGTGATCAAGAGAAAAGAGATCGCACGGCATTTCTTCCTGAAATTCAGTTCAATCAGAAGCCCTAATGCTGCCAAAAATAAATCTAAAGAGAAAAGAGAAAAATGATCAATATGAACCTGAAAAACGCTTCTCGGATCCGGAGGCATATAGCTTGAGGCAACCGTTCGGAATAACTCTTCGTTTGGCATTCCTGAGTCTACCTCAGCTTCAACGAATGGCTGGTACGGCGTCACAAATTGTTGTGGTGCTTGAATCTGCAATCCGCTACTGGCCAACCATTGTTTCACGTCCTGAAAATTATGAAGCAACTGGATGATGAATAATAGTTTTCATTCATTTTGATTACATTTTGATTGTCAAAAAGGATTACCTGAAAAGCTTGTTGTCTCGCCGCATTCATTATCTCCTCAGAGTGAATCAAGTCCCTTTTGGTTTTCTCAGCGGCTTCAGCTGCGACCCTGCTCATCAATTCTTCAATCTGGTCTGGTGCCATCCATCCTTCATGCGCATTCTTTCTAGTCTTTCTTTTATACACATCTTCCTTCTTGGTCCATAAAGGATATCCCCTGATTCTTCCTGGATGTTCCGGCCTGTCAACCGCCCGATTTAAGACTTCTTGTTCCGGTATTGACCCGGAATTGATTTCACCAGACATGGCACTCAACCGACTGAATGCCTCAATAGTCGACGAATCAGAGCTATGGAACGTGTAAGTATCTAACAAGCAACAAACAAATCTTATTAATAATCACAAAACAGAATTTGAAGTTAGCATATATAATAAGTCTTTACATGTGTAAGTACCTTTATCCTTCGTAGCCACAGTCCTTCCCATGAAATACCTTTGACTTCTCGGTTCCAAATCGCCGATGGTAATGCTCGTGGAACCGGCCCCTTCAGAATTTCCGGGTATGACAATCTTGTCTGTAGGTTTCCATGAACCTTTTTTTCCTCTATAGCCAGTGGAACCCATCCTATGAGGCTCTTTCATTTTTTGTTCTTTTGTACAAAATCTGCACCCGTCCTTTTCATGAAAAATTCTTCCCATTCTTTTTGTGAGATTGGGTGTTTATCGCATGGATTTTGGGGATTGTTTGGATCGGCATTTGTGATGTACTCCTCAGCAATCCTACTTCTATAAGCCCTGTGACTTATGCCCATCGCTTTGAGAGTATTGTTCATGGCTTTATCATCTTCGATGTTGAACATTTTCTGAAACATAACGAAACGTTAGTTAATTGATAGCATAGAAATTTAAATTAGATGATTTAAGTGAAAATTTATTCACCTTGATGTCCAACCACAACTCAAGTTTGGTTTCCTTTGAAACGTCCTTCCGCCAATCATTAATTGTGATTGGCACTCTTGCTCTAGCCAGATACCCGCAATATGATGCAAATTTGTTCACCGCCTCTTCAGTACCAATTGGCACTCCTTCTTTGTCAAATTTAATCTCATACTTTTCCCCAGCAGCTTTTTTTCTCCTAAACTCTTCCATTGTCGTCCTGCTTCTTTTCTTCAGTTCAGTCGTCGTGACCTCTTCATCGCTTGATTCTTCCAAAGCCTGTTCACCCTGTAAATCTCTATCTTGATCTCCAGACATATCTATTAACAAATAATTAACAACAATGAAAGCAATCAAATCAAGTTAACATAAACATAAACAAACATAAACAAACATAAATATAAACATAAACATAAACATAAACATTAACAAAATATATTAACATAAACATAAACATTAAACGACAAGTTCAAACATAAATCTAAATCTAAATCCTAAAACTAGTCTTCAACATCCGACAAAATAATGACTTCATCATCATCATCCGACAAAACAATGACTTCTTCTCTCCATTCTGTGTACGGTGCCACAAGCTTGTCAATCAAAAACTTGAAAAAAATTGCATGTTGTTCATATTTTGAGAGGCTTGGTAGCCCCTGGTTTTGAGAGTCTTGGTTTTGGTTCGTCTGTTTTTGAGAGGATGGATTGGCACGAACATTGCGCCTAACATACTCGTTCGATCGGCTTTTTTCCCTTTGAATTGCTTCCTTCACCTTTCTCCATTACTACCTAATTAAAACACCATATATAATATATATTAATGTTTGGCGCAATGTTCAAACATGAACAAGTTTAAAATTCAAATAATTAAAAATACATAAATTTAAAATTCATTTAATTAAAACACAATAATATTCAAACATGAATTCATACACAAATAACATAAACTTCAAATTACATAGATAAAGTTCACACAAAATAACATAGATAAATTTATTAATTCCTAAGACAATTCAACCCTAATTCTGCTCCTCTTCCTTAACCTCCTTATTCTTCTCCACCTCCTTATTCCCACTGGATCCCTCATCTATTTTAACTCCCATACTAAAATCAGGGCTCCTTTCACAGCCTGGAGGGAGACGACGTACAGCCGAGACGGCCCTTCTTTTGGGAGGTCCGTAAAACGGGACCCTTTTTGACACCACCTTAGGTGTTTCCTCCCCCACCTTGGATTCCTCCCCCACCTTATTGACGTTTTGATCCTTCTCCATCTAATTTTCATTTTAAATAAATTTCTTAACTCCTTATTCATAATCAATTCACAATGCATATATATCTAATTAAATTAAATTCTAAATTATCAAGTAATAACATGCACGTCTCTATAATCAATTCACAATACATTTCAGCCGCAATTAAATCCATTATTTGCATTTCAGTCCCTAAAACAGCCCCAAATTAAACATTTCAGTCCCTATTCAATCCCAAATTAAGCATTTCAGTCCCTAAAACAGCCCCAAATTAAGCATTTCAGTCCCTATTAAACTCCAAATTAAGCATTTCAGTCCCAAAATTAAGCACATATTTATGCAAAACAGTCCCTAAAATTAAGCATTTCCCCAGCATTTTGCATATTCACAATTCTGTCCCTATTATTTGCAAAATAGTCCCTAAAACAATTAAAATTATGCAAAACAGTCCCTAAAATAGCCCCAAATTAAGCATTTCAGTCCCTATTAAACCCCAAATTAAGCATTTCAGTCCCAAAATTAAGCATTTCACGTCAGCCCCTAAATTAAAATTTCAGAGAAAGGGGGTTTACCTTCGAGAGAGTGTTGTCGGGGGTTGGTGGCTGTCGAAGTTGAGAGAGCGGTAGAGAGATCTGTAACAGAGAGGAAGGTGGGAGGCGAGTCAGTGAGGGAGAGAGGGGATCGAGCGAGGGGGTGAGAGGAGGAGGAAGAGGAGACAGAGGGATTTACCTTTTTCGAGAGAGAGAGGGGAGCCGTCGAGAGCCGAGAGCTTCTGTGTCGAGAGAGTGCTGTCGGGGGCAGAGAGTGCGGTAGAGAGATCTGTAAGGGAACAGAGAGGGAGAGGGGACAGAGAGGGAGAGGCGAGTCAGTGAGTCAGTGAGGGAGAGAGGAAGAGGGGAGTCAGTGAGGGAGAGAGGAAGAGGGATTACCTGAGAGGGAGGCGCGAGTGCTTGAGAGAGGCGAGAGTGCTTCAGATCAAGGGAGAGGGATCGAGGCCGCGAGTGCTTGAGAGAGGCGAGAGGCTAGGGTTTGGAAAGAGGCGAGCTCAGAGTGCTTCAGAGGGTTTTAAGCTTGAGAGTGTTTTCGAGTTTGGAAAGAAGTGACGAAACAGCGGCTGGGATGGTGTATATTGAAAAAATGTTTGATCTTCTGTAACGGTTATTAGCTAATAACCGTTACAGAAGATCAAACGTTTTTAATATATATAACATTATGTAACGGTTATTAGCTAATAACCGTTACAAAAGTTCAAACGTTTTTAATATATATAACATTCTGTAACGGTTATTAGCTAATAACCGTTACAGAAGTTCAAACGTTTTTAATATATATGACATTCTGTAACGGTTATTAGCTAATAACCGTTACAGATTAAACTCTTCTGTAACGGTTATTAACTAATAACCGTTACAGATTAGTTTAAATTTTTTTTTTGCTTTTTGTTTGTTTTAACGTAAGCCTTCTGTTAAATAAATAATAATTTCACCAATTTTGAAATGTTTAGAAATGTTAAATAATTTAGAACAAATAATAAGTTTCATTTAGAACAATTTTAAGTAGAACAAATAATAATTTTGACCCACACGCCTTCGGTGTTATTATGTAGCTACTTTCTTTTTTTTCCTTCGCGTGTCGACCCACACGCCTTCGGTGTTATATGTACTCCTACAACTGATCGATATTGGCTGTGATGTATCGTCGATACCGATAGAAAAAGGAGGTATTTCCTCGAAGTGGTCGTATGCTTCTTCATCTACGACATCACCAACGCCGACAATACGTCTTTTTCCTGAAAGTGGCAAGTAATAAATAAGATGAACATTTGTACTCAATAAGGTGAACATTTGTACTTAAATAAGATGAACATTTACCTTGAAGCACAACATGTCTTTTCTTATCCGCCGGATCTTGAATGTAGAAAACTCGCATTGCTTGCTTATTTGCAAGTATAAAGGGATCGTCTCGATAAGCCCTTTTATTGAAGTCAACAGTTATAAACCCCATCTTGTCTTTTTTAACTCCACCGTGACCGTTGTCGATCCATGCACACTTGAATAAGGGTATCTTAAATTTCAGGTAATCTAGTTCCCAAATCTCCTCGATCCACCCATAATAAGTAGCCGGCCTAACATTATCACTAGATAAAGCTACAACAGTGACTCCGCTATTTTGCACGACACTTTTACCATCCTGTTTCCTTGTGTACCAGGTAAATTCATTCAAGTCATACCCTTGGTATGTCTCGACCACGGCATAAGGACGTCTTGATAACCATTTCACGGTTTCATCGACCTCTGTTCCTTCTTTCAACTGGGACTGTACTTTATCTTCTAACCATTGGACAAATTTTATTTCATGCTCTATGGTAATCAAGTTTTCGGCGTAAGAAGGGTATTGTTCACGTAACTCGATTAGATGTTCATTGATGTAAGGCGCCACAATAGCAAGATGTTGGAGAACTTTCATATGTGCTTTGGTTCTCATTGCAAGATCCGGTACATGAGTACTAGCTCCAATTGTACCTGAAAGGTGAACATTTGTGCTAAATAAGGTGAACAAATATTGTGCTTGAAGTGAACATTTGTGCTAAATAAGGTGAACAAATGTGCTAAATTAGGTGAACATTTGTGCTAAATAAGGTAAACAAATATTGTGCTTGAAGTGAACATTTGTGCTAAATAAGGTGAACAAATGTGCTAAATTAGGTGAACATTTGTGCTAAATAAGGTGAACAAATATTGTGCTTGAAGTGAACATTTGTGCTAAATAAGGTGAACAAATGTGCTAAATTAGGTGAACATTTGTGCTAAATAAGGTGAACAAATATTGTTCTTTAAGTGAACATTTGTGCTAAATAAGGTGAACAAATGTACTAAATTAGGTGAACATTTGTGCTAAATAAGGTGAACAAATATTGTGCTTGAAGTGAACATTTGTGCTAAATAAGGTGAATAAATGTGCTAAATTAGGTGAACATTTGTGCTAAATAAGGTGAACAAATATTGTGCTTTAAGTGAACATTTGTGCTAAATAAGGTGAACATTGAAAGTTAATGTATAACATTTTCCTTCAAGTCTACCCTCATGTCGAGACTTTGGAAGACCGATTGGTTGTACATCCTGCAAATAATCGGTGTAGTACTCAATAACCTCCTCGGCCACATATCCTTCCACTATGCTTCCTTCTGGTTTAGATCGGCTACGAACAAGCCCCTTCAATTGACCCATGGCTCTTTCAAAAGGATACATGTATCGTAGAAATACAGGACCACACATTTTTATCTCTCTAACTAAATGAATGGTCAAATGCACCATGGAGTCAAAAAACGATGGCGGAAAGTACATTTCCAGCTCACATAGGGTTAGTACAACACCTTCTTGTAACTTGTCCAAACTATTCGGATCAATCACTTTAGAGCAAATGGAATTAAAGAAAAAACACAACTTACTGATGGTTTTCCTCACTTCTTCCCTTAGAATTCCTCGAATTGCGACCGGAAGTAACTGGGTCAGTAGGACGTGATAATCATGTGACTTCATACCAAGTAATTTGTTGTCCTTAATAGAAACCTTTCTTGATATATTCGAGGAATAACCAGTAGGAACCTTAATAGATTTCAGGCATTCTAATAAGCTTTTTTTCTCTTGCTTTGATAAATTAAATTGTGCTGCAGGTAGCCAAGTTCGGCTTTTTCCCTTATCTTGTGCCGCTAGTTCTTGTCGGATCCCCATTTCAACCATGTTCTTCCTCGCATTTACGCCATCTTTAGTTTTCCCTTGAATTTCCAACATGCAACCGATCAAAACTTCACATATGTTCTTTATTATGTGCATCGCATCTAAGGAATGCCTAATCTCCAAACTATGCCAATATTCAAGATTCCAGAATATAGACTTCTTCTTCCATATCCCCTTGGGTATCTCATTTGCAAATTTCTTACTAAATTTTACATTAATGTCCTTCACCTGTCGATACACCCCTGAACCGGATAACGGTATTGGGGCCTTGTCTTTTTCTACTGTACCGTCAAACCTTTCCTTGTCTCGACGGTAAGGGTGATTGCGGTTCTTAATAAACCTCCGGTGTCCCAAGTAAACATTTTTTCTAGAGTTTTTCAGGTACACAGAATGGGTGTTTTCCATGCAAATAGGACACGCTTTCGCTCCTTTATTCCTATACCCTGACAGGTTTCCATATGCAGGAAAATCATTGATTGTGCAAAATATCATGGCACGGAGGTTAAACTCACTTCTAGAGTGTGCATCATATATTTTCACTCCATTCTGCCACAATTCACCAAGGTCATCTATTAATGGAGCCAAGTACACATCTATATCATTACCTGGTTGCTTGGGACCAGAAATCAACAAGGGCATCATCATGTATCTCCTTTTCATGCATAGCCAGGGAGGTAGATTGTAAATACACAATAAGACCGGCCACGTAGTCTGCCGGCTACTCATGTTGTCGTAAGGATTCATCCCGTCTGTACATAAACCCAATCTCAAATTTCTAGGTTCACTACCGAAATCTTCAAATTCCCTATCTATATTTATCCAATCTAGAGAGTCTGCTGGGTGTCTGAGCATGCCATCGCTTTTTTTCCTGCAGTCTGCGTGCCATCTTAACAATTTGGCATCCTTCGCGTTAGAGAAAAGCCGCTGGAATCTTGGTATTATTGGTAGATAAAACACCACTTTCGCAGCTGGTCCCTTACTACCTTCATCTTCAATTTGATCGTCCCTCGGTTTATACCGTGACGCATTACACTTTGGACATTTATGCAAGTCTCCGTACTGATTCCGGAATAATATGCAGTCATTTGGACATGCATGAATTCTCTCAACTCCAATTTTTAAAGGACATAACATCTTTTTAGCCTTATAAATTGAATCTGGCAACTGGTTATCTTTTGGAAAAAATTCTTTATGTAATAGTTTGAGCAAAGATGTGAAACTTGCATCACTCCATCCATTTTTGGCTTTAAGATTGAACAGTTTGAAAACAGCATTAAGTTTTGACAATTCACAACCAGGATATAAAGCTATTTTATCTTCTTCACGTAACATACCAAAAATTTCAACATTATCAACAAAATTTTCATCCACATTGTTCACAATTTCATCTAAATCGGCATTAAATTCTGAGTTATCTACATTTCTATCATCATCTACATTCTCATCATCAAATACATTGACATCATCAATTTCATCATCCAATGATACATTTTCTTCCTCATACACAGAATCCAATACATTTGTGCTAGTACTATTCCCCCCATTCTCTCCATGGAATGTCCACCGACTATAATCCGGTTGAAATCCATTTATAATCAAATGAGCCTTCACTTCTTCAAAATTAGACCACTTCAACAAATTCTGACAAACACGACAAGGACAATACATTTTATCATCTTCTTTCATTTTCAAATTCTCTTTAGCACAAACCATAAATTCTTCAAGTCCTCTCAAAAATGTAGACGAGCATCGATTACTTAAGTACATCCACGTCCGATCCATCTGAACAATAAAATTTATGCAAATTATTAGGGTTTCGGACCAATTTGTCATATTAGGTTTTCGGACCGGTCACCATCCTAGCCCGCTCTTTGGATACTCTGTCTCATTAGCGAGCGTACGTTAGATGCAATGTGCTATCTGAGTTTCGGCAGCATTTCCCCTTATGTTCCCTGAATACGCCAACACACGATTGCCCGTGCGTACGTATCCGTGGGAACACAAGGGAAATGTCGCCGAATTTTTCTCAGACAACACATTGCATCTAACGTACAACTCGCTGTCCTAAATGAGACAGATCGTATCCAAAGAGCAGTACTCCCGACCGAAAGTACTATCCGAGATTAGTCCCTAATGGATTAATCTCCGACGGACAATGACCTAAATTCAGTTGAGTTTCGGTATTTGGTTCCTATATGACAATACGAAATTCATGCCTATATATATATGCAAATTATTAACGAAATAAAAATAATTTAAAAAAAAAAGAGAAGTTCATGAAAATATACTTTCAATTGTGTGCCTTCCGATCCGTTGAATCGTGCGACTTATCCGGCCGATGTAAGATCTTCTCCTATTCAATGATATCTTAAAATATATAAAAAAACAAAAATAACCATAAATTAATGAAAAAATCGAAATAAATAAGAAAAAATGTAAAAAAAAATACGGTTCAAATTTAATTTTTTTTACCTTAAATCTGCTCTCCTTCTTATTCTCTTTCTAATTATTATTTTTTCAGAATTTTTAGAAAATTTTGGCTATTTTTTTGGAGTGAAGCCACCACCACAAATCGCAATAAATGAGAAGATCAGAAAAGAGTTAAGTGATGCGGCGCTAGCGCTGTGAGTTTGTTGGGATGGGGAGAAGACCTAAATACAGATATATTCTGTAACGGTTATTAAAACATAACCGTTACAGAATCATAAAAAATTATAAAAAAAACCGTTACAGAATCATACAAAAATTAATAAAATTCGTCCCATATCAGTAACGGTTATTAGTAAATAACCGTTAAAGAATCATTAAAAAATAAAAAAAACGTTAACCTACTGTAACGGTTATTTACTAATAACCGTTACAGAAGATGGTTGATATTATATAATTTCTTTTTTCTTTTCTGTAACGGTTGATGGATAATAACCGTTACAGAGTATAAGAAATCTGTAACGGTTCTAATCCAACAACCGTTACAGAAGTTTGATGCATTTTTTTTCCTGACCATGACGGAAAATGTTATTACAGTTGTTTAATAATAACCGTTACAGATTTGTGGCGCCAATTTTCCCGCCTAATGCCTCACTTATCTGTAACGGTTATTTCAAAAACCGTTACAGAAGTGCCGTTACAGAAGGTCCTTTTTCCCGTAATGCAGGTATAAGATAAAACATTGTCGGCTCCACTCATCTTCTTTTGCTTACATCTTGTTTTTGTGATGTTAGCGGCGACTGAATTATAATTTTATTTCATCAAAGAAAAATTACATGCAACCAAAAGCACTAGTAATTGTTTGACATGGTTGGAACTTGAACGTGTTGAAGATGTATTTGTAATATTTGTGTGTTGAAATTTGTGATTGTTTTTTTTTATTGAATGTCTGTGGATATATATATATATATATATATATATAGAGTTTAGCTACGGTGAGTCGCGACTCACGGACCCTCCGGTGAATCGCGACCAAAATTCCTAGATCTAGATCAAAATGACCGATCCAAACCGTCCATATGATCTCCCTATTGAAATCTCCATGTAGACCGAATTTTTTATTTTTTTGAAATTTTTAAGTATTTTTTTGAAATTTTAGAAAATCGTTAATCTAATTGGTTTTGAACCATTCAAAAACATCAGTTTTTTAAAAATCCGAAAAAAATATTTAAAAATTTTGAAAAAATTAAAAAATTGGTTTGCACGGAGATTTCAATAGGGAGATCATATTAGACGGTTTGGATCGGTCATTTTGATCTAGATCTAGGAGTTTTGGTCGCGACTCACCGGAGGGTCCGTGAGTCGCGACTCACCGTAGCTAAACTCTATATATATATATATATATATATATATATATATATATATATATATATATATATATATATATATATATTGTTGTCCCTAAATTTAGGCCTAGAGAGGGGTGAATAGGCACAAAAACGAATTTCTAAACCGGTATGGTCAAAATTTGGTTCAATTCAAACTTGGTCTAATACAAACAATCAAAGCACAAGCAATTCAAGTATAGCAAGATAATAAAGAGAGAAAGAGAGAGAGAAATTGAACACGCGATGTATTACGGAGTTCCGACCCGCTAGGAAGTGCTAGCCTTAGTCGTACGTCTCCGGGAGTTTCGCAACCTCGAAATGGGCGCGCTCCGTTCAATTCCACACGAACGGGACTACAAATTCGAACCAAATCACCTTGTTACAATCACTATCAAGGTGGATTGGCCTAACTCAATTAAACAAGCTCAAACACTCAAGGGATTGAGTCTCTAACCAAATCAATCAACAAATCTAGCAATTAACACTAGTGGATTGGTTTAGCACACTCTAATCTCAAAAATTTTGCTAAATAATGCTCAAACACAAGAGAGAGTAATGTCTAACTGGTTGGAGCTCAAAAGGGAGGAGTTTCAAAGGTTTCAAAAGTGTCTAAACAGTTCCAAGAGGCCCCATATTTATAGAGGGCGCCAACAGCTCCAAAGACCAGTCAAAACAGACTCTGGCGTTATACAACGCTAGATGCCGTTGTACAACGCCTAAATAGCCGTTGAAAAATCAAACGGTCACAGACAATAACGTTATGAGTTGTAAGAGCGTTGTGTAACGCTATATAGCGTTGCACAACGCTTCAGCAAAAATCCAAAGCAGAAGTTCGACAGTTCCGTTGGAACTTGTCAGAGCGTTGTGTAACGCTGGGTAGCGTTGCACAACGAAGTCAAGAAGAGAAACAAGGCAGAACTGACAAACTCAAACAATATTGTCAGAACGTCATACGACGCTGACTGCCGTCACACAACGGCGCCGTTGCACAACGCTATACAGCGTTGCACTACGCGTCCAGAGCGATTGAGCGAAGTCTGAGCGAATTTTAGAGCGTTACACAACGCTACAATGCATGAAACATTGCAGCATGCATGCAGCATCGATGCAGATCGATGTCTGAGCAATGCAGAGACGCCTGTTTCATTACTGCGTTGTACAACGTTGGGTAGCGTTACACAACGTAGGAGTGGAAATGTTGTGTAACGTTACTTAGCGTTGCTCAACGTTCTGACAAGGGGAAATAATGGATTTAACTGGTTTAAAAACAAATGAACTAGCGTTGCACAACGCTACTGAGCGTTGTGTAACGCTGTTCCAACCTTGTCAGAGATTTTGCAATTTAAAAACGAATTAACTCAGCGTTGTGTAACGGCAACTGGCGTTGTATGACGCTGGACAGAAAAACTGAGCATTTTACCAGCAAATTGATTGAGATTAGATTAAAGTTTAATTAAACCTTAACTACTGATTCTAACTAGACCAAAGCAATCTCTTGAAGCTCCAAACTAAGTGCCACACTTGCTTTAATTCATTCTTCAATAAATTTAGCTATAAAACACTAAAAAGAGATGTTAGTTTAAAGGTTTCGGTGTTGTTTTGCAAATCGGCAAATCGAGAGAAAATGTTTAACCAACAATCTTCCCCTTTTGCCGAGTTGCAAAACAACACCTAAGGTATATTTGGGACTTGATACAACAAGGCGGAATAACCCAAATTACCTAATTCTCCCCCTTTTTGCAATTAGGGAAAAGAATACCCAAAACGCCCTTGAATAAAAACCATAACGATCCTCCCCCTTTCGAAAAGAATTTGGCCACTAAGTTCATTTGATTAGGGGTATCTAACAAGGTTTAATGAGGGCTTAAACTAACAATTATAGACCATGCATGCATATTAAAATAAAAAGAGCTAAAAACGAAGCCATTTAGCACAACATAATTCATTAAAGCAAAACATCATTCATGCATCATCCATAAAAACAAAACAAATCCATTTAGCACAAACTTAAACATTCAAAACACCGAGAAATCACAAAAGAGATACGAAAGGCAAAGAAACTACGAAAAGCAAAATAAAAAGAAAGGAGAGGGCTAAGGCTTGGAGACGGTTTCGGCTATGACTACTCCTCATCATCATCACCCGTGCCACTACCGGATCCACGTTGGAGATGAAGCTCCATCTTGCCCCAAAGCTTGATCATTTCATCTTTGAGGTTCGTGATTGAGGCATCGGTCTTTGCTTGATAGGCGGCAAGGTTTTCTTCAATGGTGTTGAACCGCGTATCAATGTGTGTAGTCAAGGCGGCAAACTTGGCATCAAGATAGGAATGGAAGTCTTGAGGTGCGCCTTGACCCTCCATTCGGCCGCCGGGCACATGCAATGGTTCATTGCCTATCTCTTCATATTGGTTTATGGTGGCATTGGGCCGGAAGATGTAGTTGTTGCGGTGGAATGCACCGGGCACAATTGAGTCATCATCTTGTGCCATCCATCCGGTACCGATGAGATGTGCCATGAGGTTTTCGGGATTGGCAATTGCATTTTCGGGCACGGGTTCGCCCCAAAGTGGTGTGTCATGAGGGATGCCATTTTCAATAAGAACGGATTGAATGATGTGGGCATATGGAAAAGAGAAGCGAGGAGAGGTATCGGCCCGTGCCATATGTGCAAGCATGATGAAAGGGAGATTCACCTTTTGATTCATTTCAAGGAGGGAGCGAAGGAGAAACACGGCGAATTGCTCCACATTGGTTTTGATTGTTGCTTTTGGAGTGATGATGTTGTTGATGAAGAGGAAGAGAAGGCGGTGCAATGCCGGTAGCTCGGTGGCGGTGAATTGGCGAACGGTGTAGTTCCTCCAACAATAAAAGAATCGGTGAAATTCATCATAAGGAGGCAACTCACGTGGCCAAGTGGCGTGGATGTAAATCTCCAAATTGTCATTATCAAGGCTAAGGAGGTTGGCCAAGGTTTCCTCGGTGATTGAGATGTGGCGACCGAGGACATAGGAGTTGGCGGTTGGGTGGCCATCGGTCCATGTCATGGTAAGATTGGCATAGAAAAGCTTGATTAAGGACGGGTTGTAAGGTTGAGAATGCGCGAGAAGACCCGCCATGTTCCAATATTCGATCCTTTCTTTGATCCAAGTCAATTCTCTTGGATTCAAGTGGTAGACACCATAGGGATGCTCGAAGAAGAAGCACTCGGAACACTCGCGATTGACATCGCGGTATTGGCAAAAATGCATGTACGAGGCCGAGTCTTTGAATAGGTAATTGTTTGAGGAGGAGAGGGTCCAATCCACGGGTACCGGTGGTATTTCCATTGGGATCGGTTGATCGGTTTGATCGGTTTGAACCGGTGGGTTGGAGGAGGAGGCACCCTTGGGGTTGCGCTTGGTCCGTTTGTTGGTAGCGGTTTTTGGTGCCATTGAAAATTGAGAGAGAAAGGATAAGGTTAAACCTTTGAATTGAAGAGCGGGAGAGGATGAGATGACCTTGGAGAGCACAGAACCGAAGCCGATCGAAAATCCGACGGTCGGATCGCCGGAATTGACGGTGATGGCGGTGGCTAGGGTTTCGGTGGATTGAGAGATAGAGAGAGAGAGAGAGTGATTTGAGGGTATGAGGGTGGAGAGGAGAGAGAGGAGAGTAATTTGGTGGTTTTGGTTGGAGTGGAGAGAGAGAATTGAAAGAGTATTGAGAGAGAGAGATGAAAGGGTGTGAGTTGGAGAGAAAGAGAGAAAAATAGAAGGGGGCTCGGATTAGAGAAAGAAGAGGAAGAAAAAGAAGAAGAGGTGGGGTCGCAACAGTTAAAAACGCGTCCACCGTTAAGCAACGCCAAAGGGCGTTGTACAACGCAGGAATCAAAACAGCGAAAATCGAGCAGAGACTGATTGCTCCGTTGTACAACGCTGAGTAGCGATGAGTAACGCTACAACCCAGCGTTGTGCAACGTTAAAGGGCGTTGTACAACACTAAAGCCAAATAAAATAAATAAAATAAAGAAATAAAACAACGTCTTACAACGGTGGACAGCGTTGTACAACGTTAAGTAAAAAGAAACAGACTGGCGTTGTACAACGGCGATCAGCGTTGTATAACGTTGAACTCGACAGATTTTAAAATTCAGCGAAAGAAAATTAAAATAAAATAGCCAGCGTTGTACAACGATAGTCAGCGTTGTGCAACGTTACAAGACAAAATGAGACCAGCGTTGTGCAACGGTAGGCAGCGTTGTACAACGTTTAACTCGACAGAATTCAAAATTCATTTTAAACTAACGTTACTCTTGCGTTGCACGACGCTGAATGGCGTTGTGTAACGCCAGAGTCAACAGAAAACAAAAAAAAACAGAAAATTAAGACCGAAATAGTTAAAAACTTATTTTTCATGGTTTTCAAAAGAAATACAACCAATTTAAACTGAAATAAGCTCCAAACAACAAAGACAACACCATGACATGCATAAATTTAATCTTTGAGTTCAAGCATACCAAGTTTGAACCTAAGTTCAAGATGTTGTTGTGTTGGAAGAGGTTTGGTGAAGATATCGGCGATTTGCTCCTTCGTGTCGATGTAGACCAATTCCACATCACCTTTCTCAACATGATCACGGATAAAATGATGTCGTATCTCTATGTGCTTGGTTCTAGAGTGCAATACCGGATTTTTGGATATAAGGATGGCACTAGTATTGTCACACAAGATTGATACCTTTTGGAAATCTAACTCAAAATCCCTAAGGGTTCGCATCATCCAAAGAAGTTGGGTACAACAACTACCGGCCGCTACATATTCCGCTTCCGCGGTGGAGAGAGCAACCGAAGTTTGCTTGCGACTAGACCAAGACACAAGTGAACCACCAAGAAATTGGCAAGTTCCACTAGTACTTTTGCGGTCCATACGGTCACCGGCAAAATCGGCATCGGTATAACCTAACAAGTCTAGTCCGGTTTGTCTACCATACCAAAGACCTAGGTTTTGAGTACCATTGACGTATCGCAAGATACGTTTTACCGCTTTGTGGTGAGATTCCTTAGGATTGGCTTGCTACCTAGCACATAGACATACGGCATACATAATATCCGGCCTATTATCCGTGAGATAAAGTAGGCTACCGATCATGCCCCGATAGAGAGTTATGTCCATAGGCTTGCCTTTCTCATCCGCATCGATATTCGCACTTTTGCCCATGGGTGTGTCTAAGCTCTTGCTATCTTCAACACCGAATTTCTTCACTAACTCCTTGGCGTATTTGACTTGGTTCACAAAGATACCATCCTTGAGTTGTTTGATTTGAAGCCCCAAGAAGAAAGTTAGTTCTCCCATCATGCTCATCTCAAATTCACTACTCATCAAAGAAGAAAACTCTTGGGCAAGAGTTGCATTAGTAGAGCCAAAGATAATATCATCCACATAAATTTGCACAAGTAGCAAATGGTTATCTCTTTTCTTAGTGAAAAGAGTTGTATCCATTTTGCCCCTACTAAAGCCATTGTCTAGAAGAAAGGTACAAAGTCTACCATACCAAGCTCTAGGAGCTTGCTTCAAACCATACAAAGCTTTGTGAAGCTTGTACACATGGTCCGGATTAAAATGGTCAACAAAACCGGGTGGTTGTTGGACATAAACTTCTTCATCTATCCAACCATTTAGAAAAACACTCTTTACATCCATTTGGAATAGGATAAAGCCTTTGTTAGCGGCAAAAGCCAAGAGCATTCTAATGGATTCAAGACGAGCAACCGGTGCAAAGGTCTCCTCAAAATCAATACCTTCTTGTTGCTTGAAACCTTGTGCAACCAAACGGGCTTTGTTTCTAACCACAATACCATCCTCACTTAGCTTGTTTCTAAAAACCCATTTGGTGCCAATAACTTGCTTACCCTTTGGTAATGGTACAAGTTCCCAAACTTGATTCCTTTCAAATTGGTTCAACTCTTCTTGCATGGCAACAATCCAATTTGGGTCAACATTGGCCTCTTTGAAGGATTTTGGTTCAAGTTGAGAAACAAAGGCACAATGACCAATAGTTTGGTGCAAACTAGACCTAGTCCTAACACCTTCCCTAGGGTCACCTATGACATTAGTAAGATGATGAGAGGAAACTTCTCTAAGCACTTCGGGAGGCTCATGAACTGGTTGGGGAGACGATTGAGGTTGAGGATCATCATGAGGCATTTCATTTTGAGTTGTGTCTAAGATGCCCTCCTCATGAGTCTCTCTCCCTATCAAAATGTCATCAACCCGGTTCAAAGGCTCCTCAATGATCACCGGTGGTTGTGCTTGAGGTTGTGACTCGATTTGTTGTGGAGCTTCTTCCACTTGTGTACCTACAATAGAGTTACCTTCCTTGGATTCCTCAAGGACTTTTTCATCAAACTTGACATTAATGGACTCAATAACTACCTTTGAGTTTGGCAAATAGACTCTATACGCTTTGCTTGTGGTTGAATAACCAACAAAAATACCGGGCAAAGACTTGGCATCAAACTTGGTTACTTTAGGAGACTCATCAAGGACAAAACATTTGGAGCCAAAAACACGAAAATAGGATATATTGGGAGTATGACCGAACCATAATTCAAAAGGAGTTTTCTTGAGTTGAGAACGAATGCATGCACGATTTACTACATGACATGCCGTATTTACCGCTTCGGCCCAAAGAAATTTGGGTACGGCAAATTCATGTAGCATGGTGCGTGCTAATTCTTATAAGGTTCGGTTCTTCCTCTCCACTACACCGTTTTGTTGAGGGGTGCGTGGAGCGGAAAATTCTTGTTTATATCCTTTTTCTATGCACAATTCATCAAATTTAGCATTTTCAAATTCCCTTCCATGGTCACTACGAATTCTAGAGATTTTCAACCCTTTTTCGTTTTCAACCCGATTGCTAAATTTAACAAAATGGTCAAATGCTTCTTCCTTGTGAGCAAGAAAGAAAACCCAAGTAAAGCGACTATAGTCATCTACCACCACAAAGACATACCTTTTCTTACCAATACTCAAGACATTGATTGGTCCAAACAAGTCCATATGAAGCAATTGCAAAGGTTGAGTGGTTGAGATGATCTCTTTGGTTTTGAAACTAGACTTGGTTTGCTTGCCTTTCATGCAAGCTTCACACAACCCATTTAAGTCTAGTTTATGTGATGGAAGACCACGGACAAGTTTCAATTTCACAAGTTTCTTAATGGAGTCTAGAGAAACGTGACCAAGTCTTCTATGCCATAACCATGAACCGGTAGCTATGGCACTAAAGCATTGTTCACCATTTGTGAAGTGATCAAAGTTCAAGTAATAGACATCCTTTTTCCTTTGTCCCGTGTAAACAAGAGAATTATCCGAAATTTGATGCACAAAACAAAAGGAGTGATCAAACTTCAAATAATATCCCGCATCACATAATTGGCTCACACTTAAAAGGTTGTAGTTGAGACCATCCACAAGGTAAACATTAAAAACCGTTAAGTTTTGGTTTCCAACCGAGCCTATACCAATAATAGAGCTCTTCCTAAGATTATTACCAAAATTAACCTCACCACCATCAAAAGGTTCAAGTGTCTTGAAACAAGATTCATCACCCGTCATGTAATGTGAACAACCACTATCTATGATCCAAGCACTTCTCTTGAATGATGATAACAAACAAACCTACAAGAATACATATTAGTTAGAAACAAACAACTAATATATTATTCTTGTAATCTCTCCCCCTTAAGATTTGACAAGAATAACCTTGGGGAAAGAAGATGGCTAACTAAGCCACACTCGAACCACTTCCACCAATCAAAACGGATGTGGAAGTGACTTTAGGAACCCAAATCATGTTAATTGAACCGGATTAATGATTTGCTTTCCTAACTTTGCATTCTAGTGTGACATGGCCATTCTTACCACAATAGTTGCAACAAGCACATGTTGGCTTGTTCACTTGTGAACTTTCTCTAACAAAATGGGTTTCAAAATGACGCCTAAGCTCCATGGCCCTAATCTTTGGATCCTTAGAGAAAGTGTATGATTGAGAGTTTCTCAAAATTGGTTTTTGAAAATTCTTTTTGTTTTGTTGAGAGACTTTTTGATTTCCTCCATTGGTTTGAGGTCTAGTGTGTGTTCTATTCCTATTCCCACCATTGTTTTGAAAAGGATGAAAACACCCATCGGGTCCCTTGAAATACAAGTTGTTTGGGCCCCGATTATTTTGGAAGTTCTTTTGAGGTCTTTGAGACCCATTTCTATTCCTACCAAAACTCTTTTGAGCACCATTTTGAGAGCCAACAAAATTCTTTTGCCCTTGCCCGTGTGTGTTCCTACCATTGGTGCTCTTGTGATAAAGTCTCTCATTTTGTGTTGGGCTTGACATGGTTCTTGGTCTAGAAAAGGATTGATTCCTCTTTTTGAAGCCAAGACCCGTTTTGTCATTTGGTTTTTGTCCCACAAACATTTTATCAAGATTCATCTTGGTGCTATGAGAAGCACTAGACGAACTTGAAGCCCTTTCATTTTTCAAAACATTTGTCTCACTCAAAGGAGTTTGACATTTTTCACAAACACTTGATTTTTCAAAACTTTCAATCATACCCTTATACCTTGTCACCAAAGATTCAAGATCATGCACCTTAGTCGTCAAAAGACTAATTTGCTCTTTTTGACTAGCAATAGTCTTAAGTGACTCATCAAGATAATCATTCAACCTATCAAATTGCAAGTTTGCATCATCATTCAAGCTCAAATCATTCTCACTATCACAATCGCTATCACTACTAGAGAATGAGTTTAGAAGTACCTCATTTGTGACCTTAGGCAATTCAATGGCAATTGTGGATGGTTCCTCTTGAATAGTCGTTTGAGCTTGTGTGAAAGTCGATGTAGAGGATGATGCTTCATCAAGGCTAGCTTTGCTCAATGGATGCACATAGATTTTGCCTCGATTGAACTCGTTGAAGACCTCCTTCACCAAGTCATCTAGGTCGTCATCCACCGGCATCACCACATCATTCACTTGAGCCACAAGAGCAAGGTTGTCAAAGTCGCACTCGGATTCCGAATCGGATTGAGAGGATGAGCTCGAATCGGAGTCGTTGTCCCAAGTGGCTTGCATGGCTCTTTCACTCTTCTTCTTGCTCTTGTAGTGTCCCTTCTTGGACTTGAACCGGCCATCACCTCTTCTCTTACCACCATCTTCCTTGTCCTTCTTCAAATAAGGGAAGAGCTTGAAGCAAGAGTACATGGTATGACCTTTTTTTTGGCACACGAAGCAAAGAGCTCTTTCGTCATTCTCAAGCCTTTCTTTGTTGAACTTTCCCTCAAAGATCATGATAGCTCGAAACATCTTTGAGAGAACGGCTCCTTGCTTGTCCTCATCAAGGTCGATGATGCCTTTGGCCTTGTCACTTGAGTGGCGGTGTCTCCCTTGGTGGTTGTCATTGTGGCGGTTCTTGGAAGGGGATGCCTTGTTGTCATTTGCCGCCAATGCTACGGTCTTGGGCTCATACTTCAACTCTCCAAGTTGCTTGAGCTTCTCCTCCACGCACCGGTAATGAGTATAGATGATTTCCGGTGTGAGGTTGTTGTGAGACCTTTGTTGTGTCTCAAGAGTCGAGATGAGAGTGTCGAATTGAGGTCTTCCCACCAAAGGCCTAAGCAATCTTCCTATAACACGACTATTAGAAAGGGTCTCTCCTATGTTAGTGAATTCATCGAGCAATTGTATAAACCGAGTATACATCTCCTCGATGCATTCACCTTCCCGTATGCGGAAATTATCCAATCTAGACTCTAGCTCAAATTGTCGAGAGCTTTTGATTAGAGAATTTCCCTCATAACGGTTCAAGAGAGAAACCCACATTTCATGTGCACTAGTAGAGCTACCAAAAATGGCCGCTATGGACTCATGTACCGAATTTAACAAGACATTAACGGCATTATCATTCTTGGTCCTAATGGTTTTAGAGGCATGGGTTTCTCTACCTTCACTATCACAAATTGGTGTGTATGGCTTATCAACAACCTCTCAAAGATCAATCAAGTTAAGTTATACAACCATACATCTCTTCCAATAACGGAAGTTCTTGCAAGTGGAACCAAACTTGTCCGGTTTTTCTATCACCCTAGAGGCCATGAATCGAGGTTATCTACCTAACAAGATGGTCAAAAGATAACCCCTGCTCTGATACCACTTTGTTATCCCTAAATTTAGGCCTAGAGGGGGGTGAATAGGCACAAAAACGAATTTCTAAACCGGTATGGTCAAAATTTGGTTCAATTCAAACTTGGTCTAATACAAACAATCAAAGCACAAGCAATTCAAGTATAGCAAGATAATAAAGAGAGAAAGAGAGAGAGAAATTGAACACGCGATGTATTACGGAGTTCCGATCCGCTAGGAAGTGCTAGCCTTAGTCGTACGTCTCCGGGAGTTTCGCAACCTCGAAATGGGCGCGCTCCGTTCAATTCCACACGAACGGGACTACAAATTCGAACCAAATCACCTTGTTACAATCACTCTCAAGGTGGATTGGCCTAACTCAATTAAACAAGCTCAAACACTCAAGGGATTGAGGCTCTAACCAAATCACTCAACAAATCTAGCAATTAACACTAGTGGATTGGTTTAGCACACTCTAATCTCAATGATTTTGCTAAATAATGCTCAAACACAAGAGAGAGTAATGTCTAACTGGTTGGAGCTCAAAAGGGAGGAGTTTCAAAGGTTTCAAAAGTGTCTAAACAGTTCCAAGAGGCCCCATATTTATAGAGGGCGCCAACAGCTCCAAAGACCAGTCAAAACAGACTCTGGCGTTATACAACGCTAGATGCCGTTGTACAACGCCTAAATAGCCGTTGAAAAATCAAACGGTCACAGACAATAACGTTATGAGTTGTCAGAGCGTTGTGTAACGCTGTATAGCGTTGCACAACGCTTCAGCAAAAATCCAAAGCAGAAGTTCGACAGTTCCGTTGGAACTTGTCAGAGCGTTGTGTAACGCTAGGTAGCGTTGCACAACGAAGTCAAGAAGAGAAACAAGGCAGAACTGACAAACTCAAACAATATTGTCAGAACGTCATACGACGCTGACTGCCGTCACACAACGGCGCCGTTGCACAACGCTATACAGCGTTGCACTACGCATCCAGAGCGATTGAGCGAAGTCTGAGCGAATTTTAGAGCGTTACACAACGCTACAATGCATGAAACATTGCAGCATGCATGCAGCATCGATGCAGATCGATGTCTGAGCAATGCAGAGACGCCTGTTTTATTACTGCGTTGTACAACGCTGGGTAGCGTTACACAACGTAGGAGTGGAAATGTTGTGTAACGTTACTTAGCGTTGCTCAACGTTCTGACAAGGGGAAATAATGGATTTAACTGGTTTAAAAACAAATGAACTAGCGTTGCACAACGCTACTGAGCGTTGTGTAACGCTGTTCCAACCTTGTCAGAGATTTTGCAATTTAAAAACGAATTAACTCAGCGTTGTGTAACGGCAACTGGCGTTGTATGACGCTGGACAGAAAAACTGAGCATTTTACCAGCAAATTGATTGAGATTAGATTAAAGTTTAATTAAACCTTAACTACTGATTCTAACTAGACCAAAGCAATCTCTTGAAGCTCCAAACTAAGTGTCACACTTGCTTTAATCCATTCTTCAATAAATTTAGCTATAAAACACTAAAAAGAGATGTTAGTTTAAAGGTTTCGGTGTTGTTTTGCAAATCGGCAAATCGAGAGAAAATGTTTAACCAACATATATATATATATAGAGAGAGAGAGAGAGAGAGAGAATTTTGTTATGGTGAGTTGCAACTCACTAAAGGGTCCGTGAGTCGTGCTTAAAATTTCGAAATTTAGTTTAAAATGACCGATCTAAACCGTCTAATACGATCTCCCTATTGAAATCTCCATGCACACCAAATTTTATATTTTTTTAATTTTTTAAGTATTTATTTCGTATTTTTAAAAACTGCTATTTTTAAACGGTTCAAAACTAATTTGATTAATGATTTTCTAAATTTGGTCTGCATGGAGATTTCAATAGGGAGATCGTATTAGACGGTTTGGATCGGTCATTTTGAACTAAATTTCGAAATTTTGAGCGCGACTCACGGACCTTTGGTGCGTTACAACTCACCATAGCAAAACTCTATACATACATATATATATAGAGGATTGTTAAAATGCTATGCATAGCACGGATGTCCTTCGTGCTACGGATTCGTTCTTGAATTTCATGCTTCAAACAAACGATCTAAACCGTCAATTATATTCCTCATATTGAAATCTTATTAGAAACCAAATTTTACATTTTTTTCACTATTTTTCTCATATTTTTTAAAATACTTAATCTAATAAATTATGGACCCTTCAATAACAGTGATTTTCAAAAATCTGAGAAAAATAGTAAAATAATCAAAAAAATGAAAAATTTGGTTTCTAATAAGATTTCAATATGTAGAAGATAATGAACCGTTTGGATCGGTTGTTTGAAGCATGAAATTTAAGAACGAATCCGTAGCATAAAGAGCATCCATGCTATGATAGCATTTTAGCAATCCTATATATATATATATAGTTAAGTGGTGTTGTTGCTTTAGTTAGTTAATATATTTTTGTTGTAGCATTTATGATGTATAAAGCTTTATAGTTATTGTTGTTAAAAGTTACAAAAGTATTAATTCTGAGTCCAAGAAATCGAGCTAGATGATGATTTAACATGAATTCAACACCTTGAAATTGAGTTGAATAAATTGGACGTCAATTGACACTGTATTTGGATGCTAGAAAGAAAATGGAAAGGGAAGAGAAATTTGGAAGGGAATGGAAAGGACAAAAGTCATATTTTCCCTTCCTGTTTTTTTTTTTGTGTTTGGATGATATAATTAAACGAAGGTAAAATAAGACAAATTAGAAAGAAATGACCATATATAATACTCTTGACAATTGTGTTTCTTCTTTAATTATTTGATTTAATAAATTAACAAATTCACTATGTCTTCTAAAAGTCCTTGAATTTAATTGAAGTCTTGAAACCTTACCCAGTTAAGTTAATAAAAAAAAACTTTTTTTTTTTTGACCAATGTCGAATAACAACTAATAACAGATTCCTACCGCAGTAAGAATAAACCTTAATTTATGTTTCACTTCAAAAATATTACGTTCTGAGAAATTTGATTATAATTATTACTCCAAGCAATTACATGAGGTTTTCAAAAGTCTTTTTACTTTTACTAAAGATACCATCCAATCCAAGAGTTCATGAAATTGCGAAAATGATACAAGACACAGGTAAACTGGTACAGGTTTCTGAAATCACCTTTTTATTACTCTTTTTTTTTTTACATTTTATTCGTAACACACGACCAAAAAAATCTCATTTAAATGTCTTGATTAATGAATTACAGACCATTGAACTTTTCATACACATGCAAATAAGAACGGTGCCAAATTTAAAAAAACGGAATTGTTTAGGACTATCCCTAAGATTCTATCATCCCATCATCCTCACGTGTACGCTGTAACTAATTCTTCCCTTCTCACGCGTACGTTATCTCCCGCCTCTTCCCCCTCCTCCGTACACTATCTCCCATCCCATCCGTTCTCGCTCCACCTACGCCTCTCCTTCATCCATGGGCCTATGGCCTCTCATCCAGTATCGACGCCCTCCCATTTCTCTTCTCCCCACCACTAGCATCTGCAGCTTGACAGCTTCTCTACTTCCCCAGTTCTGTCCTATATTTCTTTGAAGTTTATATAACTGTTGAAGTTAATATGTGTAACTATTGAAGTTATATATGTAGTTATTGAAGTTATATATGTAACTGTTGAAGTTAATATATATAACTGTTGAAATTAATATATATAACTGTTGAAGTTAATATGTGTAACTGCTGAAGTTATATATGTAGTTATTGAAGTTAGATATGTAAGTAATGTGTTATATATGTAACTGTTGAAGTTAATATATATAACTGTTGAAATTAATATATATAACTGTTGAAGTTAATATGTGTAACTGCTGAAGTTATATATGTAGTTATTGAAGTTATATATGTAAGTAATATATTATATATGTAACTGTTGAAGTTAATATATATAACTGTTGAAGTTAATATGTGTAACTGCTGAAGTTATATATATGTAGTTATTGAAGTTATATATGTAAGTAATATGTTATATATGTAACTGTTGAAGTTAATATATATAACTGTTGAAGTTAATATATATAATTGTTGAACTTGGCATATTTAAATGTTGATGGTAATATTTGAAGTGAGCATATTTAAATTGTTGAAGTTGGCATATATATTAACTTCAACAGTTATATATATTAACTTCAACAGTTAAATATGTTAACCTCAACATTTATAATCAATATATATTGTGTGTGTAAGAGTATGATATTACCAGAGGGTGGGGGGGAGGGGGAGGGGGAGGGGGCGTACGCGGAAGGGTGGGGGTTGGGGAGCGTACGCGGGAGGGTGGGAGGGGGGCGAGCGTACGCTGTAGGGGGAGTGTACGTGGGAGGGCTGGGAGGGGGGACGAGCGTACACGGCAGGGAGGGAAACAGAGCAATTTCCAAAAATAGAAAACGCGTCGAGCCAAAAACGCGTGGGGATGATGGGGATGATGAATATCGGGGATGATCCTTATCACCCCCGTTAAAAAAGTGCTATTGGCTCCGTTTGGATGGTTTCTTTCCGGAATAAGGAATAAGGAATAGCCAATTTTTATCAATAAATTTATTTCTAACCATCCAAACTCTTCACAAAAGTTACACACTTCCCAATAAATTTACCCCTTCCCAATAAATTTCTTCCCTTCTTTCTTCTTCCTACCTTATTCTCAACGCATCCAAACGGAGCCATTATGAATCAAAACCCCGTGTACAAAAGAATTATAAACAACATTTTTTAATTAAATATGCTTAGTCATACATGCCAGATTACAAAAAAAAACAATGTTTAGGCGAATGTTGTAGCACCAGCATGTACAAAAAATAAGATACCAGGAAAGAAAATAAAATAAAAGATTAGCAGAGGGAAGAGCTTAGAAAGTGAAGAAAACTCTTTGAAAGATAGAACTTGAATAGTGACAGCAAGGAGAGCAAAAAAGCATAAAAATAGAAAAAAGGAATTAAAAGATTTTGGCACCGAAAAAAGTCGTACACTCGTACTAAATTGAAGAAAATCGTGTCACATAACTAGGGCTGTCAATATACCGTCGTTTCGAACGTTTCCGTTTCGTTCCGTCTGAAATGGAACAGAAGTGGAAGGAAAAGTAGTTTCGTTTTCAAAAACGGAATGGAAATGGAACGTTGAAATGAGAAATTTCAATGTAAAATGAATGTGGAATTGAAATTTCCGTTCCGTTTAACGAAATGGAACGGAAATCTGTTCCGTTTAACGAAATGGAACGGAAATGGAATGGTTTTCTGTTTCGTATTTTGAAGTGGAATGGAAACGGAATGATGGATTTCCGTTCCATCTCACACGTTTGACAGCCCTGCACATAACCAGGGGCATCGCTGTCCAAAGGAAGAGCGCTATCCATCCCGATTTGGGGTAAAAAAACTTTTTGTATAGAAAGTAATTAATTGTAGAAGGAAAACAATTTCCCTTCTGGAAAAATTCCCTTCCGATCTAAACAAGGAAATTCAGAGTTTTCCTTTCCCTCTTTTATTTTCCTTCCGTTCCCTCTAATAATCCAAACAGATTGAGTCAATTCTGAAAATTTAGTTGAATAAATTATACTTCAAATTACAAAATGAGTCGAACAATTATATTTTAATTCAGTATTATTTTGTTTAACTGTAATTGAAAAAAAATCATATATCCTAAATAAAGAATGAACAGTGTGCATTTGTGTTATTATATATGCGGCAATTCAAAACACCTGACTTTATAATAAAACGCCTCCTTAATTAATATGAAATTGCTTTCCGTCATCTCCTTGTTCCATCATCCCATCAACCTACTATAGATGCATTTAATATTTTCTATTTTTTTAGAAAACGCGTTAATTTTATTTTTGGAAGTCCAGAGGATGAGAAAATGAGCGTTGGGGAGGATGAGCACCAGGGGATGAGGGTAGAGCGAATCAGAGGGGAGGGAGAGGGAGGAGGGAGTGAAACATAGAGTTAATATATAATTGCTCTAGTTAATGTCGTAACTATTCTAGTTAATATATATAACTATTCTAATTATAAATATTTAACTAGAATAGTTATATATATTAACTAGAACAATTACGATATTAACTAGAACAGTTATATATATTAACTAGAACAGTTAAGATATTATCTAGATCAGTTATATATACTAGCAGCAATGCCCATCCAATGTGTGGGCGAGATTGAATACGTGAAAATATTATTTGACACAAATATGTTATATATTTTCAATATTTTCAGGTCAATGTTGTCTTGATCGGTGTTGAAGGTAACATCAATATTCATCGGTTTATACATATATAATCAATAAAAATAGACATGTGAATAACTCAAAAAAATAATTCGATGAAAATAAATATGTTTCTCAATAAAAAGTTTCACAAAAAAATACATTGTCTCAAACAAAAAAAAATAATACAACATAATAAGATTCTTGAATCGCTATTGTAACGAATAATGATCATACTTAAGAGCAATACTTGTTTCATAAAAAATAATAATTAATAATTAAAATAAGACGAAAAATTTAAATACAGATATTTTTTATATAAAATTTTGTTATTTTAATCCTTTTGCAACACTCTCAGTATACAATATTTTTTATTCATGTTCCGTCTTTCGAGTTGATATTGGAACATGTTTTTATCAGCATCACTAAATGCATTGACAAAATAGTTCATCAATAATAAGTGCATACGGTGCAACTTCAAATGACCTTGTAATGAGTAGTTACATCTGATATAGTCTTCCTTATTGTATTTATTAGAATCTAAAATTTTAGTAAATTTAGATTTCAACTTAATCAAATTATTATTTGTACATCTCTGAAAATTGATTAATAAATTCTAGTTAAGAAATAAAAAAAAATTGTCATGGACTCGTGGTGATTCATCCATTCAAACAAATTTATGGAATAAACATTTTCTATTGTGTACAAATTTCATTATTATTTTGTACATCATAGAACTATCCTTAAAAAAGCAAAACAACATACATTGAACAATTTCCATCACAAGACATTTGACATTAACGGGCTATGTTGAGTTACAAGCCAATTCAATAACTGTATTTCCTGAAGTCCATCTATATTGTTTATGTCAATCGATCACCATTTAATATTAATAACAGTCTCGAGCAAATTAAATAAGAAATCAAATAAAAAAATTAGTCAAATAAAAATAGAAAACAAAGCTTGTCAAAGGTTTAGTATCATTCAATAATGTATCAAGCCTGATGGAGAAAAATCCAAGTAGGCACCAAAATGCAACAAAATAATACTCAACCAGCACTTCCCATCCACCGGGGCACATATTGTTGGAACATTTGAAGAAAACTCAAAATTTATTTTCTCATTATCCTTTGATAATCTAATTTTCGTTTATTAATTACTTTACCGAATTGTAAATATAAGTCGGTATAAGCCTTTGCATATTTTGGGCAATACAGTTGGCATTCGCACGCAGGCATTAATGTCCTTGGCAACTTTTCATTATATCCCTTCATTCATTTTCCTTTTGTACTTATATATGTCGTGGCCTTCGGTTTTATCGGCAGAGAGATTAGACAGAAATTAAGAAAGGAAGTTAGTATAATGCTCGGCTGCCTTTTTCCACTGTTCTACACAAATTACTCTGTCACTAATGGCACCGACTATTAAACCCTTATTATATAGAAGCCTCCTCTGCCGAATTGATAAAAGATAATTTTCCTCCATCAAATCCATTCTTCTGTGGGTGCGTTTGGATAATCTTGGGAAGAAGGGAAGAAGGGAAGAAGTGGGAAAAAGTATTGGAAAGTGTGTAATTTTGAGAAGAGTTTGGATTGTTTATAATTTTTTTTCTTCTTCTTCCTTCTTCTTCTTCTTTCTTCCAACGATCCAAACGCACCCGTAATATTATTTCTCCATTGGATTATCGCTGGATATTGAAGGAGTGATCCATCTCTTCTCTCAGTATCAGCAACAACAATTTACAAAAAAAAATTATAATAAAAACTACCCTGAAAGAAAGGATATTGAGCTTCTTGAGACCGGGAGCCATACTGAGGACCTTCTTTCCATGGTCAGCATGATGTAGAAATTTTTATTGAGGTCTCTCTTATCTATCGGGTGACTCATGTGAGCTGGATCTCGACCCACGATGTAGAAATTTACACTCAAATTTATGCTGGTCTTAGCGTGCCACTGCACCTCAGTGGGCCCTGCATAGTGCATAGGAGAAAGATTGCCACTACTGTTGAGTCTGGGTTCAGAACTCCATCATTGAGAACTAAAAATAATTGAAAATCAAACTAAAAATTAAAACTGACCTGCCCGGTTCTTAGAAGTTTCTTTGTGAACTTTGTCGATTACCTATACATACATACCAAATATAAAGTAAGAAAGGCTTTGCTTATTGTAACTCATGACTGGTACAAATACAAATTTGTAAGCACTCATGATATTCTAATTAGTGTTTTCACTGTATTACTATTTACAATAATGTTTGATCTATAATGAACTTCTCACATACGTTTTTCAGTTTATCTATAATTACTCTTCAATATCAATAGGATATTAATACAACCAATCATTGATTACCATCAGTACCAGTAAGTTACCAAAAGATGTCATAATTACTACTGGTAACCAACATGAACTTATGTATCATGCTAAGTACAAGTGAGGGAAGAAACTTACTGAAAGACTGAAACGATTTGCTGGCCTTGTACTTACCTAATATCAGAATAAGAACAAAACGAGGAGATGTGATTTGTACCTTATCTGGAACTCAAAAATACTTGATTGTGTCACCACGTATGTAGCATTTTGGCGTTCTCCAAAATCCATCACCATCCTAAAAATAACACAAAATCAATATTGTAAGTTGCTGATTTATGATGTGTCTGATTGCTTTAAAAGCTTGACAAATTCTAAAACCATCATGTTTAAGACCAACCAGTAACAAGGTATAGTTGAAAGAAAGAAAAGTGGAATTTAATTTGAAGTTCAAATGACCTATTGGAGGTGTGATTCATCTAAGTGCCGCAATTCACCAAGTGACCATTGTACATCTCGTTGTTCTTCAATTCCACAAATTTGTTTATAGAAGTATAACAAAAAATAAAATTTCAACCATTAGAGTTGACTATTTTTTTATGGAAGTATAACATAAAAAAATGGAAGACTGAGATTGAGACTCTTTATACCTTTCTAATTTGTAACAATTTGAATCAATTTCGTGTAATAAAAGGGTAGGCAATTGAATTAGTATTAAGAAAAAACAAAAAATTTGCACCCAAAATACAAATCGAACAGTAGAACTCATTGCCAACTTTCAAAATTACAATCACAAGAACACATGAAAGAAAAGAAAAAGGAAAAAAAAAAGAGAATGTGATAGAGGAGTACTCTGAGGTGCAAGAGAGGGGTTTTCTGATCCGAACGCCTTATGCGAGGAGATCGGATCACCTTTGGCGAAGGGTCACCTGATGGAGAAATAGAGAGGCGAGAGAGACTGCTATTTCAAGTTACAACAATGGCAGAAATGGAAATAATGAAGGCGACAAAGAGGCGGCAATTAAAACCAACTACCATCCATAGCAAACAAGACAGGGATATAAAGAGGATACCTCAATTGATGGCAACCGTACCACTGCCAGCATAAACCGTACAACAAGCAATAAACCAATGAACAATTTTGCTTTCCTATTTTTTGGTTTAAATAGAGAAGTGAAATTGTTTTCTCACTGTGAGAGGGGGAGAAAATTTTTCAAATTTCAAAATTTAGATTGAAACGCCGCATGTAATTTTCAAAATTTTTTGTCTACCAAGATGCAAAGGGAGATTAACAGCACTGCTTTGTCCGATGGCTCCCTTTCGCCACACCACGTACAGCTGCCAGCATCAGAGCAATCCACCTGGCATCCTTTTTTCGGATTTGCCCAGCAAGGTAGGGTATGACATAGGGAAGGGGAAGGAGAGTGGGGCCTACAGTCGGAAGGAAGATCGGCGAGAGAAATCTAGCCGTCAATTGGCATCATGTCTGTCTGAGCGGAGAAACCTAAGTAAATAAAAAAATTGTCGGAGAAAAATAATATGTTGTAGCGGAGAATCGAATCAACACGCTTTATTTGCTTTCGTTCCGCTCGCGTTTTTTGCGCGTTCCGATCAAACGAAGATATAAATACATCTTCGTTCTGCCGTATAATCTGGACCGCTGATCAAGTTTCTGTATTAATCAATCAATGGTGTAGATTGTTTGGAATTGATCATTAACGGTGTAGATTGTTCAGATCAAGATTCCTTCCATTGGTGCTTTTAATATAGTAGAGATTAACTAGAACAATTAGATATATCAATTAAATAGAATAGTTAGTAATTTGTTCTAGTTAATGTTACTGACTGTTCTAAAAAAAAATAACTAATTGTTCAAGTTGTTTTGGAAAAAAAAAATTGTGTTGTTCTGGTTAATGTTATATTGAATCAGAGAAGAGGAAGCGAGAGAGTGAGTGAAACATAGAGGGAGAGAGTGGAAGGAGATTAGTCCCACGGGATGATAGAAAAAGTTTTCTGAAAATAGAAAGCAGTTACTAACGTCTTCCTATAAATGAATAACGTGTCTATGGAGATGCTGGAGAACGATGAATTTTGAAAATGACGGTTACCACTTACCAGCTCCGTTAGACTACTTTTGTTCATTTGTGGGCTTATATAGTCCCAAGTTCATGTTAGACTGCTACCATCAGGATTTATTGTGACTATTATTCCTATTTGTTGGCATATGAATGACTAGTAATTATGAAAATTTTCAATCTTTTTCATCGTTACAAGCATTAACTTATTTTTATATATTTTTATAAAATTAAATGTCTAACACTAAAATACTAAACAATTTTGTTATAATTTTAATTCAATTTAATTCCTTCAGTTTATTTACTCTTCAATTGTTATACCAAATCGTAAACTAAGAAGGAAAACTGTCAGCATTTTGAATCAAAAGATTCAAAACAAACCAAACGGATCATACAATCGAACAATATCATCGAAATAATAGTATATAGCACATGGTTAATAAAATAGGAGTAAATTATACTAAATTATTAAAATAAAAAGTAAACCCAATTATTTGAATCAGTGGGGAGCTACATGAGGAGGAGTTGGTTGATCTGACCTCACTAAGATTTTCAAGATACCTTAAAAATATGAGTATTTTATTTAAATTTTTTTATATATACATAGTACTTGTTTATCCCACCAACACTTAGGGGTGGGTAACGTGGATAACGGAAACGGAATGGAGACGGTATGTACCGGACTGATTCGTAATTCGTTCTGTTTTGACGGAATATGACGAAATAGTTATATTTGCACTATATTTCACACAGATGAATCACGAAATGTATTTCGTTTTTCGTTCCGTTACACATTCCACCTGAATGGTTCCACGATTTCACGACATTCTGCGCCCAACCCTACCAACACTAAGTCCCTCCGCCCTGATTTATAACACTGCTAAACCAATTTTATTAATTCCAAACAGAATAATTAAATCGAGTCTTGAACCTTATTTTATTTCAAAATAAATAAATAAATAAATCAAGTCCTAAAAAATTCGTATGGTTAGCGAAATCATGGTCAATTATGTCACAAGTGTTCCGCAATAATAGCACTGTGACTGTTCTTTTGAAAGAGATCTTCAATCTGACCAAGTTATAATCAATCACTATGTATAATTAGAAAGGCCTATTTGATTATGTAGCATAAATATTTATGTCAAGTTATGTAGTCGGTGTTTGATTGTAAAATAAGTAGAGTGATGGTATAAATTATTATTTTATTATTATTTGTGTTAGTAATCATAATATTATTTGTCATTATAGTTTGAAAGAATATTATTATTTTTTATTCCACTTGTGGGGCCACCTACTGAGTTTATACCACCTCTTTTGATGATATATAAGTTCTTCCACCTTATTCCATATTATGCAAAGGGTGTTTGGTTACATAAATGAGGAATAGATGAGTAAGCAACCAAACAATCGTGTAACTCATATTTAAAGAAAAAATAATAACTGAAAATAACAATTTATTTGAAACTAGTAATTATTTCAAATGCATCAAAACATAGGTTTAGAAACAAAATTATCTCTTATCCAGATTTCAGCAACAATCGGCGGAAGTTAATATTTTGTTGGGTTGTGTGCGCCTCTGAGTTTGAAATTTTGAAGAAAAGTGAGCGAGGAAGTTTCTAAACCAAAATTTTCAAGCAAAGTGCGTGCGGAAGATTTTGAATTTTTTTTTTAAAGCAAAGTAGCTGCTTTCAATGGACCGAAAATTTTTAATATAGGAATGATTGAAAATAAATATACGAATACAGGAATACAGATTCAAAATTTACGAAACTAGGAACCAAGGTACGGCACCAATAGTCTCCGCTCCTTTTTGCCTTGGTTCACGTGCCGGAGAGAGTTGTATTTCTGATTTTTTTTTTCTCCATGAAATTAATGGACAGGTCCATTTATATTTTGAATAGTTTACAATAGTAGTGATATTTTGTCTTGTATTGTTTGAGTTCCATTTAAAGATCATTTCTCAATGAAAATTTATGACTATTCTGAAAAAGAAAACATAAGAATACAATAGTGTAAAATTATTCTGTTTATATAAAACAAGAACATTTTTTTTTACTTCTTAAAAATTGTTGGACATTACTTGATTTGTGGAATTTTAGATTTTAGTCATTTTGTAAATTTTTTTAGGTTTTCAAAATTTGTGGACACCAAAATTATTATAGGATTTTTTTTATTGAAACCTCATAGTTTTGAATTTTTTGGTAAAACCTGTGACGTCTACTTTAAAAACATTAAGAAATATTAAATTTCATTATTTTTACGAGATTATAAGATATCCCTTAAAATTATAAAGGCCTTAAATTTCGCACAGCTAGAATTTTCTGAAATATTTTTGTAAATTTTTTGTGCAAAGTAATACTTTTGATAGGCGGATTTCGCATCGAAATATTCAACCCTTTTAGGCCTTAATTTCAATTAAATGCTTGTGTTTTAGTTAGATTTAATGCAATTTAGGTTAGAAATATGGTACTGCTGTTTGCTCTCGTCTAATTTCAGGTTCAGTGATGATTTGGAGCAAAATTGGGCCCAAAACAGAGTTCAAGCGGAGCAAATCAGAGTCCAAGCGACTGGAGCAAAGGAACAGGGTCAAACCAGACAAGTCCCCTGTTCTGGCGACCCGCCAGGAGTTCAGGCGACCCGCCAGGATTCCTGTCGACCCCGCCTGACATAATTTGACCTGCCCAATTTGGAGAGATATTTCTGGCAGAGCACCTTCTCTATTCTTGGACGAACCAGACATGATCTCCACCTATGGGAACCGCCTTTGAGAGCTATTTAAACATAGGGAGAGCTCCAGAAAGGACAAGTCAGTTTAGAGAGAGAGAATTCGAGAGAAGATAGCAGAAGTCTCCCCCAGCTGCCTCCTGTCGACCCGCCAGGATCTCTGGCGACCCGCCAGAAAACAGGCTGAGAGTTGTTTGCTGTTGTTTCTTGTTGTAAACTTTCTCTATTTTCTGTCTTTGATGTTTAGTTTGCTGAAACCTTTTATCTTTATGTTTAGTATGACTTTTAGTGAGTAGTTTAGTTTAGGGGCAATTGTAGGGAACCATGACTTGGTAGATTAATGAAGTTTGATTTAGTTTTCTAATTTTTCTAAGTCGCTTTTCTTTACTTGAGTTTATTTGCTGAAATTGTGAATTGAATTGAATTGATTTGAAGGTTTGCTCACTTGGTTAGGCCTGACCTCGTAGATAAGCAAATAGAACCCTAATCTCAAAGCAATTCGTGTTCTCAAACCATAGGATAGTTAGTATACCCAAAAGGTGAAACCGGAACTTAGCCGAGAGGTTTATTCCCTCCTAAGATCGAGAGATCTAGGATATCCTACCGAATAGTTAAAGCAAACCCTAAAACTTAAGCCAAGAAACGAGAGTTGAAACTTAGGTTTTTAGGGAGGTTTAGAGGTTAAAACTTAGTAATACCAAATCAAGAACGAGAGTTAGTATTTGGACCAGAGTTTAAGCCAAAAACCTGAACTTAGAGAACTTAGAAACTAATTAAACTGAATTGTCGTACTGTTCTGGCGACCCGCCAGGAATCCTGTCGATCCGCCAGGAACTCTGTCGACCCGCCAGGATAGTGCCTGGAAGTGGAACCCGATCAATTGACCCTAGTTTAAGTCCTTAATTCGAGTTTAGATCTTTTCCTTAAAATTTAGAGTAATTTAGACATTAATTAGAATTTAGAATTAACTATTTTAGTTTAAATTTAATCCTTTTAATCAATTAATCAACTTTTTGACTTGTTTACCCTTGGATCAATCGAACTAAATTACTTAAAGTCTATAGTTTAGAATAACCGTCCCTGTGGATTCGATCCTCAAGCTATACTGCATTAGATTAGATTGAGGTTTAATTTGACCTAAGTTTTACCTCCGATCAACTTTCTAAAATGTCACACCAAAATGCATATGACACAAAAAAATAGCGAAACACCTAGAGGAAAATCAAAATAAATTCAACATTATTCTCAAATCAACAAATCCTATGATGTACTAAAGTTATTTCATAGGGCTTATAATTTTTTGAGGTGCTATATATATCTCCTTAAATAATAAAATTTTATGTGTAATGAATTTTTTTTCAAAATAAATTTATGATAAATGTTACAAATCCATAAGAAAATTCTATAGTACGTTACAGAGTTGCATTAAAATAACTTACAGTAATAATCAATATTTTTTGTTACAGAGTTGCATTAAAATATCAATTTAATTTAATTTTAAAATTGAGCATAGCAACACTTTCTAACAGTATTATGATATTTTAATGCAACTCTGTAACAAAAAATATTGGTTATTACTGTAAGTTGTTTTAATGCAACTCTGTAACCAAAAGTATTGATTATTATTGTAAGTTATTTTAATGCAAAACTCTATAACAAAAAAATATTGATTATTACTGTAAGTTATTTTAATGCAACTCTGTAACTATAGAATTTTCTTATGGATTTGTAACATTTATCATAATTTTATTTTGAAGAAAATTTCATTACACATAAATTTTGATTATTTAAGGAGATTTATGTAGCACCTCAAAAAAATTATAAGCCCTATGAAATAACTTTAGTGCATCATAGGATTTGTTGATTCGAGAACAATGTTGAATTTATTTTGATTTTGCTCTAGGTGTTTTGCTATTTTTTGTGTCATATGCATTTTGGTGTGACATTTTAGAAAGTATCACTTTGCGCAAAAAAATTACAAAAATATTTCAGAAAATTCGCTGTGCGAAATTTAAGGCCTTTATAATTTAAAGGGATATCTTATAATCTTGTAAAAATAATGAAATTTAATATTTCTTAATGTTTTTAAAGGAGATGTCACAGGTTTTATAAAAAAAAATCAAAACCATGAGGTTTCAATTAAAAATTCCTATAATAATTTTGGTGTCCCCAAATTTTGAAAACCTAAAAAACTTTACAAAATGATTAAAATCTAAAATTCCACAAATCAAGTAATGTCCAACAAATAAAAAAAATGTTCTTGTTATATATAAACAGAATAATTTTACACTTTTGTATATCTTATGTTTTCTTTTTCAGAATAGTCATAAATTTTCATTGAGAAATGATCTTTAAATGGAACTCAAACAATACAATACAAAATATCACCACTATTGTAAAATATTAAAAATAAAATGGAGTTGTCCATTAATTTCATGGAGAAAAAAAATCAGAAATACAACTCTCTCCGTGCACGTGAACCAAGGCAAAAAGGAGCGGAGACTGTTGGTGTCGTACTTTGGTTCCTAGTTTCGTAAATTTTGAATCTGTATTCTTGTATTCGTACATTTATTTTCAATCATTCCTATATTAAAAATTTTCGGTTCAATGGAACATCAGAAGTTCAGAACATTTGACATAAATGAAGAGGGAAAGAGAACACAAGAACACAAGAAAAAAAAAAAAAAAGAGAATAACAAGAGACCGGCGTTTTATGGCTCTCTCATTCTTGAAGCGGGTCATATCTCAAAAGCAAAAAAACTACGAGTCTAACCCGCTTCACCGGATCATACTCTTTCATAAGTTAAGAGAGAGAATATCACCAGTGAAAGAATCCCAGGTCGTCTCAACCACAAAACAGCAAATCAAGCCACATAAAATAAGACACGTCAAAAACATCTCCTCAATTCTGACAACTAATCCACGTAGCCCGCTACATGTCTACCCACGTGACACTGTGTATCAGCCGCCACGCTGTAGCATAAGCGGTCCATACGGGAAATCCACACCCCGACAACTCCGGTTCTGCTCCGAAAATAGCAACATTTTTTATCATTTTCCTAAAACATTTCTTTTCCATAAAGCCATGTTGACCGCGTTCTCACATGGACCCCAAAATTCAAACTTAAACCAAAGACAATCGGTGCGCGTAGACCGGGTCTATGTGAATAAATTAATTCCCAACCGCCTCCCGAGGCGACCAGACGCCACTGCTCCATCTCAGCCGTCCACAGTTTCCATCTCTCCGATCACATGTTTCCTCTTTTAAATACTTCTGGTCTTATGTTTCAATATCTTTATAGATATTTGTAAAACCCGAGCATTTCAGTAACCACACGTATAATTACATTATTAGAGAAACAGAAAATCAAGATGATGTAAAGCTTAAAGGTACCCATACAGAACTCACGCACGGGGCCCTTCTCTTTCCTTGTCTCTCTTGTCAATACTGTTTTGTTTTCAGAGAAAGAGAGAGAGAAGAGAGAAGAGAGAAAGAGAGAGCAATGGAGATAGAAGAAAGGAGCTCTCCTCCTCCACCTCCAGTCGAACCCTTGCCTCCGCCAAACCCTAGTCCAGAGAAGCTCTCAATCGAGGAGGAAGAAGGTTCCGTTCTCGGCCGAGCGGCGGCGCTGAGTCGTGAAGAGGTGCTCCGGCGGCGGTCGAAGCGGCTCCGGCGACTGGAGGCGTTGTATAGGCGACAGTATTGGGATTTAATAGAGGATATGAGGACCAAGCACAGGGAGTACTTTTGGGAGCATGGTAAGAGCCCCATTGAAGAGGATGAAAGCGACGAGAAGAAAATCGAACGGGAAGTAGATCTAAGTTTAGGGTTAATAGACTCAGGGGAGAGGAAGAGATGCCCTTATGCTGGGTGTAAAGCGAAGGCTATGCCTCTGACAAGGTTTTGCCATCAGCATATTTTGTCAGATCCGAAACAAACTCTGTACAAGCAATGCACTTTTGTTATAAGAAGGTATTGCTAGCTTTCTATCAATTAATTGTTTTGAGTATGTTGTAACTATGGAGAATGTTGATTTGATTGTTAGTTCTGAATATGGTTGCAATTTGGGTTGCTATTTTTAATTTTTTTGTGTCAGCGTATGTTAGCAAAATACTACCAGTAGAAAGAAAGAAAGAAAGAAGTTCTAGTCAAGCTCCTTTTCCAAATGATGCCCTTTCTATTAGTTTGGGTGGGATTGATTATGGAGTTCGAAAGAAACTGTCTTGACCAACATTGATCTATTGTTGTCGGCTTGTACTGTAGTTTTTGGAAGAGTGGTGGAGCCACAGTAAAAATATGGTGCCAGTCTTGTTATTGTCTACGCGGAGTGTCACATAATAGGATTGAACAAAAATCATAGCTTGTTGTCAAGATAGCTAGATGCATTGGTGAAACCCACCTCAGCCTTAGCTGGGATCCAACCTTTATCTGTATGAGATGTGTTCCTGTTATACTAAATGCAATTGCGATAGGAGCTGCTGTGAATTATGGCAGTTGGCACCAAATTGTCACAGTTCATGTTATGGTATTTGATAATTTGGTAAACTGTCTTGTCAGTGCCAGCTGGTAATGTATTATTTGATACAATAGCGAAATCACATTCAATTAAGGTGCCATTCGCAGTTACTTTTTGGTATTGACAGGTTTTATTTCTCTTGCTGTTGCCAACTGGAACTGTATCGATTGGTGTAATGGTGAAATCACATTTGATCACATTGGTGTAGCAGCTGTAAAAGTTGACCCCTAAAAATTTTAAAATTAGAATTTTTTCCCCTGGCCTTTTGTAGAAGCTGTTGAAACCACCGTAAATATGCAATTCTTGCTAAGGACCATTGATGGAAAAATTTTTGCCATGAATGTGAAATTTGGATAATTATTGCTACATAAGACTTGTTGAATAACCCTGGGAATTTGCAATTATGCAAACCCTCAACATCCACCTATAAAATTATAAAATCAAATGCTAAATCTCATGTATTGCTTGTGTTTTAACTTTTTAACAGCACCCAACAAACAGGACAGATAATTTGTGGGAGGCCAGTTCTGAAAGCTGTCATGCCATCTCTCTGCCAGGTGCATCTCCAGAGATCTCAAAAGGGCATTGCGCAAGCCCTGAAGAGAGTAGGTGTCAATCCTTCTGCTAGTAATAACCCAGTACCAAAGTTCAGTATCTTGGTTGCTGAGTCTGTTCGACAAATTCAAGCCAGGAGGATTGCTTTTCGTGCTTTCAAGAACAGCATTGCTTGGAAGGATGGTAATACTTTTTTATTGTTTTTGGTGTTATTGTCTTGCATACCATGAAGTGTTGATGTGGCTACATTCTGTGCCTGAGAAGTTGATGGCTTGCTACCTTGGTTATCAGATGGTGAGTTATGAATACCAAATGTGATGATCATGTTGCATTGTGTAACATTCTGTGTGATGAGGTGCAATTTCCAGCACAACCATGGACTTGTGTTGGTTTCACTTCCAAGATTCAGAATCAGCCCCAGCAGTCACACTTCGAAGAAGCACGATAATCGCTTAATGAAGAGACTTCCATAAACAACATCATATTGCTTTTCTGTTAGCTTAAAAGCAATAAATACCAAAACCCATTCCAGCATTATTTGATTTTGAAACTCACAAACCAAAAATATCAACCTGAGACACCTGGAATATGAATGGTAATCTCCAGCTGCCTTTACCTGATACAACACCTAATCCCTCTACACTACAGTGTAATCCAATTCTGATTGGGAAAGACTGAAGCAGTAGCGTGAAGCTGAAACATCAAACTCACCTAACGTGAGCCCAAATGACCTGAATCCCAACCAGAAGCTATCTAGCCTCTGTGAAATAAAAAACATTTGAAATTTATTTCCTGAAGGATCAGATGGCAAGTGTGGCAAAGACAAAATGAACCAAAGCTGACCAATCCAGCTGCTTGTCATTTTTTTCCTTTTAACAATATATTTTCCTTTTTTTTACTTTATTTTGTACTTACATTTTTTCATGAGGGAAGGTTCTTAAGTTTTACAGGTTGTTTACTTCTGCAATTTTGAGTAAAAACATTTTTTACGCAAACAATACTCTTTCCTATTTTCTTTCTAGAGAACTATTGATGTCTCTTTACTGAATTTGATAAGCAATTCGGGGGCATAATAATGCCGTCCATTATTATTGTAGTATAGTTTGAACTTCTCTGCGAGGCAATATAAATTTTGTATCCAATGTGTCACCGACATGTCGATTCGTTGTTGAGCTTAGGAAGTGCACACTTGTCCTACAAACGGCTACCAGTTGTCACCGATTACGACAGTTTATAGATCGTCAGGGGTTCGCAAAGAGGCGAAACATGGCAATTTGGGGCCTTGTTAACGCTTGCGAAATCGTAGGGTTGGTAAAAGCATGATGGACGGGTAGATTTTCCCGAATCCTCTGCGGTTTTTTTTTTTTTTTTTTAAACAAGACCCACCACTTCTCATTACCAAAACAATAAAGAAGTACATTCAAAGCAATATATCACAAACAATTATAGAACCGGCACTGGTACCATTCCCCCAACCGGTATCAGTGCCTCCCATGCTATCTCATCCGAATTGAACCCATAAACCAACAACCTACTACAATATTACAGCACATCTCAAACTCAAGAATGTCCAATATTATCTTTATTACACACAAGGAAGTAAAAAGCAAATCAAATAACATGAATAAGTTGTAATGCCCTCTCCTCATTCATGCCTCCAGCTTGACACTGGTGCAATTTCTTGACTCATCTATAGGATCAATGGCGAAGCCAGAATTGAAAAATGACGAAGGCTAAAATCTGACTAAATGAAATTGAGAACCAAGAGAATAATTACAAGTTTAAGTATTGATTACCTAAAACAATACCAGCAATCATTAATCTTTCTTAACCAAAACATCATTGGCTCCGCTTGGATAAGGTGTGAGAAGAAGGGAAGAAGGGAAGAAGTATTGGGAAGTGTGTAACTTTGTGAAGAGTTTGAATTGTTTATAATAAATTTATTTTCTTATTCTCTTCTTCCCTTCTTCCCAAATGGAATCCAAACGGAGCCATTGAGTATAATATTTTGAGCCTAGAGAAGGCCCATGAAACTTAACTAAATAAATTTATCTTAATAAATTAACATATTATTGGAAAATTCTAATTATTTGGGAGGGGTGGCCGTTGCCAATCCCCTTCTGACTTCGCCACTGTCTAGGATGTCCTCCTTGAGTGTGCCACTCCATAAACCTGCCCAATATATAAGTAATCTTTTTATTTCTGAGATATATTGTGCCAGCGACTGACTTTGCTTTTCATTGAAACTACAATCATTTCTGAAGTTCCATATCACCCATACAATTGCAATGCAACAATATCTGAAGGCATGCGGTCTTCTTGCTTTATCAATAATATCATGCATATCATCTAAATAATAAGGCATGGTATCAATATGTAATGAATTCAAAATCCAATCCCATACTCTAGCATTTTAATGACATCTAAACAAAAGGTGATTAATTGTCTCTAAACCACTACAATAACAGCAACTATGATCACCCTCCCAGCCCTTAAGCACTCCTCTGCGAGTTTTAAACTTGCACCGCAAGTTCTTTAGTGATAACTGTCTGATTTAATGTCCGATTTAATTACGGAACATTATCATTGATCTTGACGGGTCTGATATGGGTCTGATATTAATTACTGAACATCAGCATGATCGGACGGCCATGGATGAAAAACTCACACTGACATGTTTTCTGTAAACCTGATTTTCTAAAAACTTAATTACTGAACATCATCATTGATCGGACGGCCATGGATGAAAAATTCACACTGCAGGTTTTCTGAAAACCCAATTTTCTAAAAACCCGTGGAGGATTTCGTTCCCTGACTTTTGCCAATGTGCGTTATAAAGTTGTTACAGCAAGGTTGAGACCAGCGAGCATAAAATCAAATGCTCTACTCATGGACCAATAGAAAATGCCAAAGCATTTTGATTGAAATTCAACTAGGCATAATCATAGGCAAAAAATATATATATATATTATTCTACACGGCTCTTTTCCAAAGAAAATATTGATAAGAACATGAAAGGGCTATTTGTAAATTATAAATTTACAATAAAAATGTATTTTGAAACTGATTAGAAAGAGTAATGTTATTCGTCACTAATTCTATGAATAGAATGCTTTAATTTACATCATCAGTGTTGCTCAACTTAGAGATGACAATTTCCATTTTTATTATAAACTAAAAAAGGCTTTTGGGCTAAACAATGAAGAATTTGAGACCCCTATAAACTCTGAAGTCTGAACAATACTTCCAGGTTGCATGGATGCTCTCAGAAATGTTTGCACTTCTACACTATCTGGAAAAATTTAAAACAAAAGTTAGGAATACCGACAATCTGGTTTGTATTTGCCAATGAAATGAATGTCAATCACTGACAAAAGATAACAATCTGGGTGTACTTTCGAAAAAAAAATATAATAAATAAAAATAACGCTTGACCTAAAATAGCTGACAATAAGGGAGAACCCAGCAGGAAGAATTAATCCCCCAACCCATATTAATTATCCTTTTTTTTTCTAATGGCAATAAAATTACTCCTTTTTTCAAATGTCACTGCCATGATTTTCCCAATTAAAAGCTGCCTAAGGGGTTAATATCTTACAAAACCGAGAGCTTCAGCTGCAGCTCTATGGCTATCAGAAGGGCAAATTCCTTTGTAAAGAGCCAGTAATCGCTCCCTCTCACTTTCTTGTAAAGTCTTCTTCAAGCCATTTGCTACCATCTCCATTTCTGGCTGTTGAAGTGGATATTCAAATCGATCAGAAATCAGTAAAGGAAGAGTTCAATAAAGGGAGAACAGAAACTACCAAAACACTTGGTATTAGCAATTCCCAATGGATGAACATTGATTATCATAAATTCATAATAATCAGAAAACTTGCTGAAAATTTTAGCAGATCCATAGAGAAAATTGCTCATGAAGTTTGCAAAGTCAGTAAAATGGAAACTAACCGAATTGTATTCTGGAGGAAAAATCCGAAGAATTAAGCAAATTTTCTGTAGCTCCTCAAGTGCCTCTGATCTTTTCTGCTGTGCCTCCAGTGCCTGACAAACAAACTACCTCCATGAGCATTACTTTTTCAAAACTGGAGTTGGAGATGAATTAACCACATTCAAGTCGTGTAACAAAATTTTTACCCAACATTGCAAGAGGCAAGCACGAGTTCGTGCTGCAACACCAGCACGTACAAGCGTGGCTGCACGGTGAGGCTTCAGCCCAATATTTTCAGCCAGGCCTGAAACAAATTCTCGCACATCCTCTCCATTCATCTGCACACTCTCTATCTGTGAAGCTTCTGTTTCTTTGATTGCTCTTATTGCACCGAAAACAATATAACATAAGGAAGAAATCAAAAGTTAAGATGAAGGAAACACATAAAAGACACCTAAACGAAAGAACAGCATATGTTTGCTCATAGAAAGTATCAAATTGTCATAAAGTAAACTGTCACAGAATGTAATACAATATATGACCTTTTGAGAGACTCCATGCAACCGCACAACCCACACACACAGAAGGAAAAAAAAATCAGGAAGCTCCCTTTTTCCCTCCTAGCTCGTTTTACCTCTAACACTTATTTCTAGAGTGCATATATAAAAAATATGCTAGTGTTTGTATATATTGTACAATCATGCAAGAAAAATCAGCAGATATGAAGTAATATAAAAAGGTACCTACTACAGATGTCAAGGACATAGTTTATCGCTGCTCTGTAAAGAGAATCGCGTGAATTCTCTGTTTCAAAGAAGACCTTAGCACCTGATGCCTTGCACAATTGCCGAAGCTAAAATTGCATGCAGAAGAAAGGAAAAAACTAAGATTACTTACGGTGTGCACCAGAAGAGGTAAAGATTAGGAGGTGACAAAGGAACAGTTTACTAGCTACTTGCTTCACAACCTTATAAATGAAAGGGAATGGAAATGGAAAAACTCGAACCTCCTCTAACTCTTAACCTCCAAATGAACAATTTTTTTTCCCAAAATTAGAGTGTAAAGGAGGTAAATTTCTCCGCTTCTTTAAATTTTTAAAGAAATTCTCTACTTTAAGATTGGATCAGGATCACTTACTTGAAGAATATCATCAAATCCATAGTCTTTCCCGGTCATTCTGTAATCATTAATTGCTGGAAACATAAATTATATGATGATTGAAGCTCAGAGCAGAATCAGAAAAGAAATGCAATAAAATATATACCTATAGAATCCAAAAGATTCATCAGCTAGACCAAATTTAAAAATAAAGAAAAAACAAAGGTCATATGGAGAAAACTAATATTTATGAAATAAGAGATAAGTATGGTGCTTCTTAATCCCGGTATCCTGCCATTATCCTACTGGCACATTGATACTGTTATTCAATTTTGAACATCAAACAATTGATTTTATAGTGAGGGACCATTTCATCTGACCTTAAGAAAAGTTAGGAAGCCAATGTATAATGGCACAATTATGCCCCTACAATAATAGCAGCATATGCTAAGTGAATACTTCACCAGTTTATCCTATATAACTTCGGACAAGACTAGTACTGAATTATAAAAAGATAAACAAAAACAAAAAGGAAGATTGAATTATTACCTCGAACTAATCTCTGAGCCTGTTCTCTGAGACGCTCCATTTCATCACCAAATACTTGTGGTGAATTTGAAGACACAGGCCACCAATCTGGCAGCTCCTCGCGCTTCTCTACACCATTTCCTTTCCACATATTCCTTCTTGGCACTGCAACTGGATTGCCAGCAACTGGACTTCCAGCAATTCGAGAAGCCGTACCCGGCCCACTCCTCGCAACTACAACCTCCCTGCCTCCCAAACTTCTGTCTCTCCTCGTAACTACCTTCTCGCCACCGAATTGCAACCGGGAGACAAATCCTAACCCTAACCTGACTACAAACCTAAAAACTAAAACAGCCAAAAATCCACATATAAACATATTCCCCACAAAGAACAACGATGACTGCCGACACGAGAAGAACACCCGGCCAGTGTGCTGGTCCACTTGCACAGCTGTGGATAGGTCCTCAAACGCATCCGTGGCGGCGTCTATGAAGCGTCGGAGCTTGAAATCGGACGAATGGTGGAGAGGATTGGGTCCCAATTGAGAGGGTTTGGTGGTTCGGAAGGAGGTGTCAGGAGGACGACGCCGGCGCCGGAAAAGAGAGCATGAGATGAAGCAGAGGTGGCGCCGACTGACGAAGAGAGAGAGGGCCGGCGAGGAAGCGGCGGCGCTTGTGGTGGCGATCATGGTAGTTAGTTAGTTAGACGGAGATGAAAGAGAAGGATTGCATGGAGAGAGAACAGAGAAATTGTAAGTGGGTCCCAGCTTGAGTGGAGGTTTTAAACGGTGGGAAATGTTGCAAGGCAGTCAGTCAGAAGCTATCGGCTATGAAGTTGTCAAGGAAAGGATTTCGAGCGTGTGTAGAGACTTGGAACTTCCACCTAGAAAGACAATAATATTTCTTCGCTATCTTCGCAGAAATGTTTACTTTCATAAAAAAAAAAAAAAAAGAAACAGAAATGTTTACTGGGTGGATCCGTTAAGCAATAAAAGGGGACCCGAATAAAAAGGGCTTTTGTGCGACACGACAACCTTTAGAACCGGGCTCTCATAAAAGGGCTCTTATTGGATGAATACACCCAATATTTCTCGTTTCATCATCCCACTCGGGTACATAACGTTTAAAACAACTACGAAAATGAAGTGTTGCGTTAATCGTTTTATTTTGAACACGAAACTGACTATATATTGCGTTAATCGTTTTGTTTGAAATGAATCGATCAAAATCATAAAAATACCACGAAAATACACATGGACGAAATTGACTACATGTTGCGTTAACCGTTTCGTTTTTAAAACGCAACCAAAACTTTTAACCGTTTTGTTTCGTTTCGGAGGAAACGAAAGAACAGTTAAAACAGTTGTTATTTTCACCCCTACATCCCACACATTTTTTTTTTTTAGAATGAGCACTAATTTTCATTTTAATTTTATCGCTCAACCCATAACTCCCTCCTCCTCTTCTAACACCTAGCTTTCTCTTTTTCCCACCTCATGTTGACCTCCCACCCTACCTTTCCCCCATATATTATTTTCCTAATTATTCTAGTTTTGAATGCTAATTGTTCTGATTTTGTATGCTAATTTTTCATATCGAATTTAATTGTTCTAATTTTCAAGACAGTTAATAACATTTTTCAGAGAAATTGGTTTTTTTTCTAGTACAGTTAGTATTATTTTTTTAATTATTCTAATTTCGTAAACTAATTTTTTCGGTTCTATAAACTAAATGTTCTAATTTTCAGGACAATTAATAACATTTTCTAGGACAATTAGTATTATTATTTGACTTGTTCTAATTTTGTAAATTAATTGTCATGGTTTAGTAAACTAAATATCCTAGTTTTTAGGACAGTTAAAAAAATTTAATCTTAATAAAAAAAATGAATTTGAGACTACTTAAATACAACACATTTATCCATACATGTTTATTGTTATCTATTAGAAATAAAAAAAATTTAATCTCGAATAAGCGATCCAAACTCACTTTTTTTAGACTTAGAGTAGAAAACGTATCCATCCAATAATTGAGTAAAAAGTATTTAAAAAAATAAAATTCAGCATCTCAGGAGGAACAAATAATTTAACAGAAATGTATATTTCTTCATACATACATTATTTAAAAATTGTAGACGAGATATTTTTACATACATGCTCTGTTTCCAAAATAAAAAAAAGAAATATAATTATTATTGTAAGAAAGTTTTACATATGTGTTTTGTTTTCTTTTCAAAGTAAAAAAATATTATTCTAATAAATGTTCTTAATTTCTATTTTAGATAGAGAATCAAAACTTAAAGTACGTTTTCATCTAGAGATTGTCATCTAATCACATATCAAATCCATCAACGATACAAGAGTAAAGATAACTGTAGGATCTAGAGATAGATACACTCTTGGATGTGTACTCTTAATTTTATATTGGTAGTAGGAATTGATAAATATAAATCGGAATATATTAATAAAAAAAGTCGTAATGCAAGCAAGCTAAAAAAATTCAAATTATGAGCGAATTCTTTTTTTTCCCCCTTTTTGGCATAACAGGCAGAGAAATTTACAAACAAACAAACAAACAAATGTATTCTTTGGTGGCTTTTTCAAGAGATCGGATCTTTTTTTTTTCAGTCAAAAAGAGACAACTCCTTGAAAAAAAGTCTCTCCGTCAATCTTGACAATAATTAATTAATTTAAAGATACTTCAATTGTTGGTTCGTCTCTGTCGATCGTTCATTTTTTTGGTGGCGTTTGGATGTGTTGAGAAGAAGCAAGAAGAAGGAAGAAGGGAAGAAAAAAAATTATAAACAATTCAAACTCTTCACAAAGTTACACACTTCCCAATACTTCTTCCCTTCTTCCCACACCTATCCAAACGGAGCCTTTATGAATCAGTCCGTGATTCTCCTGGAGAATTTTTATTGGTAACTTTGGAATTAATAATATTACATGCATTTATTACGACATCAAGTGGACACTGAACATAATATATTTATTTTCTTGAATGAATACTCACCAGAATCGGACTAGGAGAGATGTGGCGGCGCCAGTTAGAGTTAGGTCACCGCTTCACAAGTAAATCACAAGTATTCATAACACAACAAAAAAAATGCCTCTGAGGAAAATATTAAATTATTTTGAAATGCTTCGGATCAACCTTCTAAACCAATTTTTAGGATCACCGATTCTATGGTCAGTAACTTTGTACCAACTAAACATTTGGTATTTGACTGATATTGAAGTATAAAAAAAAATTTGTCACGTCAGTTGGTTCAAAATTAATATACACAAGTGTAGTATTTTTACCGGATTGACACGTATCTCTAAATAAGTTGACATCTAATAATGCTTACCTGCTGACAACTTTAAAATGATTAATGATATAAGGGGTTTGAAATTAAGGTACAACAAATCTCTTACTACATCCAGAACTATAATCCCAAATGGTGTTGCTAATGTTGTTATTGCATAATGGTCAATTTAGGCTTGTGTAAAAATGTTCTTTTCGACCACATAAGGCTTCTCAAATTTAGTTTATAGTTGATTTATGATGGTTGTTTGGAGAGCATATGCACCTAGTTATGAAATTAAAATCTCTGCTATTTTTATGAAATATTAATTATTTTTTTAATTAAAAAAATAATTTTACTGGATAAGACTAAAATGAACATTTTGCAAAATCAATTTGCAGGTGCTTTTATGATGCTTCCGGGAAAAGCATATTGCACTTCGTGATGAAATCAGAATCTCATTATCTGACCTTCAAATGGATTATACATATATATATTTTTTAAATCTAAACACACTATTGGATAGAATAAAATGCCCATTTTTTTTATTTTGGAACGGAAGATAAATGTTTTGCAAAGAATATCATATTCAAAGTACAACTTTTTTTTTTCGAAAAAAAAATGAAAGCGCCACCCAGTTATTCAAAGTACAACTTTTAAAAAAATGATTATCTTAGTAGAAGTTTGTTTGCAAAGTACACATCAAAATAACATTTTAAATTATCGACCTCTTTCTTTGTGGACAGCTGAGTAATATACACATACAATGCCAATTTTTTGAAATTGAATGTACATAAAAATGAACATAATAAACAACATGCCAAAAATTAAAGGCTAATTTCTCGACAGATCGAGCACCCCAAAGATATCTTTAAGTATCAGGCTTAGACATCACATGATACGCAACAAAGGACTACCATTTAGATTTAAGTATCAGGCATAGACACCTTTAATCTTCACTAATCTTATATATCTTTTAAGTATCAGGCTTAGACATCACATGATACGCAACAAGGAGAACCATTTAGATTTATTGTTCGAATTATAATTGCAAGAAAAAAATTAGTTAATTTGTGATATCAAAAGTGAGTTTTCTTAATGTACTAATGTTGGCATCTCAATAGAAAATTTAACATCACCAGTTTACCAAATCATAACTCATTAAAATGTTATGATAGTCAAATTTTTTTCTCATAATATAGATAAGACAATAAGAGATCCAGAATGACAAGTGATTTCTTTTTGCTTTTTAAAGCAAACAGATACTAACCACAAATAAAGGAATTTTCTTTTCTTAAAATGGACCCAAAAAGGAGCCCTCTAAGGATGCTTGTCTGAAGCACATAATTAATTAATTAATAGTAATAATAATAATAGTAATATTCATGTTTTTAGAAAAGAAATAATACTGAAAGTCACATGGTTAGCACTCCATGTGTTTGTTACCTAGATTTACTCAGTATGGCAAATTCTAAAAATTATTAGGCAAAATTAGATATAACCCCCTTGAAACATCTCCAATTAGACATAACCCCCTCGAAACTTCAAATTTAGATATAACCCCTTTTAATCATCTCAAAAATAGATATAAACCCTTTTTAATCATTTTATATATTTTAACAATATTTTTTTAACAAAATAATGAACTGTATAATACTTGGACGAAAATGCCCTCTCTTCTAGTCCATGACCTTCCATCTTCCTGCTTGATCTCTCGCTCAGGTCATGCTATTCCTCAAGTACTCCGTCACCTACCCTCTCTCTTCTCTCTCTCTCTCTCTTCTACACCAAATAACAATGGAGATAGAAGGATCAAATGAAGACTATTTCTCATCCTTGATTGTTCATTTTGTTTGCTGCTTCTTGTTAGATACTGATAGATGGTATTTGTGAAAACCCGAAAAATATTAATTGTAAGATAATATAATTAATTAAAAATCTTCAAGCAAACAAATAAACATAAATTAATAATACTAAAAATCACACTCAGATTAATTAGCGAACTATCAACTCCCATTAATTTAGAAGTCGATTTCATTTCGAGTCCGATATAAAAATTTATTATCGGCCATGTACAAAATTTTCATGAGAATTAATTACTCAAATATCTAGTTTATATTATAGAAATTCAAATAACTATCTTTCAAAAATTATTAGGAGTTGGATTTGTACTAGAATATGATTTTAACTGCTTGATCAAATCAATTTCCTAATATTCCTTTGTTCTGGACCGTTTGATGGAGTTTAGAAAATCCTGATTAATCTCAGCCGTCCGATTCATCTCAACTCTTCTCTCTTATATCTCCCATCTCCTCTTTCTGAAACGGGTCATCTCTCTACCCGTTCCCCTTTTTCTCCCCCTTTTCTCTCGCGATCCGCCATTGGCGATCTCCTGTGGTCCCTCGACCAGTCCGTTGGGACCCCTCTCTCTCTCGCCCCTAACAGAGGCGTTCGACCCCACTCGATCTCCTCTTCCCCCACTCTCTTCCTCTCTGTGTAATGGCCAAGAACCATGCCCCCACTCAACAGCATGCCGTTTGGACCTCATCCCTCCTCGATTGGAGTGGTTTCCTCCCTCCTTCCCTCTCTCTCTCGACTTGTCAGAGGAGACCCACAGCGCCATACCCTCCCCTCTAAAATTTTTCAAATCGAGGGAACCCCTTTTGACCAAAACCCTGGCACCGTCCCTCTTGCCCTCTCTCCCTCTGCCACCTCAGCAACTCGACCCTCATCCTCTCCATTCCCTTCCTATATGAGCCATCCCTCTCTCCTCTCTCTGCTGAGACCCATTACAATTGGATAAGAACAGAAACAAAGAAAGCAATAGAGTGAGAGAGAGGTGGAGGCTAAGGAATCAGAGTGGAGTAAGAGGCAGTTGACGGGGCGAGGTGGCGGTGCTGACAGTGAGGCAAGGTGGTGCTGATGGCTTAGCTTGCTTCTCCTCCCTATTGGCTTCCTCTTCTTCTCTCAGTTTGGTAACTCCTCTTCCCTCGTTCCTTTGTTTCTACTAGCTTGACTGTGTGTTTGATTGAAGCATTTCAATGCTTGAGTTTGATCTGTGCTGATGAATGTGTGATTGTGCTCTAAGTCAAAGATCTGAGTTGTGTTTGTATCTCGTGTTCTTACTTCTTGTTGAGTTCAGTAAATGAAATATATGGTCTATGTGCTTGTTATTCAATCTGTGTTTGTGGCCTACTCGTGATTCAGTGATGAATCTCGTTGACTATAAGTTCCATGGCTTGTCTGAAGCCTACTGTTAATTGTGAGATTGTGTAGTTGTTGGCACCAGTTGGTCCCTCTTCTTTTTGGTTACTGTTTTGAAGTAAATGAATTAGGAATTGATTTCAAGTGTATGCTTGTTGAATGTGGGTTTAGACATATGTAGAACTGTTAATATTAGTTGTTTAGACTTATGTTTGTGTGGTGAGTCCTTTCTGAACCTTGTATGAGCTATTTGATTCCTTTGGTACACGGTACAGGGCTGGTTCAGGCCTTTGTACCAGTCTGGTACATGTGAAAACCTGCCCAGGGTCCTCTGTGTAAAGTATTTAGTTTACAGGGACCATTTTATAAATATTTTTGAACTATAGTAGGATCTGTTTATAATAAAATCTGTTATTAAGGTCTATTTGGTAAGTATTAAGTAAATAAAATTAATTCAGGGTCTTTAGTGTAAATTTTCAGTGTTATTGGGTCGGATTGTATTTATCTGATGTTGGGTTTCGGATTTGATCCCCGAAACCCATTGGCTTCGGATCCGTTTGGACCCCTGTCCTTTTCCGTTGCAGGCCTTGTGTGTTCCTCCTTTGGGCCGTCAGGCCTGACTCTGTTTGGGCTTGCCTCTTTGTTTGATCCATGTGAAATTTTCTGTTGGGTTCTGTTGTGAGGTCCCTGCGTGGCCCAAAACTCTATTCTGTTTTAATTAAGCTTAATGATGGATTTAAGTAAGTTGGAATTTGAGAAAATAAAACTAGAACTATTTGATGGCATGAAATGAATAGTTTGGATATTAAAGTAAATGCTTTTGGCCGAGAATTAATTATGTTGGATTCGAAAATACAGAAGTTGGATTTCTTATGGGGAATGATTAGATTGTCCGCAAACTAATTTTCAAAACAGATACTATGATACAATCTGACACGATATGATCCCAAAACAATTACAAATAGAATTATGTTTCCTATCTTTAGTCTTTGAGATAAAGTTGATTTTATTTTAAGAAGAATTAGTAAAGGTATTTCATACTTGAGCAAAACACTATTGAGATAGAAATAAATATACCAAATGATTTCCTAAATCAAATTAAAGGTCACACATCTCTAATCATTGTAGTAAAACTTGTAAATCCCTCACACACATCTTTTGACACAATAAATTGATAAATAAAACTTAATAAAAGTATTTCCAAAATATATGACACCATATTCCTTCACAACTAGTTATAAACAAAACTATGTCAAATTGTTATTAGAAACTAAATACTTAATTAAAATAATATATTTTAAAACAGAATCCCTTTTAAATTGATTAGGAAATTAAGTCTGGTATAACACCAAAGTAGCCAGAACCTGAATCCAATTGAGGGATAATGGGTTAATCGTTAGTTTAGTTTTAACGCGTAAGTTCGTTCACCAGGTGATCAGTCAGATTATCAGGGACCAGTAGACGACTACTATCCCGTTGACGAGGCATTTGACGGAGGCGAGGACTTTGCTGACGTCCCAGAGGAGTAGTCTTCTTAGCCCGTTATCTCAGGTGTGGATGCCTATCAGATTTGAACTTCTTTAGATTAGAAAAACATATTTCGTGCATAAACTTTTGAAAATCGAACTTGCATAACTGCATTTAATTGAGAAGTAGAGTAAAGCACTTGTTTTAATAAATGTTAATGAGTAGATTTAAAAGTAATATTTATTTACCAAGTACCGATCGCACGGTTTGCAAAGACTAGCGAAGTCCTTCACAGGACGGAACTTGGCACATCATATGGCATGGCTCAGGATAGCGAGACCGAGTGGGATATGTTCGTTTTGCTCGGGATCTCCATTATTGGGAGATTGCACCCCAGCGTTTTGCCGGTGGTCTCCTCATGATAGCGATCACGAGCAACGCGATCTGACGACCACTCTGCAGACCGACTGCTAGGCGGTTCTGCGGTCACAAGATATATTTATATGTATAGTTGCGTAGTATTTCTATTGATTAGATGACTTGGACAGTGGAGTTATTTACAGGCACTACCCGGGTCTGTTCCCCGGGACAGGTGATCACGGTACCGCGAGTTACTTAGTTCATATAGCTGAGTGAGCGAGACGATAGTTTACTATCCGGGTCTGTCTCCGGGAATGTCTCACATCAGTACACACACATATGAACGGGAACGGTAGATGTCTAGGTTACTTATATTTTAGTCCGCCCTAGTGGCGAAGGTCCATTTCATCAGGTATTGTGAGGTTGAGATTTCCACATATTAGCTTAGGCGCCTGTCAGTGGTGCTGGAAGCATAGTACCTGTCAGTGGTACAGTTATATTACCCTAAAAGTGGATATAAATGAGTGGTGGGGTTTTTTATCTCTCGTATGTTATATAGTATGATTATTCCACAGATTTTCTCTTTTATTTGGCATGCTAGATTGTCATTGTTATAAAGTTAAGTTTCTTTAAATGATTGCAAGAATTGTTAAAAGTTCACACTTGATTTCTTAACTAGTCTTTAGAAGAGATAATTTTGTTTAGGCTCACTCTATTACCGCACTGAGTATTCACATACTCATTCCACAATACTTTGATTTGTGGAGACAGGTACAGGTCTGACTGAAGATGGTGATCCAGCGTTAGAGACCCAGACCCAGTTACCACAGGATGATGCCACTTTTGTTTAGATAGCAGTGTTTCTTTCCTTATTTTGTTTGGTTGGAAAATTTTGTTGTAAATAAGTTAAGACCAGCCCTCCAATATTATGAAACCTATTATCATTATTAGTTTGTGGCATTATACTTGTGTTTGTGATTTGCTATACTTGATTACTTGTATTTAGCCTTTCGTGTGCTTGGAATTAAATCAGTACACGTGGCGAGGTTGTCCTTCCCGGACACAGTTGGTTCGGGGTGTGACAGTATTGTACCAGTAAAAGCATATTATTAGATTGGGAAGTACTTGTGATCAAAACGGAAACGAAATTGTTAGCTTGGGAAATGAATTAAACAAACAAAAAGTTCAGGTACTAGTAACGTAATCCCAATTTTAATTGTCATTCCCTCAGCATTGAATATGATACTCAGCATATTATCAAGCACAAAGCATTCCTAATACCAACACTATGGTTGAACCGTTGAAGAACTAATATCCTAAATAAGTTAATTATTTATAACTTACTGTATTTTTGAGCGTGTATTTTGCATGATTAATAAGAATCTTTTTTTATCTATAACTTACTGTATGGTCGAAGAACCAATTTTGTTAATTGAGACAAACAAGTTATTCCATAATTAATAAGAATATATATATATTTTTTTGCAATATCAAAATCGTTTAAAGAAGTAGTTCTATTGAGCATCATGTGTAGTTTCTTTACAAGAAGTTTGACAGTGAGTTACATCAATTAATGCCCATTTATCTTAATCTATAAATATCTTTGTTGTGTACCAGTAAACTGATATCCACGCCCCTTTTTATCTAAATGAAGAGGTATGGCCCTTTAAGTGTGACGGTCCAAAGGGGACTTGCACAAAGCCACATACATGGCCGATGCTGGTACGTAACATGGAGGGGTAGTATTGGATCAGCTTGTACTGCATCAGCCACAATTCAGCAAAGAAATAGATCATATGCTCCAACTACAGATAAACAAAAGATCATTAGAATCCAATTATATGAAAAAAAATTCCGTAACTATAGGACAGTAAGAATTGCAAGGCCTAAGAGGAGATGGAAGATAGACATACGTACCAGAGCAAGAGGAGACGAAATACTTGAGGAATAACGTGACCTGAGCGAGAGATCGAGCAAGGAAATGAAAGGTCATAGACTGGAAGAGAGGGCATTTTCTTCCAAATATTGTACAGTTCATTATTTTGTTAAAAAATATTGTTAAAATATATAAAATGATTAAAAAGGATTTATATCTATATTTTTGAGATGTTTAAAGGGGTTATATCTAAATTTGAAGTTTAGAGGGGGTTATTTCTAATTGGAGATGTTTCAAGGGGGTTATATCTAATTTTGTCAAATTATTATAATATACAACACAATTTAGCACAGAATGTTTGTTCTCAGAAAATCCCAACTGGAAGACAAGGTTCCTGCTCTGGCCTGTGGCAGTCTCCAGTGCTCCTTCAAGGCTTCAACTTCAATCCGCTAAGCTAAGCGCCTCTCAAGCTCTCTTTCTCTTAGCAACGCCTTTTACTTTCCCCGATTACTTCTCTCTCGCACCGTGAAAAGGTGCCATTTTTGAGGGAAGACAAAAAGGCGCTGTATCAATTCCTCACACCTCTTCCCTACCTAGGGTAAGGAAACAAACCATCCCAAATTTATCCCCACCTAACCTAATTTGCGCTCTCTATTTCACTTTTTTTTTTCTATTTATATTTCTGTTTCCTTTCTTGTACTAGGTTATTATAAGAAAAAGTTCCTTCGACCCACTAATTTCTCATCTCAGTGCGATTATTTCTCTTTTCTAGTTTCGATTTTCTGTAATTTAGTCACAGAATAAACAATATTTCGCCAACCCTTCCATATTTATTGTACTGTGTTGAAATCTTTCCTTGTGCAAGTGTTAGGTCTTACTAGGGTTTCTGACGAACTGTTGTTTATTATTTGGAAAAAAATCTTATCCAAAGATTTCAATTTTATTGCGCCGCTGTATTTCTCTCATATATTCAGCAGCCGTTCTCCCTTCTGTCCAATTTGTGTGTAAAATTTGAACTTACTAATTCTCCATGCCTATCAAATCTTCTCTCCAAACCAACGGTTCCATGTCTCTACAATCGATCGAGAAGAAGAAGCATACTTGGTTCTTGCCAATTACTAATTCCGAGCTTGCAATTCACCAAGACCCATACGACAAAACCAACAATTTGTTAACATGGAATCTCCAAGATGCCTTTTTCCCTCCGACCGGCCTCTTTGCGAGTGTAAGTCAAATTGGATGCCAAACTATTGGAGCTTCAGCCCACACTGGCTTAGTGGAAGAAACTAGCCAATTGGAGCGAGCAAAACAAAAGAAGAGCAGCAAAAAGGGAAAAATGAAGCTGAGAATCAAAGTTGGTAACCCCCATTTGAGGAGACTGATTAGTGGGGCTGTTGCTGGGGCACTGTCGAGGACAGCAGTGGCTCCTTTGGAGACGATTCGGACTCATCTAATGGTGGGAAGCAATGGAAACTCTACAATGGAGGTGTTTCAGTCTATTATGAGCACCGAGGGTTGGACGGGGCTTTTCAGGGGCAATTTTGTCAATGTCATCCGAGTTGCTCCTAGCAAAGCTATAGAGGTTTGTTGGTTTTGTTTCTATTCGTTGGCAAATTAAACTCATTACCTCTCAATTTCAAAGTAACATGATTTTCATTACGATGATAATCTGATGGAAATGTATAATCTATTAATAGTTTGCAATTTTGTACTTAACGAATGGCCAGAGTGCTTGTACACTCCAAAAGTCATATGGAAATCAGATGAGAAGATTTAGTTCGTGCAAAATAAATAATCATTAAGTATTATATAATAATTTCAGTTGGACTTATCCTTGGTTTTGCTAGGTTTACTTGCAATTAAGCCACAAAATGTTTGTTTTTGGCCTCCTGGTATTTGAATAGTAGGTCTTATTTGCCAGTTGGCTATTGTCACAATAAATTGGTTGTATTATGCATTTATGCCACCAAATAGATTAAAAGAACCTCTGAATTGATTATTATCTTATGTTTTATTTATGCAGTTATTTGCATTTGATACGGCAAACAAATTCTTGACAGGGGAGAAAGGAGAAGCACCAAAATTACCAGTCCCTTCTTCCCTTGTGGCTGGTGCTTTAGCTGGTGTCAGTTCAACTCTATGCACTTATCCTTTGGAGTTGATTAAAACCCGACTGACTATTCAGGTCTGTCTGTAAGATATTGTCTGATTTTAAAAATTGCACATTTCAGATCAGGTGGTCTCAAAATCGACAATTGTATTGTAGAAATATACCCAACTGGCACTGATGTTATATATTTGTATGAATGGAGTTAACAAAATTTAAGGTTTAGTTGGGTCAAATCATTCAGTTATGGCAAGTAAAGATTTGACGATGTATGTTCTCATGTCAGCTGGGGCCTGTGGAGCGTTTTCCTTTTCAGTCTTTGGGGTGACCATGATTAGGTGTAGTTGGTGTTTGGTTCAAAGCTGAATATCAGTCAGTGAATCTGTATGTTTTGTGGTTCGAGTGGGTTATGTAGGTGGTTGATAAGGTCAGATCAAATTGTAAGATTTTGCTACATCTCAGTATGCTGCTCAAATTCTATTTTTAGAAATAAAAGTAAGCCGAAGAATATTTGGTGGTATGGGACTACAATGACTTAACATAAGACTCATGTTGTACGAAGCTCTTTTTCTTGTTTTTCCTTTTCTCACCATTGGTTTTGTTGTATTTTATTGTGCAGAGAGATGTTTATGAAAATTTCTTGCATGCATTCGTCAAGATAGTGCGTGAAGAAGGCCCCACAGAGCTATACAGAGGCCTCACACCAAGTCTAATAGGTGTAATCCCATATGCAGCCACAAATTACTTTGCATATGACACTCTTAAAAAGCTTTACCGTAAGACCTCCAAAAAGCAAGAAATTAGTAATGTTGCAACTCTTCTGATCGGTTCAGCAGCTGGAGCGATTTCGAGTACTGCGACTTTTCCTCTTGAGGTGGCACGAAAGCACATGCAGGTAGGTTGTGCATTTTATGAAGTTGAATTTATTTTGTAAAACTGTGAATCAAAATGGGCGGTGTCGATAAAGTGGGCTTATTGGAATATTTCAAGTATTCAGTGTTGTTAAGCAGCTAAAATAAAATATTTTGATGTATCATATACTATAAAGCCTTTAGTTAATAGTTTTTACTTACTGCGTTTGTTTGATTTGTTCTTTTCGGCCAACCTGAAGAGTGAAAAGTAGCAATAATATAGATATCTTTTTCAACTCCTAAATGCAGGTTGGTGCAGTTGGAGGCAGACAAGTTTACAAAAACATGCTTCATGCACTTCTGAGTATTCTGGAAAAGGAAGGTATCGAGGGATTATACAAGGGGTTGGGGCCAAGTTGCATGAAGCTGGTACCGGCTGCTGGTATCTCTTTCATGTGCTATGAGGCATGCAAGAAGATTTTGGTTGATGAAGAGGACAAATAATGGTTCTATGTGTGAGACCTGTCAAAGATACAGGCTTCTGATATTCTAGAAATTTAGTTGTTTCAGTTTTTTGCCTTGACGTAGTTTTTTTCATTTATTAATTAAGAGATAATATCGGGATACCTATTGTGACCTATCAATTTTGGGTGCTTCTGAATCTTCATAAAATTAAACATTAATTTATTTTGCTTGGTGCTACCACCAATTTGTTATTCCTACATTATTTATTTTAGATAGTAGCGTTAATTAGTTGGTGGTTTGCTAGGATACATGATCCAGTAGTTGTTTATTTTAGAGATACTGAAATGAAATTGAAGGGTTTGGCACCGTACTGTCCTGGTATAAGGTCACTAAAATAGTGTAAAACAATTTTGTGTTCTTAGTTTAGGGTTTATGTCGCTGGCGTCGCTCTTACTAAAAGAAATTTAATCGCCAATATCAATTTGTTAATGCATTTTGTTCTCACACGTTGATCTACTACATTTATCAGTATCCAGGATGATGCTGAACGTCACTTTATATGCTTAAAAAGAGTAATTTAATGAACACAAGATCGTTGTGCCCACTTAAAAATAGACAAGGTGAAGTGCATTAACTTCAATATCAAAACATACACGCTTTCAGCATATGTTGAAATTACATTATATATGCTTGATACCCTGTTATATAAAGAATAAACTCAAATGACAAAAGCATAAATTTAATTCCTTATGTACTTCCAAAAGGGACAGATATAGCTTAAAGGACCTGAAAGACTTCTTAACCTTACCATAATCAATATGAACAAAATTCATTTCAACACAACTACAAGTCTACAAGCATGCATCGGATTTAACGCCACAAGTGGTGCATTAACACAACTAGCCAATACACACCAGCAACAGCACAAAGGAGCTCAATTCTGGCAAAGATAACCTCACCAGGAGTTAGACAATACAACCATACCCATATCCTATTATAGGAAGCCCCCTATGATAGGAAACCCCCAAGACAAACTAATAACAATAGTAAAAAAATTGTAGAAAGCTACATAACAAAAATTGAAAACATAAAAGTTTTATTTTATTTCATTTTTTTTTTTAACTTTGCGCCTCAGCATCAGCAGCCTCCCTCTCTTGTGCACTCTTGGCCATCAGTTCATCAAAATTCTCTGTTTTACCAAGCGTAATCTCAATCTGGCCAATTATGGTCACAACAAAATAATTAAAAAATACAAGATCAGTTACAAAATTTATATGTAAACAGTAATGAAAAACTCAATGAGATGTGAGTAGGTAATACTGGTCTAACCTTTGCCTTCTGAATTGGTCTCACTCTTTCATCCTTAATTTCAACAGTTGAGGTCATTATCTCTGTTTTACAATTTACAAAGAGGTGGAGGATCAAACATTAATGTTTAAGCGAAGAATTAAATGACTATGGAATGTAGAGGGGAAGCTTACTTCTTTCAATGGCAAAACCATTGTTCTTCAGAATCTCTGCCACCGACACAACAGTTGCAATGGCTGAATGAAAATAATACAAAGAAAGTTAGATTATGTTACATTGTTAGTATGACGACTAGTCAAGCACCTTGTTAGACAAATATACATCAAAACAGTATAACTCATTTTTGCTTATGTACTCATCAAAACAGTACAGTTAATTATATGCACAATCACTAGATCTATCTAACACTTCATCAATGCTACTTTAAAATACCATCAGTAAACACAACACAGGAACTTTTGAAAATGCATATTTTAAACAAAAATTAAAAATAAGCTACATACCCATTCCAAGAGCAGAAAGCTCAACTTCAGCATATTGTTGCATATACCTCTGCAATAAAAATTGAGAAAACCAAACCAGAAATTACAAACACAAACAATTGAAATAATGGTTCCAGTAACAACAAATAAGTAACAAGCCCTATCAAGTCCTAATCCCAGACAAACTAAAAAACACAAACCTCCAACCAAAAGCCCTAGAGCTTGTACGACACTAAGATAAAGAGAGATTGCAAGACCTTAGCGAGGTTGACGTAGAAGAAGAGAGGCTTCTTGGTGTTGGAGACCTGAATCCGATTCTTCTTCTGCGATTCAGCGATGTTCATTTTATTGACCCCGTCTGTAATCGCCTCCATTACTAGTTTTCTTCGCTCGGCGACGCGTCGGAGCTGAGTACGGATAAACCCTAACCCTAGCAACCCCTGATGAATTAATGAGGTTCAGCGGAGGAGATGGAATTATGGAAAAAGAAATACCTCAACGGGCGGGTTTTGTTATATAATTCGGCCGGGTGGAATAGTAGCACAAGATCCGACCCGCTTTGGAGGGACAATGGTTTGGAAAATGAAGAAGGTGTGACTCTGTGAGTTTGGACCCCGTTAGGCCTAGTTTAGCATGGATCCATCAGGCCCACATAGAATGTTTTCATTCTGGCCTATCATAGTGCTCAACTGCAAAAAAGTTTAACTGGTCCTAATTTTTTCTATCAATTTAGTCCTTTGCTTCTGTAGAGTGTAGAAAAATCAAATTGGTGTCTGGTATTTCAACTCCATCAAGTCAATCTTTTTGAAAAGAAAAAATTAAATTAATATATTAAATTCTCTCAAGATAAATTGTTCCTTGAATTTTGTTTTGAAAAACAATAAATGGCTAAGTTGGTGCAAATATAAGTTTAGAAACCGAGTTAGTTATCTTTTCAACTTAGCCAATGTGGCTTTGTTTCAAAAATTTAGAGACCAACCTAGTGCAAACCAAATTTAATTTTAAAAAAAAAATCTAAAATTTTAAGGAATCTAAATTTATTAATTTACCAAACAAATTTCAAGTTCTCTTTGCATAATCACAAATAAAGTTATAAAAAAAAAAAGCTCTCTTCTTAATTAAGTCACAGTTTGTTTAGGTCCTGATCTTATTACTTTTCATTAATAATTTGTATGCGAAGATAACCATTACTCCCGAAAGTTGCTCTCTCCTATTAATTAATCATTCATTATTTAGATAAGCACCGGAATTGTTTTTCCAAGAACATATATACCCTAAACACACCCAAGCTACTTTCAAGTAGCCAAGTTTGTTAATCTTGTGCTGCCCTTTCTTGCGGAAACAAGTCAAATTTATTAAACGTAGTCTTCAAGTGAAATGTGTATCAAAAGATGGATCGATACCAATTTATTATCCTGTTGCGTGTATCAAAATTGCGTGTACAAAATTTAAATGTCCAGATTTTTGCTTTCCGAACGCAGTATTTGGAATAGCTCGCAATGCAGGCGGAGCTATTTTACACAATCCGGATTCGCTGTTGCGCGACACGCGGTGTGGCGCACTACGAGCCGTCTGATCTTGATCGGACGGTTCACTTTTTACGGGCCTACCAATCTAGGTTACATGCACGGGGCTCCCTTGTCCATTGGATCTTAATCAAACGGCCAGCATACGCGCGGCAGCGGATCTCAATTTCTATTTTACAATATCAGTTTAGCTTTACTAATCTAGTATATTTAATGGTTGATGGGTTGCATTTTGTATTTACTTTATATAGGATGAAGAGATCTTTCGACAATGAATTAATTATTTATATAGCTTGATAACTAATAATAATAATTTTTAATTTTAAGTCCGACATTTTGAACGTGATATATATATATATATATATATATATATATATATATATATATATATATATATATATATATATATATATATATATATATATATAATGCAAATAACAAAATAAAAAATAAATAAGCAAATGTATCAAAAATATCAGTTCTGCAATGATTCAGATTTAATGATTTTTTATGTAGTATCAAATAGCATTAAAACTGTGCATAACTTGACTTACTATTAATTATTAGATGAACAACACTTCTATAATTTTTTAAAATATTTTCTGAACTTTTGTTTTAAATTAATTTGATTTTTTTTTCAAATTATCAAATCAATTATTATGCATAAGTTGTCTTTTAAAAATTCATGCTATTATTTGGAAGAGCTTTTATTCCATTCAAATTAATGTACAAACTTCACGAAGGTGGAGTTGTTTTTTAAGGGATTGTTAGGATGTCATTGTCTCGCCATGGTTAGTGCATGCTTTCAGGGGTGTTTGGCATGTATGAGTTTAGTCTTACTTTTTAGGTTAGTAATCTAACTTGTTCACCTACAATTGTCAAACGAGTTTAGTACTCACGTTAAAGCTAAAATTTACTAATTTCATCTCAAATACTAATCCTAAAAACACTACTAACTTTAATCCATAACCCCACTAACTTAGTGTTGTCAAACGCCACCTAGAACGGTCATTCTTTGCTGGTAACGGTTAGAGTACAAGTTGGGACGGTAGGGTCCCTGTTTTTGGCTCTTGCTTTAGCACATTGTCGTCTGGCCAAGAGATTATCAACATCACAACTTGTCATTAACGGATGTTTTCCATTTTAAGTATATGCCATTACACTTACACACCTATAAACTATAGTTATGTCTGCAACTCTGCATACACAGAAATAAGTGTCCTGTTCTTCAATTTCGGATAAATAAATAATTGTGCTATTCAACTCACAAACAAGGGAAAGAACTATTGATCTAAAATAACTCAGCAAGGACCACAATACAAATTGCTAGCTTTTTATCATGGCAATTTACATGCATGTTTAATAAGTTTATTGGATAACATAGATTTGTCTATAGGTGGCAACCTTGGAATCCTTTCCAGGTTCCTTTTGGGTCAAATAACTTTTATAAGAATTAAGTTTCACGTTGTAACGGCCCATTTTTAGTTTTAAGTCAATGTTGCTTATTGAGGTTAATAATTACTAGATAGAATAAGGTTTCTTGCTGAAAGTGTTTTTATTAGGTTCAAATTTGGTAAGTTTGGTAGGTTTGGTTTAAATTTGCATTTGTATTGGGATATACTGATATAGGTCTATTCAGGCCGAGTGGAGGCAGAGGTGGCGCTCAAGTTGGTTGGGCCAGATTTGTTTTGGATTATTTTGGATATGAATCTCTTCATATTCATATTTCGTTTTTTTCTTTTTTCTTTTTGTTGGGGTTGTTGAGGTTTATTTAAGACTATCAGATTTGGGATACATTAGGCTGAAGTTTTTTTTTTTTTTTTTTTGTGTCTCGGACCACATAGTTTGAATTCATTTTAATGCCATATCAATTGGTTAGTGACTCCAAACTGTTTAAGATTAGCGCCATGAAAATCTACTAACTAGTGATTTTTCTTATTCGAACCCACGCATTATTAATTATTTATTAGTTAGGTTCCGATAATGAACTTATCGTGTTGATTTGAACTTTTAGAATAGTCGACGCTAAATTTTATTGAAAATTTGAAATAACATAACGATAAAAGTAGTAATTATTTCAAACATATCTTTACGGTTTACCTATCTAAATGAGACAATATTTTGAGATAGTCGCTATTCTAAGGCTCTAAGCTGGATCTATTTTAAAACGTGTAAAATAGTTGAACTTCTTGGTGTTTTCTCACAACTTGGATCTATTTTATGGAAAAAAAAGTATAAATATAACTGTATATTAATTGATCTACAATTTGTCATCTCACCTGGGCCAGGTCTACACTATTTTGATCTATAAATTTATTATGATGATCTACAATTTGTCATCTCGAGGTGGCGACTATAATACGTGGGGCTGCTTGAATAGTAATTTTATTTGCAATTTTTTCATCAGAAAATTAGTCTCAAATTTATGAAATTCAATTTAACGTATGATCCAGTTTATATAATGATAAAAATATTAGATTTGATCCCGAAAAAGCCAAGAACCCAATTTTATGGAGTTGAAATTAACGGCTGGTCTTAGCTGAAAAATTATGTAAATAAATTTATGTTTTTTTTTTTAGAGAACCAAGATAGCGACTATCTAGAAAATAACTAAATTTATGTTGCATATTGAGATTAATGTAAGTCTTGGGGTTATCCATGTTTGATCGCTTCAATTCTGTGTCATTTCCAGCAATAGCTTCCTTAATTTGTACGAAGTGGATGCATGCTTCACGAGGCCACTGGTGTCTTGGAGATTTTTGCACTTGGTCTGGTTCAACTGGTTGACTTTGCAAATGAGTATAAAAAAATAATTTATAAATTAATGAATATTTGATCTAAATAATAATATAAGTAATATACGAAACTAGCTAAATAGTTTCTAGAATATTTTCAGTTCAAATTTCAATTAATTCATATCGTGGAGAGGTAATATATTAACAATTATTTTATACAAGAATCACACAAATTCATAAATAAGCTTTAAAATAAAGAATATACACATAAAATATATTATAGATTGTAGATTGCGTGTATAGTAAATTTAACATAATTTGAAAATTATTTGGTCACTGATCAAATGTCAATGAAACTGAATTGATAATTTTTTAGACTAGTTGAATAATGGTCAATTTATTTTCAAATTAAATTCAATTTGAAACACAGTCTATCTAATCTAATAAAATATATAAAATAGAAGAGGGGCCGCTTGATAATGACTTATCTTCACAATAAATTTTCAAATCAAATCAAAAGATTGAAATGTAAAAGTAATTTTACATGTAAGTTAGATAAATGGGTAAAATATCCTTAAATTCCATGTAACTTGAGTATCGTTTGGCAATGTGTGTATATATCAACAAACCGTCAATTTTCAGAAGATTGAAAAATTCGAATTACATAATGTACAATAAATATATACTTTCTCTTATCATTTTTATAGGCATGATGTCACATTCCGTACCGACGGGTCGCGGGGCGCGAAGTGGAACGGTATCTTATACATCTATTCGATGTTCCGTCAACATACGCTGCAACAAAAAAATAAATAAAACTTAGTAACCGGTTATTTAACAACGTACTTCTTTATAATTAATTAATATAGCAAAATTTAATAAGATCTGATTTTTTTAAATATCAGTAATCGATTATTCAACGACACAATTTCTCTAAAATTAAATTAAATTTATAAATTTAAAAATCTGACTTATTGAATTTTGCTATATTAATTAATTATAGAGAAACTGCGTTGTTGAATAATCGGTTACTGAGATTTGTATAGCTGATTCTGTTAGTTTTTTTTGCGATGTAGGTTGACGGGTCGTCAGATGGATGCATAAGATAACATTATTTTTCACGCCCTGCGACCATCGGTGTGAGGTGTGACACATCTAAAGCACATTCTGACCAGTTCTGTCGGTCAAACTCATTAAAGTAATATAATTATTCACGTGGAGCATCAAAGTACGAATCACGAATTCGTGTCGGATACGTATTAAATACGGGATGCGGTATATTTTAGAAGTATTCGGTAACATAGATAGGGGTGCCTAACGTGGTAAGTGGCAACGGAACAAGGTGTTCCATTTGCCGTGCCACTAACGAAACGACACAATTTTGATGTTCTGTTTGCCGTTCTATTTACCATTTCATTAAACGACATGTACAAAATACACGATTTCAATAAACGGCATGTTCTATTCCGTTCCACTACCCATTTCGTTTGCCATTCCGTTATCGAAACGTCACAATTTTCGCTGTCACTTACCGGTAACGTACCGACGAAACGGCTGCCGTTGACACCCCTAAACATAGACGAGAGGAAACCCTATCCATTTTTGCGCATAAAAGGAAAAAAAGTCACACATGAATCTTGACGAAAAGAAACGCCACTGTACTTAATTCCTCCAAACTTTTAGAAGTATGGACTGCACTAATAGAACCTTAATCTTCTATCAAACAACACTTAAAATTATTATTATTATTATTATTTATTACTCCAACTAGGTCGGCAACTTATTAGTTACTTATTTAGAAGCCAACTGATAGATTCCCACTAATAGATCAGTATCAATCCTATTTAATTGGCTGTTAGCAAGTATATTCATGCACGTCAAGGGTTTCCCCCAATCATATGGCAGTCTAGCATACTCAATTTTATCTCTAACTATATATTAAAGAGTTCCAAATATAAATATCTATACCAATCATTGACTTTTTTATGAATTAGATACTCAATTTTGTTAAAAAAAAAAACAAATCGAATGTCAAAACTTCCGTGTGTGTGTGTGTGTGGGGGGGGGGGGGGGGGGAGTGGGGGCGATACTAGTGTAGATCTATATACCTGGCAAATTAATCCAAGCTCTGGTCTGGACTATCTTTTCAAAAGATGTTGTTAAAGCAGTATAATACTCAAGTCAAATTCAAATCCGTTTGACGCCAAACCAGGGGCGGGCGATTTAGCATTTCATTGAAAAATACATTAAAAATTTTGGTCTAACTCAAATTATATTACACTTTTGCTCCCCTCGTCTCAAAATATAAAAGTCCACTGCGCTAAGCTTCTGATAGAATTGTCTTTTTAATATGAGACTAAGTGTTCACTTATTAGCGGAGATAAATGAGAGATTTAGAATCTAAAAATTTTCATATAACATTTGATGATTCTCTTACAATCATATTTTCTTTTTTCTTTTTTTTTTCTAAGTTCTAAATTCTAAAATATGCCTGTGGTCTAGTATCTCAGGTGGTAAGAGCACTTGGTTCTCTTCTAAGAGGTCTAGGATTTAAGTCCGTATACTTGCGATAGACTTGGCGAGCCAGCGTAAAAACTTAACCATATATACAAGAAATGACCAGGGTCGGGATATCATTTCTAGCCTATCCCAACTTGTTTGGGATAAAAGGCTTAAGACTAAGACTTCTAAATTCTAAAATACTCTTACATTGTTTATGTAGTCACCACTCAACTACCTAATTAATAACATAATTGTAAGTGTTTCTAGGATCTTAATGTGGAAATAACAAGGATCCAGGGTTACCTACAGCCATTGCTTGTTCTACAGTGACATGGATGAGTTGCTTCACATGAGAGATCTTCTAGTCGGTCTGCACTCCAACGCCAGCGGTTCCTGCAAGAAAGAGGATATTACTAGTCCGATCGGCCTCCCTTACAGTGATGGCGTGCTTCCGGGATGTCGGACTAGACCACGTCTCCCTCAATCTCTATCTTCCTCTCTATTTTGGTGAATAGAGTGATAGGATATGTGTTAGATATTGTTCACCATCAGAACAGAGTATTAAAAGGGTCAGAAATCACTCAGGAGGCGCTATGGGTCGGTGGAATCCAATAGGCGCTGAGATCACTTGTTCTGTCCAGATGCAGTCTCCGTCCTGGCGACCCGCCAGAAACCTGGCAGCCCCCACCAGGAATCCTAACGACCCCGCCAGGATCCTGGTGACCCCGCCAGAAAAGGATTCGAGACTGACTGGCTGAACTTACATTCTCCCACTTGATCTCAGCCTCCACCATATTAAACAATAATCCTTCGTGTTTACGTTATGCTGAATGATAGTGACAAAATACACGAATTATGACAGTAAGTCTTCTTATCGTTACTAATGCTATGACAATTAGTAAATACGAATATTACTTTCCATGTATTACAAATGTACTTTGAAACTCTCAATTCAACCCTTTATGTGATTATCTGTAATTTCTTTATGAATAAACCCAACATTTATTATCGGTCTATCTTTATGATGTAATTCTCAACCGTATGATCAAATATATAATCCATATATGTGCGCACAATCAACATGAGAAAAACATCTATACCTTTATGAAGAGTTTGTTTACAATCGTACGATCAATTTAATTCATAGGACCAATTCCTACAACCCGCTACATGTGTTGAATTCCTTTAGCTGCAGTATATATTCAAAGATCGGTCAGCGTCTATTCTGTGTGAATACAAATAAATGACCACTTGATTCTCCTTAATGCTCTTTCAAAATCAGATCCTTAATGTCGATATATTAACCTCGACTTTTACCTTTATCTTTCTGGACTTGAAAGACCGCAATAGAATCATCACACAGATCCTTAATGGCTTAGATATAGAATTCTAAGCCTCAAAACAAAACTCTTCATCCACCACGGGAGGCAGTCTCAAAACACTCAACAAACTACACTTTATGCTAAAGTAATAAACAATGTCTACTAGATACTTCTGGATGACACAGTCCCACTGACTTACATGTAACCTTAATTCGATTTACAAAATTGACACAGCCAGTTTGTGTACCGAACCTTCAACTTAACAAATTGTTGACACATAAGCACATTATCTTTAGTACCTTAAAGATATATCATTACTTTCTTAGCATTTACTGTAGTCTATTTCCCTTATTATTATGATATCAATTCAAGTATTCCAAATGAAAAAAAGCTATGTTAGTTATTGTGCACAAATCTGAATATATTTTATGTTTTTAAATTGCCAAAACCTTGTAATATTCACTACTTGTTCCTTTTCTGAGTTGTTCTGAGGATATCAATTCAAACTGAATCTATCACCTTGAACGGGTGCTGGACTTGGTGAATAAAAAACAAATAATAAATAAATAAAAGAGCGAAATTTGGGAGTCCAAACATATCATGGGCATGTGCATATAAATTGAATTGAGAGTGCAGCCTTTCTCGTTTTTTTCTTTAATCATATTTTTCTAGTTCAATCTAAAATTTGCTAATTCTCATTCAGTAAAGACAAATTTTAGATTGAACTAGAAAAATATGATTAAAGAAAAAAACGAGAAAGGCTGCACTCTCAATTCAATTTATTCAGTAAAGACAAATTTTATTCTAGCCACTCAATAAAACCACACGATAAAATTTTCAGCTCGGTTGTTAATATTGCTCGTTTCATTTAATTATAATTTAATCGATCATTACAAATGAAAAAAAAAACTAGGAGGAGAATCTGTAGAATGGCAGCCTCCACTGATCGTCAATTAGATAAAGGTGTTCCTGTGCTAACACATAATTATTTTACGCCAGGTGTTGTACTTCTCTGTGTCTTCTTTACTAATTTATAACCATACCATGTACGATGTACCTAATTCGTCTAACCATTTGCGTCTTTGCGACGTTTGCATATTCTGGTTATCTTTTAGTTTCGGTGTTTTTGGACTTTCAAGAGGGACTTGTAACTTATATTTTTGTGGGTCCTTGTAGCAAGCTTGGTTTTTGGTGAGATTTGTTTTCATGGGCAGGCCCCTTTTGCTTATAAACTTGTTAAAACAGTCCCTTTTATTTGTTGTATGCGAGATGTGAGACATCAATAATATGAAACTTATAATCAATAAATTCATGACACCTTGTCCTTGTCAATTTTCTATGGCTTGAGTGCTATACTTTCGGATTCCATTTCCTTGTGCGACGAAATTGAATCTTGTTTAGTGTTTATTAGTTCATGCTCTGATCTTATCTTTTCTTCCTTTCTCTTCACACATAAACCTCTTATCTGGTTCCAAACATCAATCATGCAAAAAATAAAATAAATAAAAAAATCAAATGATTTACTCATATAAAAAGTCAACACTGGAAACTGCCTTGAATTTTATTCGAATAAAATTAAGTCAAGCCAACGATTTGGTTTCATTTACATTTTATCAATATATTATGGCTCCGTTTGGATGGCTTCTTCCCGGAATAAGGAATAAGGAATAACCACTTTTTACCAGTAAATTTATTTTTAACCATCCAAATTTTTCACAAAAGTTACACACTTCCCAATAAATTTCTTCCCTTCTTCCTTCTTCCTACCTTATTCTCAACGCATCCAAACGGAACCTATATGATAGGTAGTTCAGTTGCTTGTTATCTCTCTAAAGCTGGAAAAGAAAAAATATATATATATATGTCAAAAAATATCGAACAAAACTCTAACAACTCAAAGATGGAATTAAATAGCATTCAAGAGTATGTGGCGCCAACTCATCTATAGCATGCATATCTTCACATAAAAGGTGTTCATGAAACATGCCAGCCAAAAATACCACATATCTATAATTATTTATAGAATATACTGAACAATTATTTTATTTTAATATGCAATCGGGAAAGTACATATTATAAATAAATTATTCGTTGCTTTGTCATCATTCAAATCAATTAACCAACTTGCTATCCATGATTCAAGGTGTCGAACCCCAAATGGAAATTCACGCATAATTCAAACAAACTATAGCAACTATTTTTCAACTCATTAGTTAAATAGAGTTGGATCATGCCAACAAGTTACGTCTGGTTTTATTAATCAACTTGCAAGATTCAGCAATTATTCCTTCTGAGACAATTTTTGGTTAGAAATTCATACAAATTTTTTTTTGGGGTTTCAAATATGTTATATCTTTCACTTAATGTATTACTCTTTGTCACCAGAAAGAAATTCATACAAATTATCGGTGGCTTATGGTATAATTCTTAGAGCAAAATAATTATCCCAAAATCTAGGTCAAAACCAAGAATACTCCGGCAAAATGTTGATATTATATGCATGCAAGTGCTGGCAAGCTCCAGTCCTCTTCTGTTAGTGGATCTTCATAACACTCACTTCTATTATATTTTACACAAATCTGATCTGATATTGATGTACTAATCACAAATATCTAATTGATGGTTCAGTTTCAGTGTATAATAATTGATTTCTTTATTCAATCCTAATTATGACCATATTTTATTATAAGCAAAACTTTTGACATATCGTCTCACATTATACTCTCACAGTGACAGATGACAATATGATCTATACATAGTATACTCAGACGAATGTTAACATTAGGTGCATTCTATCTTGAATTTTCCTAATCTAAATTTTTATCTGCTTAAAAACTTGTGACAAATGCTAGACTAAATCTGAGGTAAGGTTCTGGCCTAGTATATAAAGGAAGAAAAAATACATTTTGTCGCTGGCACAAGTTGTCGAATTTCTCCGTAAATCATGTGTGCACTTTAAATGTATCTAGCACGAGAGATTTTCTTCAAGATAAATTGAATTAAGTCTCTCAACTTATTTTTAAATTAAATGTCTATAAAAGATCCTCCAACCGAATTTCGAACATACAACTTCTTACTTGAGATGCATTGCTCTTTGTCACTAGACCAAGAGCTGGTTCTGACACGAGAGATTTTTCGATAAATCGAAGAGTCAATTTGATCCAAATCATTGGTTTAAATAGCAGTAGTATTTTGGACATAACTTTCGCATACGAACTCCGATTTACATGATTCAAAGTTCTATGGAAAGTTTACAAAATTGGCCACAATTTTTATGTTTTGAATATTTTCAAACTCTTAAAATTTAATAGTCAAATATGCATAGAAAATAAATATAATTTTAATTAGTGTTAATTAGTTGCTTGAAATTATTTTAATTTTTTATTTTAGACTAAACTAGACCTTCAAAATACACTTGTGTGTGCAAATCTGCTATGATCCGATAGCGGCCGCTAAATACCCGCTATCCGCTATGATATTAGCATGTCCGCTACGAATCCGCTATCCGCTATTTAAACCTTTGATCCGAATCTTATTCTCATTCTATTTACATAATTCGCAATAAATTTAAATGAGTTATTAAAAAAGATTACATAATCTACCACAGAAACTCACAAAGTATATCCTCTCTTTTAAGATTTTAATGGAATTACGCGAATCATGACTATTATCTCTTTACTTGAACTTTCTATGACAAAATTTAGATGAAGTTGCTTAAATAAATATTCTCATTGCCATAGAAAATCTTAAAAAAGCAATTTTAATCGAGAAACAGAATCAATTCTCCAATAAATCGCGAAAGTGGACATCCACAAGAATATCATCCAAGCCATCCAATTTATTATTCCACATATCCCTCTCTCTGCGTCCTTCTCTTCTCTACTCTTAACGTCTCTCATCTCCCTTCCATTCCCTACCCATGGTGCCTGTCCTCTCCTCTCCCTTCTCTCGCCTTTGCTTCTGTTCTCTCCTGATTTCTCTTCGACTCCACCTTTCTTTCCCTATCATAGTCTCACTTTCTTTCGCCCACCATGTGAACTCTCATTTGCTTTCTCAAATATGAACAAATACAATCACAAAATGAGCATAATAGCATATACAAAGTTAAGATGAAATAAAAAGATCAAAGCGTACTGATACAAGAACAAAGTAAATATATATAACAAACAAATTGATCAGATTAAACAAACAAAATGAACACATAAAACAAACAGAGCAAATTCATACACAAAGATAAAATAAACATATATACACGAAAAAATATATACAATAAACAAAATGAATATACACAAAAATAAAATGAACATTTATACATATTTGTTAAATAAGAAATAAATGGCCATATTAAACATATAAATTAAACACACATAACAACATAGTTAACAGATAAAATAAATAAAGTGAACATATATAAAAATAACTAAATAAGAAATAAGATGAACATATTGATCGAACAAAACGATCACATAATAAAACAGATTGAACAGATACAACAAAAAATGAACAAATATTAAAATTAGCTGAATAAAAAATAAAGTGAATAGACATAACAAACAAAGTCAACACATATAACAACAAAAATGAACAGATATAAAATAAACAAAATAACAAAATAAAATGAGATAAAAGGGCCAATGAGAAATAAAAATAAATAAAGATGGTATATAAATTAAGGAGCACTAAGGAGAGAGAGGAAAGGAGAATAAAGATCTGTAGAGGGAGGCATGCCCTATGGGAGGAAGCAGAGGGGAAAGATCACAAAGGAAAGGAGGACCCTGGATGGATGGTAAATAGTAAATTCCAATAAACCGAGTCATTTAACCACGTGCAAACAGCAAACTGCGTAGGACTTCAAGTGGGGCCCAATACTTGGCCCACACATGTCCAACTTGCGATAGAAAGATACCTCCTCTATTTAAACCTGTCTCCAGAGTCCAGACCCACTCAACGATACTTATTGATCATTTTATTATTTTCCTCTCAGCAATACTTTGCCTAGCCAGAATATGTAGAAAAGGAAAGCAGAAAAAGAATAATAACAGTAATGGAGAGTAGAAACAACATCGATGGTGCCTTGCCTTTGACATCTCTTAACCACATTTCTGTCATGTGTCAATCAGTCGAAAAGTCGCTTGATTTCTACCAGAATGTTCTCGGCTTCTATCCAGTTAGGCGCCCCGGCTCCTTGAATTTTGATGGAGCTTGGTATGCTTTTCAGTTTTAATTTCTTTTTTGAAAAAAATTAAGTTGCCATTGCTGATTTATACACAACCTATATTAGGCAGAGTAAAAACTAAAATGGATTATTAATTCCAGCAACAATTGCATTTAAAATCAAAAGAAGCAACATTAGTGGCTAGAGCTTTATACAGCCATGGAAAGGAAGGTACAATTTAATGGGGAACAGGAGCGGTATGTTACTAAGTTACATATAGAGACATGTACTACACCAAAAGAGTATATATATATAGGAGAAAGTTTAATATGCACCATAGTTAGAAAAAGGGGGGCATGTTGGAGACACGAAAGATTTTTTTGTTTACTGGAATAATTTTACTTCTGCTTTTATTGAAGTGGCAAGTGGCAACATTACAGGAACGATTTCTTGCGCATTTTGACAGATATTGACTTTTTACATATGTATCCGGATAAAAGCTTTTCATTTTTTATACGTGCTTTCTGTACTGCAAACCAGGTCACAAATGAAAACTTACAAGAATTAAGGTTGTATACATTCAAAGCAACGTCCCGCATGGTTATTTACACGAGGAAAGAAAAGACAAGTCATGAAGGGGAAAAGGGGGAAGTTGTTAATTTGCATTTTTCAATTTAGGAAAAAGTCTAGGTGGCATGGGAACTCTTATCGATATAGTACCTAATTAGACACCTTGCACTGAGTATTGAAGATAAAATATTGTCTCGATCTTGGCAAATGGCAGGTTATTCAATTATGGTATCGGCATTCACCTCTTGAAATCACATGATCACGAGAATTTGCCAAAGAAGAGAGAGATTAATCCTAAAGATAACCATATTTCTTTCCAGGTAATAAAAATGATTTCTCAATTCTTTTTCAATGTGCACTCATTACATAAATAGTTTTAAGCAATATGATTGGAATACTTGTATCAGAACTCAGAAGTTCAGAACTTGAAACAGCATCGAATTAGCTGTTTCCTTTTTAGTAAGAAAGAGGTAGACCTTCACTATCTTAACTCTTAAGTTGCCTAGGATGAATATTTTGATTTATTATAGAGAGTTTGTCACGTTAGGAGGGACAAAAAACAATATAAAATATTCAGTGTCATAATCTATTACCTAATCCCAGAAAGAAAATGAAAAAAAAAAATGGAAGGGGGAAGCAGTAATTTACTGTACTTTCCTACTGAACTCTTATGATTGGATCGAAGCTATTAATTAGTTAAATCAAATAATAACAACTATAAAAAATATCTAATTATTGGTTCCTACTATTGCCTCTTCTGTTGCATCTCAATTCCAGTTATTCTTCATGTAATTACCTTATTTTTTTTTTCCCAGTCTATTAATCTTAGAATGCGTTTCAATTTGAAAATATATCATTTATAAGCTGAGCTTCCAATTAACAAATGTTTTCTTTCTTTCCTCACATACATTTATGCAGTGTGAGAGTATGTTTCTTGTTGAGAACAGGCTTAAAGAGTTGGACATACCTTATGTCAAATGTCGTGTTGAGGAAGGCAGTGTATTTGTGGACCAATTATTCTTCCATGACCCAGATGGTTTCATGATTGAGATATGCAACTGTGACAACATTCCTGTCATACCTCTTGTGATTGGTGAGCCAGTTCCTATGGTTTGCAAGAGGGTGACTTATGCAAAAACACAGCAGCAGCAGAAACAGCCAGCAAGTTATGATTTCTTGCCGAAAGCCGTACATGTTGCTGAGGAACCTCAGATCCATTGTGCCTGAGTGAAGAGATTAAATTCTATTTCACAAGTGACATGAAGCAGTGTAAAGTGAGCGGTAAAATTGGTTGAGTTTCATTGTCCAAAAAGGTTCATTTGTATACGGAATGGCTACGACAAAAAGGGAACTGGTACTTGGGTTCTTATCTCGACATCTGAGTTTCAAATGATCGATAGCAAACTATTCAGTGTCATCTTCGCATTGAAATCTTGTTAGAAATCAATTTTTACATTTTATCTATTTTTTTATTTAGAAAATTGATTGATTTTGGAATTACAAACCCTCTTATAAGAAAATTCCTAAAAATCAGAAAAAAAAACAAAAAAGATATAAAATTTTTTTCTTTAACAAGTACTCAATATGGAGAAAATATCGAATGATCCACATCAGTCATTAGAAGCTTGAATGTCAAGATACGAGTCCGAACGTACCTAGCACTCCCCATATATGTATATTGCAGTAGTGCTTATTTTAATTTGGTTACAAACTTTGTTCAGAATATTTTTCTTTTTTAATTTAACTTTGTTGCTGATTATGTAAATTAAGAAACTTTGGAGCTTTCTATTTCAAGTAGTTATTCTTGCTGTGGTTTGCCTTGTTTCATTAGAAGTTAAAAATAGCATTGGCAAGGAGACAGCATGATACATTGGTACACACTTTGAAGTTCATTTACATTTGGTCATTTTGAGGTTATAAAATTCATTTAATCAAAGATGAGGGTTGAAATGGTAAAGTCAGTCTTAATAAATTGTTGAAAATTAAAATTAGAAGAAATAATTATGGGTGCAGTTTACAGACATAGTCGGCCCAATTAATATTTATATTTACCAGTTAACTCCATCTAAGTTTACTTTTAAAATTTGTGAAGAATTCCTGTAAATTTTTTGATGCTTGAATGTGAAGTGTGTCACCAATTGATTTCCGAACCTTTGCTCTCAGCTCCATGTAACGTAGCATCTGATGCGAACTCCATTAAGCAAAGTTCTAGAATACTACTATTGCAGAATGAAATGCAAAATGGAAGCCCAAAATGATTTTGGAATATGTATGTACATGTGCCTTGAGTCTATCGAGTAAGGTTGACAAGTGATAACAGATAGATTTTGAACAGATGACAATTGACAAATGTTTGGAAAATGCCCAAGGAACTATTGAGTCTATGACGCTTGTTGCAGTGTACAATCGGTCAGCATTGAGATTAACAATGGCGCAAACTTACAACAAGCAAACAGCTTCCGCATCAACCTGACAATTAGGTACCGTAGCCCGTAGGAGGGATGATCTACTCTCTAAATGTACGGATTTTATTGTGTTCCCTGCTAATTCTGTACCGCTCGTCTGATTGGACGGCCGAAATAAACCTGACCGTTTAACATTATTGTACATGCCCGTTCTTCCTGATTTTCATATTAAAAAAATCAAGCTCGATTGGGACACACGAACTAAAATGTACAGTTTAGAGAGCCAACAATTATTACATACAATGCTCATTAAACATTCAAGCATTCTATCATTGATTAAGACAGCAAAAACATTTATGAACAACAAGAGAATGCAATAATTGGTATAGTATTCTCAATAAATACATCATATATATGTTAAAGAAAAATATAAAAGTCTCCTTCACAAAACAGTACAAGTTCAAATTACACTAAAGAAACCAGATAACTTAAACCAGGCAACTTTACTAATTCCCAAAGCAAAACAAAAGAAACAAAGAATTTCTCTAATTCTTATACTCTGCTTCAAGCCTTCCAAGTCCTCTCCTATTTACACAGAGGACAAAATTAAGGTTTCTATTTCTTTTCCACACAGAAATGGGATCTACAGATCAGCAATTGACACCACATTGTCCCAATGCAGCCTGTTTCTGGCTTGGGGAGGTAAACGGGTCGATACGCACCCACAGAAGTGAGAAAATTGATGCCAGAAGAATTGCCCACACAATGACAATTGTGGGTGTCCTATTCTGACGACCCAGCAGACCCTTCAGGAATGGGTACAGATGGAGAATGACCCAAATAGAGAAGAAAAGCTTTCCAAATAGAGGGCCCCAAGACTGGTAACCACTGTTAATGGCATAGGAAACACCAGCGACAATGCCAACCAGGTTGATCACAAGAACAGTGGTCGGAGGGATGAGCAGGCTCGTCCACTTGAAGACATAGAGCTCCGCAAAATCACCATCCTCATCAGAGGCCTTAGAGGTGACAGTGAAGTTGGTGTCGATACCAGCAAGGACCTTGAGGAGACCCTGGAAGACAGCGAAGAGATGAGCAGAGGTGCCACCAATGACCCAGAATTGCTCATTCCTCCACCAGTCCTCGATACCAACACCACTCCAACGCAGCTCAAGGAGACCAGTGGCGAAAATGGATGCAAAGAGGAGGATGAACCACATGCCAGCATAGTTACTTATCTGCGACATTATAGAGTGAGCATTAGATTCAGAGTTGAGTAGAAGTAATGATGGTTCACAACGACTGATTCAGAAAGACTATCTTCCTCTTAACTGGTAGAAACAGCTTGGATCATATAATCATCTATATAAATTTTTTTAAGGCACGATACATACTTAAATGCAAGAAAAGAATTACCCAGAAGGATAAATGAACAGATTGATAGTATGCTTACCTCTGGAATAATAAATTTTCCGGTGAGAAGACAAATGGCAGGAAGAACACAATATGCGATAAGAGGAATGGAAGTAATGGGATAAACAATAGTGTTGATGTATGCAAGCCTTTCCAGTAGCTTCAACCTGCCCCCTTTGTATCCATACCAAATGGGACAATGCCGACTCAGCAAAATTTCAACTGACCCAAGGGCCCACCGAAGCACTTGGTTGAGACGATCAGAAAGATTGATGGGAGCTGAACCCTTGAATGCAGGCCGCGTTGGCATGCAGTAAACTGAGATCCATCCTCTTGCATGCATCTTAAACCCAGTAAGAATATCCTCTGTGACAGAACCGTAAATCCATCCAATCTACAAAAATGAACTTGTTTCAATAAAAAGGAAAAAATATTGTATGAATACCAAATACCAAGTGCTGATAATCGATTCCCCTCCAAACTAACCTCTTTTCCCCACTCAGTTTTGTCTTCATAGCCACAACTAATGACATGGATGGCTTCTTTCAGAAGAGAAGCAGGGTTTGTGGAAGGGGGGATACCACCCTGTACCATGAAGGTGGATGCAATGAAAATAGGAGATTGACCAAAGCGCTTCTCCAAACTTCTCTGAGACATGAGCAACGTCTTCTCATCCTCATAACCTAAGAAAATATAATCACATAACAGGAAATATTACTATGGATGAATAAAGTTTTCTTTGGACTTCAGCTATAACAATTAAGTACTTAGGCACATACCATCAATGCCTTCCTCCATATCTTCCATGTTAAAGATGGGAACACTGGATTCAGTACGCTTCATGGCACGATTTTTACTGTCGATGTAAGCCTTGTCACGATTCTTCTTCTTTCTCCCACCACAGCAGCTCTTGACCACTATGTTGGGCTCCAGATCAGCCTCAGTCAGGACCGGGTCGTATCCGTAAAGTGCTTGCCGATTAAAGCAGCACCCTGTTCCCACATACACTGGTCCCTGAATCCCATCTAGACCTTTCATGTTAATCTGCATAAGACCACAAACCACCAATAAAAACACTTGGCATAATTGAAGGACGAGCTTTCAGCAGAATGAACCCTCTAACAGACATCAACTTCATTGTAAGAACTGTAACTTTTGGTAACTGCATTTACTACTCCTGCCCATTTTAATATGTTAACCCCACTTGTCTAGTAGCTACATGCATGAAGGGGATTCTATCATATTGGCACCTCAAAACTTCTAGTTACATACAAAACTTGATAAAATCATAAGTACTAAAAAATGTTCATATAACTAGCCAAAAAGAACTTACATCAAAAAAGACAATGTTACGATTGGCATATCGATCGTGCAAATCAATGCCATCAAATCTCTGGGGAAACTGCACGTAGCAGGTCTTCCTTCCATAAGCAGGGTCCATCATGAAACACATTGCTTCCTTAAGAGCTTTGCTGCTGTTAAAATAGTGATCACAATCCACATTCAGAAGGTAAGCACCATTTGTCAGCACAGCAGACACCCGAATCTACCAATCAAAAAACTTAAAAGAGTTAAAAACCTACAAAAATAATACTCCATGCTAGTTCAGCATTTACAATGCACAGGAACAAATTGGAGGCTACAAACCAAAGCATTCATGGCACCAGCCTTCTTATGGTGCTGGAAACCAGGTCTCTTTTCACGAGAAACATAAACAAGCCTAGGAAGCTCATTGCCTTCTGTATCAAGCCCGCCACTGTGCCCCAAAAACACCTGTATTTTTCAATTATGATGATGTTAAACATAATAACAATAATGCCTATAACAATATGCATAAAGAGCAATAAAGGGCATCAGTACCTGGATCATGCCAGGATGGTCCCTTGGGTTATTCCCAGGCCATGGGGTGCCATCAGACATGGTCCATCCCTCTTCAGGTACCTTCTGAGCCTTGGCCACAAGAGCATTAATTCTGACCTTGAACTCCTCATACTCTCGCTGAGATTGAAAAGAAAAAAAGAATTAAAAAATAATTCTTACTAAAAGGGAAGTTTGATTCGAATTATCATCAATCAAAACTCATCAATTGGCTTACCTTCATAGCACGCCTCTCTTTAACAAAGGATGGTTGAATTTTATCCTTTAGGTAGTCGATTTTCTGGGCAAAGTAAAATTCAGGAGCCCGGGGTTCAATGTTGTGTTTTTTGCAAAATGGGACCCACTTCCTAGCAAACTCAGCAGTTTCTGATAGGGATTCAAAGGTCAACATGGCAGACCCATCGTCAGAGACATAGCACGAGACCTTATCGACAGGGTAATCGACAGATAGAATTGAAAGCACAGTGTTGGCTGTGATAAGAGGAGGCTCCTTCAATGGGTCCACTGTACTAACAAACACATCAATTGGAGCAAGTTGAGACGGTTCCCCATCCCTATCATACCTGCAAAAAGCATATGCCTATCAACACCAATGAGAAATTATGTAAATGGTACTAAAACTAGAGATTCGCCAAATATATTTGACATTGGTACTTCAAATAGAATATTAACTATATTTTATCTTTATCTGCAAATGACACTTTGAAGTTCGCATCTAACAACCAGAACAAAGATTCAAATGATTAAAAAAATTCTCCCAAAATGCCAAAAACTTCGATACCACTTCAATTTTTTTTTTCTTTTCCATAACCCCTGAACTTAGTTGCACGCAAAAACTTCTAGTCTTGAAAAATTTCATATACTGTAAATAGTCTAAATAACAAAAACAAAATAGAAAATAAAAACCTAAGTGCAAGCCGGTCAATATAGGTTTCACGATTGATTGGATGCCACTTGGGGAACTGATCAAGAAGCCAAGACAACGCAAACCAGATCTCACAAATGACAGACGTCAGCCACAGGCCATAGGCATCTGGCACAGGATGAGTGATACGGTATTGGAAGAAGAAACACAATATAATGAAACGAAGAACAATAACAATTCGGTATAGGTTGAGTTGGTTGGAGGGAATTGGGACAATGCGGCTCAAAGGTAGGCGTGCATCATCAGCCCTGTTCAACCAAAAAAAATAAAATTAAAAAGAGGATCAAATCAGAATAAACATACATATTTAGAAGCAATGCCTTTGAGCTAAGTACTCACGATTGCTCCTTCCTATTCTATTATTTTTCTTGTTTAATTTGCCTTTTTGTTATGATTTGTTTTTATCTTCATAATTCTTTGACTTCAGTTACTAACTCATTGCAATGACAAAATAAGGAATGAGATAGCATATATATATATATATGGTTTACAAATATCCCATCTTATTTTTTTATTTTATTTATTATTATTATATTTTTTTTCTTTGCCATATGTTTGTAGAGTCAGCAAATCAATGGTCAATGAGGCCCAACTAGAACATCAGGTCAAGAATCCAACAGAGGATGAGTCTTTCGGCTGGGAATGCTATCCGTGTATCCTTACAAGCCAGCTAATCAACAAACTCAAGTCAAAAGGGCTAGCAGCCCAAAATCTAAAACTTGATAAAAATCACATACATTTGGAGATCTTCACCATTGGAGCCAGTGCCCTCCATATCGCCTCCAACTCTTCCTTCAGTAGCACCAGGATACTTAGTGCTCATCTGAATGATGCTCTTATCCTGTTTCATTATTTTCCAGCTCTGTACTCTCTCTTTCCAGTCTACAGACGTCAGCCCATATGAGTTCAGGTCCTTTGAAGGGTCAACTATTCTCACAGGAACTGCAACCAACCAATCAATATATACGATTTATTGATTTATTCCAGCCTTTCTTTAAAGAAGGAAGCTCAAACCTATATATTTCATCTTTTTAACTCTCTTCCTATCTTCATATTGAATCAGAGTGTTTGCCAATTTAAGGTTTGTACAGATAGTTTGGTATTGCACTATCTGGGATAACATGTGCAATGGCTGAAGCAAGAATACTTGAGAGCAATACCTGGCATGCTGGGGTCCACATAGCTGGATGACTGGCTCCTGATAGAGTGACGGTCTGGTGAAGCATCAGGAATTTCTCCAGACATCTAGAACACGTACAAGTTAAATAGGCGCATTAGTCCAACGTAAGAGAATATTTTATCAGTATAAAAAGGTCTGAGATCAGCAGACCTCCAAACAGAGAAAGAGACATATAAACAGGAATTAGATTGATAAGAAAGTAATTTGTGAGCACCTGCTGGCCGCTGGTCAGGCGGGGTACCCGGTGGCCATCATGCCGAGAGGAAGATGAGAGGTCAGCATCACCAGCCTGCCATTGTTGGTTCACATTTTTTCCTGCACCTTGCCTATAGTTGAATTCATTGTCAATGTCATCTCCATCTTCCTCCTCTTCATCTCCATCCACTCTTGGGCTCCCTGTACATCAAATGCAATATTAATATACAAAAACATATTATGTTCATTGATATGAGGATCATCTATTAAACACAGATAACTCTTGACCTTGAGCTTATTACCATCCCTCAACACCCCCACCAACCCCCAAAACCAGTCAAGGCTTAGTGGTTACTGCCTGTCAGTCCATGAGCGTTACAAGAAATGCAGTCCTAACTTCTAATGGCTGGCGTTGAACCAAGAAGTGTTAACTTTTTTGTAGTTCTTTTTTTGTGCGTATGTATATAGGAATAATCACTTTTTGAGTACAAATGAAGGTAATCAGGGTCAAACCAGTTGATTTTATATTAGAATCTGCAAGAACTCATACAAGCATGCCAAGTACCTATATGTCTTTTGTAACGGGTTTTGCACTGTGGGCAGGACTGGTTACCGTCCTTGCGCTCATATTCATAACAAGGTCGGCAAACAGGGAAGGCACACTCGTTGCAAGCAACAAAGACATCACCACTTGGTGTGAGCCCAACTGAGTCACCACATATTTGACACACCTGGCTGTTAGCATTGTTCGACGATTTCTGCTGCATTAGTATACAATTGGAATTAGAACTGAACAAAATATCTTCCAAGTAACTTAAGCCAGTGTGATATAACTAAAAAAAGAGCAATGTGTCTGACAACTACACAGTTCCACCAAACTTTGTCGTCTGTAGATCTCTGATCTCCATCACAGGATGAGATCCAATTTGCAAAATAGACCCGGAGCAATAAAACCATCAACTATTTGGCAGTAATTTTGTTTTTGTTTATGATTTACTGATACTAGATCTACCGTTTAAGCAAAAGAATTATAGCTAGAAAGAAGAAGTTTCATGGAGTAACCAATTAACATCCATATACCACTACTACCACTACACAGTATTGACAGAAAAAAAAAGGAATTGCTCAGTCAGAGAGGGGAAAAGAGAAATACTACGAAATTCCAAAAATTCACCAAACGAGAACACATTAATCTCTCTAAATTACACAGATCCAAGGGGAAAAAATCTCAAATTCAACTCCAACCACAACGAAGTAGCAGTTAATCCACCAACAGATTCACATTAGCCCGATTCAGACGAACAAGAAAAAAAAAACAAACAAAGTTGAAAATCAAACAAAATTACTCACAGCTCCTTCTCCTTCGTTTCGAATGACGACGAACTCGTTGCGATTGTGCGATCCAGCGACCATACCCGCATTGGTCGCCATATCTTTTCGTTTCGAATGAGTCTCTCTTCTTTCTCTACTTGTCTTTTCGGCCTTTTTTATGCCGTATTGAAAATTATTGCTCAGCTAATGCCATTTAATTATTTTCACGTTACCGGCTTTACCCGGTCACCGAAAACTACACGCTATCTGTTTATTGTATTTTTTTATTTTTTAAGCTGGGATTTATAGATTTTATGTTTTTGGCAATGGAGAAGTAGCCAAGTATAATAGAAAGTTCCTGATCTATTATTTCTTGTGCGACAAATAATTACGTTTCCGATTGATTATTTTCTTTTAATGCATTTATAATTTGTTTGTTTATTAAAAAAAATTGTTTTTAGTAAAAGTTCTTTAATTTGATGTATATTCTAAATATTTTTTAATGAGACACAATCAAAAATAAAAAAAAAATCAATTTTTTTAATTAGGATTCGTAGATGAATATTTTAAATAAGTGTACAAGTTTGTGTTGATGAAACTAAAGATTACTTTCGGATATCCACAGTGCGAGAAGAGATGAATATAATGTTAGGAAGTGTGTAATTTTCGATTTTTATGCTAATTACAAGTTAATTAAGTCATCGAAACAACACACACAACGAATCGTGCACAAAAGCCAAGTTAACACAAAGAGATTAAGGTGGAAATTAATACCTCCCGCGAAATCGTATTCGCGGGGCTCGACCAAGGCATGGGAATCGATGGCGTGCCTTCTCCACCGTCTCCACCACGTCTCGTAACCGCCCTCGAGTCCACCAAGGAGGATTAATCACGTTCTACAAGGTACGTGCTAGCATACCCAAAGAACAAGCCTAATCCCTATGGTTTTCTCTCTTGCATCAATCAACAACCTTGATTTAGTGGAGAGAAAATAGCTCAACACATGAGCAAAAGAGAGGGAGAGAAGAGGAAGGTGGCGGCCTAGAATGGGAGGAAGAGAGGAGAGAGAAAAGTCTAGGTGGAGGCTCTCATAAGTGGTCCTTATATAGAGCACAAAACCTAATTGACCTCTTGCATAATTACAACTATGCCATCCAACCTACCACCATAAATGGCTGCCACGAAATGGGCCTTTATGGGCCATTAAACCCCTTCATTTGGACCATTAATTCATATAATTAAGGTCCCTCAACTTTGCTCTTTAATTGGGCTATATATTTGCTATTTAAATAACGGCCCAATTAATCAATATAACCATTTATATTGATAAGTGTTGAACTAAATTAATTATTAACTCATTAATAATTATTTTAGGATTAGTTAATGCATTAATTTATTTCTATATGATCCATTGACTTAATTAATTATAACGGTTCGCAACGGTATATAATTAATTAATCAATCTTATCATATTTCCACAGAACCTACTGCTGTGAATAAATAAATAATGCACTGTGTGATTAATGTCCTATTTGTGTGACCCTTTGAGGATTTATGCTATGTTGGCCATGGAATTAAATCGTTATTTAATTCCAATAATCATAAGCGGTATCTAGCAACACGTTATGACTCCCAATTCGCATAAATAGTGTACTGCTACAATATTTCAATCCTGCATAAGAGAATAAATATGTTTCTCTATTTTGATTCTTATGTCGCACGATATCATCGTATAATCCAAGATAGGAATGTGTCATTCTTGCAGATTATACGTTTCTTGATCTAGAGATAATTGTATAAAGTTGCATGCAAACAATCTATCTCCATCAAGGGGACCAAACAGATATCGTCACTCACTAAGTGAATTAATGAGGGACATACGGTTTTCTTGATGATTAACTTTTCCCCGCACAATTCAAGAGAACATAAATAAAGTCCGTATAGCAGCCCTTGTCGGGAATCAGCGGTAGACAGTATTTATTGAACCTATCCTCATGTGGAAAAGATAAACATCTCAAACTTAGAACCAAAATCACAACGAAATAAACAATGACACATAATACAATCCATATGTTTATTTCGATGGGTCAAGTCCTGTGCTATGTTCCATAACATACACATATGCAACTAAGTTGGTAACTCTTTACCTATGATTAGTAGAACTTAATCATCACTTAACTTGCATACTAATCTTTTATGATAATTAATGTTCCTTGTTAATTATCAAGATTATGGACCGTTTAGATTTATTATTGTCATTCTAAAGAATGATCAACAGAGATCTACAATTCAGATCCTCAACCTGAATGATCTGTCAATAATAAACCTAGGAACAGATGATAAAATCTCATCCAAAACATAAACTAATAATTAAGTCATTAAATTATTGACTTCTAGGACACAACTCTAACATATAAGTCATAAACAAAATAAAAGAAATTTAATGTGTAAATTCATAAAAGTTCAAGCATATATAAATTTTACTTTAGTTATTAAGTTTAATTTGCAATAATTAGTGAAAACAAGTAAGAAAAATATTGTTGGCATACGTACATTTTTGTTTTTAGTCTGCCTTTTGTCATAACTATATGAAAAAAAAAATGTGATGGCATTGAAAAAGAAATTAACAATATGTTTTATACAATAATAATATTGATTACAACATACTACATAATAAAAAAAAGATTTTAACAAAATAAGTATTCTGCAAGGAAAAGGAAAAATTACGCGCTACCATCTTATTATAACATTAATTAGGGATTATTGCTGATAATTTCAAGGAGCAAAAGGAGTAACAGACTGACTGACTGACTGTTATCGAATTTTCTGTTGAAGCGTCACCATCTCTATTGCTCTACCGGTTGGACACAACCTGTCACCATTATTCCACCGGCTATCCCCGGTTAATAGAGATGGGTATCGTCGGTCAGAACCTGTGTTTGTAGGTGGAGCTGTCGGTGGTAGAAGTGGGTATCGTCGCTCGTTAAAAATTAACCCACTGTTAATTCCATGAACCGGAACGGAACAGCCGGTCAATCGAATAAACCGGAATCCGATTCTATTTTATACGGTTTGGTTTAATTCTTAAATGGCATACGGACTTAATTGGAAAAACTTAACCCAGCCGATTTTGTATAGAAAATTGGACCCGATTAGGGCGGGACCAGCTGTTTCCGTCCGTTTTAATGCCCAATTAATGACTTTATATCCTAGTCAGCACCTTTCTTATTTATTTGATAATAGTAACAAGGGAGTGTCAAAGCAAATGAAGCAAGCTTTTTGTGGTTAGAAAAAATTTTCTTATGTAATGAATGCACCATTAACAATCTAGTTTAGGTTTAGAATTGCACCTTCCAATATTTAGGGCAAAAAACAAAAAAAAAATAAGTTAGGTGGCTTAGACCCTCAATTTATCTTCAAGAAAAGAAAAACAAAAAAAAAACAGTTGATCTGATAAGTGTGGGTCAGTGTCTTGAAAGATAATTAAATTTATTTTATATATCAGATGTTAACTCAAGATTTGTTTTTGATTAAAAAAAATTGAAAAATGAATATCGTTCTCCCGCTATGCTGCTGAGCGACAGCTTGAATGGAATTTTGTAAGTAGGGTTTAATGATGGTGAAAAATATTTCTCTATTTAGTTGTAACGTCTAGTTATGAAAAAAAAAAAACTGAAAGACCGATTACATCATTAATCATCGAAAATATATTGCACCTACTCATTGGAGTTCACACAAATTAATAAGCACTTCTCCAGCATGAAAAATTTGATTGAAGATGGAAAAGCTTTCAAGTAATATCTTAAATTATATTACTTGTGCATGAGTGTGTTAGACTGTCCCTTTTTTGTAACACACTTCCCAAGAATCATTCAAGGTAGAATTCTTAAGAATTTCTCTATATCTCTTTTTCTTGTGTGCCTCAATAAAACATCTAACTTGTGCAATTTGAAAACGAAACCATGAATAACTTTTTTCGAAAAAAAAAGTATTATATAGGTTGTTGTCCATAAAGAACTTTCTAAGGCATAAGAAAAGTTAATTATTGTATACAATTAAGTTTTTGTCTCCAAAATCCATGCTTTTGATTACTCCAAAGCAACTTTGGAAAATAATATGGAGTTTTTTAATAAGATCCCAAAAATTCAAGTGAGGAAAACACAAAAATCCATTTTTACTACTGAATTTCTGATTTTTTTTTTCCCAAAAAAAAGAGGACTGTAGGGATATGCATTTTTTCCTTAATTCTATGTAATTGTTTCATTCCATTTTTCTAAATAAGCCGTTGAAGTCATGCTTTCAGGGCTGTCGGTGTACATGGTCTCTTTCCTAGAAAACCTACCTACCGGATTTCTAATTTTCTCTTTATAAACATTTTGGTTAACTATAACATTTTACCTGAATATTTGTGCATTTTGAGTAAAATTATCAAAATATATTATATTTTTCTAATTGATATGCCCTCGTGCTTTAACGTGGAGGTACTATGACAGGACGTCATCACTTGTGCAATTTATTTTTCGATCTTTGTACTTTTTCTTTTTTGGGACACATTTGATTATTTTTTGACAGGTTCAAGTACCGTATAGAGAAATGATTTTATCGTATTCAACTAGATTTGGATGATAAAAAAAATTTCTTTACACAAAAGATATTGATTGCAAGAATTTTTGTAATATATGTTTCTTCTTCCAGATATATACAACTACATTATTGTATGCTTGTTTTGATTTATAAGCAGAGTCCAACTGATAATTTATTGTCTGAGGAAAAAAATTTAAAGTAGGACTTTGTTGTTTTTAAATACATAGACGTAATTTTGAATTTTTTATAAGCGAACCACTCCATAAGCAAGAGCAGCGCTATTTATGAATTTCAAAACGTTGCTGTCAAGCATGCTTTCCGATTATAAAATTATGAAACTATATAAAATTTAATCCTAACTATATTATTTCTGTTTCTTTCATTTTGTTCTAATGGAAAAGAAAATGCAAAACGCAGCACATCTGCACATGTGTTCACTAAGGACAAAAAAGAATTCGGGAGCACATGTAACATGGGCTTTATAAAACCCAACCACGTAACCACCATTATAAGCAAAATAATCAAGTCTTTGCATATCAAAACAATAATAATAACAAGGGTAATACTGATAAGATCTTATGGCTATTTCTCTAACCAGCTAATACAACTGATAATTGACCAGTTGACATTATATACTTTTTCGAGAAATCATAGAGGAGCCTGCATGTAATTAAATAATTACTTTCTTAAATAGAGGTTTGAAAATAGAGATGATCCATCATAGATAATTGTAGCGTGACACTAAATATCATTGTAAATAGGATGACATATGGCTAAACGAATTTATTTACATATCCATTTTAGATGTGTTAATAAAACAAAAGTGAAAGTTTTCTCTTTTCTACAAATTTTTTTTAATACTATGGAATTATATTGATTTTGACATGTCGAATAGGTTCATACAAAACTTTAAAGTTACAGTAACCCTCCGTTAGATGACCAACACTTGATAAAGCTCCAATTTTGAATCTTTTATACTATTCAGCACCAAATTGAGTTATTTTCTGCTGCAATCAAATTTCTTTCCCCTGATATGTTCAGCCGAAAAGAGAACATATATCATACATTTATAAGTTGCCTTATTATTTAGTTTCCTTCGAATTTGCAAAATTTAAATGGAAGTCATTATTTTACTTTGATCCATAGCATTGAAGATTAAATTGGTCAAATAAAGTTATTACGCAGCTTCAGGAAAGAAAAAGCCTTGGTATTGGTAAACATAAAGGCGAACCAACCAGCAAAAGAACCAGTATTCTCAAGAACAAAAAAATAATAATAATAAATAAATATTAAAATTACCAACTATAAACATTCATACCATTTACAAAAAAGAGAATATTTGCAACAAAGAAAAACGAAAGAGAAAATGTTATAGATTCTCAAATCGGATCACCATGAGGTGGCATATTAATCCTTTATTTCTTCTCGGTATATATCCTCTTGTTCCACATCAACAAACCACAAATTAAGCTAAAATGATAGGAAAAAACAAGAGAAATGAACAGTAGGAAGTGGAAGATGTAAGAGTTACACAGGCTCGGCATAAGAAGATGAAGAGATAATTGAACTGTTGGCTGCTCTGTATGATTGCAAGAACTCACAAGGGAGCTGGAGACCTGGATTATTAAGTCACTAAATAGACATAAAATATGGAGAACACAAGGGCCAACAAATGAAGGGCACATAATGCATTCTGGTAAGTAGGATTTGTCAGAATTTCAATCAGTTGGGAAACCAAATGATTCTCAGACAATTGTTGCATGGCTCAGAGTAAAACTATGCTAACTTTCTGCAATATGCGAACTCTTTGTTACAAACTTACAGTAGTAAGGTTTAACCTGCAAATTTGTTTGAAAAGAAACCAGTTACATTTGAACCTTTTTTTTTTTTGGTAGGATGTAGAAAGTTCATAGGATTTTTAATGGAGCCAGTGCTGCACTAATTTAATCATGTCAGTATGTCACATCATTAGAAAAAGGAAGAAAAGAAAAAGATGAGATGGCCCAGATGACAATATTTCCCTTTCGTTTATTAATTTTACCCCCTTAAAGATGAAATATGGTGACTTTGGTCTGTTGAGTTTCATTTCTAGTTGGGGTTTTCTTACAGTGTTGTTGTGGTTTCTTGGATGCAAGGCTCCATGGTTGCCATTATCATTAGAAGAATATCAGCTGCAGAAAATAACAAACAGTGTTTTTAAATACATAAGCAGGCATCTTCACATTTAAAGTTCTTGCACGGCAATTAGGTAAAATAAAATACAAAACAACCAAAATGGTGAGGAATTACATGCAGCCCTCTAATGGCTGTGATCATACCACATCAACAGCTCAAAAGGACAAAACTTACAGACTCAGTGATGTGACCTTACCAGTTCTGGTTTAAAAAAAAAAAGAAGAGAAAACCTGTTCTCTTCTGCTGCAACCCTAATATAGCTTTAACCCAAAAACTAATATAATCATTTCACAGCAATCTTTGACTATAGTCAATAAGATACACTGTAATTTTGCCACGTTTTAGCTACATATCTAGGCCTTTGACATCATATAATAAGCCCAGAATGAGCAGGAAGATTTTCTTAAAAATGGAAGGACCAAATCAAGTAGGATTACCATATACACAAACAAGTTATCTGAAATTGAACAAATCTCGTACCAATATTCTAAATTGTGCTGCAGCTTATTCAATAAATAAAATTGTTAACTAGCTTACAAATACTTTTCTAGAAGGTTTCAATTTTCACAAAACTAATTCTACTCAATATAGTTGATACTTAAAAGCAATTTAATTAGGATGCCTTCCCTGAATAAGTTTAGAGTGAAACCTTTTCAGAGAGAACTGAATGGTAAGGATCAGTACCTGACAACAGTTGAAGGAAATGATTTAAGATGCCGTCTGTCAGATTGATATGAAAACCCTCACAAATGTGCTAAGGCATAAAGTTGTCTGGTATAGAAAGTAGCAGCACTTTTGTATGTCCACTTTCAATAAATCCTGCATTAGGGAGGATATAAGCTCAGATCTGATGGCTGCAAAAGAATTCTAGAGGTCATAGTACTACAGAATAAAGATTATGTACCAGCAATTAATCAGCAATAACTGTTGAAATTAAGTACAAGTACGGTAGCAGTTAACCTTCTAGGCTTTACTGGCACTGTGACCACTGTAAGCACTTGATCAGACACCTAAGCTTATTTAGAACTAAAGCACTTCGATTGCTTGACTAACAAAACAGAACCTTGCTGTAACATACCAACCCGATGATGAGGAAATGAATGCACAATCTTGTAATGTGGAAGATCAATAGTGGTACAGCCCGTATGTTAAAAACAATACTTCTGTTTACCAATATTGGCATCCTCTCGCCCCCTCTGTGTAAACTTAAAGCAAAGAATTATGATATATGAGATTTGGAGTTCTAAATGCCTCAATTCTCTCTCATTTCTAGCCCTAAGATGATGGTCAGGCATTTTAGCTGGGGAGAAGAAACTTCATTCATATCTATGCTGAATGACTCAATGTAGAGATTTACTAAAGCAAGGCAGCTTTACAGCCTAACGGGAGCCTTACAGCCTTAAACAATGAGATTCTTTTCCAGGTCTATCGCATGAGAACATGATACTCTATGAAACAGGAATTGAGGAATTGTTCCAGCTACTAGTCACCAGCATCCCATAATTTTCTATCTAGCTATCTTAAACAAACAATAAATTCATCTGTCAGAATGATATGATAAATCTTCGCAATGATTGATTCATACAAAAACTGTCAAATTTAAATAAACAACCTCAATATCTTTATCTTAATTGGCAAAAATTAGTTTCAACCAAGGCATTCCAAGTCTCCAAATCAGTACAAATATATCCTCTTTTCACCATTTCATCTAATACAACACAAGCCTCATCTAGCTTTGCATTCTCACAGAGCCCCTTTATCAAACAAACAAAGCTCTCTGACCTAGGCACATGACTACTAGCTAACATTGCATTTAAAACCATAAACCCCAGATCAAACTCATTAAACATACAACATCCATCAAGCAATGAACGATAAGTCGCTGCACTTGGGTCACACCCACCTTTAATTTGCATCTCTAATATAATTCTATATGCCTCATGAACTCTACCATCTCTGCACGTAAAGCTAATAATTATGTTATAAATTGCATCATCTGGCTTTACCCGCCTCTTTTTCATTTCTGAGAGCAGCTCCTCAATTCCCTTCGAATCACCTCGTTTTGCACAATCATTGATCAAAACACCATAATTCACAAGACTTGTTTTACAATTTTGGAATTCCATATCAAACATGAGCCTCCTTGCAGCACCATATTTCCCCTCTTCACATAATCCCTTCATCAGCAATGCAAAGGTAACTGCATTTGGTACAACCCTCCAGCGGAGCAGCATCTCATCCTTCAACTTGATAGCGGAACCCACCCCATTTTCTTTGCAAACATGTCCAATCAATATGTTAAATGTGACAACTGATGGTCTAATGTTTCTTCTCTCAACCATTTCATCGAGCACCTGCCGTGCCCCATCCAAATCACCACTTTTACAATAGCCCTTGATGATTATGTTATATGAAACAACATTTGAGCGAATACCCAGCTTGGGACACGAATCGAGCACATTGCGTGCATGGTCTACTCGGCCATTTTCAACCAATGCGTTGATTAAAAAATTAAGTGACATCTTAGATGGGCAATTGACAGCCACATTGAAAGAAGAAATGGACTCGAACACTCGAACCGCAATGTCAGGTAGACCCAATTTGCCAAGATTATTGATTAGTGTAGAAAAGAGAGGTTCCTTTAGTGGGACACGTTGGCTGTGGATATAAGAGAGAAAGGGGAGCAATATGGGGACGAAACCGGGGCCGCGAGAGAGGCGATAGATGAGGGATGAACAGGAGGGGTAGTCAAGGAGGGAAGGAGGAGAGGAGAGGAGGTGAGAGAGAGCTACGATGGGGTCAGGGATTGATTTGGGATGGGACAGAAATTGGTGGGAGGCAATTGAAGGAGGTTTGGGTTGTCGCTTGGGGTGTTTAGTTTTGCGTTGTTGGTTGGGAAAAGGGGAATGGGAAGGAGGTTGGAATTTGAGTTTATGTCTGGTAATGAGTTTAGAAGAAGAGCGAGAGCTCATGTGTACTTGCTTAGAAGGAAGCTAAACCTTAAGCAATGGAGACTGAAAATGGCAAGCGAGATGCAAAGAGAGGTGTGGACCGTGTGGTGTAAAAAACAACGGAATAAACAACAAAATTTGGCAAAATCAACTATTTACCCTTCTAATATTTTCCAATCAGTCATAGCTAGGGATGAAAACGGATTGGATATTATCCGCTCCGATCCGCATCCGTATCCGAAAACTAGCGAACTCCGATACGGATTTTTTTAAGCGGATGCGGATGCAAATATGGTAACTGGTATATGTGCGTATACGGATGCGAATATGGATAGATTTGTGGGGATCTGAACCAATGCATCTACCACCGTACCAAGACTTATTTGTTGATAAATATGTTTTGAGTCTCTATATATTTACCTTCTACATTAACATGACAATCTACGTATTTGGTTTGGTTTTAAGATGATTTTAAGCTGTCTAGTTTGGAAATTTTAGTATGGATCAAATTTATTATTAAAAGTATATTTGATAATCACGGTTAAACTAAATTCATATGAATTATAAAAAATCTAATTAAAATAATATATATTTGATTGATTAAATAAGATATATATATATATCAAGGATTCAACCAATAATGTTAATAATAATTTATTTTATACATATTTATAGTATTTTGATGCAATTTTGGATTTAATTGATTGAATAAATAAAGCATGAGCACTGCGTACATACTTATCGTATAATGTATACTGTCAAAATATAACTCGTCGTATGACGTGAATTTTTTTCTTATGCTTCGGTTACTCTCATTTGCGAAAATATTATATGCACTATGAAATTTAATAAAAGTTTTAAAGAAATCAATAAAAAAAAAGAATTGATCGTAATATGATTCGTATCCATCGAAATATATTCGTATTCGACTCCGTATCCGATAATATCTGAACCGTATTCGTATCCGTTAAATATCCGCATCCGAACATATCCGTATTTGTATCCGTATCCGAAAAAAATATGGATACGGATATGAAAAGACTAACATCCGCTCCGTATCCGATCCGTTTTCATCCCTAGTACTCATAGCCCTTCTATATACACCCTTCTTTGAAAATTGAAATAGTATCGACAGAGCTGGCGGAACAATAGTCCAGTAGAGTTCCATTTTTCAAAACACCCTTCTAAAGCCCAATCCATTCTTTTTTTTCCCTTAAAACACGTCTTGGTCCCCTCGGGACCTTTTAAGGCTAGTAGAGTTCTAATTTTCGATCTGAAACACCATCAACGATGGATATCTCGTGAATAATATTAAATCGATAGGCCTAAAAAAATTTAACCGTCGAGATTAAATTAGACGGTTCGATCGGAAGTCGGCAAAGAAATTTTTCTTTAGAAAATTTTCTCGCTCTGAAAGAAATATTTGTTTCCAGTAAACTTCAAAAATGGAACGTGTCTGTGGCAATCCAGCTTAATTTTGCACTTAAGAAAAAGATTGGATATAACTTTTTTGTGTAAGATTGCATAAATTAATGTAAATTGACAATAAATTAATGTGAATTGGCTTTTATCGTGGCTTTTAATTAATATGCACTGTTTGTTAGGTACTTTTAGTTTTCATTGGATCTTGATTATTTATGCATTTTATTTTTATCCTGGTTCGTTCGCTTCTTGACTTCTTGTCTACTTATGGCTTGGTAATTTTTGTTTTGTTTTTCTTCATGATTTCTGCTTAGGTAACGATAATGTCGTGTTGGGCTATTAGACAGGCTTTATGCAGAAAACTTCTCTGGAAAAAAAAAAATGAGAAAATCGAGTTTTGAAGCTAAAAGTGCCGAACCCATCAATTGGGCTGAAAGGAATAAAGTAGGCCTAATCATAGGCCGGTTTGGATGAGTGAGGGAATAAGGAAATAGTTTTTTTTTACTTCCAAATTTATTATAAACAATCCAAATTTTTTACAAAATTACACACTTCCCAATACTTTTTTTCTTATTTCTCTTATTTCCACACCATCCAAACGGAGCCATAGATAAATACTAGGGATTGTGTTGATAAGAATAAAGAATACTATACTATGCGTTTAAACTGTAAAGTTTAACCACTTGAACATGTGACATCGCTTGCAAAAATGTTCAACTTGACAATTATTGTTAAACATATTCGATTCTCTTTTTTTGAGTGAAACAGTGCCTAGAAAATTTTCAACTTGACAATTACTTTTGGGGCCGTTTGGATTGTAGTGAGGATTTGAAAAATTTAGAAAATTTTCTATTTTTAGGCATAAATTTATTATAAACAATCCAAACTCTTTACAAAGTTACACACTCCTTAATAAATTTATATCTAGAAATAGAAAATTCTCCAAATTTCTAAGCGATCCAAACGGCCCTCTCCTTTTTTGGAAGGTTTTTGGAGAGATTATTTTGACTGGCCCTCTTTTTTCAGTATATATATGTTTTTTTTTTTGTTTTTTTCAAAATTAGAGCGACAACCAACTGTTAATTTACAGCTAACGACTTACTCTCACCAATAAAACCACCTCTTGGACTCTTGTGGTGTCTTAATTGGTCCTCTTATATAGCTAAAAAATTAAATATTTTGTGAGGCGATAATTTTCACTTTTTTCATGGGGTCACTGTAGAATCAAGTGAGATTCCTTGGGTGGCCCAAAGAACAAAAGTCCATATGTCATCACTCAAGTAAGTGCCGGGAAGGACCGGTATCACAGACAAAGTTAGGCGCTATTAAAGTCATCTCCTATAGAGACAAAGACCGCTTAACGCATCCTTGCATTGCAAGGAACCAAATCAGAATAAAAAGAAATGTGGTAAACAACAAACTTCCTTATGCAAAATCTAGAAATCAAGGTCTAGTTAATAGATGAGATCACAAATAATTGTTCTCTCTTTGATTTGGTACTATTTCTCAGAACATTGAATCCGGTACTTTTCCGAAAAGGAATGGAGCAAATAAACAAGGAGCATACACGTCAAAATTTTGAAAGCAAAATTATAATTAACTTTTTTCTCAAATATATTATGTAGTCACTTGAACAATTAGAAATTGTTTAATCACCTATCACTAAATAATAATAAAATGATGTTCTCTCTCCCCTCATTGTGCTTCTATTCTGTTAAAATTACTAGAGGGTGCGTTTGGATCGTTGGAAGAAAAAAGAAGAAGAAGAAAGAAGAAGAAAAAAATTATAAACAATCCAAACTCTTAACAAAGTTACACACTTCCCAATACTTCTTTCCTTCTTCCCACACCTATCCAAACGCACCCAGAAATATTATGCTTCACTCGGGCAGGAAGGTCCGGAGGAGTTATGAATTTACTGCCTACTAGTATTAGAAAATTGTAAACTTTTGATATTACCATTAGAAATTAAAATAAATAAAAATTAGTTGTAATATAATTTACACTCTTAAGGTAAACAGCCGGCCTAAAGTAATTAATCTTAATAATCCTTTTTTTTATTGTTATTATTCTTAATAATCTAAGTGTGCCATTCAATCAACTGTACCCAAATCAATTTTCTTTTTAACTTTTAGTTGAACTAACCAAGGTTAAAAGTTTAAAGTAACTAGTGGTTGCTGAATAGAAAGATGCCTGTCTAACATTGAAAAGGAATCACTCTTTTTTTTTTTTTCCTGGAGGAGGAAAAAGAAATGAAACTTTACCTAAAGCACCGCAAAAAAAGGACAAAATGTCTTGGATAAAAAAAAATGTAAACATATGGTACTCGACTACTCGTCAAAGGTATACGGTTTTTTTTTCTCGGTTGATTTTATTTTAATAATTTAATATTTTTAGATAATTAATTTAAAATTGTTTTTCTCTGCATCATGAAGTTGAAACTATGACATTATCATGGTTCTTTTTATCAATATGCAATCCACTATCATACACCGGAAAAAAAATTTAAAAGGGAAAGACTAAAAGGAACCATAGTATTGTTTTTTCTATCACTAAAAAAACTGCGTTAATTATATTCTGTCTTTAATTTTATTTTGTCCGTTGACAACAATATACCATAAAATTTTCATTATTTATCTCAAAAAAAAAGAAAAGGAAAAAAGGTAGCACTACCATGCCAAATTTTTAGAGCATTGTAAAATTGATAATAATAATAATAATAATTATTATTATTATTATTATTATTATTATTATTATTATTACAAAATATTGATTTTTGGTACCTTATAGCCTAAAAAAATCTGCTTTGTCCTCTATATAATTTCATTCACAAATAGTATTAACACAAAATAATGATATTCCTAAATATTATTCGATATATAAATGAGTGCGTATTTTTTTTCGAGAATGGAATGAGTGTGTATTTGTTTAAATTAGCTAGTCATTTGGTTCCGATATTCTACTAAAAAAAAAAACTTATTTGTGAATACTTTGAAAACTTAAATTAACATGCTAATTACATCATTTCAATTTTCAACTCTCCATTTAATTGTTATAATAATAACACCGTTTTCCTTGGACATGTAACAAAAAAATATTGGATTGGATCTAAAAGACAAATTTAAATTTTTGTAAAATTATTTAATGAATCCGTAAAATTGACCGGAGCCCAATCCGGACGAGGTCTATCCAGTGTTGGACTTGGAAATTTTTTTTTTCTTTTCGTTGTGAACGCCGAACAGCCACTGGCGTAGCGGCCCTAGCGGCCAGTAATCACAGATGGGTCGCATCAATGGACCACTTTTTTTTATATATATTTTTATTAAGGCTCCGTTTGCATAGGAGTGAGAAGAAGAGAAGAAGAAAAGAAGTAAAAAAAAATATTGAAAAATGTATAACTTTATAAGAGTTTGAATTGTTTATAATTTATTTTTTCCCTTCTCCCTTCTTTTTACCTTCTAATCAACGCATTGGATCTTAAATTATGAAAAAGTGTCAAAGAAATGTGACTAATAGTCAGCAAACTATATCATTTTACAATGTGATTGATTGACTTGAGCCGTTCTGTTTGAAGACTTGGTGCCTAAGGTAAAGGTTCTATCGTTTTCTTGCCTCTAGAGTGCGGGCTCTATATGAGAACTTTCAAATATTCATTTTTGGTCAACATTTTATATTTTAATTTCCTTGTATGTCGGGCTGTCAATTTACCACCATTTCGAACGTTTTCGTTTCGTTCCATTTGAAACGGAACAAAAACGGATGGGAAAATTGATTTCGTTTCTGAGAACGGAATGGAAAACGGTAAATGTTACTATTTTGTTTACCGAAAAATTGACTGAAATCAATGAAAAAGGGATGAAATCACTGAAAATTTAAAAACAGAACAGAAACGAAATGAAAAATTTATGTCGTTTAATAAAACGAAACGAAAACGAAACATATGTCGATTTCGTAAGCCGGAACTGAACGAAAATGAAATTTTTGTCTTCCGTGCTGTTTATGCACTTGTATGCAAAGCACACTCATTTTCTCTTTTATTATTTTTAATTTAATCACCTTTTTCTGTAGACTGTATGTCTTTGTCATGAAAACTTCTTTTTATTGTTTTTGTTGTTTATTAAATTAAAAAGAAGTTTGAATCCCTACTTCCGCGTGAAAAAACAATAATGTTTAAGCTTCTATCATTAGACTTTTTCCAATATGATTTATTAGATTCGACATCCATTTCTTTTTATATATTTTTTGGAACAAATTGAACATGCATGCGTCTCTCTTCGTGGGTTCACACTCGATCCAACTTTTAAGCTAATCGTTAATTTTATGAAAATATTTTTTTCGAAAAATAAAAAAATAATAAAATTAGATTTTAGTACTGTATAACGTATCGTGCCACGAGTTACGACGAGCTTTGCGTACTGTATTGAAAGTTTGAAACAGCTATATGTTGGAAACAATTATACAATGGAACACCAAAAGGGAGCAATGGAAATGATTGGGACATCCAAAACCAAAAAGTGATGAAACACTAAAATTTTTAAACCAATATACTTCTCAACTATTTCATTATCTTTGGGCACCTTCTCAGCTATTTCATTATCTTTGGGGTGCCCAATTACGTACCGGGAAGTCCTCATGAAAAAAAGACCCTTTATACTAATGTAATAGGCCCCACTCTTCTAAAAGCGCACAAGATGTTATGTTATAAATAAATTCTTAAAGGACGATTGGTCCATTCTGCTCAAACTACATTTTGCGAATTAATTATTCCAAAAAAAAAAAAATCAGCAATGCGCAGATAAGGGACGCAACTTTCATCGCCGTCTGACCAAATTTATAACATATCTTTAGTAATATTTACTTTTGAAACTTTTACTTTCCAACTCTACTTTGTTTTTTTTTTAATTGTAAGAGATTTTGATTTGAATAATTATAAATAAAATTTATGTATCTGTTGATGTAAATATCGAGCTCGATCTCGATGCTTGTTATTTTCATGCTAATCAGAATACGTTCAATATTAATTAAATATACTTGGTGCACATACTAATATTTTTTTTATTACGACTGAATCATGTAAATTTTTGCTATTATGTTTCAAAGAATGCTATGAAATTATTTTTCTTGGAATTTGTTATTTCTTTCTTACTCCTTATTCTATGGTAAAAATAAAGTAAACTATATAAAAAATCAAATTATGAAACCCTTTTAAGTATATATTACTAAAAAAAATTCCTCATTACGAATTAGAAATTGACCACCTGCATGGTAGGGGCAGAACCAGATGTGAGGCCAGAGAGAGCGTAGCATCCCTAATATTTGTAAATTTCTTTATTTTAATGTATTAATTTAAATATAATGCATAAAAATACAATTTGGTTCCTTCTAAAATAAAATTTTCTACTTTGTTCCCTCCAAATATTTTTGTTCTAGTTCGGTTCTGCCTGCCGCGAGGAGGTCAAATCAGCTTTAGTTTAACAGCATTTATAAAAGAAATTTAACTTACTTTTATAACTCTTTGAGGAGAAATAAAAATGCACAAATGAAACTGTGGGTATATTTAATAGAATCTTTAATCCTTTCCCGACGCATTGTAACTCTCATTCTATGTAAATGCATAACTGATAACTCATATTTCCTAGGCGAAAGTCCGGTTGAAATATTGAAATCCTAGTTAATCTTAGATTCCCATAGTCTAACAAATTAAGAAAGAACCAATAAAAAGAGGACAGAGTCAATGGTCAATGAAATTATATCGGGTTACAGCTTGCTTGGAAATAGTCGCAGATAGAGACACGATGCAGTGCATCTGTGCATACTCGCAATTCCTCCCTCAAAATAAAATAAAATTTTTGAGGGTCCAAATTATATTAAAGAATAAAAAGAATAAGGCATATACTCTTGCAAATTTTTTGAGGAAAAATGTGACGATATATTTCCATGTGTGTGTATATTATCTATGCAGATATGTCAAGTGCATGATATTTGGGATTAGATTTGATTAGATTCTCATAATATTGTTTAGGATAGTTTCTCTATATAGCATGGGTTTTATTTCCTTTTTAGTTTTTTCTCTCTACTGTAAATGTTTGTAAGACAAGAAAGAAAGCAACAAAGTAGTTTTTCATCTCAAAATTGGCATGGTATCAGAAAGCCAGGTTTAGGTGGCTGCAGGAAAGCAACGAAGCAAAACTCTAGACGCTGTGTAGATCGAGATCCATGGCATGCAGTGGCGTCGACAACAAAGTGCGGGCGCATCCAGTGCAGGTGCATCTAGGTGCATACAGAAGCGTCGGCAGCAAGGTGCGGGCGCATCCAGTGCAGGTGCATTCAGGTGTATCAACTGGCATGGAGAATAGCAAGCATGAGTCTCAAAGCATTACACGAGTTCAACGGATCAGGGCTATTCAAGCTAACTCTAGTGTTTCGGGTGCAGGTGCATCCAGTCAGAAGTTGTATGGCAGAATACCAAATTTGAGATGGATAATTGATAATGGAGCATCTCACCATATGACAGGAAATTATGGTTGTATTGATGATATTTGTGACATAAAACCTACAATTGTTAGTCTTCCAAATGGAGAGCAAATAGTAACCAAACATGAAAGGAATGTAGTGCTGAATGAAGGATTGGTCCTTCAAAAAGTCTTATATGTGCCAAGTTTGAATTGCAACCTTATTTCTGTAAATCAGTTGATTAAAACCAGCAGTTGCTTTATTACATTTACTAATGAGATATGTGTTATACAGGACCACAATACGAGGATGTTGATTGGTGTGGGTGAGCAAAGAGATGGGGTCTATTATTATCATCAAGTTGCTTCGGCAAAAGGATTTCACATGCGTGGAAATGAATCCTATGAGCTGTGGCATCGAAGAATGGGGCACCCTTCCAAACAAGTGACTTCATTTCTGACTGGTAACAGTAGTATTTCTGAAGATGTTTGTGAAATTTGTGTGCGAGCCAAACAAACTCGAGAAACATTTCCTATTAGTTTGAATAAAGCAACTGAGTCTTTTGAGCTAATACATTGTGATATTTGGGGTCCATATCGTGTTAGTTCACATTGTGGTGCACATTATTTTTTGACAATTGTGGATGACTTTACTCGAGCCGTTTGGGTTTATTTGATGGCTGAAAAGAGCGAGACATGTCATTTGTTAAAATCTTTTTGTAAAATGGCTCAAACACAGTTTGGTAAGTTTGTTAAATTTGTTAGGAGTGACAATGGACTAGAATTCAAATCTCGTCAAATGAATCAGTTTTATATGGAATGTGGAATTTTACATCAAACTTCATGTGTGTTTACTCCACAACAGAATGGTAGAGTGGAAAGAAAACACCGTCATATTCTAAATGTGGCAAGAGCCTTGCGGTTCCAATTTGGTTTGCCCCTCGAATTCTGGGGGGAGTGTGTTCTCACTGCTGCCTATCTTATTAATAGAACACCTACTCCATTATTAGAGAATAAAACTCCTTATGAAATGTTGTTTGGCAAACCACCGTCATATGGTGTTGTCCGTATTTTTGGATGCTTGTGTTACATCAAGTCACACACTTCAGATAAATTTGAGACTAGAAGTAGGAGGTGTGTATTTGTTGGATATCCGTTTGGAAAAAAGGGATGGCGAGTGTATGATTTAGAGGCAAATGAATTCATTGTTTCTCGAGATGTGATATTTTGTGAGGATAAATTTCCTTATTTTTCATTGAGACCTGGAAATGAGCAACCTCAATCAAGTTTGATGCAAGAAAGCATATACACTGATGATACACCCCTTGTAGATCTGGATGTGAATAGAAGAAATAATGAACAGTCAATAAATGAGGCTGTGGAAGCAAGGGGGAGTGTACCCGCATCAGGTCAGGATGCACCAGAAATGGGGAGTGCACCTGCATCATGTCAGGATGCATCAGAAGGGGGGAGTGCACCCACGAATGCACCTGTATCGGGTCAGAGTGCACCCGTTTCGGGTCAGAGTTCACCCGCATCCAGTCAGAGTGCATCCGAAAATGCACCCGCATCGAATCAGAGTGCACCCGCGTTAGATCAGAGTGCACCCCCGTCGGGTCAGAGTGCACCCGTATCGGGTCAGATGCCAGCGAAGCGATCTCGACTGCCTTCTACTAAACTTCAGGATTATATTTGCTATACAGCTCAATGTTACCCATCTCACACTCACCCCACATCAACAGCTTCATCAGGTACTTCTTATCCCATAACTCATTATGTAAATTGTAATAACTTTTCTGTGGCACATCAAAAATTTCTAGCTGCAGTTACAGCGAAGAAGGAACCAGAACATTTTGAAGAGGCTGTGAAGGATAGTAATTGGAGAGAAGCAATGAGAATTGAAATTGAAGCACTTGAACGAAATGACACATGGACCATTGAAGACTTGCCATTTGGAAAGAAGGCAATAGGATGCAAGTGGGTATATCGCATCAAATATCATTCTGATGGAACAATTGAAAGATACAAGGCCCGACTTGTTGTGTTAGGCAACCGACAAGTTGAAGGAATTGATTATACTGAAACATTTGCTCCAGTTGCAAAGATGGTTAGTGTGAGAACCTTTTTGGCTGTGGCCGTTGCAAAAGGATGGCAGTTGCATCAGATGGATGTCCATAATGCATTCTTGCATGGTGATTTGAATGAAGAGGTCTATATGCGTCTACCGCCAGGATTCAATTTTTCTCAACCTGGAAAAGTGTGTAGATTGAGAAAATCTCTTTATGGATTGCGTCAAGCTCCGAGAATGTGGTTTTCTAAACTAAGTGCAGCCTTGCAATCATATGGATTTATTCAGTCAAAAGCTGATTATTCACTATTTTCCTACACGAAAGGTGATGTATTTCTTACCATTCTCGTGCATGTTGATGATTTGGTCATTGCTGGGAACAACTCAGAAGCTCTCAAAAGGTTTAAGCAGTAATTGAGTAGTACTTTTCATATGAAGGACCTTGGAGTTCTTAAATATTTTCTTGGCATAGAGATAGCACGTGGGTCCGAGGGTTTGTTCTTATGCCAACACAAATATACACTTGATATTTTAGCTGAAAGTGGGCTACTTGGTGCTAAACCTACAACTTTTCCTATTGAACAAAACCACAAATTGTTGAGTGCAACTGGTCCATTGTTGGATGATCCTGAGCGGTACAGCCGTACAGGAGGATTGTAGGACGCCTAATCTATTTGACGATCACAAGGCCTGAATTGTGTTATTCAGTGCATGTGTTGGCACAATTTATGCAGGCTCCTCTTCAAGCGCATTATGATGCCGCTATTAGAGTGTTGCGGTATTTGAAAGGCAATCCAGGGCAAGGTGTTGTGCTTCGTGCTGATAGCGATCTTCGATTGTATGCCTATTGTGACTCGGACTGGGCGAGTTGTCCTTTGACTAGACGCTCGTTGACCGAGTACTTTGTGATGTTGGGGCAGTCACCTATCTCTTGGAAAACCAAAAAGCAGCACACAGTCTCCAGGTCCTCGGCTGAAGCAGAATATCGCTCAATGGCAACCACTGCTTGTGAGTTGACATGGCTCAAGTCTCTTCTTCAATTTCTTGGTGTTTCACATACACAACCCATGCAGTTATTTTGTGATAGTCAAGCTGCTATTCATATAGCATCTAATCCAGTTTTTCATGAGCGTACCAAACACATTGAGGTGGATTGTCATTATGTGAGAGATATTATTCGTGCAGGACACATCATTACTTCACATGTTCGTACTACAGAACAATTGGCAGATATCTTCACAAAAGCTCTTGGAAAGCGACAATTTCAGTATCTTCTCAGCAAGTTGGGCATTCGTGATCTTCATGCTCCAACTTGAGGGGGAGTGTGACGATATATTTCCATGTGTGTGTATATTATCTATGCAGATATGTCAAGTGCATGATATTTGGGATTAGATTTGATTAGATTCTCATAATATTGTTTAGGATAGTTTCTCTATATAGCCTGGGTTTTATTTCCTTTTTAGTTTTTTCTCTCTACTGTAAATGTTTGTAAGACAAGAAAGAAAGCAACAAAGTAGTTTTTCATCTCAAAATTGTCAAAAAAATATAAAAAAAATCGTTTCGATTGCTTTTTCTTTCAAGTTGGAAGAAAAGGGCAACTATTCTACTCAAACACTTTTTTTTTCTTTTTTCTTTTGGAAGACTTTAAAATTTAGATTCGACGACGCTTGTGAACGAAACAACTACAAAAAAACAAAAAAGTAATAAGAGTACATGACAATAAGACTGTCACTTTTTATAGGATAAGGTTGATCATTTGTCTTCTTACGAGTCAACAGAGATTGCCATAGATAAAAATTGTTGGCTCGTAGAAATTAAATTATTGAGGTTAGTAAGATGCAAATATAAACCAGTAAAATTGAATTGTTAATTCGCCTCGCTTTTAGCGTCATGCATTTTAATTAGGGAAAATGGCTTCGGATATATGATCTCATTGAAAGCATTGAATTCGAATTCGATGCCTTTAGAACAAAAATTAGTACAAATTAGAGGCACTCCGATTTTTTTTAACCGTCCGATTAACAGATTGGCGAGAGATTTGATTTTTATTCGACAGACATAAGACTCGGAAGCAAATCTGGTGTAGCACTATACTGTGTAGTGCGGCAATCTGAATCTTTCAAAATTAATCTAATTAGTTCTTTTGTTTCTATCAATTTTCTTATAATAAATACTGATCGCTGAATTGATTTCGAAGGATCAGAATTGTTGCGCTGCATGGTGTAGCGCAATACTAGATTTGAGTTGTGCTTCTATTAGTGTTCTACGTGTCATCACCCATTTTTTATTTAAAAGTTTATAATCTTCTTATAGCCCAAATTAAATAAATAAGTCTTCGTAATTTTTTTCCTTATTTGATATTAGAATGTTTTCTATAGTTATATGAAAAGAAAAAATCAATTCCATGCACAAGTTCTTGAAACTGTAAATCTTTATATGCCTAATTTAGACGAAAACTAGAAATATTATTCTCATTTTCGTCATATTATTGTGGTCACAAACAATCCAACACTACACTAAGCCACAACCCGCAGGCGATCAGATATAAAAGCTATAATTTTACAAAAAATTAAAATATATTGACAAATTGTGTTTTTAATAATTTTGATAGTGGTTTCTCTCAAATTAAGTTTAAATATTCATTCGAATAGACAAAAATGTATAGATGCGGGCCGATAAGGATAATCTTCAATATTCATCATCTCATCATTCTTTCAACACTTAGATTAATTGTATTTAAAAAAAAAGAGGATGAGGATGAGAGGATGATTAACACGTTTTCCTTTTTTTTGGATGAGGGAATGAGGGGAGGAAGGGAGTGACACAGAGGGGAAGGTGAGCGACATAAAGCATCCTTCTATTTCGCTCCTTTCAACAATTACGATATTAACTTCAACAGTTATATATATATATATTAACATTTAATATATATAAATAGAACAATTATATATATCAACTTCAACAGTTACGATATTAAGTTCAACAATAGTACGATATTAATTTCAATAGTTATATATATTAACAGTTAATATATATAAATAGAACAATTATATATATTAACTTCAACAGTTAATAGAGGCGCTGAATAATTGCTGAAGTTAATATGTAACTGTTGAAGTTAATATCGTAATTGTTGAAGGGAGCGAAACAGAAAGGCGGAGAAGGAGAGCGAAGCAGAAGGGCGGGGATAATTAATGATGGCGATGCGTTGGATTTCATTCATGGATTCTATCATCTCCTGAAACCCTCATTAATTATCCAGCGTCTTTATTAATAAAAAATCCGAAGAATGATAGAATGATAGAATTTTAGAGATGATCTTAAGCAATTTCCGTATAGATGTACTGTGAACATTATAAGATCAATTGTATATCATTAAATTAAAGCGTTATTATTTAATATTTTATGATCAGAGGTTGTATGGTACGGTCGTACGGACCATTGTATTTGATAAAACTTACATCAAAATTTATTCAAAGTTAAGTAATTTTTATATATGACGTGCATATATATAGTATAGAAACATTTTAAGATTATTATAATTAAAATTATCAAACTCTCTTATTCTACAAATTTCTCCTAGAAGCTTGTTTCGGCTGAATCTAATTGTGCAATGAGACAGATGGAAACTCCAAATGCTTGGAATCTCTCAAAGCTCAAGCAGCAGATTAGGTAAAAAATATATTTCTTGTTTGTTGAAACCGACGTAAAATAAATCCACGTATCAAGTGAGTTTTTTTTTTCAAAAATATCTCAACAGTTGTACATATTAGGGTACGTTTGGTTGGAGATAAAATTAGTGAAGTTAGAAATTGGAAGTTAGAAATTTTGAAGTTAGTGGTTGACAAAACTGAAATTAGAGATTGTGGAAAGTTTGTGCTAACTTGAGTTTATAAAATATTGATGTGGTATGTTAGAGTTAGAGATGGAAGAAAAAATAATAAAATATTGATTTATATATTTTTTTCTTTTATAATTACATCTACTATAATAAAATATTATATTTATTATTATTTTATAATTACAATTATTTTACCATTTATATTATTATTACCAAATTATAAATACAATAATAACAATGATAATTTTATTTAATATCCTATTTTCTCCATTACACACACTAATAATGAAACTTTATTCAGAGAGTTGACTAATTAACTATTAATTTTTTTTGTTTGCTTCCTAATTCCTTGCGGTCTGCGGACCAAGAATTCAATATTTTATTTTTATTCTTAATTAACACAGTATCTAATTTTTGTATATAATGGATTCTCCTTTTTCTTAGTTAAATTTCGATTAAATGATAGAAAAAGTTGAAATGCCTTGCATAGTTGCATAACTGGAAGGAAATAAATACCAACTAACTTGGAAGAATGAGCTTAAGCTTACGAAAGAAATTTATAAGATTGATCCTAAAATTGTGAAATAATTTCAACAACGAATTTGAATACATTCAACTTCATCAAGTCGACGAAACAAATATGTACATTCCAAATCTATTAATTTTTAAAATTTTATTTTGCACAGGATTAAGAAATCGAGATACGAGTTCTTGATGGATTCATTAATCAACAAATTTATCTCCTGATATTTCCTTTGCGAAACAAGTTTAAAAAATTATATAAAATAGGAGAGAATTTTCGAGGTAGGCCAGGGCTTTACCTTAGAAATCAATTAATTATTTTTAAAATGCTTCATTTTTCACTCTCATGCCTTGAAAAACAAAATTAGAATAACACAAATATTCAGCTCTTTCGAAAACTATGTCTCTGAGCATGCCTTGACGCCTTGTTAATTTTGGGAATTGAGAACACTTGTGTATTTTAATATTTTTTAAATGCGGATAAAATAAAAGTTGCGTTTGTCATGTAACTTCTCCTTGATGTGGGCGCTAATTAAACAGTGATTACACGTGGTATTCAGAATCAATCTTTGACTGTAGTCAACAGTCTGAAATCAACGGAGATTTCATAAAAAAAAAAACCCCAGAGATTGAGATACTTCTTTGTTAATAATTCTCAATTAAAAACACCACAAAGGAGATGGACACATATTTTTGCAGATAAAAATTAGTGGACACCTACAAAATAAATATAGGGTACCCTAGCAGCCAATTCAACAGTTCGTGAATCGACATAGAATTTAACGGAAACGATGCAAGTTTAATGTATTAATAAAACATTCAAGTACAATATTTAGAGAATTAATGATTACTTATTTCATAATTAATCATAAAATTCATATACTTTCGTTTAAAATTTTATTAGAATAAATGAATCTAGATGGAATCCTAATTTCATGCTTTATTTTAATATAGGGGAAGTGTGATTGATATTATTGGAGAAAACGGCGTTGTCATAGGGATTTGTTCAGATGCTAGCATGATTTTGGCGTGCCAAAGAAGTGTGCATAAAAGAGAGGCCCTCTTATTAGGAATAATTTAGTTAAGTTAAACAAGAATAAGCTTATGTAGTATTAAAATTCCGCCTAGTACGTAAGATTCATATATATTAAATTCACTAATGTTGGTATTAAAATTTTTTTTTTGAAATCTAATATATGTGGATATTTTAGTCCTTCATACTGATTAATATATGTTTCTTTTATTATATCATCTTTTTTTTTCATCTTACTTAGAAGCGAAGTACGTAGATTAACTATTTCTTCAGTTGTAGTTATCTTCACTAGCAAGCGGTAGTAGAAAATGCAAGATATTCTCGATCTCAGCAATGAAATAAATTACATTCACAAACAATTCTTTTTACATAATAATATTCAAAGTTAATGAAATAAAAACTATAAATTTTTTCTCTAAGATTTAAATAATAGAATATTAAATTTGATGTTATTAAAAAATTAATACTTATCAATGTAACATTTTAAACAAAATAATATTTCAAAATAAATATAGTTATTATTTTTTTACCTTTGGTTTATATTTTGATAACAATTATTTAAAAAAAAATCACTAGTATTAAATAAATATGAATAATAAACTCTCTCTTTTCTCTCTCTTATTTTTGCTTTTTATTACCCCGCTTGCATAGGAATTCAGATCTGGTGCCACGCGGCACACCGTGTAGCGCGGCATTCTAGCCGTCTGATCAAAATCCAATGGACAATAGAGCTCTGTGCATGTAACCTAGATTGATAGGTCCGTAAAAAATGAACCGTCCGATCAAGATCAGACGGCTCGTACGCGTGCTACACGGTGTCCCGTGCTACAGCGAATTCGGGTCCCGCTTGCATAGATTATTGGTTAATTTGCTTGTGATATGAGAGCTGAGATACGGCTCACAGGAATCTTCAATATAGTTTTATTGCTAAGTTGTCCTTTTCCAAGCCAACAGGAACGACTCGCAGAAAAAAAAATTTATTTTCCCTGACTATGCACAGAAAATCTACAATGTTGACGTTAGTGAGATACAAACGATGATCACTGCGCACAGCGATAGCGAGGAGAATACTTCCTTATCAAGGATCTTTTTAGCTCTGTTATTAGTCAAATGGGCAAATTTGACATTTTCAGCACTTGATTTATGGTGATATCCTTGATTAAATGTCACCACACAAATTTGTTGACACAAAAGTATGTCCAAATTGTTTTTTCTGATTATGTATTTTTCATATTAAAGAAAAATCAGCTGTATATATATTTGATGCATGGGAATCTTAATTTTTCTGAGACAAAAAATATGTCCAAATATACTTGGTGCATGGGAATCTTAATTTTGCTTGGCTAATTGTATGTGTGTGTGTGTGTGTTATATATATATATATATATATTAATGGGACACACAGCTTCAAAAAGAAACTAGTACAATGAATATTTTCATCTAACTCAAAGGCTTCAGAAGTATAAAATATTTCTTTTCTAACATGCAGAAAGATTGAAAACAGGATAGACATTATTTTTTAACCTAGTTTTAAACACCTAATAAGCAGAAATTTTCCGTTGTACTAAATAAGCATAGCCTATCTCTAATTTAAAACAAATCATTATACCATTTTTGTGGGACTCGTTTGAAAAAAATCTAAATATCTAATCAACCTAATCAGAAACAGTCACAGACTTCTATACTTTTTGTTTTGGCATTTTTTAATGAATATGCAGGCCTCCTCCTTCTTGGGAGTCATTATTTTTTTTTTTTTAAAAAGAAACAGTCGTGAACTCCACAGTCCTTTTTCTACTACATTTTACTAAGCGGCGCAGAGTGGCATGAATGTATTCAATAAGACGATGCTATTTAATGTATGGAGCTTCGGAGCATTGATGTGAAAAGTCGTACACAGCTGTAACGTTCAATAGATACCATAGCACGCTGCGTCCGTGTTTAGATTAACAAAAACAAAAAAGTATTATCCGATTTTATGTAATTATTTAAATAAATATTATTTAGTGTTTATGAGTGAGTAGCTATTGAAATTATTCTGTTTTTTTATTTTATCACTTCAATGAAAAAGTGAAGTTATTATTAATTCAAATTTTTGAATAAAGCTCTAAATTTTCTATTCGGAATTTTCATTAGAGGATAATTTTCAATAGAAATTATCACACAGCATAGTAGTTTGCATTGGAGGATAACTTTTTTAACGGTGCCTTCCAACGACATATTTAGTTTTCCGCTTCATGTAATTTACTTTAGTTTTTATCTATTTATTAGAATACTTATAATACCATTAATTTTGTTTTGAGATTCTGTAAAAGAATCGCCCCCTGAACATCTTTTAACTTCGGCTACCCCAAACTTTTGTGGATTTTTTGGTGGCAGAGTGAAATTTTTCATATTTCATAAAAAATTTATGTTAATTTTGTCATGAATATTTGCAATTTTACTCGAAACCATCAATAAATCGTGTCTGGGAAAGCATTCTAAAAGTAACAAAAAAGGAGATCCAAATACTTGAAAAACAATGGATCATCTAAAATGAAGAAGCATTATTCATTGAGATGGAAAGTTAGTTCTTTTCCCCAGAATAGAACACTAGATGCAATATAAGTGAAACAGAGTTATGTTCCAAATAGCACACTAGAAGAAATCATCGCAAATTTAGTATTTAGGATAAAACCTACAGCTCAGCTCATATCAATTTCAAGTTCTTCTCGAAAAAAAAAAACATTATTATTATTACAATCCTTGACCATAATGTATGTCAGAATCAAATGAATCATTTAATTTCGATCAAACGATTTTGATAAAAATGTAATTTATAACTGCAATACAATGATGCACACTTCTAGATTGGATCATATAGAAGCTCACAATTATTTTCATCAAGTCATAAAAAAATTGGACCTTGGTAATTATAGTTTTTAAAAAGAATCCAATTTTTTCTTTCTTATAAATTTATTATTGTTTTTTTTTTGAGATAGGCTATAAACTTCACGAATAAAAAAAATTTCCATACTTCAAACTGGTTTTAAAAAATTCAAATTACCAATCTAAACCGTATAATGTGATCTTTACATTGAAATCTTGCAAGAAAAAAATTTGATTTTTTTTATATTTTATGATTTTTTTTAATTTCAAGTCCACAACTAATTAGATCAATAATTGTCTAAAAATAAAAAAATAGTTAAAAATAAAATACAAAGTCATTTAATTTATATGTAAACTGTTGTGGACAATCAAATAGTTACAAAATTTGACAATCACAGTCTCTGTTTGGAAATTTAAAAGTTAAGCCCTCATAAACTCTAATTTTACATATATCAACGCTGTTTCTCAAACAAAATAAACTGACCGTCTCTGGTTTGCAACCGCTTTGACAGTGTGAACTAAACCGAGGCAAAAAAAAATCTCTGTGCTGTAACAACAACTAAAAAAAGAGTAAAATAAAAAGCAGCAAGAAAGCAATACAAATTTGTTCAAGAAAACGATACACATTCGTTCTAGTTCTATTTTTAACTTCCTCGGTTACTCCCGACCAAAAATAAACACCATTTGCTGAGGAGAGAGAGAGGAAACTTCAAATTTTTGTATTTCCTTTCTTGTTTTCTCCTCCAACATAACTGTGATGCCATCACAGAGATCCTTGGTGACCAAGGAGCCACCTATTTGACCTCCATTCAATGTTTTCTCTTCGCATATAATAACGCACATAGAAAGTGGGGAGGAGAAAACAAAGAAGGTTAAGCACAAACACGCACAAAGAAGTCTAAGCTCTCCACCTCTCCTCCTCCTATTCTTACAACATGACCATTTTACACTCTAGTGATTTTGGGTTCTTGTTACAACCCAAGGTTTTCTACTCTTCCTCTGTTTCTTGCCATGTAGTTTTCTTCCTCTTTCTCTCCCTAGTTTGGCTTTCTAGAAGGTGCAAGGAGGGGAGGTCCAAGGAGAAACTAGAGAACAATAATTTCTTATATTACAAAGTAACCCTCCTAACCTCTCTCAGTCTCGGTTTGTTCTACCTTCTCTTCTCTGTTTTCAGTTACTTCATTTCTAATTCGGCTTTCCTAATTGAATTGGATTTGGGGGTCAGAACCACTTCTTGGTTCTTCCTATTTTGCTACTTACAATTTGAATTCGGAAGATTGAGAGAAAAGAGATTTCCTGTTTTACTTAGAGTATGGTTCGCTCTATTCCTAATCGTTTCTCTTTATTCTCTTGTTCTACATCTCTTCTCATTGCAAAACCATGCAATTGTGGAATTACATCTTTGGGTTCTCGATTTTGGGTCAGTTTTGGCTGGTTCGTTACTCAGCTATGCTGGTTTTATGGGCAAGCAAAGAAATGAAGATGGTGATTCCCTTCTCCAGGAACCCCTCCTAAATGGGTCCAGTAACGGCACTGGTACCAGTACCAATACTGGTGCCAGTACTGTTTCCAAAAACACCTCTTTGTTCACTAATGCTGGGTTCTTTGGGGTTCTTACATTCTCTTGGATTGGTCCCTTGCTCTCTCTTGGCCATAAGAAGACTTTGGACCTAGAAGATGTACCAATGGTGGATGACAGAGATTCAATCAACAGTGTCTTACCTATCTTCAAAGCCAAGCTCGACTCACAAGTAGGTGTTGAAGGTAGAGTCACCGCCTTAAAACTTGCGAAAGCTTTGGTTTTCACATGTTGGTCTCAAGTTGTTTTAACAGCTATCTATGCATTGGTGTATAATGTCTCGACCTATGTTGGCCCATACCTGATTGACTACTTTGTCCAGTACCTGAATGGTACAAAACAGTCTCCCAAACAAGGTTACTTCTTGGTACTTGCATTTATTGTTGCCAAAGTTTTCGAATGTCTCTCCATGAGGCATTGGTTCTTTCGGCTACAACAAGCTGGGATACATGTACGGGCATCTCTAGTGGGTACCATATACCAAAAGGGCCTTACTCTGTCCAGCCGGTCAAGACAAAGCCGTACCAGTGGTGAGATGATAAACATAATGAGTGTAGATGCCGACCGAGTTAGCCTTTTCAGCTGGTATATGCATGACATTTGGTTGGTACCGATACAAATTGCTCTTGCTCTGATTATACTCTACTCTTGCCTTGGTCTTGCCTCGGTAGCAGCTCTAGCTGCAACCATTGTGATCATGCTGGCTAATCTACCCCTCAGCCGTATGCAAGAGAACTTCCAAGAGAAAATGATGGAAGCTAAAGATGTACGCATGAAGGCCATGTCAGAAGTGCTGCGCAACATGAGAATTCTCAAACTCCAGGGTTGGGAGATGAAATTTCTTCAAAAAATCATTGATCTAAGGAAAAACGAGCAGAGCTGGATTAAAAAGTTTGTGTACGCTAATGCCGGTGTGACATTTCTCTTTTGGGGAACACCGACTTTTGTGGCTGTCATCGCTTTCGGAACGTGCATGCTCATGGGTATACCACTTTCTAGTGGTAAGGTGCTTTCAGCATTGGCTACATTTAGAGTGTTACAGGAGCCAATATACAACCTTCCCGACACCATTTCCATGATAATTCAAACCAAAGTTTCCCTGGATCGAATAAGTTCTTTCTTATGTTTAGAGGATTTGCCAAATGATGCGGTACATAGAGTCCCCAAAGGCAGCTCTGAGGTGGCAGTTGAGGTCCAGAATGGTACATTTTCATGGGATTTGAAGAGTGAGGCACCGACATTAAAAGATTTGAATTTTAGAGCGTTACATGGCATGAGGATTGCTGTGTGTGGTACAGTGGGGTCCGGCAAGTCAAGTATGCTGTCTTGCATACTCGGTGAAATGCCAAAATTATCTGGCGAGGTTAAGCTGTGTGGTTCAACTGCGTACGTTAGCCAGTCGCCATGGATACAGAGTGGCAAGATTCAAGATAATATTTTGTTTGGTAAAGAGATGGATAAGGACCGGTATGAAAGGGTGCTTGATGCATGCAGTTTGAAGAAGGATTTGGAGATTTTGCCACATGGAGATCAGACGGTGATTGGAGAGAGAGGAATTAATTTAAGCGGCGGTCAGAAGCAGAGGATTCAAATAGCTAGGGCTCTGTACCAGGATGCCGATATCTTCCTTTTTGACGATCCCTTTAGTGCTGTAGATGCACATACTGGGTCACACCTCTTCAAGGTAAATTGTTCGATGGCTTTCTTTTTATTTTTTTCTTTCTTTTATATCCCTTCTTCGAATTTTCAAAAAAGTTTAATTCTGGCAGTAGACAAAATAACATAGAAAAGGTTGGATAGGGGCAATTTTGGGTGGGTTTATTCTTCATTTATAACATTTGTATTGAACTGAATTAGATAATCTTCTTAGTTGTTACACATTTTTGTTAATTACTTTGTATAGGAATGCTTGTTGCGACTTCTTGAATCAAAGACTGTAATTTATGTCACACACCAAGTTGAATTCCTACCAGCTGCTGACCTTATCTTGGTAAGTTTTTGGTTCTATATCTCTCTGAAGTTCTTTCCTTTCTAGTTTCTATGGTACACTGACCGATTTCAATTCTTTTTTAAAAGGTAATGAAAGAAGGCAAAATTGCACAAGCAGGAAAATACCAAGAAATACTTGAAACTGGCAAGGAGTTCATGGAACTTATCTCTGCACACAAGGATGCCTTGTCAGCACTTGATTCTATTTCCCTCACTGAACTGGAAACCTCCAGTTCTGATAAGAAAATTGAAAACAATAAGACCCAGGACAACAAGTCATCCGAAGAAGCAAATCCTAACATACCAAAGGGACAACTTGTGACAGAAGAAGAAAGAGAGAAAGGGAAGGTCGGTTTTTGGGTCTATTGGAAGTACATCACATTGGCATACAAAGGGACACTGGTACCCTTAGTCCTTCTTGCTCAAATTTGCTTCCAAGTCCTTCAAATAGCAAGTAATTACTGGATGGCCTGGGCTGCACCAGTCTCGGAGGATACGCCCCCACCTGTTAGTAGCATGGTGCTCATATATGTATTTGTTGCACTAGCTCTTGGAAGCTCTCTATTCATACTTGCAAGAGCTCTGCTTCTAGTCACGGCTGGCTATAAAACTGCAACCATTTTATTTGAGAAGATGCACTTGAGTATATTTCGTGCGCCTATGTCATTTTTTGATTCTACTCCGAGTGGTCGGATCCTCAATCGGGTACGTAGTACATTATTTTAATGTGAAATGAATAAAAGTATATGGATAAATGCCCCCGCATAATTAGAATTGAAAATTGAAGGCCCTTTCGTATGAGTAATGTTGTGGTTTTTGATGTGACAGAATGTCAGCATTTTATCAGATAAATTCTCAGGGCTTTAGAAGTGTTATACTTATTAATTTATTTATTAATTATTGCAGGCTTCAACAGATCAGAGCGAGGTTGATACAAGCATACCATACCAGATTGGTACTTATGCCTTTACAATCATACAACTTCTTGGCATCATAGCTGTCATGTCACAAGTTGCATGGCAAGTGTTTGTTGTGTTTGTTCCAATGATTGGCTTGTGCCTCTGGCACCAGGTACCTTTTTAGTTGTCTTATGAGTATTTTCAGAATTTAATTCATTTAAAATTACAAATTTTGTCCTTGCTGCAATATCATTGGAAGTCGTTGTTAATTTCAGTTAAACTGCAAAACATATATCAGAAAGTGACCAAAACTGATCTTTAAAAGTTTCTAATTATGTTATTAAGTTGCTTTTACATATATTGGAAATTTGGCATATGATAATGTGCTTTTTTCACAAAATTGTATTGTTGTTTATTTATTTAGGTGGATAATTCTTATGCTTATATGCAGTACAGATGATGCTAAAGATGCAACATAGGACATATTTCTTAATAAATAAGAAACTAAACATGCCTGGATGAACAGTGTTAACCTGTCCTACAAATTAGGGGCTTTGGATTTCATTGTTGCTCATACAATTTGTTATATTAACAGAGATACTACATAGAGACAGCAAGAGAATTAGCAAGGCTAGTTGGAGTGTGCAAGGCTCCAATTATACAACATTTTGCTGAGTCTCTGACGGGTTCTACCACAATCAGAAGTTTTGGCAAAGAACCAGGTTTCAAGGGTAGAAATGGAAGACTTATGGATGATTTTTCCAGACCAAAGTTTCACAATGCTGCTGCCATGGAGTGGCTCTGTTTTCGGCTTGACGTGATCTCGTCTCTCACGTTTGCATTTTCTCTGGTGTTCTTAGTAATTATACCAGCCGGTGTGATTGATCCAGGTATGCCATTTTGTGTATGTATGCCTAAAGCTTAAATTGCAATCTAGCATCTGAAAGCAAATTTTTACCTCCAGGTTTGCACAAAATTAAAGTAAAAAATGATCATAACACATTGCTCAAACTTAATATTAAAGCAAATTAATTATTTGATATATGCATATAAATTCGAGCTCGTACCAATCTTAATCAAATCAGAGCGAAATTGCTGATTGAGGAAAAATTGATTCATTGACATTTCGGAATTTTTTCATTTTTTTTCTTTAAATATATAGGTCTTGCGGGTCTTGCGGTGACTTATGGGCTCAATTTGAACATGCTACAAGCTTGGGTTGTTTGGAATTTGTGCAACCTAGAAAACAAGATAATATCTGTGGAAAGAATGTTGCAATACACGAGCATTCCTAGTGAACCGCCACTTTCCACTCAAAAAGATTTGGCATTGAATCATTCCTGGCCAGCACATGGAGAGATTGTGCTTGATAATCTACAAGTATGCTCCCTATTTTCATGCTTCTTTAGTATTTTATGATTTAAATATGATGTTATTTGAGGCAACATAATCTTTAAGGGGAAAAAATTAAGCCTACTAAGATTCAGTTATGTTGTAGTTTGAATAACTCGTGAACCCCAAAAATTTTTCAATAAATTAAAAGGGTTCCAAAAAGGTTGCTTTGTCTTTCATGTAACTTCTTTCAAAGATTCCAAAATCAGCAATTTGAACTCTAATTTTAAAAAGTTAATGACGTGGAACAGTCACTTCTTTTGTGTAACTTCTATAGCCCTAATGACTCCAAAATAGAAACAAATAGGCATACAATAATAACATCACTTGAACCTGAATCAGACCCACAAATGACCTACTAATGATCAAGATATGTAATTGATTAGGTACCTTCAATCAAATCTGAAAGTGCATTTCTAGCCTTTTTTAGCTTCCACTAGCAATTCTAAGGTTTCTTCTTATGTTGTTTTTTGAACAGGTTCGGTATGCGCCACAGCTGCCATTTGTACTCCGAGGTCTCTCATGCACCTTTCCTGGTGGCATGAAAACAGGTATTGTTGGACGAACAGGAAGTGGTAAATCAACCTTGATCCAGGCACTCTTTCGCATAGTCGATCCCACTGTAGGTCGGATACTGATAGATAATGTTGACATCTGCACCATTGGATTGCATGATCTACGGTCCAGATTGAGCATCATACCCCAAGACCCTACCATGTTTGAAGGAACAATTAGAAACAATCTTGACCCCCTTGAGGAGTACACTGATGCTCAGATTTGGAAGGTATGTAATTTGATTACCTATCATATCATGAAAGCATACTTTCCAGAATATTCAACTGAAAAAAGAAAGAAGGGAAAAATTAACATGCACTTTCCATTTTTTAATCTTAATTGTGTCTATTTTATCTATTTGCAAACTAAACTGTACAACTATTTTTTAAAAAGTCGTGCAATAATTAAATTATTAATTTAGTCTTTTATCTCTTTGGTATAGGCTTTAGATTGTTGCCAGCTTGGAGATGAAATCAGGAAGAAGGAATTGAAGCTCGACTCTCCAGGTTTAAAGCAAAATACTTTCAGATGTTTTTATGTCTTTAATTAATCCTTTCGCTACTAGCGCCTAACATTCTCTAATAGCTTGTAATGGCATATAAATATTCATGCAAATCAACAACTGCTCATAAAAATATATGCAAATTAACGATAGGCATAAAACCACAATCAACATGTTTTAAATTTTTGCAACTCTCCCCTTGCAGTGACAGAGAATGGAGAGAACTGGAGTGTCGGCCAGCGCCAGCTGGTGTGCCTGGGGCGTGTGATTTTGAAAAAGAGCAAAATTTTGGTTCTTGATGAAGCAACAGCTTCAGTCGACACTGCGACAGATAACTTGATACAAAAGACTTTGAGACAGCAGTTCTCTGATTCAACTGTGATAACTATCGCACATCGAATCACGTCTGTCCTTGATAGCGATATGGTCTTGCTACTTGATAATGGTTAGTGCTTTCGCAATAACCCTTTGGGTTATCTGTGAAATCTTTTCTACGAAATTTTGTGTAATTCTGAACATTTTTTTTTTCTATTTTATTTTGAACAGGTCTAGCTGTTGAACATGATAGGCCAGGAAAGTTATTGGAAGATAAGTCATCATTGTTCTCCCAGCTTGTGTTGGAATATACAACGAGATCGGTATAGATATTGTGTAGCCTAACTGATGGTTTGATGTAATTCTACCCGAGTTATATCCCAAGCTAGCTATTTGACAGGGATAAAATTTGGAATGACAAGATAAGAAAGTAATATAGCAGTAAATGCTAAGTGAATGCTTGAATATGACAAGAAGACTATACTGCCACACAATGTACAAGGAAACAAAGTTTTGCAGCTGTAGTTTTATGTCTATGATATTTATGTAAAGACTACGCTAAATTATTAATGTAATTGCAAATTTTGCCAAAGATTGTGCTGTCCTTATTTATTTTCTGTTTATTTTTGAGACCGAGTTTAACCATGTTAAAGAATGAAGTACTTCAGTAGATTAAAACCGATTTTGAACAGATTTGAACAAAAAGATTTAACGAACTACAAGTCTTGCATGCTGACATGATTTTTTTTTCCGTAGTGTATTAGTGGGATAAATAAAAATTAGTCTAGATTAAATTTGGGGCCTTGACTTTTTAATAAGGCCTTGGTATATATCGAGGTTTTGAGAATTGTCAGATTCAAGCTAAAATTTTGTGAAAGTAAGTCCATTGATGTGGTAGCATCAAATACTAACGTCCTTGAGGAAGAAAAGTTAAATATCGTGGCACATTTTAAGTTCTATTAATTTCTGTGTAATTTTTTTTTTTTTTTTGTATTGAAGCTGCATTCCTTCATTTGTTACTTGCCCTGATCTCTTTTTTTTCGATACAACTAGATAGTGGCTATCTAGGAAGAAGAGAAAAAGAAGAAAAAAGTAGGAGAGGAGAAGAAAGAAAGAAGGAAAAGGAAAATTGAAAAGTAAAAACTGAAGAACTGAAGAACAGAAAAATTAGCAGAATCTCCTGAAGAAGGTGGCCTGTTGCCCTGATCTCTTTAATGTGCGTTTCTGCTGAGTGAACCGTGTAATTTTCCGTGCGCCATGTGATTTTAGCAAGTGACTATTCCAACAGAAACCCACAATGCATGTTTTTTTTAGAAAAATCAATTACAGCCTCTTACTGGTATGAAATTTATGCTGTTCTGGTTGTTGTTCATATCAGTTCTATTACTGGTATGAAATTTGAGTTTTTCTTTTAATACTTTTTAAAGCTTTTAAACCTTTTCTTTTACTAATGAATAACAACCTCTTACTGATGAAGCATCCCTTCTTTCCAACGTAAGATTAGCTTATTTTATTAATTTCAGTTTGACTTCTCTGGTCTCTCTTTACTTTTCCATAGTTGGCTTTGCCGATGTCAGGTTTAGTTGATTGTATTCATTGTTTTGTCTTTTCTCTCAACTTACCTTCGTTGTAGGCTTATCTGAGGCAACATTTAGGCCCTGATTAAAATGTTTTTTTTCACAGGATTTCAATTCAATTCAATTGATTTCATTGGATTTTGTAGGATTTCGTTAGATCTAATTACATAGGAATTCCAATCAAATGGCACAAAATCCATTCATTTTGATCAAGAATTTTCCAACGAAATGAAATGAAATCCCACAATAAAAAAAATGAGATTTTGATCAAGCTCTTAGTTTATTGATTCTCTCAACTTAATTAATGAAGCATGGGCCACGGCCACTTAAACTTAAAAAAAATAGGAAAAGAAATAACATCACTACAAATACTATCATATTACAAGATAGAATTGACACGCATATTACTGCAAGTTTGTTACTTGCATTTAACCTTGCTTGAACACAGAACACCCCATAGCTAAATTCTCTCTCCATGTACTCCGCCTGCAGTCCAACAATACAACAATCAGTGAAGAGTTTTGAAATTATACCCAACTAAGAATAACACACTTAAATGAGTAAAATCTCGGTCCACAGGCCACAAAGAATAAAGAGGAAAAAACAATTTCATATTAATTCAATAAATATCCATTACATTCAAATTTAACAACTAATACAATACGATACAATACTTCTCTCAAAACACTGTATTACTAGTAACTCTTGTTGAATTAACTTTTAAGATAACTAATAACTTACTCTTGTTGAATTGACTTCAAAGTTCTAGCCATTTTTTTTTTTGGAAAAAAATTGAATCACTTCAATTTTAGTGACTTTTCTTGTCAGCTTTGGACCTCCCTTCAACTATTTAAGATGAATTCTGGTTACTTAATAGAACTGCCTCGCAACCTGGCTGGGATATTATTTGGGCTGCTACTACATGGGCAATTTGGAAAAGAAAGGAATGCAAGAGTTTTCACTGCTACAATTGCCCAACCGAGCCAACTACGTACTGCCTTCGATTTGCTTAGCAGTAGACTCCTGGAAGAAAATGGCTTAGGATTTAATTGGGTGTAAATTGGATTTCATCAATAGACTCCTCTCCATAAATTTGGTTTAGCTTTCTTTTTCTTTGGCCTTTGTAATCTGTACTTGTACTTTTTTCTTACTTTAATTAATGAAATCGTTGGTGTGGCTATCGCCACCTAGCTAGCCTTATATATATATATATATATATATATATATATATATATATATATATATATGAGGAGCGATCCGCTGCCACGGAATTTGGCTGCCATAAGTTGCGACAAATCGCCAACCATTCAATTAATTTTGATGGACGGCTGTGATTGATTTTACTAGAAGTATTATTTTATTAAATATATTCAAATCTCAAAGTCCCTTTATAGCTTTCACTTTTTTCCAATAAATAAAATATTATAGATGGCACTTCTTCTTCTTCAACCAACGAGAACTTATGGGTATGTTTGGTATGATTAATGAATAAGCCTTATTCCGAATAAGGCTTATTCGGGATGAAACCAAACGCACCCGGAATAAACTTTATTCGGAATAAGAACTTATTCAACCCCTTATTCTAATTCCATCAATATGATGGAATTAGAATAAGGGGTTGAATAAGTTCTTATTCCGAATAAGGCTTATTTGATGGAATTAGAATAAGGGGTTGAATAAGTTCTTATTCCGAATAAGGCTTATTCCGGATGCGTTTGGTTTCATCCCGAATAAGCCTTATTCGGAATAAGGCTTATTCAACTTGATACCAAACACACCCTATATCTCTCTATTTTCTCTCTAACACTTTAGAGTACTCTCTTCTTAAATCTCACTCGCTATTCGTCTCTCGCTCGCAACTTTTCCTTTAACCATTGCACTGCCAACTCTCTTACTATTCTTTCCACCCGAAAAACTAACTTGTCACTCTCCTCTCCAACCATAGATCAGACATGCTGCTCTTTACCCCCTCCCCCCCTCTCTCTCTTTGTTTCACGTCTACTCTCTTATGTGTGCAGAATTGGGCGCACTTGTATTTTAGAGAGAAGCTCAACTTTTGGTTGAAAAATAACAACACGACTTTCATCTGAATTACTCAGGTTTTCATCTTAAAACCCTTCATAGAAAGTACCATTGATTACTTGATTTAAATTCAACATCAATTTGATACAACAATGTAAACCTTACCAAGCAAAGTAATAAGATGTGATATCATCTGAATTTTTTTCATCCCTTTAAGTTATCAAACTGTATACCAACTTTTTATAGTTCTTCAATTTAGTCACTACTCATTGGAAATAAGGAGGTTCAAATTTTCGAGCCACAATTTCTTGCTCAGTGAGATTGATTCTCTTTTAATTTTATGATTAACAAAATTTTGATATTCTTATTTACATACATCTAGTGCATCTCAAAATCCCCGCAAATAAATTTCCTTTTGACTGGGTTGCAATTAATTTCTCTCATTTTTTTGTTAAAAAATAAATTACAGCCATGATTTGATCTTAGATCATGCTAAAACAAAGAGAGACCATGCGAGAGAAAAGATAGAGAGGTGAACTGTATGTGCTCTCTTGCAGCGAGAAGGGACTAGAGAACGGGGAGAGTTAATTCTTGTTGGTTGAAGAAGAAGTACAGTACATGTAATATTTTATTCTGTTGGAAAACGAAAAGCTATAAAGTTGCTTTGGAATTCGAATAAACATATAAAAAAAAAGCTTCAAGTAAAATCAATCACGGCCATCCGTCGAAATTAATTGAATGGTCAGCGATTTGTGGCAACTTGTGGCAGCCTAATTTCGTGGCAGCAGAACACTTTTCTTATTTATTTTTCTCTCTTTTGCTATAGAACAAAACATCAAGCTTGCAAAGGAAATGCTGAAAGCTTCATTTCTAAAGGTAATCATGCAAAGACAGAAGAGATGGCATGCCTACATGCTTCAATTAAGCATAGAAAGTTGTAATTAAGCCTCAAATTAACAAAGCTCCACTATTTCCCGGTCTCAATTCAACCCAATCCTTTCAATTACCTTTAAACTTTCATTCTGTTAACTAACGAAGACTCAAAACACCTTTACTAAAGCATCAAATTTGCAAGTAAAAACAAAAAAGGGAACATATAATTGACGAAATAGTGTATCCATACAAATTGAGAATTATTAATGATAGCAACAGCATTCTTCTCCGACTTAGAACTCGACAATTGACAGAACTGGAGGCAGAGAGAATTCGGGCCAGAGAATTTTTTGCTCTGCCAATCAGAGGAGAATAATCGATTTAGGCTCCTGAACAAGAGCTCGGCGGTTGAATTTAGGGTTCCAGTCGGGCCTCCCTCTTTGATTTGGTTAAGTCAAGAGAACAACGAGAGAGCAAGGCAAGAGGGAAATTTGGTCCAGTCGCGCGTCCCTCCCTTTTCGATTTCAAACCCTCGCAAGCTAGTGAGAGAGAGACAGAGAGGGGGAGAGAGTCGAGAGTAAGACGATCGGAGTTGGACGCGATTTTATCGGTGCAAGAGAGAGAGCAAATAACGGAGGAGAGGAATTAACGGACAGAACAAAAGATTTTTTTTTTAACTCAGTGCCTCTTCTCAGCGCTTATATCTCAGCCACATAATTACATCTGTACACGCATCTTAAAGAAATCTGACGTCCAGAAACTAAATAGGAAAACATCTCTGTCCTATCCAAAGGACAATAGCCTATCTCTCTCTCCCTATATATATATATATATTTGACTTGGACCACAATTTAGCAAGCCTAATGTGCGTTTCTGCAGAGTGAACCGAGTAATTTTTCGTGCGCCATGTGGTTTTAGCAAGTGACTTATTTGCCAACAGAAACCCACAATGGATGGTCTTCTTAGAAAATTCAATAACAATTTCTTACTGATTAAGCATCCCTTCTTTCCTACGTAAGACTAGCTTATTTTATCAATTTTATTTTGGCTTCTCTGGTCTCTCTTTACTTTTCCATAGTAGGCTTTGCTGATGTCATGTCAGGTTTAGTTTATTGTATTCATTGTTTTGTCTTTTCTCTCAACTTACCTTCGTTGTAGGCTTATCTGAGGTAACATTTAGTTCATTGATTCTATGCAAGTAGGCTATTCTGATGTCTGGTTTAGCTTAATTAATGAATCATGGGCCACGGCCACTTTAACTAAAAAAAGATGGGTAAAGAAAAAGCATCACTACAAGATAGAATTGACACCCCATTTATGACTGCAAGTATGTTACTTCCATTTACCTGACGTGAACACCCCATAACTAAATTCTTTCTCTATGTCCTCCGCCTGCAGTCCAACTATACAACAATCAGTAAAGAGTTTTGAAATTATACCCAACAATCAGTAAAGGTTCGAAACTAGACCGGGGAGATTTTTCATAGACATTTAATTTAAAAATAAATTGGATGACTTAGACCTCTAATTTATCTTAAAAAAAACACACTTAAATGAGTAGAATCTCGACCCACAGGCCACAAAGAATAAAGAGGAAATAAATAATTTCATATTAATTCAATAAATGTCTATTATATTATATTCAAATTTAAAAAACTAATACAATACAATACTTCTGTCAAAACACTATATTACTAGTAACTCTTGTTGAATTGACTTTTAAGATAACTAACAACTTACTCTTGTTGAATTGATTTCTAAGTACTAGCATTTTTTTTTTTGGAAAAAAAAAATTGAATCACTTCAATTCGAGTCTGTAAGTGACAATTATTGTCAAAATATCAAAATCGTGCCAATATATCCAAAAAGCATTACATGTAACAAATCTAATTTTGACTCGGATCAAGGTTTCCCTGATTGAAAACTAAACTAGAAGTTAACATAGTCCAGACTCCAGAGAAGGGCCAACACTGCTGACGTGTCACCGTGGCTGTCGCATACATCATCATGATGTTAGTTGAACCATTGAATATAACATAGATTGGTGCCTAGACCTGTCTAACGTAGACGACGGTGGCGAAAGTAGGAACTTTCGCTAGCCGTTTCGCTAACATAGCGTAAGTAAAAAAAATTTCGTTACTCGTTGCGTATTTTGAACGGAAGTTACAAAAATTTCGCTGATCGTTTCGCCTGGAATCGCGAAAAAAACGATCAATCGCGATCAAATATAAATTTCGCTGTGAAGACAATTCATATAAGATATGACAAAGAATAATTCAAAAAAATGCACTAAAATACTTAAAAAAAAAGAGCACAATAACAGAAGACTGTAAACACATGTTTCATTTAAAAAATACATCAAAATAATTTCAAACTAATACCTAATTTAACAAGGGATTATTTCCATATGAATTATGGTGGTCTCAGTTATAAGTTCAAATCATTGGGGAGATATCAACAAACCCAATAATTCCGACTGACCCATCGAAATTACTAAGTAAGAGTCCCATCCCCTCGAACAAGCACTTGGCAATTTTGTACCCTTCATCATCGACCCATCCATATAGAATTAATCCCATTGTTAAATTAACAGACTCTCCTTAGTCCTATAGACACCAAAATAAACAAAAAACCAACTGTTTCTTTAGCAAAATAAAAAAAAAACAAACTTGCAATCACCAAGTTCAACTGTTAAAAAATCATAACACAGAGATCATTCAATAATCTCATCAATTGCATCATCATCTGCATCACCAAGTTCACCACCACTTTCTACATTAATATCAAACAAAATACAAATTAGTAATAATTGAATTGAAATAAAATGGAAATTAATTATAATTAAAAATAATACCAATCACTGCTGTCCTCAACCAATTCTGTGCACACACTAGAGCTTCAATGCTCTCATCATTCAATGAGCTTCTAGTTGGGCTGAGTGTTCTACCAGCAGTACTGAAGGTTGACTTTGATGCCACAGTACTGATTGGTACAGCCAATATGTCCCTAGCTAACTTAGACAAAATTGGATATTTAGGGGCTTTTAATTTCCACCATGACAAAATGTCAAAGTCATCATCCAAGCTACAAGGATCAAGTGGTTCAGATAGATACTGATCAAGCTCAGACAAGATGGGGTCAGCCTGCTTCTTATCATTCAAGAAATTTTTCAAACCAGCCCTTGAATCAGTTTCTTCCTTTGATCCACTAGAACTGAAAAGAAGACATTTTCAACTTTGATTGCAACACACATAACAAAATAAAAAATATATATACATATCAGATGTGCTAGTGGAGTACCTTGGTGCTGTACTTTGACTACTTTGGCTTTGTGACTGTGGTTGTTTGTTGTTTGAGATCAAATACTCATTGAACAAATCATCAAAGCAAGTCTTCAAGTTGGTCATAAAAGATTGCAACTCTTCAGGATGCAACATTTTGAAGTAGTACTCAACCACTGCTAGCTTACACCTTGGATCTAGAGAACAAGCAAGAGCCAACAGAACACTTCCAATTTCCCAATACTTGTTCCACTTCTGGAACATTTTTTGTCCCATATTCACAACAAATGTATATGGACTACTATTCATTTTTTGAATATTCAGATAAACCTCACAGAAATCAGGAAAATACAAATTCAAGGTTGGATACTTGGCCCCACTCAATCTCAGAGTTGAATCATAGAAGACTTTCAAATGTCCATGTAGGGCTTTCACATGATCCCAATTCTGATCAGATGGACAAAAAGAATAAGTCTTATCTAACTCTGCATACCTGATGATAGCATTCTTCAATTGTAATGCCAATTCCAACATAATATATGTGGAGTTCCACCTGGTCTGCACATCCCATGCTGGTTTCTTATCAGGAGCATTTACCTAAAAATAAACATAGACAAGGTGTCAAGGTCTAATTGAAACACATTAAAATAAATTAAATAAAAAAATAAATTACCTGAGAAGCAGCCAACTTGAACTTCTCCATTCTAGGTTGGGAATGCCTAATAAATTTCATGGTTTCCCTTATGGCATCTATCTCACCAGACATCACACTCAAACCATCTTGCACAATCAGATTTAAAATGTGGCATCCACATCTTAGATGAAAGATGTGACCATCACAAGGTAGGTTCTTTCTAAAATGATTCTTACTCAACAAGTCATTGATGGCAGCATCATTTGCAGATGCATTGTCCAACACCAAACTAAAAGCTTTTTTGTCCAAGTTCCACAAAACTAACATATCATAAATGGCTTCTGAAATGTGTTTTCCAGTGTGAGGAGAGGGCATTGGTGTAAAGCTGAGAAGTCTTTTCCTCAACTTCCAATTGTCATCAATAAAATGACAAGTGAGAGCCATGAAAGTCCTATCTTTACCCTTACAAGTCCACAAATCACTAGTGAAACTAAACTTACAATCCATATTCCCAAGTAATTCATACAATTTTAACTTCTCTTCCTCATAAACACCCATACAATCTGACCTAAGTGTGGTCCTTGATGGCATTTTAAAACAAGGCTGCAGATCAGTTGCAAAAACTTTCAAAAAATGATGTGTTGCACTGTTAAAAGGGTACTCATGGCCAATTACCATATTTGCCAAATTTTTTCTACTCCTTTTCTGGTCAAATTGCCAAACTGAAGGCTTGGGTTGACCTGACAATTGTACAAATACAATACATTATACATATTAGATTATTAGTGCCAAATGCTAAGTAACAATTATACATTATTGGTGACAACTGACAAGTGCCAAGTGAGAAGTATACCTTCACCACTGCCAAGTGCAAGCAGTCTCTGCAAGGCATCAGGTTTCATCCTTTTTGTGGGTGGCATTTTTTTACAACCACCCTGACAATGATGCAACAGTGAGCTAGTGCTCCTAGAGTTGCCTTGCAAATATTCAATGCCACAATACTTACAAGTGGCTGTAAAGTTACCATCTTCATCTTTCTCTGTACTATCAAAGTGTTCCCACACTTTTGATTTCCTTGGATTGTTCCTCCTTTTTTTTTTTTGCTACTGAATCAGCATTATCAGCAGCAGGTTGAGGTTCATTTGTGGTTGGAGTACCAGTACCACCATCAGCATTTGGGGTTGGAGTACCAGTACCACCATCAGCCAGTTCAGCATCAATTTGGATCCTTTCAATTTCCTCTGTAGTTTCAAAATGCAATCCTGGTCCCATACTATAAATTGGAAGCAATCAAGTCATACATACCAGATTACTAGAGATATAATAGTGCATACCAGTGCATCAATTCAACAGATTGCCAAGGTTAGTCATGATTGACATCCACCCCTGACATAACACTTAATTTCTACCTGCTCAATTCAACATATTGCCAGGACTGGATGTCAGTCATGACCAACTCAAATTATAATCTTAAACAGTTCAACTTTGTCTCTACTCTACATAACCATAACATGCTTGCAAAGGTGTGTCATGGGAGACATCCACGCCTGGCAACTATGAAACAAGGCACATAGCAAGCACAATTGCACAAACATTCAAAGTTTCAAACACACAAAGCACAAGCATACAACATATAAATAACTAACAAGCACACATATGAGTGGCATTAACATACTGTCAGGAATGGATGTTTCCCATGCCACACGCCAATAACAAGCACAAGTATTAAAAACATTTAAAAAAAATCATACTCATCATCTATTAGATCAAAATCTTCCTCCTGCACACTCCCTCTCTGTGAGTCAGCCATGTGGGGGTACTTTGAGATTTATGTAAATTTCCTACAATTACAAAGAGTAACAGAACACAACAAGAAAAGAATTAAAACCCAAAAAAAAAATAAACAACTAAAAAAATTAAAATCAAAATAGAAGTTATGAAGTTAATACCTTTCTGTCTCTCTTTACTTTCGTACTTCTTTTTTTCCTACAAAGAAGAAGAAGTAAAATTAAACTTAAGTAAAGACCTAATAGATAAAAAATTCGAAAAAAAATTAAAATAACACAGAAGAAATACCTTTCTCTCTCTCTCTTCCTCTTTTCCTTCCTTCCTTCCTTTCTGTCTTGTTTCTTCATCTTATAACTTATATAGCCAACAGAACAGTGAACAGACCCTGACTGATCGACTACTCTGTCACCAGTCTCACAAAAACTAGCAATCATTAACCTTTCTCAAGCCTTTTAAGCTACCAAGCCTACACTTAAGCTAAGATTTTGGAAACCAAGAGACAGAGAGTACTAATCAGTCTAGGGTTTCGATAGTAATGATGAGGATTTCATCGAAACCAACAGAAAAGGAGGAAAATCAAACATCGAGATGACTCGATGTCATCAATCGTCAATCATCAGCTCTCCAAGAGCATGCGTGAGAGAGAGAGAGAGACAGAGAAGATTATAGAGACAGGGAAGATAGAGAGACAAAAGGAGATTTCGAATCGACAGAGGCAACTGAAAAGACATGGCGCCGCTTCAGAGAGAGAGAGGCGGAGAAAAATAGATTAGGGTTTGATCTCTCTGACTCTCTCCCAGTGAGATTATATTTATATATACATAATTTATATTAATTAATATATTAAATAATAACGCGTTTTCGCGAAAGGATACGAAACGAAAGGACATAGTTTCGTAACTCGTTACGCTAAACTCACGAAACCATAAAACGTTCCGTAGATCGTTTCGCTAACCCAGACGAAACCAGAAAGTCTTTCGGAGATCGTTCCGCAGCAGACGAAACGCACGAAATTACGTAAAAATTATTTCGTTGTGCAGGCCTATTGGTGCCATTGAAAATAAATTACAGAAAGGCTTGTATATATGTTTCTCACTTCTGTTTTGCACTTCTCGTTGAGAAAAAAAGAAAAGTTTGGAGAGCACACTTTGAAACTTTGCATTCCTTTCTTACTACTATCTTCATTTTTTCACCAACATGGCTTTGAATCCAATTAAGGAGAAATTTACTTACCAAAGAGCTTCATATTCTATGTCACTTTGTTCCATGCTTTTTCTGCATAATTAAAGAGAAAAAGGGTCTTATCTCTCTAGCTTCTCCTTTGCCCAAAATAAATGGCCATTCACCTGATAGTTGATCTTAAATTTTTGGTACAAGCCAGCGTTCTCTACTCTATCTCTGTTTCGCTTCATGTAGGTTTCATTCTCTTCCTTTCTCTAGTTTGGCTTTCAAATAGGTTCAAGGAGGGGAGGTCCAAGGAGAAACCAGAGCACAACAATTTCTTGTATTACAAATTAACCTTTCGCACCTCTGTTTGTCTTGTTTTGTTCTATCTCCTCTTCTCTGTTTTCAGTTATCTATGGTCAGATTCAGGCTTTCTAATGGAGCTGGATTTGGGGTTTAGAGCCATGTTTTGGTTTCTATTCTCTTGCTACATGCAATTTGAATTTGGAAGATTGGGAGAAAAGAGATTTCCTGTCCTACTTAGAGCATTGTTTGGTCTCTTTCTACTCGTATCTTTGTGTTCTCTTGTTCTACATCTCCTCTCAATGCAAAATAATGCATCTGTTGCAGCATATTCGTGTGTTCTCGATATAGGGTCAATTTTCATGGCCTTGTTACTGAATTATGCTGGCTTTTATGGTATGCAGACAAATGCAGAACCTGACTCACTTCTCCAAGAACATCTCCTAAATGGAACCTCTAATAGTGCCCGCAGCAGTACCAGTAGCATTCCCGAAAATATTTCCCTGTACACCAATGCTGGATTCTTCATCTGTCTCACATTCTCTTGGATTGGGCCCTTGCTTTCTCTTGGATATAAAAAAACTCTTAACCTTGAAGATGTACCAATGCTAGATTGCAAAGATTCAATCAACAGTGTCTTACCTATCTTCGAAACCAAGCTAGATTCGCAAATAGGTGCTAATGGTAGAGTCACAGCCTTTAAACTCGCTAAAGCCTTAATTCACACATGTTTGTGGAAAGTTCTTTTAACAGCTATTTGTGAGATTATCTACAACCTATCATCCTATGTGGGCCCATACCTGATTAACTCGTTTGTGCAATACCTAAATGATACAAAACGGTCTGTGAAACAAGGTTACTTCTTGGTATTTGCATTTATAATTGCCAAAATTTTCGAATGTCTTTCAATGAGGCATGGTAACTTTCAATTTCAACAAGTCGGGTTACGGTTACGAGCAGCTCTTGTTGGCACTATATACCAAAAAGGGCTCTGTCTATCCAGCCGAGCGAGACAAAGCCATACAATTGGTGAGATGATAAATATAATGAGTTTAGATGCTAATAGGGTCAGCAACTTCATTTATTATTTTCATGAATTTTGGTTGGTGCCGATTCAAATAGGTCTTGCTTTGACTGTATTGTACTCGAGCCTTGATATTGCCTCGGTATTTGCACTAGCTGCAGCTATTATGATGATGCTAATAAATATACCACTCAGCCGTGTACAAAAGAATTTTCAAGAGAAAATGATGGAGGCTAAAGATAAACGCATGAAAGCCACATCAGAAGTGCTGCGTAACATGCGAATTCTAAAACTTCAGGGATGGGAAATGAAATTTTTGCAAATTATTTGCAATTTGAGAAAAACTGAGGCAAGCTGGATAAAGAAACTTTTCTACACGAATGTTGGCATGATGGTTATCTTGTGGGGAACGCCAACATTTATAGCTGTTGTTACTTTCGGGACATGCATACTCATGGGTATACCGCTTTCTAGCGGTAAGGTTCTCTCAGCCTTGGCTACCTTCCGGGTATTGCAAGGGCCGATATATAGCCTTCCTAACACCATTTCTCAAGTAATTCAAACAAAAGTTTCCCTCGACAGAATAAGCTCTTTTTTATGCCTAGAGGACTTACCAAATGATGTGGTACATAGAGCCCCCAAAGGGAGCTCTGAGGTGGCTATTGAGATCCGGAACGGTACTTTCTCATGGAATATTGACAGTGAGATGCCAATTTTAAAAGATTTGAATTTTAAGGTGTTGCATGGCATGAGCGTCGCAGTGTGTGGTACGGTGGGTTCTGGTAAGTCAAGCTTGTTGTCATGTATAATTGGTGAAATGCCAAAAGTGTCGGGTGAGGTGGAGTTGTGTGGTTCAACTGCATATGTAAGCCAGTCACCTTGGATACAAAGTGGCACGATTGAGGATAATATTTTGTTTGGTACAAAAATGGATAGGGACCGATATGAGAGGGTGCTTGAAGCATGCAGCTTGAACAAGGACTTGGAGATTTTGCCACATGGAGATCAGACTGTGATTGGGGAGAGAGGAATTAATTTGAGTGGTGGCCAGAAGCAGAGAATTCAAATAGCTCGAGCTCTATATCAAGATGCAGACATTTTCCTTTTTGATGACCCATTTAGTGCTCTCGACGCACATACCGGGTCACAAGTCTTTAAAGTAATCGTTTCTTGATTCTTTTTCTTGTTTTACATATTTTGGATTTGCGGTTGTTGAAATTTCTGTACACTATCAGAAAATGACCAAGGTCAGGTTCGATCTTGATAGTTTTGGTCAACATGTGTAGGTCAACATGTTGACCGAAACTGTTATTTTGTTTGGTACCAGGAGTTCTGGTATGCTTGGTTGCTTTTAACAAGTTCATAAGGGTACTTGTTTGTCTTTGTGCAACTGTTGGTTACTTTTGTCTTTTGGTACTAGTTAGTATTTAGAAAATAGAACTTTGTCATGCTTCTTTTTATGTACATCATTTGTTTTTAGCTTTATTGCTCAAGAAATGATTCCAATTTCTTAAATTGCTATGAACTTGCAGGAATGTTTATTGGGGCTTCTAGCAACAAAAACTGTGATTTTTGTTACCCATCAAGTCGAATTCCTACCAGCTGCTGACTTCGTCCTGGTAAATTTTTTTGAATTTTTTTCTTTCGGATGTTCCTTTCAATGCGCACTAAATTCTACTAATCCACTAACATATTTTTCTTAAAAGGTTATGAAAGAGGGAAAAATAGCACAAGCAGGCAAATACCAGGAAATAATTGAATCTAGCAAGGAGTTTATGGAACTTGTATGTGCTCACAAAACCGCCTTATCAGCACTAGGCTCCATTTCAACGAATAAACTGGATGCATCCTGCTTAAATCAGAAAACTGAAATCTACAAGTCATCAGAAGAGACCAACACTAACATACCAAAGGGACAACTTGTGAAAGAAGAAGAGAGAGAGAAAGGGAAGGTCGGTTTCTGGCTCTACTGGAATTACATCACATTGGCATATAAAGGAGTATTGGTACCATTAGTCCTTCTTGCTCAAATTTCCTTCCAAGTCCTCCAAATAGCCAGTAATTACTGGATGGCCTGGGCTGCACCAGTCTCGGAGCACACAGCCCCACCTGTCAGTAGCATGGTGCTTATATATGTATTTGTAGCACTTGCACTCGGGAGTTCTCTGTTCATACTAGCACGGGCTCTTCTTCTAGTCACGGCTGGCTATAAAACTGCAACCATTTTATTTGAGAAGATGCACTTGAGTATTTTTCGTGCGCCTATGTCATTTTTTGATTCTACTCCTAGTGGTCGGATCATTAATCGGGTAAATCATCCATAAATTTGATTCTTTTCACATGGTATTGAAAACCTAAAATAATTTTTAATGGAAGCAAGAAAAAAAAATGAAAAATAATCATCAGTAGTAAAAGTGAATGGCCTATGGCTCTCTTAGTATTCTGGTAGTAGTGTGAACAAGATGGAGCCGGTACTTATTTAGTTTCTAGCAAATAAAATTATATGGAAATGAAATGATGTCTCAATCGTGATGTGCCGCTGTAGTAATTTTTTTCTGGAGATAATAATGATCTTTTTCACTATTCATGCAGGCATCAACAGATCAGAGTGCAGTTGATTTTAGTGTGCCATATCTGATTGGTTCTTATGCATTTGCAATATTGCAACTTCTGGCTATCATAGCCATCATGTCACAAGTTGCATGGCGAGTGTTTGTTGTGTTTCTTCCTGTGACTGCTCTTTGTATCTGGTATCAGGTATCCTGTATTTTTCTTATTGGAATCAGTTAATATTGAATTCTCTTATACTTCAATAAAAATATTTCCATAATATTTTTTTATAATGATTACTTTAATTTCTAATTTACTTTTGTAACATATTTAGCATTTGGCAAGAACGGGTTAGTATCTGAATGTGTTATTTCACAGAAATGTGTATCAGGTTATTATTTCAAATTTTCAAGTTTTCTCATTAGTAAACAATATTGTACAACTTTTTCAGTACAATTGGGGTTCAAGATCCAATATGGGAGTACTTATAATTTCTAAGAATACGGACATTAGATTTTGGGAAATGATTATAGCTCAAGCAATTCAATGTTCTATGCAGAGATATTACATAGAAACTGCAAGGGAATTGACAAGGCTAGTAGGAGTGTGCAGGGCTCCAATAGTACAACAATTTTCAGTCTCTAACAGGTTCTACTACGATTAGGAGCTTTGTTAAGGAATTGGATTTCAAGGGAAAAAATGGAAGATTAGTGGATGATTACTCCAGGCCAAGTTTCTATAAAGCGGCAGCCATGGATTGGCTCTCATTACGGCTTCAATTGCTCTCTTCAATCATCTTTGCCTTTTGCCTGGTGTTCTTGGTGACAATACCAGCTGGTCTAATTGATCCAGGCATGCCTACTTATTTAAGTTATAATTGTAACTTAAGGACTGTTAACACCAGAAATCTGAATTTAAATTTTCATTTCAAGAAATTAAAAAGACATTTCTTCCCTATGCTATCTGCTAAATGACGGCATTGTTCAAAAACTCGAAGAAACAGAAAAATGGTAAAGACCTTAGCACTATGCTTCAGTAGTTTGCATTCAAGGTAAACATTATCATTTAATCATATAAAATCTACATGGTAGGATACTTCACGAAGTAAAGTAACTTTAGGACTTGTTTCTTAAAATTTGAACTTCAAGCAACCTATCCAAAACATTCGATGTGATATCCATATTGAAATCTCATTGGAAATAAAATTTTATATTTTAAAAATTTTTAAAACCATTGTTATTGGAGGTCCAAAAGAAAGAAAATCTAGATTAAGGATTTTGTAAAATTCGAAATTAAAAATTTTGAAAAAAAAATGTAAATTTGATTTCCAATGAGATTTCAATACGGAAAGCATGAATGATTCCGATCAGTCGTTTGAAGATCAAATTATTAAAAATAAGTCTAAAGTATGAGAGTTACTTTAGTTCGAGAAGTACAGTAGCCAAACTCAATCTACATACAGGCATTAAGCTTATATAAATCTTTAGTGAGCAAACAGCTTTTGTTGTCTCAGAAAGAAGGATTGACCTAATAGATACTTTTTTTTTTCCAATTTTCATCAAATATAGGGTTTGGAGGCCTTGCTGTGACTTATGGGCTTAATCTGAACAATATGCAATCATTCGTTATCTGGTCTTTCTGCACGTTAGAAACAAGCATAATATCTGTTGAGAGGATATTGCAATATACAAGCATTCCTAGCGAGCCCCCTCTTGCTACTCAGATAGATCTGTTATTGGATCATTCCTGGCCGTCACAAGGAGAAATTATGCTTGAAAATCTACAAGTACACATCTGTTTCTTTGTTTTTCCTATATGATAATTCATCTGGTTTGTTTATGCCCCAACATCATGTTTGAGATTAGAAATGAGCTCAGTAAGACTCGAAATATGCTGTAGCTCAACAACTCATAAGCTCATTCCTAAAATATGAAAAGGTTGGTTCACATTTATTAATGTAGCTTCTGTGAGATATTTCTATACAATGGGGAAATCTGAGTTTTGAAGTACGAACAACATCGATCAGTTGAAGTACAGTCGAAATACTTTGTACTTACACATACCATAACTTAGGGAGCCAAAAATAAATTGACATGATCCTTAAAAGACTGAAACTAGATAATGACATAACCAGAACAGAGCAATTTAAATTGATTTTGTATCTTCAAGACAATCTGAGATGTGGAGCCTTCTTGGTTTGCTGTGTGGCAAACATAACGACCCTTAAGTTCCAAAATTATTTTTTATTTTTCATAGGTACGATATGCACCAGAACTGCCGTTTGTGCTTAGAGGTCTCTCATGCATCTTTCCTGGTGGCATGAAAACTGGTATTGTTGGGAGAACTGGAAGTGGCAAGTCAACCTTGATCCATGCACTATTTCGCATAGTCGATCCCACTGTAGGTCGGATACTGATAGATAATTTAGACATCTGCACCATCGGATTGCATGATCTAAGGTCCAGATTGAGCATCATACCCCAAGATCCAACCATGTTTGAAGGAACAATTAGAAGCAATCTTGACCCTCTTGAGGAGTATTCTGATGCTCAGATTTGGGAGGTATACAATTTGCATCACTCACAAAACACACGTTTCAGGATGTTAATAGAAAGGAGAGAAAAGGAAAAAAACCATTATACAAGTCTTTCTTGAATCTCTTCCAAACAAAATCCATATATATTTTTTGTTCTAAAAAGCACATATTTGAAATTGTGAGAAGCTTGTGATTTTAAATATTTATTTGCTTCTTTTATCTCTTGTGTAGGCACTGGACTGTTGCCAGCTTGGAGACGAAGTTAGGAATAAAGAATTGAAGCTCGACTCTCCAGGTATAAAACTCAATTGTAAAATGTATTTTTTTTTTAATATTCTTGCCCAATTTTGTCAACTTATTGTTTGTGAAAGTAAGAATGTCTTGCCATAGTTGAAATCTACATCAGGCATTTCCTATATAAATTTGTAACCAATACATACAAAGCCATCAAGCAGAACTGTAGAAGTATCACTCAATTATGTACTGAACAATAAACACTTCCCAAAACCAACTCATCAACTGTCAGAGACCCAAATTCAGATCAGCAAGTGTTAAATACTGTTCATGGTAATATCTTTGCCAACTTTGTAGTGACTGAGAATGGAGAGAATTGGAGTATGGGCCAGCGCCAGCTGCTGTGTTTAGGGCGTGTGATTCTAAAAAAGAGCAAGATTTTGGTTCTTGATGAAGCAACGGCTTCAGTCGACACAGCAACAGACAGCTTGATTCAAAACACCTTGAGGCAGCACTTCTCAGATTCAACTGTGATAACGATAGCACCCAGAATCACCTCAGGTCCTCAGTGCTTGATAGTGATATGATCTTACTTCTTGACAACGGTTAGCATTCTCTCAGTGTCATATTTTTCTCAGCACTTGAACTGAGAAAATAACTTATATAACACTTGGATCACATTTGTGCTTTTCTGAAGAGGATTAGCATTTTCATTAATTTCACAAATCTAACAGTATTTTCTTTAATTGTTGATAGGTATTGTCGTCGAATATGATACACCAACGAAGTTGTTGGAAGATGAGTCTTCAATGTTTTCACAGCTTGTGTCGGAATATATGACAAGATCAATATAGATGAACAATTTTTACTTGAATCTTGATCTAATTCAACGGAGCTGCAGATGCAGTTTGATAGCACAAAGAGAGAGACTGTAGTATATATTATGGTCGAACTAAATATACCAGGAATTTAAAGTTTTGGAACTGTAAGACTTTCTATTATTTTATATGAGATGGAAGTAAAATCCACGTTAAATAATTAATGCGGATTTTTCAATAACTATTGCTGAGTGTTGTAATTGTTATTATGGTTCTTGCTACAGTTTGCGTAGAGGTTAAAAAAAAATTAATGGCACAATTATATTGTCAACTAATGAAATGTCTCAATACTCATTATGGACCAATTTACTAGAAAAAAAGGTGTTTCCAAGCTGTAGCTAAATCTGTAAGACTTGTACCATTTACGGTTTTAGTATTTCGATTTTTTTGAGTTTAGAGACAAGTTCCATAATATACACCATTTATTTTAGAGATAAGTTCCATAACTTGTACTGTGAATTCTCTAAAGAAGTTGACAATCCCTACTAGGTCTAACTGCCTAACACTCAGTTCCATTGTTACACAACAAATATTGCGCTTCCTTGTAATGGACGAGCAAGGATGAATTCTATCACATAAATCAGACATCTCACGGAGGTTTAAACAATGCTCCAGTTCTCTAATGACAAACATGACAGCTACAATGACACACTTAGATACAGGATGCAATTTTTAATCATTAATGTGAAATTAATTAAAGAAGAATTATTGAACCAAAGCAATATTAATTGCCTTCTGCTTTGGAAGTGCTGCTGGCAGTGGATCCTTTCCTTCCAACTGTTGTATTCTTCAGTATCTGCAACATACACCACATGACAGTCAGTTCCTGGAATATTCTGAGCAATGAACAAGTATGTTACATAGACAATCCCTGAAGTTTCATAACTTTCCATTTTTATTTAGAGCATGTTCATAATTGCAAAACTTAAGGACTAAAAACAGGAACCCTTAAGTAACAAGGTACAAAGCAGGAAAGACAAAATTTGTAGGACCATTTATGGAAATCACTTCACAAAAAATGTATAAAACATGAGAGAATAATGAGTACCTGTCTCAGCATGTTGTTCTCATTCTGTAAAGTAGAGACACGCTGTTCCAACTCAGCATTACTCTTCTCCAAGTCCTTTGCTCTTGCCTCGAGATCATTTAAATATGCTTTCTTCCTCTCACGTGCCTGTTGAGCTGACACCCTATTCCTCAATAACCTTTTAATAGATTGAAGAAAAAAAAAAAAGAAGAATAAGCACAACTCGTTGCAAACACTGATAAGCATATTAGAAGAATAGAAATTGTTTGAGCCACCCAAACAAGCATATTAATGGATTGGGCTTTGACGTCAAGAACTTGTATATATATGTCTGATCAGATATGTAGTTACTTTAAATGATGTTTTGTTTGGAAATAGCCTATGTTTCTCATTTGAAAAAAAAAAAAACAAATGTAAGGATTTATATTAGAGAAAGTTGATAATTTTATATACAGAAACAGCTGCATGAAAATTTTTGAGAATGCCAATCATTGGATTGAATCAACCCAGCATAAGAGATCTCTTAGCTGATAGTGGGAAACATTTGAAAGCAGCGCATTTTATTTATAAAATAAGAGAATTTATACTGTATATTCATCTTTTTTTATATACATTCATTTGATATCTTTCGCAACTAGCAATATTGAGCAAACAATTGATTAAAAATTGTCCTGTGTCCATTAATAAAATAGGAAATGTATCAATTTTCAGCCAATCTGACAAATTTTTAGCTTCCATCAAATTATGTCAAATTCAAAGATTTGAGTTATAATGTTTTTTTTTAATGGATGATCAAACAATTTCTGAATTGGGCCAAGTTTGACATACACATGCATATCAAAATTTTCGATTCTTTGATTTGGACAATAAATGTCACAAGCATTAAATGGATATATCCAAAAAATAGATTTATACTATCCTTTTATTTATAACAGCTGCCAGCTCTAGGAAATATATAAGAGACAAAAATTTTGCAACACCTTTTGAGCCGCTTGTGTTCTTTGTCAGCAGGGCTACGACCTCTCCTCCGCTGGCTAGCAGGGGTTGACGATTGGTTCCGAACTAGCCTGCCACCAGAACCCACCTCAGCACCTGATGAGGACGGTCCCGCCAGTTCTGATCCCAACTCCGGCACTCTCCTTATCTCCTCATCACTCTCCCCACCTGATAACAAGGTAACATGAGATGCTCTTTCAGCACTGAATCATATTGAGAGAGATGCCAATTTTGATTGCATGCTTGGATGACCCTGAACTTATCTAAATATCACATCTCCTCCCACTAAATGAATATGAGACAAACCCATCATGACTCTATATTTCTTTCTAAATATCAATCGAATTCCATTATGGTTAGAAAGGGCCCTCAAAAATTATGGTTAGAAAGATTGATAGCTTACAAAAAAACAAAACAATTTCTTTTCTTTTTTATAGGTTTTAAATAATAATAATAATTATAATAATAATAATAATAATAATCTAAAAAGTCTAAAGTCTAAGCCTTTTATCCCAAACAAGTTGGGGTAGGCTAGAAATGACACCCCGACCTTGGTCATTTCTTCTTGTATATATGGCTGAGTTTTTACGCTGGCTCGCCAAGCCTATCGCAAGCATGCGGGCTTGAACCCTGGACCTTTCTAAAAGAGAGCCAAGTGCTCTTATCACCTGAGCTACTAGACCACATGCAATAATAATAATAATAATAATTATTATTATTATTATTATTATTATTTTATTGTTTCTGTAAAAAAAAAGGCTCTTTAAGGGTGAGATGTATTCTTTCCCCATTTTAAAATTATACTTTTTCCTGCGGGGCAAATAGAGAAATATTTCTAACATTTGACAGAAGCGTCAGTCTTCTCGGAGTGCACGAAAAGGAACTTAAAACTTCTTTTAGATGACAATGCAATAATATTAGCTTTATGAGGTAATTCTCAACTTCCACTTTTTAAACACGGCGAACAAGCAAATTATCAAAATTAGAAGATAGAGAATCATAAAGTGAGAAAACAAAAATGCGCCTTTTAGAAATACATGATTATGCCCATAAAATTACTAAAATTAACAAAAAAAATAACAAAAACAAGCTCATACCTTTAAGCTCCAATAAAGGAACTGAACTAGAAGATCTCTCGCTGCTCGAATGGAGCGAATTCGCTCCTTGATCTTGCATGATCTCTAGTTACAACTTACAAAAGAGAGAGAGAGAGAGAGAGAGAGAGAGAGGAGAAAAGCAGAAAAGGTGGTGTCATCAATGTCTGATTGCAAAAAGGACATGAGAAGGTGACAAGTTTCACTCTGGACAGTCCGATCTGCTTGGATTGAACGGTGCCTAAGCGGTTGACGTGGCCGCATGAGATTCATACATTTTGTGCTCCATCCGAAGGTAGATAGATTAACGTGTGGGTCGCGTGGTGGCCGTTGGATCTGATTCTGATCGCTGATTGTGATTGGACTTGTCGTTGATTTTTCGAAATGACCTCTCTCTTTGCAGTATTTGTATTAGAATGTATTATTGTTTAGGGATAATAATTGCTACCAGCCACTCCCTTGTTTCAGCCTAAAATTTGTATAAAGTTTTTCTTGTTAAATTCAATTTAGTAACTATGGAGTGGAGAACAGATAAGTTTGGCACGATTGAAATATGATTGAAATTTAAGACAAGCATCATGCAGTAAATTGGACCGTTTTGTCCGTAATTACTAATTAGTGTTTTATATATATTGTCCACAATTACTGTCTTACATCACAGTCCCTGCGGTTTTATATCATGTTGACAACTGCTAATCAGAATATTGAACGTACCATGTGATACAAAGTTACAAACAATAGGTAAATCGCAACCGTATGTATTTCACCTAGCATGGTCTTAAATTCTATAAGCAATGATAGCTGATGAGTAATTATATGAACCAAACATTAAGAAAATTCAATATGCATTTAATGTTGAAGTTACTTGCCGACAATTTCTAACCAAAGATTTGGTAATGGAACATTAATAGTTTCTATCTGACTTGAGTTTCCTACTTCAAACTTCCTAACTATAAAAAAAGACGATATTAAAAACGAAATCAAATTTAATGATGCAATAGCACAAAATACAAATAAAATCAACTTTTATGTTGTTTTCGTGCATCATTAATCGTTTCATATCTACTTCAACATTTTATGTTTGTTTATATCCATGCAGTAACATCATCAATTAGATAAACATATTAATGATGAAATTGAACAAAAAATTCTATTTGAACAAAGATATTCATTATTAAAACAAAAGATAAACAAATTATCTCTGTGGAAAGTTCACTTTGGCTTACAAATATGCAAGATAAGTAAAAGAGACATTCATTTTTTTTTTATTTATAAAGAAATGAAAATAATTTGAGAGAAACTAAGTATAGGTTCATATGTCTTAATAAATGCTATGCACGAGTAACTACAATTGAAGTGAACAATTACAAGAAGTAAGCCTATTAACAAATAAATTTAAGTTCAAAAGAACAACTACTATATATTGCAAGCTTACAGATTTCTATTGTTTGTTCTTGATTTTATTGTGTACACTACTTTTAAACCAAAAATTAAGAAGGAGGCTATAAAAAAATCTCCCACAAAATTTGCTTAATTAAACAAGAGATCGAGAATAGAAAATATATAAAAAAAAAAGGAAAAAAGAATCGGAAGAAGTAAATCGTGGAGGCCATGACAAATCATATCAAAAGAAAAGAAACAGAAATAGGAGCTCCCTTCAGTCCAAGGCATGAATTATACCAACAGAAATTGTTGCTTAATTACTCTTTTCTTTTTTCTAATCAATGTTTTGGCCCGAAAGGAGCTCCAACTTCTGCTACTCTTTCAACCATTGTTCAAACTTCGTATTCTCAATCTTTTAATTAGAGAAGGAAAGCAAGAAGAGTAAAGTGAGAAAGAAATGGGAGTGTTTTGTTTATGTAGCTCTTGTGGCACTTTAAAAGAGAGATGTTTAATTAGCAAAACAAAGAGCTTAGGTGTATTCCACGTGGCTGTGAATCATTAGTCTTCCGTATTTTTTAATTTAAATAATGAATAAAAGGTCAGAATGCGGAGTGCTTTGACTAGTGGATTTTTTTTAAGTGCAACAATAATTGAAAAACATAATTAGATCATGCAATAATGCTGAAATTGGTCATATTAAAATTAGCTTTTAGAATAAGTGCGAGCGAAACAACCACAGAAAATACAAATTATTTCATTGAATCTAATTAATTGCCTAAGACCTTTGAAGACCAAAAAAAAATTACGAATTATATATTACTATTTAAAACAAACGTCAAATTGGCTTTTAAATTTTTTTTATGATTTTTCTAAGAAATTAAAACCAAATATGTCCAAAATATTTTGTGAGTATATTTTTTAATTTGTAATATCTTGGATTTATACTCTACAAAAATTATGTCATAGAAAAAATGGCCATATCCGATCACATGCATTTCTTATGACATTTGATTAGGATTCTGGAGATTATTCCATGATATGTTAATTTTTGAGACATATTTTATTCGAATTTTTAAAAATTTGGTATGGACTGATGGACATGTAGAAAAATTAGTTGATTTCTGAATTTTGATATTTCCAGTTGCGCCACATGGTTAAAGGACGAAAAGTGCGGCCATCATTTTCCATTTAAAAAAAAAAAAACTATCTTTAACCTTTCTGTTAGTGGAAACAGTACAGTGACGTTCCTTCTCCATTTAGTGTTTGTTTCTTCCAAATGCTATCATATTCATAGTTATTAATTGTTCTTTTTCTATTCACAATTTGACATTGACTTCTCGTCTTTTCACTCTAGAAGTTCTGATTCTATTTTTCAAATGAGTACTTATGTGTTGTTATGTATAAAACTTTTGTTGGTGTGGTAGGACAAATAAAAATCGAAAATGCACAAAATTCGAAAAAAAAAGATCATAGCCCATTTTATTATTTTAAATTGTCAAATTAAAAAAAAAATTGATAGACTAAATCCACATTGAAAAACTGATGATATTGAATGATTTATCAAATTTATGTGTTAATTGAATGAGAGTCCGGATGGTCAGTGACTCTTATTCTACAGTAACTGATTTTAATCTTACTAAATGCAAATAAGAAATAAACTGTATTTTACATTTTAAACCAAACTGTCAAATCGAAAAGGCGCACGATATTAGTTTTCTAACAAAACTAATAGCAAATGCATAACATGGTGTGCCAGTAGCCAAATACTGTTGCGAGAATTTTTTTTTATATAAAAAAGTAATATGACAAGTTTAATTACACCGCTTTCAAACGACCATATATTAATTAACTATCTGTGTTTTTTTTTTCACTAATTCCATGCTACAGATTTTGCGCATACGCCATTTTATTTTTTTTAATTAATTTATTGCAATTTTAAATCTTTGACGATATTGCAACAAGTCTAACCAAAAAAGTAAAGTTAGATTTCATCTCCTCGAACCTTAGTTCTTGATGACCTCTCAAATTTTTTGTCAAGCTACACGTCTATATATGTATTTGAAGAAAGGAGTTTTTTTCATTCAATTTATTTTTAAAAATAAAATGCACGCGAGTCTTGAATTCTTAACTTTTTTTAAAATCAATTTAGTACTCTTGCTACTGAGTCATTAGCTTACTGTTGCCGCTTACATGCCAAGTTACATATTGTATTTGTATTTGGAACCTTCCTTGTTACTCACTTTCGACTTTGGAGCACAAATAATTGCAAATCATGACCTTATAGTCAAATCTGATCTTGACCTCAACTATAGAACGGTCCCTCAACCCTCATTATCATATCTCGATCGGTTTAGGGCTTATTCAATTTCATTAGATACAATTAACTAACAATACATATTTCTTCAAAAAAACTAACGATACGTAAATTAACTTTCTAAAATAAATCACTTGGCAGTTGCTGCCAAGGTTTCGGGAGGGGAAAAATTTTCGGAAATAAAAATCACTTGGAAGAGCAAATTAACAGGATGATTATTTTGGTCATAAAAATAAAACAATTAACTTTTTAATTTTAAATTTTATTAAAATTAATAAAAGAAGTTTTATATCGTTAGTGGTCATGATTAGAGGGGGAATTATATCCAATATTAAAGATTTGAGAGGTTATTTCCAAATAGGAAAAAAAATGAGGATTATATTCAACTTTTTCAGAAGTAAAATTCAAAAAGAAATTAGATATGTTTGACATGCATAACCGATAAGTGTTGACATAAATTTATTAATAGATAAATATAATAGAAAAATCATACATAACTGTTACATACGCCCATACGTAAAATATAATTGACTTATATTTTCAATAAGAAAAATTCCAGAAACCATGCGTAAGCTGTTCCAGAAAAAAATTAATTTAACGTTTTCCAGAACTTGTACGTAAAAATAATGACTTAATTTTTAATAAAAAATATTTTAATGCATATATAATGCTAAAAGATTTGTAAGAAAAACCGTTTGAGGTTGCACGTAAAATTCCTATCATATTGTATATAAAAGATAAACGAGGAGTGTTCCGCTGCTACAGGTTTTTGGTGCTACAAATTGCCACAACGTCATATTTTATCAATATTAAAAAATTTTAAAATTTAAATGCCAAATCCAAACAGTTGATCTTGTACAATTTAACGAGAGATGTGTTTCTATATAAATTTTATAAAATTTGGAGTCAGTTTGATACTCGATCAACCGGTCAACAAATGAACGAATCTATTTAATTATGTCAGATTAATTCTAATACGTTCATCATTTGATCAGTTGATCGAGTATCAAACTGACTCCAAATTTTAAAATTGCATGAAATTTGAAACATATCTAGCTTATTTTCTGGTTCAAATTGTCTATTTACAATAGAGATTAAATTCACATAGAAAAGATAACATTTTAATGATAATATTGATCACTTAGAATAAATATCTTTTAAATGTTGTATGAGTAAACGACTATAAATCATAGATTCATAACAGAATATAATACAGATAATAATAAATTATTAGCAGATTATAGTAGAATAAATTCGTATTATTTTCACTGCGAATATTCATGTTCTAATATTAATTTAAAAAATTTCCCTCATCTATATGATTGCTATAGTACGATATATAGTTTTGGATTACTTCTGTAAGAAGAATATAAGTTAGAGTCTCGCTTTTTAGTTTCCAAAGAAATAAAAATTACCGGGACAAAGAACACCATTTGTTCAGACTTGTGTGCCTTTATAATTACAAACAATCATTTGGCCTCCTCGCCATGTCTCAATTCTGATTCCGCCCTTGATCAAAATCACAAATAAAAATTATCTTTTTTACTCTTATTAAAAGAACAGAACAAATCTAATTCGATTCTCACTAAATTCGTGCAATTTCATACAAACATTTGGCTTCCACTAAAAGAGAAAACATTGAATCAAAAAGAAATCCTCTTAACTTAAATCCAATTAAGGATCATCTATAGATACAGCTGTATATATGCCCCCAAAACCATATATATTACATGCATATATGTTATGTTTTCCTGCTAAACTTTCTTCAATATTTGTTCAAACATTTTAAGACATTGCAGGGTTATCAAGTTCCAGATTTTACAAGGCACAGGAAGTAACACTAGAAAGAATTTGATATGGGAAGAATAGACGCACACCTCAGTACCTCACAAGCAAAACCAATACCCCAACCAAAAAAAAAAAAAAAAAGAAAACCGTAAAAAAAAAATATACAAAATATAAAGAGCTGGATTAATTCTCCTTTTTTTTTATTTAACCCTTTTAGTTTTATGAGGATCCTTTTCTTTGACAGAAAGGCAACGGAAGCAACCAAACGGTCCCGATGGTGCTTTCGGGGGCGTTTCTTTTGTACTTTCGCGCCTGCTAGACAACAGTTTGTTGAAAGATGCACTGCCCATGCTGCCAGATCGAGAGTGGCTCGAAATCTCAGTTATTTCGGCCTTGTTCTCTTTCTCTGCACATTCTTCCCTGATTTTCGCGAGTTCGAATTCTCGAGCTAGAAATTTCTCATCCCACACCATGCCGGATGAGCCTGATCGTCTGAAGGTTGTCGCGGATCTCTGTAGAGTTGCCATTACTCTCCTTCTCTCTTTCTCTAGCTTTCTGTTTGTCTCTCCTTATGTATCTCTTTACTCTCTTTCTTATCTTTTTATTTATTTTTTCTTTCCCTTCCTTGTATATCTCAACCTATGTAGTACGTACAGAGAGATGTGCAAGGAAGGGAATTGAAGCGGTTCTGTTTTGTTGTGTGTAGGGTTACCAAAGGAGTATTTATAATAGTGGCTTGCACTAAGATTTCCAATGTATCTATTTATATATTGTGTTTTATTTTCTTAGAAGCAAGATGGAATTGTGAGATGTTCCCTCTTTTGAATATTGATACATATCTGATTTTTGTGCTGTTTCGACTCCAGCAGAACCGAAACAATATAAAAAAAATTTTAGCTCTCTGTTTTTCTCCCTTCTCTTTTGTAAATGTTATTTTTTTTTTGGGAGTGTGAAAATGAAAATAATTGATACAGATTGAAAAAATGTGTCACTAATGAATAACGTATATAAACAAGAGACGAAAAGAAGAAGAGTAGCTAATAGTATAGATGGAATAATAGTATTTTTGTGTCATTAATTTCAGTTCTGAAATTGTAATTTGCCAGAAAATTTCATCCATTTCGGCCAAGTTGACCTTTCTTTACACAATTATTAACAACTTAATCTTGGCGTGTACCTATTATGCCATATTTGACCTTCTAGTACCTCAGTACCTGTATACTTGACAATATACCGTTATGACTTATTGAATATTATACAGAACATTTTGTCAACGCAGTAAGCCTAGGTTTTGTCTCTTGGTTTCTGGGAAATTTTATTGAATTTTTATTCTTGTTAAATGAACAGTTTACAAAACGAGGGTTGCCTCATATATCTACCACTTTTTTTTTGTTTATTGGCAGTAATTAAAATTTATGAATTGCCCGTATAATTGAGTGAATATATGGAGTCATATGGAAATTATCCGAACATTGTTGTTGATCCTTAAATAATTTGCTTGAATGCCCTTTCAAATGATAACTATATGATATATATTTCTTGGTGCCGAACATTTTTTTTCTTATCTTTTTTTCACTATCACACTAACACTTCATAATTGTCCTGTAATAAGCCACAGAGATAACATACATTAGAACACTTTATGAAAGGATGCATTGCAAAAAAAATAAAAGGTTCACAAGTGAATTTTTTTTCTATTTATATTTCTTTATTTAATTAATAATGGAAACGTAATCATAGATTACTAACGCTCAAAATCCAACAAAGAAATAGTAAAATAGAAAGAAAAGAAAAGTCAAACGCTGTAAGCCTGTAACACTCATCTGTCTTCCCTGTTCTTCTTTCTTTTTACAAAATTGCTGTCTGACTTAATCTCTTGCGAAGTTAACAGAATACGATGTCCCTTTGAATTTTGATTTTCTTTTTCTTTTCTTTAATATTATTCTCGATTGAAGAGATTCATCTAAGATCGTATTCATAAAAACAGACAAAGAGTAATTTTGTATACAATACAATGGCATATCCATATTAAAGGAGCACAATAATTATTTACACTTTCTCAATTATTAATTAAACTGTGTTTCGTGTTAAAGTTCGTAAGTATAAAAGAAAAAATTAAAGGAGGGAGTAAAAAATTTTAAAAAAAGGCTGCATGATTAACAAGAAAAAAGATAATCATTAGATACTAGCTTAAAATTTGCTAGTCTTTACTGGCAAAGAGATATCCTCTCTGACAGGGCCACCTCGCGGACAATTCGACGGGTGGTCACGTACTGTCTTATTCTTTCCCCCACGACGGGCGAACACGAATCCAACAGCCGACATGATGCTCCAAGGACTCGGAGTTTTTTCTCCTTCGGCTTCTGTGTTCTCTCTAAAATGCTGATCAAACTTTTCCTTTAGCTGATCAATTTTCCCAGTAAGGCTCATCTCATCCCATACCAGACCTGACGAACCTGATCGCCTGAAAGTTTGTACCGATCTTGGTAAACCTTCCATTATAGCTCCCTCTTTATAGATAATTTCCTTGCCTTTTATTTTGATTAAATATAATGTCAATGGAAGGATTAGTGCTGCAATTAAGCAGCTATATGAGAAGGCTTGGATCAGAAAGAGTGCTAGTGGAGGGAAGATTTTTTTTTAAAAAAATTTTGCAATAGTGTAAGATATTATTAATATCTAAAAAATAGTATGCTTTGAAAGAATGCTAGTGGTGGAAGCCCTTTTTTGAAAGATTATTAATAGTGCTACAAATGGTAGCTTATGAAATTACTCGTAGCAAACATTACTAAATTTCTCACTTCATTGTTAATTTGCTAAAAAAAAGTTTTATTGCCCAGCTCCTTGCACACTACAAACAATATTATTTCTAGATGCATATAAATTATTACATGGTGCTTTAAACATTTTGAAGAAAGAACTGGTGTGGACGAGAAAAATAAATCTTGAGGGAATACGAATCTTCGATTCAGCACAGTTCAGATCCTTAATTTCCCACACACAAAACAGAAAAATTTTAAAATCTAAAACAACAAATAACAAGTAAACCACTAACAAAGCTACTTAACTTTCTCCATCTCCATCAGTAGTCTCATTCATGCATTCTGGAATTATTAATTATAGCTACTCTCTAAAAGTCAATATTCCCTATAAATTACCTCACTCTTTTCAGTTAAACCTCTTGAAGATTTAAATAAATAAGTGTGCATTTCAACATAGTAAAACACATATTAATACAATTATCAAAAGTGCATTATGCCATTATATATTCATCAGGTATGCAATTTTTGTGTCATTCTAACTAATGAATATGAAAGTTTAAACAAATTCATATTCATTTCGTACTTGATAAGTATTCATTTTAACCGATCATTTCCAAACCATACTTTTGAGTAAATAACTATAGTACTAGTTATGATAGTGATACTTATACATAGTTCTAGTTTAATGGTTTTACTGGTTGTACAACATAGGTCTACGGCCCTTTTACATATTAGGCTGGATTTTATCTTGTTTGAAAACTTAACTGGCTGTGAAAGTTCAAGAAACCAGGCTATAGGCCCATTTTTCTAAATATTATACCATATCGGCCTAAAATAGCCCACTATTCACACGCCTCGATTTCGATTTCCGTGAGATCTGAAATCTGGTTGCTAACAAGTAACAAGTGACAAACGCTTGAACTCTCTCCAGTCTCTCATAGTGGGTTTACTTCCCTCCTCCTCTCTGCTCTTCTCTTCTCAGATCTGAATCGAACAGCCAAAGAAGAAGAAAAAAGAGCTCGAGAGATCATCGTCAATGTCAATGGCGGCCGTGGCGACAGCCACCGACCTCTTTGGCGAGCCGATCGAGGCGCATCCCACATGGTTCACTCCCTCCGCCTTCCTCTCCTCCGACTTCTCCCCTTCCTCCTACATCTCCTCCCTCCGCTCCTACGTCCCGCTCGAAACCCTCGCCACTGAGCTCAGATCTCACCTCACCTCTCTCAATTCCGATCTGATCGACCTTGTCAACCGTGATTATGCTGATTTTGTTGGCCTGGGTAGTAGGCTTGCTGGCGCTGGTGATGCCGCGGCGCGGATCCGGGCTCCCTTAGCTGAGTTGCGTTCCAAGGTCGCCGCATTGCGTGGCGCTGCTGCCACTCAGCTTGTTGAACTCAGAGCCGGGATGGAGCGCCATGCTGCCGCGGCTGCTTCTAGGGAACTGCTTGAGAGAATGCTTGATACATTTCATGTGGTTTCTAAGGTATGATGTTTCTTTCTCTGTTTTACTCCTACGGATCAGGTTATCACTAGTGATGAAGATATCTGATAACTTGTTTTATTTTTATTTTTTTCTATGATTTATCTGATAACCTATGATTGAAGTAATCACTATACATGAATAACCCTAATCTGACTAGTACTACCATTTTTCTGTTGATTTTGTAACTGTGTCCTAGATTCGTACTTAATTTCATAATGCATACCGTAAAAGTGGGCTCAATTGATGTCCTTTTGTGATTTTTTTTTTAATCTGAGATGATGTATGAGAGTTAAGAGTATGCTATATTTATGTATTTCCTTGATTAGGTTGAGAAACTTATAAAAGAGCTCCCTACAGCACCATCTGATTTGGCTGGAGCAGAGGTCGGTTCTGTAGCTATCGATGGTCCCTTACAAAATTTGGAAAGTGGAAGCAGTAGTAGAATTACTCAAAGCGTTTTATTGGAAAGGATTGCCAGTGAGATGAACCGATTGAAGTTCTACATTGGTGATAAAAAGGTTATTTTTACCTTTAACCATATATATATTTTTTATTTTTACGTAGATACATGTACAATCCTCTGTATATCTTACTTTGTGATTCCCAAACAAATTGGTACTCAAAATGCCCAAATCAAGCCTCAAGTGACTTTAAACTAATCAAAACTTCTCCCAACTCTGCAATCAAGTCTGAAGCTGTGTGTAATTACCAATAGTTTTACCACAATGTCATTATCAAACACTGTAAAAAGGTTGCAGAAAGGAATTGATAAGATGGGGAAATTGTAGAGGTATTATGACCATTCTTGTCTCATTTACATATTTGTACTCATGATGAAATGATACTTTAGTGTGCACAAGCATTGGCACAACACCACTACCTTGCAGTATTGATTCTTAGTGCTTTTTGTTGTCTTTATTATAATGGCAGTACAGAACCTCCCTTTCATTGAAAACATGGAGAAGAGGATTCAAGCAGCAACCTCACTTTTAGACAACAGTCTGGAGCAGTGCTTTGTTCAAGGCCTCGAGCACCGCGACAATAATGCCATCTACAATTGCCTCCGTGCATATGCAGCTGTAGACAACACCTCAGCTGCTGAGGCGCTTTTTCGTAAAACCGTGGTTTCTCCCCTTATACAAGACATCATTGCTTACAGTGGCAGCAACCAGTCTGAGGCTGTTGCAACAGAATCTTCAGACGAACTTGAGGGGGATTATCAGCGAATTATGCAGTGTGTAGAGAAGGATTGCAAATTCATACTTGAGTTATCTTCTTCAGGTTGGAAGTAGGATTTTAATATTTGATTATTGTATTGTTTGTTGGATTTAGGCCCAAAGCGATGGCTTGACTTTCTTGGTGGAAGGAACAGATTTAAGCCATTTTCTAAACTGTTTGCTTAGTCATCTAATATGAACTCAATTTTATGTAAAAATAAAAATAATCATAAGAGGAAAAAGTGTTATGAAATAGTAATTGCTTGCCATAAAGGTCTGCTGGTATATCACACAGATCTTCATACTGATACAAGACCTGACCAAGGTTGGGAACACAGTGGTACCAAGAACTTGAATGGAAACTTGTATGCTACCCCTTATGGAAACAGGAGAAATTGGTGCTGCCTTGTTATATAACATTTTGATTGAACAGAATACATTTATCTGTTGTGCAAAGTAATTGTAGATGTATCAGTAATTGTAGAAAGTTTGGGTTTCTTGCCATACCTCTGACATGTGTATAGATTCTAAATAGGGAACTTTTTATTTTGTTCTGGGGTGGCAACACATTGACCTGACCGCTGATGTACTAAAACTTTGTCTGCTGTCCTAGGTGTCATCTGAAATGTTTTTGTGCAATGTTGTAGCAAATTCTGGGTTGCATGTATTTGATTTCCTGGCCAATTCGATACTGAAGGAGGTGCTGTCTGCAATCCAGAAGGGAAAACCAGGGGCCTTCTCCCCAGGAAAGCCCACTGAATTCTTGAAGAATTACAAGTCAAGCCTTGCTTTTCTTGCATTCCTTGAAGGTAATGATTGTAAAATCTATATTAGCGCAACATAAGCTTGTTGTTCTCCTATGAGATAGTGGACAGTGTTTCACATGCTTAACTAACTATAACAAGTACATTGCACAATTTACTTATGTAGGAACTTGGCTTTTTCAGCATGGGATTGATTTTTCTTGAATTGTATCTCCTTTTAGTTGGTCAAATGAATACTGACACAAACCTCGCAAATCTTTTGTAAGGTTACTGCCCTACAAAAGCTGCTGTTGTTAGGTTCCGTTCGGAAACAGTATATGCGGATTTCATGAGGCAATGGAATGTTGGTGTGTACTTTTCATTGAGGTACATGCATAGAAATCTTCAAACTATATTTTTATTAAGTTGTGAAAAAATGGTCTTATTATGTGGATTTGGATATTGAATGTTCAGTTGGTACTGCAAATTGTCAGTAAGATTAGTGGCACTTATCAGGATTACAAGCATACTTTTAGAATCGTAAAATGTATCGTGTATCGATGGATTTAGTATCGAACCGTGTATCGTGTATCGTAACGAATCGTCAAAGATACGCTAAGCTATCCATGAAATCAAGTAGAATAATTAGTTAGAACATATATTCGACGATTGTCATTAAAAGAAAGATTTAGTAAAGCACTATATCATTATAATCATTTATCACTCTAGACATCATTAGGTGTAGTCTATGAATATCGGTTATTACTATATAATCTATCTAATTGTTTTTGAGTAACATCATCTGCATAAATTATAAAATTAGATTATAAATTATTGTATTATTATTATCATTATTATATCATTTTTACTTTATAAAATATAAAAATTGTAGTCATTTTATTCATTATATTGTACTTGTATAATATTATATTATTATAATGTTCATATCCATTATTAATTATTTATAAAATATTATTATATATATTATATAAATTATAATTATCATAATCATTATATTGTATTATATTATTACTATTATTATTATTATTATATTATTATTATTATTATTATACTATGTAATATATATAAATTATAAGGAAAAGATAAACAGTGGATAAAGCCCACTTGAGCCCAATTCATGTCAATTAATAAGGGCCCCACATGTCAGTTTCTCCCCCTTCCATTCACATTTTCCGTCGCTGCCCAATATATCTTTCCTGACCTACTTGCCTATCGAGGATAAACCCAGAAAAAAAAAACAAAAAAGTCGAACGCCGTTCTGATTGGTCGACGTCGTATCGTTCGTATCGTGCGTCTCGATACGATACGCGAATCGCTCTCCGTCTCGTTCGCGATTCCGTCGATTCCCATCGCCTTCGATACAAACCTACGGTTCGTCTCGATAGGGGTTTGACTCGTACCGTATCGTACGATTCGCACCGTGAATCGTACGATACTAAAATGTATGATTACAAGTGCCTGCCAACCTATTAATTTAAGGGAAATTTAGTTTTCTGCCACCATATATTTGAGAATTTAGAAAATTGCCACCCTAAAGTTGAGTCTTTGAATTACACTCTAAATTCAATTAGTTGAGGAAATTGCCACTTATACTCTACAAATCATCCCTTTCTGTATTCAAATTTTCATATTGACTGAAATACCCTCTGCTTCTTCTCTCTCAAATCAAACCTTAGAATTTTATGGGAAAAAACATTACTAGACTACAAACCTTCGTCTAGTCTAATTAACCGATAGCAAATTTCGACATTTGTTATAATATGAAACCCATTATGAGAAGAACACAAAAAAAAAAGATAACCCCAATAAATCCAACATAGAAGGGAGATTGGGACCTAAATCATTGCACATCAAAATTAGCAATATTCTCCCAACTCCCAAGATTGGGTGATGAATTTTTTCCGTAGCTGTCACGATCTAACTTGATCTGACAATAGAAATCACAGATTTCAGGAAATGCACTCGCACTTGTACAGAAATGCGGGCGCACTCGTACTGGACCAGATCTGATTCTGGATTCAGAAAATTGAGAAGAGAACATGAAATTGAGTATAATTGAGATAAGGAATGGATGAGAATTGAAGTAGAGATAAGAATCTAAGAAGAAATTGCATTGGAAATCAACTCTTTCATTGAATTCAGAAATTACAAGGAAATTCGTAGGAAAATAGAGCAAAAATGAGAAAATGGGTTTTCAGATCTGATTTCATGATTCCTTCTCTCTTTTCAGCCTCTCCTTATATAGTACTAGCTAATGACAACATTTAATTCCTAATTACATCAACTAATAAGCAAAAATTGAGTAAAGTTTAGTTACGAAAGCCATAACTCTCATAACTGTCTAACGACTTCATTCACTATGCTTCTCCATTCCCTCCAGTTGAAACAACTATATCCTCTCCATTAAATCTACTGGCCCTGGCCTGTTAGCACTATCCATGCAACTTCAACAATTATGTTTACAATTACAACAGTTATGCAAATGAACTACAACAATTGTATATTACAGGATGCAGGTGCATCTTGAGATGCATTTTCAGGCACTCATAGTTCAGTCAATATGAAAAATTAAATGCAAAGAGGTTATTTGTACACTATAAGTGGCAATTTCCTAAAATTAATTGAATTTAGGGTGGCAATTTTCAAAATTCTCAATTTTAAAGTGGCACAAAACTACTTTTCCCTTATTTTAATCCTTGGCATTATTGATAGGCTTCTCATTAATATTTGGCTTTCTTCTTAATGTGCTTCTGTTCTATTGCCTAAGATTTCAGGAAATTGCTGGGACTCTTGATTCTTCCTTGACCGGTCCCATTAAAACAATCGAAAGCAGAGAAGAAACCCAGAAGCTATTGTTGAAACAGAGTATACAGCTTCTAGAGAGCCTAAAGACCTGCTGGAGTGATGATGTTCTTGTTTTCTCTCATTGTGACAAGTTCCTGCGTTTGTCCTTGCAGCTTCTCTCAAGGTTGGCTTATTTTACCTTTATCTATTGAAATTCATTCAATCTTATGATGATCTATTATAATTTTTTTTATCATTTTTGTGGTCGATAGGTACTCCACATGGCTCTCTACTGGTCTAGCTGCTCGTCGAGCTCATAGTGGGGATGCTGACTGGGCAATATCTGCACCAGTGGAGGATTTTGTATATGTATGCTTTCTTGTCAATTTTAATATAGGTCGTAGTGATTTACCTTAAATTATGATTTCTGAACCATATTGAAAGGAGTGAAATGTGAGGAGCTATTTACACTACTATTGAGAATCTATTTGCTTATTCACAACTAGTGTTGAAAAATCGGTAAAAATTTGAGAAGAATAAAGAAAAATTCAAATTACTGGATATAACTTAACTTGTACTATTCATCATGGAGTTATGCTTCTAACATAGTAGATATTTGTCACTGGTACTGTTCATGTCCAAATTGGCCTTCTTTTTTGTCAATCTTATATTTGATGTTTCAATCCATTTCAGGTGTTCCATGATGTTTCTGTTTTGATCAGTGAGCTTTCTGGAAATTTCTTAGGGCATGTGAGCCAATTGCTCAGTAATTGCTCTGATGAAGTTGTCCAGCTTGTGAGAGAGAGCATAGCCCAAGCTATTCAATTACTCCAGCAATTACTGCCGGTTATATTGGATATCATGATAGAATCCATTGTTGAGAAATCTGTTGAGGTTGGTAAATTTGGATTTGAAGTTTTCAGATGTAATGGTTGTAAATAAAACTCATTTCTATTTTCATTTCTGTTTTTTATAAAGGACTTGTGGCAGTTGAAAGGAATTACAGCAACTTATAGGGTGACGAACAAGCTTCCAGTGAGGCATTCACCTTATGTTTCGGCAATCTTAAGGCCCCTTAAGGTTCATTTTGTTGTCAAGTAGTTCATCCTTATCACCCTATGAAACAGCAATGTAAGGAATGTAGTTTCAGTTTGCCTGAGATTGGTGGCATTTTATTGTATATAGGTATTTTTGGAAGGAGAGCAATCAGCTTACTTAACAAAAGAGGCAACTCACAATCTTCTGTCGGGCTCGGCTGAAAAAATCACCAACCGCTATTATGAACGTGCATCTGATCTTGTCCATGCGGTAAGTAGTAACTTCAACTAGTTTACATTTTTATAAAGGATGATCTTGATTTAGTATGTTTATAGCTCTTACTTTTTTATTCAGGCAAGGAAGACTGAATCTTCATTGCAAAGATTAAGACAAGGTGCTCAAAGAAGAGTAGGTGCCAGCTCTGATGCTTCTGACAGCAATATCTCTGATACTGAGAAGATGTGCATGCAGTTGTTTCTTGATATTCAGGTAACCTATCAACAATTGGATACTTGTATTGTAGGGAAGATGACGTAAGTTTCTTCACATTTATAATTCACACGTTAATGTGATGGAAATTTGTTAGATGTCGTGATTTTTCCCTTACTGAATTGTTACAATCAAAGATAGTCTGAATTTTCGGTTCCAAGTTTGATGCCAGTTTACAAAATTAGTCAAATACTAATGTTTTTGCATTCTTTGGCAGGAATATGGGCGCAATCTTGCAGGAATAGGGATAAATGCTGCAGAAATTCCCTCTTACCGCTCCCTCTGGCAGTGTGTTGCCCCAGAAGAGAAGCAATCAGTTATTGCTTTCTAAACTAAGTGAGATATTAGCTTGAACAGTTTATACTACAGGGACTTGGAAAAAAATCTTCTTTTTCTTTTTTTCAAATTGCAATCTGCATTTTTTTGGGATTTTGGGAACTATTTCTTACTAGTTTTTCAAGTGTTTTAGATAATGTACTGAAGATATTATCTTCATATTTCTTGCTGGAAGGAACAAATGCTCTTACATAACGACCAAAAACCTACAACAATGTTACTGTTATAAATATGCGTGTAACTATAGAGACATTACATATTACAGTAAAAAACAAATTTGAATTTACAAAAAAGCCGGCAAAAATTGAATTTTCAATTTTCAAAATTAGCTACTATAAAATTTGAATTCTAAAAATAGTGAGAAAACTGAATTATCCATTTTCATAAATATTTACGGTCAAAATTAATTTAAAAATATAGCACGACTCAATTTATTATTTTTATAATTAGGTACGTTAAAAATTTAATTATAAATATAGCCATTCAAAATTAATATACTATTTCATAAGTAGGGCCTGTCTAACTGAATTTTCTGTTTTCAAAAATAGTAACCATGAAAATTAAATTTAAAAGATAGGCACAAAAAGTCAATTTGTAATTTTCGGAAATGTACAAACATAAAATAAAATTTTTAAAATAGCCTTAAAAACTGCATTTCGGATTTTCATTAATAGGTACGCTGAAAATAAAATTATAATGTAAGCCAGAAAATTTGAATCAGCGATTTTCATAAATAGAAATGCTGGATATTAAATTACAAAAATAGTCTATAAAAACTCCCATGCTAAATTTTCATAAATAGGTAACGAAAAAAAAATAATAATAAAAACAACCATCCAACACTGAATTTCCTATTTTCATAAATGTATTCTAATAAATTAATCCAAAAATTGCCAACCAAATTGAATTTTACGTTTACATAATTAGTTACGATGAAAATTAAATTATAAAAAGAGGTATCAAGTCATTTTTATTTTTATAATTCAGAAAACGTAAAATGAAATTACAACAGTAGTCTTCAAAACCGAATTTTGTATTTTAAAAAATAAGTACGCTAAAAATTATATTATAAAATAACAAGAAAATTTGAATTTTAAATTTTCATAATAGAAACGTTGAATATTAAATTACAAAAAAAAGTTTGAAAAAACTCAAACGTTTAGTTTTCATAAATAGGTAACGGGAAAAAGAAATAACAAAAATAGCTAGAAAAGTCACTGAATTTTCTATTATCATATAAATAGATACACTCTAAATTGAATTTTAAAAACAAGCAACCAAAATTGAATTTTTGGTTTTTATAAATAGTTACGATGCAAATTAAATTATAAAAAAGGTAAATAAAGTAATATTTTTAAAAATGGGAACGCTAAAAATTAAATTATAAAAATATCTAGAATTTTTGTTTTTACGATATTGATGAATAAGAACGAAGAATATTAAATTACAAAATTAGCATTGACTCAATGTTTAATTTTCATAAATTGGTACCGTTAAATAGAAATAACAAAATTAGGAGAAATCACTAAATTTCCTATTTTCATAAATAGATATTATGAAAATAAAATTTCAAAAATAGCTACAAAACTGAATTTTCAATTTACACAATAGTTATTATGAAAATTAAATTCTAAAAACAGGTAGAGGAAAGTCATTTTTCATTTTAAATAATGGGTAAACATAAAATGAAATTATAAAAATTGCATTCGAAACAAAATTTCATTTTCAAAGATCGGTACACTAAAAATTAAATTATAAAATTAATTAGAAAATTGAAATTTACTATTTTCATGAGTGAATAATATTAAATTACGAAAATAGCCTGTAAAAACACAATTTTATTTTCGTAAGTAGGTAACGGGTAAAAGAAATAATAAAAACAGCCATTAAACACTGAATTTACTATTTTCATAAATATGTTTCGTCGTAATTAAATTTTAAAAATAAGCAGCCAAGACAATTTTTATTTTAAAAAATAGTTACGTCACACCCCGACACATAGGGCTTGACAATCCCCGCCGCGACTACACAATCTCTGTGCACCCGCAAGGCGTTTCCTTACTAATTACAAGGGTTAAGTTCCAGCTGACCATGATTTACCACGTTGTCTCCTACGACTCATTGAGTCGTCATGGCAAGATAAATTTTGGCTTAACTTCGCTTGACTTGATCGAGCCCGTCTCTGCAACCTGGAACCCACATCCATTGTGGAAAACATGCAAAAGCACGGAATGAGAATTAAAATTCTCAGTGCGGGTTTTAGTTCCAGTACGTGGATTTAAGCTAAAATCCAAGTTCTAGAAATAATACCCATGAATAAACAATTTATTGATTAAACATGACCGTAATAACGTTATTTGCATTTAATATAACAAGGCATGCATGTCTCAACTTAAATGATATCAATTGCAATTCTTCATTTAAATCATGATATCCAGCATATGACCGAAATGAAAATCGGACGAAATCGCAAAATCTGACTATGACAAAAGTCATATACATGTCGGGACTGAACGCGTGGCACGAATCCCATCGCAGACAACACATGTCTGGATATGATAGGAAACTGAGCGTGTCAGGGGATCCGAGCATGGCAGAATTGAGCATAACATAAGTCTGGGCAAATCACAAATCATTCATTTCATTCCATAATTTCATATTAATAATCACTCAGGCCTCCTAACCCAACCGGTTGGGCAGGCATAAGGAGACCTTTCCCTAACCCAAGGGCAGGCAGAAGAGAAGTATCTCTAACCCTGGGCAGGCAGAAGAGAATTCCAAATCCACATAGCGGTATTGAACTGGCCGAAGCCGGGGGCCAACCGACTTCGGAGAGTGATGCAGAACAGATCCAGTATATCATATCACACATATCATTTCATATCTCAGTTATTCATTCACATCATTTCATTCCTTTCAGTCAGATCATTCATAAGACAGATTTATCAATAGCAACGGCATTTCCAAATATCTGACTGTTACTTATCAAATTTTCTCAAAACGGAGAACATGCATCTCAAAATGCAGTTTTATCAATATTTGGGCACTATCCTTTAAAATGCTTGAATACGGTCATGCAGGCAAATGAGTTTCCAATATGCATATAAATAAAACATATTTTATTAATTACTTAAACTTTAACAAAAATCCAACGTAATTCCGCACCTGGATAGTAGAAAGCTTATACGTAGTTTTTCGATATCTCATGATGATTCGGATGCTTGACGACCATCATCCTTGGGTTCTCTCCCTTAACAGTTTGCTAGGCTTGATAGTCACGTGTCAAGTGATTCTAGTTTGGTTTCCTAATAAAACAAGTGACTTTCTTACTAACCGTTAAATACTTAAAGTAACCTAAATAACCTAATTATTGGCGGTTCTTGGGTTACCATACTGACGGCCTAAGTTAACCAGACTGGTTGAGATTTGGATAGTTAGATTCAGATTATTTATTTAGAGGATTCTGTTTTAAAATATATTATTAAGTATTTTATCTTATTATTAATAATTGGTTTTGATTTTCCAGTCATTAAGAGTTTATATTTATTTTTATTATATAAGTTATGAATTATATTTTAGATTGAAAATATTCACTTATTTATTATATAGTGTTTTTCCCAATATTCATTTAGTTGTGCTATATTTGATTTATTTCATTAATACTTAATTAATTAGTTTGCATTGCTTAATATTTATTAAATTATTTAACTATTTGTTATATCGAAAATTTAAATCAGAAAATTATAATCTTAGATCAAGAAAACAATTGGAAATAGAAAATTAAAATCTAAATTATTTGATTGGTTTGTTTAGGATCAGAAAGTCGATGATTTGATTATCATTGTATATGTTCTTGACTCACTCGGACTATTCTCATCATCTCCCGAAAAATCGAATCCACTTAACTAAAGGAATCCCCGATCATTTCTAATGGCATTTCCTTTAATTAATTTTGTTTATTCTTAAGCCCACAATTTTCTTTACTTAATCGTTTGATTAAGTTTGGATTAAAACTAATGATAGTCATTAAGTCCATAATTAATTCTGTTAATTAAGTCCAATATCTCATATTTAATTCGGCCTCAAAGAACAGCCCACACACTAAAAGAAATCCCATTAGCCATGACTCACAACAGAGGCCCAAAGCATAACACAGGCCCAAAGCCCAACTCGCAATATGGTTCGGCCAAGTCAACCTGACCAGTTGACTTGAGTCCAACCTTTCGGGTCCGCAACTCACCCGACAAGATCCGATAACGGAGGGGCAAATCCGACCCGTAATCCCACTCACTTTATCCAAAGGCCCCTGAACTTAAAATCTTTACAATTAAGTCCTTTTTTCTGTAAATATGCCCTTAGAAATTTGCAAATAGGTCCTTGATTCCAAGTTTCTCTTTCATTACAACCCCTGAACCAATTAGCATCGTACCAGAACGGTACCAGCAGGGAAACCAGCGTACCAAAGGCTGGTACTAAGCCTCGTATCCCATCGCAAGGCCTCACCCATTACCCCTTTGTACTCCATTATCGTTCAAATCCAAAAATTGCATTAATTCTATTGATAATACAATCCTAGCAGATCACGACCTATAAGAGCATAGTTTTTATTTGATTTCATCACCTCAAGGTTAACTCAACCATTCAACTAATCTGTTCAAAGCATCAACCGTCCTCACAATTCACAAAAACTAAAGTTGGGCTGCAAACCCTAACTTCTCTAATTCCTTCAATCAGGCCTACTATACTCGGCTTAAATTCTGACAAAAGAGGAAGAGAATGGATATACCTCGATCTTTTGCGGCTGTCTCCTCTCTCTCTTTCTTCTTCTTCTTCTCTTTTATTTCTGTGGGAATCCAACCAACCAGGCAACCTCAAAATCAGCCTCAAAAGGGGCATTTATAAGCAGCGGAGTGAAGAGGAGAGAGAGAGAAAACCAACGGCAATGATCCATGGTCACGAATCTTACCGTAAAGTCAAAATTTCAACCCTTATCCGTTCTCCAAGGGATAAGAACGAAAGGAGACAACCAATCCGAGGTGAGGTATAGTGTGGCGCAGTGGGATTGGCTAGCCACAGTCGATCCTTTTCAACTTTCGAGCTGGATTTTCCATCGGACAAGAAGAGAGAAAAGAGGGAGAGATCGAACGGATCGCACGAGAAAGGAGGAAAAGAGAGGAGGAAGGAGATGGTGACAGCGATTTTGGGATTTTTATTAAAAATTCACCCACTTGATCTTCTGTGGCAGACACTCTATGGCCAAGGGTGCTGCAACTCATATAGAGTTATTTAATGAATTGTTTTCATTCAAATTCAATTAATCTGATATTAAATTTCATTATTAATTAAACTTTGATTTTGCTAGAATCATGTAGATGATTTTTAGAAACTACACAAATTAAAAGATTTCGATTTCGAGTGAATTTTACTGTTACGATTTAATTAATCGTTTAAGATTATTAGTTCTAAAATTTTGTTTATCTTAATATTATTTTTAAAATTAACCTAATTTTTATAATTAAACTGGATCTGGTATTTCTACTATGTTACAAGTTATCATGAAATTAATTATAAAAAGAGGCATAAGAATTTTGATTTTTTATTTTCTTATAGGGTAATGTTAAAATGAAATTATAAAAATAGCCTCAAAAACCGAACTTCATATTTTCAACAATAGGTACGCTCAAAATTAAAAATAGCCTTAAACTCATTTTTTTCATAAATAGGTAACTTATAAATGAAGTTACAAAAATAGGTAATAAAAACTATGAAAATAGCCAGCAAAAAATAAATGTACTAGTTTTAAAATTAATGTACTCTAAATATTAAATTCTGAAAATTGCCAACTATACTGAATTTTCAGTTTGGAAGGCCATGTAAGAGATGGGATTTGGCTGACAGGCACATGTACAGGGGCAAGTAGGTACTCTGAAAATTAAAATATAAAAACAGCAAGCAGGGATCACCAAAATTTTATGAAGTAGCTGATCGGAACTAACAGATCAACTAAATGAAAGTGCTTCTCTTAAAGAATTGAAAAGCATTCCAGCTAGGATCCACTATTGTCCGATCAATTTATAATTAGAGAAAATGCAACACAAATAACATTGTTACAAATTATCTTTGCATTATGTGAGATAAACAGGCCATTAAAAAATGTCAGCCTTTTATTTATAATAACAATGAAAAAACTATCATAATAACGCATTATAAAAAGATAGAGGAAATCGATATCTAATGAGCATCTCAAAACTTGTACACCATCCCTTCAGTATATCCTAGCTCCTTAAGAATCCCCGAAAGCTGAATACAATAAAAAGAAAAATAAAATCCATCTGAGCCTTAAAACTGTAAGACCAAAACTATCTGTAGTAAAAAATAGGACCCCACTTCTTTGTGCCCTAAAAAATTAAAAGGCAATTATGTGTAACCTTTCAAAAACCTCACAAAAAATATGAAATATCACAGATAACCTTGCTAATGGAACTAATTGTATTGAAGGCCTCAGGAGCAGAAAGTGTTTGTAATGAAGCTAAATTAGCTAAAGGAGCTTCATGGCCCTAGTAATGGTAGAATAATTGATGACAATTCACTAGTTTTACTAGAATCTGTGATATTTTCAGTTGTTGCGATATGTCATGCTTTGCAGGGTATATTGTATTTTGGCCATTCACAGCTACACAAGAAATTTTTCTAAACAAATTAAACTGATTAAATGAATCAAAAGTTATAGACAGAAAAGGAAGCAAATATGCTATTACCTCTCCTTGAGATCTATCCTTTGCCTTATCTCCAGAAATATGCTTCATCATTCCAGGAGGGCCACAAACCTGTTGGAAAATTTCCAGATTGCCTATCATAGCTGCCTCTGTAAATCATTCGTTGCACAAAAGAGAACAATGAAAAGATGGTACCAAAGGATCTTACCAGTATTAGATTGTCAGGACTGGGACTTGGCAAGCCTTTCAAAGCCTTGTCCTTCGATACATAACCAACACCGCCTCTCCAGTTATTAGCTGGCTTATCTACCGTATAAAACACCTGTAAACTTTTTAACAAAATTAATTAAAATACATATATTTAAAGCTGAAGATTCTGAAAATTCAATCGAATTTTAACCTTAAAATTTGGATAGCTTGCAGCAAGCTTGTCGAGCTCTGCTTTCAGCAAAATATCATCAGGCGAAACATTTGCATATATTAGGGAAAGCTGCACACCAGTAGACGAAAATTAAATAAATTTAAATCAGTACAGGTGCATAACTAAAAGAACTCTCAGAAGATAGATGGGATGAATAATTTTCTCCAAGAGATACAATCAAAGATGAAATCATTTTTCATTAAAAACAGTATTATAGATAGTCGTATAAGATGTTAGCAAACTTAGCATTAAATTTGAATTTTGAAAAATAAAAATCCACATAAGATTAAGTAGATATAATAAGGCAACTTGCCTGAGTTACATCATCAGGGTTTTTAAGTACAGCCTTAATGACCTGAAGCATTGGTGTTATGCCAGTACCACCTGCAATCTTTCAAAGGAAAAATATAAAATAGTAAATAAGTTGACTTACTGACAGTATAGACAAAAAAAGAGTTGTACAACGTATGATGTAAGCATGACCTACTCAGGTGCTGTTTGGCATAAGTGTATAGATAGAATCTGCTGGAGAAAAGTGGAATAGTTGCCAAGAATGACTGGATGAAATAGAGTGTAATGATAATGATAAAATAGGAAATGATTCAATAAGTGTGAAACGTTTTGCAATCAGAATCTCTCATTTTTGCAATTTTGCTCCTCTATTCCACCCAGATGATATTCCATTTCCAGGGAAGAGGATACAATGGAATATATTATTCATTCAAAATTATGAGATCAGAATTAAATATTTTACCGGCCTAGGAATTGTACTATTTCACCTTGCCATTAAAAAAAGTTGGAATAAAATGGAAAAGCTCCAAAGTTTACACATTCCAACTAAAAAGGTAATGAGATAATATTTTTTTTAAAAAGAAAAGGAGTACAATTGGAAGACAAGACGTACCATGCCAATTTGTCTTTTCATATTTGGACTATATCTGAGCTTCTCAATCGGCCTACAAATGATTACTGATGAAGTTTATATATGTATTCTACCGATAAAGCGGATAATTTCATGTAAACCAACAAAACCATTTTAAAACTATGCATATCCCTTCCTATAAACTTCTTGTTTAAACTCAAATTGTCACACTTTCCTTGTGAAGATGTAAATAGGCAAATTATATTGCTGTAAAGAGAAGTTTTGTCCCCTCATGTTGCTATATGAAAAATGATAGAAAGAAAAATGAGAAGATTGCAAGAGACTAATATTGCTACACATGATGACCTACATTTTAGCAGGTTTGCACATGAGCAGGGACATACAGTTACAGCACATTCTTTTGTAAGTAGAAAACAATTTTTAAGTATGTCAAATAACGTACCCTTTGACTTCAACAACATCTCCAGGTTTCATGCTTGCAAAATGCTGACTCATTTTCCCTTCGGGGTAAACCTGCCAAACAATCATTATGCATGTACAAAATTACAGAGAAGTGGTAATATAAAATTTCAATACATTATAATTTCATTAAGGTTTAGTTACCTTGATTAGCAAGTCAAAGTAGCCTTCAGACTCAGGGTCAGATATCGGTGTGTATCTAAAACATTTCAAACAAAAGTACTATGGAATCTGGTTGTAATATGTAAAATGAAATTTTACACTTCAAATTAAAAAAATAAAATAAATACTTACGGGCGGATTACATATTTTCTTTTTCCATCAGATTCCTCTCCAATGGTAGCCCTGGAAGATAATAATTACAGTTACAGCCACTTGTAACTATGAATTGCAATAAGACCATATCCATGCACTATGAACATATGTAAATTTACACTCAACATTTCTTGCGCACATAACAGAGCTATTATCATGTATCAAACTAAAACTAAATCCTGTTGTGATATTTACAAAATATGTTTCTCCTATATCTGAATTATACCTCGTTATGAGACAAGAAGCAACATCCAGACCAAGCTTCTTAGAAGGATCAAATGTAAACCTGAAACAATAAAATGAATCATTTAACATAAGCAATCTTCATTTATTAGAGTAATTGCTTACCCGAGTCAAACTATTGCTATGAGCCTAGAATTATGTTTGCCAACTAAGTAATCAACACTTACATACAGAAGTCCTACAACAAACATCTAATGTGAAAAAAATATAAAGTGTATCCAGACAATTAATAGGTGTAATTTTGTAAAGGTTACTATACCTGAAAAGTTGAGTATTATGGCTAACTTTTGCCTTTTCGTGAAGCTTGAATTCCAACCATTTTTCAGGATCAAGAGCTGAAAATTTTAATCATAACAAACCCAATGGTCATCACACTAAGAAGTTTACTTGCCAGAATATTAACAATTTAAGCTTAACTGACATTGCTCATATTTGTCCCCATCCCATACGTAATGCAGTACAGCATGTGTAAAATATAAATAAAATACAATAAGCATCTCCAAATTGGATGGACATTGCATTCAATTCATCAAGAATGGGATATAAACGCACCTACTTTAGGCGCACTCTCTACAGGAGATTCATCAAGATGAGCCTGTTAATATGAGAAAAATTATTAATTTACTCTCTTCAAATTTTAACAATTCAAGAGAAAATACAGAGTTAAACTATTATAATGAGTGCATTGGGACAATCTACATAGAATCTCCTCGAAAACAACTATCCTCCCCCCCCCCCCCCCCAATTACATTAAATTTATATTTCACTGTCTAAAATCAATCTTATTCAAACATTTTTTTTTTCTTCATCTACCTCACTTAGATAGTTGCATTAATGAGCAGTTGAATAAAAACACTCGCATCTATCATTAAAACAAGTAGATCGTACTGTTCTAAGGTCAGATCAAGCAGTTAAAACTTAAAACTACCGATCGTTTGTCGTAGATTGACAAAAGCAATATCGAATGAAATGAAAATACTAGGATAAGAAGAAGAGGAAGAGTACAATGGTAGGAGAGGAGCAGAAGTAGCACAGAGCGAGACCGCCGGAGATAGCGGCGGAGGCGAAGGCGCCGACGGGAATCGGGCGGTTCTGAGTGGAGGAGTGGTAGTGTTGCTTGAAGGAGGAAGTGGCGAGGCCGAGAGAAGAGGATTTGGAGATCCTTCGAAGAAAAGTCGCCATGGCTGCGATTTCTTTCTCAGCTGAGAAGAGAAGAGAACAGAGACGAGAAAGAGAGAATGAGAAAGTGTAGTTCAAGGGAAGAATTTATGAATCCATGAAAAACCCTTTCAAAGGAAATGAAATGCTACCTGTATTTGCGAAATAACCCTTATAGATTTTTTTATTTTTTTAATAGCCTTCCGAGATCTTTGGTGCATTTTTTGTATTGTGGTGTTACTAATATTTAGAATGAAGTTCAAATTTAGATGACTTTGAAAATATCTTAATGCAAGTACAATATATGTAAATGATGTAATTTGTCAATTTAAAACAATATTATGTTAAAAATAAAAAAAATTAAATTTTGCGAATAAATCTAAGCATAAATTACGTACCACTTACGACATCCATAAAAAATTCTGACATACCAATTATCCAAATAACAACTCAAAAAGTACAAATCAATGGAAGATGCTAGTGTAAATTTCCATCATTGACTTTGAATGTAACAAACAACTTGCCTAATCAGCTGGTTTAGCAAGCTTTTCCTTGCTCCATCAATAAAAAATAGATTAATATGACAATGGTCGTAAAAAATGGTCAATACCTAATTCCATCTCGCCGATTCTCTTTGACAAATTTTCTGTACACGTATTAAACTATTAATTTCCGAAACGGTACATGAGTAACCAATTCGCTACGAAGCCTCCAACATCTCAAATCTCTATACCAACTAATTTTTTAATGGGATTTTTTTTATTTGATCTTACTGTATAAATGATGTCCTTCAAACTTCTAAATTTGTAAGCGATCATAAATCTTTTCTTCCAAATTTTGTAAGAAATAGAAAAAAGCAAACGAGGTATTTTGCTCACATATCGGAATATGTTTTTAATTTGTACCGTGAGTCTGTGGGACTATGGGTTGAGAACAACTTGTTCTGAACAAGTAAGAGATAATGAGGCCTTTAAGGATACGTCAAGGTTTTGGGCTAATTCAAATGTTCTAATTTTGGGTTCCACTATACATCAAGGTTTTACAACCGTCATTTTTTGGGCTTCAATTAGTCGTTGCTACCAGGAATTATAACTGCCATCGCGATTTATGCAATCGCGCGCCATCGCGGGCTATCGCGGGTCGCGCACATCTTTGGGCCTGACGGTCACGCGGGCCTGTCGCTACCATCGCTAACCAAAAATAGAATTTCCGAATTTCCGCGTCCTCTCCTCTCACGCGCGCTCTCCTTCCGCTCTCTCCTCTGACGCGCGATCTCGTTCCCTAGCGCGTTCATCTTCTCCACCTCCTCTCTTCCCTTCTCTGCCACACTCCCCTCCGTCCCTCTTCACTCTCCTTCTACCTCCATGCCTTTTCTTCTCTTCTCTGTCTTTCCTCTTTCTTCTTCATCAGTGATTCCTTTTCCATCAAATAGTGAGAATGGAAAACAAATTGAACACATAGAAGTAACAAATTGAACATATGAATGAACAAAGTGAACATATACACCAACAAAGTGAGACACCAACAAAGTGAGACACCAACAAAGTGAGACTTAAATTAAACACAGAAGTATGACTCACAGCAAAACAAATTGAACACGTAGAAATAACAAATTGAACATATACACCAACAAAGTGAACATATACACCAACAAAGTGAGACTTAAAATAAACACAGAACTCTGACTCACAGCAAAACAAATTGAACACGTAGAAGTAACAAATTGAACATATACACCAACAAAGTGAACATATACACCAACAAAGTGAGACTTAAAATAAACACAGAACTCTGACTCACAGCAAAACAAATTGAACACGTAGAAGTAACAAATTGAACATATACACCAACAAAGTGAACATATACACCAACAAAGTGAGACTTAAATTAAACACAGAACTCTGACGCACATCAAAACAAATTGAACACGTAGAAGTAACAAATTGAACATTTGAATGAACAAAGTGAACATATACACCAACAAAGTGAGACTTAAATTAAACACAGAACTCTGACGCACAGCAAAACAAATTGAACACGTAGAAGTAACAAATTGAACATTTGAATGAACAAAGTGAACATATACACCAACAAAGTGAGACTTAAATTAAACACAGAACTCTGACGCACAACAAAACAAATTGAACACATAGAAGTAACAAATTGAACATATACACCAACAAAGTGAGACTTAAAATAAACACAGAACTCTGACTCACAGCAAAACAAATTGAACACATAGAAGTAACAAATTGAACATATACACTAACAAAGTGAACATATACACCAACAAAGTGAGACTTAAAATAAACACAGAACTCTGACGCACAGCAAAACAAATTGAACACGTAGAAGTAACAAATTGAACATATACACCAACAAAGTGAGACTTAAATTAAACACAGAACTCTGACGCACAGCAAAACAAATTGAACACGTAGAAGTAACAATTTGAACATTTGAATGAACAAAGTGAACATATACACTAACAAAGTGAGACTTAAATTAAACACAAAAGTATGACTCACATCAAAACAAATTGAACACATAGAAGTAACAAATTGAACATATGAATGAACAAAGTGAACATATAGTGATCTTCCATTCAAACAAACTGAACAACAGAATTTAACATTGTCATTAACTGAACAACAGAATTTAACAACAGAATTTAACATTGTCATTAAACTGAACAACTGAACAACAGAATTTACCATGCAGCAACCTTCCTTCACGAGGTACTAACTGAACAACAGAATTTAACATTGTCATTAAGTTGCCTAAATGAAAAAAAAAGAAATAGTGATCTTCCATTCAAACAAAGTGATCTTCCATTCACTATATATAGTGATCTTCCATTCAAACATGAAAAGCAAATACACCACTGATATTCCAAATACCTGTTCAAAGAAATAAGACAAATATTAACTGAATATATAGGGAAACTAACTGAACATATCTTAGGAACAAACTGAACACTAGACAATTTTGAACATATCAAAGTGCAGAACACTTCACTTCAGCTCGGTACTGAACCATTGTTGTTAGAACACTAGACAAATAACTAACTGAACACTTCAATCAACAAACTGAACATTTCAATCAACAAACTGAACATACATATAATAAAGAAAGTAAATAAATGGACAGGAACAAACAAATATCCATTGCAAAAACATAGATGACAAACGCTTTAACTGATTGATTATAATATGCAACAGGGATAGATATCAGTGTCGATAAATGCAACAATAACAATTAATTGAAAAAAATGACCTGATTGAGACATCTTCGCAGAAGCCTAAGGGCAGGTACAGATCGATTACAACTTTTTGAAAGAGATTAGAAGAACGAGGCAATCAGATCTCGAAATCAGGCACGGATCTCAGAATTTCTACAAAAAATTGAACAAAGAAGACTTGCAAGTGATTTGAACATCAAGGATAACAGATATTGAAATCACACAAGGATGGAAGAATTCATACAACGAATTGAAATCGATTACAACTTTTTGAAAGAGATTAGAAGAACGAGGCAATCAGATCTCGAAATCAGGCACGGATCGCAGAATTTCTACAAAAAATTGAACAAAGAAGGCTTGCAAGTGATTTGAACATCAAGGATAACAGATATTGAAATCACACAAGGATGGAAGAATTCATACAACGAATTGAAGAGAGAAGGATAAGAGAAACCTTGAAGATCGGAGAAGTAAAGCAAGATGCGATCGCAAAAGAAGAGATAAAATTGAGAGCGGAGAAAGGTATATATAGAAGCTGATTCAAAAAACGGAAACAAATAACGTGATGTCACGTGGGAACAAAAAGAAATAACGTGATGTCACGTGATTTCGGATCGCAAGCCTTAACTGGGCTGTAAATATCGAAAGCCCAGAAGCCTGCGTGCGCTGACGCGATGGCAGCGATTGTAGAAAGATAGATGGTAGTAATCAATTTCCAATCTTCAATGTATGATGGTGATGGAGGAAGGAGCATAAGCTGAAATTAGTAACAAAAACACTTGATAGGTAGTTACTACGAGGACACAGCTCACAAATACGTTGAGGCAACATGAAGTCATGAACTGAATTTCACAACTTAAAATTCATGAACGAAAAAAAATTATAGCAACGACTAACTGATAAAAACTTGAAAGAACAATCGTTGGATGCTAATCCTAGTAACTCAATATCAACTTCGATAATTATCCAAACGAAACAACTTTTAACTAGTCATGGAAACAAAAAACAAAGGGTAAAAGATGCAAATTCTCATAACACAAAGCATTTAACATTCTCATCCTATCGTCAATCTTCATTTAGAAGTACAAAAACAAAAATCCTTGGGGTCATTCGGCGCACTATCATTTATCTAGAAACAAAGAAAAACAAATATCTATCTCTGTCTATGAGAGTAACATATTTTTAACTAATGGAGGGAGACGGGTATGAAAATGTACAAGTTGTCTATGACTCTATGGACAACAAAAAGTAAACACTTTATGATGCAGTTTCTGAAATTTGCTAACAAATCAACAAGCTTTGCAACTTTTACGACAAGCACCAGAATAATCGCTGCTTCCAAGCATAAATACTGGGTTCCTCTCACACTCTCCCAATTCGGCCCAACTTGCACAGTTGTCATCCTCGTCAGTGCACTCATCCTGGTCAACTGGCAAAGTCAATGCTTGTGTCAGCTCCCTCTGGTGAATGGGCCCCATGTGGAAGTACATTGTTGCAGACCATTTCTCCCCTTCTAGTACCTTGCAAACCTCATGCTGACTGCCGTTGTCAGGTGTTGAGTCCAGATTTAGATTGAAGAAAAAGACGGCATTGCCTTTTACAGGTTTTATTGCATAACCAGCCAAAGCACACTCAGACAAATTCTCATCTTTCAGTTTGTAATATTTTGTCTGAAAAGACACAATTTAAATTTATCCTGGTCAGAAAAAGTCAATTACATTGCAGAATAGAGTCCATTTGTTGTTGGATTTATTTTGTTGTATTAGCATAAAATAACAAAGGTATTTTGACCTGAGACTTAAGGAAAACTGTTTCACCACCATGAGTGACATTCGATAGATACATCAGAACTGTAGCAACTCTATTCCCACCGAGTTTGGCTTCACTGTTCTCATAGAAGTCATAATGTGGGCCATAGCTGTCATTGACGCTGTAGTTCCAAATTTGAATGCCCTCTCCGTGTTCTATCAACAAATGTAATTTGAAATTTTAGTTTTTACAAAAGAAAACATATTTGTGTCCTCTAAAATAAAAAAAATGCTATCATATCTAAATTGACTATCTAGTCCCCCAAATAGGTTTGAATTACAACAGAAGACATTTTCTTTATTGCTTAATTAAAAGTTTATGGAAATATACTGGTGAATAATACTTTTGAAATATAAAGCTGAATGTTCTACATTAAAAAGGCAATGGAGAAAACTGCTGTTTGTTGACATCTGTCAATGGGGGTTCTTTTGGATAATTTTAGCAAGGGTTGCTGTGGCTGTTCAAAGAATATATTTTTGAAAAGAAAGATGCATCATGCTGCTTAAACTTTTTTCTTTTTGTTCCTTCTTCAGTAAGAGTACCTTTTGGAAGCATTGTCCACAACGAAATTCTTTCTTCGATCTTTGACAAGATTTCATCCTATTCAAGGCAGAAAATGCAGAAAACAATCAATTTTAAATTTAGTAGTGATCATGCAAAGAGAAGCATTCACAAAGCAGAGGAAAAATACACAAACCTGCTCAGAATTTAGCAAAAATTTCTTTCCTGTAGGAATTGTTTTCTGTGTACCAGTACTGTTGTTGTCAATAACCACAGGTTTCTCTATTTTACCATGTGTCTGGAATAAGAATGTCACAGTTACTAACCAGTTAAAGAACAAAAAACTGACGAAAGGATACACCCTTTCTTAACGCAAGTCATTGTTTGCAAGTTGTAAGCAATAACCATGATCTAACTGTTAAGTTTTGAGATCAATTTATCCATAAACCTAACTGGTAAGACATCAAGCAGTACAAGTAGAAAAATAGTATAAAGTTTATAGGTGGTAACCGATACATCAAGATTGAACTATAACTTTTGAGCTACAATTTCGAAATTGTGAGAATTACAGGATGGTGAAGATAATAATAAGAGTGCTGATGGTCATTCTGGTGGGGATGCCTAAAGATCCAAACTGGTGATACATCAACTGGTATAACTAGGAAAACTAGTGTAAATTTTGTAGACCGGTAAGATACTATCTGATATAAGTTCAGAAGGTACCAGAGAAATCAAGTGGTCACACTCATTGTCTGAGAGAAAACCTTCGTATAAGGAGACCCTAGCTTGAGGTAAACAAAGTCATGATTGTCAGAAAGGAAGAAGATGTAATAGGGTTAATTTTCTTTGAAAATTGTATACCATTTTCTTTTGCAAACTTGTATATAGTATCCAGTATTTTTCATACTGCAGAATACTTAATAGCATCCAAGCTTAGATTATAGTGGAGGAAATGACAAGTTTTATTAATACTGTCAATTTTGCTACTACAGTAAGAAGCCAGTTCTTCTACAAAACATAATCTATGTCAAACAAAGAGGCTTCATAAGTCTATAGCGAGTTCTAATACACTATCTCAAAGTGATCTGCTGGAACTGGGATCAAAATGTCAGGGGGCAACCAGTTAATATTATTTGACAAAAGGTCTCATTTGACATTTTTGTGTACTTCAAGACCCAAAATATTGGGTTCTGGTGTCAAACATGTGAAATCTGGGTATCATCTGCAATGCAATACAAAAGTAGGTAGACTGAAAAACAAATTAAGGTAGACAGAAATCTAAGCAACTTAGTTATAGACAGTAGGTACCTTGGGTGCCAGGAAATCTGCTTTGATTTTGATGGGTTGAATCGAACAGGTTGGGTTCTTGCGCGCAAAAGTATGAGACGCTCTGCATTAGATCCTTTTAACCTTGATTCTATCCTATATGTGCAGAAAAATATTGGTTAGTCCACTAAAAATGGAATCCACATATTGTATGCTGATTTGCATTAGTATGGTTCACTATAAGGTTTTTAATTAAAAGAAGGATTGCAGACTTTCAATACAAGCTTTTCAGAAACCTTTAATTGCTCCTTCTTTCTCATTTTTTTTTTCCTTTTCTACTTCTTCAGTGTTTTTTTGTTTCTAAATGCTTACATAATTTGGGTGAATTGAGGCTTGTTGAGTTAAATTGGGTGAAAATGATACAGCGAATGGAAAAAAATGAATGAAAGATAGAATGGTGATTTTGAGGCCAAATTGAGCAATCATAGTTTAGTTGGAGACTAATAAGGTTGAAAATTCAGGTAATTTGGGAAAATTAGCACCTTATACCTATTATAGTCAAATCTAGTAGTCCCAATATAGCTGAGACACCATTTCTACCTTGGATAAATATTGAAAATTAGTAGAAATATGTACATGACAATAATGAAATAAACAATATCTCATGAATTAAATTAAAAAATCATTTGGCATTTGGCATTTGAGTGTTCACTGCTCTCCTTTAGTAAATCTGAGCTTAGCGAAGAAGGCATTACTCCAAACGAGAGAAGAGAGCTTACAATTGAGAAAAGGAAAAGGGGAGAAAAGAAAAGAGCGCCAAGAGATGGAAGAATCGGAGAAGGCGAGATGCCATCTCATCAATTGGCAAATGGCAATCGCTGTTGTGGAGCTAGAGGAAGACTTTTTGGACTAGTGATTTGCAAATTTCATCGCTGAGATTTTGGATCGGATCGCCTCCAATGGGAGCCAAGAAGCTCTAATCTACTTGATTTACAGATGTAGCTATGGACGGTCAGATCTATCTTGATTCTTATTTTATTTTCATATGATTGGAGAGGATCAAACAAAGTTGAGAAATGGTAAATGAGTTGACTGTTGAGCACTTGAGCTCTTTCCTAAGGCAAAAAGGGAAAAGGATAAATGAAATGGGTTCAGCCCAACTAAAATGGGCTTTGAGGAAAGAAACTGTCTGTATAACTGTATAAGCTTTTCACAGCCCAACCAAAAATTACTACCATGGTAAGGGCTGCAAAATGATCGAGACGATGGCGCAAATGAGCTCTTGCGTTGATCGTTTCGTCCTATGCGACGAAGCAGTTTTTTTATTTTGTTGATCTGACGAACGATCGAAATTGACGAAATATTCGTGATTTACACATGGACGAAACCGTTTCATTGTTTCGTTAACATCGTCCAAACAAACGAAATCGATTTGTTGTTTCGTTAACCGTTTCGTTCGGACGAAATGAAACGAAAAATGGTTAAAACGACTTCCGTTTTCAGCCCTAACCATGGAGAATCCGGAGTTTTATCTGATTAATTTATTTTTTACTTCGTAAAGTTTTTAGGTACATTTGTAATCATTTATAACCTAGTATAATGTATGGAAATATTCCAGAGAAAATTTCCTGAAGGCAGGGTGTCAATTTTTTTTTTTTTTAATCTTTAGGCAATAATGTCTTCTTTCTTAATAGGATCGATAAATGAAATATGATAACTTTTTCAACTTTTAATGAACAAGTCAAAGTCCAATCCTTTGAATGCTTCGTATGCATTATTTTGTTATACATCACGTAGTAGAAATGATTGAAAAGATCTAAGCTACTGTGGTGAAAATTATAACACCCGTGAAAGATTAGTGTGGGGGATTGCAATTGAAATCGCGTGATTGGCTTTGTAAAACTTCTATAATTAAAATAAATTAATGTGGTATAGATACTGAGAAAGAGACCTATCATTGCTCCTGATTCGTACTCGATTGTCTAGAGAACTATCATGTGTTGATCAGTTAAAAGTGATGCAAAGTTTGAATCCTTTGTTAGTTATGAGTCTATAAGACAGGTGGAGACCATGCAAGTAGGGCTGTGAAACGTGCAGAAATGGAACGAAATTGGTATGTATAACGTAATAAAATTCCATTCGCTTTCATTCGTTTCGTAAAACGGAATAATTTTTCATTTCGTTAGCTATACCGTTCCTTATTTTCCATTGATTTCAGTCATTTTTGGATTTAAACGGAACACTAACGTGCAGAGTAACCCGTTTTGTTTTTATGTTCCGTTTGTGAAAACGCAATTGATTTACCATTCTGTTTCTATTTCGTTTTCGGATGGAACAGAACGGAAATGATCGAAACGGCAGACCATTGACAGCCCTACATGCAAGGAGGATTCCTTCTGAGCCTCTGACATGTGGGACCCAGAAAGGGTATTTTTTTCTTTCTAAAGAATGATGTTTTAGGATACAGTTTTTAATGCACTACTAGTTATTCATTGTGTAGTGCATATGCGATATGTGGTATATATAAAAAATATATACAATTTATAATATAAATATATATTTTTTATTTCAGTGTAAAATAAAAATATAATAAAATGCTGATAAAATTTAGGATTATAAAATGATCGAGTTATATAATTTTTCATTATATATCTAATTAGCTCAAAATATTTTAAAAATTAAATTTATTAATGAATGTACAGTGCATATGTAATTCATACATTTGTGGGCCGCATAATTTGAACACGTATATATATGGCAAGTTTTGAGGAAAATTACAAATAAAAAGGAAAAAGAGAAAGCAAGCTCTTGTAATTATTTTAATTTTCTTAATTTGATCATAACCAGGAGGGGGCGAAAAACTTGTATTCAAATCAAAATAAGTCATTTGAATAAAAGAGAAGTGAGACCAATTTATTAATTATTCTCACATCACATGAGAAACAGTGGAAACATAGTAGGCATCATGCTTCTGAGATTATTAACTTGACCATGCTTGATTGTTTCCTAGTTGCTACATATATATTTTATTATGAAAAAAATATATTGACATATTTTATTGTGTGTGCATGCGTTGGCTAAATCGCTCACTTTTTACCTAGCCTACAAATGGTTCAATGGATCTTTTCATCATGGTGCGCAAATGGTACTATGGTAGGGAAGCATTCAAGTGTAGGTAAATCTATGATGCTATTATATGAACCTTTGATGTTAACCATTAAAGTGATAGGTGACAAAATATTAACCAAACAAATGCCATGTGTCTGCTTTGAAAAGGTCTTCTCAATTGTCTATCCATTCCTCATGTCTATTTAATGTGTTTCTAGGTGTTACGAATAAACATAAATTAAAGAATATTAGAATTTAATGAAACTTCTTTAGTTCTTTGGATAGTTGTCAGATCACGGTAAGACACTGCTCCTCAAAGACCGAAGTTTTTCAGTACATCAGATGGCTATGGATGTTTTAAAACCCCTCTTCATAAAAAAATCTTCAAAATCTATAAAAAATATACTTCTTTGGATTCCATATTAAATAAAAAATTTACACGCTAGATAATAAAAATATCCTCAAATTAATTACCCTCAGAAAATAAAAAATATAGTGGACCTTCATGATGAGGTTAAATTAAGGGTGGAGTAGGCGGACCAAGGGAATTAAAGTACTATGACTACTGCACAGTTGCTTGAAAGAGATTGGTGCCTTAACCAAAATTTTATGGTTACTCCCTCGTTTGCTTGCTACGAATATGATATAGGAGACCGGAGACATCTAACATCTTATCTATTTATCCGGTTTATCTCATCGCTAGTTCTTTCTAGCATTTATGAGGGTTTATCCCAATCACCCAATTTGGTGGGTCCTTGATCTTCTCAGCCTCTCAGGTATATATTGATCAACATTTGCTAAGATTTAGATTGTTGATTCTGTTTTATTCTTCACATTTATAATATGGACAGCTTTCTAAGACTCAACCAGTCCTGAAATTCATTATTAGCAATTTTGTATCCTGTCTAATCCTATGAACTACCTAAGAGGATTTGATCGTCACTTTGATAACCAATGATAATAATTTGGAGTACTCCTTGGACTCCTCTTGATAAATTATTTTGCATGATAAAAATAAGTTGGTGCTATTTTATCAGATTTTAATTAAATAGTACTCTTAGCTATTTGTTCAAGAAAATTATAGTTATCGGATGAGAAAAGAGAAAAAAAAAATGTTATTGTCAATGTTATTTTATTTTATATTATCAAACAAGGGGTGTGTTTTGATGAGCCTTGAATAAGGAATAAGAATAAGAAATTTCGGTATGCGTGTTTGTTCAAATTTTTTATTCTTATATCATGGTTTTGTTAGTATAAGAATAAGGGTCCAAATTTCTTATTCTTGCGTTGTTTGGATTGCACAAGAATAAAGAATTTGATCATTATTCTTATCCAAAACATATATCTTGAATTAATCCTTCTACACCTTGGGCTTATACCATGGTGAATTCTGGCTCTCTCAAAGACACCTTGGACTGAATTTATGGGACACCATCTGGGCTGCCACAACTTGGAACATTTGGAAATCACGTAACAGACGTGTCTTATCGAATTGCACTACTCCTGAATTTGTGCTCAAGGAAATTTCAGCAAATGTAGAATCTTGAAGAAAACATGGCTAGTTATTGTCTAACTAGCTTTTCTTTTTCTTGCTTGTAAAGATCTTAGTTTACATGTTATTCTCTTTTTTATCTTTTATTTTTCTCCTTTTCTTTGTTCTATTTGTAAATATTTATTTTTTTACTAATAAAATTGTCGGTGTGGTGCTTTGCCACCCGTCCTTCAAAAAAATTAATTCTTCTACATAAATCTTGTGCCAAAATCAATTTATCATTGATATTAATTGTCCTTCTGATGCGACACGCCTGTACGGGATTAATTATATAATTTCCTCCTTTAAGGTCGTTATTATGAATTAATCGACGTTATGGGTATAGAAAATGACAAATATCATGGGGGATAGTCATCTACTAAATTTGTCCAAATTTCTTTTTGTTATTTTCTACATCCAAGAGGACCCCAACACCTCACCAAAAGGAATGGGTCATCTTTCCTTTTCCCTTTTTTCAATTTTTTTTTCTGTATTTTCTTATTTAAAGGGATCGATTTGTTTATTGTTCACAGTTCCAAAAGTTGCATTAACGAGGATTTTATTTGAATAGAGACTATTCACATCTCTTTGCCTTCTTGAAGAGTACCAAAATTTACAAAGTGTTCCTCTGTCGACAAAATGAATATTGTCTGGAAATATAAAATCAAGCTGCAGAATATTTTCTCAGTGTGAATTATAAAAATATATTTTTTAATATAAACTAATTGATCAAAATTAGTTAAGGTGATCTTAAATCTCTATTCAGAATAGCAAAATTTTAAGGAAATACTTACTATTTTTTTTTATTACCAGTGGTACTCTTCGATTTGAATCATACAACGTATTTATATATATAACTCAAATTAACAAATTAATAATATTCATTGATTTCGTTCCTTATTTAATGAGATAATTTTAAAATTAAAGCATACTAAGACTGGATCTGAAGCAGCGGTTATAGTTGTGTGGATTGGAAATTTGTGATTGTACCGCGATTGGGGGGAATGTATAAAGGCGCGCGTGCTTCTTGAGCTATTGAGTACACCCACCTTCTCTATCCCAAATTGTAAATGGAAAAAGGAATGGGGCAAAAATTTAAAAAAAAAAGAAAAAGAAAAAGAGAAAATTTACCACCTCTCATTTACCTAACGTTCTTATAGATGCCCATAAGTTTGTTGAACATTCCATATCATTAAATATTTGCCTCACATGGCCTAGATTGAAATACTTTGATCAATATTACATATTTAATTATGAAATTCAAAATCGTTTAAATAAATTTAAAGTTGGTTCTAACACAAATTTCTGTCTTCAAATTAATTTTTTCATAAATTTAATAAATATTTCTTATAGTACATGCTTGTGCATTTGAGACAATAACTTTAACTCTGATTTTATCTCCTAAGTTTAAGACAATAATACAGCATTTGGTTATTAAAAAAAAAACTTATATCACCTCGAAGGGGGTAATAAGCTCTCTATGAATATATTACGTCGTATCACTCATAAATTCTGTTATTATTAAAAATAAATTAATCAACAGAGTGAATAGGTGAGAAGCACACTTAAATATGAATCGGTTATTGCCTATGTTTGGAATTATATTCTAAAAAACTCTAAAACTGTTGCATTTTATCTAACTTAATTTGGATAAATCACATAGAAATTAAAAAATCATCTAACTTTCAATGTAGTATCACAAAGAAAAATATTTATAACTTGTCAATACTAACACTTGCATCTATTAATTATATATGCTTATTGTTTAAACCTGCCGAGCATTGTCCTGGTCCAAGAATTTAATACCGGAGGATTTGCAAGTGAAAGTTGCTCACTAACAAGTAGCTAGCTCTGCCATGATTGTTCAAGTTGAACAAACTCTTAATTATGTGCACTGCAGCTCCATTCCCTTCTACTACAACTGTACATGGAGTTCGATTCGATTCCAAATATCCATGGCAGAGCATCATAGCCTTCCTCTGAATCACCCACTCATCATGTTCTCTCTGCTCACTTCCATTATTATTTCTTCTTTTCACCAAGGACAAAAGTGTATTCATCTTTCATCAAGGAAAAGGGATCCACAGAACGTCTAAATAAAATATTGTGTTTTTTTTTTAACTTTTGTGATCTTTTTTTTTCTTGGGGTAAAGTGCATAAAGCTCTGTATTCGTGATGAATTGATGATGGGCATGCATGAAGTCATGAAGTAATGAACTTGTACAGCCGTACAGCAGGTCTGCTGCATTGTACGCGTATTCTCTTCACTATGGCTTCCCGAATAAGGAATAAGGAATAACCACTTTTTACCAATAAATTTATTTCTAATCATCCAAACTCTTCACAAAAGTTACACACTTCCCAATAAATTTACCCCTTCCCAATAAATTTCTTCCCTTCTTCCTTCTTCCTACCTTATTCTCAACGCATCCAAACGGAGCCTATAATTTGAAAGATTGTCTCAGCAAAAAAGAATGTAAGGGAAAAAAAAGTTATATTCTACATTCTTTTTTATGCTATATCTTGGATATTAATTATATATTTTAAACTTAATAAAACTAAATTATTATAATAATGTACTTTACACTTAATACTAAGAATTGTTGTTTTAAATAATCGAAATAAACAATATATTAAATTTACCACAATTTGGATCCCATTTAATTGTTTTGGCCTATTAAATTTGTCAAAATGACAATGTGAAAAATGACCGAATGATTTTCAAATTGTGCAACATTTAATTTATATTTATCTGATTAATACATAAGACAGATGGTTTCAAATGTCTAATTGGAGAAATCGACAAACTGGCCAATGAATGTTCAATAACGGAATATATACTAGTCCTACTAAACGTGTATTTGGCGAATTAGTGACAAAGTTAATATTATGTAATTATGAAATAATGTATAATTTCTAGGGTATGTCGTACAAATAATTTAAGGGCCTCTCCATTTTATAAAGGACATATCTAATAAACACTGATGATTATCTCATATGTAACTTACTTCAAATAAGTTAGTAGCAGAGACAAAAACTAATAATACAGGGGATCACTATGATTTCTTAAAATATAATATCACTCTTTCCAATTAATATCGTATGTTTATAAATATTGTTTTAATGATAATAACCACAATTATTTTAAATTTGAATGGGTAAGGCAATGGCAATAGACTATATACATTCATTCCTTACTTTACTGTTTAGATTATGTAAATAAGTAATTCCAACTCTCATGATAGCTTAGTCTTTGAATGCATACATGTGGGACAAAATGAACACAGTATACGCTGTATAACTAGTGTCCATATACGTACACAACACAAAGCATGAGGCATGAGCGATTGCTCTCCATTGGTAGGAAGGTGGTCGGTGGGCCAATTAATGGTATTTATTTGGGTCACATTCAATTTAGTTCAGCTTATGCAAATATGCAATGCACATGATCTACGTACCTACATTTGTATTTGGTTCTCTAGCTTTTTGCCAAGTTTGTTAATTTGGCGTTTTTAAGATATAACATGTGTGCATGCTATATATATATATATATGTGCGCGCGCGCGCGCGCTTCTTGGGTCAATTATCACTGTATGTTACCACAGTTTTTTTTTTTAAAAAAAAAAGGTGTAATTGCACATATACCACCCTTTTAATATTTTCAAAATTACGTATTTTAAAAGTATCTCTAATTTATTAACAGTATAAATTCATCCTTCCACATTAAAAAACTCTCATATTTAAACTATAAAATTTTAAAAATATACTAACACATAAAGAAAGAGACAATATTCAGCATATTAAAACAGAAGGAGACACAAAAATACATAATGGGTACAAGCACTTGGAAACGGATTAGGATTATCCTGGTACGGTGCTACCTGCAGTCTGTTGTTACTGCCACAGAAATAGACTTGTGTTTGCGCCACTTTCCTTTTTATTTGTACATGGGAAAAAAAATGAAAGATATTAATTTAAGAGGATGATGGACAAGGAATTGATGGGGAGAGAAGATTTTTCCAATTTATGAGAACAAAAAAGATACTAAAATTTTGGAGGGGGAAAAAACATAATTTAAAAGTTTTTGAAAATTCTTCCGGAAAGGAAAAGACTTCCAAAAGATTGCAAGACAGAACTATATATTGTTATGAGGTTATTATTTGTGCATTTATTTTCCTTTTTGGAAAATCAGTTGGCATTAATCACCTGCTCTAAATAAAGGCAAGCTAGCATCTACATCAAGCTAGCAGACAACATAAATGATTTGTAAATAAAATTTGATATAACATTAAGAAGTTCCCGATTTTTTTATGCTACAATATATAATATACCATAAGATTCATGTGAAAAGGAATTATAACTATATATACTTGTGAGTATGATCACAAGAGTGTCATATGACAAGTACTTGATTTCCCCTAATCCTGCTACTCGGTGAATCAGAGAAGAACAAAAGACTAAAAATAAAACAAACTTTTACAAACATCTACAAACAGCTGACATGGCTTCATTAAGTAAAACATCTCAATTTTCCTAATTAAACCACTACAAGTAAGCTCTCTCCAAGTAAATTTGTAGACTGTTGTAAAAGCTTCCTCTTCCTCTACAACGAAAGCACCAATCTGAAGTTTGTACCCTGATCAATTAGCGTACTTCACCTTAAAAATACTCAAAATACGGCGGAATACTGTCAAAAGCTGGTGTTTCCCTTTCCCTCTCTTTTCTTAGAATCCTATAGTTACCACCCGAAACATTGCTGCTTCTTGTCTTTCGCATTTCTCTTGGCACCTCCGGCGGCCTTACCGACCTGATCAGTGCCCAATTCACACCTTTAAAGAACTCGTGTCGTTTTATCTCCACCGACCCCTTGATGCAGCCAATTCTCTTTTTCGGGTTCTTCACCAATAACTTACTTATCAAGTCTTGCGCATGAAAGATATCTTCCATCTCTTTCGTGCTGCCGGCACATAATTTCGGAAAGCTCAATGGTTGCTTGATAATGTTGATGAGGGTTTTCTCATTATCTTCTCCCTTAAACAGTGTTCTTCCGTACAACATCTCGTACAAAAACACGCCAAGTGTCCACCAATCGACCGCACTGCCATGTCCTGCACCAGATATCACCTCAGGTGCCAGATATTCGTGTGTACCAACAAAAGATTTTGACCGGGCTGAGACGGGTTCTGCTACTAGCTCAGGTTTGAGCTCGGTTTCTTTTACTAACTCATCTCCTCCGGTTGCTTCTTGTGTTGCCTCTTCTCTGGCTACTTCTTTGTTACACTTGTTAACTCCACTGTAGAAGCATGAGAGAACCGGTTGTATAGGCGCCACGCAAGAGGAAATGGAGCCTGAGCTTAGAGCTGAGATTGAATTCTTATGATTTTTGTTGTCTGAAATAGCATTTGTGAGTTTCTTTTGATGGAAAAGTTTCGGTACTACGTCACAGCGCAAAGAGAGGTCAAAATCAGAGAGCATGATATGGCCGTCGTCACGTACCAGTATATTTTCTGGTTTCAGGTCTCGGTATACTACACCCATCATGTGAAGATACTCCAATGCCAATAGTGTCTCTGCCGCATAAAATCTGATAAAAAGAAACATTTATCCTTACTGGAACAGTTTGAGTGGCAAAAAATGGTTTTTGCTGTATTTTCTAAATAAATAGCTTATATCTATCATGTTTTAACAAAACACGTAAAAGGATAAATCCAGGAAACTAAACTTGAGCGCTTTAATTATATATTTGACAATTTTCCCCTATCACTATCATGGCCATATATTACTATATTTTAGCGTAGTGCAGCAATATGTAATTCCAAGGGTAATTATATGCTAGAGTTGTAGGCATTGCCATAAACAAAGGAACTTTTTCGATTTTAAGAATTGCCTACAAAACGTTAATGAAAAGAACGCTGTATGTACCTATAACTATATCCATTTGTACGGACAAAATAACAAATTTGGACTCTATCGGGTAAAATTAAAATTAAGCCTATGTGTAATTTATTGTTCTCTTAATTTCTTTAATCTTCAGCTCTTTCTTTTATTTATATATTAGGCAGCAATAGATACCTTGCTGAAGATACACCGAACCTTCTTCCCGGCTGCCGTTGTCGTGCCACATGCAAATCCCCACCGGTACAGAACTCCATTACTAAACATGAATAATGTGCCGCTTCAAAATCTGCGTAAAGTGTCGGCAAAAATGGGTGGTCCAAAGATCGCAATATCTCTCTCTCAGTCTCAGCCCGTTGTAACTTGTTGCGAAATGTGAGTGCCTCTCTGTCAACAACCTTCATTGCAAACAAGCACCCAGTCCACCGTGGGTCTCTAAGCCGGCACAAGTACACGTTGCCCAAATCACCACTCCCCAGCCTACGCACCAGCATGAAGTGCTCTAGACCGACCCGGCCAGTCGGGTTGACAGAACGGATCAATTTGATCGCCTCCCACTCAGCTTGGGTTGATTTGTGAGGCTTTTGTGCCAGCCGGTGCACCGAAGTAGGTTCAGTGTAACAAGATCGAACAGAGATGGAGCTTGAGCTGGCCAAACTGGCTTCACTTAGCCAGCTCCGACGTGAGCCAATGGCTGTGAAGGAAGAACTGCTGCTGTCATAGTCAGAATCGTCTCTACTTGTGGCCATGGAAGAAGAAGAGAGGATGTAGCTAGCTAGATAGTTTCTAAGTTGATATATGTTGTGGTTTTATATAAGGGCTGTGGTAAGGATGGCTAGCTAGAATGGGTTACCAGTTATAATTACATTGGGTAATTGGGCTATATATTATTTTTGTTTTTGCAGTATTTTGGGAAAGGGTCACTTAAAATTTACCTAAATTCATATGTCTGGACTGAATTTTATTATTTTTTTTTCATAGAATTATTGAACTTGCATTTTATTAATACTATGATTCTATGGGACCATTTACTATAAATCAATGTTAATATTCTGCATCACTTCTAATCATCCGTTTCGTTTACACCAGAATAAACAAGAGGCATTGTTTGTAAAAGTATTTATCATGAAAATATATATTTAAGCAACTAAGTATCTTATAAAATATAGTGATTATTCGATACACAAAATTAATTTCGGCGATGTGTTATTATGAACAACAATGTATAACTAATTGCCATTGTTATGTTTGATTAGCGGATTTAACTCAACGGTAATCTAGGAATATTCTACTAGCTAGCATAAATCTCTCTAGTAGCTGGCCATTGTATAATTAGGACTTGGTCCTAAAAAATTATACGAATTTCACTAACGGTCGACATTTCATCGGGGTATGCTAAATAGATGCAAACAGATCATATACTATATCAACCTATCTAAAGGGGCCGTATTTTTATTTATTTATTATTTTTTTTTTGAAAAAAGGTGGGAGCGCCACCCAGAAACAGAACTACAACACAAAAAAAAATATTACTCTACTCGCACCAATTCTTTCCTCTATACTACTCCTAAGCAAACCTATATATAATCTAAAGCATGTAAAAAGAATCGTATGTTTTAACCTAAAACTCCCAGAGCCAACAATTTCATCCTAAAACACATCACATACTTGCAATTATAATTCTGTATACAAAATTACTAAACACCCATTGCATTCATAATTCCACTTCTCCTCAACATCACAGCTCATCTCATTTCCACTCTAATCTTCAAGCCTTCTCATTTATTCTCCTGATTCTAGTCTTTTTAACTCTGTTGAGACTTGCCATCTAAAGGGGCCGTATCTCTTGGGAATTTGAGGAATTTGAGAAATTTTTTATTTTTAGGCATAAATTTATTGGAAAGTGTGTAACTTTGTAAAGAGTTTGAATTATTTATAATAAATTTATGTCTATATATTGAAAATTCTCCAAATTCCCAACTCATCCAAACGGCCCCTAAATTTATTGGCCCATATCCATTTGGGATGCTTTATAAATTTGTACAATTGGAGAGGAGATTTTTTTCGTTTATCCCGATTTTATTTATAAATAACAACAATATTATTATTTTATAAATTTCTAAAAACTTTTGTACCTATTTTCAAATGCATGTATTTATGCATTATCATCCCTCAATTATTTTTATTTTTGTATAAGTGGCGATAGGGTACCTTTTGCATGAGTCTAAAAGAATTTGTATGAATCTAGACATCATGAGTTTAGAAATTTTTAATTGTGTATTTTCAGAAAAACTAAAATATTTGAGTCGTAGTAGAACCTGAAAGCATACACTAAAATGTTACCTTGACGGAAGTATATTTACAAAATGCTCAAATAGTCAAATGTTTAGAATGTAAAAAAAAAATAAAAGTGGTAGTTCTAAGTTAATCTGAAGAGGACGCCTGCGCTTTGAATTGACGGCCACTTAATTTTCACAGCTGTCCTTCCAATATCAAAGAGTAAAGTGGTAGTTCTAAGTTGTGCAAAAAGCTAAGAGAAATACAAAATTACCGAGGTGGCTCCTTTCTTTATATATGGATTTGCCTACTTTAAATTCTGAAGTTAATCTGACCTGGGGAGTTCAACTTCTTCTATATCTTATTAATATTTTAGTTTAATTTATAATAATTATTATTTCCTTCTTGCAGGGGACGTTCAACTGTTCTTTGTGGAAAGGCAAGAAGATAAGAATACTTTCTTATTTAATAAAATAACAATATTTTTTTCATTCAAGAGATCATTTGTTTGGAATTTAATTGTTGTTTATGGTAAAAATAAAATCTAAGAACAATTGTATTGTTGAAGTTAGTAGCTTCTGGAAATATGATTTTGTCAGTTTTTCATCCCTAGCCTTGGTAGCTTCTGGAAATATGATTTGGTCAATTGATTATGAAGTTAACAAAATTCCTGGGTTCTTGTCTGTAATTTTTTTTTAAAAGTAAACAAATATTAATTAACGAGTCAACTGAAAAAAATTTGAGCCTAGCTAGATGTAGAGACTACATGCATCACCCGTGCCTACGTATTAAATAGTGCCCATAACCACATCCTTTTTCTCTCCTTTTTTCTTTCCTATAATAGACGGAATAATAAAAAGGGACAAAAAAGTAAAACAATTGAATACTCTTAGTGCCAAAACATGTGATTCAATTAACTGGCAATGTTGCCTTTGTGCAATCCAATCTTTATTGCATATTTGCATTTCTTTGCACACATGCAGTAGAGGGATAGAGCCTATGATGTAGTCATGCATGTAGATGAGTATAATCATAGCCGAATTCATATCTATAAATACATGATATCATGATTATACATTTATGCTCATCAGTCATAAAGTAGCAAATAACCCGCGTACATGATTTGAAAATATATTAATATACCTTGTCTTTTGGATATAGACATGCCTAATTAATTAAGACAACTAATTGACAAATTGATAAAACAGTAAAATATACTAATAGAAGTGATTGTACACATTACACTACGGCTCCGTTTGGATGAATTCAAGAATAAGAGAATAACTTCTTCATACTCCCAAATTTATTATAAACAATCTAAACTCTTCACAAAGTTACACACTTTCCAATACTTCTTCCCTTATTCCTCTTATTCTCAAACCATCCAAACGGAGCCTTACATGCATGCCACGGAACATTTTTACAAATTGCTACAAATGTTTTTATTTTTTATAAATATTTTTTGTATTTTTGTTTGAGGAAATAATGACTTAGACAAATTAATTAATACTATGCGATATCGGGAATTCTGTTTCTACTAGACTTCGATGTTTTCTCTACAAATAAAATTGAATTGTCTTTGAAATTATATGTTGAGATGCTGGAAAAATAGATAATATAGGGGCACCGGTACTTTTGATAGTGGTACCGGTGCGAACTTAAATTAAATATGCTTAAACGATTATTTATATGTGCTGATGAGCAATATTGTGAAGTTTAATTAGATAACGGATCCTGCAATATTGTTTCTTGTGTTTCTTGTGTGTTTGGATCATCTTTTTAATCTATATGTTAAAAAGTGGTCTTAACAACTTCTTAATCTGCATTAAGAAGAAGATTCAAACACACTAGGAACAATTAAAATTATATTCTAGACGTTAGACAATTTAAAAATAACACTCTAATGAAGAAAATTTATTTTTGATCATTTAGAAATAATATTTTTTACACCGAATAACTAATCTTAATTTTATTCTTAAGTGATCCAAACGCACCCAAAGGAAATAATATTCAATGGCAATCATAGCAATTAAATTAAAGACGTGATTAATTATTTAGGAACTTCACTGGATAAAATGGTAAAGTGGACATGTTCGGCTCCGCTCTTATTTCAATTATATGAATTTAACAGAATATAGTTACACATATATCAAACTGTCTATTTAAATCCGAAAAGTCAAGATCAGAAATTCATATTTTGTGGGTGGACCAAATTGTTACCATAGACCGTCAGATTGACATCAACGATTTAAACCCATATATTCTATAAAGAAATTTAATTTTTAATTAAGACTTCTCGTCTATACCACATCTCAATTTCATGCTGCCCTAAATTACAATAAAACCTATGTATTTCTTTTGTTTTTTGTCTAAAAGAAATTTCATGCAGCTAATCGAGTCGTTTTTATTGTGCAAAGCTTTTACATTTTGTCAAAAAAAAATTATTGGTATTTATAATTTGGCAATTTGCTAAATACAAGATCTATTAGTGAAAGTGATGCCATTTTACATTGTTGGAGAAAAATCAGTAGGGAAACCCAAATATGTTGCTGAAGCTTACAAGTTGTTCATCAAGTGGCACGCACCAAGATAGAAAGAACCAAGAAAGAAATTAAAGGAGAAAACTTGAAAAGGTCATGCTCTTCATGTGTTCCTTTGTGTCAATTTTTGGTACCAGCGTCCTGTGACTAGCCACCCACCATCCCTATCCATCGTTACATTTTTTCAGCTGTATTTTGTATAACAATCTTAGTTTCCGCGCATAGATTAATCCATAATATACCTTTGGTATATGGTAATTCACATTTTTCGAATGGTCTCCAAATTCTTCGCAAGTCGCTTTTAGCTCTTAATTTGCTCCTCCTTTGGAGTAGATTGTTAATGAAGTATTAGAGATGCAAACCACTATCAAAATCTGCACAAATATATATATATAGAGAGAGAGAGAAGAATGATATACTACACTCTGGAGTATTGAGGCTTCATACACTGAAACCCTATGTCTTTGGATCGCTTTAAAATTCGTGCACTAAATTGAGATGAGCGGACAAGATAGGGCGCTGATTTTTCATAATTTGTTTATTTTCTCCGTCGAAGGTCTTTCTCCTCCCGTTAGCGCCTCTGTTAATTGCTTTCTCCTCTATCCTATCTCTTCTATTCCTTTCGCTCTCTCCTTCACTAAATTTGTAAAAACCCTAAATGCATCGCAACTCCTCCGACTCTTCGTCGCACAAAACCCTAGTCGCACATTCTCCTTGCTCCTTCAACTCTTCTCCTTCCTCTCTCATTGCTCAGTTCCTCTCCGATCTGGTTACACAGGTGAGAGTTTTTCTCTCATCGCACCTAACTTTTGTCTCACACGTTTCCAGTATTGCATAGAACAAACAATCTGAACTTTAATGTCGTCCTTTTCCATAGAAATTGTGGAGCCACTTTTATTTTGAAATTATAAGCGAAATTTTATGGTTCGTTGCTAAAAGAATGACAACCGAAAAAAAATTAGAGACCAAATTGAGATGGTTCTCATTGCTTTTTGCGATAACAAAATGTCAGGATGAAATTTGACTACATTGCGATAATAGTAGCCAAATTTGACCAAATTGTAATGGTTCCATGGTTATGCCAAATTTTGTACTCGTTTGAAAATGGTCTAGTAACTAATGTCATGATTATAGAACTGATTGTTAACCAGCACAAATATTTTTATAAATTTATAGAAATAAGAAAATGGTGAGCACAAAAAATATTAAATATTTAATTTAATATTTTTTTAGTAATACCACTTATACCGTCCACATACACTGGTATACATTGATTGTCACAATACACTTATACTGGACACATGCACAGGTACTGTATAATGGGTACAAGTCAATTAGATGGGTACAAAGAAATTTGACTGACCATGGTGCGTATCAGTCAAATTGATATATCTTTTTGGTGCATATCACTGATGTATCAATTAATTTTTCAGATGAAAAAAATGCAAAAAAAAAAAAAAAGAGAGTAGGAATTCACAAGAGGATGATGATGTGGAGAGTGGACAAGAAGAGGAGGAAGTTATGGCATCAGATGGTTCATATGAACACCTGTCTACATGAATATGTTGTTTTTAGCATGTCTGTTTTGATGACTCTTAAGCTCATTTAGTCATTTTGTATAGATTTGATGACAAGCTCATTCTGTGCAAATCTACATCTGTATTCTATTTGATGACTAGTTTGATATGTTTATTTTATATCTGATGTATGTTTATTTGTGCAATGGATCTGTGCTCACTTTTGAATTAGATATGGATTATTCTTTTCTACTGTTAATTATCTTCAGTACATTCACAATCCTTTTAACATAAATTACACATAGATTAATCAAGCAAACAACAATGCTGTCACTAAAACTAATAAAACAACTATTATTAAAACGAGAATTTTTTCCTTCGATTCCATAGCCTTCTTCTTTCTTTCCATAGCATTCTTCTCTTCTTCCAAATTATTCATCGATTGAAATAAACCTAAAGTGAGATTAAAAGAGTACTTATGTAAATAATCATTCAAGCTCAACTAAGTGAAGCTAAAAAAAAGTAATATACCATTCTGATAGAAAGATCAATCAAAAAGTCATCCTAATTTCAAGAAATGCTCCCGCAAGTATTATCAGGCACATAGTTACCATTACTCGAAGTTAACTTAGAAACCGTTTAAACAAGCCCCAGAAAACATATCAAACTGCATTTCTTGTCCTAAAGTGCAATTTTTAATCCCAATCTAGATCCTAACTATGTGCCTGATGCTACTTGCGAGAGCAATTTCAAGTAATTTAGCAACACAATACAAATTTCAATGCAAGCCATCCTAATTTTGCGCCAAGGAGAAATCATCATATACTGCAAAGCAGATCCAAATGTATATCAGAAATTGATAATCCTAATAACTTGTAGAGAAGACGAGGTTTAATACGAATGTCAGATTAGAACAAGCACTTCTTAAGGGGAATTCGGGGGTATGGCATTTTGCAGTAAAACACTCAGATCTCTTTGTTATACTGAAGTCAGTAGGACAGGATGAGAAGTTTGAAGAAGGCAAGGAAGAGTTCTAAGTCTTATAGGCAGGATTTTGATACAGTAGGGTAGGAATTCAATAGTGAGGCACCAGTTGCAGTAGTTAAGTCAATAAGTTCTGTTTATTTAAGTAAAGTAGGGTATTCTTTTCGTGAAGTTAAGTCAACAGTATAGCAGGAATATTTGTAGTTAGGCTCTAGGAAAGTTTCGTCTCCGTTTCACTCAGCTCTTGGTCCTAACAACTCAACTCTTGTTGATGGCTTCACGCATAAGCTATTACTCATTCCCCGTTCGCTCCCAACCCTTTCCTCCTTTTTATATCACAAGTAAGAAAACAAAAGAAACGAACCGGAACAAAAACAACTCAAACAATAACAAGGTTGATGAAAATAAATTCAGAGGTTCCCTTCGTCCTGCAAAAGAGTTTTATTTTACATTCCACCCACATCCACTCTTGGAGTTGCTTCTTCCGAAAGAGTAGTGTATATAAAAAGTAATGTACTTTGTATAAGAAAAGAGACTCAGGATTTTGAATTAGATGGAAGGAGGAGTGCACAGATCGATCCTATCGCTGACTATTCTTTTGATTCAAATGTTGGTTGTTGATTAAGCAATTTAGGAGGTAGAAGCGGAGAGAGGAGACAGAGGAGGGTCGCCTAGGCGGAGAAAATAGGTCACTAGGCCAAGAGAGGAGGCAGATCCCGAGGAGAGAGGAGGCAGCGACGGAGAACGCGAAGCTCGTGCTCTTGCGACTTTTGGGTTTTTCCGGAAAAAGCTCTAATCTACGGGGGGAGAGAGAGACACCAGAATGAGGAGAGACGGAAATTTTTAAAGTACAAACGGAAAATTTTTAAACTAACGGAGAGTTTCGTGCAATCAGCGCCTCTATCATGTCCGCTCGTCTCAATCTGGTGCACGAACTTTAAAGCGATCCAAAGACATAGGCGTTCAGTGTATGAGGCGTCAATACTCCAGAGTGTAGTATATCATTCCTATATATATATATATATATATAGAGGTGGGATAAAGTGTCATAGATGGCAATGCCATAGATGCCTTTTTTGAGTCATTTTTTGAAGATCCGAAATTCAATCGGTCAATCCAAACCGTTCAAATTGATCAACATATTGAAATACCATTGGAGACCAAATTTTACATTTTTTTGAATTTTTTTGGTATTTATTTTGATATGTTCAAATTGGAGGGTCTGAAATACTCCAATTATAACGTTTTTTAAAAATATCATAATAAATAGCAAAAAAATTCGAAAAAATGTAAAATTTGGTCTCCAAGGATATTTTAATGTGGTGAATAACTTGGATGGTTCAAATTGAACATTTGAATTTTGAATCTCAAAAAATGACTCTATGGCACGGGACCCTCCGTGCCATCTATGGCACATTAGTCATCCTCTATATATATATATATATATATATATATATATATATATATATATTTGGAGATAAAAGAAGAATTAAGCCCTCTCATCTTTTCATGTTATAATAAGGAATCCCAACTAGATTTTGAATCCGTATTTAAATAAAAATCCTTTTTTTCAATATAATTTTGTGTATTTTATTTTGGCAAAAAAATTAAAATGCATTAAGTATGACAAATTCAATAAAAAATAATATATTATACCGGTGATTAAATGTAGAAAAATGATTGGAATGAAGTAATCAAACTTAATGATACCTTATATATCAGCTAATTAGCCCGTGGAGGACACTTCCGAATGTGGATTGGATTGTTATGTCTTACAGGAAGTCTTCGTGAAGAAAGAGAATTAAAAAGAACACAAATTTTCATCACAACCTCTTAGATTATATATATATATATAACATTCTATCATAATATTGTCTAAATAATAAACGTTAATAAATGCCAATGAGAAAGGTTTTATTGTCATGACTTTTGGATGCTGCAAATAGTTCCCAACTCATAACTTTTGTCTGTACATTTAAAAAAAAAAATCAACAAAAAATCAAGATCATTAATCTTATTTTTCTTTGTATTCAACCACCTATAATCTTTCAATTTTTTGAATTTTTTTTCGCTCAAGATCAATATTCTTTAAAATTACATATCATCGTAACATATTAATGTTAGTACACGTATTCATTGGTACATTAATTGCGAACAAAACGATCTCATTAAATTATAGAATTTCAAGTTTAGAATTTCTATTTGAACTTAATTCAAAATAAAATGCATAGGAAAATAAAATTAAAAATTTCAGGCAACTACTTCCTGGCACCCAGACTTGGAAGTTGGAACCCTCAATCCTCAAGTTATGGGGTCCGGAATGTAATAAATGAAGTGTGCTCGAAACATGTTGCCCATTTCATGCTATCTGAGAACTCGGAACTGGCCGTAACATATCCACAGAATTTGGGTTACAGAGAGGAGTCAGGTTATGTCTGCATTCTCCCCAGTTTGCAAGTCATGAAGAGGCAAGTGCACAAGCTGTATATCATATTCCCCAATTTCTCCTCCAACATCTCATGTACCTTGCACTACCAGCCCATTCCTCCTAGTTTTTGACCACCAAAAAAAAAAAAATCAAAGAAATAAAATAACCCAATTAATAATAGTATGTTTACTATAGGTCTGTAGCAGCGATTATAAAATAAATCATCTAGAAGTGATAATAACTAGCGAATGCATCGCGATCCGCGCGATGTATGGTGATTGTATTATTGATTTAGGCGTGTTTTCTGTTTATTTAGTTATTGATGTCTAAACGAATTGGTCCTCGTTAATGTTCGGATAACAACTGGTTCTGTGTTTTTGTATTATAAATGATGTGAAGTAATTATTTATTAGCAGGAGTTGATAAATGGTGTAATCAATAGAGACCGACCATTCTTGATCAAAGAACAATAGAGATACTGATGTAATCAATATTGATATTATGGAAGCATTTTAATTAAAGAGCATCTCATTATGACTTGAAAAAAAAAAATTATATCTGTATTCTTATATTTGTATGATGGAATTAGCAGACATGTCTAGGTATCAGATGGATGGTCCATGCTATTGAATGTTTGGAGATAGGTGGCCTATGCAAATTTGTACAAAGGTGCTGCTTTATCTCTAGATATTGAACAGTGAATATAGGATTTTTTTTTTAAAAAAAAAATATCTCCAAAATGGAGTGTACCTGCATTCATTAATGCCATAAGCAAAAACAAAAGAAATAAGGTCCATGAGAAAAGCACCTAGAACAGACTTCAAACCTACCCTAATCAAACCAAACGTAAAAGTCAAGTACCATAATCAAACAAAACAAAGCAAAAGGAGGTTTTAAACTGCTTGAACAGGCCTCATAGCTAGCCAAAAAATAAAAAGTGCCTGAAAGCAAGATAATCAAACGAAGTCTAATCCAAGATATCCTCGTCATAGGTGGAGTTGTCAGGGGTATCAAAAGTAGCTGCATAGCTTTCTAAGTCTCTGGCAATTCTGAGCTGAGATTCCCAACCTACGTTTCTTCCTTTCCAGAAGAAATTAAGACTTGGAGCACCAAGATAAATGTTGACTTTAGAGAGCACCATATCGTCATTAAAACAGTGTTTATTCCTGGCAAGCCACAAATGTCACACGAAAGCAGTTAGAAGACTTGAGAAGGATTTACTATTAGCAATTTAGCATCTAAATTACAACCATAATCCCAAATATCAGAAATATCAGAAGTTGGAACAGACCAACCAAAGCTGTTATAAATATTGTGGAAATTCCAGAAATCAGAGCTATTCAAATGAATAGCTGAGTACGTGCTGTCAAGCTTGACATTTTAATTAAAAATATCAAATTCGAACATCTTACTGGAATAGACCAGGATGGAGTGCCAGATTGACTGGCACCACTCTTGACATCTGGCACGGCTGTTTTTTTTTTTTTCCCCTTTCTTTGTTATACTGAGTGGTAACACTGTAACAGCCCTTGTGGGGTAGCATGAACCTTGCCAGGAGCAGTGCTGAATACAAACATAATTGCAGACACCATGGATGTTTACATACAACCAATACAGCTGATGTACTGGTATCACCGTCTATGACAGCATGAATGAAACAAATTCTAGTTTACAGTAAAGATGATATTTCCACCTATCTCAAGACACATCACAATGGCAGTATGGTAACTCTAGGAACAATTATGGGATACATTAAAGACCAAATTTACACATCAAACAATTGATGTTAATAAAAGAAGACCAACACGAAAGGGAGGAAAAATGCTGACCCGGTACGGTCCTTTCCTCTACAGCTACTCTTGCGGCGTGTAAAGCATCAGTAACCCTTTTATCTTTTCTCTCACCTACCTTTACCTCACTTACTCCACCAACATTATAAAAATGGCTGAAGAAATTAAATGCAAATAAGAAAAAAGAAACAGACCTTAATTGCACAAAATAAAAATCAGTCGAAGGTCTGATGGTCACTTACTCCCTTGCATACAAGTTCGTAAAACCACCCTGCAAAGCAGAAAAAAAAATGAAAGCCAATATACTAACACAATCAACATTTGCTAAACAAAATAGAGAAAGAAAAATGCAAAATTGCATAAAATAATCAGAAGGGGACGACATTAAGGAACAACAGAAGCAATAGACACAAAAAATGGGGAAAAATTGGACTGGAAAAGAAGAAAAGCTGCCGATCTACTAACCCACAAAACCGATGCTACGAGTTGAGATCCGAGGTAACAGATTGTATAGAGGAAAATGTATTTTTGTATTCTGTATTATGTCTGTTACAAATACATCTGTTGTATATATACCTAGCGCCTATACATTGATCCCTTAAGGACTACAGCTAACACTCCAGTACTCAGCCTTACTGGAGGTCTCCATTACCTGCGCTAATACATTTCCTAATACCCCCCCCCTCAAGCAGATGGTTCAGAATGGACCATTAGCTTGTGACGAATATCCAAAAACCGAGTAGCCGTTAATCCCTTTGTGAGTCCGTCTGCTATCTGATCTTTTGAACTAAGGAAACGCACCATCAGTTGCTTGTTAGCCACACGTTCCCGGATGAAATGAAAATCAATCTCCACATGCTTTGTTCTAGCATGAAACATGTGATTAGAAGCCAGATAAGTCGCGCCAATATTATCGCACCAGAGGACAGGAGTTTGAGATAAATGAACATGAAGTTCCTGCAGGATGTACTGGACCCAAATGAGCTCAGCACCTGCAAGCGCCAAACTACGGTACTCAGCTTCCGTACTCGATTTGGATACAATTGGCTGTTTTTTGGAGCTCCAGGAAATCAGATTAGGCCCGAGATATATGCAAAAAGCTGATGTTGATCGTCGATCGTCTGGGCACCCGGCCCAGTCGGAATCAGAGTATGCATGAAGTGATAAGGATGGTGCAGATTTCAACACTAAGCCATGATTAGCTGAGCCCTTTAAATACCGCAGAATCCTTTTCACAGCTGACCAATGAGTAGTGGTGGGTGAGTGCATAAACTGGGAGCATTTGTTGACGGAGAAGGAGATGTCAGGCCGGGTAATCGTGACATATTGCAACGCTCCAACAACTGCACGATAAAGTTTAGGATCATGGAAGGGGTCCCCATCAAACTTGGAAATAGAAGTGTTGACAGCCATGGGAGTTGAAACAGGCTGTGCATTGGACATATGCGTGCGACATAGAAGATCCAGAATATACTGTTTCTGACCAAGACGAATACCATCTTTAGTTTGTTGAACTTCTATGCCAAGAAAGAAACTGAGTGGCCCCAAATCTTTCAATGAGAAACGCTGCTGAAGTGTGTTAATCAGCATAGTCACTCTATCTGTGCTGCTACCCGTGACTATGATGTCATCGACATATATTAGCACAATGAGGACATGATTGGCAGAATGAGCCACGAACAAGGAGGGATCAAATCTCGAACCATGAAATCCTAACTCAATAAGAGCTGAGCTCAAGGTTTGAAACCACGCTCGTGGAGATTGCTTAAGACCATAAATGGCCTTTTTTAGCAAACACACATGAGAGGGAAAAGTAGCATTAATGAATCCCGGCGGTTGTTGCATGTACACGGTTTCCTGAAGTGCACCATGTAGAAAGGCATTGTTAATGTCAAGCTGCCGAATTGACCATTGTTGAGACACAGCAAGAGATAACACTATGCGAATGGTTGTTGGGCGAATGACAGGGCTGAAGGTATCAAAATAATCTACCCCTTCTTCTTGGGTGAAACCTTTAGCCACAAGACGAGCTTTAAACCTTTCAATGGTTCCATCAGCATGGCGTTTTGTTTTGAAGATCCACTTGCATCCCACCACATTGTGATTTGTCGGAGGAGGAACAAGAACCCATGTTGCATTTTGAGCCAGAGCTTGAATTTCTTTAGCCATGGCAAGTTGCCAATGACTTAATTTGCTAGCCTGTGCAAACGTCTTGGGATCAGAACTGACAGGGGCTGCAGCAAGATAAGCTATGAAATCAGGAAAGTTTTTCTTCCTGTTGATGTTGTCTTTCGACCTGGTGGTCATAGGATGGGTCGAATGAGATGTGGGAGCGGAAGTAGTAGCAGTTGTGGAAGAATGTACGTGAGTTGAAGTAGTTGGAGAGAAAGAAGACGATGATTGCATACGGTCAGGCATGTGGTCAGATAAATTGAAGGAAGGTGACCGTTGAGAAGGTTGGGCAGAAGCTGGGCTACCCGGACTGATGGCTCGAAGAATCGGTTCATCAGGCTGAACAGAAGAAACAGAGGAAGTTGGCACAATGGGCTCAGTAGGAGGTGATATTGGGCCTGATTGTGTCTCCAGAAGTGGTAAAGTCCAGAGAGTATTATGTGAGGATGATGAGGCATTTGTAGAGGTTTTACCCTGCATATTTCTGAAGGGAAATTCTTGCTCATTAAACCTAACGTGCCTAGAGACATACATGCGACCAGTGGACGGATGATAACACTTATACCCCTTTTGTGACATGGCATACCCTATGAAAACGCACGCAAGAGAACGAGGTTGCAATTTATGAGAATTATAGGGCCTGGTGAAGGGAAAACACAAAGAGCCCAAGACTCTGAGTTCTGAGTAATTTGGAGGCCTGTGGAAAAGCAATTCATAGGGTGATAACAAGGAAGATGCAGGAGAAGGAGGCAACCGATTAATGAGGTATACTATGCTAGAAAAGATTTCGTCCCAGAAAGTTAAAGGAATAGACGCATGAGAGATAGTAGCTAATGACAATTCAATAACATGCCGATGTTTTCGTTCAGCAACCCCGTTTTGTTCCGGGGTGTAGGGACAAGTAGTTTGATGCACAATATGGGGAAAAAGTCTGGTAATTGGTTTAAACTCCGTACCACCATCGGTACGAAGGACCTTAATAGTACTAGAAAGTAAATTCTCAATTTGTTGCTTGAAAGTGGAGAAAACCTTCACCACTTCATCCTTCGAGTGCAAGAAAAAAATCCAACAGAATTTAGTAAAGTCATCTATAAAAATCACATAAAAACGAAAACCATTTTCTGATACAACAGGGGTAGGGCCCCACACGTCAGCATGAAGTAATTCTAGAGGTGCATGAGAAACAGAAGTACTAGCAGTAAAGGGTAATTTGTGGCTCTTGGCCAAATTACAATCAGTACATATAGACAGACGATTACTAGTACAAGGTAAATTGTAATTGACTAAAATTTTTCTAGTAGTAGCAGTTGAAGGATGGCCTAGTCTAAAATGCCAAGTGTCTGCAGCCACTTTTTCTCCTATGAAAGCTTGAGGTAAACCATGTGAAGAGGTAGAGATGGTATAAAGACCATTATGGACCTTTGCTTGCAGCAAAACAGTTGAAGTGGGGCAATCCTTAACAATACAAAAACAAGAGGCAAAGTTAATCATAACATTATTGTCATGAACTAATCTGGACAAGCTTATGAGATTCTTGGTAAAGTTAGGCACATATAAGACTTCAGATAGAGTAACAAGTTTATTGCCAATGGTAATAATAACAGAACCAATGGAAGAAATTTTCATACCTTGACCATCCCCAATGTGAAGTCTGTCATGTCCTTCATATGGCTCAAAAGAGGACAAGTTATTAATGTCACTGGTGACATGATGAGTAGCACCAGAGTCTAAGCACCAATCTGTGGAGGCAGTGGAAGGTGCACTTGTTTGAGCCACATGTGCATGAGGAGGACCAGAGGAGGAAGAAGGAGCTTGAGGCCCAACTGAGAAATCGTCAGAATATCGCATATCACATCTCCACCAACAACTTCTGGCATTGTGACCACGCTTGTAGCAGATTTGACAGGTATCAGTTTTGGACTGAGAGTTGAAGTCAACTGGAGCTCTGACAGGTTGACTATGGGGACCAGGATAAGAAGTGCCAGACTGATTAGCAGGTTTGAAACCTCCTCTTCCAGCATTGTGAGGTGGTCTGCCAGGAAAGCCCCTGCCTCTATTTGATTTGAAACCTCCTCTATTGGAACTAGAGGATCTAACTGTACCAGTTTGATTCTGAGCATAGAAAGCCGAGGGATTAGAGGAAGAAGGTAAAGTAGAAGTTGAAGGAACTTGTGCTTGAAGTAGAATTTCATGGCTAAGAAGCAAGGATTGCACTTCTACAAAAGAAATTGGATCTGCACGGGAGTTGACTGCCACCACAAAGGAATTGTATTCAGATCCTAGCCCTCCAAGCACAACCAAGACAAGATCTGCATCATCTATTGGAGCGCCAATGAAGCTCAGTTCATCAGCAAGTGCTCGAATTTGTTGGATATAGTCTGAACAGGACCCTCCTCCTTTAGTGATTGACTGAAGACGTTTCTTTAGTTCTGTCAGACGAGCTCTAGACGAGGCAGAGAAAGATTGACTGAGATAGCTCCATAGTTCAATTGTCGTTGTGCAAGAAACAACCTGAGCTAAAATTGGCTCAGATAAGGAGGCACGAAGCCATGCCAATATCATCTGGTCTTGTCTATACCAGCACAAATAGTCAGGATTCATCTGAAGTTGACCTGTAACAGGATTGAGGGATGATGGGGAAAGAGCTGGTGAATTGATGAAATTGCTCAACCCATAGGCGTGAAGAAGTGGTTCGATCTGTGATCGCCAAGCCAAGAAGTTGGATCTTGAAAGTTTTGTGTGAATAGGAAGGGTGAGGAACACCATGGACGATTGTGGAGGTAGACTCGAGGTCTCTGCCTGTGGTGTGGAGGAATTGGGAGGCAAGAACGATGTGCGAGTTCCTCCAAGAAACGGATTTGACTGATTGCAGAAGGAATTAGGATTAGAAGCAAGAAAATTGCTGGAAGCGCCATTAGAGAAGCTGGAGGAATAGATCGATTGGCTCAGAGGTTGAAGCGGAGCACTCTGGGTGAGAATAGTGGAGTGGCTATTAGTCGGTTGACTGCTCGACAGCGATAGATCGGAGCTACTGGTGGAAGACGGAGTTGCCATGGCAAAACAGAAGAACAAGAGAAACCCTAAAAATTTGGGAACGAAAGAATGGTGTTAGGCGTTAGCCACGAAGGCTCTGATACCATAACAGATTGTATAGAGGAAAATGTATTTTTGTATTCTGTATTATGTCTGTTACAAATACATCTGTTGTATATATACCTAGCGCCTATACATTGATCCCTTAAGGACTACAGCTAACACTCCAGTACTCAGCCTTACTGGAGGTCTCCATTACCTGCGCTAATACATTTCCTAATACGAGGCCATGGCGTTTTGCGAGTCAAGAACAACAGCGTAGGGTTCTGCTTCACCCCATCTCGGAGGCCCAGTGTGGAGGCATGGCGAGAGAGAGAGAGAGAGAGAGAGAGAGAGAGGAGTAGAAAGTCGAACTATCATACCTCTATTCTTCTTCTTCTGGACTCGCGAAGAAGAGAGAGATTGGGGCTCGCCTGATGAAAAGAGATGGTAGAGAGAGAAAGCGACGGACATATCGAAGAGCGACAGAGATTGAGATCGAGTATCGATCTGACGGACATGATCACCAACTAAAATCAACGGCCGGATAAATCTCTGCATAAATCTGAAAGTGTACTGTAGAAAAGCTTCCTGGAATTGGAGTATTTCTTGATGATTCAAATGGTGATAAGAGAAGATCAATAAGGCAAAAATGAGGTTGCAAATTGATATTATGTTTGAACCGAGGAGAATGAAAAAAAAAATTAAAAGAGAAAAAAATGTGAAATTAAATACTTTTCTCGATTTGAATGGAAGAAAACTACGAGTAAATATTTTTGCCGCGGGAAATTGTTTATCTTCATTTTTCTCCTTCCGTACAATTTTTTTCCTCCCAAATTGGAATAGAACTAGTGGGTATTTGCGCGTTCTATTGTTTTTCCATTTCAATCGTCTTTTTTTTAATGCGCTGCCGATTCATTCTTATTTTTCATATTCTTTTGATAAATTTTAGTATCATATGATCATTTTTAAACTGAACTTCTTTATTATTTCCTTCATGTGGTCAATGCAAGATAATCGATTATTATAAAATCGGCTGCTATTGTAGCACGGAAGCTACTTTAATGATCACCTAATAAATAAATAATGAAGGTTATCAAAATGACCAACTAAATTTTTAGCCTCAATCTTCTTGTCTCCTAAAATCGCATACTAATCGTTCATAATCAGTGTATGGTAAATTAATTTGCTTTAGGTAATGTTACAAATATCAGTGGAACCAATCTACTATAATTAAATGTTACAAACATTAGTGCCAGTAATAAGCAAGGGCCCTAATTACTCTTGTAGCCATAGAACTTCAAAGACTTTTGATTATATATCATACCAGCAAATTGGTAGGTTTCTTTGTACATAGGATGTCCTTGCTATGGACAACTTCAGCCAGCTCATGAGTTCGTTATTAAAAAAAAGTAGTCCTGGTGAGATTTAATTAACTGTATCAGTATTAAAAAAAAGCAAAAAATAAGTTTTATTTTATTGCTAATTCCTAAACACAAAGCACCAGATGTTATGGACAACATCTAAAGAAGCACCAAATGTTCTTGCTTTTTTTAAGCAAAAAAATTACAACTGATCTGAAGCAAAAAAAAGGGAGGCAAAAGATAACAGCACAAAAACGGAGAAAGATATCAGCACAAAAGAACAAAGAAGGATAGCAGCACAAAAACTTACAACTGATCTGAAGAAAGATAGTAGCACAAAAGGGAGAAAGTTGTCAGAACAAAGAAAAATAAGACAGATTGAAGTGTCAGCAAAAGATCACATTATTTTCATTAAATAAAAAGGAAATCAAATTTATATGAGAAGGCAAAAAATATCATGATAACTGACATTTTGATCTTTTTAGTGACTATTCTCAACTTTGTTTGAATCGGATACAAAACAATTATTTTATTAAATTCCAAAAATGTCCTTTTAACACGTTGGTCGTTGGACATATCTACATGTCAATAAATAAAAAAAAATGATATTATTTGAGCAAAGTGATATTCGTAGCTGATTAATCATCCTTTACCAAAATATGTGTATTTTTTCGACAAAATTTGATGCCACGAATATTCATCTCCAAGAACACCTTCAACAAATTACAACTAAACTACTGCAGTCTGAAAACTTACTGGCAAACACACCAAGACACCAACAAAATATGAAAGAAGAAAAATTGAAATTTTTATTGACAAAAGAAGCAGATTGTTTAGGTCAACTTAATTGGCATGTATTCTGAATGTTTCGGGAATTAAAATCATGGTCTCACTAAAGTATTGAGCCAGCCTTAATTTCAATATTTTGATATACAAGTCAACTCGTATCTGTATGCATATTTTTTATGTAATAGGGATAGATTGGAATATTTTTCTTTTTAATCTAGTTATTGATATTGGGGGAATACATATTTTAGGACATACCTAAGACCCGTAGAATACACACCACAGTGTACTACCTGTACAGTGCATGAGTATATCTGTTTTTTCTTTGTCAACCCTGGTTAATGGGTCTTCAGGGTAGGGATGAAAACGGATCGGATACGGAGCGGATGTAGGTCTTCCCATATCCGCATCCATATTTTTTTTCTCGGATACGGATACGAATACGGATGCGTTCGGATACGGATACGGTTCGGATATTAAACGGATACGGATACGGTTCGGATATTATCGGATACGGAGTCGAATACGAATATATTTTGTCGGATACGGATCATATAATGATCAATTTATTTTATTTCATTTCTTTAGAACTTTTTTTAAATTTCATATTGCATATAAAAGTTTGTTATATATGAGAGTAGCTGAAACATAAGAAAATTTTCATGTCATGCAATAAGTTATATTCAAACAATATAAATTATACGATAATAAGGTAATAAGGTAAGCAGTGTACAAAATTTATTCTTTCAACCAATTAAATCCAAAATTTCATCAAAATATTATATATAATATTTATAAATTAAATTATTATTAACATTATTGGTTGGATTCTCAACAAATATATTGGATTCAATAAATCACATATATAACCGTAATTATCAAATTTATGAATTAATCAATAAAATTGCAAGCACCACATAAGTACAAATTTAATAGAATTGATCAATAAATTCAGTCTTTCCACAATTTGAATTCCAACAGTATATTTAACTATTCAATGTCAAATCATATCATGTTACCTTAAATGTCATCATACATTAAAAAAGTATATTAATCATATGTAATCAACATGATTAGAGAAAAAAAAATAATTTTAGAGAAAAAAAAATAATTTTAGTATTATTATCATATATAATCGTCTCAATAATAAAAAAAAAATAATTTTATGTTCCAAATAAAAATATTATTATAAGAGAACTTATCTAATAAAAATTAAGCATTATATAATTAAAGGTATTCTCTAATGTAGATAAGTAATTATATTAATTATCTTATGCCGTTAAAAATACGGATAAACGGATTAATATCTATCGGATACGGATAATATCCATGTCGGATACGAATACGGATCGGATATTGTCAAAAAAACTCAAAACCATATCCGCATCCATATTTTTTTGGCAGATACGAATACGAATACGGATATGTTCGGATACGGATACGGATCGGATGTTATGCGTATTTTTCGGATTCGGATACGGATCGGAGCGGATTTTATCCGCTCCATTTTCATCCCTACTTCAGGGTCAAAGGCCTACATTGAGAAGATCAATAATAACTTGTGAACTGTTAAGGAAAGATAAAACTGACAATTAATTTTTCTTTTTTATTGTCAACAACTAACAAACAACTCAAATAAGTGTAGCAACAAATCATCATTTTGTTGTTTTCGAAATTTTACTTTAAGAATAATAACACAATTCCTCATTTACTATATAGAAGGGTAAAACTAACCTTACCTCTTGATCAGAGAGTTCAAAGGAAGTGCTTTTAAAACAATCCACATTTGGCCTCTCAGCCCCTTCAAAATGTCCAATATACCATTCATACCCTTTTCAAACATAAATTGCAATATAAGAACATTACAAATAATGATACATGATTAAAAGGTAAGAGAAAATGTCCACACATGGCAAGCAGCCTTGATATTGTAAACAAAACACTTACCATTGGACAAAGCTAAATCGTGGCTATAAAGGCTTTATTTGGTGCTGCACTTCACTCTCCACCAAACAACCATATCTGACTGTGAAGGCTAAATTGTGAACCTACAAATCAAGCAAAACTATGAGTAAACTAAAGGTTACAGATAACAATAGAAATTTGAAGAAGTGAAAAGAAATGTCATAAAATTAGAAATCATAAAAAAAATAAAATCAAAGAGGCCTCAGTCACTCCCTCCTTGCAATCGATATGTTTTTCTGACACAATTCTCTGAAATTTGAAAGTCAAGAAGCAATAGATCCCCACTTACCTTCTGCTTTCACTCTTCTCTTTTTTATCTTTCTTCATGAGTCAGTGAGATAACGTTAGATGTGAAGACATTTACTTCTACAATTTTACATGTGTAGATGTCAAGACATTTACCTCTACAATTTTATATGCATAAAAAATATTTTTCACTTTGCATCCTTCATTCACTTACCAAAATTGATCTACCTATACAAAGGGGCAAAGGGTAGGAGCCCACAGGAACTGCTATGTCTTAACCTTCTGTACTTAAGGAGACAATTAGCTCTTTAATTTAGAGAAACTCAATAGTACAGAGAGAGCATCCATCCATCCTCATATTTACTACTCTCACGCCTTTTATGCTCTTCTGTGATCGCTCTGTCCTATTCCTCTCTCATTTCCTTCCTCTCTGATCTCCTTGTCCTCCTGCCAAAGAGGGAGAGCGGGCATGTCAAAACACAATTTTATTGCATAATTAAAAAAAGGTCAAATATTTAACATGGTACAATCCAAGACATTCAGAGTCAAGCAACGCCACTGGGGCTCTTGGGTTTCTAAGGTCATGCACCCTTACTGTAAACATTCATTCCTCCTCTAAATGACAACACATTTTTTGCAGAATTAAATTTTACAAACAAAGAATGATAATTTCTGACAAAATGTGGCTTACCAGTTCAATTTATTTTTTAATTATTGATTATAGAAAAATGTGGGTGTGGCTTGGCACATTTGAGACAGCCGAGGATGTGACACGTGGTTATGTTGAGTTGCTGACGAGTGGCCGTATTGCTAAGACCAACTTCCCTATTTCGAAGACGTTGGAAGAAAGAACATCTACTTCTTCCGCAATGCTAAGACCAACTCCACCCAACCCTTATGCTTTTTCCTAAACAGACATACAAAACAATCAGTTTCAAAAGTTTAAAGACTAAAATTATAAAAGCACACACATAGCTTATGATAATGGGAATTGTATTTTGCATAATAATTAAACCTCTTGCACTTAGACCAGTAGTTCCAAACAAAATTTCTTAGTTACATTTTACCTCTAACTATTTTGACCGTGCCACAGCTAAATGGATGACCAACATTAAGTTCCAGTATGTAGTTATATTAAAAATAATATAACTAAAGAAAAAGTAAAATGGTATAGCCTAATTGGGCCAACAGAATTAAAAAATAACATAAATAAAGCCAATTTCTTTAAACCAAGCAATAACAACCAGTATTAGTAAAAAGGATTATCTGAGGAGATTTAATTTAGAGAAAGTTTGATATGCACTATAGTGTATAGGGCATTCCGTGCACCGCGGACTTTTTCGGGAGTATTTTTGTAAATTGACAAATTTAATTTAACCAATCTAATCTACATATTGAAATCTCATAGAAAACCAAATTTTACAATTTTTGAGATTTTATTACTATTTTTTTCGAATTTTTTAAAACATGCCATTTTTGAAAAATTGTAAATAGTACAACATTCCAAAAATGACATGTTTTAAAAATTCGAAAAAATAGTAATAAAATCTCAAAAATTGTAGATTTTGGTTTTTTATGAGATTTCAATATGTAGATTAGATTGGTTAAATTAGATTTGTCAATTTACAAAAATATTTCTGAAAAAGTCCGTGGTGCACGGAATACTCTATGCACTATGGTGCATATTAAACTTTCTCTTTAATTTATGTGAATGCCTTGCATAAAGATGAGACTGTCACCAAAGTACTTATAAAGCACGGAGAATATAACTAGAATAGGAATCAGAAATGGTACCATTCCCCAAGTGAGGTCTTCTGATCACACATGTTTCGCAAAACTAAAATGTACCGAGTATGCTGGACACTGACATACAAAATCATATAAGAAGCATTTTATCGATAATATAACTAATTAAAATCTTAGAAAAGTTAACTGACACATTCTGAATTTTCTCAAATGAATTCCCATAAGGCACTTTAAAAGACAAAATGGCCCCAACACTTGAGTTGACAAACAACGCTATTTAGATGCAACAAAACAAAATCAGGTCAGCTAAGATCAGCATTTACAGATAGCGTTGTCTATTTTATTCCCAAATGAACCTTGTCATTTAAAGATGTTATTCCAATGCAGTTTTCTTCTACTTTATCAATTAAAATTTGAATGTACAGAGTTCTTCATTCCTTACCAATAGCAGTTAGAAATGCAAATGAGCAAACTTCCATGCCCTATCTCATCGAACAATCACCTTGTAGCTTAGCCCCATCATCCTCACAGTATCAATGTCTTTCGTCGCAGGCCTTTGAACTGTTAGGAACTCAAGTCCATGTGCAATTTTAATTTTAGTAACAAATAACAAGCAATTAAATACGCTTGATAAATGGATCTAGTTATTCAAGTGATTAACACTTAAAACTAGAAGCGTAGGAGGTTATCTCTTCCAAAATCGTATTTGGAAGGCTTGAATCCTTTCTTTAGGAATCTATGGTGTGCTCGTTACCTTTACGGCTGCCCTCCGGTTGCCTCGAGTCCACCAAGAAGATTAACCAAGTTCTAATCTCATGTGCTAGCACAAGAAAGAACAAAACTAATCCCTATGTCATTCTTCGAGTAATTCATTCAATTAACCTTTTAGAATAGCTATTCTCAACACATGAGACCTATATGGAGCAAGAGAGGAGATCAATCCATGGAGGAAAAACAGTTTTTCCCAATTTTTGGGCCAGCCATGAGAGGAGGAAGGAGAAGAAAACCAGCGACAAATACTACATTATATTATTTCTATATGATCTATTTGATTTAATTAATTATAATGGTTCGCAACGGTATATAATTAATTAATCAACTTATCATATTTTCGCAGTACTCGCTACTGCAAATAAACAAATAATGCACGTATGGTTAAAATCCTATTTGTGTGACTCTTTGAGGATTTATGCTATGTTGGCCATGGAAAATAAATCACCATTTATTTTCAATAATCATAAGCGGTATCTAGCAACACGTTATAATTTCCAATTCGCATAAATAAATATTGTACCAATACAGTACTTCAATCCTGCATAAAAAATATATATCTCTTATTGTTTTGATTCCTATGTCACGTGATTTCCTTGTATAATCTAAAATAGAAATGTGTCATTCTTACAGATTATACGTTTCTTGATCTAGAGTTGATCACCTAGTTGTGCACATACGATCCAACTCCATCAAGGGGTCCAGTAGATATCATTGCTCTCTAACTCATGAATCACAGGGACCCTAGTGTCAGACAATATTTCTTCACTGTCAGAGTCTCCACCATTTGTGGCTGATGTATTGTCTCAATTAAGCTTTATTTTGAGTGGTGCTAAAGAAGCTCTCCCAACCAACATGTTTTCATGTCCAAAAAAAAATCCATGCTAAGCACATTCAAATAATATGTGTATTTGACGGTACCTGAATCATTCCCAAAAACATTTATCATTTCTAATTTTCTAAGATTTCCAAAGAAAGACAACAAAAATGGATTGAAAATGGGATTTATTGGAGGAGTGTAAGGTACAACTGCAATCCCAAATTGATTGTACATCAGTTGTGATTACATTCCAACTAAAGTTGTGTAACAATTTAAAATTGACCAAAATTCTCTAGTGCAGTAGCAATGTACAAAGAGGTGTGAAGTAGTTTCATAATGTTCGCAAAACTCAACGAAAGGAGTACCTTTCCAGCCTTACTTTAACAAATTTTTTTTAGTCAGAATTTTATTATTTATGCAAAGCCAGACATACAATTTAACTTTTAGAGATATAATTAGTTCCCAAAGATCCTTGAATCTATGTTCTTTACTCCTCTGAAGTTAAGGAAGGTATAGAGGGACTTTTCAAGGATATAATTAGTTCCCACTGCCAGATGCTAGAACCAGGATTGTCAGAGTAATGAATATTATGTAGAATTGAGTAAAGCTTAGCCTTTTCTTTTCTAAGTGCAGTTGGGGCTCTCCTTTTTAATCCTAAATTTAATATGTTATTGTGCCAACATTGATAAAGAGTATGATCAGATTTTTTTAAGTTTTGGAGAATAAGATAAGGAATCTCTTATACATTGGATGATTACCCATCCAATTGTCATGCCAAAAGTATATGGAGTGACCATTTTCTATAACTCTGATATTACCAATTTTGATTAGAGGAAGTGTTTTATAAACTCCTCTCCAGAAAAGGGACATGTCATGCAGCTTTTTAATTCCATAATTATAATTAATGATTCTTTTTTCAGATTGAATGAATTTCATTATGGAGATAATTCCAAACCCATTTTCCTAGGTGGGCTATGTTCATATCTTTTAATTTTATAATTCCCCATCTACCGAAGTCTTTGTTCAGACAAATGGAGTCCCAATTAGTTAAGTAGTATTTTTTTCTTATCTGTTTGATCAGAGCCAACCCAAAAAATATCTTCCTTATTTTATCAATTTCAATAATAACCCAACAAAGGGCTTTGAAAACTGAAAGATAGTATAAGGGAAAAGAAGAGAGGACTGAATTGAGAAGAACTAGTCTTCATTTCCAATTAGAGAGATTCTTTTGAATCTTTAGAATAATGACTTTCTAAATGCTTCTGACTTTAACTATACCCAAGTATATCAAAGGAAAAGTGTTTATTTTGCAATTAAGCAAATTAGCACAGATACTGGAAAGCCATTTAAGGGTTTTTATAGGCAGAAGTTCAGTTTTGGCATAATTTTTTTTTAAACCAGAAATATGTTTAAAAATTTGCAAGATTCATTTGGTGTTTTCAATAGTTATTTTATATGTTGGAAGGAATAAGATAGTGTCATCGGCATATTGTACATGAGTAATCTGTTGATTGTTGAACACAGGAAACCTAAACCATAATGTGACTTTTTTGTTGGCTATAGTGAAGTAGTTTAGATAATCCATCACTAGCAATAAGAAAGAGATAAGAGAAAAGTGGGTCCCTTAGTCTCACACCTGTTTTGAATCTAAAGTAATTATCACTAAAACCATTTATTAGAATTGAGGATCTTCCTTCATCTAACAACTTGAAAATCTAATTGATCCAAGTTTGATTAAAACCTCTAAGCTTAAGGCAATGGAGAAGATAATTCCAATTGACTAAGTCCATATTGTTAATTACCTCTAAGTTTAAGCACTCATTGTTAATTACCTCTGGATTAACTACGAAAACCTTTGATTGAGAGGCTTAAAGGATTATATACAAGGCTAGGGAGAAGTTGCATTTAAAACGATTTTATGCTTATGTGGGATTTGTTTCTTTTTGGCTAAAACAAGAAATAATTGACAATACTAGATCTCAAAACTTTAAATTTGGATTTGGTTTGTGTGAAGATGTCATTTCACATGGAATCATTTGGTGTCGCTTAAAAATACATTTTCGTTTGGAGTCGTTTGAAGATTCCAGGTTGTTTCATGTTACTAGTATGGAAGAGGTTTTGTAACTTTTGGGGTTATGTTGAGCCATTGTAAGAGTTAGTTCTTGGAGATATATTGGACTGCAGTAGGAACAAAAGTTTTACAATCCTTCGAGCTTCTCAGGACCTCTTGTAAGAGTTGGTTTTTGAGACTATTTTAGGCCACTGTAGGAACAATTTTTCTCAAACTCAGACATATTGCACACAACTCAATCCAAGGGAGGTGAGTTTCACAACTCTTAGGGTTATTTTGGACCGCTGTAAGAGTTGGAAAAAAAATATTTGGATTACTTTGGATAAGGAGGCCACTTTATGAGAATCTAATATTTTCAGAATTCCTAAGATGTTATCAATTGCCACTTGCTAAGAATTTGGTATTTTTTTAGAACTTCAGGGACTTTTTAGGACCACTTTTTTTAGGAGTCAATTTTTAAATCTCTTGAGATTAATCTCAACCCTAGGATCGAACTTGATCTGGAGATCGTTAGACGCTTTATTCCCCTTTCATATTTTTTAAAATACTTATGTTTGAAGATATTTAATTTTGAAAATATTCTCCTTAAATCATTTTATTTTCAAATTACTTAGATTTTATTTCAAAAATTTTATTAAAAAAGATTTAATGAGTTTTTTTATATTTTAGGATTTATAAAATTCATTTTGTTGTGAAAATACTTCAAAAATACAAAAGGCCATTATTTTGGTAGATTTTCATATCAAAATATCAGTGAATTTGGTTTCTTGGGATTTTTTTTGAATTTTATGGATATTTTGTTTTAATTTTTCAAAATTTTCTATTATTTTAAATAAATATCTAAAGTTTTCACTTATATGGTGCCTTCGAATTAGTCCACATCAGCGGGAACGATGAGGTGGTGTGACACATGTAGGTGAGCTGTCATCAGATGGGTCTCCAGCACCCTGACTTTTTGTGGCGGGTCACTGCCAAGGGTGTATAGGTGTTGACCACATCAGATCCGAGAGAAATTACTGGACTGGGCTTCTTGATTCCGCTGAGAATTTATCTTCTCCATTCGGGTTATAAGATGGGCTTTAATCTAGTGGGCTCCCTGTATCTTCTTCACAAACTAAACTTAAATTTGCTTTTCTGGACAGGTTTCCTTCTTATTTCATACAGAGACCGATATAAGGTTTGAGTCACACCGCCACACCGGTACACATGTAAACATGAGTGTAAAATCACACCCTGCACATCAATATGCCTACATATCTTATACAATCACTAAACGTTTTTTACTAAAGAATTTTATGTTCATTTGGCGCCGATGGACCATTATCATCAGCACCTTTAATACGAGTCAAGTTTACACAAATTGCAATCAAGGGCTTTTTACAAACAAATCACATGGTACAGACATGGGATTTAACTGGATTACAAACAGGGAATAGAAAGCTATTACGCAAATTTACAAAGGGATTGCAATTACAATTAAAAAGGAATCTTGTAATTCTTCTCAAAGTACCTGGAATAGACAAACAAAATTAGTTAGTATTGGAAAGAAAACCATTCATAATAATTTATTTTTAATTACTAACTAAATGGCCTTATGTCTTTTGTCATTTGTACTACCTGTGAATACTTTCAGCAGACACTGGGTACTTACACATCTTTAATATCCTAACCACCAATTTGTTATGTGTTTAATAAAACAGTTTGCACTAAAGCTCCTGTTACAGTCTTCTACATAGCACCTCTTCTAAAAAGGTTATAATTGCATTTATCTTATATTGAGACACATTCTGTTGTATATTATTACAAAATTGCTATCACTGAGGCTCTAAATTCTGTTGTTGCATTTCTCTTGCACCTGTTAGGGTACATCTTGCAGCTAAGTACCTATAAATATCAAGGAAAAAGTTAAGTAAATACAAATGAAGCATGAAAAGAAAGTATAAAAGAACAAGATATTTCATTCTTTCTGCTGGCTAGTAAGTTTTCACTCTAACCTGACATGATAACATGATAACATAGCAACACACTTTTACAGTTTTAACCTTCTACTTTCCTAGCTCATAGAGAAAGCAAATTTTATTTGCCAAGAAGAGATAACAACAGAACTTAAAAGGGAAGATACAATACTAATGACACCTTTTACACTTCAGTCCCTATATTATTTCTTAATTACATTTATTCCAATGCAAGCTTTCAGGTTCACAGGACCACTACTAAAACTAGAGGGAGTATTTGAAAAGCCAACTATTATGACTGGTGCTATCCCACAATTAATATAAAGACTGTTTTCTTTGAATTCATTAGTCAAGGGTGATGCATGTCCATGCTAACCAAGCAGTTCTATTTAGATACTCAGAGGAGTCCTTGGTCCCATTTGACTCATAACAAACATTTAATGCAGGAAACCACAACCACAATATTTTTATATTTAAACTAAATTTTAACTGAACTCCACTTGTTAAGCAACAATAGCACTTATTTTTTATACAATTATACCCCTAACCTTCTATAATATCATCAAACAATAACATCTAAGAGAGACAGTGAACTTGTATGAATTTGTATAATTTCCTTTGAAGTTCCAACTTCCAACTGCCACTTAATTTTGGCAATGTCCTATGACACTGTTCTGACCTTAGAGGTACAATGCAATGTATTAAAATGGCAGTTCAAAGACAGATCAGATTACAAGCACTAAACTAAACTATACCAATGATGCACTGTTTGCAAGATACATGGAGCATACTCTATGTCGCAATGTCAGGTTTGCCATTTTCAAATTGAATACAAATGCATGAGCTTAGGAGTCAAATAATTCATTACCTCGTTCTGTTTTTTTTTATTTTTCTTTTGATTATTGTAATTTGTAAGCTATAATTTGGAGGTTCAAGAAGTTAGATTTGGTAGTAGTTTGCATTTGCTATGGATATTTGGTATTGATTTAGTTCTGTATTTGCTATGGATATTTGGAGGTTCATAGTTGCTTTCATGTTACAATAATTTTAATTTCAAGTGATAGATCAAGTACATTTTGTTCAATTTTAATTTCAAGTGATTTTGTTTGTACCAATGTTAAAGTGCATATCCTGATACTTGGTACCAGATTTGATATATCCTGATGTTAATTTCAAGTGCATATCTTGTATATACTTGGTAGCAGACATGGAAAACCAAAACTTGCAATCAAGTCACTGCAGTATCAGATTTATGAACACTTCGGCTGGATATAATATGGTACTGATGGGCAGCCTACAGAAGCTGACACCATTTATATTTTTAACAACTAGGAATTCATTTTTACTACAAGAACATTAGCTAAGATAGAACAAGCATTTACAGTAAAAACATCAAAAATCAAAGATACTAGCACCCAGAGAGTAACAATGTTCAATTTTAATGAACTTGCGGCCTGTCATTTTGGTCCTCAATAAATTTTAATGTCCATTGCATCAAGTACCTTCAATTTAAATACTGAATGTATTAGTGAAGTAACCAAGTATGAAGGTACAATATATAATTTTAATGTGTGGCAGAAGAAATTAAACTTTAAGACAGTTGCATAGTGAGAAAGTTATCAAGGCTTAATTGGTATTGAAGCTGCCTCTGACCAACGCCTCTGACTATGTCAAGGCTTAATTTTTTTTTTGACCAACGCCTCTGACCAAAGCAGAGTTGCAATTCGAAGGGAAAAAAGTCAAAAATTTTACATGCTCGTGGGCATTCAAGTATGAAGGTACAGTAAAGTGCAAATTCAGAGGGAAAAATGACCAACCAGTCTATTTTACCAGTAAAGTGCAAATTGTACCAGTCAAGTGCTATTTTAATTGCATAGTACAGTATGTTATTAAATAACCAACCAGTCTTTCTTTAGTTTCGCATCTAACCTTCATTTGAGCATACGAACACCATCAAAGTATCTGATTGCAATTTGAAAAATTACATGGTGAACGGCTGATAGACAACAAGTCTGGAACTTACAAATTGCTTTTATTTAATAAGTCTAGAATCTATTTCCCTTCTTAACTAAAACTCAAAATAGAAGAAATTCAGATAGTGACCGAATTACCTTCCTCGTGCTTCTATAAATTCCCTGGAGACGTTTGCAATCTACGCTTCCACAGTAAGGTTTTCTGGAAGGAAATCGCAGCAAATGGCTGGAGACGTGGCCCTCTCGCGAATTCTCCTGGCTATCTCCAATTTTCCCTCCAATTTCATCAACTCCGATTTTTTTCTTTTTTGATTTTGATGGTTTTTGGATCCAAGGCTCCAGGCACGCAAAGAAACGGAGCCTAATGAGAACCCGATAAGGCTAATGGTATTGAGTGGGGGAACTGCATCCTCTGGATGGCCATCCATGGATGGCTTTCGATCTCAGCCGTCTGATTTAATCTCAACGGTTATAGATGCCCCGTGCATGATACCAAGATTGATAGACCCGAAAAAATATAACCGTTAAGATTAAATCGGACGGCTCGGATCAAAAGACGTCCACTGGATGATTGTATTCAACCATCCAGAGGATACTCGCCCATTGAGTGGGAGCGGACAGGAAAAGATTTAGGACCGTTAGATTTTACGAAGGGCCAGATTCTGTGCGCTACAAAGCGTGCCACACGATACAGGATCTGGATCCCTCATCTCTCAATCCCGATTCCGCTCTTGTCCTCGGTAGAGGTGTTGCGGTTTTTCGTTAGAATCCCAATGCACCTATTGCACTTGTGGCAATATTTTATGGTTAAACACTACGCCTCCCTTTGGATGCGTTGAGAAGAAATAGGAAGAAAGAAGAAGGGAAGAAAAAAAATTATAAACAATTCAAAATTTTCACAAAGTTACACACTTTCCAATACTTTTTCTCATTTTTTTACTTCTTCCCACACCTATCCAAACGGAGCCTACACAGAAAGGGAAATGGCTAGTATTATTCTTTCGATGTCCAATATTACCGCAAACGGAATTGCTTAGGACCATCCCTAAGATACTATCATCCTCATCATCCTCACGCGTACGTAACTAACTCCTCCCTCCCCACGCGTACACTCTCTCCCCTCCCCCCTCCTCCGTGGGAGGGTATCCTCTGCCAACCTTTTGAGGTTGGTAGAGGGCCAATTCTTGATCCGAGCCGTTTGATCTAATCTCGACGGTTAAGATTTTTCGGGCCTATCAATCTCAGTTACATGCACGGGGCTCCCTTAACCGTTGAAATTAGATCTAACGGTTTAGATTGAAAGTTGTCACTCTACCAACCTTAAAAGGTCGGTAGAGGATGTGATTCCCTCCTCCGTACGCTATCTCCCTCCCCTGCCCCCTCCTCCCTCCTACTTACGCAGTCCCCCTCCCCCCTCCTCCCTCCGACATACGTGGTCCCCCCTCCCCCTCATCCCTCCCATGTACATCGTCCCCCCTCCACCCTTCTCCTCTTCCTCTTACACATTTCATAATTGTTGAAGTTAATATATTTAAATGTTGAAGGCAATATCGTAATTGTTGAAGTTAATATATATAACTGTTGGGCGGCTCTTGAAGAGTATTTTAGAGAAAAGTGCTTCTCTTGAAAAATATATTACTGTATACACTATTCGGACTTGAGCAGTTTCCATTTGGCTTGAAATTTTTCCTAAGTTCCACTTTGAAAGCATGAACTATGTTAAAAAAAAGCTTGTACATGGTTAGCTTTTGTGTGTACATAGTTATCAGACATTATTAATAACTGCAGAAAATGAAATAGTGCAGCACTGATACCATGTCAATGCTATCATTTCACAGGTGGTACCACAAACCATAATAGTACAGTATGCTATAAACCAAATTAATGATTTGTTATACCTACAGTGACAATCCAATTTATCTCCTTTTCGAAACTTTTCTAAACTGGACTAACGATTTATTACTGTTCTGATTTCAATCAATAATGTACCTTCTAAGCCTTGTTAGTGAGTCTGACAGAAACGGGCCCACCAGTCTGACCTCTAGTGACCTTAAAGACAGTCGGATGCCTCTCTATAAGACACATAAAATTCCACTTCTGAACGAAACCCACCTCTTTCTCTAAGTCCTAGAGCAGGATGGACCGGGTCTTGCTGGCGAGGATGAGGGAACGGAGGCGGAGCATGAGCAAGGGCTTCTTGCGGAGGTCCATGGCCTTCAACATTTACGAGAACACTCACACTCAAGTCGACCCGGCAAGGCAACGAGAACATACGAATGAAAAAACTTTCACTGCTCCAGATTACGATAATATCTTCAACAATTGTATATATTAAATTCAACATTTACGATATTAATTTCAACAATTATCTATTTAATTTCAACAATTACGATATTAACTTCAACAGTTATCTACTTAATTTCAATAGTTATCTATTTAATTTCAACAGTTACATATATAACTACAACAGCTACATATATAACTTCAACAGCTACATATTCTGGCCATTTTTCTGACTGCTGTCAAGTTCTGTAATTGTTGAACCATTTTTTCTGACATGTGTTTCATTTGGATGTTCTTTTAGGGTCCGCTCCAGAAGGAGAGACTCGGAGCGAAGGGAAGGGAGGAGAGTTCGGATAGCCTGCTCCAGAGGGAGAGAATCGACGGGAATTAAGGAGAGCAGAGAGACAGATAGAGGGAGAGATCGGTTACTCCCAAAATCGGAGAGTACCGAGTTCCCTTCCCTTCGCTCCGAGTCTCTCCTTCTGGAGCGGAGCCTTAAGGATTAAAAGGCATGTTTCTGTTAGTTTAGATTAATTTGGGAGTTTATAGTGGATAAACATCCTCTTTTCGGCTAAAGCTGGACAACCCAAATGTTATGCCATTTGTTTAAACTATTGTAGTGTTGTGGCTGCTTAGTGGTACAGAAGGGAAAAGCTTAGTTGTAACATTTGAGTTTTGTTTTTTTTTTCAAGTTGAGCCTGGCATTGGGCATCAGTTGGGTGGCTACAAAGGCTTGAGCTTTTCTTATGTTTGGGAGTCCACTTTTGTCATGCATTTGGTCCTGCAATACTGAGCCAGCCAGGATTTGAACAACAACACATCCATTAGTAATCAAACCATAGGACCAACCAGCAATATACTACTGCTTTCTATAGCAAGTCTAATTTTTTAAGGTAAGGTACTTCACAAACGAACAATTGTGGAGAGAGTTTTGGAGGGGGTGGGAGAGCAGGATTTGCATTGTCATGTTCAGTTCAAGTCAATACCAGCATCATTGTGTTTGCTTAAACATTTGTCGTCGGCATATTCAGTTTTCAGTTGTTTTTTTTTTATTTTGTTTGATTCATTAGAAATTCTATCGAACACTTAATTTCAACAGTTATCTATTTAATTTCAACAGTTACATATATAACTACAACAGCTACATATATAACTTCAACAGTTACACATATAACTTCAACAGTTATATATATTAATTTCAACAGTTATATATATAACTTCAACAGTTATATATATTTAATTTCCCTGTATTTCAGGTTTTCTGGTTCGTTAAGAGTGATTAGGAATGAGACCTTGTACAAGTGATGAGACCTTCGTACGCAGGAGGGAGGGAGAGGGGAGAGGGGATGGGGAATAGAAAACACGTTGGATTTCTAAAAAAAGAAAACGCGTCAGGGGATAATTCCAAAAATAGAAAGAGGTTACTAGGGATGACGGGGATGATGGATCTTGGGGATGATCCTTATCATTCCCGTATTACAAATCTATTTGTTAAAATTATAATTCTTTTAGGAATATTTTCGAAATATAATAATAATTAATATTATTTTTTAATTTTTTCCGTATAACTCAGGCATGAAAGCCCATGCATTATGTTCAGAATGAAGATGTAGACCTCGTTCTAACGTTGCTTCTTGGAGTCATTACAATCATGATAAGCAGCAGAATTATATATAAAATATAGTATTTTTTATGTTGAAGTGATCATTTTACTGTTTTAACTTTTGTTTTTTAAAGAAAGAGTATGTTTTTACCATCTATTTTTTAAAATTAAATTAAAGTGCATGCGGAGTTTAAACCCTTATAAAAAGTGGTTAATTAAGTTTTATCATTGATAAAAGAAAAGAAAAAAATTAAAAAAAAAACTTGTAAAAAGAAAGAACAGTCTAAAGCGTAACACAAAACTTTTAGAACAAGGTGTATAAGTGTCAACAACCAATATGAATCGATGTATTATTTATCAGTTCCAATAACTTGAAACCTATGGAAAAGTTGTCTTCCAGCTAAGAAACTTGAGAGTAATTCCAGGATTAATTCGTTCTTCATTTTGAAAATTATGTAAACTGATGTCAACCTTTATTAAAATAAAATAATAAATTATTAATAATAAAAACTTATCATAATATAATACATTTTTTTATTTTAATAAACAAATAGATTAACTGAATTAAATACTAAATATTTATAATTCACCTCTTCCTTTTTCTATTTCCCTTTTAGATATTTAATAAAGAGAAAAGAGTTCATTAATACAAACCAGAGGGGCCTTAATAACAAATTAAACATTCCACTACAGAAATAATTGCTGTCAACGGTCAACCACCCTGGAATTTGATACCCATTATTCCATTAATACCCACTATGGAACTTTGGGGTGTATAAAAAATTAAAAAGCAACTAGAGAATCAAATTCTTCTTTTATGTCAAAGATATCCTCAAACTTTATTCTCTAACATAGGACCCACAAAAATTAATCGCTCTCCAAATTAAATAAGAGAGATAATATTCTGCTTTCGTGAACTAAAAAGAAGGATAATTACCAACTTTAACTAGGGCTGTCAATGGTAACTTTTTAACCGTTTACTCTATCCGTATCGTATTCGATAAGATGGGTATGGGTAAGATCTTATTTTCGTTAAGTTATCGGATATGGGTATGGATAAAAAAAAAATTTTGTTAATTTATTGGGTAAGGGTATAGGTAAGACTATTTCGTATTCGTTAATTACTCGTACCGTTAATCTTTATCATAACAAAAAAATATTATTGTAAGATTCAATTAACAAACTAAAATCCGAAAGATATATTTGTAAAATTCAATTTATATGTTAATAATTAAACTAGGAAATTAAATTATAAGATTTGATTGAAATAATACTATGTTAAATCGGAAAGATATAATGATAACTCCATTGATATGTTAATTATATTTTTTTCATTTGATGTGTGCAAACTAATACCCTAATTGGTCCTAAAATGTACCGCAAGCGTACGGTATATCATTGGAATTAGTTAGGGGTCGAACCACAGAGACGGTGAAACAAGTACTGGTCTTACACTTTCACAAAGTCTAGGTCTAGCAATTCAAGTTGGGTTTTTAACAAGACAATAACAAGCAATTAACTAAAGATAAACTAAACGACGATAAAAATAGAAAGTAACAATTTTCTTGGTTAAAACGGTTGTAAATTCAAGTATAAAAGTGTCCTAGGGGTTCGGTTTTACTTTGGTTAGGCCTCGGGCGGTCGGTGCAGGTCACTTTCGCGCCTTACCCCTTCCAATATGCGTGCTGGGACAATTGTCACCCGCACAGAAGCAATTGTTGGCCGCACAGGCCCAATTGCAGGCCGCACAGGGGCAATTGTCAGCCGCATAGACCCTCGGTTAGTGATGTTTTGGCTTGGTACTTTAGTTTCTAAGTCGTGTGGGACAGATCTAGCCGGACTTGGACTCCCTAGACCTCAACTGTCGCTTGTTGGTCATGGTATCGGGACCGGAACCTAGTCTAACACCCCCATTAGGTTAATTAACCCTCAGCTTTCGCTTGTTGGCTTAACTATCCTAAGTCCACTTGTTGATCTACTAAAGGTATCTACTTAACTTTCGCTACAGCAGAAACTTTCACCTATCGGGTACCGATTGGACTACCTTTCGGCCTAGGTCCTACCTCAAGTCACTTGTTCGACCAATTAACTAACCTACACCTTTAGCCAAAATTAGGTGTGCGCATTCACCCAATAGGAGGTTCAGTTTATCAATCAAGCACAAACAAGCATAACAATAAGCAATCAAACAAGTAGTACACACTAGAAACTAAAGCATCCAATCAACACATCAATCCTAACCTCAGTTTTTACCTTACCCTAGAACAAAGGTAAACTAGCCTAACATGATAGAAGAACAAACACAAATGACAAAGTAAAGTGATACAATCTCCATTAAAATAAAATGAGAAGAAAAGGGAGGATGAACCCCTGGTCAAGCCTTTCTTCTTCTGCAAGTCGAATGGAGCAGATCTGAGCAAAAGACCAAGCTACGGTGGCTGAAACGGCGATCTCCAAGGCGGGATGAAGTGTTGGTTGGCCTACAGGGGGTCCTGTGCGGCCAACAGAGGTGGCTGTGCGGCGGACAGAGGTGGCTGTGCGGGGAACAATGGTGAAAAGTGGTGGAATCGAGATGGAAAGATGGAGGCGCCGCCAGGAGGTGGAATGGAGAGAGAAGGACCCATTTTTCGGCATGAGAAGCGCTTTATATAGGGTGTGGGTTAGGTTTAGGGTTTGGTGCGGAGTACAGTTAGGTCGGTGCGGGATACAATTTGGGCTGTGCGGGCTACAGCAGGGCCCAGTTCGGAGTACAACAACGTGCTGGGCTGGGAATGAGTCATCCAGCCCAAGTTGTTGGCCGCACAGCTGGGTTGTACTCCGCACTGGAGATGTCCAGGGTATGTTGTATGCATTGTAGGCCGCACTGGAGAGCTGTTGGCCGCACCATAGGGTTGTTGACCGCACCAGGCAACTGTTGGCCGCACCAGAGAGGTCTTGGTGGCACCAGAGGGTTGTTGGTCGCACCAGACAAGCGTTGGCCGCACAGGAAAGTTGTTAGTCGCACAGGAGGCATCCAGAGAAGAGGGATGTGAGGTGTATGCCGCACAGGATTGATGTAGGCCGCACCAGATCACTTGTAACTCGCCGAAAAGGTGTCGATTTGCGTTGGTTTCGCCTCAAATCACTGAAATTCAAAAACAAACCAAAAGCAGTACCAAATCCACGAATATAAACTGAAAAACACACAATTTCAAGAGTTTAGGTTGTGATTTTGGGATTAAGTCCGGCCAATTACCATATATATAAATGTGATATCAAATCCCCCCAAGCTTAAACCTTGCTTGTCCTCAAGCAAAACCCTAAACTTAGTGGTGTACCAATACCCAAATCTGAACCAAAACATCTCGAATTCCTACAAGTTGAAATGTTCAATTGATTGTGCAAGCAAGAAATTCACATTTTTGAAAAGAATGCAAGTGGTCGTCTCAATTTATTTTGAAAAGGTATTAAAGGATTAAGTATTTTTTCGATTAGTTTGTGCAACATTTAGACCTAATGACTTCAATTTTCGACCTCAAGGACTCTAGCTTATCTTCATTAAAAAATCATGCAAAGTCAAAATTAATTGCCCGTTCATTCCCACACCTTCCAAGGTCTTGTAAACAATTTCATTAATGTGTCAACTAGTTTAGAGTCTTCGGAAAACTGAATTTTCACCAATTTATGTGCAAGTCGAGTGTGGGTGATTACACACCTTAGGGTTTTATGCAAGAGACTTAAGCGGAAAGACTTGAATCGGAATTCGCTCGCCTATGGCCACCGGTATCATCGAGCCATCGATCCCAGCGAATTCCTTTTCCGATGCTCTCACATCGTATCAAGACTTTCTGAGCAGTGGGGTTTAATTAAGATAGATTTATTTTTGGGTTTTTTTTTTGGTTTTTTTTTTTTGCTTAAAGTAAATAAATAAGAACAAAAATTGAATTGCATAAAGTAAATAATAATAATTTGGTTAAACTGCTCATTTTTATCACTTAATGTCAAAAGCACCCTTATTTTCACACTATTTGAATGGTCCCATTAAGTTTGCTTGTTGGTGTCCCAAGCATTTTAAAAGCAACATCAAACAAGACTCAATTTAAGTTTACACACATTAATGATACTCTTTTTGAACAAGTCTATGGAAAATGCAAGTCCGTTCACTCGGCAAAAGGTTATGACCTTGTCTAATAGCATTTAACAATTTCAAGCACCAAAGTTTCAAGTCCTATCAATTTCAAAATCCATACCATTCGGTCAATTGGCACACAAACTAATCCAAAAATTACTTGATCATTCAATACCTTTGCAAAATAACATGTTAACTACCACTTGTTATCTTAAAGTTCATGTGAAATGATGTCTTTTCTGTCATTTATTTAAAAGCAAAGCACAAGCAAGCACATTCAATTGATTTCCAACCATCTACATGCAATTTACATGAGGTTAAATGCAACTACATGATGAAAAACCACTTTTCTGGAGTGTTGTGCGGAGTACACCCATGCCTGTGCGGGGTACAGATGACAGGATTAGTGGTGAAGTGCTGCCAGCAGACCAGTGCACCCCGCACAGGGACAGGGTGTTGGCCGCACAAGCCTTCTGGCAGACCAAAAATATGCTATGATGCATTCCTAGATACAATGTTTTCCGATTTCGTCAATCTACTCCCCCCAAGCTGAACAAAGCACTGTCCCTAGTGCTTACATGCAACACAGAAAAGAGTAAAAAGGAGAAAAGGGAAAACATACCAAATCGGCCAAAGGCCAGAGTGCCGCTGCCCAAGATTAGAGGTTGGGGTCGTCATCATCACTTTGGTAGTAACCGTTCATCATATTGCCCCTGAAGAATGTCGTTAACCGAGCGAGCGAGGAAGTCAAGCCTCATGGAGTTGTCCTCGGTGAGGATTCGCCTTGGGATTCCCTTGCACTCACAAGTCTGTTTGGGCTGCCACTGGGTGAAGAGTATTGGTCATCGGATGATAGCTCGGCTTGGCGGGTGGTGCTACGGGTGGTTCGGCGGAAGGGAGTCAACATTTTTTTGATTTCAGGAAGCTGGTTGCGGTTGGCAGGAAATAAGTGTGCGGGGTACAATGAAGTAGGTTGCTCTCGGGTTGGGTAGGAATGGCATTATGCGGCGAACAAAATTGATTATGCGGAGTACAACTGGGTATATATCCTTTCTGTTGGTTGAAATAATGGCCTTGCGGGCAACAAAATTGTCTGTGCAGGGAACAATTTTTCTTGTGCGGATTACAATTTGGCCTATGCGGAGTACAATTTTGGTTGGAACCCAAAAGACAGTTGCAACACCAGGCTTAAACCAGAAATTAATGAGTAGTAGGAGAAAATTAATTGGCTAAGTTCTAAAAAACAGATTAACAGTGTAACCAATTATACAATCAAGGCATAAAACTACTCAAGAAAAATTCCCCAAGCTATTTTTTGAAAAATAAACAGAGAAGAACAGATACAACCTGATTAGGCTCTGATTTTGTTGATTAATCGTTCACCTGGCCTGCACGAAAAATGCCTTGCTTGCTGCCCCCTCAAGCTCCTCGATTAAACAAGTGGCTGCCCCGTCAAATAGCACTAGTCTCCATGCATGGACAGTGGGTAATGGTAAGGGAAATGGGGCTGATGTGAAGTTAAAATGGAACTAGGAGTTAGAAATTGTTTTTTTTTTTGTGGTTGCTCGTTTTGTTGTTGTTTTTTTTTTTTTGGTTTTGAGTTGGGAAAATGTGGCTGGTTAGATATATATTTGTGTTGTTTTGGTCTTGCGTTTGCTGCTGGGTCAAATGATGGGCCTAATGCGGATTACAAGGGAGGTTAATGCGGGGTGCAGAGGGTTAGGTGCGGGGTTAGTGCATGGGACATAGGGTTTGGTCCAGTGCGGGGTGCAGTCGGGTACTGTGCGGGCACGAGAGGGGTAATGAATGGGACGAGTTAGGTGGGAAGTGGTTAGGTGTGCGGGCTCCACTGGTGTGATTGCGGAGCGCAGTGAGGCAGCAGGGGCGGGGACAGAGCCTGCATGCGAGGTCCACTGGCAGGTGTGCGGGCTCCCTTGGGTGCATGCAGCAGAGGGATGGTGGGACAAGGCCCTGCATTGCGGGGTCCACTGGGGTGCTGTGCGGAGCATAGTGAGGCTGTCAATGCGGGGTCCATCTGTCAGGTGTGCGGGGCACAGTAGGGTGCAGTGACGGTGTCCAGCGCATGGGCCTGGGTGCTGTCACCCGCACAGTGGGCTCTTGTCATCCGCACAGTGGTATGGGGATTAGCTATGGCATGTTGCATCCTTGACAATGGTGCTCGCACGGTTGAGGTGTGTTAGTCGCATAGTTGATGCCACAGAGAAATAAAGAGAAGCTGTGGTTTCGGATTGCATGAATTGTAGCCCGCATAGCCTAATATGTAGGCCGCATCATCATCACATAAGGTCCCATGTAGCTACAGGCTAGATATTGAATTATTGAATCCGCACAGTAATGAAAGTGTAGGCCACACTTGAGTAATTCCTTGGTTTTCTAAGACAATCCAGCATGTAAATCGTGCAAGTTGAAATAGATTGCGGCGGGCAACTCGTGTGAGGTCGTGTCGAGGCGAGTTTATGTAACTTCTAGCCCCATGGTGCCTAATACGAGTTATCCGAGGACATCCGCAATCATTTAAACCTGAAAATCACAAAAGCAAACAATCCATTGTCATGAAAATTTCCCACTTCGCCAAACAAATCAAATGTTTATTTTTTTATTTATAAAAACAGAAAACTAAAATAAAACTAAACTAAACATTTTTTATTTTCTCATTTTTCAGATTTTTATTGATTTTCTATTTTTTTTAGAACTGAAAATTAAATTAAGAAAATAAGAAATTAAAAGTAAAGAGAAGACTTTGAGGATCTTGGGTTGCCTCCCAAGCAGCGCTAGTTTAAGGTCACTAGCTTGACCACCTTTTCTACGTCTTGATGGGCAGCGAGTCGGCAAATGTGTATGCCATGATGTGCTCCTTCTCATGATCGGCTATGTAGTGCTTGAGTCGCTGTCCATTGACCTTGAATGGCTCGGATGCCCTGTCACAAATGTCGACTGCACCAAATGGATACACCTTGACTACACGGAATGGGTCCGACCACCTTGAACGCAACTTGCCCGGAAAAAGTCGAAGGCGTGAGTTGAACAAGAGAACCAAGTCACCCTCCTTAAACTCTCTCCTAGAGATATGCTTGTCATGCAGTAGCTTTGTTTTCTCCTTGTATAGCCTTGCATTCTCATAAGAACTGAGCCGCAACTCCTCCAACTCGTGCAAATCCAAGAGACGTTTCTCACCGGCCTTTTTCATGTCCATGTTTAGGGCCCTAGTCGCCCAATAGGCCTTATGCTCAATCTCAACGGGCAGATGGCAAGGTTTACCATACACGAGCTTGAAGGGGCTCATGCCTATTGGTGTCTTATATGCGGTGCGGTAAGCCCAAAGTGCATCATCCAATTTCTGCGACCAATCTTTCCTTGATCGAGCCACAGTTTTCTCCAAGATAGACTTAATCTCCCTGTTTGAGACTTCCACTTGACCACTTGTTTGAGGGTGATATGCGGTCGCGACCTTGTGGGTCACCCCGTGCTTCTTCAAAAGACCCTCAAATTGGCGGTTGATAAAGTGCTTGCCACCATCACTTATCACCGCTCTTGGTACTCCAAACCTTGGGAAAATCACCTTGGAAAACAATCTAATCACTGAGTTGGCATCGGCCGCCTTGCAAGCGACCGCCTCAACCCATTTTGACACATAATCCACAGCAACCAAAATGTACTCAAACCCGTTCGAATTAGGGAATGGACCCATGAAATCGACTCCCCAAACATCAAAGATCTCAACCTCAAGAATAGGATTCAATGGCATTTCACTTCTCTTTGAGATATTGCCCGTTCTTTGACATTGGTCACAAGACATCACAAAGGACCTTGCATCCTTGAAAAGAGAGGGCCAATAAAAGCCAGATTGTAGTACCTTTGCCGCTGTCTTTGAGAAAGAAGAATGACCGCCATATGAGGATGAATGGCAATGAGAGAGAATCGACCTTACTTCTTCATATGGTACACACCGGCGAAAAATGTCATCTATCCCCAGTTTGAACAGGTACGGCTCCTCCCAAAAATACCACTTGGCATCCGCCTTGAGCTTTTTCCTCTGCTGGTAGTCCATGTCGGGTGGCAAGACACCACTGGCCAAGAAATTAGCCAAGTCGGCATACCAAGGCATCGTTTGAACTGGTCCAGGAGGAGCAGTGCGGGTGACAATCTTGTCAGTGCGGGCTACAAATGCCTCTGGGAGCCTCTGGATTCGTTTCTGGTCTGCCAGAGGGCTTGTGCGGCCAGCATCATGGTCTTTGCGGGGTACACCCATGGGCTCAGTGCCAAGCAGAGCCTCTGGTTGGGCAAAATAAGGCTCTGTGCGGGCTACAATTTGATCTTTGCGGGCAGCAATCCCTGCTTCTGTGCCCACCCGAGCCTCTGCCAGGGCCAAATGAGGTCCTGTGCGGGCTACAATTTGGTCAGTGCGGGGTACATCCAGGTGTCTGGGCATGGCTAATTCAGCGCCTGTGCGGGCAACATTTTCATCTGTGCGGAGTACACCCAGCACTGTGGTTAGGACAGACATGAGCTGCTCATCCGGAAATGAGTCATGGATCGGCAGATTCGACTCGGAGTCGTTGCTGGGGCGTAGTCGTGACAAATGATCGGCAACTGAGTTTTCCGTTCCCTTTTTATCACGGATCTCAAGATCAAACTCTTGTAGGAGGAGGATCCATCGGATCAACCTCGGCTTGGCATCCTTTTTGGACATGAGATAACGGATTGCGGCATGGTCGGTGAAGACAACCACCTTGGACCCGACCAAGTAAGATCGAAACTTGTCGAGTGCAAACACCACGGCTAGGAGCTCCTTTTCGGTGGTTGTGTAATTGGCTTGTGCCGGGTCAAGGACCTTGCTAGCATAGTAAATAGCAACTGGTTTCTTGTCCTTTCTCTGCCCAAGAACGGCCCCAACCGCATAATCACTTGCATCGCACATGAGCTCAAATGGTTGGGTCCAATCGGGCGGTTGCAAGATGGGAGCCGACACAAGAGCATTTTTGAGCCTTTGGAATGATTGAATGCACTCCTCATTTATGAGAAACTCGCTGTCCTTAATCAAGAGATTGGTGAGTGGCTTGGCAATCTTTGAGAAATCTTTGATGAAGCGGCGGTAGAAACCGGCATGCCCCAAAAAGCTTCTCACATCCTTCACGCAAGTTGGCACCTCAAGCCTCTCAATTACCTCCACCTTAGCCTTATCAACTTCAATTCCATTGGTCGTCACAACATGACCAAGTACTACCCCTCGCTGAACCATGAAGTGGCATTTCTCCCAATTTAACACTAGATTAACTTCCTCACAACGCTGCAAAACCTTGCAAAGATTAACTAGGCAATCATCAAAAGAAATACCATAGACTGAAAAATCATCCATGAAAACCTCCATTTCTTTCTCAATAAATTCAAAAAATATTGCCATCATGGCTCTTTGAAAAGTGGCAGGGGCATTGCATAAACCAAACGGCATCCTACGATACGCATACGTACCATAGGGACAAGTAAATGTGGTCTTTTCTTGGTCAAGTGGGTGGATTGGTATTTGAAAGAAACCTGAAAATCCATCTAAATAATAGAAAAAAGAATGATTTGCAAGCCTTTCAAGGAGTTGATCAACAAATGGCAACGGAAAATGGTCCTTGCGGGTCGCCGCATTGAGCTTGCGGTAGTCAATGCACATCCTCCATCCCGTCACCACGCGAGTTTGAATCAGCTCGTCCTTCTCATTCTTCACCACCGTTGTGCCTCCCTTCTTCGGCACCACATGCACCGGGCTCACCCACTTGCTATCCGATATCGGGTATATGATCCCCGCATCAAGCAACTTGAGAATCTTTTTCTTCACCACTTCTTTCAGATTTGGGTTTAATCTCCTTTGCCCTTCCACGGTAGGCTTGTGGTCATCTTCAAGGAGTATGCGGTGTGTGCAAATAGAAGGGTGAACGCCTTTCAAGTCTCCAAAGGTGTACCCAATTGCCTTGCGGTGTAATCTTAGCTTGGAAAGGAGTTTCTCGGTCTGTTCTGGGTTCAACTCAGCATTCACGATAACTGGATAGGTTCTGTCAGGTCCTAGGAACTCATAGCGCAACGTGTTGGGCAGCGGCTTCAATTCGACCACGGGAGCTTCCATGACGGCTTCAACATGGCTCGGATTGGTCTCAGTGCGGGGTACACTGGAGTCTGTGCGGGCAACAACAGGCTCAGTGTCTGGGGTCCAGCTCTCTGCCTGGGGATCCATGTACTCCGCACAAGGGATTTTGTTCCCCGCACAGGGGCTTTTGTACCCCGAACAGGGGCTCGTGTGCACCGAACAAATCCTCCCCGTGTCGTTCGAATCATCGACTATGTCCAAAATTGACTCCCCAACACCAATCGCTTCTTGCATTTCAGCTAATTTATCATGAAAATACCTGAGGGCCTCCTCATATTGCTCTCCAAGTACCTCTTCCAACGGTGGGTCCATTTCTTCAATCATGCAACAAGTGTCAATTTGGTTTGGGTACTTCATCGCCTTATCAATCGAGAACTCAATTGTCTCACCTCCAATCCTGAGAATTAGTTTGCCATCCCTAGCATCCATTAAGGCCCCCGCTGTCCTAAGGAAAGGTCTCCCCAAAATTATTGGTACCTCCTTATCTTCTTCCATTTCCATCACTACAAAATCTCCAGGTACATAGAACTTACCAACCTGAACCGGTACATCTTCAATCACACCTATTGGCAATCGGACGGATGAGTCGGCAAGTTGCAAGGTCATTCGGGTCGTCTTCAACTCACCAACCCCAATCTTCTCATAAACAGTCCTAGGCATGAGGCTAACACTAGCTCCCATATCACAAAGTGCTTTCTTTATTGAGGCCTTGCCAATAGTGCATGGAATTGTGTATTTACCCGGGTCATCCATCTTTGCCGGCATCTCGCTTTGAAGAACAGCACTACATTGCTCAGTTAGCTTCACAGTTTTGAGGTCCTCCAAAGGTTTCTTGTTAGAGATAATGTCCTTGAGATACTTGGAATAAGTGGGGATTTGAGTGATAGCATCGGTGAAGGGTATAGTGATATGCAGTTGTTTGAGCATTTGGAGAAAGCTCTTGAACCCTTGGTCTGCCTTGTTCTTGGCTAGCCTTTGCGGGTATGGCACGGGTGGTATAAATCTAGGATCCGGCTCAACCATCTTCCCTTTTTCAGTTTTTTTTCTGGGTTTGTGCGGGCAGCACTGGTTCTGTGCGGGGTACACTGCTGCCTGACTCTACAGAAATTGCGTTTTCAGCAGTGTCTCCGGCTGGAAGGCTGATGTGCTCCGCACAGGGGTCATTGTGCTCCGCACAGGGATGATTGTGCTCCGCGCAGGGAGGTTCTTTTGCCAATTTGGCCGGCATCTTTGGCCCTTCATAGCTCGTTCCACTTCTAAGGTTTATAGCCTTAATTTCTCCTCTTGGATTAGCCTCAGGTTGACTAGGGAGCTTCCCTAGGGCTCTTTGACTTGGGCCGGGCAGAGAGAAGTGGGCCTCCATCATTTGCTCGAGCCTTGTGATTGCCTTGAGCCCATCCTCAAACTTGTCTAGCTTTTCGGCCACGGATTGATTCCACTTGCCGGTTTCATGCATGAAGTTCTCAACAACCGGCGGAACATAGGGCACAAAAGGTTTCCTTTGGAAGTTTGGGTTCCGATTATTGTCAAATGTGGCATTGCGGAAGGTTGTGGCATTATTGGGCTGTCGAGCTTGAATGGGTTGTTGGGGTCTCCTTGGAAAATAGGGTCTTGTCATGGTGTTGTTTTGAGCATTGTCCTTGAAGTTGGGGTTGTTCATGTGCTGCCACTCTTGTCTCTGCTTTTCATCAGTGGAATAACTCGCGGTGAAAGGAGGGTTGGGAAAATAGGATGGCTCATTGTTTATGGAACTGATTTGCTCAAATCCTTCATCCATTTGAGGTCCCGGGCAGTTGAGAGAAGTATGCCCCTCTTCGCCACATGCACCGCATGGGTTGGATTGATGTTGATGGACCGTCATGTCGGTGTTTTTCTTGGCCGCCTCGGCCTCAAGTTGGGCAATCCTTGCATGAAGGGCAGTGATCTCACTAACTTCATACTTGCCACCTTCTCTCGAATTGTCTCGCACCGACCATTGTTGGTTGCGTGCCAAGTCATCAATCAAGTCGAAAGCGGCTTGTGCATCGCGATCCATGAGACTTCCACCTGAAACGGCATCAACATTCATGCGTGTACTATCAGTTAATCCATCATAAAAGGACTGAATGACAACCCAAATAGGTAGCCCATGGTGTGGACACGAATATTCCAAGTCCCTAAACCTTTCCCATGCCTCACTAAGGGTTTCATCTGCCCTTTGCCTAAAACTAGAGATTTGGGTCCTGATTTTGGCCGTTCTTTTGTGAGGAAAATACTTGGTCAAGAAGGTTTGGGCCATTTCCTCCCATGTCCTTATGGACCCCTTTTTCAAGGTACCATACCATTTTCTAGCCCTATCCTTAAGAGAGAATGGAAAAAGCAACAATCTAATTGCAGATGATGAAATCCCATTCAATTTAATTGTCAAACAAACTTCCTCAAAAATAAGCAAGTGCTCATGCGGGTCTTCATTTTCTCCACCATGGAAGGTGTTTTGCTGCACAAGACTTATATGGTTCGGGGTGATGTTGAGGTTGTTCGCTGCGACACCCGGCACTCGAATGGCGGCCCCAATGTTGCTAGACTTGGGTGCGGCTAGTTGTCTCAAAGTTCGTGGTGGCGGTGTAGGGTCATCATCATCCGAGTCACCATGTGTGCTAGCATCTCCTTCACCATTGTGTGGGCCTCTATTCCTCAACATTTCCATCTCTAACTGAAATTGGGCACGCTCAGCTTCCATTTGCAACCGTTGGGCCTCCAATTGTCGCCGTAATTCTTCCATTTCGGCCATAGATGCACCGTCAGAGGCTGTGTGCGGGCTACAAGGGGGCTCAGTGCGGATTACAGTGTGCTCTGTCAGGGCGGTGGCTCTCTGGCAGGGCTCTGTGCGGGCAACACTGGGCTGCTGTATCCCGGACTGGACTCTGACAGGGGCTCTGGTTCACTGGAAAGGCACTGTGCGGAGTGCACTCTCCTTGGTGCGGAGTACACCTGACGAAACTGAGCTGCACAATCGGTTTTTGGGTCCGACTCGGCCGACTGTTGAGCTGGTTGACTGGCAGGTGGTTGGTTCAGAGAGTTTAATGCGTCGGAGGACTTGCTTCTTAAGAGATAGTCGCGAATTGGTCCTTGTCGAGCCTTGTCCCTCCTTCCGGCCAGCGCTTTAACTATAACAACAAAGAGAACAAAAGAAAAAGAAAAAGTGAGAACAAAAGAGAAAAACCTAGGCCCTTGTTAATCAAGTAAGGGTCCAATATTGTTACCGTCCCCGGCAACGGCGCCAAAAAGCTTGATGTGTGCAAACTAATACCCTAATTGGTCCTAAAATGTACCGCAAGCGTACGGTATATCATTGGAATTGGTTAGGGGTCGAACCACAGAGACGGTGAAACAAGTACTGGTCTTACACTTTCACAAAGTCTAGGTCTAGCAATTCAAGTTGGGTTTTTAACAAGACAATAACAAGCAATTAAGTAAAGATAAACTAAACGACGATAAAAATAGAAAGTAACAATTTTCTTGGTTAAAACGGTTGTAAATTCAAGTATAAAAGTGTCCTAGGGGTTCGGTTTTACTTTGGTTAGGCCTCGGGCGGTCGGTGCAGGTCACTTTCGCGCCTTACCCCTTCCAATATGCGTGCTGGGACAATTGTCACCCGCACAGAAGCAATTGTTGGCCGCACAGGCCCAATTGCAGGCCGCACAGGGGCAATTGTCAGCCGCATAGACCCTCAGTTAGTGATGTTTTGGCTTGGTACTTTAGTTTCTAAGTCGTGTGGGACAGATCTAGCCGGACTTGGACTCCCTAGACCTCAACTGTCGCTTGTTGGTCATGGTATCGGGACCGGAACCTAGTCTAACACCCCCATTAGGTTAATTAACCCTCAGCTTTCGCTTGTTGGCTTAACTATCCTAAGTCCACTTGTTGATCTACTAAAGGTATCTACTTAACTTTCGCTACAGCAGAAACTTTCACCTATCGGGTACCGATTGGACTACCTTTCGGCCTAGGTCCTACCTCAAGTCACTTGTTCGACCAATTAACTAACCTACACCTTTAGCAAAAATTAGGTGTGCGCATTCACCCAATAGGAGGTTCAGTTTATCAATCAAGCACAAACAAGCATAACAATAAGCAATCAAACAAGTAGTACACACTAGAAACTAAAGCATCCAATCAACACATCAATCCTAACCTCAGTTTTTACCTTACCCTAGAACAAAGGTAAACTAGCCTAACATGATAGAAGAACAAACACAAATGACAAAGTAAAGTGATACAATCTCCATTAAACTAAAATGAGAAGAAAAGGGAGGATGAACCCCTGGTCAAGCCTTTCTTCTTCTGCAAGTCGAATGGAGCAGATTTGAGCAAAAGACCAAGCTACGGTGGCTGAAACGGCGATCTCCAAGGCGGGATGAAGTGTTGGTTGGCCTACAGGGGGTCCTGTGCGGCCAACAGAGGTGTCTGTGCGGCGGACAGAGGTGGCTGTGCGGGGAACAATGGTGAAAAGTGGTGGAATCGAGATGGAAAGATGGAGGCGCCGCCAGGAGGTGGAATGGAGAGAGAAGGACCCATTTTTCGGCATGAGAAGCGCTTTATATAGGGTGTGGGTTAGGTTTAGGGTTTGGTGCGGAGTACAGTTAGGTCGGTGCGGGATACAATTTGGGCTGTGCGGGCTACAGCAGGGCCCAGTTCGGAGTACAACAGGGTGCTGGGCTGGGAATGAGTCATCCAGCCCAAGTTGTTGGCCGCACAGCTGGGTTGTACTCCGCACTGGAGATGTCCAGGGTATGTTGTATGCATTGTAGGCCGCACTGGAGAGCTGTTGGCCGCACCATAGTGTTGTTGACCGCACCAGGCAACTGTTGGCCGCACCAGAGAGGTCTTGGTGGCACCAGAGGGTTGTTGGTCGCACCAGACAAGCGTTGGCCGCACAGGAAAGTTGTTAGTCGCACAGGAGGCATCCAGAGAAGAGGGATGTGAGGTGTATGCCGCACAGGATTGATGTAGGCCGCACCAGATCACTTGTAACTCGCCGAAAAGGTGCCGATTTGCGTTGGTTTCGCCTCAAATCACTGAAATTCAAAAACAAACCAAAAGCAGTACCAAATCCACGAATATAAACTGAAAAACACACAATTTCAAGAGTTTAGGTTGTGATTTTGGGATTAAGTCCGGCCAATTACCATATATATAAATGTGATATCATCATTCACGGGCTACATTAAAAAAATAATAATCTTTTTCAAAAGATCCTTTCTTCTCAGTTGTCGTTTGAAAAAATATTATATAATTAGTAATCAGTTATGTACTTTTTTGTGACAATTGACACAAGAAGATATAGTTGATTTTATTATATTTAAAGTATTATTCAATGTTGCACTTTATTAATATATTTATCTGATAATATTTATTTATCTCTATTGTATAATATTTTTTCATGGAGTTATTAACATTATTATCCATTTTCTACCGTTACCCTACTCTTACCGTTAATTCTTAACGGATAAGGATAGAATACAGATAAAGTCAAATTTTAATGGATAAAAGTAGGATATGGATAAAAAAAATTTTAATAGGTACGGTATCTATCGTATCGTATCATATCTATTTACAGCCCTAACTTTAACTTTATGCTTGCTTTTTGAATCATGGAGCACGTAATATTCGTTTCCATATATTTCGTGCACCGTCCTTTCTTTTCCATGCTTTTCCTTACCATGCTTTTCTTTACCATTCTTTTCCTATATCTCCTCCCTCGGCCCTAGGGGTGCCTAACGTGGTTAACGACCACGGTTTCGCCCCCTACCGTTATCGTGCCACTTAAAAACGGTACGAAATCGGTATGCCATTTACCGTTTCGTTTATTAAACGAAACAAATTTCTGTGCCATCAACCGTTCCACTTTAAAAATTATACATAAAACGGTTTGAAATGAGATTGAAACGGTCTAAACGGTATAACCAACTGTGCCACATACCGTTTCGTTTAGAAAACGATATAAAATTTCATGCCACAAACCGTTCCATTTAATATAAACGAAACGGCATAACGTCAAAAATGATGCCGTTGACACCCCCTCCCTGGCCTCTCTCCCAAAATAAAAAACAAAATAAAGTGTTAGCTGGTGCATATTTACAAATTTACAGTTGTAGAGAAGAGAGCAAAATGACCGAGTCAGTTGTGAAGTTTGTAGTGGAAAAGCTTGGGAATTTTATTATGAATGAGGTGCAGCTCTTGGGTGGTGTTGGAGATCAAGTGAAATGGGCGCAGGCAGAACTGACGAATATCCAGTGCTACCTAAAAGATGCACACTCCAAGGGACGCAGAGGAGATGCAGGGGCAAAGAACTAGCTGAATCAGCTCCGCGACGTGGCCCACCGCATTGAGGATGCCATTGACATTCACTTAATAGAACTTGAAGACAACTACAAGAAAGATTCCAGCGTAAACAAACTAAAAAATCTGGTCCGCAAGCCCTTGAAGGTGCCTGCCCTCCTCAAGCTTGCAACAGAATTTGATAGCATCACAAGGGACCTTGAGAGGATCTGTAAGAGCAGAATCGACTATGGAATCGAACATCTGCATGACACAGACAGGGGAGAGGCGGTCATACTGCCTATTCGGAGAACGGCTAACCAAGACGTAGATGAAACTGTTGGCCTATTTGACCTTGGTTGCACAATCTAGGGTTTGTATGTTAGTAGAAGAAAGAAAGAGGAGAGGAAGAAGAAGGTGGCTGCTGCCCCTCTAAAGATTTTTCTTAATTTCCTTCTCCAATTACATTGTTTTGGTCATACATATGCAAATCCCGTACTAGGCCTTACATGGGCCATTTACAACATCAATACTAGTCCAAACATATATCTAAACATCTCCAAACAAGGCCCAATAGCTATACTAACCATTAGCCTACTATTTTGACATACTAATACACAAATACTAACCAAAACATTAATTTCAACACTCCCCCTTAATGTTTTAGTTTTTCATCCCCAACAATTCTCTAAGATACACAAATTTATCACAAGGAAGTGCTTTGGTGAAAATGTCCGCCAATTGATCACCGGTCTTCACATGCTTGATCATAACCTCTTCATCTTCCACCATCTCTCTAATGTAATGATGCTTGAGGTCTATGTGCTTTGTTCTCTTATGAAACACCGAGTTCTTTGACATTGCTATTGCCGACTTGTTGTCACAAAAGAGAACCGTGGCCATATCTTGCTTCTCCCCCATATCTCCTAAAACTTTTCTCAACCAAATCACTTGTTTAGTTGCTTCACTTGCCGACACATATTCGACTTCCGCGGAGGAATGTGCCACCCTCTCTTGTTTCATTGATCCCCATGAAAAGATACCCGACCCGAGTGTAAAGCAATACCCGGATGTACTTTTCATGTCATCCAAACTACCGGCCCAATCGCTATCACAATATCCAAACAACTCAATATCTTCTCTTTCATTTCTCTCAAACATGAGACCATAATCTTTGGTACCTTGAATGTACCTCAACACTCTTTTTGCAACTCCATAATGCATTTTGCTAGGTTGATGCATAAACCTTGACAACAATCCCGAAGCATACATAATATCGGGTCTAGTAGTGGTAAGATATAACAAACTCCCAACCAAACTTCTATATTGTGCCGCATCGGCATTCCCACTACCATCATCTTTCATCAATTTTTCATTCACCAACAACGGTGTCTTTACCGGATTGCAATTTTCCATATTGAATTTAGAGAGAATACTTTGGGCATACTTCTTTTGAGAAATAAAAACACCATCATCTCTTTGATCAATTTCAATACCCAAGAAATAATGTAGCATACCCAAATCATTCATCTCATATTTTTTCATCATATCATCCTTGAATTCATGCATCATTTTTTCATCATTTCCGGTAAATATCAAATCATCAACATAGAGAGAGACAATAAGCATACCGGTTTCACCATGCTTGACATAGAGTGTTGGCTCGCTAGGACTTCTCTTGAATCCCTTTTCGGTGAAGTATCCATCAATGTTGCCATACCATGCACGGGGTGCTTGCTTTAACCCGTACAAGGCCTTCTTCAACTTGTAAACTTTCTCTTCTTCACCTTCAACTTCAAATCCTTGTGGTTGCACCACATACACTTCTTCTTTCAACACTCCATTCAAGAAAGCCGATTTCACATCAAGTTGGTAAAGCTTCCAACCTTTATGTGCGGCCAATGCAATCAACATCCTTATTGTTTCATGCCTTGCTACCGGAGCAAATGTCTCTTGATAATCAATGCCGGGTTGTTGTGAATACCCTTTGGCAACTAATCTTGCCTTGCACTTTTGCACCGAACCATCGGGGTTCGTCTTTGTCTTGTAAATCCACTTCAACCCAACAACATCTTTCTCTTTTGGTTTTTCAACCAACTCCCATGTTTCATTTTTCACAATCATTTTTATCTCATCCTCCATGGCATTTCTCCAAACCTCCTCTTGAACCGCTTCTTCAAAACTTTCCGGCTCAACAACACAAAAGTTGCATCTTTCATACACATCACTTAACCTTCTCAATCTTATCGGAGTTGAGCTTGGAGTAGATGAGCTCGATCCGATATGTGTTGTAGGAGATTGTGGTTGCTCTTCTTCTTCTTCTTCTTCATGGCTACCTTCACTTGCACCACTTGATCCTTCTCTTGGATCATCTTCATGTACCATCATTGGCACACTTTCAACTCCTTTTTCTTTCCAATCCCACTTGTCTTTCTCATTGAAAATCACATCTCGACTTTCAATCACTTTGTTTCTCTTTAAACTAAAGAGCCTATAGCCCTTTGATTTTGTGCTATAACCAACAAACACACATTTCTCACCTTTATCCTCAAGCTTGTTTCTCATCTCTTTTGGAACATGAGCATAACAAACCGATCCAAATACCTTCAAATGATTCACCGATGGCTTTCTACCACCGGACCATGCTTCAAATGGTGTCTTATTTTCAACCGCTTTAGTGGGACAACGGTTCAACAAGTAAACCGCCGTGTATGTTGCCTCCGCCCAAAATGACAATGGCAACCCCTTCTCATTCATCATGGTTCTTGCCATCTCCACAATAGTTCTATTCTTCCTTTCGGCAACTCCATTTTGTTCCGGTGTAAAACCGATTGTCACTTGCCTTTCAAGACCAATATCCTCACAAAATTTATCAAACTCCTTGGAGTTGTACTCACCACCTCTATCACTTCTCAATTTTTTAATTAACTTGCCACTTTGCCTCTCAACCATTCTTTGAAATTTCTTAAAAATCGAAAATGCTTCCGATTTTTGTCTCAAGAAATAAACCCAACACATTCTTGAGAAATCATCAATGAAAGTGATAAAGTATCGATTACCTCCATGAGAGTTAGTGCTCATCGGCCCACAAATATCGGTGTGAACAAGCTCCAATGGTGCCTTTGCTCTCCATGCCTTCTCTTTTGGAAATGTCTCACGGTGTATCTTACCAAGAGCACATGCTTCACACACATCTTTTTTCTCTTCAATGTTTGGCAAACCATACACCATATTCTTTCTACTCAACAACTTCAAGCTTTCAAAATTCACATGTCCAAGCCTCTTGTGCCATAACCATGACAAGTCTTCTACATCAACTTTTAAAGCAACTCCATTTGCGGACTTGAGAGTAAGAGGGAAATTTCGATGCCGCTCCATATTCACCACGGCCATCAACTCTCTCTTATTTTCAACCTTATCAAAAATCTTACATGTCTCCCCCTCAAAGTGAACCGCATGACCATGTTCAATCAATTGTCCAACACTTAGTAAATTTTGAGCCAAATCCGGCACAAGCAACACATCATGAATCAACATCCTACCTTTCTTAGAATTAACGGCAATTGTGCCTTTTCCCTTTGACTTCACAACCGCACCATTACCCATTGTGATTTGAGTAGTGGCGGCCGTGTCAAGCTTGCAAAAGATTGACTCATCACCGGTCATGTGATTACTACACCCGCTATCAACATACCATACATCATCTTTCTTTTCAACCGCCGCTTGGCATGCATAAAAAGTACTACCATTACCTCCACCATTCTTTTTCTCTTCGGTGTAATTGGCTTGCTCTTTATTCTTGTCTCTACACTCCTTTTGCTTATGGCCATACCTCTTACAATTGTAACATTGAGGCTTACCCTTGTTGTAACAAGTTTCTTCCAAGTGACCCGGCTTCTTGCAAAAATTGCAAAATTTACCGTCACCATTGCCTCTACCTCCACCTCCACCTCGACCTCTACCTCGACCTCTTCCATAACCACCACCCCCACGGGATGTTTCTCCTTTATTCACATTTTGATTTGAGCCCTCTTTTACATTCACCTTTGATTGGAAAGCACTTTCAAGAGAATTTTCACCACGCCTACCCAATCTTTGATCATGCATCTCAAGAGAACCCATCAAATCATGAACACTAAGTTTAGAGAGGTCTTTGGTTTCTTCAATAATAGACACAATATTGTCATATTTGGAGGTAAGACTAATCAAGATTTTCTCACAAACCGCCTTATCGGTTAGATCATCACCCAAGCTCTTAATTTGGTTCACTAATTCAATCACTTTTGAGAAATACTCATTTAAAGTCTCTTTCTCCATTCTCAAATTTTGGAAATCCCTTTTGAGAGTCAAGAGTTTTACCGCTCTCACTTTATCGGTTCCTTGAAACTCCCTTTGCAAAATATCCCACGCCTCTTTGGACGTTTTTGCCCCAATTATTCTAGGAAAGAGCTTGCGGGAAATACCTTGTTGGATGCAAAATAGAGCCTTCGCATCTTTCTTCTTGTTCTCCTTCTCCTTCTCATCAACCACAACGGTGGTTAGTTATCACCTTCCCATCATTATCTTTCTCCTCAACGACTTTTGGAGGTTTCTCCACAAACCCTTCTTCTACAATATCCCACAAATCTTGTGAGATCAAGAGAGTCTTCATCATAATGCTCCAATAGTCATAATCTTCTCCGTCGAAGACGAGTTGCGCACCTCGCGCCGGCCATGCTTCTCCTTGCAACGCCATAGAACTCTCTCCAACTTCTATTTTGTTTTTCCCACTTCAATAGATGAATCTCACTTGCAATCTCACCTCAACCTACGCTCTGATACCACTTATGTTGGCCTATTTGACCTTGGTTGCACAATCTAGGGTTTGTATGTTAGTAGAAGAAAGAAAGAGGAGAGGAAGAAGAAGGTGGTTGCTGCCCCTCTAAAGATTTTTCTTAATTTCCTTCTCCAATTACATTGTTTTGGTCATACATATGCAAATCCCGTACTAGGCCTTACATGGGCCATTTACAACATCAATACTAGTCCAAACATATATCTAAACATCTCCAAACAAGGCCCAATAGCTATACTAACCATTAGCCTACTATTTTGACATACTAATACACAAATACTAACCAAAACATTAATTTCAACAGAAACTGATGTTGTATGCCGACAAAAACAACATTATTGAGCTGCTGCTCAATTCAGAAATACGTAGGCGAGCTGTCATAACAATCGTGGGTACTGGTGGTGTCGGAAAGACTACCCTCGCACACATGGTGTACAAAAGGCAAGTGCATACTTCTCAACGTTCACTTCTCTTTTTTTCCCAATAAAGCACGAGAACAAAATTGAGTGGTTTGTCTAATTTTGACAATTTTGAATGCATTTAATCATTATATCTTCATCATTAATTGCTGCTTCATTATGGCTATTGTTACTAGTGCTATATTATATTATTACCATTATTACTTGATCTACTGTTTCAGGAATTAGAAATCGGCTTAGTTTGATCGAGTAAATGTTACCATAACTTTTGTTGAGATATCAAAACAAAATTTTCTACTCTTATATAATCCGCTATTACAATGAAAAAAAGGAAAGCATAGTAAAATTATGTATTACAAAGAAAAGTACAAGTTAAATATACTTTCAATGGTAAATATAAAGTAGTTTGAAATTTTAAAAAATTGTTAATTAATCTAACTAATCAAGGTTCTGGTGCCACACTTTTTTGCTGCCACAAATACCACAGTTCACTTTTTTTTATTTTAAATTCCAAAATTTAAAATATAATCGTCCGATCCAAACCGTTGATCTTGTTGCGTTGTCATAAAATTTTATTTTTTTTTAAGTTTATTTGATGTTTGATCAAAAGGTAAAAAATAAACGAATCAAAATAACTAAAATATATTAATTCTAATATGTTCATTTTCCAACCTCTTGATCAGGTATCAAAAAAATTTTAAAAATTATGATTTTTTATGACAACGCATCTGCCGTTAAAATGAACAATATCAACGGTTTAGATCGGACGATTATATTGAATTTTCTTTAAATTTAAAATAAAAAAGTAAAGTGTGACATTTGTGGCACCAAGAAAGTGTGGCACCGGAACCTTGCTCAATCTAATTAGTTATGAACTGTTCAAAAATAATTGTTTTAAAAAATTCAAAAAAATACTTAAAAATTTTAAAAAAAGTATAATTTGGTTTGCATGGAGATTTCAATAGAGAGATCATATTGGACGGTTTGGATCAGTCATTTTGAACTAGATTTAGGAGTTTTGATTGCAATTCACCAACTTTTGATGAGTCACGAGTCACCATAGCAAAACTCTATTATATATATATATATAATGGCTAACTTTAAAAGTTGCTAAATGATTGCTTGAAATCTCAACGGCTCCGTTTGGATGACTTCTTCTCGGAATAAGGAATAAGGAATAATCACTTTTTACCAATAAATTTATTTCTAACCATCCAAACTCTTCACAAAAGTTACACACTTCCCAATAAATTTATCCCTTCCCAATAAATTGCTTCCCTTCTTCCTTCTTCCTATCTTATTCTCAACGCATCCAAACGGAGCCAACAATACTAACAGGACTTTTGTTGTGTTTTTTTATCCATTGTATGTCCAGGACGAAGGCGCATTTCCACTTTGATATAATGCTTTCAGTCTCTCAACAATTCAGTGTGGTTGATCTCCTGAGAAGGATGCTAAATAAGATAGGACATTGGCCCAAGGGCTTGGAAATTCAGAAAAAGAAGAAAAAGATCGAACAGTCTCTACCTAGCGACGAAGAAGAGGTGGACAATTATGTTGGCACGCTCAAAAGGCTATTGAATAGGAAGAGGTATCTAATTATTTTAGATGACGTATGGGGAGTTGATTTGTGGAATCAATTGAAAGATGCATTACCTGATAATAATAATGGAAGTCGCGTGTTGATGACTAGCAGATCTATTGATGTCGCCAAATTTGCTGACCCAAAAATGGTGCCTTATGAACTCGGCTTTCTTAATGACAATGATAGTCGAGATCTCCTTCTAAAAAAGGCTCAACCTGATGATGATCAACTTGCTGATCTCGATGGTCTACCAGATGCACTATCCAAAGGATGTAAGGGTTTACCCTTGGCTTTGATAGTAATAGGTGGTATTCTTTCAACAAAAAATCAGAGCTATCATGATTGGAAAAGGGTATTAGATACAATGGATTGGCACGAAGAAGGCATTGACTGTATGAAAGTCCTCGCCATGAGTTACGAAGACATGCTTTATTATCTCAAGCCATGTTTCTTATATCTTGCTTCTTTTCCTGAAGACTATAAAATCTCTGCCAAGCGTCTAATAAAAATGTGGATCGCAGAGGGCTTTATACCTCAACAAGGGAGGAAAACAATGGAGGAGACAGCTGAGAATTTTGTGGAGCAACTTTTTCAAAGGTCTTTTCCCCTTCCTTTAATTTTGGTTTGCAATGCGTGTGTGTATAGAGAGAGAAAGTTTAATTTTTCGTATACCGTGACCCAAAGAAGATATACGAAGAAAAAAAGAAAAAGATACAATGAGTCGCACTGAAACAGAAACAGTGGGTAGACCATCTGTATCAGGCCACGAAAACCAAATACCAACCGTTGAAGATCAAATTCGAGATTATAGACTCGGAAGTCGGTTACGGTATGAGGCACAAAGAAGATTACCAAGGCGTAGGCGATATCGAAGGACATTAGAATCTCAACTAAGTCATGATGCGGAGCTAAGCGTCTCACAGTTCCGCAGAGCACAGCAAGTCCCGGCAGAAACACTATACCAAGCCGGATGGAGCGAAAGAAATCATCGGGTATACCAACATTATTCTGATGAAAGAATTTTGGTGGTTGGAGATCAAAGAAAAATTCTCTTTATCTCTCAAGAAAGTTACAACAGGCTCGTTGAAGAAGGATTACAGCACTTACACATAGGTGTTGTAATGGTCAGGTTATACGCTCTGCACAGAAGAAATGCAGGGGTAAATGCTCTAGTTGTTTTAAGAGACACAAGATGGGAGAATGATACCTCACTGATAAGTTCCATGGAAATGGACTTAACAGACAACACACAGCTGACATACGCAGTTCCTGACATGATGGTTAGTATTCATGATTTTTACAATCACATCCAATTGGTTGTACAAACTCATGGGTATGAATCATGGCGAGGTGGAGAAAGCAACCTCTTAATCTCTCGATCTTTAATAGGGAGGTTATCAAATACTAGCCACACAAACTTCCGGTACAATGTCCAAGGTGTAACAGAGCACCTAGCAAGCAGAGGCATAAGGGCTATACCGGGACAACCGAGATCAACCGAAGAATTGAGAGGCCAATGATGGATAATCAGGCCACCAGCAATCCCAGAAGTGCAACACCCACAGACAATTCGAGTCAGATCAAAAACTGATGGCTCCCTAGCCATTAGATTTGGTGGGTATACAGCAACTGCACCAACAGAACCAATAGTTGTCGGGCCCAATGATGAAGAAGAACTAGATGAAGAAATGGCCCTGATGGTTACAATTGAAGAGCCAGAAACCTTGGAAGAGTTGGAATCAATCCAACTACTAGCATCTCTGTCTAGAGAAGGACCGATGCTAGATTATTGTCCAATCTGGGATAAAGATGAAGAATCAGAGGAAGAATGGCTCAATCCTTTCGCCTCCGAAGGTGATAAAGACAAACTGTCGCATTTTGCATACGCGGCAGAAGAAACGAAACTAGAATATCCTAAGATGAAGGCTTTCACAAAAATGATGGAATCAGTTTTTTCAACAGCTGAGAGTTCACTCACCCAGAGAAGGCCAACAGAACCAGTAATGGGTCCTGTTAACTACCCTCCGACGAGCACATCCCGGCAAACATCGATGCCAACGATACATGAAATCAGAGATCATGTTGGCAGACTCAAAGGAGGATATGCACAGCAACATAGTGGAAGATTCAACCTTCCAGATGCTCAAAGTGATAAAGGTGCAATTCTGGTATTACCAGAAGATATCGGGCAATACAGTGATATAATTTCTCGATGGGAATCAATTACTCTCAATGTGGTAAATGACCGCAACTGGACAGATAACAAGAGTAAGGTGATTTTCATTGAAAATCTCCTAGGAGATGTAGAGAAAAAGATGCTCATCCAATGGAGAATGGCATATCCCCATGAATATGAAGAATTAATAGCAGTTGCAGATGATCCCCAAAACGTAATCTCCTGCATTCGAAGGATGATACTGCTAGAGGACCCCTACCAAGGGTCCACTGAAGAACAGACACGCGCTTACCAAGACCTTGAACGCTTGTCATGCAACCACGTTAAGGATCTCTTCAATTACATGAATGATTACAAGATCCTTGCGGCAAAATCCGGGAGGATGTACATTTCCTCAGAACTCTCGGAAAAATTCTTCAGAAAAATGCCACCTCTAATTGGGCAAGAATTAGAAAAGGCATTTTTAGATAAATACCCTGGAGCAGCGATAGGTGTTATGCCAAGAATAAATTTTCTCATACCAGTACCTGGCTGAAAGATGCAAACAAGCTGCACTCCAAAGGAGCTTGAAAGATCTCTCCTTTTGCAACAAAATCCCGTTACCAGGCTACTATGGAGAAAGAAAGAAGTATGGACTTCGCAAGTCCAAAACTTACAAAAGCAAACCCCACGAATCTCATGTGCGTGTGTTCAAAAGAAAACATGCTGACAAAGTCCGCAAATGCAAGTGTTTCATTTGCGGAGAAGAAGGACATTTCGCGCGAGATTGTAACCGCAAAACAGGAAACATTGCCAGGGCAGCCATTATTGAAAATATGGAACTGTCAGATAGCTGGGATGTCCTCTCAGTTGATCTAGATGAACCTGATAGTGACACAATTTGCTCATTATCTGAAGGAGAACTTGAAAATGTTGCTTCAGCCGTAATCAATGATTTACCATTTGACGAGCAATTACTCATGATGCAGGCAGAGCAATTGAGCTGGAGGAGTTATATACAACTGCCTGAAGACCAAAGAGATTGTCCCCATGACTGGCAGGACAATGATTCAGTTCCAACAGGACATGAAAAATGTTCCATGTGTAAAGAAATGACGACTGAATCAACAAGGGCATACTGTAAAAACTGCCGCCTAACAGTATGTCCTATGTGTTCAAGATTCAGGCTGGGCAGACGAATACGAGCTAAGGTGCAGCCAATAGCACCTTATGACAGTAAAGATCAGCTAATCAATGAGCTGGTGTCTTATGTTCAATACCTCTTGGCAGAAAATGGGAAACTCAAACAACAACTGTTTGAGGCCAGAACAGAGGATCTCGAAGCCGAGTTTGATGAATTAATGAAGAAAGACAAAAGAAAAACCAAACTACGGTTCGAAGACGAAGAGGTGGATGAAGAAATAGAGATTGAACCTAAAAATCCAACAGGAGCTCTTCGAATAGCTTCTGCCAATACCATCTCTACTGAGAAAATTGAGCGATTCAATACAGTGGTCCAAGACCCTGTAAGGGGCAAAAGGGTCCTAAACAGACTCTACAACATGGAGATAACCTTTGAAATACCAGGAGTCAATCCATTCAAGGTTCAAGCAATTCTTGACACAGGAGCAACTGTCTGCTGTGTCAACCAAGAAATTGTCCCACAAGAGGCATTGGAGCCAAGTGCCTATCCCATACAAATCAATGGGGTAAACTCAACTCAGATAGCCAGTCTAAAACTAAAAAATGGTAGTATGTTGATTGAGTCGAATAGGTTCAGAATTCCCTTCACCTATTCTTTTTCAATGGGGAAGAAGGAGGGAGTTCAGATGCTGATCGGGTGCAATTTTATCCGATCCATGCAAGGCGGTTTACGAATCGAAGGCCAGAATGTAACTTTCTACAAAAACATCACGACGATTGCAACCACAACAGATGCTGAGGTGGTACAAGCCGCAATTCCTGAGCTCGACCTGACAGATTTAGAATACATTGAAGTAAGAGAGGCCATAGCATACCACCAAGAGCAAGAGTCATAACAGTTTAAAGAAAAATTTAGACCACTACTCAACAGACTAAAAGAACAAGGGTTCATTGGAGAAAACCCCTTGAAACACTGGTCTAAAAATCAGGTGACATGCTCCCTCGACATCATAAATCCTGACCTCTAAATTCAGGATAAACCTCTGAGGCATGTAACGCCTCAAATGAAGGAACAATTTGAAAAACATACAAAGGCGTTATTACAACTAGGAGTAATCAGGCCTAGTAAGAGCAGGCACAGAACCATGGCTATAATGGTCAATTCTGGAACTACCATTGACCCTGTCACTGGCAAAGAAATTAAAGGCAAAGAGCGCATGGTATTCAACTACAGGTCCCTCAATGATAATACTCATAAGGACCAGTATAGCCTCCCTGGCATCAATACTATCCTTAAAAAGGTCGGTCACAGCAAGATATACTCGAAATTCGACCTCAAGAGTGGATTTCATCAGGTGGCAATGGCACCTGAGTCAATTGAATGGACTGCTTTTGTGGTGCCTAGTGGACTATATGAATGGCTCGTTATGCCATTTGGACTAAAGAACGCACCGGCTATTTTCCAAAGAAAGATGGATCAGTGTTTTGCTGGTACCGAAGATTTTATAGCGGTGTATATTGATGATATTCTAGTATTTTCTGAGAATGAACAACAACATGCCGAGCATCTTAGAAAAATGTTAGAAATCTGTGAAAAATGGGGCCTCGTACTCTCTCCAACAAAGATGAAGATAGCAGTTAGAGAAATTGAATTCTTTGGAGCAATCATTGGAAGGAGTAAGGTGAAACTCCAACCCCATGTCATAAAGAAGATCGTCTCCTTTGATGAGGAGAAACTGAAAGAAAAGGCCGGACTCCGAGCATGGTTAGGCATACTCAATTACGCCAGGAGTTACATTCCAAAACTTGGGACTCTTTTAGGTCCCTTATACACAAAAACCAGCCCTCATGGAGATAAGCGCCTTAAACCGTCTGATTATGAACTAATCAGAAAAATCAAGGAAAAGGTGCAAAACCTGCCAGATTTGGAGCTTCCACCAACAGGGAGCTATATCATCCTTGAAACAGACAGATGTATGGAAGGATGGGGTGGCATATGTAAATGGAAACCAAAGAAGCATGACCCCAGATCCATAGTGCCTATGTCTTTGCAGTATTTTGGGTATGATACTTGCTGCAGGAGGTGTCAACTCAGCATTTAATGCAGCTGCAGATATGATTCCCTCTACTCCTCTCCACTGTGCTTGAGGTATTTTTGGTATTTCTTCCCTCATTTGACTTTACTGTTCTCTTACAGTAGATACAATTTTGTTTGACCTGCTTGTGTTATGAGATGGAGTATGTATACTTCTATTCTTTCCCTGTCTTTTGTTATCAATACGACAGCCTCTTAGTCCATATATACTCCCTCTTGCTTCCTTATGTGTCACTCTTCTTCACACTATTCCCAGGTTACTCTGTGTGAATGAAGATGGGATTTGCTAGGAGCCCATAACTACATGGTGATTTTTCTTCTTTCTCTGTCTCCCTTTTTTTTTATTATTTCTTTTATGTGTTGACCAACTCTGGTCTTTTCATCTCTTTCTTTTTTTGTTGTTGCCACTTCCTGGGGCAGTTTCTTATTCTGTGCCATAGCCCCACATGTTTTCTGTATGGCATCTGAATGACTATTTCTCTTTTCTCTTGCAGGTGTATTCTTAATTGAAGGTATCTAGCAGGTCTGATTTTCTCCTTCAAGTTTGAATGTCTTCTTTTCTGCTGTTGTTGTTTGTGCCTCTGGCACCATGTTGCTGCCACTTTATTATTGCATTCTTTATTTGAAATCCCCTCTTATCTTTTCTCAAGTTCAATGAAGATCAAGGTTAGCCCCTAGTTGGCCTTTGGTGCTTACCTCTCAGCACCTGTCGGCTACTATCAGAGCACCTGGACATTGTTCATCATATTCTTTAATCAACAATTAGGCACAGGAACCTTTCTTGGCCAGTGCTTTACCAGACTAGGCTCAGACTTCGATCTGAATTCGTGATCCTTTGCAACTGTTTTGCTTTAGATCCAATTGATAATGGTAGCTTATTACTAACATCCCAACAATGCTGTAGCAACAAGCCATTTGATGTTCATGGGCTTAATTGTGTTAATTTTGCATTTCTTTTCACAACAGCCTAATAATCTCTTTTCAAAATTGAACTCCAGGTAAGGCACGACAGAGGTTGAAATTGGTACAGTCGTGTTCTCCTCGACTCCAACTTTCCAGCGGTACCAAGAACCCCAATCGCGATGCTGTGGTTCAGCGGAACGGATTGGCTTCGTCTCCTCCTCTCTTTTTTTTATTTCTTTCTCCCTTTTTTTTTTGGTTAATCCGTTACAGTGGGACCCAATGAACGGGTGCCATTTGTTTGGTTTTTTCATTGCTGACAAGTGGGGGCCGAGCAGCAGTGGCCAATCGGAACAGCATCGAGCGAAGGATTGGAGAGGAAGGGTCTGACAGCGGGCCCTACTTCTCCCCTTTTTTATTTATTACTTTTTTTACTGGGCTAAGTTTGAGAGGTCTTAGTGGGCCGCAAAAAAAAAACATAACTTTGTTTGTTGGAACTTAATTGTCACTATTTTGGTCCCTTTTCCAAAATTGTTTGTGTATGGAATTTTGTAGATATGTTTTGCTGAAGTATGATGATGTAGAATCTTTCGTATATTGATCACCCGATATATTCTGTATCATCATTTTTTTTTAATCCCATGGCTTTATTCGAATAATGAAAAATTCAAATATCGGTCATTCATGCAATGCTTGGACCTGAAGAGAGGATGCCAAAGTTGCTGTTGAAATCTCGAGAATTTTGAAGATGATTTTCTTGAAGTTTTCTAGTCTCATGGAGCAGCACATTTAACTTGTCATATATTTCATGAATTTGCAGTATTTGAAACGTCTCTCATGATTCATGATAATTTCCAATGAATCTTTAGGCCTCCAAAATTTACTTGGCACATTTCGGCTAATACTTGGGGCCCTTCGGTATTTTTCAGGCCTATGCCCTTCTGAATAATTCTTGAGATTTTCTGAGGCTATTTCAGATTTTTTTTTTATAATCCTCAAAATATGCAAGGCATCTCGTGTCTTTTTGACCACGCAATTTTAGGGGTCAACACTATGCTAGCGGCAAATTTCTGGTGATCAAGTCAACCATTGATGCAGAAATACACGCTTGCATGGAAACATTGAAGGCACTTAAAATCCACTATCTTGATCAACAAGAGATATCACTAAGGACTGACTGTCAAGCGATAATATCCTTTTTCAATAAGTCAGCCCAAAATAAACCATCAAGGGTTAGATGGATAAATTTTGTTGATTATGTAACAGGGACAGGAGTGCAGATTAACTTTGAGCACATAGACGGTAAGCTAAACAGCTTAGCTGATGCACTCTCCCGATTAACAACAAAATTGGCTGTTACCAGTAAAATACAAGAACAACAAGAGCTATTCTTAGCACATCTCGAAGGAGCATTCGAAGAAGCAGACCGATTTAGTGACAGCCTAAACAAGCAGATGAATGAGCTAATTTTAAAAATTAGCTCCTTACTCTGATTCCCCTTTAAAATCCAAACAAATGTTTAATTATTTTGTTTTCTTTTTTCAGGTCTGATGGTAATCTACGGAAAACCATTGATCTTTGGCAGTAATCTACGGAAAACTGTCTTTTGTTTAATAGTTTCAGTTTGTTTATATTTTTGCAGAAATGGTGCTGGAATATTTAACCCATATTTTTAGAAGCTATGAAGGATCTCCACGTTATAGTCTTAGGCCAGATTCCAGGATAGCGCTTAACAACGCTGTTCGCTGGGGAGCGTCATGTGGCCAAACAGAAGAAATAGAAGACTATGAGACAATCACTTGTGATTTATTATTTTCAACGCCGAATTTAAATATGGAGGGAGGAATGAGAACAAGACTCATGGAATTACACCAAGCCCAAATTCAAAAGTCCCTTACGGAGCTTGAAAAATTGCTAGTCATGAGCAATTTGCAAAAGGTCAGACTTGAACAACATGCTAGCAAGGATAATTGGGCAAGAGATGCCCTCGAACCTGTTAACGATAATATCGAAAAGTTGATTGAAGCTCACAGTAAGCTTCGAATAATCCAGCAGAGCATCTATTATTAGGTAGACTGCATAATATGCTTACTTTCGGTGCCAACCTGTTTGGTCTGTTAGTGGGCATCTTTTCTTTTCTAAAAGGCATCTTTATAATGGTGTCAGTATGTAATAATTGTACTGGTGTGTTTTAGTGCGCCACTTGGTGCATCTTTAGGCGCATTATTGAAGTAGTGCGCTTTTCTTTATTTTGCTTTTGGACAGCACTGAGGTAGTGCTTTCCTTTATTCCATTTTCAGATCGCACTAGGTGTGTCAGTGCGTATCTTTTTATTTGAGTGGGAGACAAAAGTATGTGGTAATCCAATTAATTGCATGACGATGGGGCCCAATGAGCACCCGATGCATTATTGAGATACCAGACTCGAGTCTCTATAAAAGAGTCTCATTCAGAAGTTGCAAGACACACAGAAAAACTCTGAAGTCTTACTTCTTCTCTTGTAATCTTACTCTATCAATAAATATTTTCTCTTGCAATTCCATAAAAATCTTTGAAGCCAGCATTTCTTATAATCTGAAGTTTCAAAGTCGATCAGTCCGCTTCCTATTTGGTATCAGAGCAAGGTTTATTTCTTAACACTATTTATGGCTTTCTAAATTTCTGTGTGTTCTAGGTAGGCACTTAAGGGGGAGATTATACTAATCCTTAGAAAGTTCAAAATTTGAAACTTATGATCAATAATTAATTAAGCCTGAGAGCATTAATTTAAAGTTCGAAAATTCTAAAATTTTGGAAGAATCAAAAGAATCACACTGCCGTACAGTAATTTTTTTAGATAAATGAAGATCGCGGAAAAACACTGTGATGTGAGAGGAACCTGAAATTAATAGAGCCTGACAACTAAAAATTAAAATCTAAGACTGTTAATTATTAACCTGGGTGCACAATTGGAGTGACTCTAGTATAAATACCAAGGAATATTCCCTCTAGAGTGGCAAAAACACAATTTTGAAGATTTCAGGTGGCACAAACAAAATTGCCCCTTAAAATAATTATAAATATGACTCGTTTTAGAAGATCTCATAAAAACCGACCTCGTCGTCTAAAACTAATTTCAGTTGAATTTAAAAAAAATCAGCTAGTTGCAGATTATATGTACCATACTAATTGCATTAGTATTTTTAATTGTAGTGTATGTAAGGCTCCGTTTGGATGAGGTGTGGGAAGAAAGAAAGAAGAGAAGAAAAGAATAAATTTATTATAAACAATCCAAACTTTTTACAAAGTTACACACTTCTCAATACTTCTTTCCACTTCTTCCCTTCTTTCCTTCATTCCACACCTCATCCAAACGGAGCCTAAGTGAAGGTCTTTCTAAAAAATAAATTATAGGAGAATTCTGAATGAAAAAAAGAAAAAAAATTGGTATAACAGGGAAAAACTTTCTCTCTACGCTTAATGTGTTATTTGGAATTGCATAAAAAATGAACAAGATTATATATGTACCATACTAATTGCATTATTATTTTTATTTGAATAGTAGTGTATGTAAGTAAAAGTCTTTCTAAGAAATAAATTATAGGAGAACTTTGAATGAAAAAAAAAAATTTGGTATAATAGGAAAAAAAACTCTCTCTCTCTACGTTTATTGATGCAATTTGAGTGGTCAAGAGAGTACCTTTCCCTTATTTAAGATGAAAAGTTCGGAGAAAGAAAAGGAATTGGAAGCAGGGCAGCTGGACGATGATTTCCATTTAAGAAGAGGGGTAAGTTGGAAGATGGTTTTAGAACCGTTTGGATGTTGTAGGAATTTGAAGAATTTGCAATTCCTAGACATAAATTTATTGGGAAGTGTATAATTTTGTGAAGAGTTTGGATTGTTTATAATAAATTTGACATATAAAATGCTCGGAATTTACAATTCCGGCACCATCCAAACAGCTCCGGATGAGCTCAGCCGCGGATCCAAAATCCTTTTTAGCCTAGGCATAAAAATTGTGTGAAACGCCGGGAGAGTAAAGAACTTTGTATTATATGAAATTTTAAGCATATAATTATTATATCTCCATCAACAGTCTAGAAATTGATTTGTTAATTTAGCCTTGGTGCAACCCAAGTTTACATATACAGGCCCTCAGTTTTCAAATATTCTATTCTGTAACAAATTTAGATCCCATACGAAAAAAATTTGATTCAATTTTCAACCTAATATGCATGTCTTACATTCCATTTCTTGTCTTTCATACAGTTTTTAATCCAATATGTTTTCCGTTGATTCCAAATATTAAATTGATAGGATCTTCTTTTTAATATGAGGATATATATAAGAGGAGATAAATAAGAAAATTTTAAAACTGAAACCTTTCATTCATATGCTTGATTATACTCTCTTAAAATCAGATTTCTTTACTCTTCTAAGTTCTGAGTTCTATGTCACTCTTATACTTTTCTCATCAATGACATAGTCTCCAAAATAATAAAAACATACTATTTCCTATATAATATTTGACTATATTATTTCCATTTGCAAGACAAACTTTAATATCTAACTAATTATTTTTTTACTAAGTCTTAATTGAGTTTTTTAATTAAACAATAACCTGTAGATGTTATTTGAACTTAAAGTATATGTTTTGTTTATTTTTTTTAAACTGTTGTTGGGAGCAAATGGCTCTCCTTAGGAAATATTAACTTCTGTCTTTGATCAATATTCCGTACTAGAATATTCTGTCAAACCGCTTAATAATTAAAAATATTTCAGGTGTATGATTCAAGTATCAAGCCGATGTCCCAATGGTTCAATCAAGTGCTTTGGAGTTCACGATCTTCTTCGCGACTTGGCAATACATGAAGCTCGACAGGAAAATTTCATTACAGTTTTCCAAGAAGCCGAAGGTATCAACCATTCCCAAAGAGTAAGCTGTCGTGCCTCGATTCAATGGTACAATCAACGTTCCCAGTTTATGCAATACGTAGGTGAAAAGACCCGTTCGTTGTTATGGTTTAACTTAGAAAAGACTCAGAATACGGTTACACTTACATGCCACGCTTTTATGAGTTTAGACTACTAAGAATTTTAGAAATTGTGGGTATAAATGTTGAGTCGGAGATTCAGCTTAGGGGATTAGACAGATTGGCTCACCTGAAATACTTGGGGTTCAAAAATTGCAACGGATTGAATATAATTCTCGAATGTTCCTTTGGTCACTTCAAGAATCTTGAGACCCTAGATTTGCGGGACACTAGGATCAATGACACTGTTCGTTTACCATGGAAAATTAGCAGTGAGAGCATTGGTCGTTCAACATTGGACTTATGGACAATTGGCACATTAAGGCATGTACTAGTTGATCGGCAGCACGAACTATACTTTCCAAAATGGCTTGATCTTAGAAACTTGCAAACCATTAAATGGGTCTCTATTAGTGATGAGGAGACGCTTGCAAATCAGTTACCTATTTTTAACAGCATGCGTAAATTGGGGGTTTGTTTAATAAACAGAAACATAAACTGCATAAATTGGAGAAGTGTGTCCCGTAGACTTGAATCTCTGCCGTCCCTGATCTCTCTGGGCATCATAGGGTGGGATATCCCAAACGAGATTGTTTATCCAAGAGCGCTTCCAAATTATCAAAATCTACAAACCCTTTATTTGGATGGAAATTGGGCCAATAATGTTACCTTAAACGCTCGCTTGTTCCCTCCACACCTCGTCAAGCTCACACTTGTTGGATTAACACTGAGGGATGATCCAATGAAGGAGCTGGGAAGGCTAATGAGCCTAAAAAAACTTCGAGTAGAACGTCTTACCTATTATAAACAGAACATGATCTGTTCAGCAGGATTTCCCGTCCTTGAAACCCTATTCCTTGAAGTGTTTGACATTCCGGATTTTAACATTGTTTTGAACATAGGGTGCGTTTGGATAGGTGTGGGAAGAAGGGAAGAAGGGAAGAAGTATTGGAAAGTGTGTAACTTTGTGAAGAGTTTGGATTGTTTATAATTTTTTTTCTTCTTTCTTCCTTCTTCTCCATTCTTCTTTTCTCATCCAAACGCCCCCATAGTGAATGGGGTCATGTCCAAGCTTAAATATCTCAAAACTTCATGGCATTTTGAATTGGAGATGCCCCCTGAGCTCAAGCACGTGACAGTTGTACGTACATCGATACTCGACTTTTCGAATTAATTCTGCATTTGAAGTGGTAATCAATTTATATTGCGGTTTACATTTGGGAAAGTTTCTTGTTTGTGCAACAGTGTAAGGTGGAATCAGGGGTGGATTTGATATGGGCAGAAGGGCCTAACTGTTGTATTGCATGTATATTTTCTTTTATTCTTTGGAAACAGACTCTTTCATTAAATTATAGCTTTCTCAAGTCAGGTAAGAAATATAATCTATTATAATTATTTTTTGTATTTCTATTAATTCAGCTAATTTTTTCTTGTGAAGTTCTGCTCTCCTATCGAGCAAATTCTTACTTCTATAATCTCTTTCATTGAGTTCTGCTCTCATCAGAGTTTCCAGGAAACAAAATTTTAGAAACAAATCTTATTACAAAATCGTCTAAACAGAAAAAATAATAATAATAATATCGAAACGAAATGCAAAAAGGCGAAACTAGTATCTTTCTCCCAAACTAAAAGCTAATTTGATGACTTCATTTATCATCTAACAAAACGGAGGTGCATGATAATAGGTTTGACAATTCCTCATCTGTAGCAGTTCCAAAACCTTGCCACCTTATTCTCCCTACCCGATCAAGGAGAAATACATACCTGTTTCAAGAAACAGGAAACAATTATTCAGCACAAGTGTGGCACACGATTGCTTTTTGGTGTATACCCTTGTTGAAATACGTGAAGCGACCATATAAATTAGAGTTAAAATTATGAACAAATGGTTTACTTATAGTCGATTGACTTTTGTCGAACTAATTAATTTTTACATTTCTATATTTGTGAGAGTGAAGACCTTGGTGCAGTTGCAAATTTATAATTATTATACTACAAAGCATAATGGTGAATTTTGTGTGACAAATTCATTTACCCTGTGAGAAGATTTAATATATGGAGTTGCTTCCTGAAGTAATAGTGGTCTCCAAATGCGTACACAATATGTTGGTGTGGCTTACTAGATTTCTTCATAATCTTGATAAAGGATCGCTTTATTGGACCAAGGGATAACAGCCACGAGTCAACAAATGATACCTGAACAAAAGGACAGATATGAGCTAAATTTGGATTTAGTTATTATTTATACCTACAAAGAATAAAATAGTTACAATAGATTACTACTATTTTCAAATCGAGTTGAGTGCTCTAGTCACCTCATATATTTGGATATTTGTATCACCACTGAATTTATCTAGAAAAGGAAGGCTCCAAGATTCAACCATTCTCTGTCAAACGCACAATGAAGACTATTTAGATAATAGAATATCAGTAGATCTGAACTTCATATACACTCTATAAAATGGTGGCAATAATATACGGCCAATTAATTCTTTATATCTCTCCTCATTTCCACATGGTCATTACAGTACTTTTTTAGGATCTCTATCAGCTTTTCTAAAAGGACATTGGCACACATTATGCCCATTAGTTTTTGAGTTATGGGCAAAGTTGTCACAGTTATTAACCATAGATAACTATGCTATCACCAATCTCTTTTCTCAGACCAAGTCCCAATTACCATCAGCCTTATTATATTAATTAAAATCTTTGTGATTTTCTGTGATGAGAGAAAACGTTATATTTGATTATAAATAACTTGAATTTCTTTGTTGTTTATTTACAATCATCAAGTATGCATCCTTTGTCTGAGTTGTCTAAAAGTCTAAAGTCTAAGCCTTTTATCCCAAACAAGTTGGGGTAGGCTAGAAACGACACCCCGACCCCGGTCATTTCTTGTATATATGGCTGAGTTTTTACACTGGCTCGCCAAGCCTATCACAAGCATGCGGGCTTGAACCCTGGATCTCTTAGAAGAGAGCCAAGTGCTCTTACCACCTGAGCTACTAGACCACATGCATATTACAGACACATATATATTACTTTGTCTGAGTTGTATTTCCCTTTATTCCTTTAGTCACATATATATTACAGACACAGTACACTATAAGAAACAAGATCAACAAGGTTATTTACCTGAGAGCTCGCCCGAAAAGAAAGGCACATCAATGAGGCATCAGGATTCTTGTCACCTGTAACAACGGGTAATTTCATAGTCGTGCAATCCGTCAAATTAACTTCCAGTTCTGGAAACTTAACTGCCGCAACTTCTGGAATTAATATTTTATTTGCCACTGCAATCTGCAAAACATAATATGATCTCATTATTATTCATATCATTTCTATAATCTCATGAGCCTGGTATATATGCATGCTGGTTGTGTCAACTATCAGGACTAAAATGAAAAGGATGCATTACCAGTCACTTATACCAGATACAGTACCAGTCAATTATGGTATTGTTGGGACTTATATCATAGCAGGTTACAAAATCTTCTCAATTAGCATTTTCTCCTTAAACATTACGGTCAATTATGCTCAGTTTTATGTCGAATGGGTTGTAAACTGATAGTATCATAATACCAAATTAACTCATAACCATATTACTCGTGAGGGACCAAAGTGGTAAAAGTCAGAAAAGTTTAGAACAGAAAGAGAGAGCTGTTGGAAAAATCTGTGGACCAAAATGGGAAGTGGGCGTGCTTGAGGACCATTTTGTGTAATTCACTCTCTGAAAGTTGAGATAAAAGTTTAAAGGGAGTTGAATGCATCAACCTTACCACCATTTTTACGCATCTCCGATATATCTGCAAAATACCCCCGGCTTAGCTCGTCTGAACTGAACAAACACACAATATATATAAAAATATAAAAGAGGTAGAAATAATCACAAGGAAATGCAAAAGAGAGAAAAAGCACAAAGAGAAAGACTTACAGTCGAGCTTTCTCCTTCTCAATCGCCTCTTTGCTTGTCATCTGTACAGAGACAGAGAGAGAAACAAAGTAACAAACGAATATGTGAACTCATACCTAGATTCAAATACCTTACTTATCATAAAAATAAAAAATGAGAAAATGTACAACCAATGAGAGAGGGAGAGAGGGAGGGAAGGAGACCTTGTGGAGATCGAGGAAGCCACGAGTGGTGACGTGGAAGTAGGGAATGGTACGGAGAGTCTGATCGGTGGGACCCATGGGGCAGAAGAGCCTCGCCTGGAAAACGGCCATCGGAGAAGAGCGAGATGCAACCCGCCTGAGCATCGTCGGAATGGGGAACAACGACTACTGAGAAATGGAAATGGAGTAGGAAAAGTGGAAGTGGGTGCAACTACTCTTCTGTTAGACTTCTCTTTTTGGGCCTAATTAGATAAATCAATTATAATTTAAGCCTGGGAGCCCACAATTCTGTACCGTATGAAGATAGAGGCTTATGGCCTTTCTCCAATTCTGTACGGTATGAAGTTGCTTTGCTTCTACTTGAATAGACAAGCACGACAATCAACAGGATTTCATTTATTAATTATGCATAAACAATAGTACTTGATGATAAAGTAATCATTTAACAACTTAACAGTTATAAGTTCAGATAACATAACTTTCATAATCATAAATAGTAGCAATATTGACACACATTTCGCACTTATAAAGTACTTGAAGGTTTCAATTCTTAAGCTATAATTATACTTAGATAATTCGACATCACAAGATGGCCCAAGAAGATGAGGCATTGGTTTAATTTTTTTTTTTTTCTGAACAACGCACTTCACCCGTTGCAATTTCACCGCATGGACACTGCCACATAAGGAGAATCGTGAAGGAGACGATTGCGAAAGAGCCGTGACTGTGCTTGAGTGAAATTGCGACGAGTGAAGTGCGTTGAGTGCAATTTCACTAAGTTGAGAATTTCTGCAAGCAATGCTTGAGTGCACCAACCTCACGTACCTTGATCTATCACAAAATTTGTTATCAGGCCAGATACCTCATTCGTTAGGGACAAGCATCCCCCACCTCAAGCATCTCAATCTCTCCTATAACAGCTTGATGGCGAGATAGCTGCTTTCTTTGAAAACCTATCATCAACCCTTCAAAATCTTGGTCTCGGGGCAAATAATCTATCTGGAGGAATTTCACACTTTATGAAATCCTTTTCTCACCTCCAAAGGCTGGAATTATTTCAAAATCCCTTAGGCGCCTCATCCCATCTTTCCTGGGACAACTTCAAATGATAGAACACATTGATTTGGCGGGAACACAGCTGAATTCAACCATACCCTTAGAACTAAGCAATATTGCACGAGTCACCTACATAAACCTTTTTGACAATCAACTTGTTGGAGGTTTGTGTCTACCACTTTCCAACCTCACCAAATTGCGGAACCTCATTAATTATTTCACACAACAATTTGTCTGGACCTCGCAAGGTTGTGTCCTTTGTAGCACACCTATCCTTGAAACAGCTACACACTTATTCTGTGATTGCACATATGCTCTGCAACTTTGGAATAAAAGTTCAGTCGCAATTCCCTTCATATGTCTCATCAGGTCCCCAGCATGTACAAGCTCTTTTAATCGATGCACTTTCTGAAGATCAAAGTAATCAGGGGAGCATGAAAGCGGTTGTTGCCATCACTACCCTATGGGCTCTTTGGTCAATTCAGAAGATTATGTTCATCTTTTAGTCTTTTTTTTTTCTTTCTTTCTTTTTTCTGTTTTTCTTCTCTTTTTAGCCACTATCAAGTTTTATCTTAAAAAAAAAACAATTTGTCTGGACCTCATTAATTAATTATACTTTATATTATATATTAAATTTAATAAACTTTAATTTGCTATATCCTTTACTTGTTGTTCATACAGATATAACCTAACTGTCGTGCTCTTTGTTTAACTGGAGAGTTTCCGACCATCTTTAACAGGAATTATAAGTGCCATCGGCAAATATATCATCCCAGCCATCGCTAAATATAAAGTGAATATATACCGTAAACAAAGTGAACATATAGACGATCTAAGTGAACACTTACGAACAAATAAATATTGTCATCACTTGTTCAGAAGTTTACATGCATATTCAACTTATTTTCATTGAACTTATTTGTTCGTATGTGTTCACTTAGATCGTCTATATGTTCACTTTGTTTACGGTATATATTCATTTTATATTTAGTGATGACAGGGATGGCAAAATTGCAGATGGCAGTAATCAATTTTCCTGTGTAAATATTCGGGTCATCAAGTGTTTGCAACTGAGGGCTGGTCGGGATGTGTCCTGCCAAGTTGTTATATGAAAGGTTCAACCAGTCTAGAAAGTTTCAAAGAACCAAGGCTATGAGGAATGGCGTCTGTGAGATGATTCATGGACAAGTCTAGAGATTCTAAGTTTCTAACTGCCTCAAATTGCCAACTGTACCGGGAATGCTCCCACTGATGGGATTGTTTGCCAGATTCATGATCATCAAACCTGAGAGATTTGTTATGTCCTCGGGTATTCCGCCAACGAGATGGTTTGATGAGAAGTCTATGATTGTCAGAAGACTTGCAGATTTTAACGGTATGTATCGTACTTTTCGTTTCCATTTAATAGGAAACCCGTTCTCAACAGTAAAATAGTTGGTCTTACTTGTGTTCCATAGCAAATTGCACACATCATTATCTTTGCCTGATAGCAGATGGTTTTCATTTTCCATACTTGCAAATTGCAATAGAGCCAAATTCTTGGGGAATTTCTCCTGATAAATTATTACCCCCTAGATCTAAGATTTGGAGAGATTGAATCTGTGAAAGTTGTGAAGGTATACTAACATGAAATGAATTTGAGCTTAGCTGAAGAACCATCAACGATGGCAGTTGGTCTGCTATCCACGCTGGCATTTCTCCAGTAAGTCTATTCCTCCGAGGCATAAGAAAATTATGCTTTTGCAATGCTTAAAAGATGGGAAATTGATTACTGCCATCTGCAGTTTTGCATCCCTATCATCGCTAAATATAAAATGAACATATACAGCAAATAAAGTGAACATATAAACGATCTAATTGAACACATACAAACAAATAAGTTCAATGAGAATAAAGTGAATATGCATGCAAACTTCTGAACAAGTGATGACAATACTTATTTGTTTGTAAGTGTTCACTTAGATCGTCTATATGTTCACTTTATTTGCTGTATATGTTCACTTTGTATTTAGCGATGGCTGGGATAGTATATTTGTCGATGACACTTATAATTCCTGTTTATTTTTGGGTTTGGAGGCTTTATGGGAGCTCTTGCACTAAATAGGTCACGGAGATCTCACTACTTGCATTTTATAGATGTTTTTAGTTTTAAAAAGAGAGCACGACAGTCAGGTAATATCTGTATGAACAACAAGTAAAGGACAAACGATATCTACAAGCGTAGTAGTATAATATTTTAATAGCATCTGCCGATCTGCGTGTTATGTAAATAGGTTTCAAAACATTGCTATGTTTCTCTGGGCCAACAATACCCACAACATTAGACTCGTCTCTCGACTTTTCTTTTATACTTCTCTTACACAGGAGTCGAAAGTTGTTATTCTGAAATTTAATCAAGGAAACGCTCAGGTTTTAAGATAGTAGGGCTGCTCAGCAGCTCAGGTCAAGGTATGCAGAGGCCGTGAACTTAAAAGGTCATCGATTTTATAAAATTTAAAACAAATGTTAAATGTGCCTATTTATTTAGCAAAAATTAAAGCGATAAATAACTAAAACAAATATAGCCGTAACTAGCTAGAAGCAGATTATTGATAATTGAAAAACAAAAGAATATTTTGATTTAGTAACAAAATGTTGACGATCTTAGCTTAAATTGCTTGATCAGAATAAGATTTCATTACGATTCAAACCAACATGGAGAAATACAAAAAGTTCTACAGAAAGATAAGTGTTGACTCAGAATTAAACAAGGCTAATATTGTCTAAGAAACAGTGAAGGAATCAAAATGACAGACTACTTTTGTATACCCAAACCCTTACCACAATATATTCCAATCATTTATTGAAAGTTCAGAAACACGCAAAAAGGATGCATTATTGAACCCTCCTTTTGCTGAAGTCCAAATCAAAGCCCCAAATTTGAGGTGAGAAATTTGCACACTTCCTCCATCTCTTCTGGTACAGTGTAATGCCCCATGCTGCATTGTTCAGACAAAATTACACTGAAAAAGATGTGTACCATTGGCCGCTTTGATTTCCAGCATCACAAATAAAAATCAACCTTTGTTTCAGAAAACCATCCGCTCAAAACATTTAATATGTGGTATTTACTAATGTTAATCCTCCTTAGTCATTGGTATTCATTAAGTAAATGCAAACACAAAAGGGAAAAAAAACCTTAGTAGATGCTGATGTAAGCATTGCACTTCGTGGAATGGATTGTAATAAAATCTACATATTAACTTGACCAATTTTTAAGGGGAAAAATCGTACAAAAGATCAACAAGAAACGAAGTGGCAATTAGCTTTTAAATTAAAGGACCTGCTGTAAGACTTGAAAGTGAGCTTGGAAAAGCCATGTGACTTCAACACCTCAGCAGATTTTTCACCGTGCTTGTATTGTACCACATCATCAGCTGTTGCATTTTGAAATCAACAATAATAAGGAAACATTATCAGGGAAGTTTCAATTTTATATATGTATGTTGTGTGGGTGTGTGTTTATATATATGACATCAAGTACATTTCCCATGGCAAAGCAGAACAGGCAAGGAGGATGCCCTTGTTGGTGCCTCAGGGGAGCTTCCTATTTTCTCTTTCAAGCTCCTACAATGCAACAGATCACAATTTTCATAATAAACCTTACCTTTGAAAAAAAAAAAAAAAATCACAGGAGCATAGAATCAGCAAATGATCCCTCAAGCATATAACAGTTTTGATCCTGAAGCTTCAAAATTCCTATAATGTTCTTAGTTGGTTTGATCTGTACTTCTTTTCGTCCCTCCGAAAATATAAATAATTGTCACCCCAATAATTTTTGTTAATTTAATAGTGTGATAATATGGAGAAAACATTACAAAACAGAATGTTAAGCAACAAAAATGAGAAGTCTGACATTTGAATCCTTGGAACCAAACTGGGCAAAAGGTCATTACTTTTAAGGGTTACTATGGATTTTTTCCTCTTTACAAATCAACACATGAAAAAGGAAAAGTACCTGGCACAGGGAAGCCAACCACTTAAACCTATAGCTACACTGAGGTTAACTGGGTAAGAATTTCCATTGCTGTATTTGCCATGAACAAAGCAAGAGGCAGAGTATAATGCCATGGCTGCACCCATGCTAAACCCACCAACTCCGAGTTTTACTGCACAGTTAAAGAAAGCATAATAGTAGCTTAATGTATAACAAAGAAATTTGACAAGATTATATTGTCAAATCATGAAGTGAAATTCCCTGCTTTCTTTTTTTTTTTGTGTGCAAGAGTGGAATAAATGAGTAAGATTCATGGACAATTGAGTTGATTTTGAAGATATTTATGCTCAATATAATTTGGCTACCACAAACAATAATTGTTGTATGGGTCAGACTGCCTCTCCTGTTTCACCAACCATCACACAATAGCTCGGCAAATAGTTGTTACATATGAAACAAACAAAATAATTTATCTTCATATGGAGGATTTGATCATGAACTGGACCTCTTTCCTTGTAAATTACGAGCCGCAACAAATTGAATGTAACATTCCACCAAACAGTTTCCAGTGGAGTTTGAACTTTTGAAATAATTTTCATGGTATAAAACAATGTCTTAAAGAATATTTAATTATGATACATGTCATTTTGTAATACTAAACCAAGCTACTGCCACTTGTTGCTAGCAAGAAATTGAAACTTATACACGAGTGGCACTTGCATTTTGAGTGTTTGCTATATTAACACATACTATTATCCTGGTTACTAGCAAGTAAATAGTTAATCGTAGGGGGGGGGGGGGGGGGGGGGGGCTTGACCCCAAAAAGAATGATGACTCAATCACTCAACCATACAATAATAAATTGCCACTAATATTATTAACCCCCCCCCCCTATGTGTGAAATATAAGCTCAACATCTAAATCCATTTGTCAGGGGAAGAAAGCTTGGTTATGAAAACAGAGAGGGAATACTGTCAATATGTTACAGTATAAACCTCATGCATTGTCCAAAGTCCTAACTCCATGATCAAGGGAATTATCTCATAAACACAGAGATAGCTGGATCGTTGGCAGTATGATTAGTTCTCAGCATTATTTGCAACAGAAACTAAACTGGCTGGTACTATTTCCCAAAAAGAGCATAATGAAAAAATCATACTGTCGGCAGGTTCAGTAGATAAAAGATTGGCCACATGAGCAGCTGCTGCCTCCATTCCCTCAACATCATCAGGTGCATCCTCTGACAGATCACGCACATCAAACCCTAGATTATTTATTGCACAGAGAAATGACACGAAATTAATTACTGTGTAGACCTAATAGCATGAATCCACAAGGCCAAAGAGAAGTGAGTTACAGGCAGTAGAAGGAAAACCGCCAAAAACTGAAACCGGTCTTGTAGGGGCAGTGGGGCATATCCACTTGATCTGCACAAATTCAATTTAAAATTAGAAAATGAAACAAAGAGCAGACTGCAGAAGTACAACCAACAGCAGATTGCTTTACTGCAAAATGTGCCCATCTTTTATCCAAATTTGCAGACAGCACACTCGAATTTGGTTATCTTTAAGGGTTGGGTGGCGAAAACCACACCTACTGAAATTCATTAAATAACATAATACACAATATTTACAAAGAAGAGGGGTGGGGGGGGGGGGGGAATGCTAAAAAGAAAGCCTTAAAAACTTCAGCCATAGTCCCTCCAGAGAATTGAGTCTTGGATAACCTTTCGTATAGTGTTGCGCACTCGAATTTGGGTTATCACAAAACACCCACTAGTATGCCCACCAAACATTCTTCCAAGGAAACTACATTTTTTTTTCAGTTGCTTTTTCTTTGAAATGACGGTCCTTTGCACATCCTTGTATAAATAACAGTTCGTTGTTATGTAGTATAACTGCTGTTTGGTTTCCACAAAGAAACTGAGGATATGCAAGTTATTTCAAAAAAACGAAAAGAAAGGAATGGGAAGAGATTTAACGGATAGGAGAATGACTTTATTGGCTCAAATATAAGGTCTAGATGGGATTACTTGATTTAGGGGGACTAAAATAAGGGTAAAAATTCACTTTTTTCATTAAATATCCTCAATGTATAAATACACGCTGACAACTACCACAAGTCCCAAATGCCTGATGCTGTTTGAAAAATCCCTGGTCAGTATATGTACAACAAATTTTGCAATTAGTTTAGAAGTTAAAAGCTTACATTTGGTAGAGGAAGAGTTTCCAAGAGCGATGACCAGCTACAAGCACACAATTTATATTAAGTTGTATTAATGGATTTATTCCCCAAGTCGTACTTACACAATGATATCATAACAAATTGACCATATCTACCAGTAGCATCACAAAGTACAATAATAACTCAACTACCTTATTTATAGAAGTTAAAAAAAAGGAAAAGAAAAGAGGAAAGTTGATCTATAACCCTCAAAACCTCAAAGGATCACAAATATACCTAAAATTTGGAAAATGTCATGCACATCCCCGCCAAAGCATATAAAATATCACAAGAAAAGAACCCCCCACCAACCCAAAAAAAAAAAAGAGCTGCACAAAAGATGAAAGAATGAAAAGCTGCAATGCTATTAAATCAAACATCCTCTCCAAAACAAATAAATAATGCCTCTTGTGTTATTTGGGTCCTTTTCCTTTATGTATGAAAAGAGTGGATGGTCTTTATCTAAACTGTGCAAGAAAAAAGAAAAGATGTACTAGAGCCAAATTCCTATTGTATTAAGAGAAATATGATGTTTCTTTTGTTTTCTTTGGCAGGAGCATAAGTAATTATATATAAGTACCTGGCTCCATTATCACCTAATCCATGGAGCCACACTATCGTTGCCAAGTGTCGCCCTTTCGGCCTCACCACATGGGTTCTCCCAAACTCAAATGGCCTTGAACCACTCTTAAGGCCTGCACATTAAGCAGTGCATCTTATACCCTTATGCTCTTTAATTCATATCAACTGGTACCAGTATCCCCCGTCCCACCAGGAACAAAGAGCAATATACCATCAAAATTAGACAACATCTAAAGAATATGAAGAGCCTGTTTTATATGTACAAATGTGCAATTGAAAAAATTTTCTAGCCATTCCTCTCCAACAAATTTATGGTGCAACTAAAGATGGAGCAAACATTGCTTTCTCTTCCATGTTTCCCCCTTCTGTGTTAGAATGGGAGGAGCAGTTCTTTATTCAGGACTTAATTAAGTGAAAACAGTAGAGAAGAATAAACAGACCAATACCACTACTGCAACATGAACCCATGTTTCAATTTGAAAAGAAAGCTTGAACAAATTAGAATTAATCAATATAAGACAAACCAGAGCCAATGGAGCTACTCCCATAGCTCATCTCTCCCAAGCGAAGAGCTGCCCTTAAAGCCCCACCACACCTTTTTAACTTTAAAATCGACAAATTTTACTGCGCAAGAAACAAGAGCATCAATTTGGGGATCTTCATATATGAAATATAGAAAAGGACAAAGGCCTATATTAGAATGGTGTAGAAAAAGCGAAAGAGCTTTTTTTTTCCAAATTTGAGGTAGGGAATCAACCAGCAAATCAGAAAGCAACTAGTATTCGATACTGAAAGCGATTTGTGATGAAAAAAGAAAAGTTTATGATTCCCACAAAGGAACCAATGTTAGGTGTAAAAATCTAGAAAAAACCAATCATAAGGTAAAACGATCGGATTGAATTTGATGAAGAGAGGAAAGGTAAGAGCTTAATGCGAAATATAGAGAGAAAATGGAATGGGTTGGAATTTAAAAGATCAAACCTGGAATAAATTTTAGTACTTCTCCGTTCTCTGATTGGGGAAGAGATTTGGAAGTGGTTTTGATTCTATAAATTAGTGCGAGGAGGCAGAAGGAGAGAGTAGACTACAAGAGCCGCGCACCGAGAACCGCGCACCGAGAAGGAAGAGAAAATGGTGAAAATATCGAGAAGATCTCATGACATCTTTCACATGGCCTACTTTAAATCATCTGTTTTTCTTTCCAATTTCATTATGTGCAATTTGAGACATATATGTCGTTTAATCGTTTTTCAACATCAAAGCAATGCTTCCTTCAATTTTGAATATAGTTTGTACTTTGTAAAGAATTTTTATCTCATTACAGTATATAGCTTGTTGTATTTCTTACAAATATAACCATTACGTAGTAAATAATAATATTTCTACTTCATTCGTTATAATTAAATATAATATTAAGAAGTATTTATATTCATATATTTTAGTCGCTTATCAAGTGTTATAATAACTCACTGGATTTTTTTGATTCATGGTTTGGAAATAATATGATGATAATGGTCGTTGGTATCATGAAAAGAAGATGTCAGTGTTGCTTTTTATAAGGTAATTTTTGTTGTTATTTGATAAAGTTTTAACGTAATATATTTTTCTTTTTATAATGAAAAATGGTGGGAGCAAACGCATTTCTTTCCAAAAAAAAAAATCTCTTTTTTCGTTAAAAATGATTAAAATGTTATCATAAATTTATAATTATTAAAAATTTAAAATATAATTTTTCGTGAATATTCTATGAATATAGTTTCAATTAGTAGTATTCCAAACAATATCAAGAGAGTCTACATTTATTTAATAATAATAAATGAAAGATGATCCTCATTCTTCAAAATAGCATCTGTTGAGAACTCTAGGGAAGTAAAGGGAAAAGTGGAATAACTTTGGATGAAATATTTGGTTATTGTAGAGGACATGGACCACCCACTTGGATTAGAGAAATAGAGCCCTTCCATTGCTCCAGGAATGCCAGCGAACCAAGCCCAGAATGTCTCTTGCAAATGGGACCCGGAACCTTTTCTAGCGTTGGGGCTGATTACTATCTCTGAGACGTGTCTCACAAATTGTCCCCACAATGTGCAGTGCAAAATGGGATTTTTGTGCAAAGGCTGTTTACTAATTATTACATATTTTGAAATTATATATTCTTAAGTGAACCATATTCCGTCAAAAATATATTTGAGTGTTATTAACTTAGTATGAAAACAGTGGGTGCATCTATGTTATACTGGTATCGAGTGCGTATCCGATACCGATATTTATCCGATACTTCACGTAGCGAATTCGATTATTTTAATCGTTTAACTAATGGATACTCGTATTGGATGCATCACGTGACGAACTCGATTATTTTAAATTCTAAAATATTAAAAATTTGATGGGACTTTTAATAAAAATAAAAAAATTCATATCTCATCATATTTAATGATATATATATCTTTAATGAAATATTGGATTGAAACAAAGAAAAAAAATAAGGAATTTTTAAAATTTCATATATACCAAGTCTCATCATATTTAAAGAAGTTAAAATATATAAATATCGCCACATCCATATGGGAAGTTTCTCAAAATTTTCATATTGGCGCACCCGTATTGTACCGAATACGATATCTGTACCCGTATCCATACAATATAGAGAGGTACATAACCGTACATTAAACAAGAGCACCCGAGTACCCGACTGATACAATGACCCGGACCCTTTGTGGGGTTCACGAATGCATTGACTGTTGGAGCCCCACCAATATTTTTTATATTCAAAATTCAATTGAGCTAAAAATAAATTCATAAAGGTCAATTTTTTTTCATTTTTCAATAAAGAGGTACTAAGACTTCTGTTTTCTCAACAAAAGTAAAACTGTGTATTTATGGTCTTCGCCCACAATTGTGATTGCTTTATTCTACTTTTTCAAAGAAAAACTTAAGCGGTCTTGGTCAAGTAGTTGATTCCGGGAAAGAGAAAGGTAGTCTAGAATTTGGACATTGATTAATTGACTAAACACTAAAAGTAAAAGGTTTTGCTTAGACAAAACACAAGATCCATAATAGTATAGGGGTTTAACTTTCCATCTTTTAGTTGAGTTTTATTAGAGCAATTTATACAAAATTTCATAAAAAAAAAAAAAAAAACCAATAGGTTGGTATACTTCATGAGTGAAAACACCTACCAGTACATGTGCATACTTTCAAATCATCAAGTACCCTAATTATTTTGGACAAAATAGCAAAACAATTCCCCGTTTAATTCTCAATTCTAAGCTTAAAAAAAATAGATACTAATATGTAATAACGACTATTCATCACTTATTCAACACATATCCATGCATGATGGGCACATGCACGGTATCAGAAAATGAAAAAGAAAAAGAAAAAGAATGCATAATGCAACAAAAATACACTCTTGGCAACATAGATGATTATAAAAATAGTACTTACATCTCGTTATACATCAAAAACTAAAAACATGCATTAATAAGTTCAAACTAAAAATATCAATATATGCATTCAAATTAGAAAAAAAAAACTCTAATTCTGAAATGAAGTAAAAAAAAAAAAATACTGAATAGCGATATAAAAAAAATTACTGAATAATTTATTTTCTGTCAACGCACGTAGACTTTTTTTTTTCTGTAAATGCCCTAGATACATGTTTGTCTAAATTATCACCTTCACGCGTTTACAAAGTTAGACATAGTCTTGTTAAATATTAAAAAAAAATGAATATGTAGAAGCATGCTTTTGTCAACCGAAATAAAGTTAATGTGGAGTATAAACTAATTATTTAATCAATTTTGAAGCATTGATATATAATGATGTTTGGTAATTTGGCGAAGTTTGTAGATGAAGTACCCTTGAACATATATAATATTGGACGTGAATTAAAAATTAAAACTATTTTTATTTGAAGACCAAAATATCCTTTTGTATTATGTTTGTAATTTGATGATGATTTTTATGTAAAAAAAATTAGAAATAATCGACATTATAAATAAAAACAATAACACCCGGAACTAATAATAATACATAATTTGTACCTTAATGCAAAGAATATTTTTCAGAATAAAATTAGAGTTCAGATCTAATATACTAAAAAATTATACATCTTTAATTCATTACTATCGAACACAAATAATTTAGTACCTATTGCACATTACAGAAAGTTTAACTTTGTTGAAGTAGAACTTAACCTTAAATCAAATAAAAATTTGTACCAAAATTGTATAAAATTAATTTTCAAACTTTCAATTTTTTGATATATACTGGAATCTGCACCTACCCTATTTGGATTTACCATATAAAATGACTAAAAACATAAAGAAACACAAAGAAGTTGAAAAATGGGAGTCTGAAAGGGAGGAGGTGGCAGCGTCAGATGGATGACACGGAAACAACTCAACCAAATGAGCTGGTTGGCTGAATGGCAGGCAACTCCACGCCATCGTTGTACTGTTCCCTTGTCAAAACTATTATTGCCACTCCTTGCTTTCCAAGAAAATTAATTGCACGTCCCATTCTGAAAAAACATCGGTGGTGCATGCTTGATGCCAAACTCACGAGTCAGAAGTACTCAGTTTGTTCTCTTCTCCTCTCCAGTCTTGCAGTCTCCAATGGAGTTCGGTAGTGAAAAAAAAATTATATGGAATGTATGAGGAATATAAAAATTTTAATTTGGTAAACTTTCTAATAGATATTTTCAAATTAACATCAATATACAAACTTACAAACAAACTTTCTTCCCTCTATATACTGGAATTATTAATGTTAAAATGACATAAAAATCATGCCGTTCGGCTATGTGTTCGGCCTGGGTCCAGCCAAACAGTAGCCCGAATGGATGCGTATCGTGCACAGAAAAAAAACTTCAAGGTGTCTCCAAGTTAGGAAAGGTTGCTAGCACGTCCAGAGATGTGCTCCCTGTGTGGGGTTGTGGTTTCCTTGTGAAAAAGATGTAAATTGTAAAGTAAAAGGAAGGGAATTAAAAGGGTAATTAATAGAAAATAAACTAGGGTCTCTAGAATAGTTTCTATTAATAATCCTCCTCCTCCATTGTAACAATTTAACCAGAAAAATCAATAAAGAAGAGAGAGGCGTGTGTGCGTGAGGACGTAGGCACCAAGTTGGTGCTGAACCTCGTTAAAATCTCTGTGTTCAAGTGTTGTTTTTACTTTTCTTACATGGTATCAGAGCGTGGTTCGTTCTAAAACCGAAACTAAACCAAAACTCACAAAAAAACCTAAAAAATCAACCCGTTCGACCTCCTGTTCGGCCGAACACAGAGCCGAACAGATCAAAACAAAAAAAAAACTTGAAAAAACTTAGCCATGGCTGACAATACTGAGACCAAATCCATCCTTGAAAAGTTAACCGAACTTGTGATTACCCAACAAGCCCAAATGACCCAACTCATAACGATCCAAGCCCAAATGACCCAACTCATAACGATCTCAAGGCAAACTGTTATGCTCAAAAACGAGGAAGGTACTCATCAAAACTCTATGGTTATGTATACTAAAGGTGTTTCTAGTGGTAATTATCAGGACAAGTCAAAATTGAAGTGTATCCAATGTGGGAGAAACGGGCATCTGCGTGACACATGTTTTGAGATCGTGGGCTACCCTGACTGGTTCAAGGGAAAGAAGGGAAAGCAACAAAGAAGGTCTCAAGTGAATATGGCAGCCACCGGCCCAAGCAGCGAGGCTAATGCATCTCATTCGGCCACCCATTCGGCCATCCATTCGGCCGAACACAACCATTCGACCACCCATTCGGCTGTCCAGAGCCGAACAGACAGCCGAATGACCAGTTCAGACAACCAGACAGAGGGGACAGAAGGTGGTGTAGGTCGGGCGCAGCTGTGTGCAGCCCGAGAATCCACCAACAGTGAACAAGGGACATGTTTGATAGGTAACACATCTATCCAAGGTATATCTCTACTCACAAGTCATAATTTGGATTGGGTAATTGACTCTGGGGCTACAGACCATATGACCTTTGACATAAAAGATTTCAAAAGATTCAGGGGACCAAGGGTGAAAAATATCTACAATGCAAATGGGTTTGAGTATCCAGTAAAAGGGGCAGGAGATGTAGAAATTTCACCTTCTTTAATTCTTAACAATACTCTTCATGTACCTTCCTTGACAAATCGATTGATTTCAATTGGACAAATAACAGAAGAATTGAACTGTGTGGTTCTCATGTTTCCTGATTTTTGTATTTTTCAGGATATCCTCACGAAAGAGATCATTGGGCGTGGTACTAAAAGAGGTCGTCTGTATCACTTAGAAGACCTTAAGATTGGGAGAACTAATTTAGCAAGCAGGAGTTCGAACTTGGAAGAAAGAATTTGGACATGGCACAGGCGGTTAGGACACCCATTTTTTGGTTACATGAGAAAAATTTTGCCTGATTTATTTTGTGGAATGGATTTATCTAAGTTTAATTGTGAAACTTGCATAAGAGCTAAAAGTCACCGTGTGACATACAATATTAGCTTGAATAAGTATGATAAACCTTTTGACTTGATCCATTCTGATGTGTGGGGGCCTTCCCCGATTGAATCAATTTTTGGATATAAGTACTTTGTCCTATTTATTGATGATTGCACTAGAATGACCTGGTTGTTTTTGTTGAAAAGAAAAGATGAAGTGGAAGAAGTATTTAGAAATTTTCATGTTATGGTGCAAACTCAATTTGGGATAAGCATAAAACTGTTTAGAAGTGATAATGGGGGAGAGTTTGTGAATAGAAATCTAAAAAAAATTTTCAAGGAAAAGGGTATTATTCATGAAACAACTTGTGTTGCAACACCACAACAAAATGGGGTAGCTGAAAGAAAAAACAGACATGTTCTTGAAACTGCTAGGGCATTGTTAATTGAAAATAATGTACCACAAAAATTCTGGGACTGTGCTGTAATGATGGCAGTGTATGTGATAAATAGGTTACCCTCTGTGATCAATAAATTTCAAACACCCTTGAAGAAACTTAGCACCTTTACCTCTATTCCATCTATCTTGAGCTTGCCACCGAAAACTTTTGGGTGTGTGGCATATGTGCATGTCCAGAAAAATAACCGGACCAAGTTAGACCCATGTGCAGTCAAGTGTGTATCCCTAGGTGTTGGAACCAACCAGAAGGGGTATAGATGCTTTGACCCAAAATCCCATAAATGGTATGTCACAAGGGATGTTACCTTCTTGGAAAATGAGAGGTTTTATCAAGACACCACTGTTTCATCTCAGGGGGAGAAAGATAATGAGATAAATCAGTGGTATCACCAAGGGGAGGAAACATTTGGAGTATATGGTAGTTCAAGTAACAGTGAACAGCCAGAAACCAGCCATTCGGCCACCCATTCGGCCGAACATTTGGCCGAACAGACAGAGGAACAGGAGCAATCAGTTGAGTTCTTGGCCAATCAGCTTAGGGAACTTGATCTAAGGGAGGAACACGAAATACCAGATGTGTATCAAGGTACTTGGGACTCACAGGAAGAGGAATTGGATGAAGAAGTGATACAGACTGACCAGAGTCCACAAACCCATGCATCTCCTGAGGATACTCCTGAGGTAAGTGTTTCTAACCCAAGATATGTTCTTCCACCAAGACACAATCGTGGTAAACCACCAAAAAGGTATGTACCTGAGGATGGTACAAGTAAAGAGGTCATATACCCGATTGCAAACTTTGTTAGCACAAAAGGACTACCAGAACCACTAAGGAAATTTAGTGACCAAATGTTGACTATACCTACACCTGGAAATGTAAATGAAGCTCTTAGTGATCATAAATGGGTAGAAGCAATGAATGAAGAAATGAAAGCTTTGTATAAAAATGAAACTTGGACTTTAGAAAATTTGCCCAATGGTAAGAAACCAGTAGGATGTAAGTGGGTATTCACAATTAAGTATGGTGCAGATGGTAACATCGAGAGGTACAAGGCTAGGTTAGTTGCTAAAGGATATACTCAAACGTATGGGATTGATTATCAGGAGACTTTTTCCCCTGTTGCAAAACTAAACACGATTCGAGTGTTATTGTCCCTTGCAGCTAATTTAGACTGGCCTCTCCACCAATTTGATGTGAAGAATGCATTCTTACATGGAGATCTGGAAGAAGAAATCTATATGGAACTACCACCAGGGTTTGATGAGCTAAGGGCATTCAACATGAGAAATCAAGGCAGGCAAGACCTCTGTTCGGCTGGCTGTTCGGCCAGGAGGAGGCCGAATGGTAGCCCGAATGGCCCAGAAAACAAGGTGTGCAGATTGAGAAAGTCCCTGTATGGATTGAAGCAGTCTCCACGGGCCTGGTTTGGAAGATTTTGTCAAGCGATGAGGAAATATGGGTTTATCCAGGAAGAATCGGATCACACTTTGTTTTACAAAAGGAGATATGAAAAACTAACAGTTTTAATTATCTATGTTGATGGTATGATAATTACAGGTGATGATTCGGAGGAAATCCAAAGACTTGAGGGGAAACTCTCAAAGGAATTTGAAATGAAGAATCTGGGAGGACTAAAATACTTTCTTGGAATTGAGGTGGCTCGATCTAGTGAAGGGATAGTTCTATCTCAGAGGAAATACATCTTAGACTTGTTGGCTGAAGTGGGTATGCTAGACTGTCGTCCTGCAGACACGCCTGTGGTGCAAAATGAGAAATTGGGAGAGTTTCCTGATCAGGTACCAACCAACAAAGAAGGGTATCAAAGACTGGTAGGTAAGTTAATCTACTTGTCTCACACACGACCTGATATAGCCTTTGCTGTAAGTCTGGTAAGCCAATTCATGCATAACCCAAGTGAAGCTCACATAGAAGCAGTGATGAGGATTATCAGATACCTAAAGAGTACTCCAGGGAAGGGTATACACTTCAAAAGGAATGGACACCTTGACATCATGGGTTACACAGATGCTGATTGGGCGGGTAGTATCTCTGACAGAAAGTCAACTTCTGGATATTTCGCTTTTGTAGGAGGAAACCTTGTTACATGGCGAAGTAAGAAGCAAGGGGTAGTGGCTCTTTCAAGTGCAGAAGCTGAACTCATTGGTGTTGTAAAAGGTGTATGTGAATTGTTGTGGATACGGAAGCTCATGAGAGAAATTGGTTTTGAGTCAGGGGGAGCTATGACCTTATGTGTGGACAATAAGGCGGCAATTGACATGTCTCACAATCCAGTTCAACATGACAGAACCAAACACATTGGGGTCAATAGACACTTTCTCAAGCAGAACATAGACTTAAAGATTATCCAGTTGAAGTTTGTGAGATCAGAAAATCAGCTGGCTGATATCTTAACTAAGGGAGTAACAAGCAATGCTTTCAAGACTGTGATTAGCAAGTTGGGTATGACAGATCTGTACATACCAACTTGAGGGGGAGTGTTAAAATGACATAAAAATCATGCCGTTCGGCTATGTGTTCGGCCTGGGTCCAGCCGAACAGTAGCCCGAATGGATGCGTATCGTGCACAGAAAGGAAACTTCAAGGTGTCTCCAAGTTAGGAAAGGTTGCTAGCACGTCCAGAGATGTGCTCCCTGTGTGGGGTTGTGGTTTCCTTGTGAAAAAGATGTAAATTGTAAAGTAAAAGGAAGGGAATTAAAAGGGTAATTAATAGGAAAGAAACTAGGGTCTCTAGAATAGTTTCTATTAATAATCCTCCTCCTCCATTGTAACAATTTAACCAGAAAAATCAATAAAGAAGAGAGAGGCGTGTGTGCGTGAGGACGTAGGCACCAAGTTGGTGCTAAACCTCGTTAAAATCTCTGTGTTCAAGTGTTGTTTTTACTTTTCTTACAATTAAAGCACCAAAGCGGATAAAAGTTCACAAAATTTTGTATCCTCTTCAATTTTACTTGCTGCATTTTAGATATATAATAAATTAAAGGACATCAAACTTAATTCTTCTCTAATTAAGAAAGATCAAGACCGACCAGTCTAAAGTTAACTGATAAAAATTTATTTCGAAGTTCATTATGTTGTGTGATTGAGATGATGGAGATCCCAGATGGCAACAGAGAAACACTTCTTAAATTTCGTAATATATCTCTATCAATACATATATTAAATTATATAAAATATTGGCACATTCATATACACATTAAAAGTCCTTTCGAGGACCGCATTCATATCATATTTTCAATGTCGCGAGGAGATTTCATTATGTAATCATAATACTTTTTTTATTGAATGTTTTATATTAGAAAATTAGAAGTTAAGAACTGATTCAAATATATATATATAGTTCTAGCACAACGGAAAAGATCTCAGATCAATCTTTTCATGACATCGTCTCTTATGCTTTTGCATAAGTTTCTATATGCCATAATAAAAATAAAATTACTAACATAAAAATATGACTTTTATGAGTTTCTATTCATATAATAACAGAAACTGATTTACATTAGGTATGTTTGGCAACTGATGAACAGCAAATTTTGCGAACAATTCTAGTTCGCGTGAACCAAACAACCATCGAAATTCGTGAACTGCACGAACAGCTCTTGTTCGCGAGTTTTGACTTTTAAGAGAACTCAGCAAATACGCCTCACAAACTGCAAAATTATTTTTTTATTGGCCTGGGTTCGCGAACTGTTTGTTCGGCTACAAAAACAAACATACCAATGTTTGTTTTTATTCTCCACTCAAATAGGATATTTGTTTTTATAATTGCATATATCCTCTGTACTATAAAACTTTTTTTTCTAATTTGAATAAAATGAACTGGTATAACTTTTGGTCAATTAGTTCTTAAAAAAATATTGGATACGCATTAAATTAATATTTGGAGACAAATAATTGAAAAGCCTAATGAATGATCTTACTCCAACTCTAGAATGGCTTCCTTGTGACGGAATCGATAAGCTAACTCTATCTGGCGCACTCTAATTCTTACAAGCTAATTGAAAGATTTCAACTCAGTAACAAGAAAGCAACTATCGAAGCAGGCTGATACGGCTCGTGGTTTTGCAATTCTTCCGATACCTGATCAGTTGGTGTGGAGTGTGGACAACTGGATGCGTCTTTTTTTCGTTTTATTCATTATATATGTAATTAAGATAATCGTCACCTTACTATTTAACAATATATATTCAATTATATAACACATAATTGCAGAAGGTTCTGAACCGGAGAGGACAAAGGTGAACTCTGCATCCAGTCTGGCGACCAATTTGCACAACAAAAATTAAAAAAGAAATTTACACAGGAGATCGCACCATAGCCATGACCATGAGACAAACCCAACTTAATTCCAGGTATCGCACCAATGAACTACTGATTGCCCCACTGATGACTGATCCTTTTTGCCGAAGGCTGCATTACTGCATATTCTGTACCACGCTTTCTGTTTTCTTTTAAGGAGACATGCCATATGGGCTGCCCAGATCAGCTGGGCCGGGCCAAATCCTTTGCAGAAAAAGCCATTAAATGATTTAAGCAATGCCAATGGGGAGAAGGCCCATTTAGTATTAAAAAAAAATTATAGTTCAACAGCTCAGCTACCAGCCTACCAACTAGTGAACGCCTTCCAGGACCGGACCGGGCTATCGGGAGGCCGGATCTAAAAGGGTCTACTCAAGGACCGAGCCAGACCGAACATAGAGAAGCTTTTGGAAGGGCCGAATTTAAAAGGGCTTAAATATGAAGATCGAGCCCGACCCTTCTCAAACCTGATCCTTTTAGTCACTCCAGATTTCGAGAGGCCGGACTTGAATAGCCTGAAGGGCCGACGGAAAGACAATATATTTCTTTAAATATTTATTAAAACTATATTTAAAATTTTAAAATGAATAATTTTTAATTGTAAAAGATAATAAAATACTATAAATTATTTAAATATAATTTTACACATTTATTTTTCATTATATATAATATTTTTAATTTGGATTTAAGACTGTTTATATTATAATAACATAGAAAAAATAATTAAAAAAAGTTTTTGTTAATGTATTAATGAATTAAAATAAACTAAAATTATAAATGTATGAAATAATGTAGTGTAAAAGATGAGATATTTTTAACTTGTTCTAACTTATCATGTTCAAAAATTAAAATATTATTTGCAATGATTTGTTCAATTTACGTTGTATCAGATAGGATCTTACCATTCACTTGAGATTTTGCCTTATTATTCATAACTTCGATCTATCTAGATTTTAGTCTCTTTCTAAACTTGGCTTCTCTAGACTTGGCTCTTTCAAAATTTAGTCTCTCTAGACCTTGGTCTTTCCAAAGTCTAGTCTCTCTAAATCCTGGCCCATCTTAAGGACTTAGAGAGGCGGGCCGGTCTTTCGTGTCAGAAAGATTTTGCCAGGGCCGGTCCAAAGCCAGAGGTTTTGGATGTTCACTGCTACCAACCCCAAATATGAAAATGAAATATTCGAAGAAAGTTGCACTCCATTTTAACAAGACTTGGAGGTAAGACTACTTACCTAATTAATTCAACTTGCATATTATTAATAAACTACCGATCTCTACTGTTTCGTTTGAACCGGAGAGGAGATCGTTAAAACAGACCTCTCCCTCCTTCCCATTTCCCTTCGCATAACAATCCAATCCAATCAACCGACGACTCTCTCTCTCTCTCTCTCCTTCCTGACCTCCTCTCTTCCTTCTCCTCTCGCCACCTGGCATCGCGAGATGCACGGCGCTACAGGTGGCGCAAGAGCGAACGAGGTGAGGCATCGTCCCTCGGCGTCGGCATCAGCGTGTCCAGATCGGCTTCCGACGTGGGACCCACAGTCAGTCTTGGGGAAGAGGGAGGCGCGAAGGGAGAGGCTCTCTGCCAATGCTATCCACGTCATCCCTTTCGTCATCAGTCTGTGTCTCGCCGTTCTCTGGTTCTTCTCTCTCTGGTATGTTCGAATTGGATGAGTCTCGTTCTGTTTTATTCCTTTATTAATTGTTGTTAATTGATTAATCATTCCATGTTATTTGGCCTCTGGTATTAGTACCATTACAGTTTTAATTGAGACCTAATTAGAGAAGTGGAAGTTATTTAAAGGTTAATAGGTTTGATTTGGGGTTAATCTGAGAATATCCGGCTTAATTGGGATTTAATCAAGGCTAATTTCAAATTGGTGTATTATTAGGACCATTAATTATATACTGGTACATAGTAGCTAAATTTCATCATGCAAAATGTATGCTTTGTGTTTAGAGATGACATTGATCAAGGCCTATTTGATTTGCTTATCATTTTCATTTCATACAAAATATAAAGATAATTAAAGTTTCATGTTTCCTGTTTTTTGTTATGCCAGATTGGTGGTTTGAGAAATGAACTGGTGCGCACGGCAAACAGGTCAAGTCACACAACACATTGCTTGTTTTTGTTGTGAATATGGAACATCTTTAGACTTAGTTACCCTTTTTCTTGTATTCATTTCAACAAGTGCAATTTGTGTATAATATTTTACCAGAATTAAAGGTTTGACGTATAGATTATACATAGTTTTGCTATGTCTTCTGTAATTTGTAAAGACATGTGTTATCATGTAATAAGGATCTCAGTTTAATAACGACTACATCATTTTCTTTTTTGTTCCTCATAGCTTTTGCATTTTGTCCAAATCTTTGTTTTTTCTTTTAGCAACTATTGAAATGGTTTGAGTTGCTCCATGATCAGTCAAAAAAGATTGGGAGACGTGGCGTACACCCCTGATTGGTCTGTTGAATTCTTGATGATTATTAGATTTAATCATTGAGCACCGGTGCAAGAAGACAGTTTCTTTTTTTTCCCCCTCATCTAATATTAAGCATTTTGTGCAGAGAATTTGTAGCTTTCAATTATAAACTCTATAACCCATATTCTGCATGCAACCAAAATCTAAAATATAGCATGAAGCTTAACAATTGCATATATTATAGTAGGTTCTTTTTGACAATTTATACTAGGTAATGGGAATTTTCTATTATTACTTTGACTAATATGCAATCTTTTTCATGTTGAAAAAAATTCTATTATATTGTTACTGGTGTTTCCCGCATGTTTGCACTGCACATTTATCTTATTAGGCCATATTATTAAATTTATGGTGTTCGTTGCCTTTAGGGATTCAATTATTTTCGTATCATTATTATTATGTGATAAAAATTTACAGTAAACTAAATTTCAGTTTGTTCATTTAAAATTGTATATATTTATGTGATTGATTAGAATTACACTCGGTTTAAAATTTCAATCTGACGAAGTACTTATTATTATTTTTTATTGAGTAAGATTAAAATAAGCCACAACTGACGGATGGACCGTCAGGTGCGATTACATCTCAATTTTCAAGGTTCTAATGGTTAATTTGAACCCTCAACATGTTCTCCATATTGAAATTTCATTTGAGATCAAGTTTTTTATTTTTCTGAAAATTTTAATTTTTCTTTAAAGTTTTTTAAAAATCGTTGTTATTGAAGGGTCCAAAATTATTTAGATTAAAATTTTTGTAAAATATAAAAAATTATTAAAAAATTTTAGAAAAATATAAAATTTGGTCTCTAACGAGATTTCAATATAAAAAACATATTGAACGGTTTGGATCAACTATTAGAATCTCGAAAATTAATTTTTACAGTAGGTAACTAAAATCAATGATTTTTATTACTGTTACTAAAACCTCTTATCTTTTTTTTTTTTTTTTTGAAGTAACTAAAACCTCTTATCTAATGAGGACTTCATACCGTGTCCCATATCTCTCTTCCAGTTTCATACCTCCTATCTTTGTTATTAGTTATTTATTGCTTTATTTTTTTATTTAAAAAAATAGGCATATTTTATTCGGTTGAATGATGGTCGTCAATTTTCACATGAGCATTATATTCAGATATTCGGGTCATGAAAAGTTTTATGTTATATATTATTTATATCTAATAACATCATGTTTATCTAGGTCGTGTACTTTGTGATATTGTTATCGTAGTATATTATACATTTTTATGCTTTTATTATGGTAGGATGACATGAGCTTTTTGTGTATCTGAGGGACCTGCTTATGTTCTCAAGTTGTAGGTATTCAAAATGATTTGAGGCGTGACACCCAAAACAATTGAATCTACTATTATGGGTATGGAGAAATCAATTAACAATAAAAAAAATAAGAAATTTTGGATATATTCTTTATTAGTTAGATATAATTTGTATAAATTTTAATGCAACTTTTGAAACTGTTTAGCCATTAAGCAAAACGCAACCATAATTAAATTATAACTTCTTCAAGCTGTTTGATGAACGACCAATTAATTATCAAATTGCGTCAACTTTGATATGAAATCTATATTATTTAAATAAAGAAAATTCCGTAGTATATTAAACTCTCTTTTTGTTTCTATTTGTAAATAATGTATTTAAATAACAATTTGTTCATGACCCGACACATGAAAGATGTGATGTCCCTCTATTTTATGAAATTATTCCATGACATGTATCTTTTATTTTAAATTATACTCAAAGATGAAGGTTCAATCTTCATAAGATATGAACTCGTAATTCAGAAAGAATTGTACAGAATGCGGGTCTATTTTATTTTCCCAAAATGGAGCAATTTCATCTTGTGATATTGGAAAGAACAAAGCAAAAATATTGAAGTTTTTATTGAAATTATAAGAAGATGTCCTAATTCATAATTTAGTGAATACAATTTAATACTGATTTGTATTTTTTCTAGATTTTAAAATTTTCAATTTGAAATGATTTGTCGACGTTGTTATAGCCAAGTCTTTCTTTATTCATCAATATTTTTTAAAAACTGAAATTGATAATAAAAAAGAAGGGTGAAACATGTCAAAATTGTGTTTCTTAATTATAATTCAATATTAATATGAATTAGAAACTAGAGTGCAAAAGAGATGAAAAATATAATTCATAATTATTAAAAATTTAAGGTAACTGAATAAAAGTTTAATTTTAAAATTGAAGAATAATGATTTTTGTAAATATTAAATAAAATTAGAAATTTAATGATCTTTTTCAAATTTTGTTTTTTTTCCCCGAAAAATAGTGTTACACCAGATGCCATTTTAAAAAGTATTTTTTCTTTATTAAGAATAGATATTTTTTTATTTAAAGTATTGTAAGAATATCAAATGCATTGTGACATATCATATATATAATAAATATGAAAATTCCAAATCAATCAAATTTATTTTTAGATACCCGAATTATCAAATTTTAGAGATTTGCCTCAACAGCTAGACCGAGGTTTTGAACTGTCACTACCGTTCTCTGTTTCAGTTTATCTAGCTACAACAATCTTTATTTGTGCAATAACTGTAAGCGAGAAGGGTAATTATGAATAAAAATGTTGCAATTTACGCTCTTCGTGCAATATGAATATATGATTAGTGCCATGTATTTTACCTTAGCCGTGAGCAATTCAATATATATATATTTTTTGATACTTAGTGTCCCAAGCAGGGAACCAATCAAACGATTACTAAAAAAAAAAGTTTCATTCGAATGACTCTACAAGATAACTAGAAAAAGAAAAAAAAAAGTCATTCAGAACAAGTAGTTGTAACCCTATTACCAAAAGTTAGTAAAGTTCTCCTAAAACCAAACTAAAAAGCAAGTTCTAAGAAACTTTAGTCCCCAAGTTTCTTTAGTCCAGCAAGTCTTCATCAGATGAACTTTTCACGTGACCATCTGGCACATCATTTGCTGGCTCTCTTCCTGCCTGATTCGCTGTCTCCCTCTGAGCGTTTTCCCTTGTGTTTATGTTATTGTCTCCAGGTTTGTCCAGAAATCGAATCACTGAAGTTGTGAATTCTACTGCATTGCTTTCCATTCCTGTGACATTACCTGTCCATAACAAAAACAAATTGAAGATGCTATAAAGAAGTGATTGAAAAGAGGCACCAGAAAAATCTCTAAAGATTTTATTGTTTCTCTCTTTCCATTGCACCCAGCAAGTGATGGCAACAAAACTTAAGGCATATCTTTTGTAATTTTTTGGGAGCTGAAAACATCCTTCTATTAAGGTTTTATCATTTTCTAAATTCAGAACTATTCCTTTCCTATTGAAGAGATTAAAGTAAGTCCAATTTTTTTCTATAGTATGACAGTGTATCAGGAGATGATCCACTGTTTCTAAGTTATTGCAAAAGGGGCATTTGGAAGGACCTATCCATCCCCTTTTCGTAAGATTGTCTTGAGTGAGAATTTTATTGTTTAAAACTAACCAAAAAAATAGTTTAATTTTTAAGGAAAGTTTTAAGCTCCAAACAGAAAAATCCAGATCTGTTCTTATGCCCCCATTATTTAAGAAAGCATAACAAAAACTTACTGTAAAACAACCATTAGAGGTCAAGTTCCACAGTACAGAGTCCTCTACATCTCTAAACTGAAAACAATGTAAAATCTGAAACAGATCTAAGTTTTCTTTCCTAAGTTCTAAGGAAATGCCTCTGGACCTTCCTTTATATTTGCTAATTACTATGTCCTTCCAGATGGATAGATGCCCTGAGTGTTAGAAAGTGTGTAATTTTTAATTTTAGTGCTAATTACAATTAATTTAGCCATCAAAATATCACACACAAACGGATCTTGCATAAAAGCTAATTTACACAAGAGAAAGAGGTGGAATTTTACCTCTCTTGGTGTAGCAACCAAGAGGCTCGATTCCTCGGCCTAGAAATCCGTGGCGTGCTTCTCCTTTTTCTCCAAATTGCCTCGAGTCCACCTAGAGATTAACCAAGCTCTCTAATTGATTTTGTGCTAGCAAATTCAATGAGAACTAAGCTAATCCTAAGATGACACCATCTTCGAATTCACCAAATAGATATTTAATGGAGGGTGTGTGGCTCAACACATGAGCAAGAGAGGAGGAGGAGAGGGGTGGCGCACGGCCAAGAGGAGGGAGAGGGATGGTGGTGGCGGCTAGGAAGAGAGGAGAGAGAAAAAGGATCCCTAGGGGTCCTTTTATAGCCAACCAACTCTAGGTGCAACTTGCTAGAAATTACACAATTGCCATCTCTACCAACCACTACATGGCCAGCCCCTATTATGGACTTTATGGGCCTTTTGCTCCTTCTTAAATGGGCTCTTATTCTTATAATTAAATCCATTTCCAATTGCTCTTTGTTTGGACTATAAATTTGCTATACACAAATTAGCCCAATAATTTAATATAACTATTTATATTAAATTAAGTTGAACCAAAATAATTATTAACTATTTAATAATTATTCTAGGATTAGCCTATGCTATTATTTATTTCTATATGACACATTTGACTCAATTAATTAGTACGTTCTATAACGGTACATAATTAATTAATCAATTCGTCATATTATCCGCAATTTTCACTGTTGCGAATAAATAAATAAATAAATAAATAAAGCACTGTCTTGGTCAAAACTCTATTTGTGGGACCCTTTGAGGATTTATGCTATGTTGGACATGAAATTAAATCGTTATTTAATTCCAATAATCATAAGCGGTGTCTAGCAACACGTTATGATTCCCAATTCGCACAAATAGTGTACTACTACAATATTTCAATCCTGCATGAGAGAATAATTATGTTTCTCTATTTTGATTCTTATGTCACACGATATCATCGTATAATCCAAGATAGGAATGTGTCATTCTTGCAGATTATACGTTTCTTGATCTAGAGATAATTGTATCAGTTGCTAGCAAACAATCTATCTCCATCAAGGGGCCCAAACAGATATTGTCACTCACTAAGTGAATTAATGAGGGACATACGGTTTTCTTGATAATTAACTTTTTCCCGCACAATTCAAGAGTTTTTAAATCAAGTCCGTATAGCAGCCTTTATCAGGAATCAGCGGTAGACATGATTTATAGAACCTATCCTTATGTGGAAAAGATAATCATCTCAAACTTAGAACTAAAATCATAACGAAATAAATAATGACATGTAACACAATCCATATATTTATTTCGTGGGGTCCAGTCCTGTACTATGTTCTATAACATACACATATGCAATTAAGTTGGTTACTCTTAACCTATGATTTATAGAACTTAATCATCACTTAACTTGCATACTAATCTTATTGATAATTAATGTCCTTTGTTAATTATCAAGATTATGGACTTTTAGATTTATCGTTGTTATTTATTACTAAATGAATAACAGTGATCTATAATTCATATCCTCAACCTGAATGAACTGTCAACAAATAAATCAAAGAACAAATGATCTGAAATCATCAATAACATAAACTATAGAAGTAGCCTAATAATATTGGCTTCTAGGACATATCTCTAACACTGAGAAGTAAAATTTCCAGACCCATTTTCCTAATAAAGCTAAGTTCATTTCTTTTAAGTTTAAAACCCCCAACCCCCATGTTCTTTCTTCTTACAGACAATGTCTCATCTTACTAAACTATATTTTCTATTAGAAATCCCATGGAAATTTTCCCATAGAAAGTTTCTTCTAGTTGCGTCAATTTTCTCTAAGACCCATTTGGGACATTTGAAGATGGAAAGATAGTAAAGGGGAAGGGCAGAAAGAACTGAGTTGACAAGCACAAGTCTTCCTCCTAGAGAGAGAAGGTTACATTTCCAATTTGTTAGTTTCTTTGTTATTCTGTCTATTATAATATTCCAATCCATCTTATTGGGTTTCTTCCAGTGTAGTGGTACCCCTAAATACTTTAATAACAGATTCCCTATCTTACAATTTAATAGAGAAGCTAACTCTGTAGAAGCTGCATTAGAGATGTTTAGAGGAATCAGTTCTGATTTTGCATAGTTGATTTTTAGACCTGATATTCCTTCAAAAGTTTTAAGAGCCCAAGCCAGCTTTTTTATTATTAGGGAATCTGCTTTAACAAACAAAAGAGTATCATCTGCATACTGCAAATGTATAATCTTCTGTCCATTAGAGACTAAAGGTCTCAATCCTTCTAAGTGGTTATGTTCTACTCCTTTGGCTAAAATTTTTGCTAAGCCTTCTGCTGCTAGAATAAATAAGTAAGGTGAAATGGGGTCACCTTGTCTTAATTCCTTCTTGCATTCAAAAGCTTGACCTGCAAACTCATTTATTAGAACAGCTGTTTGACCTCCTTCTAAGAGTGATCTCATCCAGCTTATCCATTTCCTATTAAAATTCCTTTGTTCAAACAAGGAAAGAATGTACTCCCAATTTACATTGTCAAAATCTTTCTCAAAGTCTAATTTGAGAAAGATGCCTTTTTCTTTGTGACTATGGACATGATGGAGTAATTCTTTGGCAGCAGCTACCCCATCTAAGATGTATCTTCCTTTTAGAAAGGCACTTTAATGAGTATGTATTAATCTGCTGAGGATAGGAATAAGCCTATTAGCTAGAACTTTAGAGAAGATTTTAAAAATGCAATTTATTAGACTAATAGGTCTAAATTCAGTAATTCTAGCAGCTTCCTCTACTTTAGGGATTAAACAAAGATTGGCTCTATTTAAGAGATGTAGATTCAACCTTCCTGCATGAAAGTCACTAAAAAGACTGACTAGATTCTCCTTGACTATATCCCAGAAATGTTGATAAAATAACATTGGAATACCATCAGGTCCAGAGGCCTTATCAAGATGAAGTTGAAAAACTGCAGTTTTTATTTCTTCTAAATAAAAAGTTTTTAGCAGATTTTCATTTTCTAGATGAGTTAATTTGTCTCTATCTTTCCAGACACTATCGCAGTACTTTCTCCAGCAGAGATTATTTGTACCTAAAAGATTGTTGTAGAAGTCTAAAACATGAGAAGCAATGAGACTGGAATCCCTTGATTCTGCCCCATTTATAACTAAATGACTTATCAAATTTTTCTTTTTTCTAATAGAGGCAAATTTATGGAAAAATTTGGAGTTTGCATCTCCTTCTCTAAGCCAAGTAATTTTAGCCCTTTGTTTCCAATAAATTGTTTCATTGGAGTGCAGGGTAAAAAGTTCTTGCGTAGCTTGGATGAAACTATTAAGATCTTGTTCTTCTAGATCATTTGCTTCCAAAGTTAATTCAATTTTTTTAATTTTTCCTACTAAATCTGTTTTTTTATTTCTAACTTCTCTACCTAAATTTCTACTCCAACCTCTTAACTTGTTTTGGAGAATATGAACCTTTGTTTCCCAATTATAGGCTTTGTCCAGGCCCAAAGATATTTCTTCCCACCACCTTATCATTCTGTACTGTAAATCTTCCTGGTTTATCCACCATTTTTCAAATCTAAAAGGGGAAGTGCTAGTGCTTCTAGAAGCACCAGAGTCCAGAACTAGAGGTGTATGGTCGGAATATATTCTTGGTAGACTGAAAGAATATGTATCTCCAAAGGTTTCTAGCCAAGAGGAATTGACCAAGAATCTATCTAAACAAGCCATTTGTCTACAGTTACCTCCTCTGGCCCAAGAGATTTTCTATCTAAATATCTAAGATCAATTAAGTTAAACCTACTTATCCAGTTATTAAACATATTCATGCTTCTAGGGTGAAAGGAAACCCCTATTTTTCTAATCTATTCCTAATGGCATTGAAGTCTCCTCCAATTATCCAGGGGATTTTTAAGTTTCTGCCTATACCATTTAGCTTCTTCCAGAATTGAATTTTTTGAGAGTCAATTGTGGGACCATAAACAAAGGTAAAATAATATTCTTTAGAATCTACCCTATACTCTACTTTGGTTGTAATGGAGAATTTCTTAAGATGCCAAGAAACTAATTTGAACTTTGAATCTTCCACCCCCACTAGTATGCCACCAGAGGCTCCAGTGGAGGAAAGGAAGTTCCAATTATATCCTGCTGCTAAAGAGTTTAAAGTTCTATTTGTAAAAGAAGATTTTTTAGTTTCTTGGATGGAAATAATATCAGGTCTGACTAATCTAATATTATCTCTTAATTGAACTAATTTATTTTCACCTCTCATACCTCTTATATTCCATGAGAATGTCTTCATAAAGAAACAAGAATACCCCAAAACTAGAACTACTACTAAACAATAGAAGAAACTAAAGTAATTTTTTCATGCTCCTATTTATTTCTAGGAGCATATCAATTACTCTAGAAGGTTCAGAATTTCTAAGAATTTGAACTGTTTTTATTCTAATTTTCTAGGTTTCACCAAATGAAATCTCATAATCTTCAAGTAAATTGACTATTTGCATATCAGTTAATCTACTAAGATGGGATAATCCTGTCAAGAAAGGTAGGTCAGCTAAGTCCATCTCAGGATAACTCTCTGCAATTTTTTTTCTAAATTATTGAAGTTCTCTTTATCTATCCTATCTATAGAGAGAACAGTGTTAACTACCTTTGGAGAAACAGTATTCTGTGGTGACTCAAAAGTGATTAAAGAGTTCTCAGGATTCTCCTCCTGCTCAAGTACTTCAAATCTATTCCTAATTGGGATATTCCTACCCTCAAAGTAAAAAAGAGGATTATCTATTTTGCTAAGGAAACTATCCTCACTGATATCCTTCTCTAAAACTGAAATAATGTTGGCACAGCTGACAATATTATTCTCATAAGGACTATCAACTTGAGTCAAAGTTTCATCAGTAATGACAGTAAGAGTAGAATTTTGGTTAAAAAGAGTTACCTTTCGTGAGTTGGCCTGGCGCTTGTAGGATAATCTCTACATTGTCCCCCTGCTCTTTCTGTTATCACCACTTCATCTAGCTTGGTGTCTTTAGTAAAGAGGGTTCTGACAACTGGAGATTTGTTCCTGGCTTGCACCTTTTCCACATTCTCCAAGATTTCTTTTTCCACCTTCATCTTCTGCATTTTCAGAATTTGAGTCTTCATTGCTGCATTTCTGCTCTCTGCTTCTGCTAGTTTTTCTAGCAAAGCCTGTTTTTCTTTCTCCATAGCTGCAAAGAACATTTGCTCTGCTCTAGTAGGCTTGTTTACATTCACTGGCTCCTCTGCCTCCAATTCTATCTCCTCACCAGCAGGAGAGATTTCCATAGGGGATTGTTCCTGAGAGGGAGCCTCATTGATCACAGGGGTGGAGACTTGCTCTTGTTCCTCCCTAGAAGATCCAGTGATGATGATCCCCATATCCTGTCCCAGTCTTTTCTTTTCCATAGCTTTGTCCCAAAGCAGTGAAGAAGCATTTTTGTTGTTCTTTGGAGGAACATACTTCACCTTGGGGCGGCCGGTTGATCTAAAGGTAGGGATGGAGTTAATATTGTTTTTCCCTATCTCTTGAGTGCTTTGTCTTACCCCTGCACCTGAAGCACTCTTAGTAGTGAAGTCTGGTGGGTTTGAGGAGGTCCCCCCTAACCCAGGATTGGAAGATTTTGCACTAGCAGTTGAGGCTTTGGACATCATAGCAGGAATGGTGGGAGCTACATTGGTGCTAGTAGGAGCTTCCATGGCCAATAGAGTCCCTAACTACCCTCTCTTTGAGCCACTAGGTTGGACAAATTTTGTAGCCACACTTTTCTTTAGAGCTTGTTTCAGGACTCTGTCCTCCTCCTCCTCCTCCTTACCACTGTCAATCAGTTTACCTTTGCCTTTGCCAGTCCCATCTGTAGATTTGGTGACCTTAGCCTCAGCACTAGGTTCATTGATAGAAATTCTTTTCTCCAAGCTTCTTCTGGCTTGGGCTCTGGTCACTACACCAGGGCTTGGGTTGTTTTCATTCAAATTCAGAGGACTAGGGGTTGTTCTGGTCTTTCTCTTTTTCCCCCTTCTAGTCTTCTTCCCTCCATTATTCTCAGTCTGGGGGTTAATTACTAAAGAAGGTATGCTATTAACCCTAGCCTGTTTATGTAGTGTCCAAATCATTGCTGGTGTTCTTTTGATGTTTTCAGCAAATTCTGACCCAGCTTCATCCTCTTCTACCACAAAATTTATCTTTACAAGTTCTACCTCTCTATTCAGCCAGTAAATCTCATACCATGCAGCCTCTGGTATCAAGGCTCTTTCCCCTACATCGATCTGAGCTCTCAACCATCTCCCCTCTGGCCTGAGTTGGTTTGTCTCATCTAGTTGGTGCAATCTCCCAAAAGGTTTTACTATTTACATTACACCATTTCTGGTACACCATCCATAAGGAACATTACAGATTCTTACTGTGAAGCATCTTGGAGAATTTCTTGGATCTAAATCCTTTGCTTCAAGAAGAATTGGACAGAATTTAGATCTAGCATGTGGAAAGCGCAGTTCCAGATAGCCTTTGTGAAACATTGCTCGACTCCAATCCATGCTTGGGCCGATGATTTGGTACCTCTCCTCTTTAAACTTTATTACAGTAAACTGCTCTGGAGGAAGAAGCCTCTTCATCTCGCTCATCACGTCTGCCAGAGAAATGGAGGGGTCTGCTTGTATGACTACACATTTCGCCAATTGTTGTATTCTTTCAGTAACCTCCTTATCTTCTTTGATTTTGAAGATTTCTCTCTCCATTTGAGAATCAGAAGGGGAAGAAACTAGGGTTAGAGAAAGATTGCTAGGAAGGGGAGGAAGAGTTTGAGGCAAGAGTTGAGTTGCGGATGAAAGGACAAGGGAGTGAGAGGGGATGTGAAAAGAAATGGGAGATTTGATCGAAGTAGATGGAAGGTTGCGAACACACTCTCTAGTAGTGTGTCTAGTGCACTTGCATTCAAGCAGTACTTTGGATCTCTACAATTCTTTACCACATGATCTCTCGCCGTACATCTAAAGCACCTCCTGATCATCCGACACTTCCAAACTTTTGCTGGAATATCAAGATTTGTGTTATTTCTAACTTTCCCATTCCACAAGCCACCAACCTTTCTGCTTTGACTTGACCTGACCGCCTGTGGACCAGAGATAACCGCCTGCACGAAGTTTGTTTGAGAACGGTTTAGCGGCTCAACAGAAGTCGGTTGGGAGCCGTAACGGTTTATGAGAAATCTAGCCTTAGAGCCTAACTCGGAGCCACCTGATGGAATGGGCCACTCGGCGAGGTTGGCCAACTCCGATCTTGGAGCAATCTTAGAGCACATTCTTGTTGCTAGTACTAGATTCAATTTTTTAAGCTTATATATTCAGTAGCCGTGTTCTTGTAATATCTATCTACAATGTGGTTCTGCTTTGTGCATGTGAGCAATTCAATATTCATCCAAACGGATCTCGTCTTTCGCTTTTTGGTTCGCCGTATTAGCATTTGCTCAGTTGTTTGTGTTTAATCCGTGGACCATTAGTTTCAACCCTGGTGGTGGTCTGGCGGATGTCATCTGGCCAATTCGATTCGTTTCATGCATAATGCATTGTTACACTTGTAGAGGCCCAGAATCCTGTAATGCCAGTAATGGTGATCAACTGATGGTATTAGATGCAGTAGTTGCCTGTGCTGGGAAAGTTCAAACTACACTTACTTTTTCAATTGCCGTCATCCAAATTGCAAAATGTAAACCGAAAAAGTTCACTTCCTGACTCAAACTTACTGGGCCTTGCCGAAGAACTTGACTAAAATTTAGCTCCAACTAATTTTGGGCCTCAGGAGATGTAATTTTATCAACACACAATGTTTCGCTTTTCAAGATACTGATGATTGATGAAGCGGTAATATGAGGATTTCAGAATAGTTATTTCTCACCCTTTATTTTTTTAAAAAAAGAAAAGAAATACATGGACTGAACATTGGTATTGCCTTGTTGGTATTATTCTATGCAATGCAAGAAGCATAGACAATTTGCAATAACAAAATTTTAAGATCAACGAAACCTGAGCTTGACCTTTATTTTTCTTCAAAAAATAAAAAAAGGAAAAAGATTAGCTAAATCTGAATATCCTACAATAAGCCAGCCATATATAAATATATTCCTTCCATCTAAAAGAACAAAACTATAGTTGACAACCCCCCCCCCCACCCAACAAACACCACCATATACACAAATAAAAAAAAAATGAATGATAATTTGCTCAAATCAAGTGAGAACAATGCTTTGTTATTAACATTCTTTTTAGTATTCCATCTTTGTAAGTCAACTTTTATATCTTGTCAGCAAGTTGTCTTCCCGCAATGTTAAATTTCTTGTTTGGCCCTGAGCGGATGATAATAAGTACATGATTTTTGTCCTCATCTGTACCTAATTTTCATCTCTGCAATAATTGTTAAAGAAAGCATTGTTTATATCTGTCAAACTTTATTTCTATAATATGGAAGCCAGCTTGTCCATGTCAACTTAAATGGTTTGGATGTTAAATCATTCTCCTCTGTAATATTTTTGTAGCTTATGTAGTTATATATATAGTCACATGCTTCACGCATTGTTTTTCAACATTTTAAATAGCCGCCCATTTAATTGTTTTCAGATTGAAATGTGTATGCTTGCTTCCTAATTGAATCGTGCAACTAGATGTCGTGTACCGATAGATTGTTGCAGCTGCTTGAGCTGGTACATGATTGAATTGTGCTAACAGCTGGTAAATGCATATATGCATGCTATATGGATATGGTAGGCCTTAAAACGGTTTTATAGCTCTTCAAGCTTTTATGCTTTGTTGTGGCCTAACTAAAAGTAGTGAGTCTATAGCAGTAGCGCGCATGATTTCGTTTAGTGTATATACATGAAAATACCCTGCAGAAAGTTGATATAAAATATTTTTGTGCATGGAAGTGGAACATTTTGTAGACTAAACACTGTGCAAGCATTCCAACTATCCAGTGAAATAATGAGAGAACTGTAAATAAAAAAAAATATCAGATGAAACAAAAATTAAAAGGGTCGCTCAATTTGAGCTGATTCTTTTCATCCCAGATACTGGCCTGAAATTGAAACTATCTTGGATTGTATTCATTGAATCCATTCAGCTTATTTGTCAGGTTAGGCTTTCTGGCCACTATCTTACTGGGCCTTGCCTTATAAGTGTTGACTTAGTTACCACTAGTTCGGCCTCAAGAGCAGTATAAGAAAATGCAGAAATAGCTGCCATCGGCAAATTTGCCATTGCGTGCCATCGCTGAACGGAGGTGCGCATGAGCCTCACGTGACTAGTAGGTGTCTGTTATAAATGTTCAGTTTAATAATCAAATGTGTTCAGTTAAATGTATCGACTGATGATTTTATTACATACCATCGCGAGTCAAGTCTTGGAGAGCGACACACTAGGGCCAGAGTCAGAAAATTTTTTAATTGAACCAGAACCCTTTTTAATTTTTTCATGTATTTTTTGTCCGGTTCATGACCTCTTTGCTTGCCATCGCACTTATTAAAAAAACTGAAAATTAATACTTAATAAAATGAACAATTATATATAATAAACCAAACATTTGTTATTACTAAATTGAACATTTGTATTTATGAAACTAAACATTTATACTTAATAAAATGAACATTTTTGCTTATAACATTTATATTTTTATTGAAATTAACTGAACATTTATGCTCAATTAACAAAATATTTGTACTTACCCAACTGAACATTTGTACTTACTAAACTAAACATTTATACTTAATAAAATGAACAACTTTTCTTATAACACTTATATTTTTTTTGCAACTAACTGAACATTTGTATTCAAATAATGGAACATTTGTACTTATCCAGCTGAACATTTAGATAAGAAATAAGTGCGTCGAGTGAGGGAACCATCAAGCGCTAGCTGAGGGGAGTGCCTCAAGGATGGCGCGCGATGGTAAATCCATCGATGACGTTAATCAATTTCCAAGAAAATGTACCAAGAGAAAGACATGATCATACTTGTTTCTCTCTTTTTTCATAATATTAGTGAGTAGTGACCAATAAGGATATGTGAACATATTATTGATGAAACTATTTTTCAATGGATGATCTTAGACTAAGCATTTATATCGTCATCTCTGTACCATTCCCCGTATACCAGCTTTTACTGGCATATAGCCCTGTTACTAATCCGAGGGGACCACTTAGACAATGCTTTGAGATGATCCGCTATATCTTTAAATCCTACAATATAACTACCTGTTCAAAGTCCAAATTTTGAACCAAATAAGTACACCATCACTTTCTTCCAAATAAGCAAAGATGTTTTAAAAATGATATTTAGGTGAGCGGATGAGGATGAATACCTGAATTTTGTCTCTATATGGACGTAATCTCTCCAATAATTGGTTATACAAACTTCACAAGTTTAATTAAACAAATGGATTATTTAAATTAATTAGTCAATCTTTAGTTATATTAGCCAGCTTGTTTCCAGGTCTACTTAAGTGGTTTGGTAGTTATGTCATTCTTCCCAGCAATACTTTATAGTTTATCTAGTTATACAAATTCATATGCTACACGCTTTGTTGATTCAGTATTTCAAATAGCCGCCTATTTTAATGTTTTTAAATATTGAAAAGTGTGATTGTGCAAAAGTTTTTTATGCCAGTTAATTAGAAACGTACAACTAGCTGACATGTACCAGTCGATAGGTTGCAGCTCCTTGGACTGGTACATGGTAGGCCTGTAACATAATCCGCATATGCATGTTAGGCCTTGCATCCCTATATAACGGTTTCATAACTCTTATGACATTAAGTTCAACATCTATATACCTAGGTTGTTATCTCTTTTCCTCCTATACTATGTTACCTACCTAAAAGTAACCAATATGTACCAGTGCAGCACATGACTGGTACTGTATTGGTGTTTGGTACCATATATAGTTCTTTAGGTTCTATTTATATATTACAGCCTTTTTGTAGTCAACATAAAAATACCCAACAGAAAGTTGATGCATACACATCTTATTTGATGTGCATGGAACATTTTGTGGAGTAAATAACCCTGCAACCATTCCAACTACCTTTGATTGGTTCAGTGCAATAATGGGAGCACAAAAATTAAAAAAGAAGTTATGAAATGAAACAAAAAAACTACTGCGCAGGTCAGAGATTCTGAATACAGCATGTTCCATTTTTACTTGGTCAAATGCAAAGTTCAAAACGAGTTTCAGTGCTAGCGCAAGCTACAGTCTTCTGACCTTCTCTGCAATTTTACGCAGCATAAGGTCTCAGAAATGCACCAATCCCACTTCTGCCATGACTGCTCTAAAATTAACTCTCTTACAATGCATATGTGCCTCTACTGTGCATGATTGTTGGTATTTAATGAGCGAGGGGCACATTTAATGATGACCAAGAGTACCAATATGATCCTCCGGTTTTATCTTCTCTTGCACCCAATCCTATTCATTGTTTATTTGATGGATTTGGTAGTAAACAGTAAGAACACTTGTCTAACTCATGTGCATTATTCTTATCATTTGTTTAGCTGTTACATATTCCACCATCTGTTAATCAATAGGAACCTATATCACCTTCTTCCTTATCCATTCCCCTTTAATTTTTGGGGTAATACATAGGGGCCCTTTGTATTAATTTTATTTCACCTTTAGCATTGGATAAGGCTCTCCAATTAATTTACAGTCATTCAAGATCCAAATTTTATCAATCACACCCTCATAGTTTACAATTTTGATCATCTCAGTTAGAACAATGCATTTTATTTTGTATTATGTGCACAAAAACATATTATGATGGATGAGTTTATTTTGTATATATGTAGATTGAGGGTGAAATATATACATTGGCACGATTTTTTATGTCAAAAAATGTAAACTACTAAAAATATACATATTATACAGGAACATTTTATTGGCTTGATCACTAATCTGTCTAATCACTTACTTTTTTTAAATCTTTTATTATTTGATCGAAATGTATATTAAGGTCTTCCTAGACTTAGGCTTTAAACTTTGAAATGTTGATAGAGAAGGGGAAAATTTTAATCTTGTTTCGCTTAGTTTCGGGTGTGACTTTGTACATTCGGCGAACCTCTTTTCTGTTTCTGTCTTTTGAACGTTGAGGATTCTCGTGAAATAAAAAGTTACTTGTCACCAATCATAATTAGTTTTTTTCTAGCACATTGGTATTCTAAACAAATAAAGCTAATGATTTGTAAGTCATAAATGTTGATTTTCTAGTGAGGAATGTCTCCATATAAATTTTTTCTATTTTTTTTCTTAAGTTAGCATGAAGTTTGAGCTAATTAAGAGTCCACAAATGGACCAGTGAAATTTACTCTTGATAGAATAATTTTATTCATAATTCCTTGAATATATCGCTTTGAAATAAAAGTAATATTTTAATATCTATAATTTGCTTTTAAAATGTCCCGTCCAAAATAGATTGAATAGAACCTGAAAATTTTAAAACAATCAGAAATTTATGTCATCTTCAACTCATATATAGTGGCATTGATCATCGAATGATGTTTCTAAGTAACTTTTTCTAATCGCAATCAATGAAATATCTACTCCTATTTTCGGATATATCTTTTGATTTTTATAATCAACGGTTACTATGTTTTTTTTCCTTCTATTTCCAACCATTGACAACAGAAAAAATAAAATAAAGCCAAGCAATAAAATATATTGAGTTAATAAATAAACGAGTAGTGTTCCGCTACCACAGTTTTTTGATCCACAAGTTGCCACAACTTAATATTTTATCAATATTTAAAAATTAAAAAAATTCAAACGCAGAATCTAAACCGTTGATCTTGTTCAATTTAACGAGCGATGCGTTTCTATATGAGTTTTATAACATTTGAAGTCGCTTTGATAATCGATCAATTGACTAAATAATGAACATATTAGAATTAATCTGTCATATTTAACTAGATTTGTTCATTTGTTAATCACTTGATCGAGTATCAAACTGACTCAAAATTTTATAAAACTTATATAAAAATACATCGCTCGTTAAATTGAACAAGATCAACGGTTTGAATTTTAAAATTTTTAAATGTTGATAAACTATAAAATTGTGATAATTTGTGGCGTCAAAAAACTATGGCAGCGGAATGCTTCTCTAATTAAACTAGGGAATTATTCAATTTACTTTATATACAATTGTATTTTTAAGTTGCTCCCAATATTTCGGTATTGAAATGCAAATAGACTGTCCACCTAACCCGACAAAACGGCACTAAACAAGGGTTCGAGCACACAAATCAAGGCATGGAAGAGAAGGGTTGCCATACGAAACCATAAAGATGTAATTAAAGTATTTGCTAGGAAAGCCAACTATGCTAAAGTGACAAGTATGCAAGGGGTATGCGCATACCTTACAGTTTTCTTTTAATTGTATTTAAGCAATGCTACGAGCCTACCCAATTTTCAACTTCAAATACTACAGATCACTGATTTATATTGGTTACAATTTCTACTAATGTATGTTAAGTCAATATAGTGTCAGTTTGACCTAATTTAAATTAAACTATAAATGTATTAAAACGTAAGCTATCGTTTTCATTTTTATGTGTAGATATGCTACTTAAATTTAAATATAGACAACTTGGCGTAGTTTTTTTTTTTATGAATCGGCCCATGGGCTTTTTATTGAAATAAAATAGAGTATTACATATTACAAGTCTATGGCTTAATAAACAGCCGGTACACACATTAGCTAACCTAAAATAAAAGAAAATAAAAATAAAGCAAAAGTCAAGGCTAATTTGAAATTGTCGCTCAGATCCATCACATGATTTGTTTCTTTCTTCACATAAATTTCCATTCTCCTTATCTTTCTTCTTCTGATTTCATATGCCATTTTTTGGCGTAGTTATTAGGAGTACTTGTGACTTCTATTAGAATTTAACTAAGTAATTAAATGATTGCAAAACTTTACCAACCAATAGACAATATAAAAAAAAAGTTAGAGAGTCCACTTATTTCAATTAAAATTATATCGATCATCAAAATTTCATACTGTAACAAATATCACGACAGGATGGTCTGACTTAATTCATATTCACGAGATCACATTATTATGAGATTCAATGCAATGTAACGATATGCAAGTTTTACTAAGTGGGTTTTTTTCCCTTTATTAAACCTTTTCTTAATATATAAATTGGATGATTTTGATATCTAATTAATATTCTTATGTACGTCCTTCCTGTAATTTAACAATTTAAAAATGAATGAATAACTAAAATTATTTCCTCCAACGAATAATGAGGTTATAAAAATGCGTGCATTGACTCTAATTAAATAAGATAGAACGCTCCTAGATCACTCTACAGGCATGCATTGTATTAATTTCAGATGCTGCACTTATCGACGGGGCTTAGAATTCTTCGGTTGTAATTTTTTCAATAAAAACTATCATGAGTGAACATCGCGCATGTCTGGGGTGCAAATTGGGGATTCCCAAACATTTTCATTTTTAACTGCTGGCCTCAAGAACAAAATAGAAAATTAGAAAGTCTTTTAGGAGCTGGAGTTACAGAGCATGCTCGTTTCTGTGGGGTGTTTCTTTTGCTACTTAGTTATTGGGGTTTTGTGTCAAGTGTAACATATTATCTACTATTATTTACTACATTTGTAATTTACCCCTCAGATTTTCATATGTTTGCAGCTTCCACGTGTCATACAGTCTTTTTTCGTTTGGGTTTGTAATATAAATCAGGACAAAGGGTGCTTTTAGTTTAGTTACATGAACATAAACTAGGTTGAATTCGGAGAATGGGGAGTATTATTTCCAGAATCTGGAATTATAAAGAGAATATTTATGGTTTATATTAATGTATCGGAGTTTCGGTGTATACTGATTTAATTTTTTAGATCTGTTTCAAGATGACCGATCTAAACCGTCCAATATAATCTCCATATTTAAATCTCCTTTCAAATCAAATTTTATTTCTTTTAAATAATATTTAATTTTTTGAAATTTTATAAAATCATTAATTTAATTTATTTCGAACCTTAAAAAAAAGCAGTTTTTAAAAATCCTAAAAAAATATTTAGAAAATTAAAAAAATGTAAAATTTGGTTAGCTAATAAGAGGATCATATTGGACGATTTGAATCAGTCATTTTGAAATAAATTCAAAAACTTGGATCAGTATACACCGAAACTCTGATATATATTAATATCCACCATAGATATTCTCACTTATAAATCTCAATTGAATGTATAACGAAAAAAATTGAACTAAGACATAATTTTATAGAAGAACAACTACATTTCATATATTTCTTAAAAACGACAAAATAACGAAAACAATGAGACCAACAATATTGTTATCTTTTTTGAAAGCCTATTAATTTCAAAAACGAAGTTCCATTATGCTATTCTAAATTATCAAAACATATAAAAAATTAATAATCAATATCTAGTGGAAAATTGGGTGTTGTGACTTACGATCCGTGAGATTTTGTTAAATACCACTGTAGCACTTAAAAATGTGTTTCTTGTACCAAATACCGGTTGTATATGGGCTGTAGGTTGGAAAAACGAATAGTTTAAATTACTCACCAATAATTTGAGGAGGCCATTAAGAAGAAAGGCTCCGTTTGGATGGCTTCTTCCGGAATAAGGAATAAGGAATAACCACTTTTTACCAATAAATTTATTTCTAACCATCCAAACTCTTCACAAAAGTTACACACTTCCCAATAAATTTACCCATTCCCAATAAATTTCTTCCCTTCTTTCTTCTTCCTACCTTATTCTCAACGCATCCAAACCGAGCCAAAATTGGTAAACTACTAAGGATTTGGGGGAGTAGCTAGAATGCACAAAATTTGCATCTCAAGTTCTCAACAATTGGATTTGTTGGTCGGACGGCTGTCGGATTTCCCCAATTTAAGTTGTAAAAGACTCGTTCCACCAAAAAATTGTGGACCAACAATTGTAAGTACCAAATTGTTAAGATTGGCAAACATCAGGGCCCGGTTGGATTTGGGGAAGTATCAATTAGGTTTCGGTCTTATTAATTTTCAAATCAATTTTGGTTTTTGTTTGCTTCAGATAAGATTGTTTCTGTTGTGGTCGGTCATGATCAGGTTTTGGATTAAATGTTTTTTCGGTCATTGTATATTTAAGATATATCTTGTAAGGCACCCCTTTTTGAATGTATGTCACACAAAATTGAGAGAACTGCTTCTAAAACGGAATAAAATTCATGTATGCATTGAATGAAATCTACATCGTCCATTTTACATTCTACCGTTCAGATCGATTCTCACCTTATAAATCGTGGGATTTTTTTTAAAATTCTGCAATGAGGGTTTTAAATATTTAAATAAAAATTTTAAGAATAATATGCTGAAAAATGTACTATTAAATGTCTACAATTAATTGAACAAAAATTCAATAAAATAAATTAAATAAATGTGAGATAAGTCTGGATATTAATCATGTATTCATCTTCAAAGTTCGCACTTCGAGCAAATGTCGATAATTTTGAAATATTTAGCAATTTATTCAGACAAAAAACATATATAATTATACTGATCCAATAATATAAATTTAAATGTTCTATGACATTTTAATATATACATCTAGGGCTGTACAAAAAGGAAAAGAAACCCTTCCGACCCGACCCGACCCGTAAAAAATACGGGTTCGAATATTTATTGGGTTGGGTCGTGTTCTAATTTTATTAACCTAGTCGAATATTTTTAGAAATGCTAACCCCGGTTTTACCCGGCTTAATTAGTTAATTAAATCAAACCTTATCTTGGTTACTCCCGAGTCCCGACAATATCGATTCATCCCATTCACTCTCGTTAGTATGCGCGACAGCCTTAAGAACCTTTTTATATCATTTATCATTTTTATATGTATGTTCAGTGCAGCTTGATAATTGTTCTATCCTGATTCTAAATCATATTTATATGCCAATTTAACAGTAAAAGAAACATAGTCAATACATTGGTGCCAATTAATTTTAATTCACATTAGCCTTGAATGGGCAAAGGTAAACATATGATTTGGTCGATAGGAGACACATGGCATGAAAGATTTGGGACTCCTTTTATACAAGTCTTACTTTAATGGCATTAACCTTAATATGTTCCAAACAGAGTACATGTGTGTTTAGTTATGATGCCATTCTAAGTACATGCTGAAATTAATTTGATGAAATTTGAGAACAAACAAATTATTTTTTTACCAATCAAATAGATACAAATTAGAAACATTCAAATAATAAACAGTAATAGGTAAATACTGTCCTCCCTTGTTAGATTTAGAATAATATAAACATAGAAGTGCACATTGATGTAAATATTATAATTCACTAACATAGTGGTGCATCTTTATTGCTGGTAAAATAAGTTAAAATCAAGACTGGGGTCTTTGAAAATTTTAAGAGTTAAATTTCTAATTTATTATTATGAATTTATTGTTATATCTTCTAGATTTGTACTATCAATGTTATTTGAACTCAAAGTGCCATATCTCTGCCGCTGCTTCTTGTTTCATGGATATTATTTGTCTATAATGTTATGTGCTAAGTCATTTTTTATTTCAATTATCTCTCCGAGTGTTTTCTCTTTGCGTTCGTTTGAGTCACTTCCTTCGATCGTGTCTCTTCTTCTCTCTTCGCCCGTGCATTCCTCTCTCTTCAGCAATTCTATCAATCTGATCATTTTTATTTTTGTACAATTGAAATTACAACTCATTTGACCCATATAATCCGTAATAACCTGTATGTAAAAAATCATTTGAGTTGGATCGAGTTACAAATGAATCGGTTAAAATTTGTTTTCAACCCGCTATAACTGTATTGGGTTAACATTTTATTAAAAGTCTTGACCTGTCCGTTTGTACAGTCCTATATACATCTCTCTACTTGTTATTTTATTTTTCGTTTATAATAAAAACTATTAGACATTATCTCCTAAGATAGATGCTTAACCTCAACTAGCAAGTATGTATGTGCATTTAAACAGGTATGTGTAGTCTTTACTAATACACATGTTGTGATAACGCTTAACGGGTTGGTATATTCCTTTCGTTGCTTTTTATATTTTGCAATAGAAATCACATGGTTCCGAACATAGACAAGTCAACTCAATTGCATGATTCGGATCATTTGTGAAGTCAGCAATGCCACTGCCAATTTTTTTTTTTTTATTCTACAAAATTATAGAGTATGATTACTTTATGGATATGCGGACTGACCCACCACACAGTTTTCTTCAAACAAGCACCATCAAAATATGTTAGAAGTTTGTTGACGTCATAGCCTACCGTCTCATTTTATTTTGTTCTTCAATGCCAATTTCCATGCAGCAAATCGTGTAAACTGTAAGATTTCATTCTTCTATAGTTCTGTTATGTGTTTTTGGCTTGCAAGTTGCTAGTCGCCTGTGCAGAATAATGATTTTAATTGGGAAATTTTTATTGTTGATGAGCTTTTCAAGATCCATTCAGACACTAATAAACCATAGTCGTTTATCATTCTGAATGAATGATCAAAATTTCAACACATAAGACATAAATTTTTTTTTAAAGATAAATTGGGGTCAAGTCTCCCAACTTATTTTTATATTAATATTAAATTATTAAATGTCTGTAAAGACTCTCCAGCCGGATTTCGAACCTGCGATCTCTCACTTGAGATGCATTACTCTTTGCCACTAGACCAAGAACGGGTTTCGAACAGATATGACAGAATTTGTCTTATCGTGCTAAATATTTGGAAATATCTAGAAAAATAGCTTGTACATGTTTATTTATTTTTTTATTGTATGATGACTCATTTTTCTCTTTTACGGGGGAAAAAGCACACACACATAAACAGAAACCGTTTGCGTGTTAACCGTGCATCCTTGTAGTTATAGCTTGCCATTCCTTAGCTTAAAATCTGAGAAATAAGAGATAAAATGGGATTTTATGAGCAAGTTGTATTAAAGTCAATATACCTAGCCTAAATAAACCCATTAATTGATCTATAGTTGACCTGATCATTCTGGAATAATTCCAGCTCGTTCATGGAGGATTACGAAAAATTCTGGTTTGATCTCATCACATGATCAATCTAATTAATAAGCTACACTTTTTTAGCATATATATTAAAGGTAATTAACTACCATATACGCAGCTAACTAGCTACAGTTGACATATTTTTGCATATGGGAGTTGTACTTATATGCCACTTGTACCGGTACCCGTTGCAATTAGAAAATATTTAACGAGGATCCTGTACTTCATACGTATTTGGATTGGTCATGCAGTTGTTTACACATGATTTCTTGCACATAATTGTTTAGTTCAGTAGTTTTTATTTTAAGCGACAAATGGCTTTGGAAATAAGAACGTGCCAAACTGTTTTGAGCTGGGTAGAAGAAATAGTGGAAATCTTCTAATGTGCTAGAATACTGGAGACGTCCCTCTCATGAGAGAGAGGCTATTGTGAAAATGTTTACACTTCGGCCCAATTGCAAACAAATGAAATATATTTTTTTGTTTGATTTTAAGCAGGAGATGTTTAATTAACGAAATATTTGTATTTGTTAAATGAAAGGAACGAAAATACTTCATTATTTTTTTACAGGACTGGTGATAGAGTTTGAAGTTTCAATTTAAACTAATTTAAGATTCTTTATTTTGAAAAGAATGGTGGCCTACTATGTGAACCATTTTAATACCGAAATATAATATTACAATTTTTTTATAAACACTTTCTAAGCGTACAAAAAATCTACGCATTTCACCTTTATTAATAGATATCAAGTGTTTATAAAAAATCTTCCGAATGGATAATTTTTATGTTAAATTTTGTGCCCTTGATTCAAAAAAGAAAATAAAATGCCGTGGTTTATTTTATTGTATTTGTGTGACAATGAAAATTTTGTAAGCATTAATTTTTTGGGAGGGTTGGCAAAGTTCCAGAGCGACAAATTTTATTAATAAAAATATTTACATGAACAAAATAAAAAGTAAAGAAAATAAAAATAAGAACTAGAACCTATAGAGCACCAAACTAACTAAGGGGGCGTTTGTTTGTGTAGTAAGGAGTTGCATAACTTAAGGATGTCTAAGTGTTTATGTAGTGTTATGTAATAGATGTTTGGTTGTGTAGTAAGGATGACTAACTTAATGCATGCATATATTCATGTCAAGAAACTAAAATGCCCTTAAATTTGAATTAGTATTATGTATTATATGTTGTGACCTAATTATTATTAATTATTAATTATTATAAAAATTAATTATTAATGATGATAATAAATCATTTTTACTATTATGAAATATTAATAATTACTTTTAATTAAATATTATAAATAGTATTATTTATTTTATAATAAAAATTATTATTGATTAATTATCTTCAATTAATTATTATTCTTAAATCATTATTATTAATAATTAATATTACTTGTTAAATATTATTAATTATAATAATTAATCTTTGTTATTAATTATGATTTTTTAATAATTATTGTTACTTATTAAGTTATTATTTATTAATTAATATTAATTATTTTTTATTTTTATTTATTATAAAAATTAATTATTAATGATAATAAGAAATCATTTTATTATTATGAAATATTATTAATTATGTTTAATTAAATAATATAAATATTATTAATTATTTAATAATAAATCAATATTGTTTATTAATTATTATTATTACTTGTTATATATTATTATTTATTAATTATAATAATTAATATTTATTACTAATTATGATTTTTTAATAGTTATTGTTACTTATTAAATATTATTATTTATTAATTATTATTAATTATTATAGATTATTAAATATTATTATTAATTATTTCTAAAGGGTATTGTTGGAAAAAAAATTAAAGGGGATCGGTGCATAACTTATGCAACCTATTTAGGTTGCATAACTTATGTACCCTTAAGGCATCTTATGTAAGAGGTGTTTGGTGACTTAAGGATACATAACTTAAGTTATGCACCCTTTAAGTCACAAACAAACACCCCCTAAAGAAATAAAAATCTCTCAAAGATTCCTCTAGGCATGCTTTTTCCAAAGTTCAACGCATGCATAAATTTTTTTGAGTAAAAGATCCCGTGGAGTGCTACAGTTGAAGTAGATACATATATTTCACGCTTTCCAAATATTTCAAATCATGGCAGCCCAAACGGTGTCCCACAGTTGTATCCCAGGATGTCTGTGAGAGAGTCAAAAATCTCCAATTTCAAGAGTGAGATTGAATAAAGAAACGTTGAATCAAATTTGCACTAAAAACCACATAGATGTCGCGTACTAACAGTATAAGAAAAGGTGATCAGTAGATTCCATTGAACTACTGTTACAGCAGGGACAAGAGGCAACGTTTGGACTAATTAAATCGAAAGACAATCGTATTAGTGATTTCCGTAGTACCATACATGAATCCATATTAGTGATTTCTGTAGTATCATAAAGCAATCGTACTGTGGAAGACCAAATTGAATCTATTCATGCTTGAGTTTTCAGAAACATTTCAATAATAAGACTTGATTTTGTCGTTTTAGATCAAGAATCTCTAAACTGATGTTTGCCTTGGAGAGGTAATATTTGGACTAAATAACTAAGCAATGACCTCCTAGACATTTGTCTTTTTCTTTATAAAAGAACCTCCTTTTAATACCTTCTAAGTATCTTAATAGCCATGGAGGTAACTTTAACACTCGCATGAAGTGCAAAGGTAAGGTTGTGAGGACCAATTTGACAAGAGTGAATCGTCCACCTATTGAAAGAAACCTGACCTTCCAACAATCTAGTTTATGTTGAAAATTAAGCAAAGATTAGAGGCTGGAAGTGAATCTTTCTAGGTTGTCGAATAGATAAAGGCAATCCTAGATAAGTGATTGGAAGTTACTTTGATTGACATCTAAGGATAGAGGCAGTGAGGGGGATGACAGATTTATTGATGGAAATGAGAACGAAAGACAATTTGCATCGTTGACTCGTAAACTAGATAACTTAACAAAATTAGAGAGAATCTCAGATATCACAAGTAGTGATTGTGGATTAGCCTCCATTAGAATGATAGTGCCATCAGCGTATTGCAATGCATGGAGCAAAATTATAATAGGACCATAAATGAGTGATGAAGTATTATTGAAGAAGGATTGTAGAGCGTCAGTAACGAGAATAAAAAAGAGAGGTGACAAAGGATCATCTTGTCGTAGACCTCTTTTGTGCATGAAGAAGGAAGAGAAATCACCATCAGCTTGAACGGTGGAAGAAGAAGATTGGAGTATATGCAGTGTCCAGGCAATCCAAGAAGGAAGAAAACCTCTCGCAATCAGTACATTTGTCCGAAAGGTTCAAGACATAGTGTCAAAAGTTTTGGCAAAATTAAATCTTGTAAATGATGGCTGGTAATTTATTCGTGTGTTTGAAATAAATAAATTTTCTAATTACCATGTAAGATTCCATAATGAACTAATCCTTTGTGAATGCCGTATGTAGTGGGCTTACAAGATCCTTCATAAAAGGCAGGATTCGGCTAAGCCAAAACCTTAGTGATAATTTTGACAAAAAAAATTGATGACACTTATGAGTCAATAAAAATCTTAGTATAGGATTTTTTTTTGGGGGGACTAAGGAAATGTTCGCCTTATTTAGGTCGAATGAGCTAAGTGTGCCAACCTGAAAAGCAACAATGACATGCATAACATCCGATTTGATAATGTTCCAAAATTTCTTAAAAAATACAGTAAAAAACCATCAAGACTTGAGGCTTTTCCAGAAAATTTTGAGCATTATTTGTATACTATTTATGGATTTAAGATATATGTGCTATTGATCTTTGGGGCCGTTTGGATCGCTTAGGAATTTAGAGAATTTGGGGAAGTTGCAATTTCTAGGAATAAATTTATTGGGAAGTGTGTAATTTTGTGAAGTGTTTGGATTGTTTATAATAAATTTATGGTAAGAAGATGAAATTCCCCAAATTCTTTGGGAATCCAAACAGTTTTAGTACTGGAGGAAATCTGACAGCAAGACCAAAACAAATTGCGCTGTTTCTCCAAGGAATAAGTGCATAGGTAGCTTTGTTATCACACTAATTAACGACCTTAAACCAATGTTTTAAATACCGTACCGGAGGTCGAACCGGCCGAGTTACTGGTACGAGGTTTATCGGTTTTACCGGTTAAACCGGTTCGAAAAACCGGATGAAGTTATATAATTATTTAAATATATAAAAAAGTAATTAATAAAACATTTAGAAAAAAGTATATAAATATATATGAATTTTAAATCCTGAAACATGTTGATTCATTCGTTGAAGATACGAAAAATGATTAAATGCCAATTTATTTATTACTTTCAATTCAAAATGGAATGAATTAAATGCCCCCACCGCTTGTTTCCCAACGAATTCCTAGACACCTGTCCTAGAATTAAAAAAATCTTATCTTCTCCATTTGTCAATACATTTGAAGTTCATTTTTGTGCAGCCCATCAACTAATAATGTTATCACTTGAAGAAATGGACATATTCTTTTAATAAAATAAATGGAGATACTTGAGAAATAAAGTATGCTTGTCGTTTTTGTCGTTTCCCTTCACGTGGCCTGTGGCTGTGAGCACGTGAGGTTCGTTTCGGTTTTCGAATGGATTGAACGCTTGAAGCCATCAAAACTCAAAAACCGGCCGGTCCGATACGCATACTTACCCGGTTTTACCGTTTTTCGCTCGGTTTTTTCGGTTCTTCAACTTTCCGGTTTTCAGACTTAACCCTACCAGTCCATGGTCCGGTTCCCGGTTTACCCGGTTGAACCGGCCGGTCCGGTAGGGTATTTTAATCATTGCCTTAAACTAGTTTAGGACGACCTTCTAATTAATTGATATTCTACCTACAATTAATACACAGCTCATTATAAATCACGGCTCAAAATTCGGTGGCATTTAATTCTGTCGCATATCAACATATGCTTCCGGATAAGCAACTTAATTATTTGATCAGCATTAATTGGTTATTATTTGATCAACGTTAGTTGTCCACTCCAAATTTACTTTTAATTTGGACCTATCATTGGCAAGTTCATGGAACTTTTTGGAAGAGCCAATTGTACATAATTCATAAATTTGCAGTTCATGATTTTTCATTTTGGTCCTCACTACTGAAATTTAGTACTTGTGAATTATTTTCATAAGGACCAACATTTTTTTCTTAAAAAAGAAAGTGGAGTCTAGCCCCTATCTTTCGAAAAGACCAAAACATTATCTACAGTACTGCATTAACTTTTTGCAGCGATCCCAGTATAAAGGTTTTGTTTACTTTTCATATATAGATCATGCAGGATCATATATGGTTGCAAATTATGATTATAAGAGTTAAAAAATATTAAATTTTAGGGTTCAGAAGATAAAATACCCTATTGTTTGGATGGGTAAGGATTAAGGAATAAACAAGAATAGCGAATTCCGGGGGAAAATTTATTCCTAACCATCCAAACTCTTCACAAAATTACACACTTTTCAATATTTTTCGTCTAAAAATAGACTATTTCTCTTATTCCTAAACGATCCAAACGGCCCCCTACATATTAGAACAGGTTGTTATTTAACCGGAAAATAAAATGCAAGTTGCCATAGTTAGTATCGTGCCTTTTCCATTTTTAATCAATCAAGTCCTATAAGCTATAACTGCTGTTAAAAATCTGATAACACAATTACTTATGTTTGACCGACGAGCGGAAAGAAAATACAAAAGTAATATAGCTGCATGGACCAGCTACAAATTTTCTATTTTAAGGAATTGTCATTAAAGGCAAATGTACAAATTCTCTGTAACAACAGTGAGATTGGAATCTGGCATGATAGCACCAGGCATAGAAATCATATCAAATCAAGTTAAAATATTTTGAAATTAAAAAAAAATTAGAAAGAACAAAGAGAGAGATCAAATGGAGATATGACAAATAGTGCTGCCTCTGCAATTAAGACAGCAGCCTCTCTTCTTGCCTCCTACCTTCCCTCCTTTGAGGCAACATTTCCCTTATTTTTATCTTGATTTCATTTTTCAAAACTTCAAAATCCTAAAAACCTTGTCTGGTTCTTGAGCAATCTCAGGCACTATTTCTCAGCTTATTGGCAATGAAGCTTCCTACAATTAATGTCGCGTTGCTTCTCAAATATCAACCATAGTAGTTATCGGCATCTTTTTTTCTTGTCCCAACTTCATTTTACATAGTACTCCTGGTCTAGAAAATTTTCTGAAATTATACCTGGAAGCTATGATTTTATACCACATTGTTTTATGAGGAACATGATCATTACATGAGATAAATGTACAGTTGTAGTTAGTAGTCACATGTCAATAGTACTCAAACCACAAATTTGACATTTTTTTTGAAGCAATCATACATTTTTTTTTTTAACCAGAAATGGCCCTACAGTTGGCTTAATTTCTGAGACCAATTAATTATTAATCCCGACAAAAAATAAGCACACTGATATGTTCTTTCAAATGAAATGTACTTAACTTCGATTCCTTTCTTAGATATACTCTCATGCATTAAAAACTGGTATCATTTCCTAGAAAAGCTACAGATATGTGTACACTATATTTTAGTGGTATTTCTCATTTGCAATACTGACTGAAAATATATAATAATATTCTTTAATGAATGATTAAAACCTTTAACCGATTCCTTTTCGCAAGAAAATATCAGTAAAGAAATTTTACTGCGTTTCACAATTTTGCCCTATATTTTAAAATGGTAATTACATATTTCATAACAGATAGTTAGTACTAAAGAAAACATGACATAATAATTGATTATCTAGAGACCAAAAAATAAATTGTACCTTAATAAAAGTACTGCTGCCGATTTTAGAGGAAGTTCTCATGCTCTCAACGGGACAGGGTCACATGTAGGAACAATGAAAGGAGCACACAATGCAAGTTGCAATGCACATTTCATATGGTTCGTACTGGTATGTTGCTTACATTACTGTTTTGGCATGCATGACCGTACAATTTCTCCCATAAAGTACACAGATGATTGTCTAGCCATATGTTATGCGGATAGTACATGTGTGATATATCACACAGTAACTATAACCCAGAACCAACAAGTTTTCGCATTAATATATTTGTAGAAAAAAATTCCATAAGCATATTTAATATTTAGTTATTTACTGATCATGCACTATTTACATTTGAAATCTCAGTGTTTATTTAAACAAAATGTCATAGACCATACACAAACAAGCACATTAATATTCGTAGGTTTAAAACAAAGTCATATGTCACATTAACAATTAATGCATTCTCATGTCACTGTAAAATAGATTGTTACAAAAATGAAAGCATAATATCATACTACTGCACAAAAGAGTAATGATAAACAACAATAAAACAAAAGGAAAAGTGTGCAAGGGAGTGTCTAGGGGACTACACAAAGCCTAGTCAACCACTAAGCATTAAGGACACATATCTTAGGCAGTAACTTTGTTCACTCACATCTTTTGAGATACTTATATATTAATTATTTATGCATCGTGATATGAAAGATGTGATAATATAGTTTGGTTTAAATTACCTAATTATCGGTATTAGAGCATCTCTTGGCATGTCGGTACACACTAGCCCTGTTTAGAACCCTGTTGAGAATATCTATCATGAACTATGATGCATATAGGGCTCCGTGCACTATGACCGTTTGATCGGTGATTTTGCAAATTGACAAATCTAAATTAACCAATCCAATCTATATATTGAAATCTCATAAAAAACAAAATTTTACAATTTTTAAAATTTTTTTACTATTTTTTTTTGAATTTTTTTAAAACTTGCCATTTTTTGCTACAAATTAGTATATATATATATATATATATATATATATGAGAATGGATTCAATCAAAGCGCTTTGACCGGAGTCTCAGTTAAACCCCGTCGGTTCTCAATTTTGAAAGTTCGAACGACCGATCCGAACCGTCAAATATGATCTCCATATTGAAATCTCCTTACCGACCAAAATTTTCATTTTTTTGAATTTTTTAAGTATTTTTTTCGGATTTTCAAAAATAGCAATTTTTGTAGGGTTCAGAACAAATTAGATTAACGATTTTTGAAAATCCGAAAAAAATACTTAAAAAATTCAAAAAAAATGAAAATTTTGGTTGGCAAGGAGATTTCAATATGGAGATCATATTTGACGGTTCGGATCGGTCGTTTGAACTTTCAAAATTGAGATCTGACGGAGTTTAACCGGGACTCCGGTCAAAGCGCTTTGATTGAAGGCTTTCTCTCTCTCTCTCTATATATAGAGTTTTTAAATTTTAAGTATTTTTTTAAATTTCAGAAAATCATTAATATAATTAGTTAAGAATCGTTAAAAAATAATCATTTTTAAAAAAATCCGAAAAAATATGTAAATTTAAAAAAAAATATAAATTTAGTCTGCATGGAAATTTCAATAGAGAGATCGTATTAGACGGTTTGGATCGGCCATTTTGAAACAGATCTAGGAGTTTTTTGGGTGCGACTCGCCATAGTAAAACTCTCTCTCAATATATATATATAATTCTAGCCATACAAATAATTAAATTATTTAATTGGATTAGCCCAAATTTTTTTAATCGCAAAGTAATTATGCCGTGCATTGGGGTCACACGCCTACTTGGAATTGTTAGTTCTCTTTTTTTTTTAGTTAAGAGAGAGCGACTGCGCGAGAAGCTTAGCTAGTGCTATACTGGGTCTAGCAATAAAATAGACCCAATAAATGTTTGACTTGCATCCGATTCGATAACTTGTGAATTTAATTTTTCTCAAATATCAAAGTATTAGATAGCTTCCAATTAAACTTGAGTTTATAAAAATACAGAATTTGTTTCCCCAAAAGAAAATAAAGAATTCAGGCTATAAAATAGGTAGGGAATAAGCCTACCATTAAATTTGTACAATTTGTATAGAGTGGTTAATATATGCTTTACAAAAATAATTTTCTTCTAAACAGAGGGAAAAAATATCTATATCAACATTTAATGATCAATCATTCAGTAATTATTATAATTAATTAATTCTTGAGCAGTTTGAGTACAAATCGTACAAAATAAGGGGCCAAAGCCCACTGACAGAGTCCATTAAGTTAATTAAAAAAACCAACAATTGACTTCAGGGGTTAAATTTAAATTGTTGATCCTGTTTTACTTCATAAGCAATTGTTTAAGCTAAAATTAATTCTTTATTTCTTGAGTCATTTTTGTAAGATTAAGAGCTAATAATAATTTTTGTATGTGTTCACTTTCTGGTAATTAAAAAACCATAATTTAACATTAAAGATAAAAAAATGCACATACAAAATATAATTTATCTGACCAGAAATTATGATATTACAAATATACAACTTGAATTACTGCAATAAGAATAAATATCTACGTGTAAAATGTTCAAACCTCCATCCATAGAAAATAATCGGGGCTGATAAGGATCATTCCCGATTTCTATCATTCCATCATCCTCAAAACGCATTTTTTATTTTTAGAAAACGCGTAATTAACTTAATTCCATTTTCGGAAACTCATTCATCATCCTCTGGAGTCATCCCCTCTCTCCCTCTTTGTTTCGCTAACTTTCTCTCCCTCCCTCTCTGATTCACTACTATCCAGCGCTCATCCCTCCCTCTCCTCTGTTTTGATATAAATAACAGTTCTAGTTAATATGTATAAAAGGTTCTAGCTAATATAGTAAACATTCTAATTAATATATATAAAAGTTCTGGTTAATACAGTAAAGATTCTGGTTATTCTCAATGCATCCAAACGGAGCCTATAGAGATATACCTCACTCTTTGAAATAGAGTTTATCTTTCTTTCGCCCAACAAAAATTGAACCAATTTAATCTCATTAAACATGAGAAAAAAAAATTATTTGGGAAGTTTAAATTTTGGATGATTCAAACTTGATTCAAAAAAAGTTTTGCTAAAAATAATCCACATTTATTTTCATCAAATAGTCTATGGGGGCTGTTACGGTGTAGCACTTGTATCATCACTATTATGTAGGGGATGTAAGTTTTACAAAGATATAAAAATTGACAATTATAATTGAAACTGCGGATAACCATATAACGCTCTTTATTGAAGTTTCTACTTTCAATTTACCAAAGTAAATAACAATGCAGTTATTGCATGCAAATAACAGGGGAGATGGACCCTGGTTTTGTAGTTGATCAATGTTTGAGAGTTTGAGGAGCCAATCAGACCTGGTGATTAAAAAGGCCTGAGAACAATGGATCTCTTTTTTTGAGGCCGAGTAAAAAAAGGGAAGAACAGGAAGTGATAGTGCTGTTGAGTGCCACTTGTACTTGTAGGGTTCAAAATTGTGAGCAAAACCATCTCTAGGTGTTGTCTTTCTCAACGTAGGTTTCCACAAACATTAGGCAACTATTTAGGAAACTGTTATATGATTTAAGCACTATTTATGATAATTTGGAGATTGCTGCATTTTCTGTTTTGCATTTATTAGGTACTAAAAATCATGCTTTAGCACTATAGAAATGTAGAATATGTTCCAAATCTCGTATTTCTCCTGTGCGATTTTTTGACAAATTCCATCCATTGTTTGTATCAAGATTCATGCTAATGGGAAATTTAATAAATTATTCATTGTAAATTTAAAAATGGTTTCCTCATTCTAAACTATTAATTTAGTCAAAATTGGAAACTTACATTTTAAGTAAGAATGGCCTATGTTATTAGCAATATGTACCAACTAAACTCCTCAGTTGTTGGGAATGTTGGGTTTTTTATTTTAATTTTTTTTTTGCTAGTCAGAAAAAAACAGATGGACATTTTAGTAACGATCAATGAACAAACAGAAATCTTAGACAAAAATTAAATTGCAATATTCTAGAAGGCACAATACTTTGTCTCTCTGTTCATGAAATTTGTCATATCTGAAACTTCAGACAAAAATTAAGGAATTAAGGATAGTGTATCATGTGGAATCCAATATAATATGGTTCATATTTGCAGAGAAAATGAACAACGCGACGCGAGATCAAGAGGCGCAATATGCAACAGTGTCCAGAGAAAAAGATAAAACACAGATAGTGTCCATTCAATGGAGGGGGAGGCAGGGTGCAAGCCAGCACATAGAAACCTCAGCAGCGCCGACATTTGTGGGCCTCCCTTGTCAGCTATTACCAAATTTGGCACATCATCTCCAGTGTTGTATCACTGGAGATATCATGTCTACAATATTGCATTGTTTAGGCTTTGAGGTAGGGGTGGACAAATCTTACTTTCATTAAATACATTATAATATATTTCGAGTAATGCTAGAATCAAACACATTTGACGTCAAACACGATCCAAAATTCAATTATTGAAATTTCAAACAGCCAATTCAAATAGTTAAATATGATCTCCATAATCATTTATCTTGAAGACCAAATTTTATAGTTTTTTTTTAGATATTTTTTAGAATTTTTTAAAATTGGATGGTTTGAAACTAATTAGATTGAAAACTTTCTAAAATTCAATAAAAATAGTAAAACCATTTAAAAATACATATAATTTATCTCTAAGGAGATTTCATCATGGAGAACAAACTGAGCTGTTCATATGACATTTATAATTTCAAAAATTGAGATTTGATCGCATTTAACAGATTCAAGTGTCTTTTTTGATCTTTTATATTTGTGATTAACTTGTGTTATTTAACGTTTCTTACTGAACTAAAATAAACTATTCTGATTGCATTGTTTTTGGAAATATATTTGCAGGACCTAACTTAATCATTTTTAATCAATCTATCTTATATTCTTATCAACCATTTATAGGGTATGATCAAGTGTTGCATGGAATTGCAAAGTGGAATAAATTGTATGTGTCCTATCTAAACATAACATAGTATAATAGCACATATATTGTGTTATTATTATTTATCTCAAATTATCGATGCCACCAACATATTCTATCTTATGTGGTTGTATTTTAGGGGACAACAAATATCTGAGACTGTTGTTGTTGGAATGGAGAGGATCATAGAGGAGATGCTGATGTCTCCTCATTGACAGCTAGGCGAGTAACAGTATGCTCCAAGTGCCCCAATCTTGGTTCTTCCCTGGCGGTCTGGCCTAATCAGCAACACCCCCTACTCACATGTTTCTTTTCTTAGCCTCCAGATCATATGCGTCCATGATTCCTGTTGTTTCCTGTGTTTCCATCCTCTATTATAGATAAGTAATGAAATCTGTTCCTTCCACAGTTTATTCAGAACTATATATTATAGTTATTTTTTTTAATGACCTATCTATTCTATAATATAATTCATGTCTTCTCTACATAACAGCTTAAATTACTCAGAACTATATATTATAGTTATTTTTTGGCCGTTTTGGTTACGTCAAGTACGAGTTAAGAATTATTTGGTACAAATATACAATAATTTCACATTTTTCTTACTTATCCTGTTATCCACCAGTTCAAATATTTGTCTTTCTTTGTACTATGATAACATTTAGCCACAAAAATGTTGCAAGGAAAGTAAAAATTAAAAAAATTCGTTCCTTTAAATTTGGATATTGTTCTGTAATATAAGCTTGCAAATAACTAGTAGCAACAAAATGCATGTCATGCAATTATTTGACAGAATAACTTAAACCTACCATTGTATCAATTCTGTGCTCTGCCATTCCTCAATGTTTGTTTCATTCACATAAACTTCAACTCTGAATACTGAATAGTGTATGCAATTAATTTGTTGGTCCTGCATGCGCCACATAGGACCAGAGGGAGAAACAAACTTATGAGAGAGAGAGAGAGAGGGGGATCCACGTTCCTCTTTCATAAACAACCCTACTGGCTACTAATTTTTGGCATTTCTACTCTTCTTTGTCCGGATTCAATCAAAGCAGCAGACTCAATTTTATCAAGATTCGTGCAAATATTGAGATTACGATTCCTAAAAAATAAAATTCCTTCCCTTTTTTTTTTCAATTTGTTGGGTGTTTCTATTTTATTTTTTCCCATTACATCTTCAATTTATTATAATGGTTTCCATCCAGTGATTTAAATCCAAAGAAATGGAGGAGGGAGAGACTGAGAGAGCGAGTGAAAACGCAGGAACACTAGCTATACTGTCCCTGTATATGAACAATCAAGCCTTGTATAACAGTCATAGAAATAGCCCTTTATACATTTTACATACATCAAGTCATCACGACTCACGAGAACAAACTAGCAACTTCGTCAAACCAAAAAATAAGAACGGTAAAAAGGTTAGTGCTTTCTCTAGGAAGTTGGGTTGGTGGACGATGCACTCCTGGGTTATTTTAGTCATTTGGTTAACTGATCCATATGATCTCTCTAGTAAATTACTACAACTGACAATCTGACGGCTGAGATTTGATCGGGCGGAAGATGACCGGCGCACCATATTGCGGGTAGAGAAGCATGAGAACTGTTGGTGAGTGAACGTACTTTGGCGAGACACGAAACGTGAAACGTTGCAAAATTATGGCAAGTGTGAGCTTGGCTTCCAGTATAGCCAGGTTTTGGCCGATGCACATGCGGGCTCCTAGCCCGAAAGGGATATAGGCAGTCGGATGTTTCACTGCACGGGCAATGCCGTCAGCAAATCGGTTCGGGTTGAATTGGGCTGCATCTGGGCCCCACTGGTGCGTGTCATGGTGAAGTGCCATGATCGGGATCAACAATTCGGTGTCACGCGGTATCATGTACCCACCGAGCTCGACATCTGTTTTTGCCCTTCGGATTGTTGCAACTGCTGGTGGGTATAGACGAAGTGTCTCGCTAAGTATCATACCGAGCTGTTACAAGTGAAAAGCGTGAATCATGATTAGACAATGATTAGCTATAGGATAATGCTTTCTAACTACCATTCTAATTTGGTGGAGACAAGTATAAACCGCTAATCAGCAATCTGCCTTTTTAAGTTGAAAACTCACGGTTTTATCCCCAAGTTATTTCACCGTCAAGCATATGTAAGTAACATGGAAGAAACAAGAACAATGAGGTCATATAAATTTTTTTGAAAATGATTTTTGCATGCATATTATGTGATGTGACCAAAGCAGTTGGGACAGGGACATATTTTTTAAGGTTCATTAATCATTAGTGTAATATGTGACATTTTTTTAAGCTGACAATGAATTTAATAGAAAAGTACCGTTTTTAGCTTGTAGAGGTGATCTTTGTTTGGCAGCTCCGAGCCACACACCTCCAGTACCTCCTCGCGGGCCTGCTTCTGCCAGTCAGGGTGCAGGGCAAGAAGCACGGTGGCCCACGTCAGAAGGTTTGATGTGGTTTGCTTCCCGGCAAAGAAAAACGTCTTGCATTCCTCGACTATGTCATACACTGTCATTGGCCCCACAGCATGCTTGCTCGCTTTAAGATTCGTGCTCGCATTGATCATGAGCCCCAACAAATCCTTCATAGAGTTGTCCTGCTTTTCTTCACTGTCATCCTCGCTCGATCTCTGGCCAATTAGCCTCACAAGGCTCTTCTTGATCTCTTTGTCCAGCTTCCATGAGCTGGCATTCTTCTTTGTTGGAATAAATCTGCACAATGTAGAATATTATTTCTGTTATGACTTTCTTCAATCATAGAAAATTTAGAATATGAAGTGGTCCCTAGTGCCCATAGAGAAAAAAAATCCAAAATGAAAATTGAATACTGGTATTATATAAAATATTTAGAAGTTTGATATATAATTTTTTATTTGCATTTCTTTCCTTCTTATGTTACTGGCAGAGAAGCCTTCTATCTTTTTTTTTTGTTGGAACATATTTGTGAAGTAGTGAAGTAATGCCATCTGATAAGTGATAACTGATAACTGTAACTGATTAAATGTGGCGGTGTCTATGCAACAAACCTGTAGCCAGGGATGAAGACCTTGCGAAACGCCTCGGAGGCAAAGGCCATGAGCTGTGTTTGGAGCTGGAACACCGCCTTGCCATCCTCATAGCTCCGCCCAAATGCAGTGCGGGTTATTGCATCCTCCGTCACAATCTGGAGCCACTCTGAAACATCGATCTCCACCTCGCCACATGTGGAGGCGTCGCACATGACTGACCACTTGTCCACCATGTCCTCTATTGTCTTCCCAATATATGGCACCAACAGCTACAAAATATTTTTAGAAAAATATTAGTAAGCCCACAAGTAAATAAAATGTTCACTTGTTCAGCATTTAAAGCACTATAATATATCCGAAAGACAATAATAGACAATGAAGTTATCATCACCAAAGCACCAGATTTAAAAATGTTGGTACTGAGTCAGAAAAGGATATAGTTTAGCTAAGCCAACAATGTCAAAATCAAAATTGGTTTAATATTAATTAAAAATCATTGTACCTTGAGATTGTCCATGTGGAATGTGGGTGTGAGAACCTTCCTGTGGTGGGCCCATTTTTCTCCACGTAGGCTGACAAGTCCCTTGCCTTCCAGCTGTCGTACTAGCGGGTGCGACTCATACCGGTCGAAGTACTCGGACCGGGACAACAACACTTCTCTGATCAATTCCGGGTTCGATATTGCGATCCTTGGCGTGGGCCCAAACCATATTAGAAATGTAGGTCCTGTATGGAGATATACATCAGAATTCTGTTTATAAAAAAATGGAGATGAGATGAGGGTTTGTATCAGAGAGAAACGGACAGCAAAGAAAGAAGTAGAGTGGTACACCGGTACAAAGAGGTACAATAGGGATGCATACAGGCAGATGGTGGGATAACCGATACCGATTCAGTCATTAAATTAGCCCCCACTATAGAACCTGACACCTCTTCAGTATAGTAACAGAGAATAAAAGCTACCACCTTTGTTTTTTATTTCTCTTCTGAATTTTATTTTTTTTCTTCTTTTGGAATTGTTTAACTAAATTTTTTTTATTACCTCAGCAATCGGAGTTGTCAATTAGATAAAAACAGTAACTGAGAATCTGAAAAGGTTGGATAGCTCCAACTAAAGTACTAGAGTGATAAGTGAGAAGGACAGAGAGAGATGATGCCAGAGGGAGAGAAAAACAGAGTATGGATCCAAATTCTGATACAAAAATTTACAGAGCTGGAAATAAAAACCCATCTTGGATAAACTCCACTACGCAAGAAAACAAACAGAAAAAGCCCAAAACCATCACTATTGCAAGAGCACAGGAACTGAACTCACAATAGACAAAACAACAAGAAAGAAACCCAGATGAAATTACTAACAAAAGGAAGCAACGAGAGATCATAACTAACACAACGTATTAACATGACATACCATAGATTTTCTTCCAGTGGCTGTAGAAAGGAAGAACTCTTGGAAGGATGTTGTGGTAATTGTGAGCTTGAGGTGGTTTAGAGTTAGCCTCTACCATGAGAGAGATCATCTCTTTCACACAACCAATGAAGAAGTGGTACTTGGGGCCTCGAATCCCCTGTTTTGCAAATTGTTGTTCAATCTTTTTGGGTTTCCACCAGAGCACATCAAGTATTTTCAGAGCTATGTATATCAAACAGAGACAAGCAAGGCCAAGAGGTAGTACCCATTTCCATGGCCAACCCATTGTAAGTTTGTTTAGTATAAACAGAGAGAGAGAGAGAAAGATGTAGGAGAGAGAGGTGTGTTGAGAGGGTGTTTATATAAGGGGGGAGAGAGAGAGAAAAGAGAAGAGGTGGCAAGAGCGGCGCCGGTGGGGCCGGCGTGTAAGGAAGGGGTCAACGAAAGGTGTAGAGTGTGGGTTGTTGGGTTTGTACCCGTTTTATCGAGATAGAGGTGCAGAGAGCTTGGGAGTGTTAGTTTTGAAAGCGTATCAGCGTCGCCTTTTTGTGGGAAAAAAAACAGAGAGGGGCCTCCAGCCATCCACTTACAAGAGACAAATCACACTCATTATTGGTGTATTAGTAATAATGGTAAATTACAAGATAAGAGAGATATGTGTTATCTATCTTACTGCAAGTAGAATAATGAAATGCTCATGTTTAGGAAATTCACTTATTATATAAGTAACAAATCAGAACTAATATCATTATCTTTTAATTTTCTAAAGGAATCAATCAGAGCTACTATCCAAGCATTTAATGGCGACTGTTTAATGTATGGTATTTATGCTCATGATAAGGCATCTCATAATTATAAATTTGTTGACGGATTACATTTTTAAGGACGGCCATAATGCACTTTCCATTTTTGTAATCTTGAAAAATTATATATTTAAAGTTTCTGATTATTATTGTCTTAAAACAACCAAATGAACCAGAACTTTTCTAAACTAGTGTGTGAATTGCTACGCTTTCTTTAGCTGAAAGATTACATCATATCAATTTTAAAAATTTTCTAAATATAAACAACGGATATGATTGGATATAATTGGTTAGTTTGTCCATTCATTACTAATACAACAATCCATCACCATCAATCCTCTTCTATCAGATAACGGATATGTCCATTTTTACTGAAATGGAGAAGAGAGGAAGTAATTAGAAGGAGTGGCGGTAACAGAAGAAGCACAAGAGTGCCACTTGTGATGATTGTTGTATGAAAATCCCAAGGACCCACACTCTGACGAGGGAGTGTGGACCCCACACTACTTTCTTTTTCTAAATCGTTGCATTTATTTATTTTTGTTTGTTCTATTAATTCCAGGAAATGGGGGCTGCATTAAAAGATGAACACACAGTAAATTGAATAATCGCACCTATTGATCTCCCAGCTAATTTATCTAAGGTAGAATAGAATAGAGATATTATTATAAAATAATAATGAGAAGCTGCGGTACCGTACCGTTTAGTGTTTCATATATAATAATTGAAAATTATTTATTAAAACCCATGCTGTTATTTACCTTAATAGGAAGCTTTAAATGAAGCATTTATGTAGATGTCTAAGGGAGTTTCTTCAAGATATTTTTTGTTTACTAAACAGGGTAGGCTCAAATCAAATTTTAGAAGAAATAAATGAAATCTTAAACCAAAAGTTTAGGTCACAACATGCATAAGAGACAGCTAAGTTTCTTAATCCGTGAACCCTCCAGTTCTGTGACAGACAATTAATTTATTTAATTAGTAGTTGTATAGAATAAAATATTTCTGGAGCAACTTACGATATTATTGTCAACAAGCAAAAGATTTTAATGCAATAGTTTTTATTTTGGAAAGTAATTATTACAGTCTTTATTTTAAGACTTGTTACCAAAACAACTAATGAAGAAAATAATACATTTGGAGTTAGAAATTGAACTGTCAATCTGGTTATAGTCTAAATATTTGTTCTACGTTGATCTGAAGTTCTTATTTTATTCAGATGTAGGCTGTAGACATCTAAGATTCATATATATATATGAGTAAATTAAGTTTAAAAGAAGCTTCTTAAACGATCAAATCATGCTTTTTATACGCTAGTGGCACTATGCACTGCTTTTTATTCAGTTTTCACAGCTTCCCAGAAATGGCAATCTTCTAATCCAACATAATAAAGAAACAACCATTGAGCCAACAAAGATAATTATAATAATCAGAAATGATATGGTAACACCAATCAGGAAAGTTAAAACTAATTGCAGAGATCTAGACCGTTCGTTGCATGTCATGGTTTTATAATGGATGATTCAGATTCTTTTGCATTATTCACGTGAAGTTTGAATCTTTTCAAATTATTATTTTTTTATTAAAGGTGCATATGCAAAACATAAGGAATACAGCTATGAATGTTCTAACGAAAGCAAATCTAATCTTCAAATTAAAGCATGATTCAGTTTGAAGTAACTTTAACTAAAGAAGTAGTCACAAATTTAAAATAGAAATAAAGATCCTCGTTTATGAACATCTCGCGAATGTTTTATTTGTTACAATTTGGCTTTGGTTGTTACATTTACTAGTATAACCTTCAACTTATGACTCATTACAGAGCGCCTCATACAAAAAGACATCATGGTAAGGATACTATTTTAAATTTGGGTTGCCGCAAACTTATTCAGTAGCATTTATATTATATGGATATTTATGCTTCTTATATATATTCTGAGTCCTAAAACAAAATGCTGATACAACCGTACAAATAAAATCTGCCAAACACAGCTGAATGGTACATTGGAAGAACCCACCAAATATATTATACGGTCAGAAAAAAATATGCATTATTGGTTTGGCGATTGATGGTTTGTTTTGTGGCCTGAGACATTTTTCCTAATCAAATCAAATAGTGATACTATTTTCCCATGCAACATAAATCAAAGAAAATGTATATATCCAAAGGCTTTTATAAATTGTTCAAGTGGTGAGGTGTGGAGGGTACTTTTTGGAAGGATGCAAATAAATAATGGCACATGGCAACAAGGAGAGGTGATCTACAGAGGATGGCTGGGGACGTGTTTTGCGTTACCAGCGGGCCGCCTTGGGCTGGGCCCACATGAGGCCCATCGTGGTGGGGCCCAAATCAGGCAGGACCCCTCGGGGCAAAATTATGGAGCGCTGAAACAACAAAGAAACAAAACAATAATCAAGCTGGTCCAATTGGATTATACCTTCCCAATTTCCTGTATACTAACTATACTCTAGGAAGAGATAAGGTATTTATTGTATGTAACCTTGAGATCTGCGATGTGTCATGGGTGCCCATAAAACTATGGAAATATTACAAACATCGTATTTCTTTGTGCAGTTCTGTCTTCATATATATATATATATTTTTTTGTATGGCATAGTATTAATCTCTTGCTTATTATTTACCAAATTAATTTGTCATTTATTTGTGTATATTGTTCTCAAATTACTGATGAATTTGTACTTCTTTGTCAAATTCCATGCATTGTCTCTATCATGCAAAATATGTTAGTAATTTGATATCTATTGTTGAAAATATCTAGCTCTCCCTTTGATTGATGCTGTCACAATTACTGTAGTTAATACAATAGCGTGTCTTAAATGTAGAAAGCTCAAATAAACACACAATGTCTTTAGACAAATCATAATTTCTTTTTGGTTCCATTCCAATACATTACAATCATAATGAAAAAGATATTGCCGAGTACAATTAATTTTTGGTCTGTCCAATGTTATATTGATTAGGACATAAAAAGAGATGACAAATTTTTTAATATATTGATTTATTTTTGCATGCATGAATGTTATGTTATTTTAAGGTCTGGCAGGGGACACTCCAAATCAGAAAAGGAAGAAAAGAACAAAACTTATTTTCCTTTGTTTTCTTGTCAATATAAATCCTATTATACAATTGGTAATTGTCCCAGTGGTACCGAGACATGATCTGACCCACATCCTTCACATCTCAAAATGGGTCCCACCTCCACAAGGGCCACATTGCTTTGTTTTTGGGTTTGGAGAGGTAGTGGGCCACTGATGTGCCCCAAAATAAATAGTTAGCATGCAAATAGCAACAAACGAAAAGATGCACCACTTTATGAAAGTGTAGTATTTTTTAAGAGGAAGAAAAACTCAACCAGCGGTCCAGCGCTGCTGTTTCTAAGAAAGTTTGGTTTTCAAGCAGGATAGGTCGAGAAGGATGTCACAATTATTTTTTTTTTATTTCTCAGGTGTTGGGTCGGAAAATAATATGTGTTTAAAGCTTAAAAGACAACAGTAAATGTTCCAATTTAAATTTTAAAGTAAAAACGAATGATTATGGTGATTCTAAATTAACACGGTAAATTTCTAGAAACAAGTTCGTGATTTTGAGGATTAATTAATATAAATAAGAAATAGTAAGATCTTTTAAGGCCAAGCAATAAAACTCTAACAAAGAGATTCAAATGTCCTTTTTTTATTGTGCTTCACCTATTAGCGTTTAAATAATATAAAGTAATGTTAAAATAACAATATAACTATTACGAGTTGTTAAATTTTGTTCATCTATAAGCATAAAAAAATTTGGTTTTGTTTCTGGCTTTATCCTGACAAATTTCAAGGTGTTCCTTATTCATACTCTTGATTCCAACAAAATGAAGTCAAAATTTCATGCACATATAATAGTATAGCATACATGACTTCTAAAAAGTTTTAGTTTCTATTTAAGTTATTAAATTATTATCAGTAAAGACAGAATAATATAAGTAACGATGAAAATAAAGAAAAATAACTCAAAGCCATCTCAACAAGATAGTAACTAACAATAAAGTTTTGGACAACTTCCGTAATGATTACAACATGTTGACAAAAGTAGAAAAGAATTATTACAACATTGTGTAAAGAATCTTACTACATTTGTAAAAAAGGGTATAGTAGAAAGGAATACTACAGTGTCACAGAGGGGAAATAAAAAAAAAATGCAAGGGGCATATTTTGGAACGGTCAGTTTAGGGAGGACAGATTTTTTTTTTTTTTTTTTTTTGGGGGGGGGGGATTAATATGGAGGACGAATTCACTTCCAATTTTAAAATTCCAAATCCCACGAAATTTCCTAGTCCTATAGGCTATTAGCTACTAGCCTACTAGCTAGCTAGCTAGGTTAATTTCATAATTCATTAATTTTATCCTACTGGCAGTAAATTATGTCAACTGACATGAAAATAAGCTGTTCTTCGGTCGACGTGCTGTTTGCCTGTTCCTAACAACCATTCATTTCTCAGAGCATAAAACATACTTCCCTACAAAATTTAAAAAATTATAATTACACAAAATAATTAAGAATACCAAATTTTAAATTGTCAGCGTGTCATTGTAAAAGTAGTGTTCATTTTCTATAATCAGTACCATTGCTTGATTTCCATGCTTGTAAATTTTATTTCGTAGAATATAAAACCACATTGGTAGTTTTTAATTTCAAAAATAAAAAAAAACCACATTGGTAGTTTCTTCAAAATAAAAAAAAGCCCCACAATTGGTAGTGTTATCTAATGCACAAAAAAAACTTATTTTTCATTCAAAAAACTTACAATATATATAGATATAATAATACTAGCAGAACTTCCGTGATAAGTTGCATAGCTCCTATATATGGAAATGGAACAGCTTTAATTTTCAAGTTTTTACAATGAGTATAGTTTTTGAAGTTCGAGGGAAAATACATATATGGTATCTCATTTGTTAAAAAAAACAGTGTATTTTCCATCTATGCCATTGCAAAAACTTGAAAACTACAGCTATTCCATTTTTTAGGACCGAAATGAAAACAGTACATGCATTCTTGGAACCTAAAAATTAAATAGCAGATACTTTCCGGACCATTTTTCAATTTCATCACGTTTTCTTTGTTGTTTTTTTTAAAGTGCAATTTTTTTTACATGCATGTCGAGGATACACTCCATTATGTATATAATTATAGTCTAGAAATAATTTATAATGTAGGTACTTGTAGATTTGGCGCTATCAACTCTAGTTGACTCATCATAAATTATGTACTGCTAAACTTACACCTACTAGTAGTGTCTCTATAGTGTACAATATACTCGAGTATAGTCTATAAATAATTTGCATTGCCATTTGTTCTGCGCATTAATTACCCCAGAAGAATAATTGGCTATCCGCTGATATTAAATTATGTATGAAAAGACACTTTGTAGTAAGATAATGGAAACTAAAGCTTGCCTAGTATGGTAGGTGCACTAGCCATTAAATCATGCACAAATTTAACTGAGTTAATTCCATAATGTCATGCGTAACTTGCTACTATTTATTAGTCTACGGTTAATATGAAATGTAGCATCATTCGTTTTATTTTACTTATATTGCTTCTAGTGCTCACGAAACTACGAAAGTTTCCTCGCGGTTAGATATCATATCACCACTTTTTTCCTTTTGCTTTATTATTTTTTATTGGTAAGAAATTTGTCATTTTTAGGTTTCACCGACTATTTTTCTTTTCTCTTCTTTTCTCTCCGTTTGTTTTTCTTTTTGTGCTGGTAATGTATGTCATTGTTTGCCGAAAGTAATTTTGTATTTTTCGTTTTTCCTTTTTTTTTTTAATTCTGTATTTGAATTATGAAGACATAAGAGCAGATCTAAGTCAGCATTCTTACAATTACAAGAATTGAACTTATCTATCTAACTCAATTTGTAAATAATCATTGTAAACGATCAGCTTGGTGTATAATGATTGGATTAAAAGAGCTCGTCTAAAATATTCTTACTACCTTAGGGTGCGTTTGGATGAGAAAAGAAGAAGAGGAAAAAAGAAGATGTGAAGAAAAAAAATTATAAACAATCCAAACTCTTCACAAAGTTACACACTTTCCAATACTTCTTCCCTTCTTCCCTTCTTCCCACACTTATCCAAACGCACCCTTAGAAAGGGTTTATCAATTACGGCACTACTAAAAAATGTTATGGTCACCAAGTACATCAAAATACTAATATTTATTGTTGTTAAGTAAGATTAAAAACTTTTCTTTCATAATAATAATTTTCAATTAAAAAACCCATATGAGCACAAAAAATGACAAACTTTGTCTAATATTATTTTTAATAAAACTTCATCATAAAAGATTCAAAATTTTTTTTTTTAGATTGAAGAGGTCCCATTTTATGGACGTTAAATGCATCCCCTCTTTTTTTTTATAATATAGTTGCTGTATAAGCTGTCATTGAACTAATATAATACACATATTAGACATCGGGAATTGCTTAACACAATCAGAGAGACACAATTTATTCACCCCTCCCCTTACCCTTCTCTGTGTTGATTTATTCTCCCTAAGCGCACGTCTTCCACACCCCCTTCATATTCCCCTTCTTCTTTCTTTCTTTGAATCTCCTCATCTCGTTCTCCACCTCACGTACCCCTTCTCTCCTATTTGCACGTCTCTCCCAATCTCCTCATTCCTTTTGTCTCTTCCTCTTCATTCGTTCCTCTTCTCCCATTTACAGATCTCTCCCAATTTCCTCATCCCCTTATCCGATTTAAGTCTTTTTGATATATTTTGTTCAAACTTCAAATTCAATGCCAATTCTTCGAACTCTTTATTCTCTCCGCTCCTATTCTTATTATATGATATATTTTCGATAAGAAAGTAACTAAAATAGTACAAAGGTGTATTTATTCAACATAGTGGAGTCACTAATAAGTTTTTACATATCTAACTTAGAGAGTGACTTACATAATATATGAAAGTAAATAATAAGTATAAGAGAGTAACTAATAAATATAAGGGAATACCTAACAAGTACAAATATGTAGTTTATATGATGGAGTAACTAATGACCATATCAGGAGAAACTTATAAGTGCAAATACGTAATTTATTTGGAGAATAACTAATGACCATAAAGAGACTAACTAAAGACCATCAAAAGAAGTAAGAGTAATGCTAGAATCAAACATATAGGACGTCAAACACGATCCAAACGTAGCACATTAAAATTTTAAACGGTCGATCCAAACCGCTCAATATGATCTCTATATTAAAATATCTTTGATAATCAAATTTTATATTTTTTCATATTTTCTAACTATTTTTTTCGAATTTTCAAAATTGAAGGGTTCAGAACTTTTTAGATTGAGCATATTGAAAAATTCCAAAAAAATAGTAAAAAAATTTGAAAAAATATAAAATTTGGTCTCCATGAAGATTTTATAACACAGAACAATTTGTGCGGTTTGGATCGGCCATTTCAATTTTAAAAATTAAAATTTCATCGCGTTGGACAAGTGTACGTGTCCTATATGTTTGACACTAGCAACCCCCAAGAAGTAAATAAATAATAGAAGGGAGTAACTAATAAATAAAAAATTTAATAATCACAAATACGTAGTTTATTTAAGAGGGCAACTAACAATCATAAAAGGAATAACTAATAAACATAGAGGGAGTATCTAATAAATATAAGAGAATACCTAATAAGTGCAAATGCGTAGTTTATCTGAGAGAGTAACTAATTAATGATAATATTGGGAGTAACTAATAAGTGAAAATACATAGTTTATTTGAGAGAGGAGAATTACTAGTGACTATAAAAAAAAAAGAAACTAAAGATCGTAAAAGGAGTAAATAAATAGTATAAGAGAGTAACTAATAAATATAAATAATATCTAATAATCACAAATTTGTAGTTTATTTCAAAGAGTAACTAACAACTATAAAGAAATTAAATAATAAAAATAAGTAACTCATAAGTATAGATGGAGTATTTAATAAGTGTAAATACATAGTTCATTTAAGGGAGTATTTATATTGTATTATAAGGGTGTGTTTCGATTAGCATGGAATAAGGAATAAGAATAAGAAATTTCGATATGCGTGCTTATTCTTATTCTTGTGCAACCCAAACAACACAAGAATAAAAAATTTGGGCCCTTATTCCTATACTAACAAAATCATAGTATAAATATAAGGAATTTGAATAAGCACGCATATCGAAATTTCTTATTCTTATTTCTTATTTCATGCTCATCCAAATACACCCTAAGAGTATATACATGTTCAAGTGCCAGTAGCACTCGAAAGGAAAGGGGAGGGAAAACAGAGCGTCAAAGGGAATATAGGGGACAAAGTGCGAGAAGGGAAGGAAGGGATCAACGTAAGAGAGGAGAGGGGTGAACCGCGAATGAGAGAGGAGGGGGGGGGGGGGGTTTCTATACGCTCAAGGGGGAGAGGAGGCGGGTGAAGCACGCATGCCAGAGGGTTGAAGCGCACTGAGGCGAGCGCCTTTCGTTTTTGGCAACGCGAGGCAACATTTTTTATTTTTGAAACAGTGATTGTGTGATTACCTTATCGCTTGATTGCGGTTATGAACTCCGTTAGACATGATCTGAGAAAAATGCTTAAAAGAAAAGACACTAGTTCATTGGTTACAGCCATTGAACTAATAAAACTTTCCATTAGAACCAGAAATCAAATTATAAATATCGTCTCCAGTTATAATTTATTGACTTTCGAAAATGGATACTTGTACACCTCTCAGTAAGATCCTCTCCAGTCAATTCGAAGAAGAGACGAAGTGTGATGAAGAAAAAAAAAATACAACAAAGAGGCACGTTACTAACGATAAAACAAGAATATATGATTAAAACAGGACCTACATCATTTCATATTATTGTTGATTTCTTTGAACTTTCGAAACAAACAAACATTTGCCAAGATGGAGCGCAGAAACGAGAAAACCGTTTCTTCCTCTTTCGTAAAAGTATAGTTGACATGTGACACATACCCAAATATTATCTATTTGCATTTTCTTCTTACTTTTTTGAATGATGTCAGGAAAGTGAAGAATGAGAACTTTGGCTTCTTGTTGTTTCTAAGCTTCAGCTTGGAAAACTTTTGCAAAATTTCTTATAGCTTTTTGTCCATTTTGAAATGGTACAAATTCATTAGATACAAAGTAATGGTAATTGATAGTTTAATATAACTAGATAATATTGCTCAACTCTTTCCTTTCCTTTTCTAATATTTTCCTCCTGTTTACTTTCTTCTTTGTTTTCAAGCGAGCAGGGTAACCACCTCTGTTACTTTACAAAAGCAGAGGTGCTAATATGGGGAAAAATATAAAAATTAATATAGCAATGGGGACAAACATGAAATACAATAACACAAAACGTCAAAATCATAATATATCTTAACAATAAGTGTGGTAACAAAAGAAATAAGTGCATGGCAACAAACTTGATCATAATTTCACAAGTTATAGGAGTGTCTTTGACTTCTTTTTATTATGAAAAATGCATGTTTTCTTCCGAATTATACACAATAGTCATTGATCCTGATCTATGCCACACATAATTCTCATTCTAAATTTTGGTGTTTTAAGAGATTAGGAAAAAAGATGTAGTAAAAGTTATGCAACTAAAATTTTCTGTGTAAAGTTATGCCATTACAAATTATCCTTGTTTGATTGAAAAAGTAAATAATAGAAAAGTAACATTTGTGTTACCTAATAAATGAATATTAATAATAATATACATTGTAGTAATGGTAATTATAATAACGACGACGAAGATACTGGTTTAATTTTGTTTACAAATGGTGGATCTCCTAACTTATTTCACCTAAATAGATGACATAACTTACAGAGTCATAATTCCTCTGTTTTGATGTTCTCACTTGTGCATCGTTGTTGATATCCATATTTACTATGTAGATCCAGAAGTGATGACAAATATCGTATTCGTTATTTGTATATTCTCCGACTAAAAAAAGCTTAAGATTAGTATATTTATTTGTTGGCCTCTTTTTTTCCTAGTTAAATCAACAAAACTTGCGACTATCAAACTTCTTCAAACAAGTCACTCAAAATATACATCAAAATTGATATGTTAAATTCTTTGCTTTAGATTCACATGATGTTGCATAGTCTCATTTAAGTAACCTTGTGCTAAAACAGTCTAAATCTGCGCTAGAATTGTATCATTTCAGAGAGACTTTCAACTTTGTTTGAAGATCTTGATTTCTTAACAACGGCCTAATCAATGTCCACAAGCAAAACCTAATACGAAGTTTTTTATCAAGTGACTACGCCATCAATAAACATGACCTTTCAAGCTTACGGGGCATGAAATATAATATTAGCAATGTCAAATGACCTTTAAGCTTAAGTATGAGCCGTGATATATAAACTCATTTGCTAAATAATAAAGTTATTAATTATTTCGAGAAGGGGACATATGTTCGTAAGCAAAACATAATCAACTCATAGCTTTGTGTTATTCTACTAGTGATACTAACATTATGCTAAACTAAATTAGAAGAATGATTGGTTAAGAAAAGTATCATTCAATGGAAAATGCTGTTTTGGAAGCATCCCCTAGAAACCAGAGTATTCAGTTAAGTTCCCAAACTGATACAAGTGTGAATGTGTGATAACACAGTTCAAGTTCACTGGCATTTGACTTGTCCTCAATAATAGCTCTTACCTACAACTGTATATACTAATTGTTCGTCTGTTAAGTATAATAATCCTTGCTTATTTTCTACAGATGACCTAAGTGGGACAGTTGTTCTAAGACACATATATGATACTAAGCTAGATCTTAATGAATTCATAACCAAAGATCTGATGTTAATACAAGAATAATTAGTATAGTAATGACATTGTTAACAAACATTTTTGTCACATGATCTCAGTGCTAGAACTTTGGTTACTTTTTGACAGATGACCTCAATAATTTCGTAATTCTTTAAATCAATCCAAACTATATTCCAAATATTATATATTTTTTATGCGCTCTTATTACAAATAATTCATGTTATATTTAATGATTTAATGCTTATTCGAGGTTTTAATTGGTCGTTGTTAGTTTTCTTTAAATCAGACTTACCAGAGACGAATGAAACACTCTCTTTGTATATACTAAAGGCTGGAATAGAAGGATTTTTTTAATAACCATTCGTCAATGCCTTTTTAAATAGTTGGAGATGTAATCACCTTTGGTTCATTAACTGCTCTGACTGCTTTATTTTTTTATAGGAATTTATTAGATGTCTTTTTAATTTTTTTATTTTTATTCTTCATTGTAACTAACAATTTGTAATTATCTTTTTGTTTTTTTTAATAAAATTTTGTTGGTTGGCTCCAACCTTTTAAAAAAAATCTCACAGTACTTTTTTTGTTTTAAAAAAAAGGTTAATCGTGACCGGAATTAATTTATACGTAAATTTACTATTTTACATTTAATTTTGTCAGTTCATGGTTTTATTGTTGGCTTCCCTGTTCGCATGATTAATTCCTAGAAAAAATATTGTATGTTTAATTTTGATACCAAGTAACTTAATTTTGAAACTCAAGGATCAAAAGTTAAACCGAAAATGTGACAGATGAAAACGAATTCGAGGTCTAGTTATTGCAAAGTTCTGTGCACGATGCACGAATCAGGAAAAAAGAATATATAGATTCGTTATAATTTCAAATTTTACGCATGAAAGCTGCTAACCTTTTATACAATGATCTATTGATCTCATTATTATTTAATGTGAATGTGTTATGAGAAAAGTGATATTGATTTTGCCATCCAAATTTTTTTATAAGAATAGGTGTCAGATACAAACAAACAGATCGGGTTAAGCCACCGCACCAGAACAAAAGATATTTGTGTTGAATAATATGTCGTTTTACATCGTCTAAAAAAGAAAGTCGTTTAAAAGGTATCAATTTTTCCATTTTGTTATCTAGACTTTTATGGTTTCAAGTTAAGCCCCTTAAATTTACTAATGTGGACAAAATTAAAGCTTTTGTTAATATTTGCAAAAAAAATATATATTTTTTTCGTGAGTAATGTTAAAGTTCAATATTTTTGACAATGTGTTCGTGGAATCTTATTTTTCGAGACTAGAACAGCCAATTTGAACTGCTTAATTTTTTTTCTCTATAATAAAATCTTCTTGTAGATCAAATATTACAGTTTTCTTTTTTATTTTTTATTACTTTTTTAGAATTTTAGTAAATACATAATTTAATTAGTTGTGGCCCCTCCATATTTAAAAATAAAAAAAGGCTATGCTCCACAACTTTATTTGATGGATGAGGACATGGGAGATTGGAAAAAGGGAGCTTAGGAAAGATAAGATTGAATGTTTACTCAACCTACACCCTAAAATTTGGGAACTAAAATCGGATGTTTTGGGATGAAAACTTAATCCCTTCCAATCTCATCTCTTTCTACATAAAATTTCTAGAGCGGGTGAACTTGTTGACCTCCTCTGTCCCAACTTAATCATCCTATTTTAGTTGTGGAGCATAGTCTAAGGAGATCTCACGTTGAATGATTTGAATCGATTATTTGATATTTCAATAATTGAAGTACAGATTAAATTTGACGTCAAATATATTTTACTCTAGCATTGCTCGTCTTTTATTATTTGTGATTAGTGATTACTAATGAAAAAATAACGGAAATAGGTTTTTTCTTTAATGAATATACAGGATCTAATTTATAATAATACAAATGATACGATACGCCCGGAAAAGTAATGATGACATTAATAGTGAAATATATATTTTTCCTTTATATATTAATATTAATGCATGTTAATGAAATTATTGTCCATGTATTTAATCATGTATCAATAAAGCGAATATCAATTAAGTTTGCAAATGACATGATTAGAGATGTCAAACGTTGGAAACGGCAGCGGAAATACCGTCTGCCATTTCCATTCCATTTCGGCAATGAAATAAAAAGTTTGTACTGTTTTCGTTCCGCTTTGTTGAACGAAACGATTTTTCCATTCTGTTTCTTTTTAGTTGTCAATGTTTCATTGATTTCAGTCCATTTTGTATTGATTTCAGCCAGTTTTTTAGTAAAACGAAACAGTAACGTGTATCACTTTCTGTTCCGTTCTTGTTTCGGTCTTAAAAACGAAACACACTCTTTCATTAACTGTTTCGTTTGGACGGAACGAAATAAAAACGGTACAAACGGATTTCGTTTGACAGCTCTAACTTGATAGTATGATCCTGATGTCGATTTTAATCGCTAAGTATTCCATGCGCCATGCACGTCATATAGACGCCGGTCACAGACTCACAGGTGCCCTCTTGGTATCGCGGACATTTTTGTTTTAGTTAGTCTCCGTTGACTATAGAACGGGTGTCTCAAGTTCTGTTACTTGGGTTTGTATTTATTGTATATTTTAACTAACTGGACGATCATAACCTGACTTCACCAATGCTGAGGATAAATATTAGCTACACATAAATTGGAATATTTTTCTTAATAAATCCAAAACTAATTTGACGTTGAGCTTCTCGACTAGTACATATAAAATTTTACTAAAGTGATCTAACACGACCGCCACTTCAAACTTTGCTAGAAAATGAAACCAAGTGTCACTGTATACACCACATAAGCAATGTCTAAAAATAATATATTTTTCTATGACCGTCATTTGGAACGTCCATTAGCATTTATGCGCACTGTTTTGTATTTTAAGTATAACTTTTTCATACGATATCTGATTTGGATGATTCAAATTGATTTGGAAACTTAAAAAAAGAGATCTATAATTTTTATAATCAAAACTTTGATTTAACATAACATATACTTTTACTTTAACATTTACAATCTCTTTTCAATCATGATTCATTTTTATTTGAAAGATTCTCAACATAGAAGAGTTGTAGGTATTTGTCTTAAGACAAATGAATTTTGAGTCATCCTAATGAAAAAAATACACTTAAAATAAGAAACAATACATGATAGTTTGAAAAAAAAAGATATTATTTAAAGGTGGGTCTTATGTAGAAATTAAGTTTAAAACAAGTGAGCAATTCAAAACAATTTTAAATGCACCTAAACTGCAATAAACAAGAAACTAGTAGAATCAAGTTTTTTTTTTTATGCAATTTTGACGAGATGGAATAGGAACTTAAACCTCTTCTCATATGCCAACGAGAAGGCTCGTTCATTGACAATGGAGGTGGTGTAGAGTCCTTCCTTCTTACAATCACCTAAGGTTCACAAAAATTAATCAACCTTTTTCTCAAGTTATGCTAGTATAACTTAGGAAGAGAGAGTCTAATCCAAGGTTTCTTTTCTTCAACTAATTTACCAATTAATTAAATTAATAGAACTAATTTTCAACACATGAGACCTAATTAGATGTTGGAGGATGAGAGGAAAAGGTCAAAACTTGTATTTCCCTTCACCAATTTGAAGGGATATAATATAGACAAATGCTAAGATCACTTTCCACTAACCTAAGGACTTGTGGTCATCTTCTTCGGCTGTCCTTGAAGTGGGTTTTAAAGCTCATTCTGTGTCATGCCTTTTAATCCTCATTAGTCCTCTTTTTAGTGCATCAAATCAAGACCCATTTAATATACTATAAGATAACACATTAAATGAAAATTAATTACTGTCATATGTAGTTTTTCATCGTTTATCATAACTTGAACAAAAGAATCACATAAAATAGACAAGCTAAACATATAAATTATCAAAGTGAACACATACAAACAAATAAGTTCAATAAAAATAAGTTAGTTATGCATATAAAAATATGAATAGTGGATGAAAAACTTATTTTTTTTTTGTATATGTTCACTTTGATCATATATATATTCTCCTTGTACGTTTTATATTTTCATTTTGTTCAAGCGACGAAAAAACTGTAGATGGCATTTATCATTTCTCATATTAAATTAATATAATTTCCACAATTATTTTTTCCTATTATTAACTATGTTTTGACAAAAATAAATATCAACTACTTGATAATTATTAATAGATTAGATATTACATTAATTTAGTTTCATATGATCCATTGAAATAATTAATTATAACAAACATCGTCTATAATTAATTATTCAACATAAAATATTTGTATTCACCAATACAATAAACTAAATTTAATGCAGTGTTGATTAAGAGCTTTATACTATGTGACCCTCGGAGGATTTATGTCATGTTGGCCATGAAAAAAAATTTATCATTTATTTTCAGTAATCAAAAGTGATATCTAGCAACATATTGTGATTTCAATTAACATAAATAAATACTACACAAGTATAGTATTTTAATCATGCATAAGAAATATAGAATTTTCATTATTTGATTCTTATGTCATATAATATCACTGTATAATTTAAGATAGGATCTGTCATTCTTGTAGATTAATATTTTTTGATCTAGAGTTTACTGTATAAAGTTGTCGGCAAAAAATCCAAATCCATCAAAGGAGTCCAATATATATAATAACTTATTAGGTCTAAAAATGAAAGGCATATGCTTATCTTGAAGAACAATTTTTTCCTGCATAATTCATGTGAACTTGAATAGAGTCCGTATTGTAGTCTTTATTAGAAATTAGCGTTAGACAATATTCACCGAACTAATCCTCATGTGAAAAAGTTGAATCATTTCAATCTTAGAATCAAACACTAATGGAATAAATAATTATACACACAATCCATATATTTATTTCGTTGGTTCAAGTCATGTGCTATGTTCGGCCAACACATACATATACGATTAAGTTAGTAACCTCTTATCTATGATTTGTAGAACTTAATTATCACTTAACTTGCATGATAATTTTTTATGACAATTAATGTTACTTAATAATTATCAAGATTAAGGAACCTTTTGAGATATTATTGTCATTATAATGAATGATCTATAGAGATCTACAATTTAGATCTTCAATCTGAATGATCTGTCAATAATAACTCAAGAAACAGATGATCTAATATCATCAATAACATAAACAAAATTAAGTCATTAAATAATTGACTTCTACGACATAAATTCAACATCTTATAGGAGAAAAATACAAAATTCAGACGTACGTAGTTGAATAAAAAGTAATTCAATTGAAAAATGATATATAGTGTAAATTGATTTATAAAATAACATTGTTGTCCTAACTAAGATCTAAAGGGGATGAACATGCACAATTTCAAATTCTAAACCATTTTGGACAACTTTACACAAACTAAAATAATTTACAATAAGCAAGTAAATAATCAAACAGCTAACTAAGATAGAGAGACTACAAAAAGATGAGCTCTGTTCTCTGAGAGTTTTGTAATCTCGAAAATAATGAGCATCGTTACATTTCACAATGAATAAGACTACAACTTCGAATTGAATCGCCTCATTAAAATTAAGAATTCAAGATGGATCGACTTAACCAACAAACACATTGCAACTCTCACAAACAATTTAGAGAACAATGATCTCAATCAATATCAATATCTCAATTTCCAAACTTTTGGGCGTTGTACAATGTAGGGTTCCGTTGTACAACGACATTGTGTAACCATCTTGTAACTAAATAGGCGCTACACAACGCATAAGTAAAATGACTCAATTTTAGTGTCACAAGACTTTTCAACTCGTCGTACAATGGAACCAATCATTGTACAATGCTATGACCTTATATGAAATGCTTTTGCGTGCTTATTAAAACGTGTCCGTCTAGCGATGCAGAGATAAGTTCCGATTATTTTGAGTCGGTATACAAAGAAATTTAACGTCCTTATATGAAATACTTCTGCGTGCTTATTCAATCGTGTCCGTCTAGCGACGCAGAGATAAGTTCTGATTACTTTGAATCGATATATAAAGAAATTTAGCGTCCTTGTATGAAATACTTCTGCGTGCTTATTAAATTGTGTCTGCCTAACCACGCAAGCGATCAATCCCGAATCCACGTGTCCGTCTAGATTTTATTTCAGCGTCCTTACTTAATTTATACACGCTAAGTCATGTGCCTCCCGACTCTGAAAACACAAATTATAGTAATGTTGCATTACTCAACATAAGAGTATAACATAACTTCACAGACTAATATAACCTAATATAATTAGTAAAGTCTATAATCCAAATTTTCGTGTTATGTGACACTTGGTTACGTTAGGTAACTGAATAACAAAAGCATTTTTACCAGCAAACTAAATGAGATAAGTTTAGCTTCATAAAATACTTAAAACCATGAAGACTCACTAAATGAGATAAGTTTAGCTTCATAAAATAATTAAAACCATGAAGACTCACTAGCCTAACACAAGTTTGAATAACTCCATAATTTCTACAAATCAATCCTTCAAAAAAATACTTAATAAATAGCTAGAGAAAAATCTTTAATAGTTAGGACGATGTTGCTTTATAAAAGGACAAACACGAATAGATAATTGTTTAGTTCAACAATTACTTAATTAGAAAATAAATTAAACTCTGTATATACATATTATTATTAAATAGATCTTCTATGGTCCCTAAATTTTTAGAACTTCGTAATAATTAAATTACCTAGAACTAAATTTCTTAATACTTTTGTTAATTCATTTTATTAAAATATGATAATATGAATTTTGTCTTTATTAAAAAAAATGCTCCATTTTGCATTCAGGTACCAATAATACCTAAATTGGTATAAGGAGAAAGTTTAATATGCACCATAGTGCATAGGACGTTCTATGCATTACGTGTTAGAAAATATTCAATTTTAATTTTTCAAGTCAATTACACTTAATTAACCCTAATTAAACATTAAACACAAGGATCTTGCCAAGCAATCAACACACAAAGAGAATGGGTAGGAGAAATTGTACCTCTCGCGGAATCGTATCCGTGAGACTCGACCAAGCCATGGGAATCGATAGCGTGCCTTCTCCACAGCCTCCACCACGTATAGTAGCCGCCCTCGAATCCACCAAGGAGGATTAATCACGTTCTACAAGGTACGTGCTAGCATACCCAAAAAACAAACCTAATCCTTATAGTTTTCTCTCTTACACCAATCAACAACCTTGATTTTATGGAGAGAAAATAGCTCAACACATGAGCAAATGAGAGGGAGAGAGGAGGAAGGTGGCGGCCTAGAATGGGAGGAAGAGAGGAGAGAGAAAAGTCTAGGTGGAGGCTCTCATAAGTGGTCCTTATATAGAGCACAAAACCTAATTGACATCTTCCATAATTACAACTATGTCATCCCACCTACCACCATAAATGGCTGCCACAAAATGGACCTTTATGAGCCATTTAACATCTTCATTTGAACCATTAATTCATATAATTAAGGTCCCTCAAGTTTGCTCTTTAATTGGGCTATATATTTGCTATTTAAATAACGGCCAAATTAATCAATATAACCATTTATATTAATATGTGTTGAACTAAATTAATTATTAACTCATTAATAATTATTTTTAGTATTAGTTAATGTATTAATTTAATTCTATATGTTCTATTGACTTAATTAATTATAACGGTTCGCAACGGTATATAATTAATTAATCAATCTTATCATATTTTCACAGTACTTACCGCTGTGAATAAATAAATAATGCACTGTGTGATTAATGTATTATTTGTGTGACCCTTTGAGGATTTATGTTATGTTGGACATAGAAAATAAATTGTTATTTATTTCCAGCAATCATAAGCTGTATTTAGCAATACGTTATGATTTCCAGTTCGCATAAATAATGTACTGCTACAATATCTCAATCCTGCATAAGAAATAAATGTATTTCCTTGTCTGATTCTTATGCCACATGATATCACTGTATTGTCCAAGATAGACATGTGTCATTCTTGCAGACTATACATTTCTTGATTTAGAGTTGATTGTACAAATTGGCCAAATAATCCAACTCCATCAAGGGGCCCAAACAAATATCATCACTCACTAGGTATACTGATGAGGGACATACAGTTTTTTGATGAACAACATTTCCCCGCATAATTCAAGAACGTAAATAACGCCCGTATAGCAGCCCTTCTCGGAAATCAGTGGTAGACGCTATTTATAGATCTTATCCTCATGTGGAAAGATCGAACTATGTCAAACTTAGAATCAAACTCATATAAAATAAACAATGACACATAACACAATCCATATGTTTATTTTATTGGGTCAAGTCCTGTGCTATCTTCCAATAACATACACATATGCAATTAAGTTGGCAACTCTTTACCTCTGATTTGTACAACTTAATCATCACTTAACTTGCATACTAATCTTACATGATAATTAATGTTCCTTGTTAATTATCAAAATTATGGACAGTTTAGATTTATTATTGTCATTGTAAAGAATGATCCACAGAGATCCACAATTCAGATCCTCAACCTGAATGATCTGTCAATAATAAACCTAGAAACAAATGATAAAATATCATTCATAACATAAACTAATATTTAAGTCATTAAATTATTGACTCTTATGACATAACTCCAACACCACGGACTTTTTCGATGGTATTTTTATAAATTGACAAATCTAATTTACATATTGAAATCTCATAGCAAATCAAATTTTACAATTTTTGAGATTTTATTACTATTTTTTGAATTTTTTAAAACATTTTATTTTTGGAATGTTATACTATTTACAATATTCTAAAAATGACATGTTTTAAAAAATTCTAAAAAATAGTAATAAAATCTCAAAATTATAAAATTTGGTTTGCTACGAGATTTTAATATGTAGATTAGATTGGTTAAATTAGATTTATCAATTTACAAAAATACCCTTGAAAAAGTCCGCGGTGCATAGAACGTCCTATACACTATAGTGCATATTAAACTTTCTCTTCATATAAGACCATTTATATTGTCTCAATTATTTTTATTTTTCAAAAATTTTTGTACTTTTTGCATTATGAGTTAAAAAAAATATTATTGAAAGTATATAAAATAAAATTTGTAGATGTATATTAGGTTATTTTAAATAGAGTTTACAATGTCATTTATAAAAAAAATAAAATACTATTTAAAATTTAGAATTATTTGATAGTGTTAAAAGATTTTTAATAAATAAAAAACACTATAAAAATTTTTATATAAATAAAAGATATATAACAAGAATTTAAATTATTTTCTAATTAAGCAAATTTTCATAAATTAATGTACACTATATATTATTTTGCCATTGAGTTATTCATGTTTTCAAATTATCGTGTGTTGTTCTTATTTTAAGTGTATTTTTCTCATAGGATGCTCAATTATAATTATTCAAGCTTTTGTTGGAATGATAAGAAAAATATCTACAACTCGTATATTTTGAGAATCTTCTGATTTGAAATTAATCATAATCGAAACAAGATTGTAAGTGTTGCATGAATTTATGTACAACTTTAATTTAATTTTTTATTATTATAAGTTTCGAATTGGAAGATACACAAAAAATAAAGTTATAGATCTCTTTTTTAAGTTTCCAATCAAGATTTTAAAATGCGATTTGTGCGGTTTAGCGGTTGGGTGGTGATTTAGCGTTTATCGGTGATAAAATGGTGATAAAACGGCAAAAACGGTGATATAAAGAATAAAACGGTTGTGCGGTATGAACGAAAATCCTGATAAAACGGAAAAAATAGAGTTTCTTAAAGCTTATTTCCAACAGAATTTGAATCATCGGACATCGTATGAAAATATACACTAAAAATGCAAAACAATGCGCAAAAAATGTCAGCCGATGTTCCAAATAGTGGCTATAGATGAAAAAAAAATACATATGTTCAGACGTTGCTGAGGTGGCATTTACCTTGGAATCTAGTCTATCGCTTCATGGCCAATGTTTGAGGTGGCGGCTAGTGTTAGATTACTTTAGCAAAATTTTATATGTAATAATCAAGAAGCTAAATTTCGATTTTCTCATGAAAAAAATTCAACATAAATTGGCCTGCCAGACGATTTAGATATAATATATAATAATAAAAGAAGTCCTCAACTCCTGATATATTAGTCAGTACATGTATTTGTAAATTTTGAAGAATATTATCAAAGATATAGCTCCAAAGTTTATGTAGAATGATTTTTAGGTTCTTAATTTTATATTTAGCAATTTTAAACTGTTAGAATGCTATTGTCATTTTCTTAAAATTGATACTTTCAACTATTCTTTGTAAACTTATAATGTGCTGTCGGTAAATATTTAGCATGCGCATATTTCAACGAAGGAAAATCAAAACCTAGTATATCAATTGTCTTTCTCTGTTAAACCATAAAATTCAGTATCTTTCTACACATCACAATCAATCATTTTAGCCAACTTTAGATCTAACTTTGCAGTCATTAAAATCTGAAACATCTTCTACTAATAAAGGTTGTCTGCATCATGTCTATGTGACATGCAATTTCGATTATGTTGAAGAACATTTTCATTTTTCACTATTTGAAAATTTTACCTCCATCATCATTAAGTTTAGAAAAGAATTTTGAAAAATATAAACATTCAGGATCAAAGTTAATGAATGATGTCATGGATTTTTTTTTACATAATTTTACTAAATAAAAAGTATTTTATCACAAACCATTTATTCTATCAAAATACATTGCAAATAAAAAAAATGACAATATTTGAGCTGGCATTGCCAGATGGTCCGGTGACACTGTACTATCGGAAATTAAAATAATTAAAAAAAAAACTTATGAAAAGGTTCATAGAAACAAGAAAAAAGAATATGGGCTGGAGAGAGATGGGGAGAGAAAGAGATAGACTCAAGACTTTAATTGGCAGTGCTGTCAAAAATAAACAATAGTAATATAATTAGATAAAATAAATCAAAATTATATAAAAAATAATAGAGAGAGACCCATAACCGTACGTTAAGATCTACTGTTGGGCTAATGCTGAGGCCTCTACAGTGTCTAGCTTCAACTGCTCTCTTTGTGGCTGAGGCCTATCTCCTTTTTAGTACTCTGTTTCCACTGTTCCTCATTTAATTTGCCCTCCATTTATTGCTACAAGTGGTAAACTAACTCATGCTACCAAACCGATGAATATACACTTTAGGCAATTAATAACCGCCGACTCTAACCTTAATTTTCTAAACGAGTTTTAATATATTTTTCTCAGGATATGATCCTGGGTGCACTTTGTACATTGCATTATATAGTATAGTAAAGTTAAAGCGCAAATTGATGCGATAATTGCAATCCCAAGATATATCATTCTATATCATGCCAGTAAAAAAAAATAGAAAGTGCATTAATCTGATTCTAAGAGATATTTTTTTTTGCGCCATCATTAATTTCCTCTTTCACTTCCACTCTCTCCCCCTCAATTCCTCTGTCTTACTCGCATCCCTCTCCCCTAATTTCCATTTTTGCCGTCGAACTGGGTGCACTTTTCTATTTTTGGTGTGTTTTCTCTCTCTTTTTCTCCGTTTCTCGACTCTCGTCTGCACTCTAATAAGATGATCACTTATTACAACTAACTGAACATTTATGATTACAAGTTGATTTTTTATCTAGTATATTCACTAATAAGGTAATTCATTGCTACACCTAATTGAATATTTATATGTGTAAGATGATCACTTATTATATCTGATATACTTTATAAGATAATTTTTTATTACAACAATTCGATTATTTATATTTATAAGATGATTTTTTATCGTATCTAATATATGCACTTATAAGATGATCCTTTGTTGTGACAAACTGATCATTTACACTTAATAATTAATCACTTATTATAACAACTTTTCTATATAAGATGATTCTTTATTATAAGAATTCAATCATTTATATTTATAAGATGATCTGTTATCGTATCTAATACATGCATCTATAATTATTTGCGAAGAAAGGAATCAGATAGATCAGAAGAGGAGAGAGAGAGGGGAGAGGAAGAAGGGGATCAGATAAATCTGAAAAGAGAGGGAGATGGAGAGGGATAAAGGAATCAGATAGATTTGAAGAGGAGGGAGAGGGAGAGTAGGGGATGGGGAAAGGAGAAGATGATACAGGATGACAAAAAAAAAATTGTTTGAAGCAATTTCCAATCGACTACGATAATATCTGGAATTCTTTCTCATTATTTTTTTATTATTATATTTTGAATTGCAGACATTGTTTGCAGCTCAAAATAATTCACACCAGAAACCTTTCTAAGTTTAAAAATAAAGTGTAAAAGATACTGGATGTTGTTTCTAAAGAAGACCTACAATATATCAAATAAAGTAATACTAATAATATATAATAACTAATAAACTGGCTCAATTCACCCATGAAAATAGTGGAACTTTACCTATAAGATGACATTACCCATACCTGATGAAACAATCTACTATCTGCTTGAAAATCAATTTATTTTTATCGCTAGACGATTACAAAAAAAAAAAAAAAAAAACCCACTCAACTTTCAACAAAATAAGTTCAATTTTAAATGTTTTTGAGATTCTGTTACAAGCAAAATGTCGTTTTCCTATTTTAAGTTTGATCAACTCATTTCCATATAGTATCAAATTAGATTTTTTTTTTTGTGTTAATGGGCCTCATTGGGCTAGCCATATCTTACTATGTTCTTAATCACATAGGTCCCGTTTAGATCGTATGGAAATAGAAGGAATAGTTTCTTCTTAAACGTAAAATTTTTATAAACAATTTAAACTCTTCACAAAGTTACACACTTTCCAATACTTTCCGCCTAGAAATAGACTATTCCTCTTATTCCTAAGCATTTCAAACGGAGACGAGTACTAAATACCCAAAAAAAAAAAAAAAACACTATAAAGGTACGAGCGTTTGTCCAATTTCGTTTTCTTTTCCATTAAGCAGATTTACTCAGTTCGTTTGCACCAACATTTTTGCTAAAAGACATTGTCAAAGGGTCCTATAAAAGCAGGGCAGTACATCTGCATAAGATGTATCTCGATCAAGTGATGAAACAGTACTTCGATTGTCCGGGTATGTTCATTTTCCGATGGGTCAACAATCCGTAGTTCGGAACACATCACGTCGTCATGCTGAAACATATAACCTTGTACAATTTTAAATTTATGTAGATCAGAGATAATTATTGGTTGGTACAATTCAAACCGTAAAATAATGAAAATATTTGAATTTTTTCTATTTGAAAAATATTATTTTAGATTGCTAATACAACACACACCACTCCAAAACGACTAGTTTTTTAAGCTGGAATCACTAAAAAAGTCAGCGTATGATCCGAACCATCCGATCAAGGATGGATGTTCCGTGATTCATATCAAATACGTCGATATTCGTGCACCCTGTAAAAATATGTTTGTCGAGATTAGATTGGACGCTTTGGATCGAAGATCTGCCCTCAGCAGGAACTCTCCCGTTTTATGCCTTCAATTCTTCTAAAAAATATATAATTAGAGCTATTCCATTCCGATTTTTTTTTTACTTTTTTAGTTACCGTCATGGGAATAAATCATATCAGTTTTGCCACTTATACAGCCATCCCCATACCCAATTTCTCATATTGACATAAATATTCTTCTCTTTTCAAATGTTAAAATTTTTAAAAATATGAAAATTTTAAATTATCACGATACAACAAATTATTTCTTTAGTGATGAAATATTTCAAATTTTGATATTTTAAAGTGTCATATCTAGAATAACAAAATTTATCATATCAATTGATCGATTACGTAAAACTAATTTTTATTTATGTTGCGGTACAAAATTAATATGTTGTTTAGTGATGGTGCATTTTAAATATTAAAATTTTACGGTGACATATATTTAAATCATCCTAAAATAATTTACCTAACTATTCCTTAGTTTATATTAATTTAAACAAACAATTAATCCAAGTGGTCCATACAAAAAATCACGTACCAAATCAACTAAGCTAACTTTTAGATACTTTAATTTAAAATACTATGAACTTTAATCATGGGCCGTTTGGATCGCTTAGGAATAAGAGGAATAATCTCTTTCTAGACGAAAATTTATTTCTAACTATCCAAACCCTTCACAAAGTTACACACTTTCCAATATTTTTCGCCTAAAAATAAACTATTCTTCTTATTCCTAAGTGATCCAAACGACCACATAGTAAATTTGTTACTAGGCATTTAACACCTAGTGACCTATTTTTTTCAGTGCGATTCAAAGAATTTTTCCATTTTCGAAACTGCAACGTTATATTACTAATTCAAATATCTTCTAATAAATTTATTTCTTGCACCAATTTCTTGATAAAGCTTAAGATCCTTTAAACGATTTCTAACATACTAATAGGCTAATAGCTGCATGAAAAAACCCCATACGATATAAAAATAGTTTTAACTTTCAAACATTCTAGCCATATCATATCATCATCTATGTTATCTTTCGTCCACTCTTTTATCTATTTGAAAAATAACAAGAAAGAAAATTTTTTATTGTATTGTATTGTGTAATTGTCTTGTACAATGAATTGGGATTTCTTCCTCTTATATTTGTTTCAACACAGCTAAGTCTACTTACCAACTAACTATTTCTAACGAACTAACTAATTACAGATCTGAACTTAATTACAATTGAGAGCTTAGTCATCCTGTCCATTTGGTTGAGTACCGGAAGCATCCAGTTGTATGTTGTCACACCCCCCGCAAGTTAATGCTGATGGAATCACATTGAGCTTGGATCTCAAATACTGATGTCGAATGGTTGGCAAGGACTTGGTTAGCACATCAGCAATCTGATCTGCAGAACACGGAAACCTTGCAGTGAGCTCTTTGTTGGCTATTCTTTCTCTGACAAAATGAAAGTCTATTTCAATGTGCTTTGTCCTTGCATGAAAACTTGGATTGGAAGCCAAAAATGTTGCTCCAATATTGTCACACCATAATATAGGGGTATCAGTCTGAGAAATGGCTAGTTCTTTCAATAGATTTTGTAACCAAAGAATCTCTGTGCAAGTCAGAGCCAAACTTCTGTATTCAGTTTCAGTACTTGATCTGGATACTGTAGGTTGTTTCTTTGCACTCCAAGAGACGAGATTGCTGCCAAGGAACAAACAACAGCTTAATACCCTGATGTTGACCTCCTGTCATCAATTGACCCTATCCAATCTGCATCTAAATATGCATGTAATGTAGCTGAAGAGGAAGCATGAATGAAAAAAGCATGTTGAAGTGTTCCTTTAAGATATCTCAACACCCTCATTACAGTAATCCAGTGATTTTGTGTTGGATCGTGCATGAATTGTGGACACTTGTTTACAGCAAATGATATGTCAGGTCTGGTGAGTGTGGCATACGGAAGAGCACCTACAGTACTTCTGTACAGGTGAGGATCATCACAAGGTTCGTTGTCTTCACTAGTTAAGGTTGTGAATGTTGCCCTGGGAGTTGTATATGGTTTAGCAGCCATCATGTTTGGTTTGATTAGCAGATTTTCAATGTATTTTGATTGATTGAGTAACAGTCCATGATTAGGGTAATTGGCTTCAATTCCAAGGAAGTAGTGAATTTTGACTAAGTCTTTCAAAACAAATTGTGACTGAAGGTTAGCAATGCAAGATGAAATCTAACTGAAGATGCTACCAGTTACCAAAATATCATCAACATAGACAAGTATGAATATGGACTGACCATTAACAGTTGAGAAGAAGAGTGATGGATCATACTGAGAATCTTGAAACCCCATGGTTATTAATGTTGAACTGAGCTTCTAAAACCAAGCTCTTGGAGGTTGTTTAAGGTTAAGTCGCCATGCAAAACAACATTTTCAAGTTGCTTTACTGGCCAACCTGAGGAGATAGCCAATGATAGTATAATCCTGATTATGGCAGGCCTAACCACTAGGCTATAGGTATCAAAAACATCAATTCTCTCAATTTGATTGAATCCCTTGGCTACAAGTCTGGCCTTGTGCCTGTCAATTGTGCCATTTGATTTCTTTTTCAGTTTGTATACCCACTTACAGCTAATTATTCTTTGATGTGATGGTGGTGGTACCGATGTCCAAGTGTTGTTTCTGGCTAGTGTTTTTATTTCAAGGGCCATTGCTTGTCTCCATTCTGGAATAACTAGTGCTTTGGTATGACTTGTTGGCTCTGAAATTGTTGTTGTAAGGAAGGTAACATGATTGGTAAACAGTTTTGTTTTTCTGGTATTGTCTTTGGTTCTTGTTGTCATGTGGTGTGTTACATTGTGAGGGATGATAGGAATAGATGGTTGATCTGTTTGAGAGGATACATGTATGGAGAGAGTTGGTAATGATGGGATAGGTACAGGAGTGGTACTGACAGTAGGGGTAGGATGGTCATTTGTGGCTGATAGTGTTGCTATTAGTGGTTGTAGTTGCCTCATGAGTGATTGGAGTATGGTTAAGTATAGGTAAACCTGAAGTATACTGAGGAGTGAGCGGTGGGACTGCATTGTTAGTGATTTGATTGGAGAAGGGGAAGTTATCCTCATCAAACTGAACATGTCTAGAGATACAAATTTTGTTGGAGGGAATATGTAAGCACCTGCAGCCTTTCTGAGATAATGCATAACGCAAAAACACACATGGCAGTGCTCTTATTTCTAGCTTATGCTGATTGTATGGTCTGATATATAGGAAACACATGCATGCAAGCACTCTAAGCATAGGTGTCTTGTTGAACAACACAGTATAGGGAACATTTTTATTGTGGATAGTCTATTTATCAACTAATTTACACTGACCAGTAATTCATCCCAAAATTTGGTTGGTAATTGAGCATGAGCCATATTTGCTAATGTTAATTCCACCAGGTGCCTATGTTTACGCTCAGCAACACCATTCTGTTGTGGTGTGTGAGGATAAGTGGTCGGATGTAGCAGTTGTGGATACTGAGAAGCAATTGGCTTGATTTCAGCACCTCCATCTGTTCTCAAGATTTTAATAGTTGATTATAACAAGTTTTCAACATGAAGATTGAATTTGGTGAACATTTGAGGTACTTCAGCCTTTTCATAAAATATATCTAAGATAATATTGAATAATCATCTATGAACACCACATAGTATCTAAAATCATTGCTTGAAATAACTAGGGTGAGTTCTCATACATCAGAGTGCACAACCTCTAAAGGTGAGGTAAAAACATAAGTTGAAACAGAAAAAGGCAACCTGTGTGCTTTTGCAACACAACAGTCATGACAAACATCTAGCTTATTTGAATTACAAGGTAAATTGAATCTATGAACAATATCTAGAGTAACAGAATTTGATTGATGGTCTAATCTTTGGTGTCACTTTATTGCTGAAGCTCTAATCCCAAGAAAAGCAGAAGCCTGAGAAGAAAACTTCGCAACAAAAAGACCCTTGTGACTAGTTAGTTGCAGAAGCGTTGTCTTGGTGGGGAGGTGCTTAATTATGCAATAAGAAGAAGAAAACTTTATTAACAAGTGTAGATTGTCACTTAACAGTTTGGAAATGCTTATAAGGTTATAGGTAAAAGATGTTAGAGAGTGCTCGATTTTTAAATTTTTTAGCTAATTACCATTAATTAACACAAATTAATCTCAAGCCAAGAAGAAGATCTTGCAAAATCCATTCAACACATATTCACATGAGGAAAAGGAATAGGAATTGTACCTCTTCTTGAATCGTATCTCTTCTTGAATCGTATCAAGAAGGCTCGTTCCTTGGTTTTGGAGTTGGTGGCGTGCACATCTCCACCACCAAGTTGTCGGTGCCACATCAGGTCCACATAGGAGTTAACCAAATCCTTTTCAAGTCGTGCTAACAACGAGAAGGATAAGTCTAATCCCTAAGATTTCTCTCTTCTAGCAATTAATTCTAAAATTAAGCGGAATAGAGAGAGAGCTCAACACATGAGCAAATGGAAGAGAGGGGGAGAGAGAGAGACTGGTGGCCAAAAGGGAGAGAAGGGAGGCGGCTAGGGTTAGGGGTACGGGTTGGCCTCAAAGGGACCCCTTTATATAGAGCATGAATTCTCTACATATCACCACTTGCATATTTACAAGTTTGCCACCCTACCTACCACCACATGGGGCCGACCTATTCATGGGCCTAGATGGACTATTAGCTCATCTCCATTTAATCCATAATTTCATTAATTATAGGTCTCTTCATTTGCATTCTAAGTGGACATTTAATTTACCAATAAATAAAGGTCCAATTAGCTCAAATAAATTAAGTGTGTCGTATATAAATAATTATTAACTTAATAATAATTATTAAGAGATTAGATAATGCATTAATTTATTTCCATATGATCTATTTGACTTAATTAATCATGACGGTTCGTAACTGTATATAATTAATTAATTAACTTATCATATTTTTCAATACTTACTGTTGCAAATAAATAAATAATGCACGTGTGGTCAAAGTCTGATTTGTGTGATCCTTTGAGGATATATGCTATGTTGGTCATGCAATAATCATAAGTGGTATCTAGCATCACATTATGATTCCCAATTCACATAAATATTGTATTACTACGGTATTTTAATCATGCAAAAGAGAATAATAGTATTTTCCTATTTTGATTCTTATGTCACACGATATCATCGTATAATACAAGATAGAAATGTGCCATTCCTGCAGATTATATGTTTCTTGATCTAGAGATAATTGTATCAAGTTGCTAGCAAACACTCTATCTCCATCAAGGGGCCCAAACATATATCGTCACTCACTAAGTGAATTAATGAGGGACATACGATTTCTTGATGATTAACTTTTTCCTGCACAATTTAAGAGAACATAAATAAAGTCCGTATAACAGCCCTTATCGGAAATCAACGGTAGACGATATTTATAGAACCTATCCTCATGTGGAAAAGATAAACATCTCAAACTTAGAACCAAAATCATAACGAAATAAATAATGATACATAATAAAATCCATATATTTATTTCGTTGGGTCAACTCCTGTACTACGTTCTATAACATACACATGTGCAATTAAGTTGGTAACACTTTACCTATGATTTGTAGAACTTAATCATCACTTAACTTGAATACTAATCTTATATAATAATTAATGTTCCTTGTTAATTATCAAGATTATGGACGGTTTAGATTTATTATTGCCATTCTAATGAATGATTTACAAAGATCCACAATTCAGATCCGCAACCTGAATGATCTATCAATAATAATTTTAGGAATAAATGATCAAATATCATCAATAACATAAATTAATATTTAAGCCATTAAATTATTGATTTCTATGACATAACTCCAACAAAAAATGGCACATGAAGAATGTTATTTAAGTTGATTTGTTGGTCAGAAAGATGAAAAGTAGAATCACCGATGTGTTGAATATGTAAACCAGTACCACTGCCAACTTGCAAGGTGTTAGGGCCACTGTAGTTGAAGAATGTGCTAAGGTTGTTTTGATCACTGGTGACATCATTAGCACCATTGTTTGGGGCTTGAGAAACAAAAGCCTGAAACCTAGTCTTTGGTTTCTAAGGCTATGCTCTAGAATTTCAAAACTAAGAGAAATGTAAGGAATGAGATGTACAAAGAAGTATATGGAAATAAAAGGAACTTGTGATTCCTTGCTCTAGGATTCAAAAAATATGTATTGAAGTTAAAAGCTGTAATCTTCTTTCTAAGATGCAAAAGTACAATGCTACCCTTAAACTCAAATCTTACTCACAGACAGAACCTCTGTCAGAGTCACAAGATTCAATGCATTTGGGCAGCCTTGAGTTCAACATAGAACCAGTGTGGCTGATTAACAATGGGGCCCAAGTTGAGAACCAATTATGATTTTCTATATTGTTCTCATGATTCTTACTGCAAATCAGCAATGTCTGATCCTCAACTACCTTTATCAGTAATAGTAATAGACAATCTGAAAAGCAAATCAGCAAGTACGGCATATTGCAATCTCAAGTAAAGTAACCGCCATATATGGAGTTGCCTGGTTTTGGGAAAAGAAAATAAAGCAAACAAAATTGGAAAACAAATAAACTACATATCAGAAAATAAGGCAGGAAACAAATACAAGTTGAATTGTCTCAAGGAAACAACGAATTCAAAAAAATTGAACCATTATCAATGGGCGCAAATTGGAAAGGAAAATGTGGAATCCAATCGTCAAATGCCATATAAATAGACTAATTAATAGCGGGAGAAAAGGAAAGCTTACAAGAAAATCCTTCAATGTGCACAAATTGAAACCACCAGCTTTGTTTCTTTCCGTTTTTGTGGAGCGCAAATAAATTGTTCCAGACATATAGTTCCAAAATAAATAGATTTTCCATGTACAAATTGTTGTTTTAGCGGGAGGCCAGCACAAATTAGGAGGGAAACAATGAAATTTGTGGGGTCTATTGTCAGAGAAAGAAATTTGCAAGGGCATTCTCAGTAGAAAGGTCTAATTCGCTGGTGCTTCTTCGATACTCCACGATTTTGGGAGTAACCAGTATTTGCCGCCTACTAGGTTTCAAGACCCTTCCGTTTCCTTCAGTTTTCGTCAGTTCACCCAGCAACCTCTTCTAGATCAAGGTAAATCAGTTACGCTTCCTTTTCTTAGCCCTCGTTCATCCCTTCTGGAGCAGGACCTAAGAGGGATCAGGTTCATACCTGAAGTAACACAGCTTGGGAGAATGATTTGGTTTTGTACATATCTGGCACAGAACCTTGGGACCCTGGTGATCTCTTGGTGGTACAGTTGAATTGTTGGATTGAGGTCTAAGAAGTGGTTTGCAGTTTGTATTTCCATTCTGAGCTTGCTGAGAGTGAAATTGTTCCTGGTATGAGGAAATTGAGAAGAGGAGTTAGATCTGGTATTGTACCTATTGGATTGTCTGAAATTAGTAAGTGTTGTTGCACTGGTATGATGACTCATTGGCAAAGACTCATGATTGAACATGAGGCCATGGAGATCTGAGAATGACATTGATTCAGATCAAAGAGATGTTGTCACAGAGGTGATGAAAGACAAGTATTCAGAGCCGAGGCCATTCAACGTAGCTATGACTAGATCATCGTCAGAGATTGGAGATCCGATGAAGAGAAGCTCATCAGCTAACTTGCGCATATGTTGAATGTACTCAGAGCATGTCAGGCCTCCTTTTGTGGCAGATTGAATCTGTCGACGAAGATCTGTGAGTCTTGCTCTACATCGATTTGAGAAGATGCTCTGAAGAGTGTTCCAGACATGGAAAGAACTATTGCACGAGACAACTTGAGCTTGGATGATTTCAGTCAAAGAGGACCGAAGCCAGCTAAGAAGGAGCTGATCCTAACAATGCCATGGCTCGAAATCAGAATTTGGAGCTTCTTGATTGTTATATGTTGTGATGGTAAGATTTGGGGGTAATGATGTGATGTATTGTGTGAGGTGAACATAACCATGGAGGTAAGATTTGTGATTTTCAGGTGAGGTAATTGTTTTGAGAAAGTTTTGTAGAGATGGGAATGGTGAGAGGGATGATCGAATCCATGGTGAAATTGAGTGGAGAAGTACTAGTCGCCATTTGTTGAAGGCTTCTGATACCATAAAGAATAACAAGAAAGGGAATTTTTTTTATTGTATTGTATTATGTAATTGTCTTGTACAATGAATTGAGATTTCTTCCTCTTATATCTATTTCATCGCAGCTGAGTCTACTTAGCAACTAACTGTATCTAACAAACTAACTAATTATAGATCTAAACTTAATTATAATTGAGAGCTTAGTCATCCTGTCCATTTGGTTGAGTACCGGAAGCATTCAGTTGTATGTTATCACTACTGTCTTTTTTTTTTAATGCTTGATCCAATTTATGGTTCATTTTATCGTTTGTCTTGTTTTTCTCTTAATTCAAAAAGAAAATGTTTGATTTCTCTATGATACAATGTAACTCTTCAAACAAATTAAATAGCTTTCTCTCAGGCATTGCTCTACATAAATATCATGTAGCTAAATGCATTTTGAAATCCATTCATTAAAAATTTTTCAAAAGTAATTTTCTTTTCGGACTTTTCAAAGTGAAGTTCGTAATCGTTCTTGTATGATCTTTTTTATATATATAGTACGTGTTTGATATAGTATATTATTCATAGAAAATTATCCGGTATCTTTGACATTTAAATTCCCTTTTGCATTCCGAAGAACTTGATACTTATTTCTTATATTAATATTAAAGGGGGCGTTTGGATCGTTTAGGAATTGGGGGAATTGGAGGAATTTGCTATTTTTAGGCATAAATTTATTAGAAATCGTGTAACTTTGTGAAGAGTTTAGATTGTTTATATTAAAATTTATGCCCGGAATTGCTTATTCCCGGAATTTAGAACGCATCCAAACGACCCCAAAGATTATAATAGTCGCGAGTTATCTGTATTGAACTCCACATTTAGAAATTGACAAAGCAATCAATATCCGACATGTTATATAACAAATGATTAAGCAATCAACATCAAACAGTTAATATTAGTAATGATTTATAAGAAATAGGAGTAGCCGACTGTGTTGCACATATCAATCGAGTACTATTGCTACAGCTCATGTTTTACTTTTGAGGTTTGAATAGACAATCCAAGCCGTGCGTTCTTACTTCTAAGAATTAACCTTAGCATGTAATTTATATTTTAATTTTTCACTTTCTCAAATGAGGAAATGAGGCAAGAAAGCACCAGAATACTTGTGAGTTGTGACTATATATTGTTAAAAAAAAAAAAAATACAATGTCTAGGGGCGTTTGAATTATCTAAGAATAAAATTAAAATTAGTTATTCAGAGTAAAAATTATTATTCCTAAACAATAAAAAAATTATAATTCTTAGAGTTTTTTTTATCATCTTTTTAAACTGAATTTAAAAGTGGTCCCAACAACTTATTAATCCACATTAAGAAGATAATCCAAACGCACTAGGAATAAAAATTTATTTAAAATATTAGACCACTTAAATATAACACTCTATATTTCAAAAAGACTTATTCTTAATTATTTAAGAATAATATTTTTTACTCTGAATAATTAATTCTAATTTTATCCTTAAACACGATCTAAACACTTAAAAGAGTAATCTGCTTAACTATCGTGAATATCTCAATGAGGCAAACGTTAAGTTGAGATGGTTCCAAGATATTTATATATATGAAACTATGGATTATTTCATAAGTTTTGACAACGGAACTAATTAAGCGGTAATTTATAGTATTAACTGTATAAGTGTAAAAAAGATAATCAAACATCTCTAAATTGTGTTTAAAACTAAGGTGAATCAATAACCTTAAAATTTTTTTGAGTAAGGCTAAAGTCCAACTCATTAGGAGGGGTCCTTCCAGTATGTTCGTTCTTGGATTTTGAGTCTCAAACTATGGTATAAAATGTGATCTTGATATTAAAATCTAAGTACAAACTGACCTTAAAAAAAAAAAACAAAATCTAAGTACGAACTGAATTCTATATTTTTTCCCCAAATTTTTTTACTATTTTTTTATTTTTTTAGAAAAATCATTATTTTAAATGGTTCATAATTTTTAAAGTGATAAAAAAAATATAAAATGTGATTTCATACTAGATTTTCAATATAAAAATTATATTGAACAATTTGAATCAATCTTTTGAAATTCTAAATTCAAGAACGAGCGCATTGTGGACTGTTGGAATTTAATCTTGCTCATAATTTTATTTTCTAAATAAGAATTGATATAAAAGAAGAAGGTAAATAAATTTTTTTTTCTAAAATTTTACAATTCTAACCTTTTACAATTCTCTTTAAATATTAAAATTACGACACTAATATTATATCAAAACTATATTAAAACAAATTAAATGAACAATAATATTCCAACATCTAGTTTACATTTTTAACCAAATTCGAACTTTACAATAGTTACTAATTTAGATTACGACCATTCCTAATCCATTCGGCCGAACAGATTTTTTTTTTTCCTTTTTTGAAGTATCAAACAGGCTCCAGGGAATAATATGTTTGCTTCTGACATCTACGGATAAAAATGTGTGAAGATAACGTACAAAAACAGGGAAAAAATTTTGAGAAGCTAAAATACAACATGGCTTTTCAATCTCATATTTTGTGAATTGTGAAAGAGTTTTGGTTCCCTTCTGCTCAGAAATGATTGATCATTGCGCAACAGTAAACAGTGCCAGCTTCATAGCTAGGTTGTCTCTTCCTTTTGGCATGTACCTTCCACACTTTACCATGTACCGTCATTTAATGCACGGATTATTGCTATCAATGGTAAAACTTATTTAACGACCAATCAAAATTTGGGTCTATTTTTAGATGTTGTGCGGTAGAATATTCTCCCGTCATTTCATTTTCGGCTCCTTCGGGTCATGTGATGTGATAATTAATTTTATTGGATCATGTATGTCCCCTAGAGTTGTACACTAATGTATAACTAATTTAAAGAGCTAAGGATTAATAACATGAATCGATTCTAACTTGAGAAAAGAATTATATATATCAAACTAATTCCATGAGCCAGAAGAGATCCATGGTATTCATCCTTAGTTCTGTAAATTATCAGTTTATTTGGAAAATATTTTAGTGTTCCCTTGTGCTAATTTGTAGCTATTTAAGTGAGATTTCAATGTACTTCTCAACGTGCGAACCTAAAACCCAAAAAATGCTGCATTTGCTTTAATTTTTTTTAGAATACTAACAAACTAATTATTATAATTGAAAGGCACAATAATTGGTCCGTGGAAACCTATGAAATCCAAATAAATTCTGGTGTGGAATGCCCCCATTTGTCTCAAAATCATGACAAATGGCATCCACGGGTCTATTACAAATTCCTAACATTGTGGGGACTACTCACGTAATTAATTAATTACTTGTCTTAGTATGCTAGAATGAGATATTTGAGGTATCTTAATTATTGGTGAAGTAACCTATTGGGATTATATACAAATTTAAAACTTTTTGTACAGTGTCTTGTTTGTGACTCCTTTTTCTGTAGAAACAGAAGTTTTCTAATATTTAAACATGTTTGACTAGTAAGAATGCCTTTCTGTTTGTTTACTTGTTTGTTTGTTTCTTTCTTTTATATGTCTTCAATCTAGCGAATTTGAGTCATCATGAAATTTTAAGTATGAATAAAAATTCAAGGAAAAGTAAAAATTTCAAATTTAACCATCCTCAACATCAAACGTGATTCGCAAAGTAATAGAAAGTCCACTCTATACTTTTGAACAAGCAATAAAGGATTCTTTTCTTTATTTGTCCAAACAAATATATTACTTGAAGAGAAATTGTGAAATATAGACTTTTATCGCTCTTATTAAGTTTTCTTAAATAACTTTTTTGAGATTTTGGTGTCTCATAAAAGCTTCATAAAGTTTTTTCTGAGGTGTTAACCTCCATCGTATTCACCTCCGACCATAATCCGACAGCGTCTACTCATAACCCATCCCAACCTCTAATTCTATTTCTAGGCATTATGTCTTCTACAATTAGTTCAAGTGGAATGCTTTACATGATGGAATTTTTTCAAAATATTTTTGAAAGTACAATAATGCAATATATATATATATATATATATATATATATATATATATATATATATATATATATATATATATCATTTGTGGTGAACATGGTGTAATAAACTAATAATGTAGAGCTTATTAAAATTTTAAATTTCTTCATTCCCAAAATCTTGTGTGACAAAAAAGATATGCTAAGTTGTTACCTTGTTTTAAGAAACAAAAATGCACAATTAAATATTTCTACAAATCAATAACTTTAGAGGAGTTGAGATTTAATCTGAATGTCTCATTTTTCAATAGTGGAATGCATGCGTTTGTCCCCTATTTTTTTCAAGTACCTAGTCTTCTTCTTTGTAGTTATGCTGTCCCTTCTCTTAAATGCCTATCTCAATCCATTTCCATCATCTCCTTCTTCTTTTCTCTCCTCCCCCTCAAGTTGCCAAGCCCCACATGGTTGATTGGAGCAGGAGCGACGGTTGTACTGGTGGTGGCTAGCTACTGATTAGGGTTGAACTAACTGTATCTTTCATGAACACCTCTTCATTAAAATATGTAGTACAAAGATTAGCCTAAGCTACAGGAATTGTGGTACCGGTCACAACAAATTGCAAGAATTAAATTCATATTTTGTGTCCACAAATGGCCTCGTACCGTAGCATAATTGGAATGGATATGATATGCTAACTGCTGTTTTTAAGATTTATAACTGCAAGTATCAAATTTGCAATGTGGCAAACAGAGCCTGTGCCAAATTTCAATAAATGTCAGAAAGTAACAAAGAAATGATTTGAAAAAAGTAATGTAATTGGGCTTGTTCTTGAGAGAATTAAATTGGGCTATTTTGGGCTTTCAAAGTGTATAAAAGTAGTGCACTTAATAAACCCATTAAAAGGTACCCAACTACCCAAGTTTTAACGTAGTGCTGAGAAGACTTGTGACTTGTGAGGTATTTAAGAACATGGACCAACGAGAAACCGAAGAAGAAGAAGAAGAAGAAAAAATAGAGTGCTAACTGCTTATTTGTAATGAAAATAATTAAATATTTTGAAATCCTGTCAACTTATATATTTGTACTTAATTAGTTTAACAATTGTCTTTTAAATATTAGATTGCGGTACAATTCAATCTATTCGCATGTAAAAACGAAAGAAATATCAAGTTAAAAAATAATGATTAGAATGAAGAACGGAGTATGTTGGTACAATTCCAATTCTCGTGTTAGCTTTTGTTGATTTAATTTTGCTAGCATAAGTTACTTATGCTATTATATGTGGACAAATAAAAAAAATAAAATAATGTCAGGTAATAAAAATACGTCGTTCAATCTACCGATGATATAAATATATAGATATGTTATTCAATTTATTTTCTTATTAGATGAAAAACCAAAATATATCGTTGTTTCATCTGATGATTAATATCTAACCACATATCAAATCAATCGAATGGTAGAAACACGTGTTTACATATTAGATCTAGCATGTTGACCCCACTTGAATCTATTCGTTTATAAGTAGTAGTAGAGATTAGTTTTTATTGCTTGGTTTGTATGTTGGGTCTAATATTCAAAATATTCTTTGACATTACATGGCGAACTGAAATACTAAGTCTACTATTAGAACAATGTTGAAGTAAATTTCGATAAATTGAAACAAAACTGTATTTTTAGTTTCAAAAATAATATTGTTAGTCATAGAACCTACATGATTTAAAACTATAGTCCTTACAAAACTAAAATATTTAATTTACACAATTAGAATCAGTTGCAGATCATTGCTGAAACGAAATAAAATAATGTAGCTACCGATTGCTACTAAGATAAGCTACCGGTATACCATAAAAACAGCCAACGAAAATGAGAATAAAAAGAAAAAGACGCTGTTAGAAAAACGTCATTGCAATTTCTTTTTCCTTGATTTAAATTATGTAGTTGGCAGGCAGCTAAGAAAACGTGCTTGTATACCCTTTTTTTTTTTATCCAAAATCACCCAAAGCAGGGGAGCCAAATTGATTACTTTGCTTGGATGAGGGATTGAAAAAGAATAAAAATTTCAAAATGTGTGTTTGTTCAAATTTCTTATTTTACTTCGTTACTGAGAGTGCCACATAGGAAAACACTCTCAGAGCCAACAAGAACAAAAAGTATGCTTGGCAACTAACGCAAACAAGTTGTTTGTGAGAACCAAATGCTGCAGGAACTGGCGAACAGCAAATTTCTTGGCTTGTTGGCAATTTTCCGATTTCATGAACTGGGCACTGTTCGCGTGCACCCTAGTTCGTCCTTTGTTCGTCAATAAAAACCAAACACACCTTGCCCAAGTAAACAACAACAATATCTAAGAGGCAAATACTGTTCAAATATATGAGGTCTATGTGTGTGCTTAGACCAAATGATGTAGCGTGAGGTATATATGAAGATTTTAGACCAACACATGCATTGTTCGGACCGAATAAGGTTGGATTCAGATCGAACAATGAAGCGTGCATTGTGGACTCAAGACAATTCGGGCCGAACAAGTGTCCATTCGGACCAAACAGATTGTGTAACATGGTGCAGTCACTAGATTTGGAATGAAATCATGGAATTTCGGTCAAAAAATAAATTGACTTGTCATATTTTTGACAAGCACGAATCAATATTCTATCAAATCTTTTCCATAGAAGATGGGTGTGAATCATGGAATGTTTTCCTAATGAAGAGGATCAGATTTGCTTGAGAAGAGAAGGAAATTATGAAGAATAAAGACAAACGTTTGTATTTTAAAATTACCAAAAAGAAAGAACAGTTGCCTTATGTAATTTTTTTAATGTCTATTTATTTTTTCCTTCTCTCTCAAACAATGTATCTTAGAAATTAACAAAAAATAAATAAAAAAGAATGTGCATGTGTGTAGAGGACGTAGGCACAAAGTTGGTGCTAAACTTCGTTAAATTCTCGTATTTTCTTTATCCAATTGTTTGATCATCTATTCTGAGATCTTCGTGCTGACTAACCCTAACGGGTACGGTTTTTGTGCAGCTGCACTTGGATCGTATCTCTTTGAACCTAAAACTCAATTTTCGCTGTGTAGACGCTCGAATTCTTAACAAATACAATGTCTGAAAACAACAACAAAAAAAAAAAGAGGAAACAACAGCAGTCAGAAGTAAGCATGTTTAGTGAGCAAAGGGAGCTTCAAAGAGCCTAGTCGTGAGCAGAAGAAGTGTCTTATATTGTGTTGTGTGGCCATGTACATCATTTCGTTTGCTCGCTTCCGCTTGGAATTTTACTAGGATCTCTAAATGGATTTAAATACGTAGTTCATTTTCAAAAGAATAACTAGTAACAACAAGGGAGTACATATTGAAACATTAGGGAGTAAGTAATAAATATAAGGATGTACTTATTAAGTGCAAATTCGTAATACATTTAAAGGAGCAACTAATAACAATAATAAAATATTTATATTGTACTAAGCGAGTATCTTATAAGATTATGTTGTTATATATAATAAGGGAGTAAATATTTTTTTTTTAACAAAAGAGTATATTAAAGAAAGTGCAAAAATATGAAGGCAACTAAGAACTGAGAGATGTGAAATGGAAAGTTTTGTAGAGGAGAGAGAGGGAGCAGGCGGGGGGAAGGAGAAGGCACGTTGGGAGCGAGAACAAAATCGAGAGAAGACGCGCTGGAAAGAAGGTGAGGTGAGGGGGTGAAGCACGCTAGGATGGAGTGAAGGGGGTGAAGCGCGCAAGGAGGGGATGAAGGGGGTGAAAGACTAGTCCAAGGTACAATTTCTTAAATTTTTCATTTTGCCATTACCTCTTCCTGTTTGAAAAAAAAAGAAATAAAAAAAAGAACGATCATTATCTCAAGGAAACAAATCGTACTTATAATAAATAAATTACGAGTGCTTTGTTTCAGGAATTACTGGCGATACTGCTGAAACTGTAGGTGCTGCTCAAGGAGTTTCTACTACTGCACCTTCAAATCCTCCTGAAGCTAAAAAAAAGTTTGATATTATTTTAGTTAATTTCACAGGACTTAACTACCGACATGTAATATAATCATACATGAATTATATTTGGCATGGAAATATATTGACCAGCTTGAGCTTCTGCTCATGATTCAAGTTGAAGCGGTACTTACATCAAGAAAAATTAAATTGTCTAATTAATTAAATCAAATGCAGTTTCTTATCAGTTAACAGCAATCCGTTTCATCTTTTTAGTTGTAGACCAAGAGAATGTGATTTGTCTATTGATTGGGAGCAAATAATGTAACACGCCGTCTAGACACATCCCACCATTGCTGTGTCTTCAGATTACGAGTAGTTGCACGATCTGTCTATGTAGTGCAGATTCGAAATAGAAATACCATCCTGGCCACAACTTCCTAAAAGAGCAGATTCGAAGTCCCTCAGAAATAGTGCAACGAGATAGCAAACAATAGGATATAGATGTTCAGCAAGGCTACCAGTAAATACCATCCTAAATGTTAAAATCTGAGCGTGTGATGTGCAGGGTCTCTCCAATTGTACTGTACAATTGGACAGAACCTGATCCATGCCACAGCCATCTGATCTGATTGAGATTGGTGCATTTTGAACCTGAGATAAATGTGCAAAACAAAGAGTTACTCTACACTAAAAAGGCAAATAGAAAAGTCTTCCTTGAGGATCTCACCTGTCAGAACCAGATTGCATCGCTTGAACACAAACAAAAAATATAAATATAATAAATAAATAAACTAACTCTGCATATTTAATTTTGGTACATGAACAAGCATGCAGATATGTTATATATCTTTTTTTTCCTATTTTAAAAAATTATTTATCTCAACTCGAAACTTCATAAATGAAGCATGACAACAGAAAAAAGATTGTTGAGTGAATTATATCATAATATACACTCATGTCAAACAGATATTATATCTGTCACCTATAGACTTATATTAGTTGATTCAGTAATAGAATTCCAGATTTGAACTTAGCAAGCTGTTTGTTTAACTCTGTACAGCCAACAGCACACACAGTAGATTAATTGACCACAAGTTAAAATGAATATATTCCACATAATAAAATTTCTTATTTCAAATTAAAGATAAGCTATTTGTCGAAGCATAGAAAGAGAGAAGCACAACAGGAACCAATGTTGAAGCCATTTCTCTATAAGTTTCCATTATAATTCAATTATTTAATACAGAACAAAATTTGACTGGTCTTACAATTCTGGTAAAATCCTAACTAAAAAATCAATTCAGCTTAGAGGCAAATCTGAGCCAGCATCTGAACAAAAAAGCATCTTCATTTACTCTCAACATCGTATATTTCAGATCTAACAGAAAAGTTAAGGACAAAGTTGAGAAAATATAAAGGAATTCTAAAAGTAGTACGCTCAACTAATTTTAATTTTGACAAGATGAAGAAAGAGAAATATGTTTGGGACAAAAGGCTTTGTTGTTGTTGTTGTTGTTATTGAAGAAAGAGAAATATGCTCAATTCACGGAATCACATACAGAGATCACCATACCAGCTGGTTCAATTAGCCAGTCAAGTTGATTCTTATACTACTCATACTACTCATACTAACAATGGACAGAATTAAGCACTATTAGTAGACCTAAAAAATTGTCTTGCTTCCTAACTATTTTATAGGTGGCACAAAATGGAGTTCAAAGAGTTCAAACAGTAATGTATTAGGAAATGTCAAAACCAGTATCACACTGAAAAGCCAAGACTAAATTCTTTGTTACATTTATCCACTATATTAGGAAATGTCAAAAATAGTGGCAATATTATTTCAATTTGACAGAATGTAAACTACAATACCGAGAAACCATCAGTCAGAACATTATGGATAAAGTGGAACTTATATTGTGTACATATTTCCCTAATTTGAGTTATAACCTCTTTATCTATGAAAAATACACTACAGACGGCTGAAATTTCCCTTGTGTATGTATTAACAATTCACATTGATTGATATATCTACATCAATTTTGAGAAAAGAACTAAAAGGATACATGAGGTAGGTTCCATGAGCAAAAGCACCAGCAAGGACGCCGTAAAACAGCCGATCCCTCAAAACTGGGTTATGCCTAAACCCAATTCGAACTATAACAAAATTCAACACAGTAAATATTGAGAAAATTCTTAAAAGTAGGACGATTAAAGAAATGAGGAAAAAGTGAATCTTGGAATCAAAATAATCGTACTCAGGGGAAGAACTGGAGCGTAGATTAGAGGCACCAGCATCATAAAAGGGGGTCCTTTGCGCTGCTTCGGAGGTACCGTTATTTCCCTAATTTCGCACAATAAAGAGAAGATATTAGACCCTAATACGAAATCCCTAATGCAAAAGTTAGGTCAAGAGCTAGAATTGAAAGTAAGAATAAAGGAATTTCATACCCTGATGAGAAATCGGAGGAGGAAGAAGAAGCCATCGGAGCTAGATCGTGATAGAGAATTTAAGTGAGTTTTGTTCGATTTTTTAAGTAATTGAAGAAGAATTTTCGCCGAATAGATTGATAAACTTTTTGTTCAGTGAATTAAAAGTCGCGTGGATTCATCCGGAGTGGGGTAGGAGTCTCTATACAGTGGGTCCCAGATTTCAGTGACAGACGGGGAGTAGGGGTTCTCTGTTAGAATTTCTCTGGAGTAAACGCGGCTATTAATCGTCCATGAATAGGTTGTTTGGAACTGTGGTCGTCCGGATCCTCAGCAGCCGAAAAAAGAATTCTTCCAGCAGTTCTTTTTATTTTTTTTAATATTTTAAAATTTTAAAATTCAAATGGAGAATCTAAATTGTTGATCTTGTTAAATTTTACCGGCGATACGTTTTTATGTAAGTTCTATAAAATTTAAAGTTGATTTGATAATAGATCAAGTAGTCAATAAATAAACGAATCTGGTTAGATTAATTCTAATGCATTCATAATTTGATAATTTAATCAAGTATCAAATCGACTTTAAATTTTATAAAACTTATATGCAAACGCATCGCGGATAAAGATTTGAATTCCCTATTTAAAATTTAAAATTTTAAAATATTAAAAAAAAACTGCTTGGAGCGGTTTTTTTTTTTTGGTGCTGAGGATCCAGACGTGGCCACGTGGGCGCTTCATTTATCAGGACTTAATTAGTTCGACAATTATTATTTAATTCTTGGGATCCCTTAATTCTTTTTATTTTAAGCAACGGATAATGTTATTTGCGGAGAAGATAACATAGGTAATGCTACGTTTCATCAGAAAGGTCAATGGAAATACGAATAAAAATTACTTGGTAGTCGGCAGGCAGCTATATTAACACTAGGGGCCGTTTGGATCGCTTAGGAATTTGAAAAATTTGGAGAATTTTTTATTCATAGGCATAAATTTATTAGAAAGTGTGTAAATTTGTAAAGAGTTTGAATTGTTTATAATAAATTTATACTAGGAAGATGAAATTCCCAACTTCCAAAAGAATCCAAACAGCCCCTAGATGAGAAACCGCGGCTTCGCCACGACTTGGTTGTTTTTTCGTATTTTCAATTTTATGAAGCATATCTACCATATATTATATGCCAAAAGTAATTATATGTCAAGAGTAAATCTTTCTAATAAAATTGGATTATACAGATCTTCTCTCGACTTGATAAGGTCTTTGGTCCTGTTAAATAAAAGTTGATTTGCCTATATATATACCTTTATGATCCAGATAATAGGAAGATTGCCTTTATTCTCCTTTATGATTTCCTATTAGTTGGAGAGTAATATTAGAAACCTTATATTTCCGCTCACTAATCTGATGAATGAATTGATTTTAGTGTCGTGCATAATGGTCTTTATTGGCTTTGTATTATCCTCTCAAATATGTTTTGTTGCCAAGCTTTTAAAAAACTCTATTTTTTCCGTTTTATCGCCATTTTATCAGGATTTTTTTTCATACCGCACAACCGTTTTATCCGTTATATCACTTTTTTTTCGTTTTATCACCGATAAACGCTAAATCACCACCCAACCGCTAAACCGCACAAATCGGCAACAATCGATCTTTTCTCTCTTTATTCTTGATGATTTATTGCTAACGCTTTACACTCATGCATAACTTCCATGTTTCACCAAGATTTCTTATTAAGCTAGCTTTTGAAAAAAAAAACAAAAGATTTCTCTTTTAGTTAATGCTGTAAAGAAAATTATAAATCAAACATCAAATGTACAAAAGTGAAGCCATATATCAATAAACTGGAAGTGGAAGACAAATTTGGGAACAACTTAAATTAGAAAATAAGCATTTTTAATAGTGAAAAAATAGTGAAAAAAAAAATTCAGGCCAACATGTATGCATTGCTGAAGTTGGTTGAAATAAGCTTCTCAATTGGTTTTGGATCCAGAGTAACACCTCAATTAGAAGAGCATTCTTTAGGAAGGAAACCACACTTTGCCTTAATTGGCAAAAATAACTGGAGACTCGTAGTGGCAGAAAAGCAAGCATCATATATATCTCTAAAATCATCTCTTCAAAACAATGTTTTAAATACCGTACCGGCCACCGAACCGGTGGAGCCACCGGTATGGGGTTTTACCGGTTTTACTGGTATACCGTTTTGAGAAACCGGATATGTTATAAATAAATAAACTGGACAACAGTAACACAAATGCATTATTTGCCCAGTGGCAAGTGCCTGTGAGATCGAATCACGGCGCACTCCATGTTATTTTTCTGTGATTTTCGCTGGTCTAATAATGGGTTCAACATCGATTCACTCTGGTTGTCAAATATAATAGATAAACCGGCTTACCGATTCACCGGTTTACCCGGTTCCCTTCCGGTTTTCCCCGATTCTCTAGCATCCCGGTGTTAGAGCCTTACCTTACCGGACCAGAGTCCGGTTCCCGGTTTTTCCGGTTGAACCAGCCGGTCCGGTAGGGTATTTAAAACACTGCTTCAAAACTGGCTACAGTAGAATTTATCTGCTAGAAGGTGAAAGCTGTTAAATAGTACTGCATACTTTCATGCATTTTCATACTCGTTTCATGTTGAATTTATGCAAAAAGGTGAATTATTGTAGCATATCTGGTTTACTCCTATACTGAAAATTAACATTTTATGAAACAAAAGAGAGAAAAATAATTGAAGGCCCAGTTCTATTTTTTCCTCTCATTTTCATCTAACCAACCCTTTCTTTCAAAATTTGCATGAAAGAGAAAAATAATTGAAGGCCCTGTTCTATTTTGTAGACAACACATTAATTAATTTTATCTCTAGTGCTATTAGAAATTAAAGCAGCTACTACACTGGACATATAAGAAAATTTATACAAACTTAAAAAAATTCTAGAATTAAAAATAATCCTAACTTAGTCATACATAACCATAATTTCACTATTAATTTCCAAGGAAGAATAATCCTAACTTAAAAAATCTGATTATTAATATATAATATGTATATATATCATAATTTTCCTATTATCATTTCAAGAAGATGGAGTATGAAAAGGAAAGAGAACAAATTAATATAGAAATAAACAATCTAATTAATCTAAAAATGAATGAATTAGATGTAATACCATTTCTGATTGTTTAAGAAGAGGTCACAGTTAATCTGTTCCTCATGTGCCTAGAAGCTCATCACTTTTGCAATATGAAGCTCCTCATATTTTACCTGCTGAATCAAAATCATATTGCTTAAGAGAAACATATAATACTAACGAACAAAGAGAATAGCGACCACTAAGCTCACATCCCCTCTAGAACGTACAAAACCCATGAAGCATGTATTTACATGCAAAATGCAAAGTTCAAAGACTTTTTTCTGTTTCCAGCTTATTTCACCTAACAATACAATACATTTCCAAAAGTATGTTGTACAATTGCTAAAACTGACATCATTATTATAATATATAGAAGGAAAAAAAAATACATGTTTCATATGTTTCATTTGGTACTGGCACTACTCAATTTTACATGCCTATCATGTACAACAATTTACTTCTTAATGAATTTGAATTTACTTTCCTATTATACCCTCACACCTGAAATCTTCCGATAAGTAATTAAATCAATTCAAATTTACTTGATATGCTATAGTAGAGACGTATTAATTGGAATAAGTAATTACCCAAAGAACCATAAAAGATATCAATTCCTATCATGTAAGTTTTTTTTTTGTAAAAATGCCTCGTATACTTGCAAGAGACATACATACAAAATTCAGATATTTCCATCTCCAAATAAAATGATTTAAAAGGGTAAAGAAAATGAACATCACAGATATCAATTATACTGATTCATCTTTGGAACATTGAAAGTCTGGCACAAATATACAGATGTTCTAACCATTACAGGAACATTTAGCAGTTTCTTTAATTCCATGAACTTTTGTTACAATTAACAGTACAAATCCCAACAATTTTACAACATATCAGTTAGATTACCTACTTGTGCCAATATGGGTGCCTATGATGGAGGTAAATGCTGACAACTAATATCATGTACAGCACCATTACTGAGTGCACTTTGCATAAACACCATGGAGATTTGGCTGCTCGATCGAAGTACATATGTTTGTTTGCATAATGAAGTGTAAGTGAGACTGTATAGTTAGAAACATGTTTAATACAATGTTAAAGAAAGCACACGTATCTCTGGGCATCCATAAATAAATTTTTCAGTGTTAAGGGTGACCATGACCTATTAGTAATTCTATAATCAAGCTTATATCCTAATCCAATACCCTACATGTACAAATTAATGGTATTGCCAAGTCAAGACTAAAAAGTGAAAAATAAGCAATGCAATAGAGGGTAAATAGGAATAATACCAGTTAATTGATTTAGGATTAGTTGATAGATATTTTGAGTTGAGTGACATCTATGATCCTTTAATCAAATGAGGTTAAAAGTATCACAACAAATAAAGAGAACCTGTGATGAAGAAGATTGAAATTCACATAATAGTAAGTGATAGGGAAGAATAATATGAAAAAGGAAACAATTAATAATTAGAAAAAAATATTCATTTTATCCAGATTTTCAATATGCATTGCATTTGTCTCGAAATTTCTCTAACCTCGGTGTGAGAGCATTACTTTAAAAATACAAAAGCCAACATTTTGTACTTTGCTTGGAATTTAAATATTAAATTATTAGTACAACACTTATTATGATAGGACATTGACATTATACAATGTAGCATTGAGCTAATTATTGTAGAGAAAGATGTTAATTATAATTTAACATGGGCCTTCTCTGAAGAGAAAATTGAACATATTGCTGAACCCAATTTAGGTTGGTTCAACTTCATTTTTTTCAATCAGGCAGCATACTTTAATCTAAGGTTACTAATAACTAATAAAAAGGAACCGTAACACCATTCAGGCTATTTAATGTTTAAATAGATCTCAAAAGATTCAAAACTGGTATGCTGATTGGTACCACATGATGTTTACTAGCCATGAGATTTGGGTAGAATTCATGCTCAACTCTAACATTTCACGTTTGAAACTATGCATCATAAACTATCTAACTATATTATCACCCTTTCTCAGTTTTTTGAGCTGGGTGCTTCTCAAGGGCCTGAAGTTGGACTCGAAATGTTTCGCGATGTTCAGCACTTCAGGGTTCTATTAATTACTGGAACAAATAAGAGAAAAATTAAGGGGAAAAACTTCTGGCAAATGGTTAACCCAAAAATTGAGTGCCTTCTGTAGCTTTTAATTAAAAAATTGAAAATCAATAATTTCTGTAGCCTCAAATTCAGCCACAAAGTTACGTAAAATCAAATGGAAGCAAGAGTTGTAAGTAGAAAGAATAATGCATCAGAGGTTGAAGCAATTAATTTTCTAAATACAGCTGTACCTCCAATCGAAGATCCAGACCCAATTCTTCCTTCATCTTCCATTCTTTCCAGCGCTTTTGTACATTTGAGGCTATGAGATGAGCAGATGAGGGGTTGGCGGAGCAGGAGGTCGAGAGGCTGAGCGACTTCGAGGTAGGAGGAGGAACGCGGCAAGGAAGACATGGACGGGTGCTGTTAGGGTTGGGCGAAGTCAATGGGGGAGGAGGGGCCGAAGGTGATCCGACCTGTTGCGGAGCAGCAGGCGGCAGAGCAGCGATGTGTCGGAGGAGAGAGAGGAAAGAGAGGCGGCAGGGATTTTGTTCCTTTGTCGTCGACGAGAGAGAAGAGAGTAGAAAGGTGAAGAAAGGAAAGAGTCGGAATAAAATTAAATCGGTGAACGGATCAGATTGATCAGCGAAAAATTTGGAGCGTTTAGATGCCGTGTCGCGGAAGGAACAATATAGCGGGCAACGACACCCACGTTTTTAATTAATACTATCAGATGCATTGCTGTAGAGCTGGAACAAGAAACGTGATCGAACAAAGAATACAACGTGATTGAAATTTTTTAGTTTAATTTTTAATGAGCTGCTGACTGTGTAGCGTGATCCATACACCTCATAATTTTTTGTCTCATTGTCCCTTCGTCTTATTTATATTCTTTTATATCATTGCCCTTCCAAAAACACTTTATATCATTGCAGCATGTTCCACTCATTTTTGCAAAAACTAATATCAGAGGCTCAGAGCTTCATGAGATTAGTGAAGGCGAAGAAGAAGGCCGTGTGAAGGGGGAAAAACGATCTAGAAGGAATAAAGGAAAAATGAGTGAAGTTTCTGTCGCTAATAATCTATTCTGCCCCCAACAAGCCAATCCGTAGTGACACGATCAAACACGCGCTCGTTTAAGTTTCATTTTATAGCTTCATCTTAATTATCAAGTTGTTATAATTTCAAGTTTTAATTGTTTGTTTCTTTTTTATTTTGTATAAATTTGACGATATGATGTTAATTAGGATGACGATGTCGTTAAATTTGAAAATTACATAGTCGCCATATTTGGTTTGTATATACATGACGTAAAGCTTTTGTTCAGAGCTTACTCACCCCATCTAGCATTTACGTACTCACCCCTTCAGCGCTAATTGTCTAATATTATGATACTAAATGTCCTCACAAATATCCTAACTGTCATATAAAATAATACTAATTATTCTAATTTAAGATACTAATTGTCATGGAAAAAATATTAGTTGTTCTAAAAAAAAAAACATTTGGCCTTAGATAAAAAAACTAATTGTCTTAGAAAAAAACTAATTGTCCTGTAAAATAATAATAACTGTCTTAAAAAAAAGAGTTAATTTTTCTATTAAAATGTTAATTGTTCTGGAAACAAATGTTCATCCCGAAAAAAATATTAATTGTCCAAAAAAAAAATAATTGTACAGGAAAATGTTACTAATTGTCATGAAAAAAATTAATTGTCCTAGAAAAAAATACTAATTGTTTTTTAAAAAATGAGGTGGAGAGAAGGATGAAAAATATATGTGCTAGAAAAGAAGGAGTACATTCTGGATGTTAAATTCATAAAATGAGGGGATGAGCGACAAAATAGAATGGTAGTTAGTGCTTAATTAATTGCATTTTGAAAATACAAAAGAGAAACGTGTTTTTCCAGGAGATGATGGGATGATAAATTCTGGAATGATCATTCCACTCATAATTTTTGGCAGACTAAATTATAATAAAGATATTATAATTCTCTTTATATAAAAATTATTTATGATATTTTTAAATTTCTAGAGAATTTCAACTAGTTTAATTAATACAATTTTGTGATGTATGAAATGCAAGTTCTTTCATATAAAATTTGTGCAGCTTTACCTATCTTATATTTTTCGTTTTATTTTTTTTGGTTCTCTTTCCAGGGTCCCAATAAATCAAGATGCTTGCCAACCATAAACAAATATAAATTAGATTAAAATAAGACTTGTACTTGCCTCGCACTGTATATTAGAACCAGTAGAGCTTCTTGGTTCCTCACTACACACAAGTCACACCCAGCAATTCAGAGCTAAGGAATTCAGCTTTCTCATCTTCTTATAACAAATGGTAAGTGCCACTATATTTTCCTTTTGTTGCTAAAAGAGTGATCATTATTTTTTTTTCATGTTTTCAAATATTAAATATCAACACACTACCAAATAACCACTTTTCTCCAGTCTATAGGGAATTGTCTTCTTTATTAATTTAAGCAACTAAACACCAAAATGTTGATTGTTCATTCTATTTTTAGAAGAAACTGGAGCTCTCAATTTTCAAATAAACGGCAGAGATTACCTTGGAGATGAGCGGACTTTGCAAAAATGCAGAAAAATTACTTTTTTTTAATAATCAAATATAAAAATTCGGGATGATAAGGATAATTCCAAAAATTATCATCCCATCATCCCTTCATGATGCGTTCTCTCTTTTTTATTTTCAGAATGCAATTAATTAAGCATTCCGAGCATACTCACCCTCCTTTCTCTATGTTTCCCTCCCTCTTTCAACCACATTTTATCTAGAACAATTAGCATTTTTTCTAGCAAAATTAGTTTTTTTTCCTTTTTCCAAGATGATTAATAACATTAACTAGGACAATTAGCTCTTTAATTATCCATGACAATTTATATTTTTTCACGACATTTTGTATCTGATACTAGAACAATTAGCATTTTTTTCAGGACAATTAGCTTTTTTTTTTCCAGAACAATTAGTATCTGAAACTAAGACAATTAGATTTTTTTTCGAGGACAATTAGTTTATTTTTTCGAGGTCAAATTTTTTTTTTCCAAAACCGGTAACAATTTTTCCTCGACGTACAATTATTATCTACATTTATATTACTTTAATTTAGTCAGAATCCCATATTTGAAAAAAATTAATAATAAATAAGGAAATAAAAGTATCATCGTCTCATGAAAAACTAGTAATATAAAATTATACATGCTTCGTTTTAGGACCCTACTATTGGTGATGCTACTACAACTGTAGCTGCTGCTCAAGGAGTTCCTGCTACTACTGGCGTTCCTTCAAACCCTCCTGCTGATGCTGATAAAAAGGTTGATTCTGTTCCAAATTAGTTTCAATGTACTGACAACTAACGTATTTGATTGACCGCATATAATATATTTGACATGAAAGATCCGTCTTTTTAACTTCATCAGAAGCGATTTTTTTTTACGAAAAGAACAGATCCCCAATTAATCAAAGCAAAGTCAACAATGCACGTAGCAGGAAAGCAGCACAGTGATCACAAACTATTACTATTTAGTTTACTGAATTATTTTTCTTGTTTTATATTACATTTTGGCTAGATTAATCCTCCTAGTGACTCTGCTACTGCTGCAAACGATGCTGGTGGTTCTAAAGTGACTGTGGTATGTCAAATTGTCAACAAAACTGGATTTTCTAATTTTGAAAAAGTAGTCACAGAGGGCCCCTTGTTTTTCTATCACTGGATTTTCTACACCAAAAATCTCTTACTCGCGCACATACGAGTCAATGGAGAGGACAACATCTCATTTTGGTTTGATAACTGTTAAGGTCAACCTTCAGTCAACCTAATCACCAATTATGGCAAACTTAGCAGACCAAAACTTACTTTCCGATGAGTGCTTCCAATTCTACGTTCTTTGTTACATAGACCATTGGATTTTCGATGAACACGAGTTAGAATCTATTAATATGGCCAGTTTTTCTTCTGGAAGGGACTTTGTTACCCGATTTTGGTCTGACAATAATGAATTATCTGTCTCATCAATCTATAAGGCACTTATTTTGCCTGGCAAGACTACCTCACCATTTTAGCATTGGCTCCGTTTGAATAGGTGTGGGAAGAAATGAAGAAGGGAAGAAGTAAAAAGAAGTATTGAAAAGTGTGTAACTTTGTGAAGAGTTTAGATTGTTTATAATAAATTTTTTCTTCATTTCTTCTTCCTACCTTCTTCTCAACGCATCCAAACGGTGCCATTGTTACTAATTCAAGGTACCCCTTTAGTTAAACTTTTCGCCCATTCTGCTTTCCCATGATAGGCGGCTAGGGCAAATGAGAGAAGTGCTTTAAGAAATATTTTTTTTTTAAATAAAACGCCAATTAGTTTAATACCTTAGGTTCAAGTAGGTACCTACCGTAGCCCGTATATAACCCCGAAAAATTTAAAAATAATATTAAATTAATATAATATATTAAAAATAATATCAATATAATAATATTTTTTTTAAATAGTATCATAAGATCGGAATCCCAAATTCCGACCGTAAGATCGAAATCCGGTATTCTGACCTTAGCTAAGATCGGAATCCCGGATTCCGATCTTGGCTTTTTTAATTTTTTTATATATTATTTATTTATTTATTTATTTATTTAGTTTATTAATTAGTTAATTAATTAGAAAAATAGATAATATATTGTAAAAATATTGAAAATACGAAAAAAAATCAGTAATAATTAAATTAAATTTTATATGTTGGAAAACCAGATCCTTTGGAAAATTATATATCCTTCGTTTTAGGACCCTACTAGTGATGCTACTAAAACTGTAGCTGATGCTCAAGGAGTTGCTGCTACTACTGGCGTTCCTTCAAACCCTCCTGATACTGATACAAAGGTATTTGATTGACCGCATACAATATATTTGACATGAAAGATCCGTCTTTCAAACTTGATCCCCAATTAATCAAAGAAAAGTCATGCAATACACGTAGCAGGAAAGAAGCTACAGTGATCACAAACAATTACTGAATTATTTTTCTTGTTTTATTTTATATTTTGTCTAGCTTAATCCTCCTAGTGACTCCGCTCCTGCTACAACTGATGCTGGTGGTTCTAAAGTAACTGTGGTATGTCAACAAAACTTAACTCTGTCTAATTAAAATTGACAAGTACAATCTATTATTGACAATCCATCTCATTACAAAATAAAAAGTTAATTTCTATATGTTTTTGTTGTAGACCACTCGGGACCTACCTATGATGTAATGCGCCATCTACGCACAACCCATGTTAATTTGCTGTGTCCACAAGTCATTGGCTGCATGACTGTGTCTATGTGTTGATCTTTGCTTCTCATCAAAATAATAAAACAAATGTTACGGCAAGAATAATATATGCAATACATCAGTAAAATGTATTTTGTGATTTTTCTGTAATTTGTTTCAATCTATATTATATGTATGTGATTGTACTGCGCAGCCCATATATTGAACATGTTTCCTGTATTGTGTATACAAGAGTTGTTACCCGGCTTTTTCTAGAAAACTAAAGTATTTATCGATAAAGGAGTCAGTTCCGGTCCCTAATCTCACATTTTTTTTTTCGCAATTTAAAATTCAAATATCGAATCCAAATCATTGATCTGGTTCAATTCAATGAGTGATGCATTTCAACTTTCAATATAAATTTTGTAAAGTTTGAAGTCTATTTGATACTCAATTCAAAAAGATACTAAAATTGACGTATTACAGTTAATCTATATAGTTAATAAGATTTGCTCATGTTTTCTTCTCTTATCGAGTATTAAATAAACTCCAAACTTTACAATATTACTATGAAAACATATCACTCATTAATTAAACTGAATAAGATCTACAATTTAGATTCAAAGTTTGAATCGTAAATTTTGAAAAAAGTAGTCACAGTGTGAGTTTGAGGACATTTGAGGAATGCAAATGGTTCCTTCTGGAAAGATCTTCGATACCTGCATTATCTATACCAAATCTCTACTCGCATACGAGTCAATGGAGAGGACATCTCTTTTTTGTTTGATAACTGTTAAGGTCAACATTTAGTCAACCTGATCACCAGTTATGACAAACCTAGTAGACCAAAACTTACTTTCAGATGAGCACACCCAGTTCCATATTCTTTGTTACCTAGACCATTGGATTTTCGATGAACACGTGTTAGAATCACCTAATCTGGTAGGGACTCTATTACCAGGTGTTGGTCTGCCAATGGTGAATTCTCTGTTTTATCAATCTATAAGGCACTTATTTTGTCTGGCAAGACTTACCTCACTACTCCAGCATTGTTGGAAACTCGAGCAAGTTCAAAATTTAACATGGCTTCGTTTTTAGCTCAATCTCCATTCACTGGCGTGTTCTATTGGTCGCAACTCACTACTGTTTGGGCAGTTTGACTTGAAAGAAGCAATAGAGTATTCAGAGATGCTTCAAGGAATCCAAAATATAGAGAAAATATATAATCTAATAAAGTTCCTATGCATTGCATACTTATTCATAATATTTAATTAATTAGGCCCAAACTCAATGAACAATGGATTTAAAGCTGATTGATGTGTGCTTTTTAGGATACACAAGACTAAATAAAATCCTAACCCTATTTGGTCGGAATGCAAGCGCACTATCTTACCACGTAGTACTTAGGGGTCGATTTCACAGAGAGGCGGTTTAGAATTACCGGACTAACAACTTTGGGTAATCTAGACCTGGCAAATAGTTGGATTGGTGATTAAACTACAGGGGTAAAACAGTAAAGTAAATAACTAAATTAAATGAAAGTGCAGGGAAATGATGCAGTCGCACTTGACTGAGTGCAACCAGAGATGCAAGTGAAGTATTGAAATAGGATGCAAGCTGAGATGCAACTAGTTCAAGACTGGATGCAGGACTGACAGAAAAGACTCAAAATAAGACTGAATGTATTTGTATGTTTTGGACTAGGGTTATGACTTCACAACTTTGTAATACTTAGATTAATGAAGCTTGTTTATTGTATTCTCATGATTTAAAAGATAAGTGTTAATAAGTGGTTTATAAGTACTTTTGTGCATATCTACTTGTGTAAAATCTGAAATGCATTAATCTTGAGCGGACCGTTTGGTAATAATTTATTCTAACTTCCTCTTGAATCTGTCTACTCAAACTATAATCAAATAGTTTAAGCGGATTGCTAGAAAGTCAGAAAATCAACTATACCTTTGTGTCTAGCTACTCAATGATAAATCCAAACAGATATTAAAACAAACATGCAAGTGATCAAATAAATCGCACCACACAATTTAGCAAAAGATAGAAAGAATTAAGAACAAACCATGATATAAAATAAACTAAGCATTCAATAATCAAAGCATTTCAATTGTTACATCATAACCCTAATTGAAGTTTAGCTACTCATAATAAAATAAAAACAAACAACAATAGTTTGGATACAAACATAGTGAAAGAAAGCAAAGATAAGATGAAACCGATAAACCCTTCGACCCTATCTTCTACCAAACAGTGCTCCAGCGCCTTATGCCTCTTGCTGTCACCAAGAGAGGCAGCTTGAACTCCAATTTCGTGTAGAGAGAGAGAGCCAGAGAAAACAGATCTCGATCTTTCGTGCAAAATGGACAAAATGATGTAAAATGAACGTGAAAAAGACAGAAGTTAGGAAGATAATTAGACTTAACCGGACATAAATACCATGTCGTTTTCATGTTCATCACTGATCGACGGGCTTCTTGCAGATATATATAAAATATAAAGGGAATTTAAAAAATTACTAAATCTTGTACATGGATACCAAAATGAGTCCGGTTTGGAAAATGCGTCCGCCTACAACTCAATATACATAAATCAATTTAGGCCCCAAATTTGGTATAAATGATACTCTTAGATATCAAAAAATTATTACTAAATACTGAAATTTACCATTTATTTGATATACCTTTAGAAGTATTTATCTATGGAATTTACGTAATTATTCCCTAATTATCAAGTGTTGAAGAAAAACGCAGACCAGGACTCTGCTTTAAGCCAAAGCGCGCCAAACCATCTAAATATCTCTATTTAAACTCTCCTCTCTTTCCTCCTCTCCACAGCAGCACAAGCTTTAGAGAAAGATCAAATAAGATTCAAATCCTAAACCTAGGCGAGAGAGAGTCCGTCTCAATGGTAAGGCGTTTTTTTCAATTCTTGTACTCTTTTCATAATTTCGAGTTTAGTTGAATCAGATTTGGGCATTAGTGTTTTTGATGATGAAATTTTGGGAATTTCTTTCTCGCAGGCTCTTCCTAATCAGCAAACTGTTGATTACCCCAGCTTTAAGCTTGTGCTTGTAGGAGATGGTGGAACTGGTAACCCCTTCAATTTTCTGGATTTTGATGTAAATTTGTTACAAATTCTCTGATTTAGGGTTAAATTCTGCAATGTGAATGTGTTGATCTGATACAGGAAAGACTACATTTGTGAAGAGGCATCTCACTGGGGAATTTGAGAGGAGATATGAGCGTGAGTGTTTGGTTCACCAATTTTCTTTGGTTTCCTTAATTTTTATTTTCATATTTGCTGTTAGTATTTAAACATTAGTTATGAATTCTGATTTGGAGTTTGTGACAGCTACAATTGGAGTGGAGGTGCATCCGTTGGATTTTCACACAAACTATGGCAAGGTTCGGTTCTATTGTTGGGATACTGCTGGCCAAGAGAATTTTGGAGGCCTGCGTGATGGATACTAGTGAGTATATACATGATATAAATCTGATTCTTAATCGTATGCAATTTATTGCAATTGATCATACTAAATTTAAATTTGGTTTTAAAATGAACATTATTTTTACTCCTAAAGTTCCTCATACCAACAGCAAATATTGTTTTTCTTCTATATTGTTATTGTTCAACAATTAGTACATGTAACTCTGACTTGTGTTGCTATATATGTTTCCTTTGAGATTTAAATTGGTCATTTGGTTTATTGGTTACATCAATTTTAAAAAGAAAACAGAAATTAGTTCATTTGGTGTAAATCTGAAAATAGACCACAACTCGTTTAATCAGAATTTACAATACTGATAATTGTAGCCCAACAAAAATATTACTTATTTATGATACTCATCTTTCTACCTTATATTGTACCAGCATCTATGGTCAGTGTGCAATCATCATGTTTGATGTCACTGCCAGGTCGACATACAAAAATGTCCCAACATGGCACAGAGACATATGCCGGTCAGTTTTAATTTCTCGCTTCAATCTAATTGTCTTTTTCATCAATCTCCCATTATGAGTAAATGTTTGCAATGAAAACTCAAGACATAATTGTTTTACTTATAATTATACCATATGTTAATATTAAGGGTAATAAAAATGGCTTAGTTGACTCTAAATTTGGCGGCCTTCAAACTTATTCTCTCTCATTGTTTATCCCATTTTTCTTTCATTCAATGGTTAAAATGTGATAATGATATTCTAATGTTCCCTTATGCAAAAATAACGACGGAATATGTGACTAATTGTGCATCTATTTCTATCTGTTTTGCAACAGGGTGTGCGAAAACATACCAATTGTACTATGTGGGAACAAAGTCGATGTAAAAAATGGCCAAGTGAAGGCTAAGATGATAACATTTCATAGAAAAATGAACCTTCAGTACTATGAAATCTCAGCAAAGAGCAACTACAATTTTGAGAAGCCTTTTCTCTACCTAGCCAGGATGCTTGCTGGGTAAGTACATCAAACATTGTTTGTCTGCGTTTAAATTTCAGTTCTAGACTGTTCAATTGTGCTCTGAATTAGGGATCTAATATTTGTTTCCTTTTCTAGGGATAGGAATGTTCATTTTGTTGAATCACCTGCACTTGCTCCGCCAGAGGCTCCAATTGATCTGGAAGCACAACAACGGTAAGTTGAATCTCCGAGTTATCTCACACACACAAGCAGACACCAAAATTGAAATTTTTTGTCCCAATTTTTTATAAAATGATAGCCAAACAGTTACGAATAATTAGAGATTAGTCCCGAAACTGACTCAGTCCCTAAACTGATTAGTCAGGACCAAAATTGATGTGCGATTTTTCCATCTTGAGCAATGAGTTGGTCCCGAAACTGAGTCAGTCCCTAAACTGATTAATCGGGTTTCAAACTGACAATTTTGTTAGTTTATGTTCTCTCTGGCCAGAGAAAGGACTTTCAAATACTTTGTTCGAGAGAAGAAATAATATTTGAGTTGCATATTAATTTAAAGGCAGCAATGATATCTTCAATGTAGATGTATAATTTTGATTTGCCCGTGTTCATGTTAAATATGGTACGTATGGTATTCTCAAGTAGATAATAATTTATTTTTAGATAAATTATGAATAAAGTACCCACGTAACACCAACTTGTCTGCAAAATCTTGATTAATTGTAAACAAATAATTATTTGCTTGACAAAGCTCTGATTATCTTCCGAGCACCAACTGTTCTTTTGCAACAGTGCTTTGTACATAAGCTCATTTTAAAAATGGAAAATAAATAAAAATGTATGGTTGTTTGTATGTAGGGTTGAAGCTGAAATGGCAGCTGCGGCAGCACAGCCCCTTCCTCATGACGATGAGGAATTTATGTGAAAAGCATTGAAAATTATAATGATTAGCTGTTCACAGTGGTCTTAATTAGTTGTTTGTTCCTTGAAAGGTTTTGAATGATATCAAAACCAATTTTTCCCATAGAGTTTGGTTAAAAGAAGCTTTTCTTGTCTTCTGTTTTTAGTCTAAACTCTCAAGCTGGGGTGTCACCATCTTGTTGTCTTCAAAAATTATTATTATTTTTTTCTTTTATTCTGCATTACTATCTTTAAAAAAAAAAAAAGAGGGCTCCAAATAGGATGTAAAAAAATTCCTGAAATTAGTACTTTAGAAATTAGTAACCTGATAGTTTCTGAAATAATCTTTTATTGAACCACTTTGGTGAGTCAAACGGAAAAGATTGTAATATTTATTTCCGTTACTTTTTGAACCGTGGCAAATAAATAGAAGGCCACTATTGCCACTTCGCCAGGTTTAACTTCTCTCCGAGATTTCCAACGTGGAAGCTGCTAAATGAAATGATACGTGCATACAAATCTGAGGCACTGAGCCATCTTTGTGCATCTCTTAATCTGTTACTGGTAATTTCGAAGAAAATAAAGTTTTTAATTATTTACTTACTAATTATAAATTAGATGTATAATATAAGTAAGTTATAATGAAATTGTCTCCTGAAACTGAAAGAAATGGTTATCAATTAAATTTTTTTGTCAAGATGCTAGAGTGGTTATAATAATCTCACAAGACACTGTCCATGTGTCCATAGCATATAACTCAGGTAGTGCTCGATCGAATTTATTACCTCCCAAATAAAGTGCACAAGCTTAATTAGACGATCGCGCTAGATGTAAATAAAATGACTTAGAATGAAAGCACAAACGATTCAAATGTTCAAATGATACTTAGAATAAACATTATTTACACTTTATAGACATAATAACTATGTATAATTCAATCGTTTTTAATAAGTAGAATCTGAATCTAGACAGTATAGAGAGTTCAAATAAAGATTATTGTGATGAAAACACATAGAATGATTGCAGAAACGATTGAAATACTCAAATGATATTTAGAATAAGTATTATTTGCATTTTATATGCATAATTACAATGCATATTCCATTTTTTTTAATAAGTAAGAGCTAAGTCATATTATAGACCATATATAGAGCTTAAATGTACATTATTGTGATAAAAATAACTTAGAATGATTGTCAAAATAATTGAAATGCTCAAATGATACTTAAAATATGAATTATTCGCACTTTATATGCGTAATTACTAGGTATAATCGAATCATTTTGAATAAGTACAATCTAGCTCATATTTTAGATTGTATAGAGAGTTTAAATACAAATTATTGTCATGAAATGACATAGAATGAATTCAGAAACGGTTGAAAGACTTAAATGATACTCTCAATATAAGCATTATTTTTACTATATTAGCGTACTAATTATGTATAATCTATCTTTTTTAATGTATAGGATCTAAATCATATTCTAAACTGTATAGAGAGTTCAAAAGTACATTATTGTTATGAAATGACTTAGAATGAATTCAGGAACAGTTGAAATGCTCTAATGATACTCAGAATAAGCATTATTTGCAATTTTTATGCATAATTACAACATATATCCAATCTTTTTTAATAAGTAAGATCTGAAACATATTATTAGCCGTATAGGGAGTTTAAATGAAGATTATTGTGATGAAATGATATAGAATGAATGCAGAAATGATAAAAATGCTCAAATAATACTCAGAACAACGTTATATTCACTTTATATGCATAATTACTAATGGTGTGTTTGGAAGGAGGAGAATAAGGTTTGGATAAGAATAAGGATCAAATTTTTTATTCTTGTGCAACCCAAACAACACAAGAATAAAGAATTTGGACATTTATTCTTATACTAACAAAATCATAGTATAAGAATAAAAAATTTGGACAAACACCCATATCGAAATTCTTTATTCTTATTCCTTATTCAACCGTCATCCAAATGTATATTTCAATTTTTTAAATAAATAAGATCTGAATCAAATTCTAGACTGTATAAAGATTTAAATTTAGATTATTGTGATGAAATGACTAAGAATGAATTAAAAAATAGTTGGAATACTTAAATGATACTCGGAATATGCATTATATTTACTCTATAGGCATATTAATAATGTATTATTAAATTTTTTTGAATAAGTAAGATGTGAATTATATTCTAGATCGTATAGAGATTCTAAATGTAGATTATTGTGTTGAGATGATTTAGAATGAAAATTATAACTAATTGACAATCTAATCTCAGCAGTCGATCAAAGATTTTGTGAGTGCTTGAGAATAATGATCCAACGTTTTTTTACTGATAGCATGTTTGTTCTTTGTATTCATTCTCTGCACTCTCCTTTGAGAAAAATAGGAAACTACTAGAATCTCCTATGAGTTGTTACTGTTTCGCTTTCTTTTTCTCGTAAGTTCAAAAAGACTATTGAGAGATTATCAAAAAAGAAAATGCTTACTATTCCTTCAATTTAGGTTCTTATTTGCAAATTTCAGAATAAAAAGGTCCTTAGGTAACAGTAAGCATATATATATTTTTTTCAAATCGAAATTGATCCCAAGCAGAAATTAGGGAAAAATACGGAAATCAACCAGGTGCAAAATTAGGAAACAAATTAAACCAAATAAAACATATTAGCAACAAATTTGAGGACAAATTCACCTTAAAATAAATAGATATAAAAAAATTATGGATAAAAGGAGCGCTTACTTGGACCGATCGACGTTGTAGGGTTTACGGAGGCTGAGAGGAAGGTGCTTTGGAGGAGCCGCGGAGGTGTCGCGAGCACGATCTGAGGAGAGGAGGCGAGTCCAACGAGGGGCGATTTGGAGAGCGATTAACATGTATAAAGGTGACGGGAAATTTTAACGCACAAAACCCTCCCAGCGGCGGGGCGGGATCCGTATCGAAATTGACGGTTCGATGAGGGTCGTCTCCTTTTTTTTTATTTTGGTGTTAGTTTCTCGTCCTCTCCGTCTCCTCTTCCTTCTGACCTCTCTCTCGAACGAAAGAAAACCTCTCCTCGCTCCTTGCTAAGAAACTACTTTTTTCTGTTGATTTATTGTGTGCTTGTGTCTTCCTGTCCACTACAATCTCTCTCTCTCGTTCTTGGAACTGCGCACGGAGAGAGAGATGGGAACTAATTTGACCGTTCTTTATCTCAGTAATCGCACTGTGACAATAGTGGAAATGGAATCCCCATCCGCTCCCGCGCGGGACCGTCCAGCACAGCCTACCAACCGTCCGATCTAATCTAGATGGTTCGGGCCTATCAATCTAGTTACATGCACGGGGCTCCCTTTACCATTGAGATTAAATCAGACGGTTGTGATTCCTGCGCTGCACGGTCCCGCGCGGGACTGGATTTCATTTCGTGGAAATGGTGTTACATTGGGATGTTCCTTTTGTTGATTTTACAGTTGGGTATTAATTGAGGAGAATTTTGATTTGGTTTAATTTGGGGACAAATCATGTTAAATTTGTGCTTAAATGACCAATACTGAACACATTTCTCTCAGGCTCCCAATTTTCACTATTTTTAATCTTAAATTAATAGTTTTATTTTTGTTAATTTTATAGAGGTCGAGAGCTTGTCCACCTTTTAGATGGCATGATGAACCCATTCTAGATCGACCAAAGGAAGTTATCAATGGGCTAGTTAGACGATTAAATAAATTCGAAAGAGAGATGAAGGCTAAGCAATCGAAGGAAAATCGTCTCAATTTAATTTTAGTCATTTATTATTCAGTATTATTCTCTAACTATAGGTTAAGTAAAGTAATTGATATGGTTACTGGTAAAGAATCTCCAAAAAATGAAGAGTCAGATACTAATTGTATAGTTTCTTGTGTAGGGTTTCGATGTTGTTTGAAATTGTAATTAATATGTGCATAAGACTACTCTCGAATTGCAACACGTCGTGTCAAATTGATGGAATGCTTGTAAAATGTCAAATGCAGTGAAGATTTTTTTTTTATTTTTTAAAGTTTGACAGCCAAACATCAAATGCAGTGAAGATTACAGGTTTCAAAACAAGAAAATTGTTGGTGTTGTCGAGTTCCTTTTGCCTATCTAAGTGAATTTGATGGAAAGTTCGTTAAAGTATATCTACTGAGAATTGAGAAATGAAATTAGCAGCTAATTCTGAGATTGTCTACTGAGAGTTAGCTCTATCATCATAGTGATTCTGGCATCATTGGCTGGCCAGCTTCCTTGCGAGCTTCTCTCTCTTATGTGGGCTACTCAAACTATAGATATTCCATAATGAACTACAAACCGAATGTAAAAAATATTCCAAAGATAAGAAATGATATCAATCAACCAATTCCCCTTAATGCCTTTCAACTTGTCCCTATGCATGGCTTTTTGGGCTATACCAGTAGAAGGGCCTTTACTTGCCTCCATTCCTCGAGCGACTGGGAAGACAGAGAGAGAGAGAGAGCTCAACGGGACTGGGGCAAGGAAGAGGGGACCAAACGGAGAGAACGAGAAAACTAACGCTACAATTGACAAAGAAGGAGACGGTCCTCATTGAACCGTCTATTTAAATCTGAAAGTTCACGCTATGAGATGTCCACTGAAATTCTAATAAGATTTTCAGTGCATCCATCCTCACCGTACATCTATTTTTTACACAAATCTTAATACTATCTAAAGGCTAAAAACTAAATAGGATAATTTCTCGGTCCTTTCCAAAGGAGAATAGCAAATCTCTAAAAAATAATATATATATGTTAGGTTAATAATTTATTTTTTAATCATAAAGGAAGAAGGATTTAAATAAAAATTATATAAAAAATCAAAATCACAACTTTACTCTGTAGATGTGGACAAATCAATTTTGTTGACTTGCAACAATGAAAAACATGGGACCAACCATTTGTTTACCAGTTACTCTTTGGCTCTGTTTGGATAGGTGTGGGAAGAAAGAAAAAAGGGAAGAAGTGGGAAGAAGTATTGGGAAGTGTGTAACTTTGTGAAGAGTTTGGATTGCTTATAATTTTTTTTTCTTCTTTTTTCTTCTTCTTCTATCTTCCAACGATCCAAACGCACCCTTTAATCTTTGATTGACCTACATATTAAATTATTTGGGCTTGTTGACTTTCTTTTTATTTTGACCTTACATTTTAATTTGATCTAGTTTTGCTTCACCTAATACGTTTGCAAAATTACATACTTTTGAACCATTTTACCAGCATATAGAAACAAAGGACATGTGCAATTTAAGAATACATTTTGCAAATGAAAGAAATTGAACCTTTGAAGCTCTTGATCATAACTCTGAAATTATTTACCCTTTTTTTTTCTTTTTTGCATGGATAAAAATGATATGGATTAATGAAATTGTTATTGTTACTATCTGTCCTTGTTAAGGAAAAAAAAATCACACAGGTTTGCTTCTCAATTGTTACTTACATCACAAGCTTGCAAATTTAGGCCGGACCTAATGAATTCTCTATATTCTTGAAAATGCATGATTGTCATGTCATGTTGTATAGTTCATAATTTCATCAAAATGCAAAATTCGCCGGATGTTTTTTTGGATCGATCAAGGAATGTGGTACTGCCAAATGATAGCAATGTTATAATCTTGTATAATTGGAAGAGATGTCTGGTGAGAACGAGTCGTGAGCTGGTGAAATAATTCGAAATAATATTAAAAATGGTTTATGGCACCCAAGACGACGTGGAATTGTGGAAACTATTTTATTTTCTATAATTTCAAGATTTATTTGTTATTAAATTTTAATTATTTATTTAAAAAATATGTACCCACAGATTTGGTATATCTTCTGGTTCCCATTTGTTGCTTGCTAGATTATTGCTTTCTGGCATATTTATTTTTTTGCACCTTGTTGGACTCTACTTGTACCGGTATATGTTACTTCTTGTTATTAGGTTGCTATCTACATTTCATTTAGTTGTACTAAATGATGACTATATATAATAATATGTCACTGTGTCATCTCGTTAGATAGTGCCATAAAACAATCATAGTTGTCCAGGAAGTGATATTTCTTATTTGAACATGTCACGGTACCGGTATATTTCTAACACTATGTTTGGTTCAGTGGTAGAAGAAAGAAAGGAAAGGAAATTATAAAGAGGGAAGGGATGGGATGGAATGGAAAGAGAAATGTTTTTAATTTTTTTGTTTGGATGAACAATGAAGGAGAAGGAAAAATAATTTTTCTTTCATTCTTGTCTCTTTTTGGATGAATTAATTTATAACGAAGAAAAATAATTAAACTTGACTAATTTACTCTTGAACCTTTCAACTCACACTGTGTTTGGTTTTCAGTAAAAAAATAGGAAGTAAGGAAAAATACAAGAGGGAAGGGGATGGAATGGAATGGAATGGAAAAATATTTACATCCATTTGTTTGGATAATTATTGGAAGGAAAGAAAAAAAATATCCTTCTCTTGTTTTTTCATGTTTGGGTGATCAAACTAAAAGGAGGTAAAATATGACTAATTAAAAATAAATGACCATTATGACCTTGATTTCATTTTAGACTCAAAAATCATATTGCATAAAATGATCTATCGTGTTTCTTTCCAACTCAAAAGAAGAATTGCAATCTTATGAAGTTAAAATACATATAATATTAGAAGAGGGCCTAATCAGACTTAGTATAAAGTCTTGATCGAAAATTAAAGTAAGCAGATTTAGATTTTTTTTAAAATCAATTCTACATCTACATTGCTAGCAGTACCACCTCATTATACATAGTTAAAGGCCTTTCGAACTATTTTAACTTTTGCTATGGAACTTCATTATTTTTTTTTCGAACATGGTTAAAGAATCAGTAGAATACGGACACATATGATTAAATTTATAAATCAACTTATGAAGACCCAAACATAGAAATAGCAACTCACGAAAGGACGAAGCTCGGGAGAAGCAAATACTTTGATTTTCGGTTTGAAGAGAAGAACATGAAGAGCAATATAAACCAGAGGAAGGTGTGACTTGTAATAGGAAAAAATCAATGGAGAAATTTGGCAATGATAAAAACTCCGCCAAAAAAGAGGAAATTTCAATTTTAGGGACATCGTTGTCCACAGGAAAGATTGCCAGTTTCTTTCCGTCTGTTACACCCCAAATCGGGGGGAATATTTTTTGTATAGAAAGTGAACTCGCGAAGGAAAATAATTTCCATCGGTAAAAAATTTCCTTCCTAAAAACTCGCAATCCAAACGAGGTGATTTTGCTATTTCCCTTCCCCTTTGTTATTTTCCTTCCTTTTTCCGAAAACCAAACAGACTGTCAATCATCCCATAAATTAGTACGGATTCAATTATAAAAAACTGACAGTATTATAAAACTAAACAGTAACATAAACTGTGTCATGCCGTACACGAAATTACGAATCCAAAATTTTAAAGATAAACTTTATATTGAATGAGGTAAATATGCATATATATATTTTTTTGTCTCGTGCTAAGCTACAACAGCAAATATATTGTCAAACATGACCAATGGAGTTATCCCTTTACTTAGAATCTCAGATCGCTAATTCTTGAAAATTGCATAATTGTGAACCAGGATCAATAGTGAAACTTTTTGCGATTCTCATCCAAATCAACAAAGTCAAGCAACTACAGATATCCGAGTTCCTTTGGAATTCAATTACAAGATCAATAAGTTGCGTATTATTTCACAAGAAACAATAAAAATTACTTTTTTAAATAACTCAAGTAAATTGGAATTAGCGGTATGTTTAGATGATTATAATTTAAGTTTATTGGAATCAAATTTTGCACAAAGGTGTTACGCCTTAATTATCATATGTCATGTATATAACCCTTCTCTACGATTGTTTTTTTTTTTAAATAACTTGTGTACCAGATGACAGCCACTGTCAAGTTTTTCTAAAAAAAACTTGTGTACCAGATGAGAAATAAATTTCAATCACGTGTCTCTAAGATGCTTGCATCAAATTTGCAAGTTCTAAAATTATGCTTTGTTATGTGGCATCTTCATTTGTCTGCTATTGATGCTTCGCATTTTTACTTTTGTTTTTTTTTCTTGAAACTTATATAACTAATTTATTAGTTGGAATGTTACAACTTACAAGCCATGGACAACCGAATGAAAGGAAGCGGTAGGGGCAGCGTTTGTCAAACGAGAAAAGATGTTGAGTCCAATATTTTCTTCCCGTCCATTCTATTCTAAATCGGAGGAGAAACTATTTCAATAGAAAGGGAAAGATTGAAGGGAATTGATTCCCCTCCTTAAAATTTTACCTTTGCGATTTTCTTTCATCCAAACAAGAATAATTTTAAAATTCCCCTTTTTTTTTCTTCCCTTTCCACCGCGTACCTCCCATCCGAACACAGTGTAAGTGGAAACCATGTCACGGCAAGCAGATACCGAAATTAAAAATAAGGAGTGGGCATTTTAGTTTTTTTCCATGTAAGAACTCAAACACTAATTAAAAATTCTTAATTTATGATTTACAAATCAGGATCATTCCCGATTTTCACCATCCCTATCATCCCTATCAGTTATTAAACACATTTTCTCTTTTTAGCTATTATTCTCCATTTCGCTCTTCTTTTCTGCTTCCCTCTCTCTCGCGTACGCTGTCTCTCCCACCCTTTCCCCTCCCCCTTCTCCATCCCACATACATTGTCTCACCCACCCCTCCCCCTCCCCTCCCCCCTCCCACTCCCTCACACTTCATAACCGTTGAAATTACTATACATAAATGTTGAAGTTAATATCGTAATTGTTGAACTTAAATAGATAACTGTTGAAGTCAATATATACAATTGTTGAAATTATTATCGTAACTATTGTATATATTAACTTCAACAGTTATAATATTAAATTCAACAATTATAAATATTAACTTCAACAGTTAGGATATTAACCTCAACAGTTATATATATTAAGTTCAACAATTACACTAATAATTTCAACAATTGTATATATTGACTTCAACAATTATGAAGTGTGTGGGAGGGAGGAGGGGTGGGGGGACAATGTACGCGGGAGGGAGGAGTGAGGAGGGGGAGGGGTGAGAGTGATAGTGTACGCGAGAGGAGGGAGGAGGGGGAGAGGTGGAGGAGGACAGCGTACTCTGGAATGAGTTAGTTCAGTACTGGATAACGCGGAGATGATGAAAATGATAAAAGCTTAGGATGGTCCTAAGCAATTCCGTTTACAAATTTTTATTTTATACCAAACACAATTTAACTTTGAATGAATAGAGTAACTTAACTAGTTACAAATTCTTAACTTAGCAAATGAGGTACCGACATCGTTCAGTATCGGATTTCTAATTAAGTCCTATACTAGGTGATATCAGACTCTAATATTCCGATATCAGTATCGGACTTTCAAAGACCGATATTGCAATAACAGTTTTGAAATTCTAAATAATTAGTAATATAATCAAAATTTTTAATTATTTTAATAATAGTTTTAATTTTTTCGGTGTAAATTGTTCAGGCCCCCAGTCGGACCATCTAAACAAACAATTAATTGTTCTTAACTAACCAGCCTACACTTGACGAATTATCTTCCGAAGAAGAGATCCAAGAGAAAAATAGACTAAAAATCTAGAAATCGCCTTAAGCATCGCTTGTAAAGGTTAAACTAAGCTTGAGTCACTTAATGTGCATGACTCCATTTTTTTTACATGTAACGCAATTTGGTTCCCCCGTTTGGGACACTTTCTTTAAAAAAGAAAGAAAAAAGATAAATGACTGAAGTTTAAAGATTTTTTCACGGAAGATTAAAAAAAACAAGGGAGCTTTCCGAATATTATTCGACTGAAGTATAGTGAATTATAAATTATGGCGGTTTGGTGTGTTGACACTAATAGATTCGTATTACCGCAACATGACACGCCACATGTACGGATTTAACACGACACGGGTGTGTTGGTGTGGCATGTTAAAGCTATATCGTGTTGGCATTTTCAGTAAAGTGATAAGGTTTAACACGACACGGTTCAACACGGTACTATTTGACACAACACAATACAGTTCCATATATTTTTTTAAAAAAAATTTAAAATTCAAAATTAAATAAATAGTATAGAAATATTAATGTATTATGAAAAGAAACTAAGTTGATTTGCAATTTCACATTGTCACACCCCAAGATCGGGGGTGACGACAGCTGCCGCGTATGCACGTTTACCTTCGTACACACGCAAGGCGTACCTTAAGTTTTTCATTTTATAATAAATGATGAATAATGTCATGCAATCAAAATACAATTTATAAGATTCCAAATTATATTTATATCCATGCATCATAACCCTGAATGCAATACTTATAACCAAATTGAAATATTTGCATATAATTATAAATTGAGAATGTAGCTTACGGTATGTATTTAGAAAATAATGTTGCATGGGCATAATTTAAACATGAGAGGTTCATGCATATAGATAAAAATAAACAAGAGTTGAACACCAAATATGACATTTCAGTTCAAGTATTTGAGATATATTTACAAACGCATAATCACAGAACAATGATAAATATAGATTATCTTAGCAATGTTACATTACAGACTTCAAAATGTGAAAGCATATGTATACTTCAAATAGAAAAGTTATAGATAATAATACGAATAACTACTAAAAATACCTTCAACTCAATGCTTCTAATATGGATATAGCATACTTACATAATGATGAGAACATGCATGCATGCTACATAGGCAGTAGCTAAGGACCTAAGGTACATATACCCTCTCCAAAATAATTACAAGTAAAGGAGCTAACTAGTTTGTCATTAAATATGCAGTAATACACAAACAGATACTAATGTGTAAGCTTAGTTCCAAAAATTAAAATGTACAGTGCATGAGAATCACATGCTACTCATCAAGTGATAATAAAAGGCTTAATCTTTTACAGCTCTAACCCTGTTTCCTAATCCTGGAACCCACAAAAGTGGAAGAGTGAGATAAATAAAATTTATCTCAGTACGGTATTCAGTTCCAGCCACTTGAATTTTAATTACAAGTTTAGAAACTAATTACATTACTGAGCTAAATAATTATAATTAACAAATCAAATCAACAAACATTTACACTTTTTTTTTAAGTAAACATAACCATGTTAAGTTAAATCAATTAATGCAATATGAAACATGAGCTCAGCACCAATTCAATAATAATTTCAGATCTCAAAGTATAACAAATGCCGACTCATTTGGTTGGACAATTATCTAATATGCAAGTCTGGTTTATCACAAGTCAATTATTTCAGTCATTTCCTTCAGATACCGCGAACCACCTTTTAAGATAGATGCCAACGGCCAATTCAATTCATATATAATTCAATCAATTAAATCATCAAAATGTACAAGCAAGCTGGGAACACTCACACTCCGGACCATTCTAGACTGGACCTACTGAGTCCCGGTACATAAGCGCATATTACACGGTGCTTGGTAGGATGGGTCATGACTCCACCTCCAAACATTACGAGTGTCTATCTCAACCACACAAGCTGTACTTACCTCAATCAATTTACATTTCAATCGGATACCATTCAAAATGCCATTGTACAATCATGAATTTTTTTTTATACATAAACAGAATATCATGAGTGCCACAATTTATGAACACAACATGCAATCTGCTAATTAAGTCTTTATATAAAAACAAAATTAAAACTCAAGTGAAATTCGTACCTGCAACAAAATAATAGTAGCACGTACACAAAGTATTCCTATATACCGACGGTAACCTGTTCTTGACTCATGCCCTGACCTTTTTTTGAAATAAAATAAGAACTAAGGTAAGTCCTTACTCAAACAACAAATAACAAACAGTATTAATCCCTATTCAAGCAAACAAGTTAGAAGAAAACAAATTCTGAAATTTCTTGTTTAAAAATTAGGAGGTTAACTCCCATGTAGTGCTATATCATTGATCCCACTCTACTAGTAGTATCAAACAGTGCAGCAGTGAGCAGTGGTACCAAACAATGCTAATTTGGTTAGTGTAAACAACCATAAGCTGAAATCAAAAGTTCTCTTTTATATAAATCAGCTTCTGAAAAACACACAAGTGCAAAATCATATAAGCAAAACAACAAGCAATAGAAATTTAGATTCTAAACTTGTTACTGGAAATTTAGAGGTCTAATTCTCGAATTATACTAATTAGTAATAGAAATTAATGAATTTCAAAGCCGAGCAGAATTTAATAGTGTTGGGAAGTGGTACAGAACAATGCAAGAGTGGTATCAATTAGTGATTAGAAGGCTGGAAAATTTATGGTATAACCAGCAAAGGGTAATTTTGACAGTTTTACAAAATCCTTTTTTATTTCACGAACGGCTCAACAGAATCAAATAAAAATTGAGCTGTAGACGATACATGATAGGACGTATCTCCTATAAAAATTTCATAATGTTTGGACATAGAGATTAATTATAATGGATTTTCGAAATCAGACAGAATTAGGTTTCAGAAAATCTGTTCCAGCAAATCATGCCAGCAAATACGTCTGAAGATTCATTCCTCTAAACCCTTCAAATAAATCTCTAAAAATTTTGCAAAAATTACAGAAGCTGCCTCTGGATGTCTATTTTAAGATCTAAAAGTTTCAAGTCTTAACTGCAAATAAAGAATAAACGAAAAATAAAAACTGCACTGGGGTCTAACTGTTCCAGAAAACTGTTTTTCAAAACTTGCCCTGGTTTCAAAAATCGTGTAAAAATACCAACCAATCTCAGAAAAATTCACTTTAGATACCAAAATTTTCATCTGGAAGTCTAGTTTCAAACAAAATTATTCTCACATCCAAATTCGAAACAGAATAATAGCAGTTACTTAAAAACTGATGCAAGGTCACAGCGGTAACAGAAAAAATTGTAAATGTGCTTATTCAACTTGCCTCTTTGAAATTAATTTGAGGAATAACAAAAGGTAGAAATCTAATTCAAATCAACAAATTTACTTACTCAGTATATGCAATGAATTAGAAGTTGTTTGACCCTAAAATTTCACGATTGGAGACAGACCGATTTACAAGGAGTTTGAGAAAATCAAGAAAAATATCAAATAGACCCTAAAAATCATGGAAAAATACCCAAAAATTCAGGAGGTGATGAGGAAAATTATGGTGCCCCCATAATGATCAAAGGAGTTACAGAACCTCCATTTTATGCAAAGAGGCCCATGATTTTGAAGAAATTAAATAAAATAGTAGGAGGGGTATTTTTCAGAAATTCTTGGTTTTATCAGATTCTATACATTTTTATGAAGCTGTGTACAAAATATTATGGAGAAGATCAATTGAGAAGGGCACCAAACAAATTGTTTACTTTCAGCAAAAAAATAAAAATTGGTTTTTATGATGAAACGGAGAAGTGCATCATATAAAGAATTGGAGAGAGTGCCAGCGAAATTCAAATACCCCTCTCATACAGGAGTGTCTTGGCTATACCTGTTTTACATACACCGCAGCAGGTAAGTTTGAAGGGACATGCACGTCCTACAGAATACCGAGTGCACGCGAGTAGAAGAGAGGATGGTCGCTGAGAGGCGAAATATGATCCCTTCGTGAAGACAAGATGGCTACACCTGGAGCACGTATGAAAAGAGCAGAAAGAGGGTGTGGAGTCCACAAAGCATCTCCTGGATCACCATATGCCATGTGCAGTCAAGATAAAGAAAGAATAAAAGGGGCATCTCCCAACTGAAAATGGTTAGGCGAGTTTGTTACATGCAGAACCGCCGGGCTTGAGGAGGATTCACTGTACCTAGACGGAAAAGGGAACAGAGGTCTCGCCTATATAAAGACCAAAGGAAGAGAAGAGGGGGGACACTCACTTGGCGAAATCCCGATCTAAGATTACACACCCACACACTACACACACTAGGATATAATAGAGAGAAAGAAGAGGCATTTTGTCAGATAGTTCATAGGCATAGCGAGAGATCAGAAATTAGGAGAAGAGAAGAGTTCAAGCTTGTAATTGACGAAAGGTCAGGTATGAAATCGATGTTCTTTTGATGTTGAAACAGCAAATTTGGGGATTCTTCAATTGAAATAGCTGTATTTGAGTTGAAGTCGTGGTTTTCTTGATTCTTTTACTGAGTACATTTGGAGATTATGAGCTTGCATCTCGGATTTGATCTCTGCCTCATTCTTTCTTAATTTCTTGATAATATTCGATTGCGCACAGCGCATGAGAATCTGAATCAAGCGTTGTATATCTTTAGTCGATCTTTAGTATATGAGCTTGCATCTTGGATTTGATTTCTGCCTCATTCTTTCTTAATTTCTTGATAAGATTCGATTGCGCACAGCGCATGAGAATCTGAATCAAGCGTTGTATATCTTTAGTCAATCTTTAGTAACACAGGTGCAATAGAGAACAGATAGTATGGTTGTAAATTGCTCAATTGTGCCCTCGATTGCGCCCAGCGCATGGGAGGAACAAGAGAGGTTTTGTAATCACGAGGCTATCCAGAGGTCCCTGGTTAGATAAGTTATTAGGATCGTGTTTCGTTGAGTAAGCCTAGATGTGCATTTTCCTTTCTTCTTGATAAACAAATCTGAACCTTGAATTTGATATCTAAAGTTTGTCTCTTCTACTTTTCCCTGATCTGGAATTGAAATTGAATTTCAATTGCGCCCAGCGCATGAGAGATTTCAATTAAATCACCAGAATCAATAATAATTAGGGTTAACTAATGCCTCATTTGCAATCAGACTGCGCACAGCGCATGAAGGATGCACTTGGGATGAACTTGTCTAAGAACGTTCCTTAGCACTGGCTTTGGAGCCCTTAGGCAGGTAGTGTTGCTTCGATTAAGCACATGATGAGCATTGTCAGTCATGCTCGTGATATGCTTGGTCAAGTATGCACTAAATTACTTTATACCTCCTCCTAATTAAAATGTGAGGTGTGTATAGGTAATAACAGCAGAAATAAAGGACCTGCTTGTGAATGTAAGACCTGAATTTGAGAAGATGATGGTAGATCGACAGTTGGTTAAATGATGAAGATTCCCCTTTGTATAAAACTAGAAATATCATAAAATGAGGGACCAAAATGAAGTTTCTAGATTACTGGTTGGTTGATGATAAGTCCCATTGCTTCTGTGTCTTTAGAACCTTAACTGTTAGCCTTGCTTTGATAATCGTTGAAACTGCCTCTACATGTGGTTTACATAGGAACAGTTTGTAAAGGTACCGATTATAAAGTGATTTTTGTGAACTATCCTGGCCTCTGGTGCTGACCTGACATTCAACATTCCCTACAAATAAGAGTTCGCGATAGAACAGAATGTGTGGATTTCTTGGTAAAAATAATTTACTGTTAGTAATAACCTGTTAGTAGAATCTGTCATTTGATGTAAGTTCAGGAGTGTAGTTGAGAATAGGAACCTCATTTTAATATCCTTTGCCTTCTATGTACAGTTAACGTTTTAAAGAAGCTAAGGCATGGTCCAAAAAGATTAGTGTCATCATGTAATATCTTCTGTAAATGAGACTTCATGTTGGCTTAGAATGTGACGATAAGTGTTTATTATAGCCCTGGGGAATAGAAGTATATTTACTGCTTGCGCGACTGATGCATTTCTTAAGTCACTTTTCACTTTGTAAATGATATATGTACTGACGTTGCCTAATTTTTCTTTGATGTGAACTTAATTAAATGACATGTAAACCCGATGGTTAAGTAGCAAGAATAAGGCCAAAGTTGACATGGATAAATGAAAATTAGGTTATAAAAGTTAGCCAGTAATGTGGTAATGAAATAGAACTCAAATTGGTAAGTCAATTAGATGTCCGTAAGGGCTTGTGCCAGTGAATCAGCCCATAGATTATCATATTTTATATACAAACCATTAAGCGAGTCATGTTGTTCTGTTAAGGTTGTGTTTAAATAAGAACCATCTTTCTCTATCTCTCGGTACCAAGTTCCTGTACTACTGAATCAGTATTAACCCATAACCTTGTTGCATGGGCATGCCGTAGGTGACCTGAAAGTGAAATTGAGATAGTATATTTAATTATATGTTTATTACCAACTTGTGCTTACTAAGAAGGCAAATAATAAAAAACTACTTTGTAAAGTATATCGTGTGTGACTTTTAACACCAAGTTGTTCCCTGCCGATTGCTCATAAACAAGTTCTGAAGTCAGTATCTTTTCTTCTTCGTACCGACCAAGTGATTCCCATGCCAAATGAAGCTGACGTATTGCTAACCGAGACCACCATTATCTTTGTCTTTGTCCCGCGACGCCGTAGAACCCTTTCTCATCAGTTATGGCGGTTGGAATCGCTCTTGGATCTAAACCCGTTAACACACGAACCCGCTTCCATTTCTGCTCGAAGCTCAGCGCGAGAGAGACTCCTTGATCCTTTGTGGCACATAGCGATAAAACCCATATTGCTGACCCCTGTCAATTGATGAAATGATAAAGGATTTAGAAACAAGAGGAGATCAGGCCCAAGACGAGGCCCAGGATAAAAGATGAGGCCCAAATCTGGATTTCCTCCTTTCACTTAGCCCAGTCAGCAATAGCGATAGCCCACCCGATGATGTGGCCCAATAGGAGAAAGACAAGTCAGCAGAAATTTTAGAAAATCATAAAAAAAATAATAGGAAACCCAGAAAAATACAAACGACACATTTATAAAATTCCAAAAATCAAAATAAACTTGTTTCACTGATACTTCGGTATGAAAATATATCGATGTAGCGGCCTTTTGTATTTTTGAAGTATTATCGCTTTAAAAATGAATTTTAGAAAATGCAATAAACCCCTTTTATAAAATGCTAGGTATTTTCAAAACTAAGATTTCAAATATACTACCTTCAAATGCTAAATATAATATACTTGAGTAAAAAGAAAAGGGTATTTTCAAAAGTCTAAAAGATTTCAAGTATACTATTTTCAGGATTTAAATATGCCCAATTATGGATATTTTCCAAAATCCAAATAATTTCAAAAATGATATCTTCCAAAGTCAAGTATCTTTCAAGATTAAGTATTTTGAAATAGAAAAGTTCTTTTTGAAGGTCAAAAGTGCAAAAGGCCAAAGTGAATAAAATCACCAATATCTCAAGTGAAATCTCAGAAATTAAAAGTCCAAACACGAAACCAAAGTCAAAGCCAAAACCTCTTCGTATGAGGAAAAGTCCCTCACTAAGGTTGAGATTGACCTTAGATGACTTAAGAAATGAATTCTTACGGGCCCCCCCTTCGTCCAAAGAATTCCATTTTGTTCTCACAAGAAGATCGACTAAGATGATCCCGAGAACCGACTCTTATTAAGAAGACCGATGAAGATGGTCCCTAGGGTCGTTAAAGAACCAACTCTTATTAAGAAGACCGATGAAGATGGTCCCTAGGGTTGCAAAAGAACCAACTTTCGTCGAGTAGCCATTAAAGAGGACCCGAAGGTTGCAAAACTGCTTTCGTTCTCACAAGAAGACCGACTAAGATGGTCCCGAGAACCGACTCTTATTAAGAAGACCGATGAAGATGGTCCCTAGGGTCGTTAAAGAACCAACTCTTATTAAGAAGACCGATGAAGATGGTCCCTAGGGTTGTAAAAGAACCAACTTTTGTCGTGGCCGCCCAAGAGGCCCCGAAGGTTGCAAAACTCTTTTCACTCTCACAAGAAGGCCAGTCATAACCCCGAGAGTTCACCAGAAATAACAAGTGAAGCCTTCCCTTTTATCAACCAAAAACCTCTTCTAAACCAAAAATCCATTCCCCTCTTTTGGTCAAGTCAGAAGTCTTTTGTCGATCCTTAATTGGGTCTCGTCCATTGAGTTTGGTACCATCAATTAAGTCCTCCGCGATAGCACTCCATAAGCCTCTTTTCTTAGCCCATTACGCCAATACCCTTTTCGTCCCTTAATCAGAGGTTCTCGTAGGCAACTACGGGGTAATTAACAGTAGGGGCTTGCGCCTACTGGAGAGAAAGGACCCGCTAAATCAAGAAACTTCTTTAAGTAGCGACTCTATATAGGGTTCTCTTGTTTCGAGAGATATCCGCCATAGAGATCGAAACCTTAAGGGAGGTGAATCTAAGGCTATGTTCCCATTGTTCTTCGAGAAATTCCTTCGAGGAGAATAATGACGAAAAAGCCGCGACAGATTCTCTGGCACGCCCGGTGGGACCTCTTTCTCCTCTCATCTTTAGGACTAAAGGGTGACGTAAGGGCTAAGGAAATTTAATGAACAATCCTAACGGTAACATTTAGTTGGTATTATTGCAGGTTGAAATGGCATTTGCACCCATCCACGCTTTCAAGCCGACAGGAGTTCTCCAGATCGGAGGAGTGCCGATCTGCTACAACGACGAATTCACAATTGGAGGCATGCCATTTGGACATTCCTACGTGCCCGTCGTTCAAGTCCGTGATGGTACTTTCCAACTGGCAAAGGTTGTGATGGAGGAACCGCTTGAGGAAGTGATGGAAGTCTCCAACACTGTGGAGGATCCCATGGAGATTGATGTCACCAAAGAAGAAGAATGGTCCATTATTCCTCACAAGCGGACTCACTCGAGCTCAACTCCTTTTCCTCAAAGACGCCAATCCAACCGTCGATCCCCTCCCAAGAAGAGGGTTGTGAAGAAGGTGTACGCATCAGTCTCACATGGCGCAAGAACGATGAAGAAGGTTCAACGGGCCTATAAGAATGAATTGGAGACAAAACCCAATTTGCCAGTTAGCAACCCATTCTCCACCCTCCGTTTGGTGCGAAAGAACTCGCCTGTGGCCATACTCAAGACCATGGAAGAGTTCCCTCAAGAATACCAAGCACAATTTAGGGGAAGAAGTCCGCAAAACCGGAAATCGGTGAAGGAGAGATTGGTATTCCCGCGAGTATCGGCCCGCAATCGATTGGGGCCAAAGAGTCAAAAGGAAGGATCATCCTCCGTGCACCAAAGACTGGGGCAAAAGATTAAACCAATGAAGGAGAGATTGGGACCCAAGAAAATGTGGGTGCCGAAAGAGAAAGCTCAACCAATGGAAGTGGACCAAGAGCCACGCCACAAAAGGAGACATGTGGTACGCGAGGATGGTCAACTTGTGATCCACGCTCGAGTTCATATGGTGGAGATAAGTGAAGGACATGAAATGCACGCTTTTGTGAATATGGCTAGTGATGGAGAAATCCCATTCACTAAGAAAAATAGCAAAGATAAGCAAGATCGCGCCTCTTCAAGCCATCTTCTAAATAGAGAAGGTCCGATAGAGGATGAAGAAAGAGATGTGAATGGTGAAGATCGTTGGAACGAAGGCGAAAGGCCGAAGTTGATGAGTATTATAGAAAGGAATGAACAGAAGATGGCGGCTATGATGGATGAAAGAGAAAAAGAAAGAAAGATGTTCAAGAAAATGTACAAGCTTCTCGAGAAGAAGAAATTGCTTGAAGATCTTGAAAAGGAGGGTTCTTCTAGTGAAGAAGAAGATGAGTACAAAGGGAAGGTGCTCAAAGAAAGGAGAAGTAAGAGTAGATATGAGTACTCCGATGAAGGAGAAGAAAGGCCTAAAAGGAGGTTCTCCAAAGAAAGAAGGAATAGGCATAGATATGAATCATCGGAAGAAGAGGAAGAGAATGGGTATCGAAAGTATCCCAAAGGAAGAAGAAATAAAGTGAGATACGAATCAAGTGAAGAAGAAATGCCCGAGCGTAGGCATCGGACTGGGGCAAGACGGCCCGATTCAACCAAGCAAGTCATTCAAGAGATGATTAATCTACAATTGCAAGCCGCGGGAGCGGGCCGATTTGCTAACCTACGAAAGAGATGTGGAAGGCCATATCCTAAGGAATACGAGCACATTCCTTATCCCCTTGGTTATCAAGTGCCGAAGTTCAACCTATTCGATGGAACGGGTAAAGAAAGCATCACGCCCGATCAACATCTGATCCAGTTCCGCAATGCATGTGGAAACACCGCGCATGATGAAGCCCTCTTGCTCAAGCAATTCTCTCAGAGCCTCACTGGGGCAGCATTCGAGTGGTATTCATCTCTCGAGAATGATTCTGTGGACACATGGGAGGAGATGGAGGATTTGTTTAGAGCCAAGTTCGCCATGGTCAGCCAAAGGCTCCTCGTAGCCGATGTTGCGTGCGAAAAGCCAAAGCCGGGTGAAGCGCCACTTGACTATATTAATCGATGGAGGAACATGCACATAAGGTGTTCACATCAGATGCCCGAAAGGGAAGCAGTTGAGTTCTTGATAAGGAATCTCGACGATTGGATAAAGCGACCTCTCTCGGGTAGCGATATCTACACATATGAAGATCTAGTCACGAGAGTTGCAAGGATAGTGCACATTGGCCCTCCTAAGGAGACTTCAAGCTTTAGAGGCGAATCAAGAAACAAAGTGCAAGGGCCCATTAAGATAGCGGGTGCAAACGAAGCATCGGCGAGCCAAGAGGGCGGTCAAAGGAACTTCCGCAATAACAGAAATAACGGCAACAATGGCAATGGAAATGGTCGTTCTACTACCCTCAATGAACGATTGAGTAGACCTTACTCATTCAAGAAAGAGAAAACTGCGGCTCTTCTCAAACAACTCTTAGATGGAAAGGCCATAGAATTGCCAGTATGTAAAAGAATAGAAGAAATTCATAAGACCAATGACCCAACCTATTGTGCTTTTCATCGAGTCCTAGGCCATCCAACGAGCGATTGCTATGTTTTTAAGAATATAGCGGAAAAGATGATTAAAGAAGGCGACCTGGTCTTGCCCGAGAGTTATAAGCAGGTGACCGCTCCACATGCTCAAGCCAACGTAGTAGCACAAAGAGGCAATCCAAAGCGAAATGTGGAATGCAATGTTATCGTCATAATAGATGAAGATGAAGATGAGAAGGAAATGCAAAAAGTAGAAAGAGTGAAGGAGAAGAAAAATGAAAATAACAAGGAGAGAAATGTAAAAGAAAAGAAGAATGAAGGTGAAAATAAGGAGGAAAAGAAAGGCGAAGGTGAAAAAGAGAAAGGCAAAGAAGCGGTGTTAAGGATTGAAGAAACAAAAGAGGAAAAAGAAGAAGTGGTCACTTACTATTATGATGATGACACGGGAGATGAGAATGAAGCGCCATATCAAGGCCTCTTTGCTAAGGGCATGTTCAAGGAAAAGGATTGTCATGTGAACTTGCGGTCGGGCACGAACATTCCCGAGAGGCAAGTTCCCAAGGAAAGCGAAAAGGTGAAAGGCAAGGCTAGAATCCAAGAAGTAGAAGATGAACCAGGGCCAAGCCACAAAGCAAGAGAAATAAAAGGAGAATACAACATCTTGGCTCACCTAAGGCGCACACCGGCATTGATAAGCGTGTTCGAGGCATTGATGATGTCTAAGGACTTGCGGGAAACGATGATGGAGATGCTTAAAGAGCCCGAGAGGTTTCAAGCCTACATGGCCGAGAAGTACATGACCGAGGCCCTTTACATCGAGCCTCAAGACCAAATCACCTTTACGAGCGATGACCTAATGATGGGAACCGCTTGTCACAACAAGCCATTGTACATCACGGGCAAGACAAACGGGAGTCAACTAAGCCGAATGTTGGTAGATCCCAGGTCTTCCATCAACATCCTACCACTCAACTCATTGAATCAATTGGCCTTAGGTGGAAGGCGGCTTTCTGATGAAAATGTGTTCATACATGGCTTCAATCAGAATTCCGAGCGAGCCTTAGGAGCTATTACCTTGCCAATGAAATTTGAAGAACTTGAAACATTGGTGAAGTTCTACGTGATCGATGCCGATACCTCATATCGAGCTTTATTAGGAAGACCATGGCTACATGAAAACGGCCTTGTACCATCAACCCTTCACCAATGCATCAAATACATAAGAGATGGTGAACAAAAGATGATTAGGGGTGATGCTCAACACTATGGTGTACACGAGGTAGAATTGGAAGAGATTGATCGATTTTATGCTCCAACCTCACAAAGAAGCACTTCCCCAACTCTAAGAGCAAGAGCGGTACCTCGTGAAGAAAAGGAAGAGAAAATAAGGCTAAAAGAGAGGTCAAAGGTCGCTTGTGCTGTGAAAACTCCCATCTACATAAAGTCATCCGATGATGAAGATGAAGGTAAAGGCCGACAAGGGAAGATTCACATAAAGAGCGACTCGGAAGAGGAAGAGCAAGAGCCAAGAAGGGTGATTCATGTCTATGACATTGAATCAGATGAAGAGTTCTACGATGATGGGGAATATTTCAAGTTCCTCGAATGCAACATGGTCGGGATAACACCCGTTAAAGCAAACATAGAAGATGAAGGTCTAATCCAAGTGGCGAAGAATGCTCCGCAAGAGTTAGAAGACGGAGGTCAGAATACAATTGATGATCTTCTCAAGATAAATTTGGGCACCGAAGAAGATCCACGCCCGACTTTCATAAGCGCATCACTTCCTCCTGAGAAACAAGAGCAACTAAAACAGCTTTTAATGGGATATAAAGATTGTTTTGCATGGAACTATACAGAAATGCCAGGTCTCGATCCCGCTCTAGCTTCTCACAAGTTAAAAATTGACCCAAGTGTGAAGCCCGTCAAACAAGCTCCTAGGCGGATGCGAGTTGAACTCGAAGAGAAAGTAGTCGAAGAGGTGAAAAAGTTGATTGAGGCGGGGTTCATTCGAGAGGAAGAAAGTCCCATCTGGGTGGCAAACATCGTGCCCGTTAAGAAGAAGAATGGACAAATAAGAGTATGTGTGGATTTTAGGGACTTAAACAAAGCGTGCCCAAAGGATGATTTTCCACTACCCGTAACCGAGTTGATTATCGACTATACCTCCTCTTATGTGGTGTACTCCTTCATGGATGGGTCATCGGGGTATAACCAAATACCAATGGATAAAGAAGATCAACGCCATACATCATTCCGCACCCCGATTGGTATCTTTTGCTACAAAGTGATGCCGTTTGGATTGAAGAATGCGGGTGCAACCTACCAAAGAGCCATGACAAAGATTTTTGATGATCTAATTCACAAGATTGTAGAATGTTATGTGGATGATTTGGTGGTAAAGGCTCGATCAATCGACGAGCATTTCGAGTACCTAAAGGTCGTGTTCGAACGACTAAGGAAATACTCCTTGAAGATGAATCCGTTGAAGTGTGCCTTCATGGTATCTTCTGGAAAATTCCTAGGGTTCGTGGTAAGACACAGGGGCATTGAGATCGACCCCGCTAAGATCAAGGCAATTAGAGAAATGCCACCCCCAAAGACTCTCAAGCAACTCCGCTCGCTACAGGGGCAATTGGCGTACGTGAGAAGATTCATCGCCAATCTTTCGGGGAGGATCAAACCGTTCACTCACCTTACGAAGAAAGATGTGCCTTTTAAATGGGATGCGAAATGTCAAAAGGCTTTCGAGGACATCAAAGAATATCTCCTCAAACCACCTGTCCTCGCTGCACCTATACAAGGAAAACCATTGATCCTCTACACTACGGCCTTGGACGGATCCTTAGGAGCTTTGTTAGCTCAAGAAAATGATGAAGGTAAAGAGAATGCTCTATATTACTTGAGTCGTATGTTGGTCGGGGCCGAGCAATCCTACAGCCCTATTGAGAAGCATTGCTTAGCATTGGTCTTTGCTACCAAGAAGCTAAGGCATTACATGCTCTCCCACAAGATTACATTGATATCGAAGGTGGATCCATTGAAGTATTTGATGACTAGACCCATGTTGACGGGAAGGCTAGCTCGGTGGGCCATTGCCTTGATGGAGTTCGACATCTCCTATGCACCTCAGAAGGCTATAAAGGGACAAGCGATGGCCGATTTTCTAGCTGCACACCCAGTCCCCGCTGATTCTCCATTGAATTGCGAATTTCCTGATGAACAAAGCTTATGCTTAGAAGAAGTACAATCCGGGTGGACAATGTTCTTCGATGGATCATCAATGATACAATCGTCCAAGAGACCTAATTTACCTCGAATCCGGGCCGGAGTTGGATTGGTGTTTATCACTCCACAAGGAGGAATCATTCGCCATTCTATAGCATTGACTGAGCCGTGCACGAATAATGAGGCTGAGTATGAAGCATTGATCGCCGGACTAGAACTAGCAATCAACATGGGCGTAAAAGAATTAAAAGTGTGCGGTGATTCTCAATTGGTCTTAAGCCAAATCGAAGGGGTGTTTGAAGTGAAGAAGCTCGAATTAGTGAAATACCACGAAAGAGCTCAAGAGTTAATGGCCAAGTTCTCAACGATCACCTTTGAAAAAGTGTCAAGAGCTTCAAATGGCATGGCGGACGCCCTAGCTCGAGTGGCCACCCAATTAAGCAAGCCCGATGGAGAAGAAGTGCAAATCACCATTAGAAATCGGCGATCCTTGGCGCCCTACCTCCTAGAAGTTGAGAAAGAAACGATTGCTCATCTCTTTGTGAACATAGAAGAGTGGGAGGAGGATTTGTTCATGGATCCCGACGAGGTGTTGGAGGTAAAAGTGAACAAGGAAGAAGATTGGAGAAAACCCTTCACTGATTACTTCAAATATCAAGTATTACCCAATGAAAAGGCAGAAAGGGAGCAATTGAAGCGAAGAATCCTTCGCTATGTGTTTGTGAATGACACCTTATATAGGAGGTCATACGATCAGCTATGGCTAAGATGTGTGTCACGAAGCGAGGCCCGAAAGATCATGAAAGAGGTTCACTCAGGATTCTGTGGAGCTCATCAATCAGGTCCTAAAATGAGACTACATATCAAGAGAATGGGATATTATTGGCCTACAATGATTGCTGATTGCGAAGAGCAAGCGAAGAAGTGCCACATGTGCCAAGTACATGGAGATTTCATACATCAACATCCTAACCCTTTACACCCGACAGTAGCTGCATGGCCATTTGATATGTGGGGTATGGATATAGTTGGGCCCATTGATCCACCGTCCTCAAAGGGGCATAGATTCATTCTAGCAATCACAGATTACTTCTCTAAGTGGGCCGAAGCGGTGGCTCTGAAAGAAGTCAAAAGCAGAGATGTCATCCAATTTCTAAAGAACAATGTGTTGTATCGTTTTGGCACTCCACGAGAGATAGTATCGGACAACGGTGCGTCATTCAAGAGTGGAGAAATTGGCACTTTTGCTAGGCAACACAAGATCAAGTGGAGGTACTCTTCTATTTACAACCCACGAGCCAATGGCCTAGCCGAAGCCTTCAATAAGGTGTTGATCAAACTCCTAAGAAAGACAGTAGGAGATAATCATAGGAGTTGGGATGAAAAGCTACAAGAAGCTTTATGGGCTTATCGCACAACCCACAAGACCCCCACTCAAGCGACTCCTTATTCACTAGCGTTCGGGTCCGAGGCAGTATTGCCATTAGAGATCGAATTACCTTCCCTAAGGGTGGCCATGCAAGCGGGATTACCAATGGATAAACGGGCCCGCCTAAGATTAGATGAATTGGATGCTATGGATGAGAAAAGATTGGCGGCCCAACAAAGCTTAGAGCTATATCGGACTCAAATGGCCAAGGCTTACGACAAGATGGTGAGACCTCGTACTTTCAAAGAGGGAGAATTAGTCTTGATCTTGAGAAGGCCCATCATCGGTCATCATCATGGCCCAAAATTCGCTCCAAATTGGGAAGGGCCTTACATCATTAAAGAGGTTTACGAAGGAGGATCATATAAGCTTGTGGATAAAGAAGGAGAAGGCACAATTCCACCTATCAACGGTCGATACCTCAAGAAGTACTACACCTAAAACCCATAAAATCCAAAACCCATTCTACCAAAAACAACCAAAACCTTTACCTACTTCTTAGCTACAATAAGGCCTAGTCCACAAAAAACCAAAACTCCACTAAAACCCAAAACTCCATAAAAGTCCATGACAACAAAAACCTATTAAGGTCCCAAAACCACAAAAATCATGTACATAGCCCAATAAAACCTTAGAATAAGATTCCAACGAAAAACGTTAAGATCCAATTAAACCCAAAACTCAAAACATTAACTTAACCTTTTAACCCGAAAACCCAAAACCTTAACTTAACCTTTTAACCCAAAACCCGAAGAGCAAGGTATTATGTCAGGTCGGGCTAATGCTTGTAAGGGTGTTTCGTTCTTTTGAACATCATGGAACATTCCTTTGCAAGGCCCAAAATAAATAAGGCAATTGTAGATAAATAAAAGTCCTCAACCTTTAGAACATGTTAGATAGGAATTTGTCCCGCCGGGCCTAAGTGTAAAGGAGTGTCCTTGTCCTTTTGGGCGTTCATAGGGCATTTCCAATACAAAGGCCTACATTTTTATAATAAAACACACAAGAGTCCCCTTTTGCAACCGATGACGGATTCTTATGATTCTCGAGGGTGCAAAGTTATGTTACTAATATTATTCGCATTGTTAAGATAGTCACAAGAAAAGAAACAACACTGGGGCATTAGCATATATCATCACCGCAACTCCAATCACCCACATCCATCGTGTCCCTCATTTTGGTCAGAGTTTTGTGCTTTGTACTTTGAACAAGGTGCTAGGTGCCTGTTCATCTCACCTATCAAAAAGGATGAACAAGGTGGTGATCTGTCCATCACACCGACCCAAAAAAGATGGCCAAAGTTTTGTGCTTTGTACTTTGAACAAGGTGCTAGGTGCCTGTTCATCTCACCTATCAAAAAGGATGAACAAGGTGGTGATCTGTCCATCACACCGACCCAAAAAAGATGGCCAGAGTATTGGGCTTTGTACTTTGAACAAGGTACTAGGTGCCTGTTCATCTCACCGATTCAAAAGGATGAACAAAAGTTCTATGTCTTGAACTCTAAATAAGACATCAGGAGGAGCGAATATTGGAACCAACGATCTGCCATACCGGAGCATAGACTGGTGGCCAATCATGCCGGGGCAGCTGTAAAGTGTATAAGCCATTACATAAGGGAGATTAGTACAAGAAGAACCTAAGCAACAACAAGCAGCAACAAGGCAAAGCCAAGCAAAATCTAATACAACCTAAAGGAATATAGAATAAAAGACAAAGGCGCCTTAAAGGATGACACTGGGGCAGAACAAGGCAAGAGGGCCACTTATTCTGGGGCATCCGCAGCCTCATCACCGGTCGCAACTTCAGCCACAACCGCAGCTCCACCACCGGCCAAGTTGTTAAGGGTTGCGGAGATAGCATGAATCATTCCTTCCAAAATATCCAAGCGGGCATTCAATTCCCCGAAGCGCTGATCAATCAAACCCCGAATCGAGACAGGGGCAGGGTCATCAAGAGCCATCATGGCAGAGTTATCATCCGGAGGAGAATCAACACCCACAGGACCATATTGATTGGGGGCCGCATTAGGAAGCAAGATGTAGTCATTCACAGGCTGATTGGGATCGGGAACCAACATGTCCATTGAAGATTCAACTCACCCGATAAGTGGCAATGAAAGGAGAAGGTTGGAGGGATGTGCCACATCAGCATCAGAAATACGATTGCCCCATAACATGTCAGGCACACGGATGCGAGCCCTAAGCCTGAGAGCTTCAATAAGATGGCCATAGGGAAGCGGTTCTCGATCAGAGATCGCTACTTGGTGCATGTGGAAGAGGATCATGTGGGCCAGATTGATGGGCCATTGCTTTTGAATCAAATTACGGAGGTAGAAGAGGCTTCCAGGTTTGGCGAGATGGGTCATTGTCCCTTGTGGAAAGATGATGTCATTAACCACTAAGAAGAGAAACCTAGAAGTCACGACAAAGGAGGTAAACAAGAGGAGTTGAGAGAAAATACAACCGGAGGAAGAGGCAATTAGAAATAAAGAGAAGGAATGAAGAGAAAGGTACCTATGAAGAGCGGGTAGATGGAAAGTAGGCACCCTCTCTACATCAGGAGCCGCCGCCCGAAACCATTGGCGACATTCCTGATAACTTCCAAAGCCTTGAGGCCATCTCTGATAGGCATAAATAGTGGAACCATTGGCAGTACTGGCAGCCCGCAAATAGTTAGCCAAATCTCCGGCCGTGATATGAAAGAAGCGACCAAACAGATATGAAGAGGCTGAAGGAGTTCCATGGTGGTTGAAAGAGATCCTAAGATTGGCGTAGAAGAGGCGGGTAATTCTAGGATGATACGCATGATCACAGTCGGCTAAGCCGGCCAAGCTCCATGAATCCAACCAATCCCTAATAAGATTCACTTGCTCCACTGGAATCCTCCTCATAGGACGAAAGAAGTAGCAATCAGCCACTGGCCGCTCTTCGTTACCCATGTCGTTGTAGTAAGAAAGAAAGGTGGTCTCATCGCGAAAAAGATAGCGGTTGTCAGGAGTAAGAGACCAGTCTGGAAAGGTGGAATCCAAGCGCAGAACGGAGGAACCAGAAGCTTCTCTGGCACGTTTGGATGAAGGAGTAGAAGACATGGTGATAAGAAATTGGAGAAGTATAGAGAAAGATGAAAGGCTACGGTGAACTTGGAGGAAGAAAAGAGAAAAGCAAAGGTCCGCTTATATAGGCGTGATAAAAGAAAGGTTACAAGTGGACTTAATGGTGGATGTGTGAACACGTGAAGGAAGTTAAGGCTGTAGTGGTAAGAAGTGGAAGTAAACCGTTTGAACTAATGCGAAGCGAAACGGTATGAAGTCAAGAATGCGTAGAAGAAGCGAAAGTGTTCAAGGCTGACGTCAGAAGAAGATAACCAAAATCGGATCAAGGCCCACGTAGGTTCAAGCCCAAGAAAATACAGGAGCGGGCCAAATACCCTAACCTAAATTGTGGAGTGGATCTATGCGCGTTCGAGATCCTAAAAAGAAGTAAGAAGAATGAAGAAAGAAGAAAGGGAGGAGTATGGGCCAAATTCCCATATCTCTTGAAAGAAGCGGTGGTAAGAGTAAGATTATTCGAGCCCTGCACGTCAAGTAAGTAGAAAGCCTTGAGCGCGGAAGCCCAATCAAGCGCAAGAATGACGAAGTACCCGTCATATCCTAAAAGAAGGAGAAGGAAGAAAACCTTGAGCTCAAGAGGTCAATCAGGTTGTTATGAAGAAAAAAGGAGTAAGATGAGAGCAAGACCACTTGCTGCATCGCAAGCAAGTACGTAAGGAAGCCTTGAGCGCGGAAGCCCAATCAAGCACAAGATCAACCAAATATCACAAGGCGAAGAAGCACAACGCTCCAACAAAAGCAAGTATCCAAGTTCACCAATAACCAAACATGCAAGCATCACGAGTAATCAAGCACTCAAGCATCGCAAAGCATCAGCAAGTCAAATGCAACAATCAAGGCTCAAAGTTCAACAAATGCAACAAGTGCAGTCACAAGCGCATCCATGCCATACAAACAATTACCAGAATCCGTGAGATGGTGATCAAAGAAAAGAGATAAAAGATAAAAGAGAGTAAACCTGCTAGGCTGCAGTAGCGCCATGAACCGCAGCCTGATCCTGTGCCACGATGCTCCTCTCATGAGCCTCTGCCAAATCAAGAAATACAAGACCTTATAGTCCCACCGACAACTAAAAGACATAAGGCCCCGAGTAGCCCACGAAAAGAGAGGAAGATACAAGGCTATAAAAGAGACTCACAGTGAGACAACCAATCACGACCAAGGGAAGTGGGTCAAACCATGAAGCAATGAAAATCTACTAAAGGAAATGAGCATATGAAAATGAAGGAAGTGGGCTCGAAGTGAAGGCAAGGGAAGCTCAACCCAACCAAACACAAGTTCAAGCGAAAACTCGACAAAACCACCATGCAACCAGTTTGACTGCATCCAAGGGGTCAAGAAGGGGCCACCAGAGTACGCTGTTCTGCCCAAGATCCTCACAACCTACTCTGGTGGGGGGCATTTGTTTGACCCTAAAATTTCACGATTGGAGACAGACCGATTTACAAGGAGTTTGAGAAAATCAAGAAAAATATCAAATAGACCCTAAAAATCATGGAAAAATACCCAAAAATTCAGGAGGTGATGAGGAAAATTATGGTGCCCCCATAATGATCAAAGGAGTTACAGAACCTCCATTTTATGCAAAGAGGCCCATGATTTTGAAGAAATTAAATAAAATAGTAGGAGGGGTATTTTTCAGAAATTCTTGGTTTTATCAGATTCTATACATTTTTATGAAGCTGTGTACAAAATATTATGGAGAAGATCAATTGAGAAGGGCACCAAACAAATTGTTTACTTTCAGCAAAAAAATAAAAATTGGTTTTTATGATGAAACGGAGAAGTGCATCATATAAAGAATTGGAGAGAGTGCCAGCGAAATTCAAATACCCCTCTCATACAGGAGTGTCTTGGCTATACCTGTTTTACATACACCGCAGCAGGTAAGTTTGAAGGGACATGCACGTCCTACAGAATACCGAGTGCACGCGAGTAGAAGAGAGGATGGTCGCTGAGAGGCGAAATATGATCCCTTCGTGAAGACAAGATGGCTACACCTGGAGCACGTATGAAAAGAGCAGAAAGAGGGTGTGGAGTCCACAAAGCATCTCCTGGATCACCATATGCCATGTGCAGTCAAGATAAAGAAAGAATAAAAGGGGCATCTCCCAACTGAAAATGGTTAGGCGAGTTTGTTACATGCAGAACCGCCGGGCTTGAGGAGGATTCACTGTACCTAGACGGAAAAGGGAACAGAGGTCTCGCCTATATAAAGACCAAAGGAAGAGAAGAGGGGGGACACTCACTTGGCGAAATCCCGATCTAAGATTACACACCCACACACTACACACACTAGGATAGAATAGAGAGAAAGAAGAGGCATTTTGTCAGATAGTTCATAGGCATAGCGAGAGATCAGAAATTAGGAGAAGAGAAGAGTTCAAGCTTGTAATTGACGAAAGGTCAGGTATGAAATCGATGTTCTTTTGATGTTGAAACAGCAAATTTGGGGATTCTTCAATTGAAATAGCTGTATTTGAGTTGAAGTCGTGGTTTTCTTGATTCTTTTACTGAGTACATTTGGAGATTATGAGCTTGCATCTCGGATTTGATCTCTGCCTCATTCTTTCTTAATTTCTTGATAATATTCGATTGCGCACAGCGCATGAGAATCTGAATCAAGCGTTGTATATCTTTAGTCGATCTTTAGTATATGAGCTTGCATCTTGGATTTGATTTCTGCCTCATTCTTTCTTAATTTCTTGATAAGATTCGATTGCGCACAGCGCATGAGAATCTGAATCAAGCGTTGTATATCTTTAGTCAATCTTTAGTAACACAGGTGCAATAGAGAACAGATAGTATGGTTGTAAATTGCTCAATTGTGCCCTCGATTGCGCCCAGCGCATGGGAGGAACAAGAGAGGTTTTGTAATCACGAGGCTATCCAGAGGTCCCTGGTTAGATAAGTTATTAGGATCGTGTTTCGTTGAGTAAGCCTAGATGTGCATTTTCCTTTCTTCTTGATAAACAAATCTGAACCTTGAATTTGATATCTAAAGTTTGTCTCTTCTACTTTTCCCTGATCTGGAATTGAAATTGAATTTCAATTGCGCCCAGCGCATGAGAGATTTCAATTAAATCACCAGAATCAATAATAATTAGGGTTAACTAATGCCTCATTTGCAATCAGACTGCGCACAGCGCATGAAGGATGCACTTGGGATGAACTTGTCTAAGAACGTTCCTTAGCACTGGCTTTGGAGCCCTTAGGCAGGTAGTGTTGCTTCGATTAAGCACATGATGAGCATTGTCAGTCATGCTCGTGATATGCTTGGTCAAGTATGCACTAAATTACTTTATACCTCCTCCTAATTAAAATGTGAGGTGTGTATAGGTAATAACAGCAGAAATAAAGGACCTGCTTGTGAATGTAAGACCTGAATTTGAGAAGATGATGGTAGATCGACAGTTGGTTAAATGATGAAGATTCCCCTTTGTATAAAACTAGAAATATCATAAAATGAGGGACCAAAATGAAGTTTCTAGATTACTGGTTGGTTGATGATAAGTCCCATTGCTTCTGTGTCTTTAGAACCTTAACTGTTAGCCTTGCTTTGATAATCGTTGAAACTGCCTCTACATGTGGTTTACATAGGAACAGTTTGTAAAGGTACCGATTATAAAGTGATTTTTGTGAACTATCCGGGCCTCTGGTGCTGACCTGACATTCAACATTCCCTACAAATAAGAGTTCGCGATAGAACAGAATGTGTGGATTTCTTGGTAAAAATAATTTACTGTTAGTAATAACCTGTTAGTAGAATCTGTCATTTGATGTAAGTTCAGGAGTGTAGTTGAGAATAGGAACCTCATTTTAATATCCTTTGCCTTCTATGTACAGTTAACGTTTTAAAGAAGCTAAGGCATGGTCCAAAAAGATTAGTGTCATCATGTAATATCTTCTGTAAATGAGACTTCATGTTGGCTTAGAATGTGACGATAAGTGTTTATTATAGCCCTGGGGAATAGAAGTATATTTACTGCTTGCGCGACTGATGCATTTCTTAAGTCACTTTTCACTTTGTAAATGATATATGTACTGACGTTGCCTAATTTTTCTTTGATGTGAACTTAATTAAATGACATGTAAACCCGATGGTTAAGTAGCAAGAATAAGGCCAAAGTTGACATGGATAAATGAAAATTAGGTTATAAAAGTTAGCCAGTAATGTGGTAATGAAATAGAACTCAAATTGGTAAGTCAATTAGATGTCCGTAAGGGCTTGTGCCAGTGAATCAGCCCATAGATTATCATATTTTATATACAAACCATTAAGCGAGTCATGTTGTTCTGTTAAGGTTGTGTTTAAATAAGAACCATCTTTCTCTATCTCTCGGTACCAAGTTCCTGTACTACTGAATCAGTATTAACCCATAACCTTGTTGCATGGGCATGCCGTAGGTGACCTGAAAGTGAAATTGAGATAGTATATTTAATTATATGTTTATTACCAACTTGTGCTTACTAAGAAGGCAAATAATAAAAAACTACTTTGTAAAGTATATCGTGTGTGACTTTTAACACCAAGTTGTTCCCTGCCGATTGCTCATAAACAAGTTCTGAAGTCAGTATCTTTTCTTCTTCGTACCGACCAAGTGATTCCCATGCCAAATGAAGCTGACGTATTGCTAACCGAGACCACCATTATCTTTGTCTTTGTCCCGCGACGCCGTAGAACCCTTTCTCATCAGTTATGGCGGTTGGAATCGCTCTTGGATCTAAACCCGTTAACACACGAACCCGCTTCCATTTCTGCTCGAAGCTCAGCGCGAGAGAGACTCCTTGATCCTTTGTGGCACATAGCGATAAAACCCATATTGCTGACCCCTGTCAATTGATGAAATGATAAAGGATTTAGAAACAAGAGGAGATCAGGCCCAAGACGAGGCCCAGGATAAAAGATGAGGCCCAAATCTGGATTTCCTCCTTTCACTTAGCCCAGTCAGCAATAGCGATAGCCCACCCGATGATGTGGCCCAATAGGAGAAAGACAAGTCAGCAGAAATTTTAGAAAATCATAAAAAAAATAATAGGAAACCCAGAAAAATACAAACGACACATTTATAAAATTCCAAAAATCAAAATAAACTTGTTTCACTGATACTTCGGTATGAAAATATATCGATGTAGCGGCCTTTTGTATTTTTGAAGTATTATCGCTTTAAAAATGAATTTTAGAAAATGCAATAAACCCCTTTTATAAAATGCTAGGTATTTTCAAAACTAAGATTTCAAATATACTACCTTCAAATGCTAAATATAATATACTTGAGTAAAAAGAAAAGGGTATTTTCAAAAGTCTAAAAGATTTCAAGTATACTATTTTCAGGATTTAAATATGCCCAATTATGGATATTTTCCAAAATCCAAATAATTTCAAAAATGATATCTTCCAAAGTCAAGTATCTTTCAAGATTAAGTATTTTGAAATAGAAAAGTTCTTTTTGAAGGTCAAAAGTGCAAAAGGCCAAAGTGAATAAAATCACCAATATCTCAAGTGAAATCTCAGAAATTAAAAGTCCAAACACGAAACCAAAGTCAAAGCCAAAACCTCTTCGTATGAGGAAAAGTCCCTCACTAAGGTTGAGATTGACCTTAGATGACTTAAGAAATGAATTCTTACGGGCCCCCCCTTCGTCCAAAGAATTCCATTTTGTTCTCACAAGAAGATCGACTAAGATGATCCCGAGAACCGACTCTTATTAAGAAGACCGATGAAGATGGTCCCTAGGGTCGTTAAAGAACCAACTCTTATTAAGAAGACCGATGAAGATGGTCCCTAGGGTTGCAAAAGAACCAACTTTCGTCGAGTAGCCATTAAAGAGGACCCGAAGGTTGCAAAACTGCTTTCGTTCTCACAAGAAGACCGACTAAGATGGTACCGAGAACCGACTCTTATTAAGAAGACCGATGAAGATGGTCCCTAGGGTCGTTAAAGAACCAACTCTTATTAAGAAGACCGATGAAGATGGTCCCTAGGGTTGTAAAAGAACCAACTTTTGTCGTGGCCGCCCAAGAGGCCCCGAAGGTTGCAAAACTCTTTTCACTCTCACAAGAAGGCCAGTCATAACCCCGAGAGTTCACCAGAAATAACAAGTGAAGCCTTCCCTTTTATCAACCAAAAACCTCTTCTAAACCAAAAATCCATTCCCCTCTTTTGGTCAAGTCAGAAGTCTTTTGTCGATCCTTAATTGGGTCTCGTCCATTGAGTTTGGTACCATCAATTAAGTCCTCCGCGATAGCACTCCATAAGCCTCTTTTCTTAGCCCATTATGCCAATACCCTTTTCGTCCCTTAATCAGAGGTTCTCGTAGGCAACTACGGGGTAATTAACAGTAGGGGCTTGCGCCTACTGGAGAGAAAGGACCCGCTAAATCAAGAAACTTCTTTAAGTAGCGACTCTATATAGGGTTCTCTTGTTTCGAGAGATATCCGCCATAGAGATCGAAACCTTAAGGGAGGTGAATCTAAGGCTATGTTCCCATTGTTCTTCGAGAAATTCCTTCGAGGAGAATAATGACGAAAAAGCCGCGACAGAAGTGTGCAAAATCGGAAGAGACCTTCTAAGTTTCAATTTCTGCCTCTGCTGGGCTAGAGAAGCCTTCTTCTTAGTTGGAATCTGATTTTTCTATAAATTTTTTTGCTTGAATTTTCAGAAGTTGGGTACGGCAAGAGAGAGAGAGAGAATAGCTCCATTGAGAAGAGAACAAGGGAAATAAAGAGAAAGAGGAAGGCATGAGAGAACCAGATCCATAAATCATGGAAAAAGCCTTTCCCAAAGTTTTATACCACTCACTTTATTTATTTGCACATGGTGCAAGAATAATTCAGTGAACCTAAGACATATTTCAAACGGATCCTACTAGTAAGGGAAAGATATATTTAGGGTGTGTTTGGATGAGCATGGAATAAGGAATAAGAATAAGAAATTTCGGTATGCGTGCTTATCCAAATTCCTTATTCTTATATCATGGTTTTGTTAGTATAGGAATAAGGGCCCAAATTCCTTATTCTTGTGTTGTTTGGGTTGCACAAGAATAAGAATAAGCACGCGTACCGAAATTTCTTATTCTTATTCTTTATTCCATGCTCATCCAAACACACCCTAAAGAATACCAAAGTTAAGAGCACACATGATAATTTAAGTAACATGGTATCCAATGGATTTCACTATCCTTGTATACAAACGACCAAGTATACTGAAGATTGACTTTTTAAATATTACTATATCCCACAATATATCCAAATAATTAATTCTAATAAAGTAGACTATACATATGAACATTTAAATTCAGAAAGTAATATCAATCAAATTGGAAATTCAGTCATGCACTAGTAAAATTTCACGAGAAATGCAGAGACAGTAGATATTCAAAATTCAGGATATGACACACATTATTTTAAAATTTCAAATTCAAAATTGTGATGGATTATTTGAAATTTAAAGAAAAAATATCATAAGAATATATAATTTTTCAACAAGATATTACCGATTAACATCATCTAGTTTCTATTATTTTTGTAATAATACATTTTATCAAGAAATATAAAAAAAAACAATTCTCATGTAGAAAATGAATCTCAAAATTTTAATTCGAATTTGTTTAGATTTTTTTCAATTTTTAAATATTTTTAATAATTTTTGGCAATTTTTATCAAAACAATAATAATAAGCTTCTAACACGGTTGATACGATTACCAATTGTGTCGTTTCAGTTTGTGTGTTGTGTTGGCATTTCTCTCCACTCAACACGACCCGACACAATACGATTGCAAATATAATTTGTGTCAACACGACACGACACGGTGCTAAACACACCCGTATTTGATACGACACACCACAACACGCTAAGATTGTAATTCACTACTGAAGTACAATACTTCTTTTGTATACAACACTAAAAAAACATATGAGTTATTAGAAATAAGCTAGAGAACCTTAATTAGTATAATCAAATTTATATACAAATGGAGCTAAAGGATTGGTGCGAAGATTGTTTTTTTTTTTCCTTTTTATTTTAAGCAATTAGTGCTGCGAAGATAATGGAGGTAATGGAAAGGTCAATAAAAATTACTTGGTAGTTAGTAGGCAGCTATATTCACATGCATTGCTGGAGAGACTGGAATAAGAAATCTGATTAAATACAACGTGATTGAAATTTTTTTATTAATTTTTAATGAGGTGCTGACTGTACAGCATGATCCATACACCTCATAAAATTTTGTCACACTATCCCTTTATCTTATTTATATTCTTTTATATCATCGCCCTTCCAAAAATTCTTTATATCAGTGCGCGCAGCAAGTTCCACTCATTTTTTTTTTCCAAAAACTAATATCAGACGGTCAGAGGTTCATGAGATAAGAATTTAGTGAAGGCGAAGGAGGAGGGAAAAAAAGAAGAAAACGATGTAGAAGGAATAAAGGAAAAAAAGAGTGGAGTTTATGTCGCCAACAATCTATTCGGCCCCAACAAGGCAACAAGGCAATCCATCGTGACGCATCGAACACGCATTCGTTTAAGTTCCTTTTATTACGTCATCTTATCAAGTTTAATTCCAAGTTTTAATTATTTATTTTTTTAATGTTTGTATAAATTTGGCGATATGAAATTAGATGACGATGTCGGTTGAATTTGAAAATTATACACAGTGAACTGTCTTCCCGCATACACTTCACAAAAATGAGTATAATTTTTTATCTAGTTATTGGATCGGATTGAAATTTTGAAAGGAGCTCCGTAACGCAAATTCCCACCCTAACAAAGCAATGTTTGGTTTTGCCAAATTGTGGGCTCAGATTAACATTCCGAGTCTTTCTTTATCGATTTTTGGACTTTTCTTTACAAATTTTGTGGTTATTAGAGTTGTTTTAACAATTTTCATGTGTTTTGTTTGTTTTTTTAGAGCGTTGTATTTTTAAGACAGCAGATAGTTATGTATGAGAATTGAATTTTATCAAAAAATTGAAAATCTGTGTGATCTCACAATCGAAACCTTTCTTTTTTCTGTATTTTTATACTATATTTCTCTATAGTTCATGCATCACATAGCCGCCATATTTTATTTCCTTATATACATAACGGAAAACTTTTGTTCGGACAATTTATTAAAGCAAGGACAATTTTCACGAATGTGGAGTAGAGACTTCAATACCTAAAAATTTTTGGCAGATTAAATTAATAATTAAGATATTATAAGTCTCTTTATATAAAAAATTATTTATGTTAGTTTTTAATTTCTAGGGAATTTAAATTACTATAATTAATGAATTTTTGTCATGTGTGAAATGAAAGTTCTTTCTTATGGGAGCGTTTGGATTGTTGGAAGAAAGAAGAAGAAGAAGGAAGAAGAAAAATTTTGTGCCAGTTTTACCTACCTTACATTTTTCGTTTTTTTTTTTTTTTTTTTTTTTTTGTTCTTCTCTTCCGAGGGTCCCGACAAAGCAAGATGCAAGCCAACACTAAAGATTAATTAGATTAAAATAAGACTTGAAACTTGCCTCACAGTATATAAGAACCAGTAGAGCTAGTTGGTTCCTCACACCCCCCGCAATTCAGAGCCAAGGAATTCAGCTTAATTTCTCATCTTCTTATAACAATGGTTAGTCCACTATAACAAACTTTCTTCTATTTTTTCAATTTTTTTTTACGCCCCATTTTAATACTAGTAGCAGTGAGTAGTAACATTTGGTGGCTGGGAATAATAAGGTCCAGGTTAGAATTAAATTTTCTTTTAAAAAAAATCCATGATTTCATTTCATAATAAGGTCCAGGTTAGTAACATTTGATGTCATTTTATTTGAAATTTATGTTATTAGACCTAACGAAATTTTGAGAAATCAATTCTAATGAAATGAAATGAAATTCTGAAAACTTTTTAATCACAGCCAAGTTATTTTTCATATTATCAATTTTTTCGGAGAAATGCTAGAGTCCAATATATTGGACGGATGGTCTCCGTCCAATACGATCGTTTTTACATTTTTAAATTTCAAATAACCGATCTGAACCATTCAATATGTTCTCCTTATTGAAAACTTATAAGAAACCAATTTTTATATTTTTTCGAAATTTTTTACTATTTTTTGGTATTTTAGAAAATCGTTGTTATTGGACGATCCATAATGTTTATATCATGAATTTTCAAAAATATTAAATAAATAGTAAAAAAATTCGAAAAAATGTAAAAATTGATTTCTTGTAAGTTTTCAATATGGAGAACATATTGAACGGTTCGGATCGATCATTTGAAATTTAAAAACATGAAAACGATCGTATTGGACTGACCCATCCGTCCTATATATAGGACACTAGCAATTCTCATTTTTTCGACTATCTTCCGACCCAGTCAATTCCCACAAGAAAGACCAAATATTTCTAAAATAAATTTGTCTATGAAAATTATTTTGTCCGTTCTTGCCATAAGAGTGAACTTTATTATTATTTTTTTTCGTGATATCAGACAAAATATCAACACAAAATCAAAATAACCGCATCCCTCCAGCTTACAGTAGAACTGTATTCTCCATTAATTTAAGCAACTAAACCCCAAATGTTGATTGTTCATCCTATTTTTACAAGAAACTGGAGCTCTCAATTTACAAATAAACGGCATAGATTACTTTGGAAATGAACGGAGTTAAGGGTTGACTTTGAAAAATGCAGGAAAATTAGTTTTTTTTTTAAAAAAAAAATTGAACGTATACAAAAATTAGCTCGGCTCACTAAAAAATATCAGCTTTATTTTTTAATATCGAACCCTTCCATAATACATTGTTATATACTATATAAATTTTCGTTAAAATTGTTTGGTATTACCGCATCTTCTTCCAAAAAAAAGACAAAGAAAGACTATCGTCATCATAATTATATATCAAAATAAATAACATAAACATATTATACATCTTTATATTAAAACTTTGCGGCTTCTTATTTGTATAGAATTTATAAACCATAAGTCTTAAGATTGTCATTATATTATTTCAATTTTGTCGGTACCCCGTATTTGAAATATAAAGGGAAAATTAGATGTATCCCTTTCAAATCTTTTCTATTTGGATATAACCCTACAATCTTTAGAATTGAAAATAACCCCTCTATTCATGTCTATTAGGGATATAACCCCTTTTAATAAATTTAATTATTTTTTAAAAAGAAAAAGGCAGCAGCATAAGTTTATGACCAAACTATCCTCCAACTTTTCATCTTCTTTCTTCATATTATAGTATTAACATACTAAATTTTACCTTCTTGGCAAAAACGTTTTTTTCTTTCCTGATGTCAAATTCTTTCTAAATCGCTAGTTTTATGATAGAATACTTACTCAAGAGGGATTTATACACGGTGCTTGCTAAAACAAAGGAGCCCCTGTTGCTCTTGCTAAAACAATGAATGGTACTGCTGGTTTTTATCTCTATTGAAAACACACGTACGCTTATTTCATATAAGCTTTTCACAATGGCTTTCATGAAAAAAACAAACGGTTTCTCTTCGGGCGCGTTTGGATCGTTGGAAGAAAGAAGAAGAAGAAGGAAGAAGAAGAAAAAAAATTATAAACAATTAATCCAAACTCTTCACAAAGTTACACACTTCCCAATACTTCTTCCTACTTCTTCCCTTCTTCCCTTCTTCCCACACCTATCCAAACACACCATTCTCAAAAGAGGATTCATCGATTCAGTGGGTCACTAGTCAGCATACACTACGCCATATTATTTTTTTAGTACCGGTTTATTATGAATCTTTAGTACTGGTTTTGCAGTGGTACTAATAATAGGGGGTGCTAAAGATAATTAAAAACCGGTACTAAAAAGACGGTACTGAAGACAGGGCCCAATTTGCAGGGGGAACAAGCGGCTAACATTAGTACCGGTTTTTATTTAAAAACCGGTACTAAAAATAATACTTTTAGTACCGGTTTTTAAATAAAAACCGGTACTAATGTTAGCAAACTGTTTTATTTTAAAAATAAAAAAATTTTGGTATCATTAGTACCGGTTTTTAGTCTAAAAACCGGTACTAAATTTCTCTTCAGTACTGGTTTATTATTAAAAACCGGTACTAATAATAATCAATATAAAAAAATATATTTTTGTTTCTGGGGCTAGCGCCATTTTTGCTAGCCATCAATTAAGAATACCGATATGTACCAGCAATTTACATCATATACAAATCACATGCATCATACACAATAATAATTATCAAATCACATGCAAATTAACATTTATCATAACATCTAATATATTAATATCACAAATTTTGTAGTCATCAATTATTAGCACTTAAATGTCCAAGTAAAAAGCCGAACCACTCATTTACAGTAAAATTAATCTCGTCCTCGCTATAACGCTTCCCCACAGGTTGCAAAAACTGCATTTTATTGACATTTCATATAGTTAGTAACCTATGAACTCTAAACTCCACAATATAATATACATTAAACTCTAAATTATAAACCTTAAAACATTTTCATATATATACATTAAGGTTAATTAAACTTAATCCATACCGATGGTAGGTCCGGATGTAGCGTGCAGTGATCAAGGATCTTGCGTAGCGAAGTCATCGCATAAAAGCCGTAATCTGTATTGTTTGGTTGTCGTGGACTCTACAAGAACATAAAATAATACTATTAAGTTTAAATTAAATAAATTATGAAATTGTTGAAACTACATATATTAGTATTGAACTATGTACGAGAATCATTTGAACTTCAAACTTGGGAACTTGGACCAATCTTGACATAGCTCTGCAAAATTAAATATAAAATTATAATAATTCATTTTTAAATATTAGTATATAACTAAACAATGCATACACGCATTATATATATGTTAAGTCTAAACTTACTGATCGTAATTTCGTAGAATTGGAGATTGGTAGCCTTCGTTCGATTGGAGTGAATCTACTATCCACATCTTTCGTGTCGAGAGTTTTGCGATAATAATCACAAAATGCGACCTGTAATTACATACATATTATCTCTTTGTTGGTGAAATTAACATTAAACTGTAGATTCATAATAAAAGATAAAGTCAGAATTAGAGATTTTATAACTAACCGATTATGATGCACTAAAACATGGTAGGGATCCCTTTTAGCATACTTCTTCAGAATATTCGCTATGTATCGTACAGTTCCGAGCTCATCTTGCAGTACATCCCGACCCGAGCATCTTTCCGGATCCCAAAATATCCACTTCTTCATCAAAGTATTAGCACAATATTGCCTGCACCGCCTAAATGTTGTATGTACAATGTTTAGGGTTTAGGGTTTAGAGTTTAGGGTTTTAATTTATTAGACATATCATATAACCAATGATCAATTGTTGTAAAGTTAGGAAAGTACTTACAAGATCCAAAGTTTAATCACTTGAACGAAGAGTTCATTCCTACTGAAGACATGGCGGATGTCTTTAAATTCGAGGATGAAGGTCTTCACATCTTGAAATTCGAAATCAGCAGGAAAATCGACGAATTCAGTCACTAATTTGTCGAACATCCTCATATAGTCGTGCATTCTCTTTGCGTGAGGCCCAATCTGTGCCAACTTCTCATCAGAGACGAACGGATCGTGCAATTGAATGTCCTCCTCCGCAAAAAACTGATCCACACTCTCCTCTTCATCTTCATCACCCTCTTGCACCGTCTCCTTTCCCTTATCTTGCGGAGGAATATGTGGAGTTTGTTTCGTCATTTTCCTCACTTGCTCCTATAAAATCCACATTAGTCATCAAAACGATATATTTCTCATTTTTTAATATGGCAGTATATATAATAATTAGAACTTTGGAAAATTTATAATTGAAATCAAGATTTACCAGTTTTGTCAAGTCATAATCTACAAGATGACCCGGCCATCTTAGAAATGAACCTTGGAGAACACCAAGCTGATCATCTGCGTTAGGAGGTGGAAAAGGTACTATCACGTGTTTGGCACTATCAAAAACTTCTAAGATTTGTACCTTCACCTCCCCTATGCCAACTGGTTGTCCATGGACTATCTCAGAAACCTGTGCAAACACCATAGCTCTAGCTACATACACAGGCGTCCCAGATAACCCTGGTAGGAGCAGCAAGGCTTCGACAGGCCCCTGTATTAACGAATTAGAAACCTAAATACTATATGAGGGCAAAAGCAATTAATATCTATCATAAGCTAAGTGTAATTAAGAACCTGATAAGTAGATTGAGGAATCGGATGCGGTTGATTGTTGCTACCCTGTGATAGCATAATCATGGCTTGTTGAAAAATTGGATCGTAGGTCTGCGGTGTTTGGACTTGCGAGAACTGTTGCATTCGCCTGTTCCATTCCTCATCCATTCGGGCCCTGAATTCCTCATCCATTCATCTTTTCACTTCCTCTTGCACTATCTGATCAACCTCCTCTTTGCTAAACCCCTTGTTTGATTTTCTTGTACCACTACCGTACACCTGCTTTACGCCTGAGAACACCGGATATCCTCTCAACCGTCCAGAATGCTCTGGTGTACCGATCGCAGAAGTCAAGATATCATTTTGACGAACCGGTTGAACTTCCCCTGACTTAACTAGAGCAACTTATCACAAAAAAAGTTAAAGTTAAACAAAATTGAACTCATTGAATTCACAAAATAAAGTTATTTGAGTTGTTACACTTACTGCTTTGTCGACCACCTCGGCAGCCCTAGGATTTTTTTACAACAAGTTCACCGGTAGCTTCATCCGTTACTGCACGTGCTCTACTCCAACTGTACGTCCTGTCATCCATATCCTTGGTAATAACCGATGACGCACCATGTACCTTTTCTCCTTCTTTCCATCTAGATTCAGCACTTATATAACCGCCTGATCCCAGTTTGTGGGGCATGTCCCTTTTGCGGCATTTTGACGGCCTTGCATACTCATTTTCTAGTAGCAGATTCAAAAGACTTATTAGTATAAACAAAAAAAAAACTAAGCAATTAAGTAAAAGCGAAAGATACTCATTTTCATACCTTAAACTTCTCGCTGGAATGATACTCTTGCATTGCCTCAAATTCTTCTTTCGAGATGTTCTGTACATCCCATGGTGGGGGTGCACCTTCCTTTGGATTCTCCAAGTAAGCCTTATTCTGATATGACCAAAAAGACACGTTATAATTAAAATTGATGCTAAATCAATCGTTTATAAATGAACATGTATTATAGAGGAAATTCTCTCACCAATCGAATTTTCCAATGTCTCCAAGACTCGTTACAGTTACGTAGAATCTTCTTCTTAACATCCAGTGGTAAGTCATCCGGATGTTTCCAATCCTGTGCTATTTGTTTGTACAAATTTTTTTTCAACTCATTTGGCACCGCAATCCAATTATGATAACTGCATTCATTTCATTTGTATAAGTGCATTAATACTATAATCAAATGATAATTCATATCTCAAATTCATATTAATACCTGCAAGGAATCATATCTCTTGTTTTTGAAGCACACCAATTTGTGAATGCCTTTGCATTTTCGCCAATCGGCTTGCATTTCTCGTTAAACTCGACCTTCATGTCCTGTCCAGCAGCTATCTTTTTGCGTGTCTTCAAACACTTAGCCGTTGATCTTTTTCCCCTTTTGTTACTAACAATAATCTCCTCTTCCGAACTCGAGTCATTCGGGTTCATCCCGGGATCCTGATCATTTCTGTCCGACATTGCTGTAATTTAAAATCCAAGTTACATACCACAACTTACATGCACAAAGTCAAACACATAACGCAAAAATTAATAGAGCTCAAATTAAAATAATTCACAATTCAATCTCAAATAACATTAGAAATGAGAATTAATAGCAAGCTCAATCTCAAATAACATAATAATAGATAAAATAACATAGTACTAATCCAAGGAAAGGTTCATATAATTGGATCACCAAGGAATACAATAAAATAACATAGTACTAATCCAAACATGTAAACGCTAATATTATTCTTCATCATTCGGCTTATTGTCATCAGTATTTTCTTCTCTAATTTCTGTGTACGGTGCCACAAACTTATCAATTAAAAACTTGAAAAATATTGCAGCCTCTTCATAATTCGGCTTCTTGGCCTCGTTTTGGTTAGGCTGGTTTTGAGATGCCTGATTTTGAGAGGCTGGGTTGGAACGAACGTTTCGCCTAACATAGACTCGTTCGATGGATTTTTTCGCATTTTGGTTGCTTCCTTCACCTTTCTCCATTATTACCTAATTAAAACACCATATATAATTTATTTAGATGATAATTAAAACATATATTCAATCATGGATAGTTAATCAATTCATACACAATAATAATAATTTAGATAATAATTAAAACATTAAAACATAGATATAGATAAAACAAAATAACATATTCCAAACTTAAGGTTCATACAAATTAAGGTTCAAATTAACATAGATAATAATTAAAACAACAATTCAAACACTTAAACGCTAAATTAAACCCTAAATTCACTCCTTCTTTTCTTCCTGTATCTCCTCTGGCTCCTCCTCTGGCATCTCCTCTGGGACCTCCTCCCAATCTGCAGGAGTCCGTCCGCAACCGACTGGAAAACGCCTCACAGCAGATACAGACCTCCTAGGGAGAGGCTTATCTCGCATCCACTGAGGCACGTATCTCTGACGAGTGACATCAAACTCTGCCTTGGTGTCCGTCTTCGTCTCTGTCTCCTTCTTGTCCTTTTGTCGGATATAAACTTGTTCAACGGGTTTTTTCCCCTTATTCCCCTTTGGGTTGCTTCCTTCCGATTTGTCCATTACTACCTTTTAATTTATATACACATTTCCATTTAAATTTCAATTTAATTTATATACACATTAAATTTACAGTTCAATTCAATTCCTAATCAATTCCTATTCAATTCAATTTCATTGCATTTTAGTCCAACAGCCCCAAAACAGTTCAATTTCGGCCTAACCAATTCCTATTCAATTCAAATTTCAATTTCTATTCAAAACAACCCCAAAACAGTTCAGTTTGAGCCTAATCAATTACAATTACAATTATCAATCAATCAATTCTCAATTAACCCAAACCCAATCACATACAATCACAATTATCAATCAATCAATTCTCAATTCTCAATCAATTCTCAATTAATCTAATCAATTTCGAATCATCAATCACAAATGCAAATAGAAAGAGAGAGAGATAGAGAGAGATGATACCTTCTTAGGGAGAGAGAGGGAGGTCACTGCCGTCGGCTCTTCGCTGTCGCGATCTTTGGAAGGGGGAGAGAGAGGGAGGTGCTGTCGGAGAAAGGGAGTGAGGGGCTGTCGGCTCTCGGCTGTGGAAGGGAGAGAGAGAAAGGAGGAGAGGTCAGTTCAGAGAGAGAAAGAGGGGTAGAGAGAGAAATGACAGAGAGTCAGAGAGAAGGAGATCGAGAGGGAAAAGGGAAGAGGGGTAGAGAGAGAGAGAGTGAGAGACTTACAGGGTAGAGAGGAAGATCGAGAGGGAAGAGGGAAGAGGGAAGAGAGTCTTGTCGCTGTCGAAGGAAGAGAGAAGGAGATCGAGAGGGAAGAGGGTTTTCAGAGAGAAGGAGATCGAGAGTTTCGGACGGGGATTTTGGGGGGGGGCGGGTTATATATTAAAAAAATAGGGTTTGATCTTTAGTACCGGTTTTTAGACAAAAAACCGGTACTAAAGATCGCGACGTTTTAAATTCACATGATCTTTAGTACCAGTTTTTAGACAAAAACCGGTACTAAAGATATTTCCCAATTTTGTCCGTTTAAATGGGACCCACCTTTACAAATATATTACTTTTTCTTTTAAATTAATTGTTGATCTTTAGTACCGGTTTTTAGTCAAAAAACCGGTACTAAAGATAAATTCGAATTCTGGCCCTATTTTTTTTTTGTATTTGATTATAAAATTATGAAAAATTTTAATTACAAATATGAATTGAAAATATCATTCTAATAACAGATTAGATAATCTTTTCAAATATTTATTACAAACTTGGTCAGATAATCTTAATTACAAATTCGAATTCATTTATTTTTTGGTGACTTCGGTCGATCTACCCACACGCCTTCTTCCTGATTGGAACGCAAATTACTTGCTAACTCTTCAATTGGTTGCGGTATCCCATCGATACCTGTGAACATAATAATTATATTGGAACGCAAATTACTTGCTAACTCTTCAATTGGAACGCAAATTGCTCATATTAATTCTGGAAATTATTTTCTACAGATTTAAAATTAATTATATATACCTGTGGAGAATGGTGCTAATTCATCAAATTGATCATATTCTTCTTCGTCCACGACATCTTCAACGCCAACGATGCGTCTTTTTTCGGGAAGTACCACATGTCGTCCCTTGTCAGCCGGGTCAGCAATATAAAAAACTTGCATTGCTTGTTTGTTTGCAAGTATGAAAGGATCATCAGAATATCCCAATTTTTTTAAATCAACGGTTACAAATCCGTTTTTATCAGTCTTCACGCCGCTTTTTAGCACCCATTTACATTCAAACACTGCTATTTTAAATGCATTATAATCAAATTCCCAAATTTCTTCAATCCAACCATAATACGGCTCCGATGATGTTCCATCACTTGATATGGCTACTATTGTAACTCCGCTGTTTTGTACTGTGCTTTTTCCATCTTGATTTTTGTATACTAGGTGAAACCATTCAGGTCGTAACCTTGATAAGTGTGCACATTGGCGTCGGGACCTTTGACAAGACATTTCACCGTTTCATTTGAGGTCGGGACAGTGAGACCTTGTTTCTGAATCATTTCACAAAACTTTTGTTGTGTTCCTTGGTGATCCAATTTTCTGATCTCTGAGGATTCTACTCTCGCAACTCGGCTATGTGTTCATTAACATAAGGAGACACAATAGCGACTTATTGCAGAATTTTAAGATGAGCTTTTTCTCTCTTTGCAAGGTCCATTGTAATTACTTTCATACCAATTATGTTTTTCCCTAAGAGCCTACCTTCGTGTCTATTTTTGGGCAGGCCAATAGGTTGAACTCCATCTAGATAATCATTATAAAAATCAATAATCTCTTCTGCAACATATCCTTCAATTATGCTTCCTTCTGGTCGAGATCTGCTTCGGACTAACCCTTTCAACTGACTCATTGCTCTTTCAAAAGGGTACATGTACCGCAAAAATATCGGACCGTACTGTTTTATTTCTCTGACTAAATGAATAGTCAAATGCACCATTACAATGAAGAACGAGGGGGGAAAGTGCATTTCCAACTCACATATGGTCTGAACTGCATCAGTTTCCAACTGAGTAAGTTTTTCAGGATCGATCACTTTAGAGCAGATTTTATTGAAGAAGAAACACAACTTAGTGATAGAATTTCGAACTTCTTCTTTAAAACATGCTCGGATTGCAACCGGAAGCAACTGGGTTAACAACACGTGATAATCGTGTGACTTCATTCCAATCAATTTCATATCCTTTGTAGATACCTTTCGTGAAATATTGGAGGAATAACCAGTTGGAACCCTAATAGACCTCAAACACTCCAACAAACTGAGTTTCTCTTTTTTAGTTAAAGTATAAACAACATTAGGTAACCAATCCCGTTTCTTACTATTGTCTTCCTTTGCAGCTAGTTCCAGTCGAATTCCCATTTCTATCATGTCTTTTCTCACATTAACATTATCCATTTTTCCTTGAGGATTTAAAATCAAAGTAACCAGATTTTCACAAATGTTCTTGATTATATGCATCGCATCCAAACAATGTCTGACATCCAGATAAGTCCAGTATTCAAGGTCCCAGAATATAGACTTCTTCTTCCAAGAACTCTTTTCTGGAATTCTATTCACAAATGGTTTCCCCAACTGAATTTTAAGATCCTTAACACTTTCATAAGTCTGTCTTCCAGATTTTGGTATAGGTGCCCGGCGGATTTCGGTGTTGCCATCAAATTTGTTCCTATAAGGTGCCCGACGGTATGGGTGATGACGGCTTAGAAATCTACGGTGTCCCAAATAGACTATTTTTCTACAATTCGATAGCCATATCGAATGTGTTTCCTCCATGCAAACAGGACATGCCTTTTCTCCTTTGTTCCTATAACCCGACAAGTTCCCGTACGCGGGAAAGTCATTAATTGTGCAAAATATCATCGCACGCAAGGTGAAATGACTTCTGGAATGCGCATCAAAGACCTTCACTCCGTCCTTCCACAACCTATCAAGGTCCTCTATTAACGGAGCCAAGTAGACATCTATATCGTTTCCGGGTTGTTTTGGACCAGAAATGAGCAACGGCATCATAAGATATTTTCTTTTCATGCATAACCAGGGAGGAAGGTTGTAAATAACCAACAAAACTGGCCAGACACTTCGGTTGGTACTCATGAGACCGTAAGGATTCATTCCGTCCGTGCACAATCCCAATGTCAAATTTCTAGACTCGCTGCCAAACTCAATAAAATGACTGTCTATGTTGTTCCACTGGGTGAGTCTGCTGGATGTCTAAGCTTTCCATCTTTCTTTCTGCCTTCTGCATGCCACCTCAACAGTTTAGCATCTTTTGAATTACTAAAAAGACGCTCAAACCTTTGTATTATAGGTAGATACCACAATGTTTTCGCAGCTGGTTTCTTCTTCCATGGACTATCTTCTTCGTCATCCAAATCACCGTCCCTTTGTCTATACCGGGATGCATTACACTTTGGACATTTCTGGAGGTTCTCATACTCATTTCGAAACAATATACAATCATTCGGACATGCTGTAATTTTCACTATATCTAATTTCTAAGGACATAATAATTTTTTGGCCTTATAAGTTGTATCTGGCAATGTATTGTCTGCTGGAAGCATTTCTCGCAAAAGACCGAGCAAAGATGTGAAACTCTTATCGCTCCAATTGTTTTTAGCTTTTAAGTTATATAACTTAAAAACAGTTTTTATTTTTGAGAATTTATCTTCATTGCAACCAGGATATAAGGGTATATGAGAGTTTTCATCCAACTTTTGAAACACATCAGGAACATCATCAATAAAATCATTGGGTAATTCATTCATCATTTCATCCAAATCATTTTCTCTAATGTCATCATTATATTGTGGTTAACTTAAATTTTCTATATGACCATCACCCACTATTACATTATCCTCTATATCATGCCCCCAATCATTTTGTACAATATTTTCAAAATCATCAAATACATTAATATTGCTCCTTCCAGCATCTAAATTTTCTTTCAATTTTTCTCCATGTGAAACCCAACGGAGGTATTTTGGTGTTGTCATCCATCCACGCTGAATTAGATGTGATCTAATCACTTTATTATCTTGTCTCTCAAAGTTCAGATAGCGTTTACAAGGACATAAAATTCTGGGCTTTCCAGTCAACTTTCGATGTTCTTCTGCACATTTTATGAACTCATCAACAAGTCCACCAAATTCATCTGATATTCTTGAATAGTCAAACATGTACTTCTCCCTCAGATCCATCTGTATATATCCAAAAGCCAAGGTTTAGGGTTTATAGATTTAATGCAATATATTAGATTTTTGGGTCGGTTACCATCCTAGCCCGCTCTTTGGATACTCTTGTCTCATTAGCGAGCGTACGTTAGATGCAACGTATTGTCTGAGAAAAATTCGGCAGCATTTCTCCTTATGTTCCCTGAATACACAAACACACGATTACTCGTGCGTACGTACCCGTGGGAACATAAGAGGAAATGTCGTCGAATTTTTCTCACACAACACATTGCATCTAAAGAGCAGTACTCCCGACCGGGAGTACTATCCGAGATTAATCCCTAATGGATTAATCTCGGACGGGCAAGACCTAAAATAGTTCAAATTCCGGCATTTTGCTCCTACATGACAATACTTAACTAATAGATGCAAATGCCAATTAACCAATATGTATATGCATAGTAAATCGAAAAAAATCCAAAAAAAAAATATTGAGGGTTAAAATAAAAATTACCGAAATTGTCTTCTCTCAATCCGCCCTCTTCCTCTTCAATAGAAAAACTTTCTCTTCCTCTTTGATCTCCTTTGTTTTCTCTACTTATTTTGCAATTTTTCGGAATTTTTAACAATTTTTAGCTATTTTTTTATGAGATTTTACAAAGAGAAAAAAACTTTCGGTTTTAGATGGAAAATAATGGCAATGAAGTAGTGAAGATGAGTAATATACAAAGGGAAGGAGAAGGAGATATACCCCTTGAACTGAAAATATCTGCGTATTATTAGTACCGGTTTTTTATAAAAAACCGGTACTAATAGTTGGAAGATAATTAAAAAAAATGGGTTAGCATTAGTACCGGTTTTTCTAAAAAACCGGTACTAAAGATGCAATTTTTAGTACCGGTTTTTTGGAAAAACCGGGTACTAATGCTAACTCATTTTTTTAACTTTTTTTCCAGAAACATTTAGTACCGATTTTTAAAAAAACCGATACTAAAGGTATTGACTGACAATTACGAAATTGCCATCTTCTAATATTTATACCGGTTTTCTTAAAAAACGATACTAAAGGCCTGGTACTAATGCTTTTTTTTGGCGTAGTGATATGATTAGTTTAGATTAATTTCTTTTTGCTTTTTTTCTTTATTTCTTTGTGTTCGGCAACCGCTGCCCCGATCTTTCTTCGTCCTTGATTGTTCAACGCAAGATATGAAAAAGGAAAAAAATATGAATGTTTAAGGTGAAATTTGATCTAGCTTAATTGTATTATTCGCTAAAGAGACAGAAAAGGGAGAGACAAAGAGATACAGGGAGAGAGAGTAATTTGGTCATATAATAATACTAGCTATTTTTTATTTAAAAAGAATTAAATGGTTCAAAAGGGATTATATCCATAGAAAACATGATTAGAGAGCATTATATCCACGACCACATGGAGAAAATTAGAGGAGGTTATATCCAATTTTTCCAAATAATTAAATAAGGAAAGAGAACTATCATCACCTCATGAAAAACAAATACTAATATAAAAAGAAAAATTAGATGTATGCCACTTCAAAACTTCAAAATTTGAAAAATGCCACCCCAAAACTAATTCTGAGTAAATTGCCACTCTAAATCTCTTTTATTTAGAAAATTACCACTCAATAACAATTCATGTACTCTTTTATTATAAAAACAGTACACAAATATACTGTAGCTCAAACAATATTATGGTATTTTCCAAAATGCCCCTTGCCTCTTCCTTTTACCCTTTTCGACTGAGAGAGAGGAAGGTCTCATAATAATGGCCGATCCCTCCAGTAATTCCTGTCACTAATCCCGTGTTCTCCACCATGGACCCTGCTGCTCCGATTGCCACTCCAGCAATCTGTATCTTCAACCTCATGCCTCTCTAACAGTTGCGTCGTTTGACCTCCGATCTCAGACCGTGGCAGGAGATGATTGACTGCTTTATCATCTCTCGCCTCGCTGGCCCAATCAACAAGACGAGCTGCGAGCCTGACTAGGTTGCTTTCGTTACTCAATGGGGTCACCTCGTCAGTCGCATCTGCCTCACTCGTTGGAACTTCACAAATCTGATTTTGGGTCAATATGAATATGAATTGCAAAACTTATGATTCTTATTGTTCTTTTATTTATTGTTTGTCCCATCTTAAATATGTACTCTGACCTCCGGGTCGCAACAGAAATGAAAAGGACCAAAAAAAGAGAGAGAGAGAGAAGATGCGCAATAGAGTAAGGAAAGAGAAAATAATGGAAACAAGAAGGGATAGGGTATTCTGGAAAATATCGGAAGTTATTTTGGTATACATTACTTTCGTATTATTTTTATAATAAAAGAGTATGAAAATTGTTTTGGAATGACAATTTTCTAAATAAAAGGAATTTAGGGTGACAATTTACTAAGAACTAGTTTTGGGATGGTATTTTTTTAATTTTGAAATTTTGAAGTGACATATATCTAATTGCCCCAATATAAAATTATATACGCTTTGTTTTAGGACTCTACTACTGGTGATGCTACTAAAACTGTAGCTGCTGCTCAAGGAGTTGCGGCTGCTACTGGCGTACCTTCAAACCCTCCTGCCAATGCTGATACAAAGGTTGATTCTGTTCATAATTAATTTCAATGTACTGACAACTAACGTATTTGATTGACCGCATACAATAGATTTGACATAAAAGATCCGTCTTTCTAACTTGATCAGAAGCCTTTTTTTTTTTTTTTTTACTAAAAGAACAGATCCCCAATTAATAAAAGAAAAGTCATACAATGCACGTAGCAAGAAAGCAGCTACAGTGATCACAAACTGTTACTATTTACTGAATCATTTTTCTTGTTTTATTTTATATTTTGGCTAGACTAATCCTCCTGCTGACTCTGCTCCTGCTGCAACCGATGCTGGTGGTTCTAAAGTGACTGTGGTATGTCAACAGAACTTAACTCTGCCTAATTAAGGTTCCGTTTGGATAGGTGTGGGAAAAAGAGAAGAAGTAGGAAGAAGTATTGGAAAGTGTGTAATTTTGTGAAGAGTTTGAATTGTTTATAATTTTTTTTCTTCCTTCTTCCTTCTTCTTCTTATTTCTTCCTATATCCAAACGCACCCTAAAATTGACCAGTACGATCTATTATCCACAATTCATCTCATAACAAAATGAGAAGTTAATTTTTATATGTTTTTGTTGTAGACCAACCGGGACCTGCCTATGTTTTGATGCGCCATCTAGGCAGAACTTATCATTGCTGTCCACAAGTCATTGGTTGCATGTCTGTGTCTATGTGGTGATCTTTGCTTCTCATCAATATAATAAATAAAATGTTACGGCGAGAATAATTTATGCAATATCATCAGTAAAATGTATTTGTGATTTTTCTGTAATTTGTTTCAATCTATATTATATGTATGTGATTGTACTGCAACCCATGTATTGAACATGTTTCTAGTATTATGTATACAAGAGTTTTTTCTTTTTAGAGAACTAGGTAGTGGCTACCAAGTTAAAAGAAAAGAAAAAAGAAGGAAACAGAAAAAGAAAACGCTACAAGGCAGGGAATACTAGCTCCTGCAGCTGTGAAGTGAAAAGTAGGCAATTAGCAATGTTTCAGAAACAACTTCTGCTGGGAAGTAACCAAGTGCAGCAGAGCCTCCGTATTTATGGCAGCCCCTCTGAAGATACGGTTATTTCTTTCTAACCATAGGGCCCACAAGATAATTAAGGAGACAATTGCTTTATAGGTATTCCCATTGACAGCATTTATGATGAGTTGCTTGATGTCTGTGTGACCTTGGCAAAGAAAGGAAGGGAAGAGGTTATTTGCTTTGCTCCAGAGTTCCTACATGTAGGGGCAGAGGCAGAAAACGTGAGTAGCCGTTTCCAAACACGTCGAATCACATAGAGAGCAGCCTGGCTGTATCCCAAAATTCCTCTTAACTAATGCCTCTTGTGTGAGTATCATGTCGTGAAAAAGGAGGAAAATGAAGACTCGAATCGAGGGGGTAGCTTTGTACTCCAAATTAACGTCGCCTGAAACTCAACTTTACCAGCAAAAATTAAGGCATTGTAAGCCGACTTGACAGTAAATTTTCCAGAGGAATTACACTTCCAAACGCATTTATCCCTTGCGTCAGATTGTGTTAAGGAAGAGAGGTATTGAACTGCATTATGAATATCTCTATTCCATGGAGCCTGCAATGAGGAAAACAAGTTGTGACAAACTTTGCTTACTGTCAGGTGGGCTTTAGAAGGCGGCGGTTTGCACTCGAAAAAATTCAGGAGGCCATTCCCCCAATTTGAATACCAAAAAAGTGCTTCTTTACCACTTCCCAAGTTAAAATGAGTGAATATGGAGAAGATGTGCCTCAGTGTCAGTAAGTCCTTCCAGAAGAAGGAGCCCCTAGCTGTCCAAGAAAGTGGCGATGTAAGTCCTCTGGAGACAAACAGTGATCTAGTCATTGTTGCCCACTGAGAGTTGGGTAGTTCAAACAGGCGCCATAGCCATTTGAGCAGCAGAGAAAGATTGAGAATCCTTAGATTAAGTACCCCCCCATTCCTCCTAGATGTTTGGGTAGGCATACTCTATCCCAAGCAAGAAGAGGAATACCAGAAGTGGGTCCTGTTGAGCGTCCCCATAGGAAGTTGCGACGCAATTTGTCAATTGCTTTCACTACCCAAGATGGCAGTTTAAACGCTGACATGAGGAAGATCGGGATAGAGGTCAAAACAGAGGAAACTAGAGTCAGACGGCCAGCTCTTGATAAGAGCTTGTTCTTCCACCCCGCCAGTTTTTGCTCTAGCTTTTCAATTAACTGTCGAAACACATCCTTTGAAGGTCGACTTGAGGTGAGTGGTAAGCCTAAATAGGTGAGAGGGAGCTGAAATTAAAATACTGAAAAAGGAGTCGGTTCCGGTCCTAATCTCACATTTTGATTTTTTTTCACAATTTAAAATTCAAACGTCCAATTCAAATTATTGATCTTGTTCAATTCAATAAGTGATGTGTTTCAACTTTTAATATAAATTTTGTGAAGTATGAAACCTATTTGATACTCAATTCAAGATATAATAATTAAAATATGACGTGTTACAGTGTGATAGGGCCTAGTAAGGTTTAGTAACGATGTGGGCTAAATCTGAAATGTTGCCTACGAGGTAACTATAAAAATCGAGTCTCCATCGCGGAGGTTGCCCGACAGATTTGGGAGAAAGCCCATCACAGCTTCTCTTATCGAGATCTTCATGAAAACAATAATTAAAAAAAAACCTTTGAAGATTTTATGCTTTAATCTCCCACGGTTGGTTACAGAACGAATTGAGAAAATGTGCAGAAGATTTCTTTGGATGACATCCCAAGGAGGGATGCCTTTGAAAAGGTGGACCTCAATTTGCTTGCCAAAAAAATTTGGAGGATTTGGGATCAAAGATTTGACTTTACAAAATAAAACTCTTTTACTGAGATGGTGGTGGAGGTTGTACACGGCTCAGGATTCTCTTTGGTACCATTACATGTCGGCAATTTATGGGAGGAGGCGAGGACTATGTGCACCTTTAATTTGGCTACCCATGGATTCTTTTTTTTCTGGAAAGACCTGTTCAACCTTAGGTCTCTTTTCCAAATTTCTACAACTTGGAAATTGGGAGATAACAAGACACCTTCTTTCTGGTTTGATGCTTGGACGGGAACTCCCATTTTTTTCCTCACAAAAACAGAAGGTCATAATCAGGTCGCAATTTCCAAGTAGTACCTCTCGCTTCAGAAAGCTCTACCTATTTTTACAGACATGGTGCCTAGACCTAATTCCTTCAGAACTAATCTGATTTCCCAGTTTGCTTCTCAAATACGCCCAGAAGAAAGACCAGATAAGATTCTTTGGAGGTGGTCCCCGGATGGGCTCTTTTCCTCAGGAGCCACTTACAAGCAACTGGTCTCAATAGGAAAAGTAAACTCGTCAACAACTTCGTTTGGAAGCTCAAAGTTCCTCCTAAAGTCAAACTTTTTGTTCTTCTTCTGCTCCAGAGGAAGTTGCTAACTCAACAAATCTTACTTCAACGCAATGTGCTTATTCAGATAGGATGTGCTTGTTGTGACACACCTTTGGTAGAAGATGACCTGCATCTTTTTTTCTATTGCACACTTTCAAAAGAAATTTGGCGGCTAGTTTGTGACCTCTCATCTCTACCTCCTCCGAGAAGTGATGATTCGGTGCTTTCCATGACCCTTAATTCTTTGACCTTTCAGCAGGGATCGAGAAACAATTTTCGAAACTCTTTTCTTTACCACGCTTTGGGTCATCTGGGGAGAGCGGAATAATAGAAGATTCAAAAATCTTCGAAGGCCGGCTCATGTGCTGGCAAGAGTCATTTTAAAAAAAGGCGCGCTGTTTTCTAAATTCTGCTAGTCTGTTTTTTCCTTTTTCTTTTTATTTCTTTTTCCTTGACAGTTTCTGTCATGCTTCTCGAAAAAAAAACCTTACCGCTAAACGAACTTACATCCTCAGCAGCCGCTTAAAGCTGCTATACCGTGCAGCCAAGTAAATTTTTTTTAATACTGTTGTCCCTAAATAAAGGCCTAGAGGGGTGAATAGACACAATTTTGATTTTTTATACCGGTATGGTCAATTTTTGGTTCAATTCAATTAAGGTCCAACAGATGTAGCGATGTGATTACGGAGTTCCGACCAACTAGATTAAGCTAGCCTTACTCATACGTCTCCGGAAATTTCGCTACGACGAAAGGACGCGATTGAGCTAGCCTTACTCATACGTCTTCGCAAATTTCGCTACGACGAAATGATGCGCTCCGTCCAATTCCACCAAGAACGGGACTACAAGTTCGAACAGAATTGTCTCGTCACAAGAAACTTGAGGTGGATCGGCCTAACCACTAAGTAATCAACCAATACACTCAAAGAATGAGGTTCTAAATCAAATCTCTCAATTTTTAGCAACAAAACACTATTTGGGTTCGATTTAGGCACACTAATCTCAAGTATTTAGCTAAGTAATGCTCAAATATCAAGAGAGAATGGTCTCAGGTGTTTGGAGCTTAAACGGAGGTATTTTGAAAGGTATTCAATCAGTCAAAATAGGCCAAACAAGTCTGATATATATAGAGGGCATAAAGAGCTCCAAATAGGTCAAAATAATAAACAAACGTTACCCGACCTTACCAAGCGTTACACAATGTTTGGATATAGCCGTTAAATAAAATAAAAAATCGACAAATCTGTTGGAGGTTGTCAGAAGCATTATACAACCTTACCAAGCGTTACACAACGTTTGAATATAGCTATTAAATAAAACAGAAAAATCGACAAACCCGTTGGAGGTTGTCATAAGCGTTACACAACACTATCAAGCATTACACAATGCTATCAAGCGTTGTGCAACGTTTTGAATAGTGGAAGTTTAACGGTCAAAAAAGTTGACAGAAGCGTTGCACAACTTTTGGAGGCGTTATGCAACGCTATTGGAAACAAATGTTGTGTGACGCTAGGTAATCGTTACAAGACGTACGACGGGGACCTCATTTTTGGCCAAAAAACAAAAGTTACAAAATTCTGAACTTGCGTTCTGTAACGCTTGAATACAAAGTGTTGTATAATATACAACGTACTGTTGCAGATGCATCAAAGGATGTAGGACTTGGTCAAAGCATTGTGCAACTCTATCAAAAGTTGTACAAGTTTTGACCAAGTGTGTAACGTATGAGTAAAAAAAGAAAAAAAAATGCATACCTCCTTTCTTCATATGATATATCTGGCCATAGGCCTGTTCATAAAATGAAACAAAAACAAATAAATAAACGAATTTCAGATACATCTTGTAAAACGTCTCCTTTCTTTACAGATCTCACTTCCACTTTCGGTTTGTCCCTTCTTTCAATTATGGAATTCCTCTAATTAAAGTTCTTAACGAAGAATAACGCAACTACTGCCTAAGATTCACGCTACGCTGAATCCACCTCTTACACGTGTACACATCTAATTAACGCGTTGCTTAACGGATGTAAAATCCAACGGTGGAAAGGTTTAGCGTCCGCTTTAAGCTAAGCGCGCCTAAATAGAGGTCGCGTTGATTCAAAGCTCCCAAACGGACCCATCTAATCTCACCTCTATTTAAGCCTCTCCCCTTTCTTCCCTCTTCAACACAACAGCAACGAGTAATAGAGAATTAGAGAAATAGTCGATTCCGATCAAATTTTCAAAAGAAACGAGAGAGAAGAAGTTTCAATGGTGTGTTCTATGTTTCAATTATGTTTCTCTTTTAATAATATCAAGTTTCTTGTAGGGTTTATAATGATGAAATTTGGGAATTTCTTTCTCATAGGCTCTTCCAAATCAGCAAACTGTTGATTACCCCAGCTTTAAGCTCGTGCTTGTAGGTGATGGTGGAACAGGTAACCTATCCAATTTTCTAGATTTTGGTGTTAATTCGTTACTATTTCTCTGATTTAGGATTTAATTGTGCTGTATTTTCAACTCCTGATGTGTGAATTTGTTGATCTGGAAACAGGAAAGACTACATTTGTGAAGAGGCATCTCACTGGGGAATTTGAGAAGAGATATGAACGTGAGTATTTGGTTCACAATTTTTCTTTTGTTTTTTAATTTAATTTCTTTTTCTTTCTCAGTACGTATTTGAATTTTGGTTACGAATTCTTATTGTAACAGCTACAATTGGAGTTGAGGTTCATCCCTTGGATTTTCACACAAACTGTGGCAAGGTTCGGTTCTATTGTTGGGATACTGCTGGCCAAGAGAAATTTGGAGGCCTTCGTGATGGATACTAGTGAGTATTTATAAGAATATTCTGGTTCTCTATTTTATAACTTATTGCAATTTGATTGTGCTATAGGTATTTTTTTGGTTTTTAGACCCGCATTATAATTATTATTAGTCCTAAATAAAGTTCCCCTGACAACAACAACTATGCCACAGTACAAAATAGAAACGTAGATTTTTTTTTTTTTCTTTTCCATAGTTACTGTTTTACATTTGCAGTGTGGTCATTTGGTTAAATTAATTACCAGAACAGAATTAGTTCAATTGGTGTAACTCTGATGAAGGACGACAACTTGTTTAATCCGAAAATGTGATACTTACCATTGTTGGCCTTCAAAAATGTTGCTTATATAATCTAACAATTTAATTATCTATAATACTTATCTTTCTACCTTACATTGTTTCAGCATTCATGGTCAGTGTGCAATCATCATGTTTGATGTCACTGCCAGGTTGACATACAAAAATGTCCCGACATGGCACAGAGACATTTGCCGGTTAGTTGTTCTCACTTCAATCATATTGTGTTTCTTTATCATATTCCTGCAGAGTGGATTGTCTCATTCATACCATATTTTAAGGATAATAAAAGTGACTTATTTCACTGTAATTGAATTTTTTTTTGCTTTCGAACTTATCTTCTCTCATTGTTTGTACCATTTTTCTTTCATTTAATGGTCTAAATATGACATCATGATGTTTATGCAAAAATTGTGAAAGGGGATGAGTGGTTCTGACGTTTATGCACCTCATCTGTCTATTTTGCAACAGGGTGTGCGAGAACATACCAATTGTTCTGTGTGGCAATAAAGTCGATGTAAAAAATCGCCAAGTGAAGGCTAAGATGGTAACATTCCATAGAAAAAAGAACCTCCAGTACTACGAGATCTCAGCCAAGAGCAACTACAACTTTGAGAAGCCTTTTCTCTACCTAGCCAGGAAGCTTGCTGGGTTAGTACATAAAAACATTCTTTATATGTGTTTAAATTTCAGTTCTACACTGTTCAATTGAGCTTATATTTGTTTCCTTTTGTAGGGATATGGATATTCATTTTGTTGAATCACCTGCACTTGCTCCTCCTGAGGTTCCAATTGACCTTGAAGCACAAAAACGGTACGTTATCTCCCAGCTCCCTCTCTCTCACAAGAACATACATAAATTGAAAGTTTCCTCTATCTCTCTCTTAAAGACACGCAATCAGACTGGGAAACTGAAACTTTTGTGCCAATGTTGTATAAAATGGCCACACGATCAATTAATTGTTGGTGATAGCCGAACTGTTACATATAATATATTTGGTGGGGAATTTTTATTTAAATATCTTGAGCTATTAATCGGCTAGCAAAACTGATGAGTCAGCTGTCGAACTGATAATTTATGTTAGTTTTTGGTCTCTCTGGCCAGACAATAGGTTTCCAAATCCTTTCCTTAGGGTGCGTTTGGATCGTTGGAAGAAAGAAGAAGAAGAAGGAAGAAGAAAAAAAAAATTATAAACAATCCAAACTCTTCACAAAGTTACACACTTCCCAATATTTCTTCCCACTTCTTCCTTTCTTCCCTTCTTCCCACACCTATCCAAACGGAGCCTTAGAGAGAGAAAATAACGTGGAGTACTTAATTTTCAGGACACCAAAGATATCATTTATGTGTATATATAATCTTTATGTTGTCCTTGTTCATATTATATATGGTACATATTATATCCTCAAGTAGGTCTATAAAATTTATTTAAATAAATTATGAATAATATATCAATGTAATACCGACTGCCAAAATCTGATCAATCGTATAATTCACTTGGCAATGCTCTGACTGTCGAAATTCTCTGCAAAAATCTGATTAATCGTATAGTTCACATGGAAATGCTATGACTGTCCTCAGAGCACCGGCTCTTGTACAACTCTGCATTGTGCATTTTTTTTTTTTTTTTGATTGATGGCCGTAGCCTCACACTCACACACACTCAACCAGCTTGAAACTGGAATCGAACTCATGCCCTCTTATTTGAGAAGCATATGCCACTACCAACTGTTCTAGACAGCGGTGGCTGCATTGTGCATTAGCCTGCTTTGAAAATGGAAAATAAATAAATTTGTATGGTTGTTGGCATGCAGGGTTGAAGCTGAAATGGCAAATGCGGCAATGCAGCCCCTTCCGGATGATGACGAGGATTTTATGTAAAATAATAATGATTAGCTGTTCACTGTGGTTTTATTTCTTTAGTGGAACAATGTTAGATGCATGCTTCTTGAATCCTTTTGGGTTTTGATTTCAAGCCAACCAAGTTTGGTTAGAGGATGCTTTTCTTGTTTTCTGTTATAGTATCAAGCTGGGAGAGTTACCGTCTTGTATGAATTGAAGTATATTTGTTGATGTGTAATATAAACTCTGTGCTTCTTTTAACAAAGTTATTTAACTCTACTAAGAATACTTATTGGAAATCAAGGAATTGGAATTTCAATGGATAAAGGAAGAAGAGAATTGCAAAAAAAATCAATAATTAGCCTATGGGGAAAATACGGTCTTTTTTTTTTTTGAGATGATGAATAAGGTCATGGAAGGATACATAATGTGGTGGTCACTTTATTTTGCCGTCGGAAGTCGGAGCATAATAAATATGGGAATGTATATATTCATGATGTAACAATGGATACACACGATCCTTCAAGTCTTTATAAAAGGTGAATATAGGAGCGTTGCTTAATGAACAGTCAATGTGGGACGAACATATAAGACTGAGTAGGCTTTAATCCGGATATAAAGCCTTTGGATGGTAATTGGTTAAATTTAAGAGTCACGAAGTTCACATTATATATTATAATACAAAATATCAATGTACTTGTTAGTTCTGACATGGTATAGATGTATTCTCTCTTGTATTGATTTTGCGAATTATTCTATTAGTATTGAAGGTGGGAAGAAAAATCCTTGAATTACTCTTAATTGAAACCTTGTCATAAGGAGAAAACTACAAGAAATTACAAAAGGAGGAGCCGATTAAAATGATAAGAAAAGGATATGTAGAAGTTTTGGTCGAAACAATGCTAGAATTGCGCCTTGATAATTGGGCCTAAATTATTGTTGTATAGACTTGTTGTCTTAATTTAATAGCCAAACAAATTATAACTAACGTTACTGTTCACTCGAATTTCGATAATAACAATTAAAAATTCGAAATTTTAAAAATAACGTCGCTGGATCGTCATCCGGATTGACAAAATCGCAAAATCCTTGGATCGTCATTCCAATTGACGACCAAATATTTATGCAAATATCAAAGTCTGTTCCCAACATCATTCCAATTTTTTAATATTTAACGTCAAAATTTATCTAAGGGAGTATTTACAAAAGGAATGAGACAAGCAGATGAGATAAAGAATTCGGTTTTCAGTATTTGAAAGGCGTGAAATTGTGTCCTAAATTCTTCACCAAAACGTGTTTGCTCAACAAGTTCAAATCATCTTTCAAAATTAAATAAAATAAAATTATATATATACATATTCAAATTTTTTTACTTTTTTATGTTGTTTAAAAATTCTTGATCTAATAACAGTTTTGAAAATTCTGAAAAAAAATATCAGAAAATTTTTTTTCTGAAAATGTAAATTTAAGTAACAAAAATTTAAATAAGTAATTTTCAACAATTAAGTCAAATACATATTCGTAATTTCAGCCTAATAACATTATAAATATATGATGAAAGTTATTCAGTAATTTTTTCATTATTTTTGGGTAAAATGTGAATTGGTCATAATTTAATTATAGAGAGTCCATTTTTTTGTCGCTGGATGAGGGTGGATGGTTGGATGATTTATATCATTTCCGATTTGAAATATCATTAGAATTGAAATTGAAGAATGTAATGTTCCAACTACTAACAATCTTAACACGCCAATGCTAAATAAACAAAATACAGTAATAATAAATAATTACACTAAATCATCTTTCAATGAGGATCTCTTGCATGCTTCAAAGAACTACTGAGCCTTCAAGATTTGCGAAAGAAATGGAATGCGTTTAAGTAGGGGTGTCAAATGTTAACAACGGAGTCAGTAGGGAAAAAGGGGGCCATAATACTAGATCTAAAATTTTTGAATTTGAATGTAAGTAAGAGGTTCTGAATTTTATGCTAAATTTAGTTAATACACAATATGTCGTCCCCCTAATAAAAATTGTTCAAATGCGATGGATAGCTGAAAGATAATTTAGTCAAGTTTATTATTTGTCCAAACTTGTTTAGTTATTATTTTTTGTCTCTATCAAAGCAAAGTTAGAAGAGGAAAAATCACAAATGAAACGTTTGTTAAGATAAAACTCTTAGTTTATTTTTTTTTTAAGAAAAAATACTTCTTTATTAATGTATTTGATACAATTCATATTTAAATAATAGTTTTTTGGCGTATTTTTTTCGATATTTACACTTTCGAACTCAACCCCAAGCCAAAATCCTGGCTCCGCCCTGTTTGTGAAGCCACCGAAACTACTTCATTTTTACGATTTCAATGAATCCTCTCACTAGAATTGATTTCATGAGATTTCGTTGAGTCTACTAACATGAAAATTCCAACTAAATGCCATCAAATCCATCCATTTTGATAAAATATTTTCTAATGAATTGAAATGAAATGAAATCCGGGCCTTAAGTTGTGAGTTGAGTTATTGAAATTATTGAACAAAAAAAGCAACAAATCGTTGCCTGGTTGTTCTGAAATGGTAAATGTTAAAAACATATTACGAATATTGTCCGATCAACAGATCGGACGGCTATAAATAATTCACCGCACCGCTATCACTGGTCTCAGTTGGAAGAGTACCATAACTAGTAATTAGTACCTTTTCCACCCAATTTTTACTCAGTTTTGTGTAGCTTCATAGAAATATGAGATAAATAATTTCAGATCCATATAAATAAAAACATAAAGAAGAACAAAGGATCACAACAACATGATGATAAAAGAAACTAAAATTGAACCAGCTGGTTTTAAGTTTTAACATGCTACAAGCTTCAGATCTACCAACAAATCAAGCGAGGTGCGTTATAAAATTAGCTATTACCCTCACCTGATCCAAATCCCTTCTTTATTTACATCAAATCTTCCATCAAAACAAACAACTTCATAAAAAAAACCCTAAAAAAAAAAACCAAAGCATAGTCGACAAATTTGCTTTAAGCAACCAAATCCTACTCCTGAACAGATCTCTAACAACTCGCACCAACAAATCACTTACGCGAGACGTCAGAGGCGAGGCGAGAAGCTATGGCGGAGTGATACATGGCATCATGATAGGTCTCCGTTTCCAACATCTTCTTCCGAAGCTCTTTCGCCTTCTCTTCAGTGAAAGCACCGAATCTCCGCCTCGACACGGCCGGATCCGCCGCCTGAGCAGCCTGAGATGAGACGGAGACGTCGATGTAGTCGGGCTCCGTCGACATGCCGAAGAGCGGGGCCCACCAGTTAGCGGATCGGGCGTTGGTAACTCGGTTTCCGGATCCGCCATTAGAGGTAGCTTGAGCTCGGATGGAGAGAGGTGCGCGGAAAGAGAAGACTGTAGACGACGCCATTGGACTATTGGAGAAGAGTCGATTAGATCGAAGTTCAAACGAGGGTTTTGAGATTAGGTTTGTGCGTAGGTCAGACTTTAGAGAGATTGTGAATGGATTAATGGAGAGAGGTTGTGGGAAGGGTTTAAAATAACAAAGAGGAAAGGAGTTGGGAATTGCTCAAGCCACGCACTTCTTACTCATTCACTCCTCCATTCTTTTAAAAATAACTAAAATATCCTCATCTCCAATGCTGAAGTCTGGAAAACAAAGATCGGACAGAGGGTATTTTCGTCTAATCGAGAGTGTTTGAGTAAGGAGGACGTGCCCTGAGCAATTCCCAAAGGAGTTCGATGTCACTTGCCATTAAAGAAATTGGAAGACGATGGATTTTGTTCCTACGCTTGGTGTATGCTTAGCATGATGGGAAGATGGATATTCTGACATTTTGGACCCACCTGTTATTGTAATGGGATATGAGGTGTTATCTTGTTGAACGGTTGTACGAAATATGATTATAAAAAAATAAGTGGATAAGGTTGGAGCGGGCCTGTATTGCGTGGCGATGATCTATCACTCTACTCTTTCTATTTCTCTCTCTCTCTTTACCCTTCTTTACAGTTTGGTATTTTTTTACCTATAACCCTCTTTAAAAATTTATATTTCCAATATTTTATAATGCGATTTTTGCAGTGAAACGATATAAATATTTCCAATATTTATAATGGTGAAAAAATGATAAATATAAAATAAGTAAATATACAATTGGTCTATCTTATCAGTTACTTCAAAATATAAATATAAAAAATTAACAAGTAAAAAAAAAGACAAAATTAAAGTTTTAAAAACTAAACAAATTAAGGTTTTGTATGGATTTGTATTCAACTTAATTTTTTTTTAGTTGAATGACCCATCTGTTTCTTCGCCGTCAAATGCAAAAAATTTCATTTATAACGCCGATTTTTCGAAAATATAACGCTACCATTATTTTGTGCTTGGTTATTGTAGCATTATGCATTTTGCTCAATAAACTCATTATTCAAGTCATAACGTTCGGTGAAATTTAAAACTTTATTTTTATATTAAATTATTTATTACTGTAAGTATCATTTATTTAATTATTTAAATATATCATAAGTACGAAGTCAAATTGAAGTTATGTATTCCGCGTTGAATAATTCCTCTTTAATTATTTGTCATATGAACTATTAGCTGGACAAATTATGTAATAACTTGTAAAGTAATTGAACATCGTGCAGGATTTAATACATAAAAAATGCTGGTCCTTAGAAGTTTCCTCTGATACGTTCAAATATATTGGGAACACATCTTTGCTTTGAAGTATTTTAAATAAGTCAACAATATATTTCTTCTTAATGAAAAATAACTTTACGTAAATTAAATTATCTTCAAGGACATATAAGCATTTTACACTTGATTTTAACTGGGGACGCTTTTTCACTACACTCCAAAATCCAAAACACTTTTTCTTTTGCTTGAAACGGTGGGCAGGGAGCGACCGAGGATTCGAGGAGGCTATTTCCATGATTTTCATTTTTCAAAAATGAGAAAATATTTGTAATTTTGACGGTGACGATGTGAGTAACGATATTTTGGTCTTACGATTTTGTACTCATCCGATGACCTTAGCGCCGTCTGCTTTGGCTGTATGCGACGAGTGATCCTAGGACCCGAATCCCGTGTAGCGCGGGACACCGTGTAGCGCGCGTACGAGCCGTCTGATTTTGATCGGACGGTTCATTTTTTATGGGCCTATCAATCTAGGTTACATGCACGGGGCTCCCTTGTCCATTGGATCTTGATCAGACGGCTCTGATGCCGCGCTACACGGTGTGCCGCGCGGCACCAGATCTGAACTCGTGATCCTACCGCGTTCAAAGCATGACATGGAACTGGAATCTTGTATCGCGCGATACGCTGTGTAGCGCAGTAAATCTAACCGTTCAGTAAATCCAACGGCGACGTGCTATTTTGTCTGCGCTCTCAACTCAAACAATATCTACTTATCGAATTTGCCTTCGCTCCTTGTTTGACAGCCACTGTCAAACTTTCAAAAGAATTTGCCTTCGCTCCCCCCTTATCGGATCCGAAACAAACAAAATGAAAGACGCGGAAACAATGGGATCCGCTGGTCAGAATTTCCTTCCTCATTCTGTACCTTCGACAGGCCCTTTCGAACCCCACTTTTCAGTAAGAACCAAGATGTTGGTGAGGCACGAGTCAGTTTTCGTCACCTCCAACGGGAGCGGCGATTGGTGTCTCCGATCAGGCGTCGACATTTTGCTCCAAAGACTTGGCTACTCCAACATTTCTCTTGTATCACTCTTTCTCAAACCTTCTCTCTTTCCCTCTTATAATAGATAAATGTTGTCAAAGAGATGAATTGCTTGCTAGTGAGGTTGATTAGTGGAATTGGAACTAAGAATGGTTGATCCCCGAGAGAATTGCGTGCATGCACGTCACTATTAGAGAAATCAGACTGATAATTATACATACACAGAGTTAAGCGATCGGTACATGAAAAAATGTGGCACTTGTAGTTGTAAAATGTTGCATTAAGTAGATTGATTTAGCTATGCTACTTGACAACAAGGCGTCTAGCTTTCCAAAAAGTCTTGTGACTAATAGCACTCACAACATCATCTCGGGACAGAGTAAAGACTAAACCCCAGCACCATATCCTCCATAGATCCCACATGCAAGGTTTCTGGGATCAGAAAGCGGGGCCTGTTGAAGGTATTGGTATACGAGAATGGGGAAGGAAACTCTGACTAGTGGGCCCCACTATTTCCGCATTTTTAATTTTGTTTGTTTCGGATCCAATTAGGGGGGAACGACCAAACAGAGGCAAATCTGATAAGAATAAGATATTATTTGAGCTGGGAGCTAAGAAAAACGGACGCCGTTGGATTTGCTGAACGGTTGGATTTACTGCGCTACACAGCGTATCGCGCGATACAGGATTCGCTTCCCATGACATGTGTGCAATTTGACATTTCGAGTGTTCTAATTGTGTTGCATCTTGATTACTGAATTTGTAGCGGGTCCGTTAAGATGAAAATACGTAGATATATGACCCGTTATGTGTTTAGTTACATGACTATGTGCTGAGAAGATATAGTTGGGTGCACTTTCTAGCGAACGTTGGTTTGGCCGTCAACTCCGAACCGCGGATGTTAGTAAACTCAAATATTTTTGGAAGCTTGGAAATGCGAATATACTTTTTATTTAATGGGAAAACGGAAAATTAAAGTCATCGGACTCTGTATGGAAGAAATAAGTATTTTTGCAAAGGAGCCCAGAAAATTTTGTGGTAGTTGAGACCTTTTATTTATTTATTTATTTATTTTGTAATTCTGAAGAGTTTTTCTTGCGTAAATTACAGGGGTCTAATTTTTCATTTTATTCACATGAAACTTATAAATGAGCACTACCGCAAAACTTAGATTTATAATTTCTTACGATGCTTTTATATATTGTATCAAAGTTATGCTTTTATAATAAGATCATTTTAGTATTTTTAAATGTCTATTTTTCAATATTATATTTCGGGGTGATAAGTCTACTTGATACTATAAATTAAGACGTCAAAGGATAAATATATTAACATTATTGGATCCCTCATAAATATGTTAATTAGTTTCTTTTTAGTGGGTTTCAAATATTACAAAAATGATGTTATGATATTATGTTAATAAAAGAAGCATGAATTTTAAAATTTGCAAATTCTTATAAACTAAAAAAATTTATGTGACATTAAGTAACATGAACTATGACATTATAACACTTTTCTTCTTTTAATATATTAATAATTAACAAACTTACATGTATTATATAAAATTTCGATCGATGATTTTTTTAAGTATAAATATCTAGTTCTATACTTTCGTGAGTATTTTATAGACATTAGTGAATCATCTTTTACTTAGGAATATTACAAAATTTTTCGATTAAAAAAATATAACCGAATCTATTGGAATAGATAATTGTGTTAAGAGATGCATTTTTTTAAACGAAAGTATTAAAACCGAATTTCTATGCTAGTATAACATATTGTATAACTCGATCACAATTTTCGGCCAGGATCACAGAAAAAACTTATAATTTACTAGAAACGCACATATGCAGATTTTCCAACTTTTTTAGGCTATATTTCTATAAAATTACACACTTCACGAGCATGGTTGCTAGAAAAGACCGATGGTGAAATACACGGAAGAAAACAAAACGAGGAGAAAATATACTAGTCTTAGACAGGGACTGAAGCAGTCCATGTGATTTTAATCTTTGTCACGTGCCAGTGTGCCACCCCCTGTAAATATTAAATATATTCTTGAAAAACAAAAAAAAATATTTTTGGAATATAAATCACCCGGGTTATTAATAATGTTATTTAGTATTAATATTTTTTATTTGGCACGCACAATAATATGATTCTTAAATACTAAACAAAGAGCAAATATTTATGTGAATTATTTAAGCACTAAGAAATTATGATTTGTGGATACCTATATATTTTGTCCTTTTTGAGTTTTGACAAGCTCTATAACGAGAAATAAAAATTAGTGTTTTCGCTTTCAAAAATAAAATAATAAAAATATAATAAGTCCGGTCTATATTGACATCTTCATGTTAATATCAAGAAGAAAAAAAATAATAAACACATTGAAATTAGAAATAAATTTTGTTTGCATATTATTTTATTTTTGTATTTTTTTTTTGCGGTATGTTTGGTAGATTTTCACGGGTGGCTAAATTCAAATCCAAATCCTGTGACGCGGGACACAACATGTAGCGCACCATAAGCCGTCCGATCAGATCTCAATGGATGAGGGAGCTCCGTACATGTAACAGATTGTAAGTTCCGAAAATAATAAATCCAGATCGGACGGTCCGTGTGTGTGGCGCGCCACAGGATTCGGATTGGCTAAATTCAGTATGCTTTATTTATCTATGGTATAACAAAGACAATTATTTCGTGAATCGTGACGAGCAGATAAATAGATAATCTGTACAGCTGTAAATCAGTAATTTGGACTAAATGGTCCAACTCATCATGATCAGAAAAATATAAAAAGCAGTTGTAATTCAGTAAATTCACAGCTGTATTTATCCAAATCCTCCTTACTGTAGTAATTCAGTAATTTGAACCAGAAAAATGATCCATCTCATTAAGAACAATAAAATAAGTAGGGTGATTTAGGTTTATGGAACTGCGAAAATTTGAAATTAGAAATATACCATCACTAAATAACAAGTGACTTTTATGCCACTGTCAAATAATAAAAATTAGTATTATGCCATTGGTCAATTGATAGACCATTCTACCCTTTAGAATATGCCACTATAAAACACTAAAATTAGAATTATGCCATCACAAAATAAATAATTAGTTTTATGCAACCGTATTACAATAAAAATCGATTTTATACCACTTTAGAATTGTAAAAAATGATTTTGTACCATCAACACAGTTTCAATAGGTTGGTTTCATCTTTTCTATTACCACGCTTGTATTTTTACAAATTGATAAATTCAGTTCCGGATCCATTTTGTTTTAGAAAAAAAAATCATTTTTTTTATTCGTTAACGTTTACATGACAGGATAAAGTTTGGCTTTTGAATTTTTATTTATACTAATAAACCATAAATCCTCTTGGTAAAAATGGACTTGGTAACGTCCTCAATCAATCTTCAATCTTTTAAAATAGCACTTAAAAATCTAATCAAAAGAACTAATTTAATCCTTTTGTCGAGTTCTTTTCTAAAGTAACGGAACAATGATAATTTAAATACTGTTTAAAGTTATGAGTTAAAACATAATTTTGATTTCTTGCGAATGTTCAATGGCTAATTATGTTTGGGATGGAAGGGAGGGGAGACGCTGTTTTTATTTATTTCCTTTTCAGTATTCTGAATGATTTAATATTATAAGGGTAATTTGGGTATTTTTTAAAAATATGATGATTTATGGAGTGCCATATTTCTAATTAACTATGTTTTAGAAGAAATTAATGGTAAACAACTAATTTAACCATTTTATAGTGGCATAAAACTTATTATCATTTTAAGAGTGGCATTTTTCAAATTGGCTGTTTTCATAATGGCATATATCTAATTATACCTAAAATGGAATAAATAATAAAACAAGCCTCACGTACCAAATCAAAACATATATAAATAGACGTTCCACTAACTTACTGTAGTTAGCACTATTCAAGAACAGTGTGGCTGACATGTGGGTCCCATTGCCATTTATCGGATGCTGATCTGATTCCCACATGCACACTCTCTCTGCTCAATCGTCGGCTTCTCTTCTGTTGCCACATGACCATTCATCCATCCATTGATGTTTTATTTTGATTCATCTGACGGTTACAATTTAGAAAAAATGTTAGCACATGGGCACATGGCCCCACACGGTTTGGAGATGTGTATAATGTATTGGTTGAATTTTCCTGTCACATGATTTTGCTGCTGCTCACGAAGATCGATAATTTTTTTGTTTTTTTCGACGTGCAACAGCCAACATGTCCCTTTTAATTATAAAAAAAAAACATGTCCCTTTTTTTTTTTTGAAAAGTTGAATGCCCATAGATTGGGTACGGAATCACATCCTCTACCGGCCTTTTAAGGTTGGTAGAGTGATAATTTTCGATCTAAACCGTCAGATCTAATCTCAACGGTTAAGGGAGCCCCGTGCATGTAACTGAGATTGATAGGCCCGAAAAATCTTAACCGTCGAGATTAGATCGAACGGCTCGGATCAAGAGTTGGCCCTCTACCAACCTGTTGAGGTTGGCAGAGGATACCCTCCCGATTGGGTACAGCCAATAGGTCCTCGCATATGATGATTACATAGTTTTGATTAAAAATTAAGTCTTGGATTTTTGACGCAGATAAAAAATAAGATATTCTAATTATAATTAATGCTAAATGAATATTATTTAATTCTTACAAATGATTAAGTTTCAGGTAATTTTTCTATCTGTTTAGCATATTATTTGGGTACCAACATTTTCAGGGAATCTTATTATATCAATTATTTTTAAGTACAATATATTTGGTTATTAGTGCTTATATGTTGATATAAATATTGTGCACAAATAATTATTGTTCGATAAAAATAAAAATATAAATTTCCCGTTTGAGATTTTAAATTTTGATAGTACTGTTTTAATCATGTTATCTTATTTATGTCATTAGAAATACTTTATTTAGTTTTTAAATTGTTTCAATCCCATCCTATTTTGTTTTTTCGAAATTTACGTGTATCCTTTAAAAGCTTATAAAAAAATTTAATAACACCGATTAAGAAAAATTTTGTAATTGTATTTCTTTCTGATCCTTCGTAAGGAAAATTTAAAAAAAAATATATAGATCATGCATAATCAACGAAAATTAAAATGTCCTACGTATTATGACAGGCTTTCAAATATCGTACACATACTATCTCGCAAAAAAATTAATTATTATATTTTGTTTCAAATTGAAGTGCATGCTTAAGAGATTGCATACTATTATATATATAATACTAAAAAATATCGCGTAACACAACTAATTGATATGATTTCTCGAATCGATACAATGTAGAAAAATATAAAAAATGCAAAATAGATCGCGCAACGCGCGAGACCCACAAGTACATATATTAATTGGCGTTCCACTAACTTACTATAGTTAGCACTATTCAAGAACAGTGTGGCTGACAGGTGGACCCCACTGGACAGGTTTGAATTGTTTATACCTATCTCTGCCACGTGGACGCTGCCCATTGGAGATTGTTCGCCAGCTAATATGATTGAGACAGAAAATCTGGACAGGTTTGATTTTTCACATGCGTTTGACATGTGGGCACACAGACGAGAATTTTCTGTGATAGAAGGAACAAATTTCAAACACATATAAGTGAGAATTGTCACAGAAAATCTGGTATCTAAATCTAGCATGTGGAGGACCACGCGGTTTGTATAGAGTTTCAGGATTTTCTGTAGTATTTGAAGTAAGAATCAAACGCATTTGAAAAATAAATTGTCACAGAAAATTAGATTTCTAAATGCCTATGAATGAGAATTGTGCAATGTCTGTTCGCTGCACATGCACGCGTGGAATGCTAAAGGTCTCCCAAAAACACTTTAGGTGGGGATATTTGGATGAAATATTTGAGAGAAATCATAATGCACAATTTGTGAGACTAAACGTCTTCATAGTGCACATAAATTGTGAGATAAATAATATAAATTTCTTATATTTGAATTATTTTTTCCGACCTCGATGTGTTCTATTATACAAGTTATAAAAATTATTCTATTCTAACTATATAATTTTAGAATTACAGTTTCAACTTTCAATTATTTTGAGTCCCTTCTCAAATAGATATTCTCTTTAGTTTCTATCATATTATATTTTTGTGTTAAAAAATATTTATTTTCTCATGTAAGTTGTGTAGTTTGCTATGTAAGAACATATGACATACCCATGATGGAAAAAAAAAATTAACAATTGATATAAAATTGTAAAAGAATAGGTCGCGCAACGCGCGAAAAAACCACTAGTTCCAATATAAAACAAGTCTCTGATATATCATACAGCTTAACTTGTTTTGTTAGATTCTTTCAATTTGTAAATAAAACAAGTCTCTGATATAAAACAAGTCTCTGATATATCGTACTAAATAATACAACGCATTATCGAAATTCCTCATTAATTTAAAGGGAAAACATTTTTAAAAATCTATTAAACAATTAAATCTCTGAAACCCCCTCTTCTCCTTGGTTTTCTTCGATTTCTTAGGACAAACATTGTTTCCCCACTTTTTATACAAATTGGTATTCGTACGTCGTTCTGCATTCATGTAATTTCACTGTAGGTTTTGGACACTATCACAATCATTTTTACCGGAAATTGTATGAATTCAGATTAAATTTAATCTTGTAATTTAAAACTCATGTCCAGCCTACACCGGGCTCTTCAACCTCAGTGTACTGAACAGAACTACAGGAGGAGTCTGTTCCCAGTCCACATGGTCCATATGTTGTACTCATTCGGTCATGAATCGATCAAACAAAACAACCCATTCTGTTGTCAGGAACCATGCTCAGCCTTTCATTCATTATCAGGTCTGAGGTTGATTCCAGTCTTGGTTTTCTGCATCAGAATCTCTATAACTACGGATGTATAAAAAAAAAAAAATGAGGAAGGTCGAGTAACCCTCATTAAAGCGGCTCAAAATGAGACCACAAATTTTAAAGAGAGGTTACATCACGGGTATCAATCTATTTCCCTCTTGCTCTAATCTTTAAGCACAACTTTTACAAGCCTCCAAATTATAATCAATTTAGTGAGCTTCCAACAGCATAAAGAACTCTACATAATGTCACTATTAAGAGGGGGCGTTTTCAGTTGTTAAACTGGAGCCTTTTTTGATAGAGTACATTTTATTGTTGACTCTTTATTTGCATGTTTAGATAAAACCAAGCTTTAATTTTGAATCTAGTCCATCATAAGCACACAACAATCAAGCAATACTGGAACCACACAGTACAAAAACATGATTCTAATTTTATTACCAAGCTACTACATTAAGATTGCTAATACTATCCTTCATTTCTTCTGTATTCTAAAGCAAATTCCAATTCAAAGAATATGCTTCTACTACCTATTTTTTTTTTTTCTATCTATTTTCCCCATTTTTCCCCTAATTGGAATCCAAGAATGCCAACAAGAAAACCAGCACTGGTTGTATGCAGTGGCATCCTTTTTGCTTGCATACGAACAGTTTAGTTGGACACAACATCCTTTTATTTTTTCTTATACACTTAGATGCATAGCGAAGGCTGGGATGTTTTGATTCATAAACCGGGTAGCCTTTTCTTGAAAGTCTACTATACTGACAATGTATCTTCTTGGATGTTGCCATCTGGATGAACCTGCCAACAATGGTTCCAAGGATTTTGCTTTCAGATATCGTAAACAATTGTCCCACATATACTGGTTGTTCTCAGCTATTTGTTGTGTTCTCGAAAGTGTCCAATTACTTGTATTTATGGCACTGTGTTGGTGTTTTTCTGATGTATCATCATCATTATTGCAGTGTTTATACATAATTTTTACTTCCTTTTTGGAGCAGGGTCAATACCTGAAGGTCGCTATGGTAATTAGCAGTTCGAACTTTGAGTTCACCTCGACTAGTTGTGAGCTCATCTAATATCTCTGAATCACATTTTTCCTCATCTCTGCTATCCTCACTTCCTACACCTGATTCCCTCTCCTGTGCACAACAAAGAAAGATAACAATCAACTACTATTAGACTTGAAAAAAGAATGTAAATATTTATTCTTATAGGGGACACATGCATGCATCATAGAGCTGCACAGTTATAACCCTTTCACTCAAATAAACCATGTTAGTCCCACAACATCTCACTCCATCATACCACCATACATTCTTGGTTAATGCTTGGAAGTACTTTCAGATTATCTTTTAATTTTATTTGTTTTTCTTTGAAGGTTATTACATATGAGAAAGATACGATGCTTTCAATTATGACCAATGTAGTTGTACTTTCCAATATAACACATCATTTAAAAATAATCACAGGAAGATTGATTACCACTATAGACGATCTCAGACGATTATACTTTTTCTGTTCTCGAGGCATGCCAGGGATCTCTTCATACTCAGCCGCATCCAATTCATATAGATAGCACGGGTCAAAGAATTTTGGCAGCACATGCTGTCTTAGTACAACTAAAATGAAGAAAGGGAGTGGGAACAAAATGCCGGCTATTGGTATCCAAGTCACACCAAAACATATCATGAGGTACACTAGTTGGAAGATTGTGAATGCAGCCATAACCTTGAAGGGTACTGACTCGACAAAGGATGCATGATCTCCTTCTAGAACCCTATCAAGTTAGCTCAAAATATTAAATGATAAATAATCAGTAGAAAGTTAATTTGCCTTGAAAGATGAACCTTGTATTGGTACTAAATACTGAAAATCAATTCCCTCATGATCATTGTAATTCATTTGGTTTCTTGTCGGCGACTCTAATCAGTCTGTTAAGTTTAACTGCAGGATGTGACCTTACATAAATGTGACAAACAATTTTGCTTTGCAGTATTAAAAAAAGACAGGAAAGGTAAAATCAAGTGCAAGAAAGGAATTCAAGGTTGAAAAAATTACTTATAACGGCGGCGAGGGGTGATAAAGAGAAGCAAGATTCTTTCCCAGAACTGGTTTCCAGGCAAACTATCAATTGCCATATAGGCAAAGTAGCCCCACAAGACTGATGTGGGAATCTCCCTAATAATAGGCATCGCACCAAGACAACAGCCAACAAGCAGAGACTGCATCAAGTTGCTTACTCTCTGCTCATTTACACGCACAGGAAGATTAGCCTCGATGTGCTTTTCTGGATCGAATGCCTGTCCCTTTGTTTCATCTCCTTGGTTGTCTCCTCCCATGACGGCATCTCTTAAAGGTTTCAGTTCTTTTGATGGTGATCCGAGCTACATGATAAGGGCTTAAATTAATTTCTAATGCTAAATATAAGAATACAAGATATTTATTTCCCTTTTAACTATTTTTTTTCCTGGATGAGAACAAGCTTGTGTCAAATTTGTGAGCAACCTGTACCAGTGTTATAATATTATTATGATATAATATTATTATGATTCACCAAAACTGATTTGGTAGTTACTTTGTATTGTACACAACTGAATGTTGATTACATGCTAATTACTTTGTTATTTTGTGTAAAATTGTACCGTATTTTTATTTTTGGAGTGAAAAAATTAAAATGCTTCAGAAAGCTGTACCCCTATTTACAAAATTAAAGAGAGCTCCTCAGGAGAGAGAATGCACTTACAGTTTGTCCCTTCTCCATCTCGATAAAAACTTCTTGCATGTTGCCATAAATTTCCTGGTTGCTTGCACATCTCTCCATGGAATCTTTTGCACTCTTGACCATCTTTTTGCGCAATAACTGCGTATGCAAAATTGAAATCACCAATGGTAATGTTCAATTCTGTTGCAGAGTTGCTCAGATAGAAAATTTTGGCTTCTAAATAGTTTGAAATTGACAGCTAATTACACTAAAAGGTTTTGACTAATTCAAAACTTTCTCATGTCACAATTCAATTTTAACCATAAGACATACTATGCAAGGCTTTTTTTTTTTTTTTCCTTGCATGATCAGAATGCTGTTGGAATCCAAATTGAAATGCCACTAAATGGAATTCATGAACATCATGCCAGATCGTCTTTAATAGAGTAGCTTACAAAAAGAAATTAGGGTCTGCTGTCATATTATTTTCAAACCCTTTAATTTGAAAAGCTTGTAAGAAAAATCAGAGCTGGCTATCAGCAGGTATTCATATTAATTGATTAATTTCAGTTCAGTTAATTAATCTGCAACAGAGAGATCAGAAAAAATCTCAGAATTTTCAATCGAACCTGTCTATTAAGCACTGCAAGACTCTTTGTATGCATAGGAGACTGTGGTAGTACCCCATTTGAAGGTGGTATGCCAAGAAGTCCACATATCAATACCTATAAACGGTCAAATTCACTAGAGAGTGAAAAGCACATAAAACTATGATAAACATCAGATAAGAGAACAAAGAAGACAGGTCGATACCATGAACCCAAGGACCAAGATGTCATAGTGGTAAGCTGATGGGTTTTTGAGATTGAATTCCTTCTGCTGTGCCATCTGGGAAGCCACACTGTGGTCAAAGAAATACAGTCCTGCAACCATCACAGCTGGAATTATTGCTGCAAATATGTATAGTGGAGGAACTGACAGTAGATCCTGCATTTGATAACACATTCACAAATATTTCTATTAGTTAGCTAAATTAATCATGAAAATTTAAGGACACTGCTTGAGCCAACCCCCGACCGGCCGACCCCCTGCCCACCACTCAAATTTTATCTGTAGAACCATGATGTGCTTGTTTCTGCACTGAAGTGCTGTTTATCCAGTTTATTTTTTAACAAGCCCAGAGATAGGTCCCAGGCAGCTTTGATAATTGTAAAAAAAAAAAAAAAAAAAAAAAAAAAAAAACTATGACAATGTAGGTACCTTACAAACAGTCCAATGTTGCAATGAACTTGATTCCCATGGTAGAGGGCTAAATAGCCGTCTTGGTACATTGTCTGGTACATTTTTTGGTACAGAATAAGAGAGTGCAGTCCATACAACAACCATCAGTGGTACACCATAATCAGCCAAAAAGCTTCTTAAGAAGCCTACAAAAGAAAAGTATGCATTCAATTGGGATAACAGAAATTAGTGCATCTAACCAAGACTTACTGTGGCTAGGTAATTAAGATTTGTACTTACTTTGATTAAATTCTTCATGCAGTAAAAAGAAGTTAATATTTAAAGAGAACTACTATTAACCTGTGCCATATCGCCAGGCCCGGGCTCGCCTACTCTTTAAGGATGTGTATAAGAGCCCAAATGCAAAAATGATCCCTAAAAGTCCATTTGTGTAGGACCAATGTAGTTGCTCTTTGGACACCTCAAATTCACTGACAATTCCCTATAGAAATAAAGGAATTTAATTAATACAAGACATAATATACAATTAAATGATGTTCATCAGTGTGATAGTGTATATTATCCAATATATGTTAATATCTGAATTGTACCTTAATTGCTTGTTGTAGAAATAGAACAGTGATAAGCATCCCAAAAAGTTCACCAGCAACTCTTGTAAATCTACTGATGATGGAAGAAACATTGAAAATTGAAAGAAGAAACAGCATCAAAGCTGTCCATATACAAACCCTGCATTTGAAATAGGAGAATATGATGATTTTCATGTTTGAATACATAAATAGGTGAAAAGAAATGAATTGAAGTTTTTATGCAAAATGAAGGTGACCACATTTTTTCCTAAACTGAAAAATTGACAGAAAGTACCCAATACACAAAAGTTCCAGAAGCACTGCAATAGATAAATCAAATTATTTGTTTTATGGGTGACATCATTCTGCTTATCATGTAGCTCTACTAGCTGTACATTATGAAGTGTTAATAAAAAACCATTTGCTGTGGATATTTTATAACCTACACAGAATACCTATGAGGCAATTTATCAAACACCTTTCAGACCTTCTAAATATAAAAGTGGACAAGGATCTTTGGCGCTCTCATAATTACACCCCAGTATACTATTAAATAACTAAATAGAAAATAAAGACTAATACTATAGAACATGAGAATGAGGTTAGTAAAATACATGAAAGAACCTTAATTTCAAGTAGGCCATGCCTACTTTACCAGGTGCCATAAAATTAAAAAGGGGTGCTGTAAACCAGATGTTCTGAAACAGTATACAATTTTTCTTTTCAGTAAAATTGTACAAAATTGTTAAAAATAAACGCATCACTAAATCACAGAAATCTATTACAAAATTCTCTCTTTTTCAAAACAGTGCCATCTGCTCACTCTCTCAAACTCAAACTATACTGCCCAAACACACTTCCCTCCAGCACCAAAAAAAGCCTCTAACATGTAAAATAAGGCCTTCTGGGCTTAGACTGGAATGGGCCTGATTTGTAAACCATTACTATTTTGGTATAACAATCTGCTAGGGATGGCACATCAAAAATAATTATTCTGTTGTCTACAGCCACCTTTCATGCTCACAATCACAATACCTGCTGTCCAATTCTCAAACTTCCAACCTCACTTCTACTAAGAATGCTTACAACCACCTAATAGCCAATATTTTGAACATTAACTTAAATCAGTTTGCACTAAAATAAGCATAAAAAAAGAAAATTACCATCCAGCCCAAGCTAAGTAGAGTCGTCGACCAAGAGATTCCTGGCCCTTGGCAAAACTGTATAGGTAAGAATACATGATAATTGTTGGCTCCGCAACTCCTACTATCATCATTGGCTGCCCTCCAATTACAGAATGTATAATTCCGCATAGTGCTGTCGAAGCTAATGTCTCCACCGTACTCAAAGATCCATCTACAATACCAAACAATTGAATCAACTTTTCCTATTCAAACTTAGATTCTAAACTTATATGCTTCCTTCTAGTTATTTAAAATGTCGTATTTTTTGAAATGAGAAACAGAATAAGAAGGCGATAGATACCAGTTTCTTTACTTAGTTGCTCTCCAAAAGCAACGACTGGAAGTGCTGAGGCAAAGAAGATGTATGTAGTTGGTGCCAAAATCCTTCATATCAAAATTCAAAAAATATATAGTTTCCAAAAAAAAAAAAAACTGATTGTTTTTAACTCAAAAGATTTGTAAAGAATGAAATGATAAATAAGCCAAAACCTGAGGCCAGAGGAGCAGCAGCCGAACCAGTCTTGTGTGTAACAGCTTAATCTACCTCTGACATCTTTTACAATCCCACTACCGGGTTTTACTCTTCTGGGATCCATCCTTGAAAGATAAAAAGACAACATTATTTTATAAGAATGGATGAAACAACTAAGCAAAGAGAAATGCAACTTCTGTTCTAAATTGTCGAAGGAAAGAACAATGCAATGGATGAATTTATATGTTATACGTTTGTGAAATAAATAAAAGCAACTACATTTCTAAATTCCCATCCGACATTAGGGGATTTGGAACGCATATGCATTTTTATGTTAGGTAACGAAGCGGAGAAGATCCGACTCATGTTAAATAAGGTGAAATCAGGGATGGGAATCGATTGGTTTAGAGAGATAGGGAGAGAGCGAGAGAGAGCTTGCCATAACCTGAACCGAACTCACCTCTCAATAGAAGAAGAGGCCAAGAGCGACGAAGAGCGATTGGAGGAGAATGGAACGAAGCAAAAAAAAAAGTAACAAAAAAGAGAATAAGAGGAGGATTACAGTCCGATTTTCTGTGGCATCGAATTATGTGGTCAATTTTGTTGCAGCATTAAATAATTTAGGTTATGTAAAATAAATTAATTTTATAGATTATAAATATAATTATTTATATTTTATATATTTAAGTGTATATTAAAAATAAGTTTAAATTATTATAAATAATATTTATTATTATTATTTTTAAAAATATAAATATATTTTTTTATGAAAAATTCTAGTTTTCAATCCGATTCATCCGATATTTTCGAATTCATTCAGTTTTGCATCATTGAAAGACCATTGAAGTCCGAATTTAATTTTGATTTATAGAACCATATATGCTGAAACTATGTAGTGATGAAGTGGATTACACAAGTTGACACACGGTGAAAGCAGGAAATTGTACAATAAAATCAATGCATACGACAAGGAATTACTAGCGAATTGATGAACATCTTAAAATTAAAAGAGAGATCGGATCTTGCACTCTACTAAAGTTTTAAATGCTTCCAACAATTAAGGAAGTGAACATTCAATTTGATCTAGCAACAAACCAAGACAACTTAGTTTTCGTGAACTGACAGCTAGCCAATTCCAAATTCAAATTGCATAATGCCGTGCAAAAATTTAGGTTGAACTGACGCAATGGATTCATTCCGTGATGCACCATTTGCGATCTCAATCTGAACTCTATATATATATACATAGATTTCCATTGGATTTTCAAGGGAAATGCTCGTCTCTTACTCATCTACAACATCTCAATTGATTAATTTAGATAACATTTGTCGACAAAATCAAACCCAAAAAAAAATGAAATGGTGATATATATAATATGATTTACCTTTAAAAGTGCTTCGGTCGAAAAGCCCTTGAAAGGTGGAAAAAGAGCAATAGATTTCATAGGCGGACGTGCGCCATAACGAAAGATGGGACCGACGAATGGAAAAAGAAACCAGAAATTAGGAAAAGAGGCGCTTCGTATTTTTGTTGCTCAAGAGTTGAGAGAGAGAGGTTTGGTCTCCTTTTGTGCGCGCCTCCGAAACAATAAAAGCAACAACAATCAGGGAGGTTTGTTTTGAGTCTGGTAGGGACCACAAGAGAATTTTGACACGTGGTAGTATGCGATTCGGTGCGAAACTAAATCGTCTGGTTAGCAGAAAAATTGGTCAAATATCGTCTACGGTGTAACGGTGTTGCGTTGCGCAATAAACAAATAAAAAGGAATAGAAAGTTACACTGACAATATTATATAATTAATTGAAGCTTTTTTTTTCTAATTTCGTTAAAAATGGCACTAAGATATAATACATGTGAGTCGGGGTGTCAAACGTTAACTAAGGAAGCCGAATATGGGTGTTCCGTTCCAGCACACGTAAATAAAATTCATTTCATTTTCGTTCCATTTCATAAAACGGAGCAATTTTTTGTTCCGTTCTCCATTTTTCATTGATTTCAGCCTAGTTTTTGGTAAATTGAACACTAACGTTTACTAGTACCAGTTCCGTTTCCGTTCCGTTTTCAAAAACGAAACCCATTTCCATTTCGTTAGCTGTTCCATTTTGGACGGAACGAAACGAAAACGTGCGAAACGGAATCCGTTGACAGCCCTACATGTGACTAATAGTTACATTCATAAATTGTAATCGTGGGAATTGTTTTTAGGGAAAATTGGATTCATGCCACTCCAAACTTACGAAATTAGAAAAATGCCACCCTAAAATGGGAACTCTGAAAAATGCCATTCCAAATACAGTCAAATTAGAAATATGCCACTATTGCCGTAGAAATCAATCATCTCTATGCCTTATTTTTTGTATTGACAAATTTACCCTTCCTTTCCTCTCTAGACGTCTTCTGATTTAAAGTTCCTCTTCTTCTCTAATCTCTGTGTCGATCTTAGAGAAATAATTTGCCACATGGGCGAAATCAAGCACAAACCTACTCACCCTTACAAGTTTGAAGTGGCATTAATCCAATTGCCCCTTGTTTTTAATTTATAAAAGAATTTTTTTTTCTAAATTAGACGAGAAAGTCACATATATATTCAAATGGTGTGATTTAAGTTACGCTTTATGAATACGTATCGCGATTAATTTGAATGCATGTGCTGAAATAATCCTAAATTAGAGATGTGATTTATTTGAGAAAAAAAGGACTGAGTCTGATTTATTTGATTTAGAAAAAAAAATGGATTATAATCATGTTCAAATCAATTTACCTTTTAAAAAAAGTTACAATTGAGTCACGTGAAATCTTCAAGTCAAGTAAAATTTTGCCACTTCTAAAATGACAACTGGACATGTCAAGATCGGATCGGGTTTAATTATATTGGATCAGGTGAAGTTCGGATCAAGTTGAGTTTAAATTTTTTTTTGGTTTTAAATTATATACATATCTAATTTAAAAGTCGGCTTCAATCGAATTTCGATCAAATTCTGTTTAAGTCTGTTTTCACAAATCGAATCGTATTTCATATATCACCACGAAATTTAATCAAAGTTTTTCTCATTGCTTTGATGTAGATATAGATATCAAATATATACTTTTACAGATATACTACTTAAATAATATACTTGAGAACCGATGCTTATTGAAACTTTGAAACCATCACATGCAGAATTTTGGATTTTTCTTTAATGGTTCCCGGTAGAAGTCACTGTTTCAACATTTTCTCTTGATGAATTTGCACAGCATGCCCACATGACCAACTTCTATAAAAGGAAAAACATGGGGATCAAATATAGGATATTTTGTAGTAGATTAGGCGAGATGGCCACACTATACGATTATACTTCTTTTGAGAAATGTTAGAAAAAGACGACATAGATCGGATACAAAAACTCTCTTATGAATCTTCCTAGTCCTGTACCGTGTAGATTAAAATATATTTAAAACCGTGTGATAATATCGTCCCAAAAAAATTATCATCTCCATAATTCATTGAAAAAAATACGTTTTCTATTTTCTGTTTTCGAAATGCGATTAATTAAATACTAACTACTTTTTCATTTTTGTCGTTCATCTCCATCATCTTTTGTCCAGAGCATACTCCCCTTCCTAACACTTGTTTTCCTCCCTCCCACACCTCATTTTTTTCAGAACAATTAAATTTTATTTTAGGACAATTAGTATTATTTGTTGTGACAATTAGTATCATAAACTATGACAATTAATATTATTTTATAGGATAGTTAGAATATGTATGAAGACAATTGTTGTTATGTGTCTCGCACTTTTTCAGTCCAACCACGGAAGATCGGATAGTCCTCTATGGGGCGAAGAAAATGCGGATCAGATACCCCTCGAGCATCTTGAGACCCGTCGTTACTGCCCATTCCGAACGAACGAAGGGCACTAATGCGGTTCTAAGTACCTCGAGAGTTGATTGTTTGTCGTAGGTCCTTTTTTTCCAGCAGGCGCAAGCCCCTACTGTTAATTACCTCCGAACTCAGTTACGAACTGAGCCCAGAGCACCTCTAGATCGGGATAATCAAAGTTTAAATGTCGTAGGTGGATGAAGTCCATTTTAAATAAAAAAAGGATTGTGTCTTGATAGGGAGTTTCAGGGTGAGAAGCAAAGCAGAAGGGCAGCTATTTTAGCAGAGCCATGCAAACATGAATGATGTGGTTTAATTCTTTAGTTTCGCATTTTAAGACATTTAGGTTGCTTTTACTTTGCTGTGCCAGGCTTAGTGCCGTTACAGAGATTTTTGATTTCGATACTAGGAAATTTAGTATCCTAGATCAATCCTCGACCGTTTGGGGATTTAGAGATTTTGGGATTTCGTTCAAGTCTTGAGTACAAATGCGCTATGCCTTCTCTTGACATGAACTTAGATGATGACCACTGGTTGACTTTTCCTCTGGTCATCGGGGCATCAGATTTCAGTCTGCTTCTGGTCAAACATGCTGTGAACTTGTAGAAACAGGCTGTTAGATTTGAGTCCAACGCTAGAAAATAGGGTATTCTAGGTCAGTTCTCAATCGTTTGGAGGAATTTAGGGATTTTTGGGATTTTCGTTCAAGTCGCGAGTACAGATGCGCTATGCCTTCTCTTGACAGGAACTTCAGTGATAATTCAGAGTTGACTTTTCCTTTTTTCTCAATCTGAACATCGGGAGGGTGTCTCCTTCAGGGCGAAACGCGATGCAGTCTTGAAGGGACGAACTTTTGACTTTTAAGACTTTATGTCACTTTAGACTTTGCGTCTTTTGGGTCACTTTTAGGCTTTTGTGACATTTTGATTTTGTGTCACTTTTAGATTTTGTGTCATTTAGACTTTGTGTCATTTTTAGACTTTGCGTCATTTTGAAGTTTTGACTTTTGATTTTGCATTTTTAGAAGTTTGGACTTTGAGTTTGACTTTTAAGTCTTGCATTTTAAGCTAGCACTTTTGGAGTTTGACTTTTGAGTTGGGCTTTTGAGTTTTGTTTTATTTTTTTTTTTTTTGGACTTTGGTTTAAAGTTTGAGTTTGGTTTGAACTTTTGAATTCTGGCATTCTGGACTTTGGACTTTTTAGTTGTGACTTTTGAGTTTTAGATTTTCGGTGTTTGGTTGAGATTTTGAGTTTGGACTTTTAAATTTGTACTTTTAAATTCCCTTTTTTTTGGTGATATGTATACTTTATTTATTTCAATTTTGTTTGCGGGCTTTAGCATTTGACTGTACTTATTGCTCAAAACGAGAAATGTCAAGTGTACCTGCTGTCCAGAACATAAGCTATTTAGATGTACCTGCTGTCCAGAACATAAAATATTCAAAATCATTTTCTTTTGCCTTATTTCCTTTTCTTCTTCTTCTTTTTTTTTATTTAACCATATGAATATAAATTTATTATTATCTATGGTCATCCCTTAAACTTATTAATTTCAAAATATTTTTACTTTGGTGTTTTAGCATAACATAGCACCTCAAAATATTCCTCATATTTTACTTGGCGTTTTGATATTTTATGAGAATTTTTCTGATAATCTAGCTATTTTTAATGCATTTTTGAAGTTTTCTGCTTCGCAGAATTTTTTGATTGGATGTGGCTGTGCTGTTTGCTGTTTTCTTGTCAGGGGCCCGCTGCGTGCAAAGTGCCACAGAAGATCAAGAAGGGGCTAGATCGGGGGCTGGCCTAGTCGATTGGTTCATGCTCGAGATCGTACGCCCGGTTCATTTCGCTCCCTCTTCTAAACTCCTCTTTTCTCCCCCAGTTCTTTCCGATTTGTTGACCTCCGCAACGGTCATCGTTGACTCCGGCGCTTCGACCATCATTTCGACCAGAAACAGGCTTCATGGGATCGTCTCTTTCTCCTCCCTGCAGTTCTACTGTCAATTTTATCATCATCCTCTTATTGAGAATGTATTCCCTCAGTTGCACTTATCACCTGTCGAGGAATCGGGGTGGCAATTCGGGACAATGGTGGGCAATTCTTTACTGGAGATTGCTTATCGAGCACCAGGGAGACTCCACACGGTTGTTAGTGACATCAATTTGAACATTAGTACTTCAATTTTAGTCATCATCTACTGTATAAGTCTAGTCATCACAGATTTACCATTACTTTTGATTTTGGAACTTTCATTGGGTATTGGACCTGACTTTTGGTGCATGTAAACAACCTTGTTATGGCATCAATTTATGACATCTGATGTAGGACACTTTATCTTAGTTATTCATTATGCTTACTCACACTCCTTAAACAGTGAAGTCTTAGGTCCAGATATTGAGTTTGGAATTTGCCCCTGATAACCATTGCCAAATTAATTAAGCTATGGGGCTTTGGTTGTCATACTGAGCTTTGATCATTTTATCATTCACTGGACTATTGCATAAGACAATATTCAATTGCTTTGGCCATCATACTTACCAGATTTTATGCACTCATGACAGAAGTATTAACATGTTTTCTTCTTTCTTAGGAGGCTATGTATTTTTGATATATTTCCTTTAATCAAAGAGATGTTGATATTTCATTGTGCATTTAATTTCTGAGGTATGTTCTTCACTTTTCTTTTGTATAGATATGTATTTTCTTTCTCTTTTTTTTTCAGACAAAGCCCAGTGAAGTTTTTTATTAAAGCATATTGGGATTTTCTTTTTTTTTGAATAACTTACCATCCATGCTTAAACATACTTCTGCTGATATTGTGAGTATACCTTTTACTCAAATCAGATAGGATACTTTCAGAAGGATAATAACCAAAAAGTTTTAGGAGAGTGAAATCATTCTTTTATACATTTTTGTTTGTTGTGCCCTTTTGGTATTTTTAGTCTAACCTTCCCTTCTTTGATTATAGGCTTAACTCTATTTCATATTATCATTATTGCTACTGACTTAAAGTTTTTTTTTTTTGAAGAAAATGTATATTCTAATAAGACGGATTTGACAGCACATACTTTTGACAAAATAGTCCCCATTTACTACATGCTAGGAAAAGATTTTTTTTTTAATTTCTATACTGGACATAGGTTTTCCTCATATACCCTCAACTTTTACTTTATTGCACTTTTGCCAATTTCAAATTCATTTGCTGTTTGTTTTTTTTTTGCATAACAATTAACACAATTATTACTGGTGTTGAAACATGGCCAGGTGCGTGAGTGTGCGCTCTCTGGCAAGCACCCCTCACACACAGAACCATGCCCCTTCATCAGGCTTTGTTTCAGTATCCCTTTAAAATATTAGAATATGCTTTGGCACAAATTTAAACATGACTTTAAAGGTAACTTCTATCAGTGTTTGAAACACAGTTAAGTGCATGAGTGTACGCTCTCTGGCAAGTACCCCCCACACACAAAATCATGCTCCTCCACAGAATTTTTATTCTTTAAAACTTATGTATTTCTTTTTTTATTTTAAGAGGGCTCATTGACACAGGCAAGTGTGCGCTCTCAGGCAAGCACCCCTTGCCCATGTCTTTGAGCCCTGAAACAGCATTAGTAAGTGATTTACATGAGGAATCCTTTGTAATTAACACCCAGCTTCAATATCAACAAGTAAAACAAGAGAGAACACAAGAATAGAGAAAGAAATTCAGAGAGAAAGGGATTCTTTGAGAATGGATTTGTATTAAGCTTGATATAAACAACTCTCTACCTTTTTTCTGATAATTACCCCTCTTTCTTTGTTTACAGTAAGTATCAAAACTAGCAGAGTTTCTAGTCTATCGATTCTCTCCTCTTTTTTTTTTGGTGGTGATCATCTTCTTTTATAGGGGAAGACCCCTAGGTTTTATGTTCATCTGCTTGACATATGGCATCTTTTCCTAGCTTGGATCTTTGATGGATGGACAGGATGTAGAGTAGAGCTGCCGCCTTACTTCTTCATTTCTTTCTCCAGTCTTGATTTCTACTGTCCAAGCATACTATCCAATATGCTCATGACATTTGGCACTTGTGCAATTGAAGTAGCTTGATTGCTTACACTTCTACTTTCTTATACATGCCATGGTGGATTACCATGACAAGTGGGTCCCATGCTTTTTGGTAAACACACTTGCTCCTAATGTGCTTGAGGGAGGGGTTAATCTTGGCGCCAAGTACCTTGCTGCATATGTGGCACATTTTCCTTTATCCATCAATTGATGAGAGGTTGTGATGGTTTCTGAATGCTAGGGTCTAGGGGAGTAGCTACTTTGCCTCTTTTGCTATTTTAGGGGTCTGGGTGCAAAATTACATTGCCCAGCGCCTTAATTGAGCCTGAGGCAGTGTACTTGCTTGGTAAATTTTATGTTTTTACCATGATTTGAGCCATCAATACTGTGTATAGGCATGCATGGCCTAATTTGATTTGTTGCTTTTGCTGTTGGGTGTTTTGCAACCCAGTTGGCAATGGATTTGAAGGGCTTTAGCATTCTTAATTGAGCTAATTCTCCTATTTTTGAAGTCATTAAGTAGCCTCATGCCTTGTTTTATATTTGCCTAATCTCAGTTTGACCATAGTCAACTCCAGATTTACCAAGCATTTCACATGAGTTGCTTGGTTCTGTTGGTGCCTACTATGTAATTGGGTGTGTATTATGCATTTATGATCCCAATTTTGCTACCAATTATTGGTAATTTGGAATATGTGGCAGGGCTCAGAGGGGTATAATGGGAATTCTATGTTCACTCCCTATTGAACTATGCTCCATATTGCTTTGTCTCATGCCCCAATTGACAGATATGCCCATGGTCACTTTGTGGTGTCATTTTCAAGCGCATTGTGCTGCTTTGATGCATCATGAGATGTTATGCATCTTTGGCTGCACCTGTGTTTGAGGCAGTGTTGCCAATACTTACATCCCTCCATTCATTTAGTCAGATGTGTAAAGGAATGGCCAGATGTGATCCATGCACATGATTCCTCATGCTTAAACCTGTGCCTAACCACATGGCATTTCCATTACACAAAGTAATTGTCCATCATAGCCTTTCATTTCATCTCTTGCCCCCATCAGACGGCTCTCCTTGAATTAGAAGGTAACATCACCATTCTGTTATCTCTGGGGTCTCGGTACTAAGGGACCATACTAGGTTCTTCTTTTCAGGGTGTAGTCTGATGAAAGACAGTCATCGTCCCCTCCAGTCCTTCAATTCCTTTTGTCTTTTCCTTCCCATTTCACTGGAGACATCCAGTTAGAAGGCATCTCGACTGTGGTAGCATTAGAAGCCACATACAGCATCTGTGCATGCTCCCTGTTCAACACGAAGCTCAATTATTGCCTCCCATAGTGCATTCAACCCTCTCTTCTCCATTTGTACAACGTCGCCATTCTTGCTCGAAGCTGAGATAGCTCATCCTTCCCTACAAGCTTCTTCGCTTAGAATTGCTTCATCAGGTATATTGCTAAACCCTTCGAGAAGATGTAGCGTGCTTCAATTGCACAATTACGTCACCCGTTGTATCCAATTTCTGACATTTCCCCTCTGACAGTCGGCCTCCTCATTCCCCAAATTAGGCCATTCCTTCTCCAATTCTCCGCAAATTTGGTGTCGCTGAGATCGTGGAAGCATCGCCTATCTATCGGTGAGGTTAGTTGGGGCTGAAGCAGCGTAGAACGGCGGTGAATCTCTTCTTTCCGTTGGTGTACGACGCGGTGTCAGACGGTACTGTTTCATCCCTTCTTTTCTTTTTTTCTCTTTTCTTTTAAATTGTGGGACCCACTCTCTTTCGACCAATCAGAAAATCCCATTCAATTTTTTGAGTTCAGGCTTAGATCCGTCAGTTGATTTCGGATAGTATTGCTGGGGTTTATCGTGGCCGTTAGATCAACGTGATTTTCTTGTAACAGGGATCATCGAATTGGGCTTGAGCATAATTTAAGTGGGCCTCAATCCCAGCCCAAGGCAGGATTTATTATTAGCTTAAAAGCCCACCTGTATTTACCTCCATTTATTTTGTTTTAGTGTGGGTTTATCTCCATTGGTTTCAGAAAATGGAGCTGTCCATTTGAGCGAATTTTTAAGGGAAATTAGGCTGCCTTATTTTTAGAAAAATTGTTTGGTGCCCCTCTATTGGTCAATTTAACATGAAATTTTGCATGGCTCCTCACAAAAATATGAGGGATTTAGCTGCCACAAATTTTCTATTTTTTAGGACTCCGGTAATTAACTATAAGGATATCACAGGCGCATAATGGCATTCCTTATAATTAATTAATTTACTGTCCATTTTCAAGAATTTCTGTGTTTTCCTATCATGCAGTATGACCAATTATCAGGGCCATTTTGTTGGGTCATTGGTTATGTGGATGGGATTTTGATTATATGGTTTTGGATTTTGGCGATAAAACAGGGAATTGTTCAGGGTTTTACGCAGCAGAATTTAGAGGCAAACAAATGCCCCCCACCAGAGTGGACTGTGAGATATATCGATCAGTCTACTCTGGTGTCCCCAGCTTCTAGGCGTTTTTTTTAGTGGTTTGTAGACATTTTCTGGATGTTTGATATGGTTTTCGCTTTCTTGCAGATAGTTATGGCTTTGGTTGATGAGATTTACGATACTGTCCCCCGGTTTGAGATTGCCAGGACGGGCTTCTATGGTCCCTCGGATGAGGCCATTGATTCTTATATCAATGATTATTTGGATCCTCAGAGAGTCCATGTACACCTTCATCGCTTGTGGAAGCGTGCTATTCTCAGGGGAAGAGATAATTTCCATGGGCTTTTGGTTCGGCACAATCGTTTACCCTTACCGGCCATCTATGACTATCCGTGCCTCGCTGTTGACCCTCCTTCACGCACTGAGGAGCGTCGAGACAAGTACTACACCTCTCATTGTTCTATTGGCCGAGATAGGCGCGGCATTCCCTCTGGCGATCTTGCAGGTATTTTTCTGAGCCCCACTGGTCGTTCTACTTTTTCCGCTGATTTTCACTTGTTGAGTATGGAGATGATGGAGGGGCATGTCATCCCTTGGTCTCCTGGGAATTTGAGGGTTCAGGGTGATTTGAAATGGAGCCCCGGGCAAGTTGAATGGACCCGGTATATCCTGTGTAGTATGGGGAAGAAATTGGATAAGGTGGAGATTTTTGGAGGTGTGATTTTGGCCTTGTTTGAGTATACATGGAGTTCCAATCTTCTGAAAGCAATGGCCTCCAATTGGAATTATGTTCATAATACCTTTCCCTTAGAGGATCGTGACGCCACTATCGATCTTCAGCAGATGTCTGGCCTTATGGGGGTGCCAGTAGAGGGGTTGGTTTATGAGGAGAGGGTACCGCCTGACTTTGAGCTCTATGGTCCTGATCACAAAGGGTTTCCTCTACATTCTGCTTCACTTCGGGCAGTTTTCCAGATTTATTATGAGATTGCTATGTCACGTGGTCAGCGTGGTTTGGACAGGGATGTCCCTTTGAGAGACTGGGTTCGTTATTTCACGGATTTGATACCCGAGAAGAGGGCTGCGCATTTTGCTAATCCTTTGGAGCCGATTAAATTGGGTTCTGACAAGACATATATTCCTTCTGAGCGGGTGTCATTCTCAGATTTCTGTTCCCATGAGTTGGATGATGAGACGGTCTTGACTGCCTTTTTGGCTTGGTGGTTGTGCTATTTTCTGATTATCTACGAGCCAGCTGGGTATATCCGCCCTGGGGTCTTTGTGGTGGCGAATGCCTTGGCTCGCGGTAAGCGGGTCTCGTTGGCTATTCCAGCTTTAGTGAACCTTTATAGGTCTATGAGAGAGCTTACTTCTTCAAGGGATCCTTCGAGAGCCACAGTAGTCATGCCTTTACATATCCTCTCTGGCTGGTTTTACCTTTACTGGGAGAAGTGTTATACTCCACTGACCTCTGCTGGCATGAGGCAGTCATTGCCAGGTTAGATTCATATTGCTGGTTGTACCGTCCGTGATCCGGATCAGATTACCGCTCATTTATGCTTTACACAGAGTAGTCAGTTCATCATGGATTATCGCCCTGAGGCTTTCAATAAGGGATGGCCTAAAGACACTGGGAAGCCATACATTGTCAAGGATGTGGCGCCTCGTCAGAAGGGGGCCTGTCCTAAGTTGTGTTCCCCTCGACACAGGCGGGATCGAGACTATGCCGTCAGTATCAGAGCGGGGTGTTTATCCATGCGCATGGGAAATAGGGTGATCCATGAGGTTTACAGCCCTCAGGGCTGTGCCTGGCAGTTCGGATATGACCAGGCTATTCTAGCAGTTTTCAGCTTTCCTGACCCTCCTCGAGTCACTTTGCCGTCGTGTGCAGCCTTTAGTGCGTTTTCGGTGCGTTTGGGCACCAACACTAGTTGCATTGTTCCTGCGGCTTCTCGCCAAGGGACATTGACTGGAGATTATGATAGGTGGTTTAGAGGTTGGTCTAAGATTCCTCATGACGTTAGCGTGGCCACGCTAAAGGAGAAAGTTTACCCTCGTTCTCGGATGGTTCCACAAAATCCAGAAGTTAGACAAGGTGGGTTCAGACCATTGAAGAATTCTTTTGGGGTTGATGGTTTTGTGCCGGTTGGCGTGAAGCCTTTGGAGTATGTAGACCCTCCTCCACTTCCAGACGGCCGTTTTCCTGGTTCGTTATTTTCCTTTCTTGTTTGAATTACCCTCCTGGTTACTTTCTTTCTTTTTTATGGTGATTTGTTCTTCGAGGCAGGTCTCGCTGGGTATGACTTTGATCATTTTCACTTCAAGGTAGAGGGTATTTCTCCTATTGAGGGAGAGTCTTCGCAGGCTCTTGCATCAGAGCCTTATAGACGCTGGGCTATTTACTCAGGTATTGTATCTCTCTTCTTCTTTTGTTTAGCCTTGTCACCAATATAGAATTGTCATGATTTTGGTTTTACAGGTGTTCATAGGCTCCCTCCTTCGGTGGAAAACGAGGAGTTGGCCCCTTCAAGTTGTCCTTCTCCTGAGTACCCTGATGAGTTGACTGAGGAAGCAGCTAGGCGGCTGAAAAGGCAACGTGAGGATTCTCTGGCAGAAGAAGAAGTGACTCGGTACGAGCTTCGACGACGGCCGAGGGAAAGTCTTTCAGATGGCGGCTTTTCCATGGGGCCTCCCCTCCTTGCACCACGTTCATGTATGTTACTTCCGTTTTTTTTTCTAGTTTCATTCCATTTAACTTTGATTTGCTATAAACTTGTCATGGTATTACTTTCCAGGGACTGCATGCTCCGGTATATGGGGTAGCGCCACTCTGGCTGAGTCCGCGGTTGCTACAGAGGACATTGAGATGGAGGAGGTCGAGGTGGAGACCGTTGCCGTGCCGTTTGAGGAGATTCTGCGTCCCAGGCTGATCTCTCCGGCTCCATTTATCCAGGCGAGTGACTTCCCCGCTCCGGATGATTCTAGGGCGATTGTTGCTGTTACCGTCTTTTCCTGTGAGACTGCTCCGACACCGGCCATCTTTCCAGCGCTTCGAGGTCTAGGTATGCCTTATTTCACTGAGCTTTTTACCTTAATTTTCCTTCTGTTTTATTTTATATTTTCCTTATCATGTTTCATTTAGGTCGATTTTCGTATACCCTGATGGCCTTTAGCATTGAGTTCTGGGCTTTGGGGTTATGGGACTTGTGCCACTCATACCAGTTATCCCTTCAGAGTTTTATGAGTGTTGGTGAGCTGACGAGCCATGTCATGGGTATGGAGCTGGATGTTCTGGATCACGCTTCCATCTTATGTTCAGGTATTCATCCATATTTTTCCTCGTCATTGTGATGTACGTTTCATTTTCATCATAACCTTTTCCTTTTTCATTCAGGAGAGAGCCCCTCAGACAGTCCTGCCCTTCAGATTCTCCATGATTTTTCTTTTCCCTGAGTCGGACATGATTCCAGAGTTTTCTGATGAGGCATCATTGGATTACTCCGAGTGGGAGGCTCTTCTCATTGACTCCACTCCCTTAGCCGTGCTATCGCCTTCTGGTGGGGCGGGTCTGCCATTGTCGCCATATACTGTGTTGGTTGAGCCGACAGTTGGGGTGTCAGCTCACCAGAGGGATGTTGATTCTGATGATGATTCTGAGAGAGCTCTTGCAGGTGTAGTGTTAGCCCTTCCTTGCTTTGCTTCCCTTGTGGACGCTTCTCAGGAGGTTGAGTTGATGATAGGTTTTCTTTGAGTAGGAGTTACGTAGCGCGTCGGCGCTTTGTATCTTTTCTTTTGTTATGGTTTTGGTTTTAGGCTTGATTTTAGTCGGTCACTTCTGACCTGTAGCGGCTGGGCTTTCTGGTTTTGCGATGTTTTGGGCCTTTCTTGGGCTCTTGATTATGGTTGATTTATGGGTATGGGTATGGATATTATATTTCTTGGTGTCATTTTTGTTCATTAAAATCCTTGGATCGCGAAGCGATTATGTTCCTTTATTGTGAAACGCCGCGCCTTTTGATTTCTCACCTTTACTAGCAAGTTTGAGGAGACATACGCCCTCTGGCGCCCTAATTCATTTGTATATAAGGCATCTCGCGTACGCAACCCGTATCATTTTCTCCTTCCAAATTATCTTCCTCTAACTTCGTTTTTCATGACCGGCGTCATAGATCCAAGGAATCCCAAGCGCCCCATAGATGAAGGTAGCTCCTCTGTCCATAGCGCACCTCCTACCAAGCCTAACTGGTCGTATGGCCCAGGCAACCGCTATCTGTTTCGAGACGACGAGGCTTTTGAATGTTATCAAAGTAACATTGGTGAAGGGGGGCGTGAAGTTTCCACTTGTTTTTTCTTCCATCCTCAGGGGCGTTTCACCACCCCTTATATGAGTTTGATAACAGGGTGGCTTAATGCCTGGAGCCTCCACGGCTTGTCAAGACTTGACACTCCTTACCATCCAGATATCACCAAGTTATTTTATGCCAATCTCCGCGTTACCTTTGACCATCATGGCATTCCTTCTGCCTCTTCCTATCTTTTCGGCAGGCTCTTTCACATAGGGGTTGAGGATTTGGCTGACTTGATTGGTGCCACAGATACTTTAAATGGCTTGTCAGTTTATGCCTTCGGGAGTTGGCCTCGCGAGCAAGGGACATACCGGGGTCATCGCGAGTGGTTCAAGATACCCAGGTCCGAGGCAGGTTCTGAACTGGTCTCTACTACGCATTTGCCCGCGCTTCACCGGTAATTTTGCTGTTTGTGTGCTTTTTTGCTTTGTTTGTTTCTTTTGTTTGTCTCTGAAGGATAGGTTCATGACCATGAAGTTTATATGTTCTTTTCAGGTTATTTTTCTTGATTATCAACTACATCCTCTTTCCTCAGGGTGAGTTATCAGATTTGACTCGCCCAGGGACTTTGTTCTACCTTCGCTTATTGCTCCTCAAACACGGGAAAGCTAATCTTCCCAGTCTCATCGTCCAAAACATGCATCATGTCACGAGGTTTCCCAAGGGCCATTTGCCTTATGGGAATTTAATCGAGGCCTTGATGGAGCGGGCTCAGATTCCATTGCCTGAGATGTTGTGGGGGAATCCGATCACTAAGCGGCTTATTCTGTATCCGCGCAACCTGCTCTTGGATTTGACTTTCTTTGGGTGGGTGGAGATGGTCCATGGTACTCTGGTTCCTGACCCCAACTACCCGGTGAACAGTCATATCCTTCATAGGTTTGCTGCTGTGAATCAGTATAGTCCGGTAAGAGAGGCTTCTCCCCCTTCTCCAGACGGCTCAGCCATTGTAGAATCTTTTTCACTCCAGGAACACATAGACCAGCGCTTTAAGGAGCTGGATCAGCTACTGGAGAATGTCGAGACGGTGCTTCAGTCGATTCATAACACCTTAGAGACCTTTGCAGGGGCGATGGCCGCAGCTCAGGCGCCTCCGATGCCTCCGATATGAAGAAGTCTCGGGTGTTTGATCATTTGGTTTTGTTGTTTCGTTGCTTCGTTTCATATTTTTTTGTTGTTGTTCAAACTGTGCTAATTTTGGATGGTTTATGTTTGGTATTTTGATTTTATGATTTGATTAGGGCAATTTGGAGGCCTAATGACTCTTGGTATGTTGATCTTGGTTTCGTTGCTTTGTTGCTTTGTTTTGTATGTTTTTTTTTTGTTGTTGTTCAAACCGTGGTAATTTTGGATGGTTTATGTTTGGTATTTTGATTTTTTTATGACTTGATTAGGGCGATTTGGAACCCCAATAGCTTTTGGTCTGTTGATCTTGATTTATGGACATCTGTTGAGGTTTACTAGTGATTTGGTTTAGATTGTCATAGGTAGCGACATCAGATATCGCTAGCGGGACAGATATTTTTTGTTATTCTCCCTGCTCTTTGGTTACGGCAGCAAGGAACATACCGGTGGGATTTGTCCATTCTACATTATTGCATCGGTAGCTAGGACCATTCCGGTGGGACTTGTTTGCTCCATATTGCTGCTCCGACATGTAGAATAGACATTCTGGGTGTGGCACGCAGTGGGTACGGCGTGCAATGGGCGCGGCACGCGGTGGGACTTTGTGCATCATTTTTTGTTGGTTGTTCTTGGCATGGTGATAAGAGACGTACCGTCGGGACTTGTCTGTTCCATATCACTCTTTTGATGTGGTGAGATGGGGTTTTCTCCTGGCTCTTTGGGTACGGCAGCTAGGAACATACCGTAGTCGGTGGTTTAAGGCCCAACACGACCATGGGCCCCTCTGGGTATTAGGATTTATGAGGCCTATTCCTTGACATGATTGGTGGACATCAGCCGTGGTATTTTCCATTTTCAGAGGGGCTTTTAGGTTCGGTTTGGTCTTAATTTTTTTGAGGTAGGTTTCGGCGAGAATTACATCTTGAGTAGACATGTTGTCTTTTTCAATCTGTAACTATTGAGGACGTGGTTTTGACTAATCCCTTGGTAAGTTTCACCGTTTGTGTCTTAATTTAGAGTTCAAGACACGGAACTTTTGTTCATCCTTTAGTTCGGTGAGATGAACAGGCACCTAGTACTTTGTTTTAAGGACAAAGCACAAGACTTTTTAGGGTCGTATTTTGGGGTGTAGGCCATTTGTAAAGGAAATGTTCTATGGATGTCCCTAAGGACAGAACACTCCTTTTATCTTGGCCCGGTGGGACAGAATGCTTCGTGTATATTTTAGAAGCTTTAGATTTTGGACTTTGAAATTCGCCTTTTTACTTAGGGATTTGAGAATATTTGGGGAGATTTGGTTTTCATCTTTTATTTGAGCTATATTTTTAGCTTGGTCTAATTTCTTTTGGTCATAAGCTTTTATGCTTTGGAATAAGATGTATTTTTTGTTGGATTTGGATTTTATTTAGGATTTCGACTTAGGGTCATTTTAGGGAATTTTGAAGGGTTTGTTTTAGTTAAGGTTAATTTATTACTTTAGGGTTTTGGCTCAGGGATGCTCCATAGCGTTCAAAAGAACGGAGCACCCTGTCGAGCCTTGACCCGGTGGGACGTAAGAGATTTTTTTACCTAAGTGAAGAGGTGGTTGACCGCCTCGCAATTGTCTGCCCAGTCGGTTTGTTGGCTGCTCTTCCTTTGGCTTTGGTGGGTTGTGGGAACGTCGGGGTAGTTTTGTCCATAATATTTCTTCAGGTATCTCCCATTTATGGAGGAGACAGGGTGTTTTCCATTTGAATCTGCGAGTAGGTAGGCTCCGCCTTCATATGCTTGTTCTATGACATAGGGGCCTTCCCAATTTGGTGCAAATTTGGGACCATGGTGTCGGCCAAGGATAGGTCGCCTTAAAACCAACACTAGTTCTCCTTTCTTAAATGTTCTGGGTCTTGATAATTTTTCATAAGCTCGCGTCATTCTGGCTTGATATAACTCCAAGTTTTGTTGGGCTGCCAGTCTCTTTTCATCCATTCCGTCCAACTCTTGCAACCTCAGTTGCGTTTGTTTAGTCAGAGGGATTTGTGCCGCCATAGCTATTCTCAGTGACGGGAGTTCCACCTCGATTGGTAGGACTGCTTCTGCCCCATACACTAAAGAATAGGGTGTGGCTTGGGTTGCTATTTTATGGGTGATGCGGTATGCCCACAATGCTTCATGCAGTTTCTCATGCCAATTTCTTTGATTATCTCCAATGGTTTTGCGAAGGATCTTGATCAGTGTTTTGTTGAAGGCCTCCGCTAGTTCATTGGCTCTTGGGTTATAGACAGAAGATTATCTCCATTCGATTTTGTGTTTGTCGGCGAATGCATCAATTTTGGCATTCTTAAAGGCCGTCCCATTGTCAGAGATAATTTTCCTTGGATTTCCATATCTATAAAGCACCTGAGTGGTGAAGAACCTGACCACATCAGGGGCCTTAATTTCACGGTATGACCTGGCTTCGGCCCATTTGGAAAAGTAATCCGTAGCGGCCAATACGAAGCGGTGCCCGTTTGAGGCTGGTGGGTCAATGGGGCCTATGATATCTGTTCCCCAGATCTCGAAAGGCCATGATACCACTGTTGGATGTAGCACATTTGGGTGTTGGTGTATGAAATCTCCGTGAATTTGGCACATGTGGCATTGTCTGGAGAAGTTTTCACAGTCATTGATCATGGTGGGCCAATAATAACCCATCAGTTTGATTTGCACTCGCATCCGAGAGCCCGATTGGTGGGCTCCGCATATTCCCGAGTGAATTTCTTGCATAACTTGGCGGGCCTCGACTTTTGATATACATCTCAGCCATGATCCTTCATAAGATCTCCAATAAAGTGTGTTGTTCACATACACAAACCTTAAGGCCCTTTTTCTTATTTGCTCCCTAATGGCCTTGTTCACAGGTAATTTTCCTTGTTGGAAGTAATCGAGAAAGGGTTGTCTCCAGTCCTCTTGGTTCGAACCCTCGGTTGTCATGACTTGTGCGATTTCCTTCCATTCTTTTTCATGTTCTCTTTCGAGGGTTTGGATGTCAGTAAACAGAGTTTCTTCCTCCTCGTTTCTTTCCTGCGGGAGACAAGGGAACAAAGATCTCCTGCGGTGGACGAGAACTTGGATTTCTTCCTGACTCGGGTCACTGAGTTCATTAGCCAATCTGGCCAACGCATCTGCTTTGCCATTTAGAGACCTTGGAACTTTCTGGAAGGTAATATATGTAAATTTGGCCATCAACTCAAGGGCTTTTTCGTGGTATTTGACCAATTCTGGTTTTCTTATTTTGAAGAGGCTTTCGATCTGACTCAGGATGAGCTGAGAATCTCCATAGACTTCTAACTGCTCAATACCCATTTGAAGGGCAATTTCAAGTCCAGCTATCAGGGCCTCATATTCAGCTTCATTGTTTGTGCATGGTTCGGTTAGGCTCAGGGCGTGCCGGAGAATGCCTCTCTCTGGGGTGACAAACACCAATCCCACACCTGCTTGTCGTTTTGGTAAATTTGGTTTGACTGCTGGCTGAATGGAGGATGATCCATCGAAGTATAGCTTCCAACAAGTTTTATTCTCCTCTACCTGCATAGCCTCCTCATCAGGGAAGTCGCATGCTAGCGGGGAGTCATCAGGTATGGGATGGGCGGCTAACAAATCAGCTAGCGCTTGCCCTTTGATAGCCTTTTGGGGCGCATATGTTATATCGAATTCCATTAGAGCCACCGCCCACCTCGCCAGCCTTCCGGTAAGCATAGGTCGGGTCATGAGGTACTTCAATGGGTCGATTTTAAAGATTAATGTGACTTTATGGGCTAACATGTAATGCCTAAGCTTCTTTACTGCGAAGATCAAGGCTAGGCAATGCTTTTCGATTGGCGTGTATGCATGTTCTGCCCCCACGAGCATTCTGCTGCGGTAATACAGGGCGTTTTCTTTTCCTTCTTCATTTTCCTGGGCAAGTAATGCCCCCAGAGATCCGTCCAAGGCGGTGGTATAGAGAATGAGAGGTTTCCCCTGAATGGGTGCCGCCAACACAGGAGGTTTTTGCAGATATTGTTTAATGTCATCGAAAGATTTCTGGCATTCTTCGTCCCATTTAAAGGGGACATCCTTTTTGGTGAGCCTGGTAAAAGGCTTGATTTTGCCTGACAGGTTGGCTATGAATCTCCTAATATACGCCAAGCGCCCTTGGAGAGACCGGAGTTGTTTGAGTGTCCGTGGAGGGGACAGTTCTTGGATGGCTTTGATTTTATCAGGATCAATTTCAATGCCTCGGTGCCGCACCACGAAGCCTAGGAATTTTCCTGATGACACCATGAAGGCGCATTTTAGAGGGTTAAGTTTCAGAGTGTGTTGTCTTAGCCACTCAAACATCAGCCTCAGGTTCTCTAAATGTTGTTCATGGGTATGGGACTTTACAACAAGGTCATCTACATAGCATTCTACCACCTTGTGTATGAGGTCGTCAAATATTTTGGTCATGGCCCTTTGGTATGTGGCTCCTGCATTTTTGAGGCCGAAAGGCATAACTTTATAGCAGTAAATACCAATTGGGGTACGGAAGGCAGTGTGCTTTTGGTCACTCTCATCCATTTTGATTTGGTTGTATCCTGAATACCCGTCCACAAAGGAATATACCCCGTGGGACGAGGTGTGGTCTATTATGATTTCTGTCACTGGTAGAGGGAAATCGTCCTTGGGGCAAGCCTTGTTTAAATCCCTGAAATCAACACAGACTCTGATTTGTCCGTTCTTTTTCTTAACCGGGACAATGTTAGCCACCCAGTCGGGCGTTTCTTCTTCCCTTATGAATCCGGCACTGATGAGCTTTTTGACTTCGGCTGTCACCTTTTCTTCCAACTCAACCCTCATCCTTCGGGGTCCTTGTTTGACTGGCTTGAGTTCTCTGTCAATTTTGAGTTTGTGGACTGCTATTGCTGGATCTAGCCCGGGCATTTCACTGTAGCTCCATGCGAAGCAATCTTGGTATTCCCTTAGCAGCTTGGTCAGTTCATCTTGCATCTCCTGAGGAAGGGAGGTGCTAATGAATGTAGGCTTTGGGTTTTCTTTTGTTCCTAGGTTGATTTCTTTCAATTTATCGATGGTGTTTTGACCACCTTCTTCTAACTCTTTTGGTGCATTTTTGACTGCTAAGATGAATTGTTCCGTTTCTGGAGGTTCCCCTTTGTCTGCAGTTGTTTCGCCCTCCTTGATTTCGGTGATTGTTATGCGGTGGCAAGAGTGCTGTCGTGGTCTTTGAGGAGTATTTGACCCTGAGCCCTTGGTTTGAGTTTTGAATCCTAGGCCCCTTGTGTTAGCAATCTTCCCATTAAGTTTTGTGACTTCATTATAGTAGCCATTCCACATGTCTCGGAACATTCTTGCTCGCTTTTCGGGCATGGGCTCTAGGCATTGTGCTTTACGGAACAGTTCAACCAACCTTGTGCTGGTGGTGTCTTGAAGCTGAGGAGGAATCCCTGTTTTCCTGGTTTCCTCTACAAGCCATTGTTCCCAGTTTTCGGAGTTTGACTCTTCATTTTGATGTTCGATTTCTCCCACTTTGACAAATTGTATACTGGGATGAACAACATGCCCTGTTTCGAGCTCTTCTATTTTGGGTGGGACAGTGAAGGTTTTGAACGGGATGACTTCTTCACTTTTCTGAGGTGTTAGGTCTTTACAGTGTTCTAGGGGTAGGATTTCTATGGACAGAGTATTTTGCTCCTCGCCCTCACTGGAATAATTTGGCTGCATTCGAGTGGGTAAGTTAATGTCCTCGGCCGTGCCTTCCGACGATCCCGTCTCGCTATCACTTCCCAAGAGCATTTGTGACTTTATGGCCGCTTTGAGCACAGCCTTTTTGACTGCTTCCTTCATGGTTTCGGGAGAGGGCTTTCCTTGCTTGGTGGCTGCCCCCTTTCCAGACTTGGGTCTGTAGTATTTAGCATCATCCAATTCGACTTCATGTGCCTCAAATGGCTGATCATCTCCTTTAATCACATATTGTTTTCCGTCTTTGACATATTTAATGCACTGGTGCAGGGTGGAAGGAACCAGTCCGTTGGCGTGGAGCCATGGTCTCCCCAACAGTGCCTTGTATGTGGTATCAGCTTCGATGACGAAGAATTTGACTGGAGTGACCAGGTTCCCAAAGGTAATGTCGATCACTGTGGAGCCCAAAGCCTTTTGGTATTGGTGGTTAAACCCGTGGATCCGGATTTTATCTTTCTTTGTCCCTTTAATGCTGAGTGACAGCTGTACCAGCGTTTTTAATGGCATGATGCTGATTGAAGATCCAGGATCAATGAGGACTTTGTTGATTTTCCTGCCATAGATGGTGCCTGTGGTATACAGGGGTCGATTGTGATCGGCTGTGCCCGCCATCAGGTCCTCATCTGTGAAGGTAATGTATGGTTCCTGGTCGATCTGTGCCACCTCTTCACGGGTTTCTTGGGCAAAATAGGCCTGGAAGCTGGCAGGGTTCTGCAGCGCATAGGTCAAGGCATCACGCAGCTCCTGAGATACCATCAAGGCGTCAAAGACACTGAGCAGTGAGGGGATTTTCCGCAAATGAGCAACCACATTGTAGTCTCCTACAGACATTTTGGGCCTGCCATCGGACCTTGTTTCACCTTCTGCTGTGGTATTATTTCTGCTCCTTGCTTCGTTATTGGTTGTTTCTCTAGGGGGTTGCCTTTCAGGTATTCTAGTGCCCGATCTCAGACTGACATTGTAGTGGTCTCTTATGTTTGGCCGGATTCTAGTGGAGACCTGCCGGACTAGGTTGGACACCTTGTTTGGTTTTGGTGGTGGTTTGATTTCTCGTTCCTCCCTCTCGCTTTGGTCAGTATCACTCCCCAGTGGTCTGACTGCAGCGGAGTTGATTGCCAGCACAACAGGCTCCTCTTCTGAGCTACCGTACTGTAGTTCCCCCTCAGTATCATGTTCATATTCAGAGGCAGTTTCCTCGTCAGAGGTTTGAGAGTTTGTACCCCGGGTTATGGCACGGCATACTTCGTCTTCTGTTTCTTCATCTGACGGGTCATCGTCATTCCAAGACCATGTCAGGCATTCCTCCCTGGAGTGCCCCCAGACTTGGTGGTGTCGGCAGTACGCCTTTCTTTTGGCATCATTTTCCTTCTTTGCTTTATATGGTTTTGGCTGCCTATTTATGGTTTGTGCCCGAAGTGCCCCATTTTCAGCTTCCGGCATCTCCCAAGGGCTTACACGGTTCCTGTGTCTGGAGTGCCCATCGAAACCTCCATGTTTTGGTTTCAGTTTCCCTGTTATCTTGATTTTATGTGGTAATTTGTTGTAAGGGGAAGCGTTGTCGAGCTTAACCAATTTCATTTTCATATGGTATTGCCCTGTGGGGTTTTGTCTATTTTTTATTTGTTGGGTTGAATTGGTTTTGGCATTTCTGTGTCTCAATTGGCCAGACTCATACCTTATGGGAGGGCACACCCGCGTGCGCGAGCTCTCACCTCTTTCTCGCCAGCCTGTTTCAGGATACTCAAACGAGTTGTCTTGGAACCGGAGGTGTTTTGGTTTATGGTAATGATTTTCTGCACTGGCTTTCCCTTTTCCTTTTCCTGGAGGATGATTAGTTTTGGGTTTTGGTCTTTGTCCTTCTTGGATGACAATGCCGGCCTCTCTCCTTCTTTGTGGGAGGTTCCCTGAGGTAGCATGGCCAGACTTCATGGCCTTTTTCTGCCCTGCCCCCTGTTTCTGGGTGCGGTCCTTCAATGCTTTGAGTTCCGCCTCTATCGAGATCCTTTCCTTTCGCTCAGTCTTTAGCCTAGCTATCAGGGTTTCGACTAAGGTTTGTATCTCAATGTTTTGTCTAGTCATTCTTCTCAGAGCATTTGTGCAGAAATCCAGATCTATCAGAAGTTGACGCTTTTCCCTTGAGGTGAAGGTGGCGCCATTTTCTCCAGATGGTTGTTGAGCTTGCCCCCTGTCTAAAGCGGTGCTTGGTTGTGCTTGCTTTGACCTTGTGCGGTGAGCGGGGCCATCTGTTGTGACTCCTTGGGTTAGACCTCGGCCTACATGGGTTGCTTCCCTTGAGCTGTCCACCGCGTGTGATTTAAGCGGGCTTTTTTTTTGGCTTGGCTGTTTTCTTTTGAGTGAGTTTTGGTTCACTTTGTGAGCTGTCACCTTGGGTTGTTGGAGATTCCTCCTCTTCATCATCTGTGTCAGACTCGCTCACAGTGATTGCCCGACAGTTTTCAGAAATACTGGGTTCCTCAACTCGGTTGACCAAGTGGTTCATCCATCCAACGGGGTCAGCGAGGGACTGCTACTCTTCTTCAAGAAATTCTTCTTGTTCAGGTTCTTCCGAGCCCGAGTCATCATCAATGGTTATCATTTGGCATGATTCAGAATTTTGGTTTTGGTTTTCTCCTTGGCTTTGGTTTGAAGAGGCGGTGTTTTCAGCTTGGTCCTTAGTAGAGGTCGCGGCTGCCCCTTGTTCGGTTCTGGCGTTTTCCTCCATCTTTGGTTCAGCGGATTCATTTTCTTCACATCCCTCCTCAGTGGACGTGGCTTCCCAGATCTGGTTGACCATTTGCCGTACTATTTCTCCCAACTCCTCGAGAGTAAGGTCAGGTTGGCCCGGAATGTTAGGGATATGGATATCCAAATTTACCATTCTCGGCTGCCGTCCTTGTAGGTCGGCAGGATCCATTTGTTCAGCAGGATCTAGCACGATCTCATAGTTATATGCCATCTCCTCTGGGTTAGTTTGATCTTCTTCTGTGGTTTCGACCTGTGGCTGTGGCACCTCAGAGGACTCGCCTTTGTCAGAGTCGTGATGGCCAATTCGGTGACAGGTGGCGTCATCATGAGAGGATTCGCCTTTGAGCAACCTTTTCTTTCCTTTATTGGTCCATTTGTTTCTCCTTTGATATGTTATTATTTCCTTCTCGTTTGCTGGCTTCTTTCTTCTTTGGTATACTCTAAGGGCTTTGGGACTCTTGACCTCTTCTTCATCGTCCTCGGTGGGACAATAAGTATCATCATCACTATTTACCCTTAGGTTTCTCATAAATTCACTGGTTGTCATAGCCTCGGCTTCCGCGATGGCTTGCTCCAGCTCACGCCGCGCATTTTCATCCCATTCGGGTTGAGGCCGGACAGTCATGCGAGGGTTCCTCTTTTGTTGTCTTCCTTTGTCACATGGTTTCAAGGAAGGTTCATCATCATCCGTCCAAGCTGCAATTCGGGCGGAACGGTGATCGTAATTTTCAGACTCAGAATCATCAGACCCTGACCCGCTGATGTAACGACAGTTTCCAGCTTCGGAACCGTCATCATCGCCGCTATCGTTGTCAATGTCATTTGAGATCTTATACAACCTTTCTATTTGTGCCCGAAAACGGGCGGTTTCCCGTGGATGAGTTCTCCTGAGCCTTTCATAACTCGCCCCTGGTTGCTGTAATATTTCGGCGTGCTGAGCTATGAAGTTTAGGAACGCAGGGTCTTCCCGTCTCAGATGTTCCATGTATGAGAGGATCCTGGTTGCTTGTGAGATATTCAACCCTACAAATGCTGAGGTTATATCGGCTGGCGGACCAGTCCCAGATGCCATCAGGATTGAACTTCCTTGGAGGGTGCTTGGTTGAGGTTCTTCATGGTCAGATTCCACCTCAGGCTCCCTTTCTGTCTCTTCTTCATCGCTATCGGATTTGCTATTTTGGGCGTGTCTATCAGATGTTTTTCCACAGAAGAAGAATCGCGGAGAACCTCCGCTATCCTCAGAGTCAGAGTACTGGGGAATTTTGCCTTTGTTAACCTCTTTTAGGACGGTTGCTATGGCTTCTCTTTCAAACTCCTCCGTGAAGTCTGGATCCTTAGGGTGGGTAGCTCGGAGAAGGCCCTTGGGTCTGTGATCCTCAATTCCCTGAGTTCGGACACGTACCATTCTACCAGGCTGTCATGTTCATTGTATTCTTCTTCCTCGGGGGCTTGCTAGGATGACCCACCCTGAGCAGTATCGACTTGGTTGGAAGTCTCAATTGCTTGGGCGGGGAATGTCACCTCGGCCCTGGGACCTGATGTATGCCTGGAGCGCCGAATCCTCCTGGATCTACGGCGTCGAGTGGTTCTTGGTGGGGTTGCTTCTAGACTTATTTCTCCTTCCTCGCGCCCCGTCTCATCAGCTACTTCTCTTACGGTCCTGGTTATGGCTTGCCTTTCATATCCATGGTATTGTTGAGGGTTTTCAGGGTCCAGCACACCATGATAGCCAACTGGGTCTGAGACTCTCAGGTTCCTCAAGTATTGGGAGAATTCATCAACATGGCCCTCCTCAGCCAGGAAAGTTTGGTTGTTTTGGTTGAAGCGGGCTTGGTTACCCATGTTGTTTTCATATTTCGCGAGGTCGGTTTTAGTAACCTCGATATTCTCCCAGAGGTGTGAGTCCTCCGTGCTTTCCAAATGCGCACGCATGATTTCAAAATCTGTAGGGTGGTTTGGGTCTGGGTCTTTCTTGTCCCATCCATTTTGCACCACAATATCCACCGCGGCTTTCTTTATGGCCATATTTTCAATTTGTTGCTCATAGGTATCCGAGTCTGACATGTTTTCTATCTCCTCATCAACCCTTAACTCCTGCTGGAATAAGTCAGGCTCTTGAACTTTCAGTTGCATCAAGAAGTCCACATACTCCGCCACGGCATTGAAAGAGATATGCGGTAGTGAATTATCGCCTTCTTCCTCGGCTTCTTCTTCTGATCTCCCAGCATCACTCAGGTATCTGCAGTGTTCTGCGGGTTCATGGGTTTCTTGTTTAGGGATGTTAGGGGGTATTTCCTTGGTCCAGAACCTATTTGCCAGCCATGATGCTAGCAATTGGTCCACATCATCGCCATGTATAAGCTCTTGGATCCACCAGGATGGGTTTAAGGCGATTTCTGCCTCCAGGATGGGATGAAGGTTGGTTTGACCGCACCAGTAGGAGAGGTCTCTCCATTGCTCTCTTGCTTTCATATATATTTTTATCCTCCTGTAACTGGCCGGTTGGCATCCCTCCAGCGCCTTATAGAAGGCATCATTATCTTCTTGTGGGTTTTGGTTTGTGACTGTGGAAGAGAGAATAGCCAGTGTAGCCTCCTCTATTTGCGCCATCATTTCTGTTTCCTCTTCTTTAGTGGGTTTTTCCTCTTTTTCTCCCAAGTTATCCTCCGGGTCTGCATTTGTTGCCGATGTTGAGATGGCGTTGCAGGAGATTCCACCAGAGTCACCACCTCCTCTTTCCTCATCACTGTCAAAGTTGCTACCAAAATCGTAGCTTTCATCTTGGCTGGGAGGGTCCGGATCAGACCATTCATATTCCTCATCAGTGAAACCGGGAACATCTTGGGCATTTTTGGTATTGGTGGAGGTGGAAGCCTCTTTGTTTACTTGGTTTCTTACAAAACTAGTCACGGCAATGGCTTGTTTCATCAATTCAGACACATGCTCTTCTAGTATTGCAATGGTTTCTGGTGGAATCCCGGATTCTCCCTTTTTCTTTGGTATGTCAAGGTTGAACCCCAGATTCTTTAGGCTTGGGATACCTTCTGAATCTAGACACTCATCATGAATGTCTACAAACACTTTACGATCTTGGCCATTGATCTTGAAAGGTAAAGTCATTCGGTCCGGCTTCTTTCCTTTCCGGATAAGGGCCTTATCCAATTTCTTTATTTCAAGGATCACTTTCTTTTTCTTTCCTGATTGGGTCATAGGTTGAACAGTGACCGTCGACCAGGTACGTCGGGTTGGGACTGAGCTGGATAACGACTCAGTGGGGTTTTGTTCATTTGTTGTTGAGGTTTCGGGAGGTCTGGCGTCTGCCTATGCCGGCTCCTGCTGGTCAGAGGGTTCTTCATGTTCTTCCTCATTACTTGAGACATGGTGGCACGCAGCCGTCCAGAACTCCTCTTCTTTTTTCTTTTTTCCTTCACCCTTCAACTCCTGCCACACTTGTCCGCTAATTTGAGCTGCGACTTTGGGGGAGATGAAATCAGCGAGGGTTGCTTGTGTTGGTTTTTCTTGGACATAGGGATCTTTGACGGTTTCAAGAGTGGTTTTTCTCCAGAATACTTGTCTAGATCTCACGTTACCCGTTGTTGTGTTACGGGTCATCGGTTTCGGTTGTGTTTTCCTTGATGTGAGTCTCTTTGGGACCACTGGTATGATAGGGCTTTTCCATTTGAGTTGAGGTTCGGCCTGTAAGACCCTCAGCTTCTTTCTGGTGTTCTTGTTCAAATATAAGCTCCATGTCGTGGGTGGTTTTCCGTCAGTAGTGACCGAGACACGACGAGAGCTGGCACTTGGGGCTCCGTTTGTGATAGCATGGGGAGCTGGCTCCTGTCTGGCATCGTCATGAAGAGAGATTGCTCCTTCTTGGATTTTCTGTTCAAGCCAATCCTTAAAGACATAGCAATCCTCTATGTTATGACCCAAAACTCTGTGATACACACAGTAGTTAGGGTGGTTCACCTTGTCTTCTTCCTCGGGCCTTTTGCATTGGGGCAATCGAACCTCGAGAACTTCCATAGCTTGCCTAAACAGCTTCAGGGTTTTCTCCTTTTTAAATGAGTAGGGTTTGCTTTTCAATTCCTTGAGTGTTGGCCTTTGGGCCCTGGACTGTGGATTTCCGTCCTTCGTCTCGCTATTCTTTCCCCATTGGGCACTACCAGTGCCTTCAGCCTGGTTAGTGACGGCTTTTACTGTCTTTGTTGTTTTGATTTCCAGCTTCTTTCCTTTTTCTTTGTCCTTTTCCTTAGCGGAATGGTACAGCTGGTTCATTTCAGGTTCCACTTCCTCATATCGGGCAACCATGGCTACCAAATGTTCAAAGGTAGTAACATTATGGCCCACCATCCATACTTTCATTGGTGCATGGATGCTGTTCAAGAGCATACGCACCGCCTCAGATTCGCTTATGTTGGACTGACATCCTGTGTACATGGTTTCCCACCTTGACACATAATCGGAGACAGACTCGCCTTGCTTTTGTCTGGCGTTGACTAGATTGGTAACGGAGACCCGATGCGGGGTCGTCCTGAACCTTGCGCAAAAGGCATTCGCCATTTCTTTCCAACTTTTGATGTTGTCTGCCTCGAGAGAGGCATACCAGTCGAATGCTACTCCAGACAGACTTTGTGAAAATTGCCTTAGTAACCATTCCTCCCTTCGGGCAGTGTTTCCGCAGGAGGTTATGAAGTGTGAGAGATGTTGACTTGGGGTGATTTTGTTTCCAACCCCATCAAACACCTTGAATTTTGGTACTACATGTCCCTTCGGGTAATCCAACTGGTCAAACCTTGCGGGGTAAGGTCGGCCTGTGAAATTGATGGGCTGCTGGGTGCCCCCAATCCCTAGAGATTGCAGTTTCTGATCCATGGCCCTTTGCATCCTTTCCATCATGGCCTCAGGGTCAATGACATTGGTTTCCTTTCTTTCAAGCAATTCTTCTTTAGAGGTTTCATTGGAGCTGCTATCTTTTTCCCGTAATATTTTGGAACGGGATTTCTTGGTTTTTTTTTTTGTTTTTGGATTTTGGCTTAGAAGCCATTCCTTGGGTATCGGTTGATCTTGGTGCATCATTGTTTGAAACAACACAGCTTGGGTGTGCCCCCTTTTTGGCTATGTGTTTCTGGACTTCCGCGCATGCCGCGGTTACCCGAGCATTCTCCGCTTGGAGTTGCTCAAGTTGCTTTGTTTTCTCTTCCAGCTCTTTGCGAAGCTGGGCCATCTCATCAGATATTTCCTCGAGGATTTCAATCTCCTCATCAACATCCTCAGATGAACTTCCATGGTCCAGATTTGGATCCTCTTCATCACTTGCGATGTTATCAGTGGTCTGTTGGACAATTTCCTCCACTACCGGGCTGCGGTTCCTGGGCCGCCCTACCCGTTTGGGAGGTTTGAATGCTGAAGCTTTTCCTTTCTGCCCTCGTGTTTCCACGGGGACACTTTCAGAGTGAGGCGGTTCCTGGGTACCTGTTCCAACCATGCGAACTTCCGCCGTTTCCTCATCATCATCGTCATTACCATCAACTGACACATGATATGCTGAGACAGAATCAGCATTCTGCCTCTTCCCCCATCACATATTTCTTTTTGGTTTTGTTTTTCATCATCTGACTCGCCACCTGGCTAGCCAGAGAGGTATCTTTTTCTTTGGGCACCCATCGCTTGGTGCCCCCTGTATTTTGCTTGGGAGCGGGGATGGGTTCCGATTGTTTAGGCCTCCAAACCTGCTTCACCTTTCCTTTGGCCTTCATTGAGCGGGCGTTGGGTTGGAGTGATGGAAAGGTAAGTCGGTCAAAGACTGAGGGCGGGTGGGCCACAGTCCTTTTGTCGGACGCACTATAGTCCGCGTCTCCCTCTCGGTTGTCCTTGCGATAGGGAAAGCGGAGCCTTTGATGCGCCGGAAACCTGAGCCTGTCCTTGATGGACGGCTTGTTGGGGTTGGCAGGGATTGCAGTGACAATCCTGCGGGATTTGCGGGATCTTTTGACAATTCTGAAGGCCGCGTGAATGGCCTCCACTGCCTTGTGTTTTGGGTGGGTCACCTTCTCTGTCTCAGAGACTGAAGCATACATGGGGAGCTCCCAGTCCTCTCTGAGGCGCATCACTTCTCCCCCCTTTTTGAGCACATGCAGAGGGGCGAAGGTGTTGCTGAGGGACAGATCAGTGACGGTATCGGGTTGCTGGACCAGGTGGAGAGCTTGGGCCCTCGAGATCCTAGTCCTCTTTTGCTTTTTGAGTTTTGGGGCTGTTGCCCCCTTGACATGGGTGGTTGCTGCCTGACCCTTCTTGGTGCTAAGGGCGGGCTTTCCAGAGACTTTCACTGATGCTTCACCAGCAAGCATCACGGGAGAGATTTGTACGACAGCTTGGACGGGCACATGGAGGGTCCCGGTTACTGCTGCCTTCCTGTGGCGAAGACGCTCGCCCTTCACGATTTGACTCCAGGTAAACATGATTCCTGCAATGGAGAGAACTCAGAGTCAATCATTAGTATTTTTCTTTGAATATTATGGACTTAATTCCACCTATACATTTAAACTTTGACTATGCCCTGATGAGAGGAGAAAAATGTCCCACCGGGCGTGCCAGAATCCGTCTCGCATTTTTTCAGTCCAACCACGGAAGATCGGATAGTCCTCTATGGGGCGAAGAAAATGCGGATCAGATACCCCTCGAGCATCTTGAGACCCGTCGTTACTGCCCATTCCGAACGAACGAAGGGCACTAATGCGGTTCTAAGTACCTCGAGAGTTGATTGTTTGTCGTAGGTCCTTTTTTTCCAGCAGGCGCAAGCCCCTACTGTTAATTACCTCCGAACTCAGTTACGAACTGAGCCCAGAGCACCTCTAGATCGGGATAATCAAAGTTTAAATGTCGTAGGTGGATGAAGTCCATTTTAAATAAAAAAGGATTGTGTCTTGATAGGGAGTTTCAGGGTGAGAAGCAAAGCAGAAGGGCAGCTATTTTAGCAGAGCCATGCAAACATGAATGATGTGGTTTAATTCTTTAGTTTCGCATTTTAAGACATTTAGGTTGCTTTTACTTTGTTGTGCCAGGCTTAGTGCCGTTATAGAGATTTTTGAGTTCGATACTAGGAAATTTAGTATCCTAGATCAATCCTCGACCGTTTGGGGATTTAGAGATTTTGGGATTTCGTTCAAGTCTTGAGTACAAATGCGCTATGCCTTCTCTTGACATGAACTTAGATGATGACCACTGGTTGACTTTTCCTCTGGTCATCGGGGCATCAGATTTCAGTCTGCTTCTGGTCAAACATGCTGTGAACTTGTAGAAACAGGCTGTTAGATTTGAGTCCAACGCTAGAAAATAGGGTTTTCTAGGTCAGTTCTCAATCGTTTGGAGGAATTTAGGGATTTTTGGGATTTTCGTTCAAGTCGCGAGTACAGATGCGCTATGCCTTCTCTTGACAGGAACTTCAGTGATAATTCAGAGTTGACTTTTCCTTTTTTCTCAATCTGAACATCGGGAGGGTGTCTCCTTCAGGGCGAAACGCGATGCAGTCTTGAAGGGACGAACTTTTGACTTTTAAGACTTTATGTCACTTTAGACTTTGCGTCTTTTGGGTCACTTTTAGGCTTTTGTGACATTTTGACTTTGTGTCACTTTTAGATTTTGTGTCATTTAGACTTTGTGTCATTTTTAGACTTTGCGTCATTTTGAAGTTTTGACTTTTGATTTTGCATTTTTAGAAGTTTGGACTTTGAGTTTGACTTTTAAGTCTTGCATTTTAAGCTAGCACTTTTGGAGTTTGACTTTTGAGTTGGGCTTTTGAGTTTTGTTTTATTTTATTTTTTTTTGGACTTTGGTTTAAAGTTTGAGCTTGGTTTGAACTTTTGAATTCTGGCATTCTGGACTTTGGACTTTTTAGTTGTGACTTTTGAGTTTTAGATTTTCGGTGTTTGGTTGAGATTTTGAGTTTGGACTTTTAAATTTGTACTTTTAAATTCCCTTTTTTTTTGTGATATGTATACTTTATTTATTTCAATTTTGTTTGCGGGCTTTAGCGTTTGACTGTACTTATTGCTCAAAACGAGGAATCTCAAGTGTACCTGCTGTCCAGAACATAAACTATTCAGATGTACCTGCTGTCCAGAACATAAAATATTCAAAATCATTTTCTTTTGCCTTATTTCCTTTTCTTCTTCTTCTTTTTTTTTTATTTAACCATATGAATATAAATTTATTATTATCTATGGTCATCCCTTAAACTTATTAATTTCAAAATATTTTTACTTTGGTGTTTTAGCATAACATAGCACCTCAAAATATTCCTCATATTTTTCTTGGCGTTTTGATATTTTATGAGAATTTTTCTGATAATCTAGCTATTTTTAATGCATTTTTGAAGTTTTCTGCTTCGCAGAATTTTTTGATTGGATGTGGCTGTGCTGTTTGCTGTTTTCTTGTCAGGGGCCCGCTGCGTGCAAAGTGCCACAGAAGATCAAGAAGGGGCTAGATCGGGGGCTGGCCTAGTCGATTGGTTCATGCTCGAGATCGTACGCCCGGTTCATTTCGCTCCCTCTTCTAAACTCCTCTTTTCTCCCCCAGTTCTTTCCGATTTGTTGACCTCCGCAACGGTCATCGTTGACTCCGGCGCTTCGACCATCATTTCGACCAGAAACATGCTTCATGGGATCGTCTCTTTCTCCTCCCTGCAGTTCTACTGTCAATTTTATCATCATCCTCTTATTGAGAATGTATTCCCTCAGTTGCACTTATCACCTGTCGAGGAATCGGGGTGGCAATTCGGGACAATGGTGGGCAATTCTTTACTGGAGATTGCTTATCGAGCACCAGGGAGACTCCACACGGTTGTTAGTGACATCAATTTGAACATTAGTACTTCAATTTTAGTCATCATCTACTGTATAAGTCTAGTCATCACAGATTTACCATTACTTTTGATTTTGGAACTTTCATTGGGTATTGGACCTGACTTTTGGTGCATGTAAACAACCTTGTTATGGCATCAATTTATGACATCTGATGTAGGACACTTTATCTTAGTTATTCATTATGCTTACTCACACTCCTTAAACAGTGAAGTCTTAGGTCCAGATATTGAGTTTGGAATTTGCCCCTGATAACCATTGCCAAATTAATTAAGCTATGGGGCTTTGGTTGTCATACTGAGCTTTGATCATTTTATCATTCACTGGACTATTGCATAAGACAATATTCAATTGCTTTGGCCATCATACTTACCAGATTTTATGCACTCATGACAGAAGTATTAACATGTTTTCTTCTTTCTTAGGAGGCTATGTATTTTTGATATATTTCCTTTAATCAAAGAGATGTTGATATTTCATTGTGCATTTAATTTCTGAGGTATGTTCTTCACTTTTCTTTTGTATAGATATGTATTTTCTTTCTCTTTTGTTTTTCAGACAAAGCCCAGTGAAGTTTTTTATTAAAGCATATTGGGATTTTCTTTTTTTTTGAATAACTTACCATCCATGCTTAAACATACTTCTGCTGATATTGTGAGTATACCTTTTACTCAAATCAGATAGGATACTTTCAGAAGGATAATAACCAAAAAGTTTTAGAAGAGTGAAATCATTCTTTTATACATTTTTGTTTGTTGTGCCCTTTTGGTATTTTTAGTCTAACCTTCCCTTCTTTGATTATAGGCTTAACTCTATTTCATATTATCATTATTGCTACTGACTTAAAGTTTTTTTTTTTTGAAGAAAATGTATATTCCAATAAGACGGATTTGACAGCACATACTTTTGACAAAATAGTCCCCATTTACTACATGCTAGGAAAAGATTTTTTTTAATTTCTGTACTGGACATAGGTTTTCCTCATATACCCTCAACTTTTACTTTATTGCACTTTTGCCAATTTCAAATTCATTTGCTGTTTGTTTTTTTTTTTTGCATAACAATTAACACAATTATTACTGGTGTTGAAACATGGCCAGGTGCGTGAGTGTGCGCTCTCTGGCAATCACCCCTCACACACAGAACCATGCCCCTTCATCAGGCTTTGTTTCAGTATCCCTTTAAAATATTAGAATATGCTTTGGCACAGATTTAAACATGACTTTAAAGGTAACTTCTATCAGTGTTTGAAACACAGTTAAGTGCATGAGTGTACGCTCTCTGGCAAGTACCCCCCACACACAAAATCATGCTCCTCCACAGAATTTTTATTCTTTAAAACTTATGTATTTCTTTTTTTATTTTAAGAGGGCTCATTGACACAGGCAAGTGTGCGCTCTCAGGCAAGCACCCCTTGCCCATGTCTTTGAGCCCTGAAACAGCATTAGTAAGTGATTTACATGAGGACTCCTTTGTAATTAACACCCAGCTTCAATATCAACAAGTAAAACAAGAGAGAACACAAGAATAGAGAAAGAAATTCAGAGAGAAAGGGATTCTTTGAGAATGGATTTGTATTAAGCTTGATATAAACAACTCTCTACCTTTTTTCTGATAATTACCCCTCTTTCTTTGTTTACAGTAAGTATCAAAACTAGCAGAGTTTCTAGTTTATCGATTCTCTCCTCTTTTTTTTTTGGTGGTGATCATCTTCTTTTTATAGGGGAAGACCCCTAGGTTTTATGTTCATCTGCTTGACATATGGCATCTTTTCCTAGCTTGGATCTTTGATGGATGGACAGGATGTAGAGTAGAGCTGCCGCCTTACTTCTTCATTTCTTTCTCCAGTCTTGATTTCTACTGTCCAAGCATACTATCCAATATGCTCATGACATTTGGCACTTGTGCAATTGCAGTAGCTTGATTGCTTACACTTCTACTTTCTTATACATGCCATGGTGGATTACCATGACAAGTGGGTCCCATGCTTTTTGGTAAACACACTTGCTCCTAATGTGCTTGAGGGAGTGGTTAATCTTGGCGCCAAGTACCTTGCTGCATATGTGGCACATTTTCCTTTATCCATCAATTGATGAGAGGTTGTGATGGTTTCTGAATGCTAGGGTCTAGGGGAGTAGCTACTTTGCCTCTTTTGCTATTTTAGGGGTCTGGGTGCAAAATTACATTGCCCAGCGCCTTAATTGAGCCTGAGGCAGTGTACTTGCTTGGTAAATTTTTTGTTTTTACCATGATTTGAGCCATCAATACTGTGTATAGGCATGCATGGCCTAATTTGATTTGTTGCTTTTGCTGTTGGGTGTTTTGCAACCCAGTTGGCAATGGATTTGAAGGGCTTTAGCATTCTTAATTGAGCTAATTCTCCTATTTTTGAAGTCATTAAGTAGCCTCATGCCTTGTTTTATATTTGCCTAATCTCAGTTTGACCATAGTCAACTCCAGATTTACCAAGCATTTCACATGAGTTGCTTGGTTCTGTTGGTGCCTACTATGTAATTGGGTGTGTATTATGCATTTATGATCCCAATTTTGCTACCAATTATTGGTAATTTGGAATATGTGGCAGGGCTCAGAGGGGTATAATGGGAATTCTATGTTCACTCCCTATTGAACTATGCTCCATATTGCTTTGTCTCATGCCCCAATTGACAGATATGCCCATGATCACTTTGTGGTGTCATTTTCAAGCGCATTGTGCTGCTTTGATGCATCATGAGATGTTATGCATCTTTGGCTGCACCTGTGTTTGAGGCAGTGTTGCCAATACTTACATCCCTCCATTCATTTAGTCAGATGTGTAAAGGAATGGCCAGATGTGATCCATGCACATGATTCCTCATGCTTATACCTGTGCCTAACCACATGGCATTTCCATTACACAAAGTAATTGTCCATCATAGCCTTTCATTTCATCTCTTGCCCCCATCAGACGGCTCTCCTTGAATTAGAAGGTAACATCACCATTCTGTTATCTCTAGGGTCTCGGTACTAAGGGACCATACTAGGTTCTTCTTTTCAGGGTGTAGTCTGATGAAAGACAGTCATCGTCCCCTCCAGTCCTTCAATTCCTTTTGTCTTTTCCTTCCCATTTCACTGGAGACATCCAGTTAGAAGGCATCTCGACTGTGGTAGCATTAGAAGCCACATAAATCATCTGTGCATGCTCCCTGTTCAACACGAAACTCAATTATTGCCTCCCATAGTGCATTCAACCCTCTCTTCTCCATTTGTACAACGTCGCCATTCTTGCTCGAAGCTGAGATAGCTCATCCTTCCCTACAAGCTTCTTCGCTTAGAATTGCTTCATCAGGTATATTGCTAAACCCTTCGAGAAGATGTAGCGTGCTTCAATTGCACAATTACGTCACCCGTTGTACCCAATTTCTGACATTTCCCCTCTGACAGTCGGCCTCCTCATTCCCCAAATTAGGCCATTCCTTCTCCAATTCTCCGCAAATTTGGTGCCGTTGAGATCGTGGAAGCATCGCCTATCTATCGGTGAGGTTAGTTGGGGCTGAAGCGGCGTAGAACGGCGGCGAATCTCTTCTTTCCGCTGGTGTACGGCGCGGTGTCAGACGGTACTGTTTCATCCCTTCTTTTCTTTTTTTCTCTTTTCTTTTAAATTGTGGGACCCACTCTCTTTCGACCAATCAGAAAATCCCATTCAATTTTTTGAGTTCAGGCTTAGATCCGTCCGTTGATTTCGGATAGTATTGCTGGGGTTTATCGTGGCCGTTAGATCAACGTGATTTTCTTGTAACGGGGATCATCGAATTGGGCTTGAGCATAATTTAAGTGGGCCTCAATCCCAGCCCAAGGCAGGATTTATTATTAGCTTAAAAGCCCACCTGTATTTACCTCCATTTATTTTGTTTTAGTGTGGGTTTATCTCCATTGGTTTCAGAAAATGGAGCTGTCCATTTGAGCGAATTTTTAAGGGAAATTAGGCTGCCTTATTTTTAAAAAAATTGTTTGGTGCCCCTCTATTGGTCAATTTGACATGAAATTTTGCATGGCTCCTCACAAAAATATGAGGGATTTAGCTGCCACAAATTTTCTATTTTTTAGGACTCCGGTAATTAACTATAAGGATATCACAGGCGCATAATGGCATTCCTTATAATTAATTAATTTACTGTCCATTTTCAAGAATTTCTGTGTTTTCCTTTCATGCAGTATGACCAATTATCAGGGCCATTTTGTTGGGTCATTGGTTATGTGGATGGGATTTTGATTATATGGTTTTGGATTTTGGCGATAAAACAGGGAATTGTTCAGGGTTTTACGCAGCAGAATTTAGAGGCAAACATTATGATATAGGACAATTAGTTATTTTTCAAAAGAATTAAATATATTTACCATAACAATTAAGCATATTAACAAAGACAATTAAACATATCAATCAAACCTAGAAAGTGAATAAGCACTAGATGACAAGGATGGAGATCAGAGGTAGAAATAGAAACAATTAGTTTTTATTTTCTATATCAGTTAAGATATGTACGAGGATGCTTATTATCAAATTCTAAGACAATTAGTATTATTTTCTAAAACAGTTAGTATCATAATGTAGGACAATTATTATTACTTTTAAAATATGGACAATGACAGTTAGTATCAAAATTTAGAATAATTATTATAATTTTCTAAGATACTGTGTGGGTTGGGAGACCAGCATCATGTGGGGTGTGGGAGGCCAGTGTCAGGTGGCGAGGGGGAGGAAGGGGGACAGATATGTAGGTACTGGATGATAGGGGATGCATTACTAAGTAAAACTCAATGTCATGTCATTGATAAATAGATATGCCGTGCTTAGAATCAAGAAAAGCACATCATTTTCCTTTTACTTGATTTAGATATGTCATTGCAAATTACAATTTACAAATATGGACATTGCTTGTAACAGATATATGCGATGGAAGATACCGATCAGTTAGAATTATTAGGCACCTTGAGGCAAACAAAGTCTGTTGGGAACTAACACAGTTGTTCTATGTCACTTCTGGCAAATTAATTAATTGTACCGAAATTAGAAATAAACGATTTTCAGAGTTAGAAATGCCAACGACACTCCTAAGATTCATCCTCCATTTTCATCTCCTGACTGATTTTACCATAAATTGTTAAAACATTTTGTTTCTGCATTTCAAACTGATTGATGCTGACATTAACGAGCTGCACCACACCTGTTATGGGATTAATTTTATATTTTTATTAATAGAATTTAGAAAATATTATACCCTGATCAAAATCTCATTTTTTTTAACATGGGATTTCATTTCATTTTATTTCATTTCGTTCGAAAATTTTTGATCAAAATGAACGGATTTATTGTCATTTAGTTGGAATTCCTATGTAATTAGATCCAAGAAAATCCTATAAAATCAATTGAATTGAATTAAAATCCCGTGAAAAACATTTTGATCATGGCCTTAAAGTCGAAATGGCACTGAAGAAATTCGAAAAAGTAGCTAGTCCTGACTTCAGTTTCGTATACATATCTTAAGCTGGTCTAGTTACACCTAAAGTTCACTTGACACTTGACACTAATCCTAGTGGGAACTAGTTGTTAAGGTTATATATATATTTTTGAATGAGAGGACATGGGTTCAGTTCCAGTATTAATTAGCAACTTCAGACATTTATCTATGGAATGGAAAAATAAATAAAAGCCATTAATCATGAATGTTTACTTTGGATTTCTTTCTCAAAATCCGAATTTCAAATAATTATTTCAAACCATTCAATTTGTTTTCATATTAAAATCTTGTTTGAAATCAAAATTTGCTATTATGTTTGTTTTCTCGAATGGGGTTTCAGTATTTTTTCAATAACAACCTTTTTCTTTAAAATTAGAAAAAAAAGTATTAATAAGAATTTAAGGAAATTTGAAAATTTGGTTTTCTAACTTGATTTTTAGTATGGACGATATATTAAATTGTTAAGAGTGTATTTTGAAGCTCGGATTTTAATAAAAAAGTTACTGAGTAAAAATATTGTAGCAAGTGAATTTTCCTCCAGCTTAGATTAGACTAGTGCTCTGTACCACTTCTTTCAATTCTCCACAATGTGAATCTATTATATCGTCCTTTTTGGACCAAAAAGACAATTTAGTCGAATTCATTTCCTTCACTCCTTCTAAGAAAATTCCATGGCATATTTAATTTATTCAAATTGGATCTGTGAAGCGGTGGCCCCATAAAATGCAATATTCTATTAAATTCAAATAATTTGTGTTTCGAAATTGTTGGTAAATGAAGAAAATTGTGACACATAATAATAAAAGAATTCATCTCACCCAAAATGCAAATTTAACTGCAATAAAATAAGTTAAATGGCCAAATTATTTTAAACATAGGGATATTCTAATTGCAATCCGGCAATACTGTGCACCTCAATTGATTTCATAATCCGATGTATTTTTCGATTAAATGACAGATAAAAATCTAAAAATGCAAACTTGAAGTCTAAATTAGAGGTGCAAAGCTAATTACAAAGCTTCTTTGCGAACTTGTACTTTTCTGCTTAAAATTTCCTTATCTGTTCAATTTTTCTACATAGGTTCCACACAATATATTAGTCAAAATAAGGAGAATTTCTTAAAAGAAAACTAGTGCGATAGTCACGTTCTTTGGGTTTTTCACTGTTCTTTTTCTTTTTCTCAGCCATGACACGTTACAAAATATCTAGCAGTAAAGGAATTTATGTTTTTATTTTTAACAGAAACAATTTGAAATTTTATGTGGTGCATACTATGTGGACATATGTGTTTGGCGGTGCGTCACTAAAAGTAATTAATCACTTTCTGTCAAAATCTAAAACGGTGTGATCGATAGTTTGTTTTATTGTGGTACTGTATGGACCCCATGCATATAAGCATGTGTTTATGCGTTTGTGTTTGGGTCCAATCGATCTTATGTTAATTCATTTCAATTTCTCGCGTTGTTTTTCTTCACATCCAACATATAAGCATATAAACGTGGACATGCACTATCTTTGGGGAAACAGAGTAGTATATATATATATATATATATATATATATATATATATATATATATATATATATATATATATATTTTTCCTTTCTCTCTTTTTATCTAAAAAAAAATTATAGAATAGAGATATGCTATGGTGCATCGTGATATATTAAGGCGATCATTATCCGTCGACCGTTTTATATATTGACAAATCTAATTAAACTAATTCAATCTACATATTGAAATTTCCTTACAAAAAAATTTTATATATTTTGAATTTTTTTTACTATTTTTTCGAATTTTCTAAAACTTTTTTTTAATACCAATTAATAATAAAGAAATTTAAAAAATGACAGGTTTTAAAAAAAATTGAAAAAATAGTAAACAAATTTAAAAAAATATAAAATTTAGTTTGTAATGAGATTTCAATATATAGATTGCATTTATTTAGTTAGATTTTTAATTTGTAAAACTATCGACAAATATGATCTCGATGTACAAAAACTTTAATACATCGCGATACACCATAACACTTCTCATCATCCATATATAGATTGTGTTTTGATCCGATATATATTTCGATTCCAAGCTAAAAGTAGCAAAATTATTCAAGCACTTTTAATGTTTATTCTCCTTATCATAAAAAAAAAAAAGTTTCACTACAAGAATGATGGTATTTACATAAATTTTTATAGTTAGACTTTTTTATTTATGTTGGACATTGTTCTATTGCTAGATTTATTTTTCTATTGCTAGATTTACTTGAAGAAATAAATTTATAATTTTTTTTAGCAAGACACAATTTTCTATTAATATCTCCTTAAAAATCTAGCAATTTATTTTTGCTACATTAGATATTACAAGATTCGAAAAAGTCTATCAAATTTAAATTGCTAGATTTTTAAGAAGCTATTAATAGAAAAATGAGTATTGCTAAAAAAATTACTAGATTTAGTGCATCAAGTAAATCTAGCAATAGAACAAAATCTAACATAAATAAAAAAGTGTAGCTATAAAAATCTATGTTAAACAATGTTTTGAAAACCGACTCGGACATCGAACTGGCGAAGCTATCGGTTCAATGGTTCAATTGGTTTGACCGGTTGAACCGGTAGAATGAATCGGATGACGTCATCCTTACCATATAGTTTATATAAATTAAATGTTCACTTGTTTACATAAAAAATAATTGGTCTAGTGGTAGAGCATCTTATTTCTATTCAAGACATCCCAGGTTCAATCCCTCCTTATGATATTTTTTGAGAATTTCATTGAACCAAATGAAAAACATTAAAAAACTTATTATAAACCGGACGGATCGGTTCAACGGTTTCAAGTAAAGACCATATTTCTTATAGTGTTTATACTCCTTAGCTGTGACAAGCAAAGAATAATTTTTACAGATGAGGATCGATAGTAGAATCTGTTACTGTCGCAGAATTTTTTTTCCTTTTTTGGGATAAAGATAAAATCCAATATCTTAACTTTAAGTATTAAAAAAAAGGTAAAAAGAGATTTTCTAATAATTTATTTATTTATTATTTTATTTTATTGTCTTGGATTTAAAGTAGTTCGCACTTTTGCAAGACAAATCATATCTACCTTTATCATCATGTTTTTTTTTTATTTTCTTAATCCAGAAAAATAGCCTACTTTAGGGTAATAAACTAATTTAAGTTCCATTGCTACATGACAGATGTTTTTGGTCTTCTGATGTTAGACAAAGAAAAAATAAATAAATCTGGTCTATATGTTTTTTTTTCCCTTTTTTAATCCCCTATCCACTATTATTGGCGCTTGTTGTCAATTTGAACTTACTATTAATTTCTTTGACGAATACATTGCAATGTAGATAATGAATGAGTGCACAAAAGATTAGTTTTTTTCTCAACCATACAAAAAGTTCAGTGTGAGATAACAAACGTCTTGTATAGATATATACCATATGTTTTAAGACAATCTAAGCCGTCTAATTTTGCTATATTATTTGCAATCTCCAACTTGAAATTGTTGAACACAATTTCTCCAGCTGTCTATCATAGCAATATTTCCTGTGTGGTAACAATAGATGACATGTTTTGCAATTTTCATGTTGAAGTTTCTACAAGCTACTACCTATTATACTAGCTGCTTTTGTTCTTATATATGTAGCCACATTTTCAGCAATGTCGGTATCAAAAATCACAAAAAAGGGGGGGGGGGGGGGGAAAGAGAAATTTAAACCATAAACATAAAGTCTTGGACTAAAGGCGTTTGTTTTTTGGACAAAAACAAACAAAAAGGATTTTGTGGCGAGTTTGTCGTGAGCAATATTTTGTGGACAGATTACGGAGAGTCGTAATTGTCATAAACTTTTTTGTTGTAGCCACATTTTCATATTTTGAACAGCAAATCTCCTCAAATAGCGACAAATTTTTGTTGCAAATTTTTTAATCCAGGCGTAATTGGTAGACGCTACCAAACTTTATATATTAAAATTTGAAAAATACTAGAGTACAATATATTACGATCGATTTCACGTTTTTAAATTTTAAATGACCGATCTGACCGTTTAATATGTTCTTCACATTGATAACTTATAAAAAACCAATTTTTACATTTTTTTTTAAAATTTTTACTATTTTTTGGTATTTTTACTAATTGTTTACTATCATGAATTTTCAAAAATACCAAAAAAATAGTAAAATATTTAGAAAAAATGTAAAAATGGTTTCTTATAAGTTTTTAATATGGATAACATATTGAACTGTTTGAATCGGTCATTTGAAATTTAAAAACATAAAAAACGATCATATTAGACGAACTCATCCGTCCTATATATTAGACAATACCATTTTTCTTAAAATTTATATAAACTTTACGATGACAATTTGGATTCATGTGACAACCCTCTCGGAGAGTCGGAGATCTATCTGTTTGTGGGTCGTTACTATATGAGAAGTCTCTGGTACTATTAAGAGCTGATTCAGCTTGATTTGATATTATGTTAGCACATGAGGAAATAATAAAGCATTGACTGCAGCAAGATGCTTCAGTTAATTATTGTTAAGGACACTTGGTCATAAAAAAATAATTAATTGGACACAATTAGTCAGGTGGTAGAATTCTGAAAACATTGGTATATCTGAATTTTTGTTTGTACATGAGGCAATTAAACATTTACTTCAGCAAGATGCTACAGTTATATATTTGTAATGGCACAAAAGTCATAGAGAAATAATTAAGTATGATACATTTAGTCGTTGGTGGTAATGAAAATATTTGTTTATTCGATTTTTTTTTTTGCAAGAGGAAATATAACATTTACTTCAGCAAGACATTTGATCAGTTACATATTTTTCAGAGCACGGTTCATAGACATTATTAAGTGGAACTTAATTAGTCGAATGGTAGCGTATGCAAACATTTGTTTATTAGATTTCTTGTTTCCCCACGAAGAAATAAGAAATTTAATTTGGGGTATCAGATTTGTTCAGTATAATGTACTTTTTAATACTGACAACAAGCTCATAATTTGGTATCAAAATTAGCATGTGAAATTGAAATTCTTCGAGAACAAGCTTATCTGATCCCAGTGCATTTAATTTTTCTAAAAGATTTTATTTAAATTGTGTATGAAATTGTTTACTCAAATTGAAATTTAATTAGTTGTTAATCAAACAATTTGCAAACTAACGAGTTAGTTTTAGCAGCACTTAACAATCAACAAAACTCTAAACTTGGAATCAAACTTAACCGCGTCATAGCTTATAAATTTTAAATTGTATCTAGAATATACTTTTTATTCTGATAATTATTTTATCGATTTCTCAAGTAAAATATAATTCTCAAAAATATAAATTGAAGTAATAATTATGGTTAAAAATTTGTGGAAATTTTAATTGTAATTTTAATGGACATGCTTGTTTCTAGAAGAAAAGACACGAAAAGAATGGAAGCAAATAAATAAATAAAAGAAAGGAAAATAAGAAAGAAAAAAACAGCTTTTGTAGACGTGGTTCGTAGTCTCGTAGATCACCCAGCTTATTAATGGGCCTTAAGATGGAATAATGGGCTTCACTAATATGACCCAATAAACCGAAAAATTTAAAAATAATATCAATATAATAATATTTTTTTAACTAGTATCACAAGGTCGGAATTCCAGATTCCGAATTCCAGATTCCGACCTTAGCTAAGATCAGAATTTCGGATTCCGACCTTAGCTAAGATTGGAATCCCGGATTCCGATCTTACCTTTTTTAATTTTTTTATATATTATTTATTTTTTTATTTAGTATATTAATTAGTTAATTAATTTTGAAAAATAGATAATATATTGTAAAAATATTGAAAAAATATAAAAAAATCAGGAATAATTAAATTAAATTTTATATGTAATTTAGTATTTTTTTTTGGGAAATTAAATTTATTTTCTTTTAATTAATTTATTAAATAAAAAATAAATAATTAAGTATAAATTTTTAATTAAAATATAAATTTTTATAACTTATTTAATTAAATGAATCGTACCATTTAGAAAGGAATATAAATTTTCAGAATTTGCAGGGATACAAAGGCATAATCCTTTCAGAATGTTCAAAGTTTTATTAATCATTTCTGCATTTGCAGAGATACAAAGGCATAACTTGAACATTAAAACTTAGGCATAACTTTTGATAGGAAGGTCCGTTTGGGGCAAACGAGCACATTCCGGAAACTCCGTAACGACCATTTTCGGAGCCAAAAAACGCTCTCTAGACCTCCAAAATCCACTTTGAAAGTTTGCAAATCTAAAAACCACTCTAAACTACGAAAAAAGTTTTTAAAATCATAAATTAATCATTAAAAAGAGAAATGTAGTAAATCAAGTGAATTTAGTCTTTCTTCTCCGTCTCGGTAAAACATCAACCTTGTGTGATTACTTTCTAACGCAATCCTGAAAGTGCTTCCTTGATCATGAGACTCGACATGATTGTTTAATATATAATATGGAAATAATATATGCAAAGGAAAATACATTAAAAATTTATATTTTAATGTAAATTAATTAAAAATTTATACTTAATTATTTATTTTTTAATTAAATAAATTAATTAAAAGGAAAATAAATTTAATTTTCCAAAAAAATACTAAATTAGATATAAAATTTAATTTAATTTCATTATTCCTGATTTTTTCATATTTTTTCAATATTTTTACAATATATTATCTATTTTTCTAATTAATTAACTAATTAATAAACTAAATAAATAAATAAATAATATATAAATATATATTGATAAAGAAATAAATAATATATATTATCTATTTTTCTAATTAATTAAGGTCGGAATCCAGAATTATGATCTTGCGTTCGGAATCGGGGATTCCGATCTCTTGATACTATTTAAAAAAATATTATTATATTGATATTAATTTTAATGGATTATATTATTTTTGTATTAGTTTTTAAAATTTCGGCCCAATAAACCGATCCTGTTCGTGATAGGCTATGGGCTTATATATAGCTTGAATTTTGGAACATTAAGGCCCTGATCACAATCAACTTTTTTCGAAAATTAAAAAAATAATATTAAATTAATATAATATATTAAAAATAATATCAATATAATAATATTTTTTTAAATAGTATCACAAGATCGGAATCCAAAATTCCGACTACAAGATCGAAATCCCGGATTCCGACCTTAGCTAAGATCGGAATCCGGGAATCCGACCTTAGCTAAGATCGGAATCCGAAATTCCGATCTTTAACTTTTTTCTCGTGCGCAGGCGATCAATTGCTTGCTCCAATATATGAGTTGCCAGGACCATCCGTTTGACCCCTATATAACGCCAAAGAGATGAGCAGATTCATGTATGAAATTCGGATCCTTTGTGTCCCTATATAACGTCAAAGATATTATAGTATTAATACTAATACTATAATTAATTAATAACAATCATCATCATCATCATCATTTGGTTAATTAGCATTTATATTATTTACCAAGGTATAAATGTAATAATAATTATAATTATTATTATTATATTTTTATAAATTATAATTATCATTAATTATACTACATTTATTGTTGTATTTTATTATTAATCCGAAATTCCCAATCAATATTATTATTATTATTTAATATTATAATTAATAAGTATAATTAATATTACTATTATAATTGTCAAAACATTGTCAATTTTTCTCACTTATTTAAAGATGATATTTGGAAGAGAAAAGAAACGAAATAAAAAAAAAACTAATTTTTGTTATCACCCTCACTTGAGATATATGAGTTTTTACGTTATAACAGTAAATTAGTTTCATATGTTGAACTCATTAATCAAATGAATAAAAAATCAACAAATCTAAAAATTCTGAATATCTCTAAATATTAAGAATCGCTAGGTGCGGATCGAAAAAAAAGAGATGAAACATTTGTAAATTTCCTCGCATTTTAACATTATTAATGCGGAAAAAAAATTCTTTTTAATTAAAAATAACGATCACAACCAGATCTAGACAGCTTCCTAATAGCAAAAAGATCTTAAATGGATTAAAAAAACTGATCGAATCAAATAAGTAGGGAAAGATATGGAGATGTTTTTCCTCCTAAGTTCGAATCAAATCAAACCTGATCGAGCGGTTCCGAATTTTCTAGCAATGAATTTAATTTGCAAATTAATTATAATATTAAACAATAATAATAATATTAATTTGCAAATTAATTATGATCTTAAATGGATTAACAATTATAATAGTAATATTAATTATACTTAATGGTAATTAATATAATATTATTATTATATTTATACTTTGGTAAATAATATAAATGCTAATTAATCAAATGATGATGATTATTAATTAATTATAGTATTAGTATTAATACTATAATCTCTTTGACGTTATATAGGGACACAAAGGATCCGAATTTCAATCATGAATCTGCTCATCTCTTTGGCGTTACATAGGGGGTCAAACGGATGGTCCTGGCAACTCATATACAGGTGATTACGCAAAAAGCTAAGATCGGAATCTCGGATTTTGATCTTAGCTAAGGTCGTAATCTAGAATTTCGATCTTGCAGTCGGAATCTGGAATTCCGATCTTGTGATACTATTTAAAAAATGTTATTATATTAATATTATTTTTAATATATTATATTAAATTAATATTATTTTTTTAATTTTCGGCAACTTTTTCCAGAGGAATTGGATTCGGATTTCGTATGATTTCAAAATTCCCTGATCACTATAAGTAAATATCATATTTCAATTGATTGTATCTGATTCTGTCGGAATATTTGAGCCTTCCGAAATCCTATGATTTTCGTCAAAATTTGATCGGATTTCTGGACCCACCAACCGGACCCACAAGTGAGATCATATGCGTTGATTGTAAAAAGACGATAATATCCTCTGAATCTCTCTCTTATCTTAGGAGCCGTTTGGATAACTTAGGAATTTAGAAAATTTGGGAATTTTTCTATTCCTAGACATAAATTTATTGGGAAGTATGTAACTTTGTGAAGAGTTTGGACTGTTTATAATAAATTTATGCCTGGAATTTGCTATTCTTGCAAATTACGGACACATCCAAACGGCCCCTTATAAATTTTGAACTTCTTCGATTAGATTTAAATACCCACTTTCTTCTCCAATCCAATCCATTGTACTTTCTTCTCTTATCGAAGACCTCTACGCGTGCACCTTCTCCGATCAGATCTCGCTATCGCAGCTTCTTCTCTCCGCCATCCTGCCGTCAAGCTACTCAAGCTCAAGGTAAGCCCCCTCTCTCGCGCTCTCTTTCTCTCTCTCGCTGCTTCTTCTTGTAGATTTGAATTTTGTGTTGAATTTTGCTTCTATCTTTGATCTAAAACCTTGATTTTGATCCTTTAAATTTTCTATCTCCCAAATTTTACTTATTTGGTTCCTTTTAATTGTTATGAACTAAGTTCTGACCTGTTTGTGATGGTTGCACGACATTGAATCTTAATTCCATTATTATTTTGAATTTGATGAAGTTTAGACTTGTTGACTTTTCAAATTCTACATTTAAGCATATTAATTATCTAATACAAGTCAACAATCAATTTAGGTACGAGTGTTACTACACTGCATAATACATTGCTAACCATGCGTCCATGCCACCTAGACTTTGTAAGTTTATCGGAATCTTAGATGAGACATGCTCCTCTGGAATAATGATTGATGGAATGTAATACAGATCAGTGCTCTTCTATTTTTTTCCATCAATATATACATTACATTATTTTGTGATCAGTTGAAATGAGCGTTACCTAGGACCCATTGAATTGATATAATAAGGGCCTTAGAGAATGAAATGATCTACTAAAAAGCTACGGATCATGCTGTGCAAAAAAGTCGTAGAATGATAACGAGGGCCTTATATTTACAATTGCTTATTTATTAATTAGCCGTAGAAACGAGGGGGCATATTAGCCATAACAGCCTTTTTAAATAATGAGAAAAAAATGGTCACTTTATAGAAGACGAATCATTTCCTTTCTTATAATTATATGGTTTTTGATCATAGAATTCAATTCCCGTCAGTTCTTCCATTATTAGTTTTGATCACGGAATTTCAATTCGAAATCATCTCCAATCAATTCCAATCCAATGAAATGAATTGAAATCCCAAGTCCTGTCCATTTTGATCAGGGCCTAATTCGCTTCGCTTCAAAGAAAGGATCAACAACTGACATTGTATGAAATAATATTGTATACCGAGTTGTTTTGACATTCCAGCGGGTGTAGAAAATTGAAACGCAACACAATCTGTATATATCCACGCCGCATTAGATCAGTGCAGAAAGCTGTCGTCCCGCAGCAGCGTTGGTGTGGAAATAGGTTAGGAGTTTGCTGAGATTTATATGATCAGGTCAGTTTTGACTTATACAAGATTAGCTTTGTGTCCGATTTGAGAAATTTGTGTTAATTAATTGCATTAATAAAAAAAACTGCACCGTTTTATCTATAAAAAAAACTGTATTGTATTCCCCTTAGTGGCTTAATTAAGGATCCATCATATAATGAAGCCAAAATGATATTAAAGAAAGAACCAAATAAGATAATCGTTACATCATGTTACAGTACCATTGACCAATTGAACTAAAATTGATATGTTGTTTCTTGTTAAAATGTTGGTGCATTGAGTTAATATATTGTATATATTTTTCCCAATAACAAAATGTGTTGTGCTGTATTTTTAATTTTTTATGTTTGGAACTAAAATTGAGCTCAATATATTGTATATATTTTTCCCAATAGATATGTTGGTACATTGTTTCATGTTTAATGTTGTTCTGGCATCGGTTAGGGGTCATGTCCCTCCTGTATCAGTGGATATCAGTACCGTACAATGTATTCTCTGTTTTAATATGATTCCTGGCTTACCAATTTGGCAACTGGCCATAATAAAAAACATTTCTTGATATGTTTAAATTTCACACCATTCTGTGTAGTTTCAGAAACCAATCCTTGCAGATACCTTAGTACTGTACAAATAGTTTTTTCCATACAATTATGTTAACTGTGTTTAATTTTAATATTGACAATATCTATGTATAAGAAAACCTTGGAGTTTTGAGCCAAGTGACTACTAAAATACAATTACAAATTATTTATAACATTAACATACCTAATCAAACAGAACTGGATTTCACTTCTTACATGACAAATTATGCACTGAACCCATTTTTATTTGCCAACATGATTCTTTGTAAAATGGTGAATGAAATCAGTCAAATTCACGTAGGATGAACCTCCTTCCTCCATTGCCTTCTTTGCTTTCTCAGAGAAATTCTTGCTCCTCTCTCTTCTTTCATCTGCTTCAATTCCTCCATCCATCAGAGTGTATATGGCTTTCCTGACATCATCATTCTTCACCATGACAGCATCCTCACTGGCAAAGTTTGGCATCTTAACACCAAGACCAACTCCAATTTTGAGAATATTAACTATCAAATTCTCATTGACAAATTGGTCGCCAAATCGAGGCCAAGTGACCATTGGTACCCCCATAGAGATTGCCTCAAGTGTCGAGTTCCATCCACAATGTGTCATGAAGCCTCCAACTGCTGGGTGGGACAAAATCACCATCTGAGGAGCCCATCCGACAATGATAAGGCCTCTGTCCTTTGTTCTCTCTTCAAACCCTTCTGATAGCCATTTTTCAAGAACAGGTTTCATTTCGATCTTCTTAATCACCCATATGAATGGCTTGTTGGATGCCTCCAAGCCGCTTCCTACTTCCATAAGTTGATGAGGGTTCGTATACATGATACTCCCAAAACTGACATACAGAACTGATGCATCATGCCTCCCATCAAGCCAGGTATGCACTCGATCCCTTTGATCTACTGCCTCTTTGTTTCCCCGACCTGCTTTCATTTTCACATCCTTGTTGTAAAGGCAAACTGGTCCGATTGTCCAAATCTTTCTGCCTATTGCATTCTCATAATTCTCGACAAATAGTTGCTCCAACTCAAGAATGGTATTTATCATCACCCCGTCGGCTGTTGACTCTTCTTCGAGATACTTCTTTCTCAGATCCTCAAACCCTGGGTGGTTGAGGAATCCAGGCGTCTGAGCTCTAGTGACATCCAATTTCACTGGGAAATCTAGCACACTCATGTACTCATTCACATCTGTTACCCTATCATACATTTTGTGAAGCACCAGGTTGTAATGGACAGATGCATAAAAGCAAGATGGGCTATGAAAGTTTACCCTAGGTATGCTGAACTTACGCGCAACAGAAGCCGTCCATGCATTGCACACATCAGTAATCAAACAATCAGGAGGTCGCTCAAGGGTTTCGAGGAAAGCTTCCAAGGGCTGATCGAGTGAGTAGATGGCATCATAGAAATCCCTAAAGCGATCAGGGGAGGTCATGATGTGATCGACACTTTCCCACCCTGGAGGTAAGCCAAACTTTTCATTGGGAAATTTGAGCTCGACAAATTGCATTGATAATTTGGACTCCTTGACCTGCTCGAATATGGGTTGAATACGGTCAGCATTCCCTCGTGTGATTACGAGGCTCACACTGACCCCACGCTCAGCTAGAAGGCGGCCAATGTCGATCATGGGAATGAGATGGCCTTGAGCAGCGAGTGGGACCATAATGAAATGAGGCTTATTTGGTTCTCCTCTAAAGCAAGTCATATTTGCTTGTGTTTGAATATATTGGTTCTGGTCTTGCCTCTTGGTTTTAAAGGGAGCTTTGGTTGTGTAAGGTATTTGTAGGAAACTCAAATGGTATACGTGTACCCACTCTGAATCATGAGTTCTCTCACTCAAAGACAACAATAATTGTTTGTTCTACTTCTAGGTAGGTCCAATTATTTGGGGTAAAAAAAGTTATCCGAGATTTTGAGAATTAATTAGACATTTTTGTCCTAGGTAAATTGAAGACTGCCCGTCAGGGTCGATTCTCTCGAAAGGGGAGAAAAAGAAATCAACCACTTGCTTTGAATTATAAGGCAACCGTGTATGCTCTTTTTTCTTAAGTAAAAAGGTGGCCTCACAAATATATCTTATTAGAAACAAAACAAAAGTTGTGCATTCGATGAAGCTAACAACCGTCCTACTAATCCTACTAAACTCCTACAGCCTCTGAACAAAATCAAATGATACAAGTATGAAGTCAACATTAATAAAAGCGATCATATCGCTATCTGAAGCAGTTGCAACTTGCAAGCTGCCAACAATAATCAACAATTCAAAAAGACCCAACAAAATTATATAATTAACCACTACTAACTAGCTAAGTAGCTACAAGCCAAATACTAAATTATCAGTGTTCCCTATTGTATGAAAAACGATCAGTTAAATACAACTTTCCCAAGTTTTTTCTTTTTTACCCCTATTTTGTCTCATTAATTGGTCCTGAAACCCATCTATTTTGTGGTCCTTAAGTGCATCACTGTGTTTTGTATAAAATGAGGCAAACAAAACCAGTTTACATAATATTTGCTGAACTTAAATATTAGCTGAACTTAAAACAGAGTATTAACAAATGAAAATGTCATATGTTTGGGACGAACAGTTGCATTTTAAGTTGCTCCTAGAGCATCTCAGTTGACCACTAATTATTTGCCATGACTCAATTAAGGATCATACAAATAAAAAACAACTCCAATTTATGGATCAGTCTTATAAAGAAATGTTGTACCCATTATAAGTTATCTAAGATCTGAACAATGCAGTCCCACATTGTACATTGTTTTAAGTTCTTATGGGACGATATACAAAAATTATTTGCGCTATTTCTTATATGCTGACATGAGAATGCAAAGAATACTGATTTTTTCTAAGTTTCATGAGAAATTGACAAGTGGAGAAAAAATAGTTGCCATATTTGATAAGAAATATTAGGTAACACAGCTGAAATTGATGTGATATTTATATAACATGGCATAAAAAAAATAATAGCACACTAATGAATGCAAATCACAGAAGAAGTAAAGAACATTCAAAGTTTCAAACACAGAAAGTGAAATTAAAATAAATTTCTTGAGCTTATACCTTATCAAGAAACTCGGTCTGAAAAGCAGAACCCATCCGGCATCAAAGCTTCAACACAAGCAATCCCCAAGCAGGTTATAAGAAAAGGGAGACAGATTCGGATTCTAGGTGCTATCAGTCTATCACACTAGCATACATTGGTGAAGAAATGGTAAAACAGTTGTGGATATTATATTACATACAGAGTTTAAAAAATAAGAATAAGGTTTTAAGTTTTTCAAATTAGAATTTTAAGCGACGTTCGTTTGTTGATCACCAAATTATTAATATATGGTCCTTAAATGGGATAGTGGGCTTTAAGAATCTGACATTCTGACTCAACCATGAAAAACGTACCCTGGTCCAGTTAGGTTACGGCCTTACGGGCCTGTATGTCTTGGTCGAATCTGGAACCTTCTTCTGGCATGGAAAAACAGGGTCAACGCCTAGTATGGATTGTGTATTTGTGTACAACGAGTCGCTTTAACATTCTGGTATAGAATGATCAAACGCCACACAATCTGTTCATCGCTAAGCCGCAGTAGATAAATCAAGAAACCTATTATTCTGCACAAGGGTTTCGGATCCGATCAAGAGCTTGGGCAAGAACTAGGATCAAGAGCTTTGGCAAGAACTAGGATCAAGAGCTGTGCTTCAAGAACTAGAACTAGATTGATTGCGACTCATTCCATGATCACCTCCTTCGGTTTCTACTTTCAAGGAGAGAAACAATATGGGTTAATGGTTATGAACTTATGATAGATCACTCGGGAAAGGAGTTTGCTGAGAATTGTATCAGAAGATAAACTTCGATCTACTCAAACGTTAGCTTTAATTTAATTAAAATAATATTAATTTAATTTAAATAAAAACAATATTAATTAAATAAAAATAACTTATCAGATATTCTTTTTGACAAAAAACATAAAAATAAATTATTAATTTAAATACAAAAGACCGATCAGCCACGGTCATTTAAAAATTTAATAGCTTATTAGGGGCATTAGAAATAAACTACTAGTTATTATCAGTTAAAAATAAACACATTCTTTGTTGACGTATTATGGGCACGTGAAAGGTTGGTTGCGTGTTACAGCGATTTTATTGAATGGAATGCATTGTCTTGTCTTGTGCACTTACTTTCCAACAAAAATATAAAAAAAAAGTTTTGTCTTGACATATTTGATATTTGTTCTAACAAGTGGCTATAGAAAGTAGCCTAGGAATTCTGAAAATATTTGATTCTTGTCAAGTGGCTTCCCTATACCGAGAATTCCAAATAAATCTCCAACTCTTATAGGGGTCCTGCATAGCCCAAGAGTCGTTAAAGTTTTTTTTTTTTTTTTTTTTTGAGCTGAGAGCTCCCCCAAGCAGGGGAACCGAATTCTATTGATTAGTTAAGTTTTCAGTTTACAACCACACAAAAGCTGAAGGATCTTTAAGAGATCAATTCAGATCTACCAAGTTCAAATTCAAAGTACAGCTGGAACCAATAACAACAAGCAGTCAGAAGCAACTAAAAATCTAACTATCAGCCTCACAGAAACAACAATTGGAGGAGCATATAAGTAGAAGGCGTATCATCAGTGGATGCATCATTTTTCTTTGCCCCCTCTTGTTTCTTTGCCAGGTCCAAAAAGTTTCTTTCCATATCTGTTGTCATACCAATTCAGTTAGTAAAGAGATTGAAGGTGTTGAAGTTAGCTCCCTTGGACTGAGTTATGTGCAATATGTCTGAGCTTGAGAGAGAGAGTTTCTATAGCGGCTAAATATAACCACAGGAAGCAGTTCCTACAGCGGCCCAACATAAGCCAGGAACTATCTCTTCAATTGTTCCTATTGCGGTCTAAAATAGTCCCATGAACTAAACTCTTAATAGTGAACCAATATAGCCCCACGAGTTATAAAATTTTTTTCCTATAAATGACACGAAGTATCCCAAGAATTTTCAAACGGATCTACACAAAAATTGCATCTTCAAACGACTCCAATCGAAAGGATGTCCCTATTAAAAGTCTTAAGGTTTAGTATTGTTAATTAGGTCTGGTTTAAGACAAAAAAAATAATAAAACCTCACGTAAATACAAAATCATTTAAATAAATAATGAGGACTTTACATAATCTTTTGTGCTCCTTAATCAGAGATTCTCGCAGTTAATCCCCAAGTAATTAACAATGGGGGCTTGCGTCCTTATGAGTGGTTTCCATGTATACATTTCAACATCATTTAGACCTTTGATTATATTTAAATTTGCGTGTTTTAGCCTAATCTACTAACATTTTGTGTAAAGAAAGGTGCAGCCGTAATCTGGCTTCTGTTTTGTAGGATCATCGATAAATTGACACAAAGAACCGTCAAAGGAGCAGCCTAGCTTTCAGAGGAGTGGGACGGATCAGCCAGCAGCTGGGACAGACCAGTCTAGACCAGAAGAGGAGACAACAGCCAGACTCACTTGGAAGGGTCCAGATCACATCTGGGACGGACCGTTCCAAGTTTTCTAGACTTGTCATGTATGAAGAGGTTGATTTTTGCTAAGTTTTCTCGGAAGAAAATTCTCCAAGACAAGACAACTCTTAATTAGATATGGTTGAGAACCACAGTCGTTCCAGGCACGGACCAGGCCGTTCCAAGGTGGAAGAGCGGCAATTTAGAGGAGAAATCATGCTGATCTGTTGTGTTTTACACTTTTCTCTCTCCTTTTGTATTATTATGATGAATCCTACTTTTATTACTGTTTGTACTATGAGTAGTGAGTAGTTATCTTCATGGATATAGTTGAGAACCTTTTTAACCTATGTTAATTGAGTTATTTTGAGTGATTTAGTTTGTTAATTAAAGTAGGTTATGATTTATCCCTTGTGGTTTGATTGATTGCTATTAATTGTGGGCAAAATTGGGTCCATACCCTTCAAATCTTTCTTAATTAGATATTTACCCCTCAAATCATTAAAATTGGCCTCATACCCCTCAATTCTTGATAGAACTAGATATATACCCTCCTCAATAATTTTAATTAATTGATGAATAGAAAAAACTGATTTTTTATATTTTATGACAAAATTGCCCCGGCCTAAACTCCTCTTCCCTTCCAAAGAGGTCTTTTATCTTCCTGCTAACCGATGGTCAAATAGAAGTAAAAACAAAGGATTTTGAAGATAATAGTCCGCCTTGACTCCATATAATTTTTTTTTAAAAGTTAAATAGATGCAGTTACTACTTACTAGGTTTGTTTCAAGTTCATGGGAATCAAGTATATATGAAGAGACCGGTTGTGCTAAAATTAAAGTGCTTATAGAAATTGCTTTTATGGTATTGGTGTTATTTTAAGTCTTTGCTAATTGAACAAATGAGAAATGTGGGTTGCTCTTTAGAAATGTGATAAAAAGCTATGGAGTAGTTTGAAAAATATTCTGAAGATGCACCATAAACTACATGCTCAATTGTACGTGGAACCGAGAAAGACAGAATGGTGTTTCCAGATATTTTATGATTTTTCTAATAGACCAATTAACATTGCTTTTGTTATTAGGAAGGAAGAAAATAGTTACCATCTAACAATTAGGAAATATGTAGAATAAAAAATCGAAGGATATATTCTTATTTTTTATATTGCTGGGAGAGAAATTAGCAGGAAAATGGAAGGTCTTACGGTGCTGATAGGGAAGAGAAGTTTGACTAGGGACAATTTTGTCATAAAATATAAAACTCAGTTTTTTCTATTGAGAAATTAATTAAAATTGTTGAGGAGGATATATATCTAGTTCTATCAAGAATTGAGGGGTATGAGGCTAATTTTAATGATTTGAGGGGTAAATATCTAATTAATAAAGATTTGAAGGGTATGAGCTCAATTTTGCCAATATTGTGTGAGATGATTGCTAATTGATTGTCCCGCTAAACGAATGACCACGTTTGATAGTTAGGATTTTAAATCAACCAATTTGAATTGAACACATTGATGACTTAATTTGGTAGGTAATTTCCGAGAGGTTAGACCAAGTCAACGAGAGATCGTGACTTTATTCATATCGAGAGATTGAATTTACCATAGAACCAAGTGGATAAACTTAATAACCTAAATCAAGGAACGGGAGTTGAAGTTTAGGGGATTAAGAAGTTAGGTGTTTGGATCTGGATGACTTAACATGAATGAGAGTTAGAGTTAAGCAAACTAAACGACTTAGTATCTTAATTATTAACCTTTGGAACAGACCATTTGGACGCTGGAACGGACCGTCCGAAAGGGGGCGTTCCAAAACAGAACGGAATGGTTCAAAGGTTAACCTGAGTCAGACGGAGCCATTTCATTCCTGAAACGGACCGTTCTGCTCTTGACAAGAAGTTTAAAAGGGTTTGATACCTCGCCCTATTTTTTAATTGAATTAATTCTCTGGTTTAATTTGGATTAACTAGCCACTAGTCTTTTGTTACACAGTATCTTACTTTTATTGCAATTACTTGGATCAAAATTCCAAAAATAATATTGAACTCTTGTTTATTTACTTCTTAGATTTAATTGAATTGTTTCAAATAAATTTAGGAAAGGAATATTTCCGTCCTGTGGATTCGATCTTTAAGCCATACTGCAAACGAATTAGTATCGGTACTTGAGGTTTTAATTTTGACACCAGCACGTTTGGAACCGATCACGTCCATTGGAAAGTATGGACTCAGAAATAAATAATAAACACTCTTGAGAGTGGGTTATCGTCAATGTTCTCTTGTTGCCAAGTGGCATTTAGTACTTGGATTCAAGCCCATGAAGGATGAATCTCGGGAGTTATTTTAACCTTTTGATGGAACCCTTTGTTGTTCGAAACTGACGAAAAAACCTCACACAATAAGGTTTATTTTCATTAGATTAACGAGTATGGGTATGGATAATGAAAGTTTTTCTTTAACTTGACAGGTTTGGGTATAAGGGCTATTTTGTATCCAATATTTAACAGATAAAATTTTACAAACATAAATTTATATAATATGTTATTAGCATATTTCGTAAGATACGGTATTAATTTCGATCTTCATCAAAATTTATTTATGTTGATGGAAAAAATAAGTTGCACTCTATTATATTATAATTTATAATTAGTTGTATAGATTTTTGAATGTCAATCGACATGAGAATAAATTTTATATTTTTTTATTATATGTAAACTATTATCTTAATGTTGTACTTTATCCATATATTTATTTGATGTTATTTATTTAGCACATTATATATTTTTTATTAAAATAATAATATTATTATTAACCATTATGTACCGTTATCTTACCCTTACCGTAAATTCTTAACGGGTACAATTATGATATAAACAAAATTATTTTCTAATGGGTACAGATAAAATATGAATAAAGAAAATTTTAACAGGTGCGGGTATGAAAATAATTTCTACTGTATCGTATCGTATCGTATCGTATCCATTGACAGTCCTATATATTGTTTGGATATATTGTTTGGATACAGTGTTGCAAATTGATCGGACAATATTGGATCCTAGCTGGAATGCTTTTCAATTCTATAAGAGAAGCACTTTCATTTTGCTTTTCAATTCTATAAGAGAAGCACTTTCATTTTGCTGATTTGTTAGTTCCCATAAGCTACTTTATAATATTTTAATCTATATGACAAATTCTGCAAATTAAGATGGTGGTTATTTTGCTATTTTGCAAGAGAATATTGCGGTTTTAGTTTGACTACTATTCACTATGTTTTTTTCTTTTTTTGTAAGAATCAGAAATTCAGAGAATCTATTTATGAAAATCGAAAATTCAGATTTTTGCTGCATATTTTTGTAATTTTATTTTCAGCGTATCTCTTTATAAAAATTAAAAATTGTGTTTTTCCTAGCTATCTTTGTAATTTTATTAAAAAAGATTGGATTATACAATTACGCATATAAAGTGCAAATAATGCATATTCTGAGTATCATTCGAGTATTTCAACCATTTTTGAATTCATTTCAAGACATTTCATCACAATAATCATCATTTAAACACTCAATACGGTCTAAAATATGATTCAGATTTTCCTTATTAAAAAAAATAGATTATACCAAGTAATTGCGCATATAAAATGCAAATAATTCTCATTTTGAGTAATTTGAGTATTACAACCGTTTCTGAATTCATTCTTAGTCATTTCTTCATAATAATCTACATTCAAAGTCTCTATACTGTATAAAATATGATTCATATCATACTTATTCAAAACGATTGGATTATATATAATAATTACGCATATCAAACGCAAATAATGCATATTAGGAGTATCATTTGAGAATTTAAAAAAAAGTCCTTTCTTCACAATAATCTACATTTCAACTCTTCATACGGTCCAGAATATGATTCAGGTCTTACTTATTCAAAAAGATTCGATTATACCAAGTAATTACGTATATAAATTGCAACTAAATCTCATTCTAGGTAATTTGAGCATTTCAACCGTTTAATTCATTCTAAGTCATTTTTCACAATAATCTACATTTAAACTCTCCATACGTTCTAAAATATGATTTACGCCTTACTTATTCAAAAAGATTGGATTATACCTAGTAATTCTGCACATAAAGTGAAAATAACTCCCATTCTAAGTAATTTCAGCATTTCAACCGTTTCTGAATTCATTCTAACTCATTTCTTCACAATAATCTACATTTAAACTCTCTATATGGTGACACCGATCAAGATGCCATGTCAGATGCAAAATCAGCAAAAGAACTGAGTCAGCAATTCAAGAACTGTCAACAATAATTAATTAGTTAGTTGAGAGTTATCTTTAGTCTTAACGAGTCAAAATGAGTTAATAATCTGTTGTTATATTTTGTGTTGTCTTTTGTGGTCTTCTAGGAGGTAATTAAGTGTGTTTTGGGATTAGAAAAAGTGGTTGAGATAATATATTAATGGGTAGTAGCTTTTAATTGTGTTAGATTGCTATTTAAGCTGAAAATCAGAATGTAATAAGGAGATTATTGAATTATTACGAATTTTACTTGTGAGTTGAGTTTATCTCCTCTTTTATCCACTGTTGGGTCGAGTTCTTACTCCTCTTCTAGTGATGTATTACGCTTGCTAGTTTCTCTAAGTGTTCCGATCCGAACGGCGTCAACGTGACTCAGATAATTAATCGGTATCTTGATCGGTGTCATATGCTTCTGCTGCGCTGAAACTCGTCCTCGAGTTTAGCCTATCTTCTTATTGTGATCTTTGTAAACCTCTTAAAAACAGAACGACCAAATAAGAAACAAATGAATTGCATGAAGAGGTCTCGGTTGTCATGTTTTTATGCCTTCAAAATCAATATATTGGTTCAAGCCACAAGAATTAAAACTCAAACTTGGCTCACCACATTCCCGATGCAATTTTTTTCCAAAAATTCTTCTCTGTAAGCAAAGAGAATATTCGCCACTCACATACGATACACCATAACACATAAAAAACCAGAATCGTGTGGTGTAATCCACAAAAAGGTAACCTCGCACATAGCTCTGTTGTTTGATGAAAAATAACACAAAACTGAGTATTGCAACTGTTCAATAATGTAAAATATCTTGCATTTGTTGGCATGAGACTCGATTGCAAGAACAGATCGCTATATTCTGAACTCATAATTTTATTGTTATTTAAATGCAAAGTTTCCAAGTCAAACAATTCAGTCATTGTTACCAAAGAACTACTGTCCAAGTTTGAACTCTTTGCAAAGCCAGTAGGAGAGGTTGACGGCACCGATAAGTCATCAACAACTTCTTCATCAATGAATATTGGACTGTCAAAAAGATTCACTTTTGTCTCAGTTTCATCCATCACAATAAACACATCATCCTCATCATCGGGATACTTATCAAAAATTGGTGGAGAATCAAATGATATACTTTCATGCACAACTCTTTCAGAAATTTGAAAGATATTATCATTTCTCAATTGAATGCTTTTAGCTATGACCCATTGGAAACAAGTGCTCTTTTGGATGTGGAGTCGATGTCGAGCCGCTTCAACACAAGACATCAATGTTGGCTTGCTGTCGTGGAAGGGGTTGCTCTCTTCATCTTTACCACTATCATCAGGGTCAGCTGAAACACGATTCAATGTATCGTATTTTGTTCCAGAGTCCCGCACATGAACAAAATGGTTGTTTCTCTGCTGGAGGTGAGGTGGTAGAGAAACATTGTCGCTGGAGATGAATTGTTGTAGGTGGTGAAAAGAAAAGTCGATGTAGCTCGATGAATCGTGCCTCGGTCGGCGATCTTGATTCACACGAGTGTTACTTATGGAAGAATCGTGCTTCGGTCGGCAATCTCGATTCTCACAATTGCTACCAGTGGAAGAACCGTGCCTCGGTCGGTGATCTCGATTCTCACAAGTTGTGCTTCTCGAAAAGTCATGCCTCATTCGGCGGTCTTGGCTTCGATTAGCCTCCAATTGCGCAACATGCTCATGGAGTTGTTGTACAAGCTGTCTCAGCTCTCACACCTTCGTAATGCATTGATCTTCGCCTCCATGGTGGATGTTGTGCTGTCTACAACGATCAGCCATCAAACTTAAAGAAGCTCTGATACCAAATGACGTCGTTCGGATCGGAAGACTTAGAGAAACTAGCAAGTGTAATGATACATCACTAGAAGAGGAGTAAGAACTCGAGCCAACAGTGGATAAAAGAGGAGATAAACTCAACTCACAAGTAAAATTCGTAATAATTCAATAATCTCCTTATTACATCATGATATTCAGCTTATATAACATTCTACTACATTGAAAAACCCACTACACATTAATATAATATCTCAACCACTTTTTCTAATACCAAAACACATTAAATGAACTCTTAGAAGACCACAAAGATAGCACAAATTATCATAACAGATTATTAACTCATTAAAACTCAAAATAACTCCAAACAAACTTATTAATAACTTTTGAATGCTCCTTTGATTGGATGATGCGACTCAGATAATTAATCGGTATCTTGATCGGTGTCATATGGTCTAGAATATGATTCGTGTTGTATTTATTCAAAAAGATTGGATTATACGAAGTAATTACGCATATAAAGTGCAAATAACTCTCATTCTGAGTAATTTGAGCATTTCAACCATTTTTGAATTCATTCTAAGTCATTTCTCCATAATAATATGAATCCAGAAACGACGGAAATACTCTAATCATAGTCAAAATTGCATAATTTGTACTTTATATGGGTAATTACAATGTATAATCCAATCTTTTTGAATGAATAATATATTAATCATATTCAAGACAATATAAAGAGTTTAAATGTAGATTATTGTGATCAAATGACTTAGAATGAATTCAGAAACGATTGAAATGCTCAAATGATACTCAAATTGCATTATTAACAATATATATGTGTAATTATCAACCATAAACACGATATGAATCTTAGTCTGGATAGTATAAAGAGTTTAAATTTACATTATTGTGATGAAATAACTTAGATTGAATCCAGAAACGATTTAAATGATCAAATGATACTCTAAATTGCATTATTTACCTTTTATATGCGTAATTACTGTGTATAATCCAATCTTTTTAAATAAATAACATATGAATCATATTTTTCACAGCATAAAGAATTTGAATATGGAATTTTGTGATAAAATGACTTAGAATGTATTTTGAAATGATTGAAATGCTCAAATGATACTCAAAATTGCATTATTTACATTTTATATGAGTAATTACCATGTATAATATAATGTTTTTGAATAAATAAGATATTAATCATATTATAGACAGTATAAAGAGTTTAAATGCATGTTATTGTGATGAAATGACTTAGAATGAATCCACAAACGATTGAAATCCTCAATGAATACGGAAATGATTGAATTGCTCAAATGAAACTTATTTGCACTTTATATGAGTAATTACCATGTATAATCAAATATTTTAGAATAAATAATATATGAATCGTATTCTAAACAGTATAAAGAGTTTAAATGTATATTATTGTGATGAAATGACTTAGAATGAATACAGAAATGATTGAAATGCTCAAATGATGCTCAGAATTGCATTATTTGCATTTAAAATGCGTAGTTACCGTGTATAATCCAATGTTTCTGAATAAATAACATATGAATCATTTTTTAGACAGTATAAAGTGTTTAAATGTAGATTATTGTGATGAAATGACTTAGAATGAATAAAGAAATGAATGAAATGCTCAAATTACGATCAGAATTGTATTATTTGCACTTTATATATGTAATTACCATGTATAATCCAATCTTTCTGATTAAATTACATATGAATCATATTCTAAGCAGTATAAATAAATAAAATGTATATTATTGTGATAAAATGACATAGAATGAATCTAGAAATGATTGAAATGCTCAAATGATGATCAAAATAGCATTATTTGCTCTTAATATGCATAATTACCATGTATAATCCAATATTTTTAAATAAATAACATATGAATCATTTTTTAGACAGTATAAAGAGTTTAAATTTATATAACTGATATGAAATGACTTACAATGAATCCAGAAACTATTGAAATCCTCAAAGGATGCTAAGGATTGCATTATTTGCCGTTTATGTGCTTAATTACCATTTATAAATTCAATCTTTTTGAATAAATAACATATGAATCATATTCTATTCAGTCTAAAGAGTTCAAATTTAGGTTATTGTGATGAAATGACTTAAAATGAATACAGAAATAATTGAAATGCTCAAATGATGCTCAAAATTACATTATTGGAACTTTATATGTGTACTTACCATGTATTTTCGAATCTTTTTGAAAAAATAACATATGAATCATATTCTATTCATTATAAAGACTTTAAATGTAGATTATTGTGATGAAAAGACTTAGAAAGAATCCAGAAACAATTGAAATGCTCAAATGGTGCTCAGAATTACATTTTTTTCACTTTATATGCGTAATTACCATGTATAACCCAATATTTTTGAATAAATAACATGTGAATCATATTCTATTCATTATAAAGTGTTTAACTTTAGATTATTGTGATGAAATGACTTATAATGAATCCAAAAGTGATTGAAATGCTCATATGATGCTCAGAATTGCATTATTTGCACTTAAAATGTGTAGTTAGCATGTACAATCCAATCTTTTTGAAAAAAATATCATATGAATCAGTTTTAGACAGTATAAAAATTTTAAATGTTTATTATTGTGATAATGACATAGAATGAATCCAGAAATGATCGAAATCCTCTAATGATGCTCAGAATTGCATTATTTGCATTTAATATGAGTTATTACCATATATAATCAAATCTTTTTGAGTAAATAAAATATGAATCGTATTATATTCATTGTAAAAAGTTCAAATGTAAATTATTGTGATGAAATAACTTTGAATGAATCAAGAAATGATTGAAATGCTTAAATGAACCACAGAATTGCATTATTTCCAATTTATATGGTTAATTACCATCTATAATCTAATCTTTTTGAATAAATAACATTTGAGTCGTATTCTGGACAGTATAAGGAGATTAAATGTAGATTATTGTGATGAAAAGACTTGGAATGATTCCAGAAACAATTGAAATGCTCAAATTATGCACAGAATGAAATTTTTTGCACTTTATATGCGTAATTACCATGTATAATCCAATCCTTTTGCATAAATAACAAATGAATCATATTCTATTCTGCATAAAGAGTTTAAATGTTGATTATCGTGTTGAATGACTTAGAATGAATTAAGAAACGATTGAAATGCTGAATTGATGCTCAGAATAAAATTATTTGCACTTTATATGCGTAATTACCATATATAATCCAATCTTTTTGAATAAATAACATATGAATCGTATTCTATTCAGTATAAAGAGTTTAAATGTATATTTTTGTGATGAAATGTCTTAGAATGGATCAAGAAACGAATGAAATGCTCAAATGATGCTCAGAACATGTATATTGCAATCTTTTTGAGTAAATAATATAAGAATTATTTTTAGACAGTATAAAGGGTTTAAATGCTGAATATTGGGACGAAATGACTTAGATATAGTCCAGAAACGATTGAAATTCTCAAATGTTGCTCAGAATTGCATTATATGCACTTTATATGCTTAATTACCTTGTATAATCCAATCTTTTTTAATAAATAACATATGAATCATTTTTTAGACAGTACAAAATGTTTAGATGTAGATTATTGTGATGAAATGACTTAGAATGAATAAAGAAATGATTGAAATGCTCAAATGATGCTCAGAATTGCATTATTTGCACTTTATATGCGTAATTACCATGTATAATCCAGTCTTTTTGATTAAATAACATATGAATCGTTTTCTAAACAGTATGAAGATTTTTAAGTGTAGATTATTGTTATGAAATGACTTAGAATGAATCCATAATCGATTGAAATGCTCAAATTATGCTTTGAATTGCATTATTTGCACATTATATGCGTAATTATCATGTCTAATCCAATCCTTTTGAATGAATAACTTGTGAATCATATTCTAAACAGTATAAAGAATTTAAATGTTAATTATTATGATGAAATGACTTAGAATGAATCCAGAAATTTTTGAAATGGTCAAATGATGCTCAGAATTCCATCATTTGCACCTAATATTCATAAGTACCATGTATAATCCAATTTTTTTGAATAAATAACATTTAAATAATTTTTAGGCAGTAGATTATTGTGATGAAATGACTAAGAATGAATCAAGACACGATTGAAATCTCAAATGATGGTCCTTATTGCATTATTTTCACTTAAAATGCGTAATTACCAAGTATAATCCAATATTTTTAAATATGAATATTTTTTTAGATAGTATAATGAGTTTGAATGGAGATTATTGTGATAAAATTACTTAGAATGAATCCAAAAACGATTGAAATCTACAAATGATGCTCAAAATAGAATTACTTGAACATTATATTTGTAATTACCAATTATTATCTAATCTTTTTAAATAAATAGCATACGAATCATATTCTAGAAAGTATAAAGAGTTTAAATGTATATTATTTTGATGAAATCACTTATAATGAATCTAGATACAATTGAAATGCTCAAATGATGCTCATAATTGCATTTTTGGCATTATATATATGTAATTACCATATATAATCCATTCATTGTGAATAAATAATATATGAATTGTTTTCTGTTCAGTATAAAGAGTTTAAATGTATATTTTTGTGACCAAATGATTCAAAATAGATAAAGAAACAATTGGAATGATAAAACAATACTCAAAATTGCATTATTCACACTTAATATGCGTAATTACCAAATATAATACAATCTTTTTGAGCAAATAACATAAAAATCGTTTTATAGACTGTATAAAGAGTTTGAATGTCGATTATTGGAATGAAATGACTTAGAATTAGTCCAAAAATGATTGAAATACTCAAATGTTGCTCAGAATTGCATTGTCTGCACTTTATATGCTTAATTACCATGTATAATCCAATCTTTTTGAATAAATAACATATGAATCGTATTCTAAACAGTATAAAGGGTTTAAATGTAGATTATTGTAGTGAAATGACTTAGAATAAATCCAGAAATGATTGAAATGGTCAAATGAAGATCAGAATTGTATTATTTACTCTTAATATTTCTAATTGCCATATATAATCTAATCTTTTCTGAATAAATAACACATGAATAATTTTTTAGACAGTATATAGAGTTTACATGTATATTATTGAGATGAAAATGACTTAGAATGATTCGAGAAACGATTGAAATGACCTAGATTGGATCCAGAAACGATTTAAATGCTCAAATGATGTTTAAAATTGCCTTATTTTCATGTAATATGCGTAATTACCATGTAGAATCAAATTTCATTGAGTAAATAAAATATGAATCGTATTATATAAATTATAAAGAGTTTAAATGTAGATTATTGTGATGAAATGACTTGGAATTAATCAAGAAAAGATTGAAATGCTCAAATGAAACTTATTTGCACTTTATATATGTAATTACCATGTATAATCCAATCTTTTAGAATAAATAACATATGAATCGTATTCTATTCAGTATAAAAAGTTTAAATGTAGATTATTGTGATGAAATAACTTAGAATGAATACGGAAATAATTGAAATGCTCAACTGATGCTCAGAATTGCATTATTTGCACATAAAATGTGTAGTTAGCGTGTATAATCCAATGTTTCTAAATAAATAACATATGAATCTTTTTTTAGACAGTATATAGAGTTTACATGTATATTATTGAGATGAAAATGACTTAGAATGATTCGAGAAACGATTGAAATCCTCAAAGGATGCTCAGAATTGCATCATTTGCACTTTATGTGTGTAATTATCATATATAATGCAATCTTTTTGAATAAATAACATAGGAATCATATTCTATTCAGTATAAAGAGTTTAAATGTAGATTATTGAGAAGTAATTTATTAGAATGAATCTAGAAACGATTGAAATGCTTAAATAATGTTCAAAATTGCCTTATTTGCATTTAGTATGCGTAATTACCATGTACAATCAAACTTCTCAAGTAAATAAAATATGAATCGTATTCTATTCATTATAAAGAGTTTAAATATCAATTATTGTGATGAAATGACTTGGAATGAAACAAGAAAAGATTGAAATGCTCAAATTAAGTTTAGAATTGCATTATTTGCACTTTATATGCATAATTACCGTATATAATCCAATCTTTTAGAATAAATAACATATGAATCATATTATATTCAGTATAAAGAGTTTAAATGTAGATTATAGTGATGAAATGACTTAGATTGAATCCAGAAATAAATGAAATGCTCAAATGATGCTCAGAATTGCATTATTTCACTTAAAATGCGTAGTTAGCATGTATAATCCAATGTTTCTTAATAAATAACATATAAATCATTTTTAGACAGTATAAAGAGTTTAAATATATATTATTGAGATGAAATGACTTAAAATGAATCTACAAACGATTGAAATCCTCAAAGGATGCTCAGAATTGCATTATTTGCAGTTTATCTGCGTAATTACCATGTATAATGCAATATTTTTGAATAAATAACATAGGAATCATATTCTATTCAGTATAAAGAGTTTAAATGTAGATTATTGTGATGAAATGACCTAGATTGGATCCAGAAACGATTTAAATGCTCAAATGATGTTTAAAATTGCCTTATTTTCATGTAATATGCGTAATTACCATGTAGAATCAAATTTCATTGAGTAAATAAAATATGAATCGTATTATATAAATTATAAAGAGTTTAAATGTAGATTATTGTGATGAAATGACTTGGAATTAATCAAGAAAAGATTGAAATGCTCAAATGAAACTTATTTGCACTTTATATATGTAATTACCATGTATAATCCAATCTTTTAGAATAAATAACATATGAATCGTATTCTACTCAGTATAAAAAGTTTAAATGTAGATTATTGTGATGAAATAACTTAGAATGAATACGGAAATAATTGAAATGCTCAACTGATGCTCAGAATTGCATTATTTGCACATAAAATGTGTAGTTAGCGTGTATAATCCAATGTTTCTAAATAAATAACATATGAATCTTTTTTTAGACAGTATATAGAGTTTACATGTATATTATTGAGATGAAAATGACTTAGAATGATTCGAGAAACGATTGAAATCCTCAAAGGATGCTCAGAATTGCATCATTTGCACTTTATGTGTGTAATTATCATATATAATGCAATCTTTTTGAATAAATAACATAGGAATCATATTCTATTCAGTATAAAGAGTTTAAATGTAGATTATTGAGAAGTAATGAATTAGAATGAATCTAGAAACGATTGAAATGCTTAAATAATGTTCAAAATTGCCTTATTTGCATTTAGTATGCGTAATTACCATGTACAATCAAACTTCTCAAGTAAATAAAATATGAATCGTATTCTATTCATTATAAAGAGTTTAAATATCAATTATTGTGATGAAATGACTTGGAATGAAACAAGAAAAGATTGAAATGCTCAAATTAAGTTTAGAATTGCATTATTTGCACTTTATATGCATAATTACCGTATATAATCCAATCTTTTAGAATAAATAACATATGAATCATATTATATTCAGTATAAAGAGTTTAAATGTAGATTATAGTGATGAAATGACTTAGATTGAATCCAGAAATAAATGAAATGCTCAAATGATGCTCAGAATTGCATTATTTCACTTAAAATGCGTAGTTAGCATGTATAATCCAATGTTTCTTAATAAATAACATATAAATCATTTTTAGACAGTATAAAGAGTTTAAATATATATTATTGAGATGAAATGACTTAAAATGAATCTACAAACGATTGAAATCCTCAAAGGATGCTCAGAATTGCATTATTTGCAGTTTATCTGCGTAATTACCATGTATAATGCAATATTTTTGAATAAATAACATAGGAATCATATTCTATTCAGTATAAAGAGTTTAAATGTAGATTATTGTGATGAAATGACCTAGATTGGATCCAGAAACGATTTAAATGCTCAAATGATGTTTAAAATTGCCTTATTTTCATGTAATATGCGTAATTACCATGTAGAATCAAATTTCATTGAGTAAATAAAATATGAATCGTATTATATAAATTATAAAGAGTTTAAATGTAGATTATTGTGATGAAATGACTTGGAATTAATCAAGAAAAGATTGAAATGCTCAAATGAAACTTATTTGCACTTTATATATGTAATTACCATGTATAATCCAATCTTTTAGAATAAATAACATATGAATCGTATTCTATTCAGTATAAAAAGTTTAAATGTAGATTATTGTGATGAAATAACTTAGAATGAATACGGAAATAATTGAAATGCTCAACTGATGCTCAGAATTGCATTATTTGCACATAAAATGTGTAGTTAGCGTGTATAATCCAATGTTTCTAAATAAATAACATATGAATCTTTTTTTAGACAGTATATAGAGTTTACATGTATATTATTGAGATGAAAATGACTTAGAATGATTTGAGAAACGATTGAAATCCTCAAAGGATGCTCAGAATTGCATCATTTGCACTTTATGTGTGTAATTATCATATATAATGCAATCTTTTTGAATAAATAACATAGGAATCATATTCTATTCAGTATAAAGAGTATAAATGTAGATTATTGAGAAGTAATGAATTAGAATGAATCTAGAAACGATTGAAATGCTTAAATAATGTTCAAAATTGCCTTATTTGCATTTAATATGCGTAATTACCATGTACAATCAAACTTCTCAAGTAAATAAAATATGAATCGTATTCTATTCATTATAAAGAGTTTAAATATCAATTATTGTGATGAAATGACTTGGAATGAAACAAGAAAAGATTGAAATGCTCAAATTAAGTTTAGAATTGCATTATTTGCACTTTATATGCATAATTACCGTATATAATCCAATCTTTTAGAATAAATAACATATGAATCATATTATATTCAGTATAAAGAGTTTAAATGTAGATTATAGTGATGAAATGACTTAGATTGAATCCAGAAATAAATGAAATGCTCAAATGATGCTCAGAATTGCATTATTTCACTTAAAATGCGTAGTTAGCGTGTATAATCCAATGTTTCTTAATAAATAACATATAAATCATTTTTAGACAGTATAAAGAGTTTAAATATATATTATTGAGATGAAATGACTTAAAATGAATCCACAAACGATTGAAATCCTCAAAGGATGCTCAGAATTGCATTATTTGCAGTTTATCTGCGTAATTACCATGTATAATGCAATATTTTTGAATAAATAACATAGGAATCATATTCTATTCAGTATAAAGAGTTTAAATGTAGATTATTGTGATGAAATGACCTAGATTGGATCCAGAAACGATTTAAATGCTCAAATGATGTTTAAAATTGCCTTATTTTCATGTAATATGCGTAATTACCATGTAGAATCAAATTTCATTGAGTAAATAAAATATGAATCGTATTATATAAATTATAAAGAGTTTAAATGTAGATTATTGTGATGAAATGACTTGGAATTAATCAAGAAAAGATTGAAATGCTCAAATGAAACTTATTTGCACTTTATATATGTAATTACCATGTATAATCCAATCTTTTAGAATAAATAACATATGAATCGTATTCTATTCAGTATAAAAAGTTTAAATGTAGATTATTGTGATGAAATAACTTAGAATGAATACGGAAATAATTGAAATGCTCAACTGATGCTCAGAATTGCATTATTTGCACATAAAATGTGTAGTTAGCGTGTATAATCCAATGTTTCTAAATAAATAACATATGAATCTTTTTTTAGACAGTATAAAGAGTTCAAATGTATATTATTGAGATGAAATGACTTAGAATGAATCCAGAAACGATTGAAATCCTCAAAGGATTCTCAGAATTGAATTATTTGCAGTTTATCTGCGTAAATACCTTGTATAATGCAATTTTTTTTGAATAAAATAACAGTGGAATCATATTCTATTCAGTATAGAGAGTTTAAATGTAGATTATTGTGAGGAAATGAGTTAGATTGAATTTAGAAACGATTGAAATGCTTAAATGATGTTCAAAATTGCCTTTATTTTCATTTAATATGCGTAATTACCATGTACAATCAAATTTCATTGAGTAAATAAAATATGAATCTTATTCTATTCATTATAAAGAGTTTACATATAGATTATTGTGATGAAACGACATAGAATGAATCAAGAAATGAATGAAATGCTCAAATGATGATCAGAATTGCTTTATTTGCACTTTATATGGGTAATTACCATTTATAATCCAATCTTTTTGAATATATAACATATGAATCATATTTTATTCAGTATCAAGAGCTTAAATTTAGATTATTGTGATTAAATGACTTAGAATGAATTCAGAAACGATGGAAATGCTCAAAATATTTTGAAAATTGCCTTATTTGCATTTAATATGCCTAATTAACTTGTACAATCAAATTTCTTTCAGTAAATAAAATATGAATCATATTCTATTCATTTTAAAGTATTTAAATGTAGATTATTATGATGAAATGACTTGGACTGATACAAGAAAAGATTGAAATGCTCAAATGAAGCTTAGAATTGCATTATTTGCACTTTATATGCGTAATTACAATATATAATCAAATCATTTAGAATAAATAACATATGAATCGTATTCTATTCAGAATAAAGTAGTTTAAATGTGGATTATTGTGATGAAATGACATAGAATGAATCGAGAAATGATAGATATGCTCAAATGAAGTTCAAAATTTAATTACATGCACTTTATATACGTTATTACCATGTAAAATCCAATATTTTTGTATAAGTAACAAATGAATCATATTCTATTCAGTATAAAGAGTTTAAATTTAGATTATTGTGATGAAATGACTTACAATTAATCAATAAGCGATTGAAATGCACAAATAATGCTCAGAATTGCATTATTTTCAATTTATATGCGTAATTACCATGTATAATCCAGTCCTTTTGAATAAATAACTTAAGAATCATATTATATTCAGTATAAAGAGTTTTAATGTAGATTATTGTGATGAAATGCCTTACAATTAATCAAGAAACGATTGAAATTCACATATAGTGCTCAAAATTGCATCATTTACAATTTATATGCGTAATTACCATGTATAATCCAATCTTATTGAATAAATAACATATGAAACATATTCTATTACGTATAAAGAATTTAAATGTAGATTATTGCGATGAAATGACTTCGATTGAATCAGGAAGCGATTGAAATGCACAAATAATGCTCAGAATTGCATTATTTTTCAATTTATATGCATTATTACCATGTATAATCCAGTCCTTTTGAATAAATAACTCAAGAATTGTATTCTATTCAGTATAAAGAGTTTAAATGTGGATTACTGTAATGAAATGACATAGAATGAATCGAGAAATGATAGATATGCTCAAATGAAGTTCAGAATTTAATTACTTGCACTTTATATACGTTATTACCATGTATAATCCATTCTTTTTGTATAAATAACAAATGAATCATATTCTATTCTGTATAAAGAGTTTTAATGTAGATTATTGTGATGAAATGACTTACAATTAATCAAGGAGCGATTGAAATGCACAAATAATGCTCAGAATTGCATTATTTTGAATTTATATGCGTAATTACCACGTATAATCCTGTCCTTTTGAATAAATAACTTAAGAATCATATTATATTCATTATAAAGAGTTTAAATATAGATTATTGTGATGAAATGACTGAGAATGAATTGAGAAATGATAGATATGCTCAAATGAAGTTCAGAATTGAATTACTTGCAATTTAAATACATTATTACCATGTATAATCCAATCTTTTTGTATAAATAACATATGAATAAAATTCTAATCAGTATAAAGAGTTTTAATGCAGATTATTGTGGTGAAATACCTTACAATTAGTCAAGAAGCGATTGAAATGCTCAAATGATGCTCAGAATTGCATTATGTACAATTTATATTCGTAATTACCGTGTATAATCCAATCTTTTTAAATAAATAACATATGAATAATGTTTTAGATAATATAAAGAGTTTAAATGCAGATTATTGTGATGAAATAACTTAGAATGAATCAAGAAATGATAGTTATTCAAATAAAGTTCATAATTGCTTTATTTGCAATTTATATATATTACCATGTATAATCCAATCTTTTTGAATAAAGAACATATCAATCATACTGTATTCATTATAAAGTGTTCAATGTATATTTTTATGATGAAACAACTGAGAATGAATCAAGAAACGATTGAAATGCACAAATGATGTTCAGAATTGCATTATTTGCACTTTATATGCGTAATTACCATGTATAATACAATCTTATTGAATAAATAACATATGAATTGTAATCTAGACAGTATGAAGAGTTTAAATGTACATTATTGTGATCAAATGACTTAGAATGAATATAGAAATGATAGATATGCTTAAATGAAGTTCAGAATTTCATTACTTGCACTTTATATACGTTATTACCAAGTATAATCCAATCTTTTTGAATAAATAATATATGAATCGTATTCTAAACTGTATAAAGAGTTTACATGTATATTATTGTGATGAAATGACTTAGAATGAATACAGAAATATCAAATGAATCATATTCTTTTCAGTGCAAAGAGTTTAAATGTAGATTATTGTGATGACATGACTTACAATTAATTGTGAAGCCATTGAAATGCTCAAATGATGCTCAATGTTGCATCATTTAAAATTTATATGCGTAATTACCATGTATAATCCAGTCTTATTGAATAAATAACATATGAATTATATTCTATTCAGTAATAACATATGAATCATATTCTATTCAGTATAAAGAGTTTAAATGTAGATTATTGTGATCAAATGACTTGGAATGAATCAAGAAACAATTGAAATGCTCACATGATGCTCAGAATTGCATTATTTGCACTTTATATGCATAATGACCATATAATACAATCTTTTTGAGTAAATTACATATGAATCGTATTATAGACAGTATAAACAGTTTAAATGTAGATTATTGTGATGAAATGACTTAGAATAAATCAAGAAACTATTGTAATGCTCAAATGATACTCAGAATTGCATTATTACATTTTGTATGCATAATTACCATGTATAATCCAATCGTTTTGAATAAATAACTTATGAATCAAGTTTTAGACAGTATAAAGATTTTAAATGTAGATTATAGTGATTAAATGACTAAGAATGATTCCAGAAACAATTGAAATGCTGAAATGATTCTCTGAATTGCATTATTGGCACTTTATATGAGTAATTACCATGTATAATTCACTTTTTTTTAATAAATAACATATGAATGGTATTCTGCTCAGTATAAAGAGTTTAAATATAGATTATTATTATGAAACGACTTAGAATGAATCAAGAAATGATTGAAATGCTCAAATGATGCTCAGAATTGCATTATTTGCACTTTATATGCGTAATGACCATATATAATACAATCTTTTTGAATAACTAACATTTGAATCGTATTCTAGACAGTATAAATAGTTTAAATGTAGATTATTGGGATGAAATGACTTAGAATAAATCAAGAAACTATTGAAATGCTCAAATGATGCTCAGAATTGCAATATTTACATTTTGTATGCATAATTACCATGTATAATACAATCTTTTTTAATAAATAACTTATGAATCATGTTTTAGACAGTGTAAAGATTTTAAATGTAGATTATAGTGATTAAACGACTAAGAATAAATCCAGAAACGATTCAAAATGATTCTCGGAATTGCATTATTGGCAGTTTATATGAGTAATTACAATGTATAATTCAATCTTTTTAAATAAATAACATATGAATCGTACTCTTCTCAGTATAAAGAGCTTAAATATAGATTATTGTGATGAAATGACTTAGAATTAATCAAGAAAAGAATGAAATGCTCAAATAATAATCAGAATTGTATTATTTGCACTTTATATGGGTAATTACCATTTATAATCCAACATTTTTTAATAAATAACATGTGAATCATATTATATTGTATAAAGAGTTTAAATGTCGATTATTGTGATGAAATGACTTAGATTGAATCAAGAAGCGATTGAAATGCACAAATAATGCTCAGAATTGCATTATTTTCAATTTATATGCATAATAACCAAGTATAATCCAGTCCTTTTGAATAAATAACTCAAAAATCATATTCTATTCAGTATAAAGAGTTTACATGTAGATTATTGTGATGAAATGATTGATATGCTCAAATGAAGTTAAAAATTGAATTACTTGCACTTTATATATGTTATTACCAAGTATAAACCAATCTTTTTGTATAAATAACAAATGAATCATATTCTATTCAGTATAAAGAGATTAAATGTAGATTATTGTGATGAAATGACTTACAATTAATCAAGAAGCGATTGAAATACTCAAATGATGCTCAAAATTGCATTATTTACAATTTATAGGCGTAATTACCATGTATAATCCAGTCTTTTTGAATAAATAACATATGAATCATATTCAATTCAGTATAAAAAGTTTAAATGTAGATTATTGTGATGAAATGAATTAGAATGAATCCAGAAACGATTGAAATTCTCAAATGTTGCTCAGAATTATATTTTTTCCGCTTTATATGCGTAATCACCTATAATCCAATCTTTTTGAATAAACGATAACTTACAGATTCACCTATGCTCTTAAAGCTCATCTTAGAACTAAGTTTGATATAAAGGATCTTGGAAATATTAAATATTTTCTGGGTATTGAAATAGGCAGGTCTCATAAAAGATTGTTTCTATGTCAACGAAAGTACGTGTTGGATTTATTGAAAGGCACAGGTAAATTAGGAGTAAAACCTACTAATACTCCTATGCTGTACAGTCAAAACTTTTGACTCAAATGAAGACCCTCTAAATGACATTAGCCATTTAATTTTCAACGGTTGGTAGGTAAATTGATTTATCTCACAATAACTCGTCCTGATATAGCATATGCAGTAAGTTATGTGAGTCAATTTATGCAAAAACCTTCCAAAAGCCATTTCGAATTAATAGGTCAGATTCTCAAATATTTAAAATGGCACTAGGAAGGGGAATTTTAATGAAAAATAATGGCAATGTTGATATAATTGGATATGTTGATGCAGATTGAGTAGGTAATCCAATGGACAGAAAGTTGACATCAGGTTTCTGCATGTTTGTTGGAGGCAACTTGGTGATATGTAAAAGCAAAAAGCAAACAACTGGTGCGCGTTCAAGTGCAGCAGCAGAATACCGTGCAATGGCCAGTGCTACTTGTGAGATAGTCTGGTTATGACTACTTCTTCAAGAATTGGGACAATCATTTATCAACAAACCAACACCGCTATTTTGTGATAATCAAGCAGCTATTCACATAGCGCCAAAACTAGTGTTTCATGAGAGGACAAAACACATAGAGGTTGCTTGTCATTATGTTCGAGAAAAGGTTCTAGATAGAACTATTGAAACTCCTTATCTTAAAAGCAAGGATCAGTTGGCTGATGTGTTCACTAAAGCACTATCTAAAGAGGCGTTTCAAAAGTTTGCAAACAAGTTGATCTCCGATGTTCTCTACGGTACAACTTGAGGGGTAGTGTTGAGATATCATTTGATATTGTTGCAAGGTAAAGAAGGAAATATGGAGGAGCATATCTTAGCTGATGTGATACGCAAGGCTCTGCTAGATTTCCATCTTCATTCTGGTCTTTGTTAGCTTATTTTGTTTTTTAGTGTTTAGAAAGGAAAAAAATGCCAAAAATATTTTTTTTCCTTTGTATCTCTATTTAAACGTAGTTCTTCTTGTACTCTGTATCAAAAATATTTTTCAGAGAAATAAAATAAGGGAGGGAGGAATTGAGGAAGTCTTGTGTCAAATTTACTTTACAGATAAAAAGATTTTTGATTATAAACATGAGTGCGCCACTAGGACTGGCGTCCTACAGCCGCGCCACAAGGAATGAGGCTTCTAGGTTCAAGAGAAATTAATTTTCAAAAAAATAGTAACAAATTTTTTTTAAAAAAAATATTAACGCATCATTATCATTCGCGCTGTCACACAAAATCGTTTTTTAAATATAGTAATATTTTTTAATATTAATTTTATAAAAAATAAAAAATAAAAAATATTTTTAAAAAAATATTAACAAGCCAATCTCATTGGCGCTGTTAGATAAATTTTATTTTTAAAATAATATTTTTTTTCCAAAAAATAGTAAGCGCCACTAAGACCGACGCATATAGAAAATTTGAAAAGCATATAGAGAAAGCTGCTGAAATGGGTCTGGATGGGTAGGTGAGCAAATAGGAGTGGCGTTGTCGTCGGTACGCCCTGTCATTAGTGCTCTACCATATTTATTGATAAAATTATATATTTTTTATGTTTAGTATTAAATTTTTAATATAAGATCTGTGTATAAAAATTTTTATTGCTGATATTGGCTTGGTTCCTCAATGCACTGAAGAGAAAGAGATTGCTCGATCAGGGATAGTAATTAAGTAATTAATTGGGCACTATAAGTTACGTGTGTTTGCAAGTGAAGTGAATTAAAAATAGACATATAGAGTAGTCTATTCATAAATGAAGTTGTTGTTTGGAATTTTGGATGTTGTATAATTAAAAGAAATAATAAAATAAAATAATAATTTATTTATTTTTAAATAGTAATAATAATTATATTATATTGATGATGATTCTAATTAATATAATAATTATAATATTTATCATAATACTAGTAATTATTATATTTTACTCTCTCATCTCTCCGGTCTTGTTCGGCATAATTCTATAAGTTTTTATAAAAACTAGAGGGGCATATCGAGCTTCGCTTGTTTATAATTTGCATGATTATTAGGAGAGGCGCAAAACTGTAATTTCTCAAATAATAGAAGATTTTATTAAAAAATAGAAGATGGAAATCTACTCAAATTAAATGAAATCTACACATAGAAAATTTTACTTAAACACTCAATTACCCGAGGACAAAATATAAGCATGTACGTTTTATGTACATATCTAGGTACATAGCCCAGGTAATACACATGATATTGAGTATATAACATATTAACATGCCAAACACAGAAATCAATGCACGCTTGAGACTGAAAAGCACAGCAGATAAAGAGTGTTAAAACACACAAAGCGGAATAAAATAAGATTAATTAATTTGCTCAGACCATATCAAGGAGATCAAGGAGATCGGACTTATAAGCAGAACCCAATCGCCATCGAAGCTTCCATATAGGCCATTTACCGAGCAGATATGTAAGGAAGGGAACAATAGGCAGAAGACATATTAAGATAGCCAGCCAGGTGATGCGAGGTTTCAATACTGTGTATAAGCCAGTTGCGAATGCCACGGTAGTTGCCATGTATGCGAACCACATAAGCTTCTCAGTCAAGGACCTGTAGTGAAGCAAGAATTTCCGGTCCTCCCACCTATATATGACACATATGAAAGCGACAGCAAGAGAGGAACACATTGCTAATGTGTCAGAAATGATGAATGCCTTGAATGCAGCTTTTCTTGCTAGGACTGGAAGTCCTTCAGATCCTGAATCATTACTATATCCTCCAGGCAAGGTGAAAGCAGCAGTGAAAGTAATTGTGGCAATGAGGACTGCAACTATTGAAGTGCTGTTTGTGTATGTATTAGTCAATGTTTTAATTTCTTCAATCGATTTTTCTGTTATTTCTCTTTTGGCTTCTTGACGGGGAAGCAATGTTAAAGATTCGGGATTTGCATTTTTCATCATCATCAGCACTTCAGTCTGCAATCAATGGAAAAAAGGTTCTATATGTAAATATTAATCATGGTTCTGAAACTCGGAATCGGAATCGGAATCGGAATCGGACAGTTGGAAATACATCGGATTTTTTTTAAAACACACTTTTATGCCGTTAAAAATCAGAAAAAAATTTGAAAAAAATCAGGAAAATATATGTTTTCATAAATAAGTAAAAAAAAATCAAAGATTAGTCTTAAAATTAACTAAAATAACTGAATATGTCTTAAAGTCAAGTAGGCAGACTACACACATCATCCTACAATCACTTACATATCTTAAATAAAGATAAATGACTAAGAAATACATCATATCATCTAATTATACAATAAAGGGGCATAAACTACCAATATGAGATAAAATATAATTAGATGATAACATATTTGGTAACAATTAATGTTAGTCTCGTATAATTAGATGATAACATTTTTTTTTCTGAATAATTGTTCAGTCATTAACAAATTTTCTCAGAACTTAGATGGGCGAAACCATTCGCATGAAAAAAAAAAAGATGGGCAAAACCAGAAACCATTCGCATCAAAAAAAAAAAAAAAAAAAGATGGGCAAAACCAGACCCAAACCCAGTTACCCACTACCAAGTACCAACCAGACCCAGCGAAACAATGGCTAAAAGAGAAATGAAAAGAAAGAAAGATCGATGCTCACCAAGTCAGCGGCGATGGGCGACCAGCGGCGATAGGCGATGGTCCTCCTGAGGCGATCAGCGATGGTCTCTTCTCTACAAACTCAGTCTCCCCTCTCTTAGTCTCTCTCCAGTCTCCACTCGATTGATCTGAGAGACATAAGTTTTCCTTTCGATTTTTTTTTCAATTTCACTTTTTCAGACCTATTTCGGTCAATTCGGCCGATTCAAGCCGATTCCAGCCGATTCCAGCCGATTCCATCCGATTCCGGCCGATTCCAGCCAGAAAAACGCGATTCCGCTCCAAACCACCTAAAATCGACTCGCCACTCCCCGATTCCGATCCGATTCAACCGATTTGAATCGGAATCGGCCGATTTTTTGAACCATGATATTAATGACGACATCTGGTGCATTTAATAGTTTGATAGTTGATACTTGATAACTTACAACATTATGCAATATCTGTAAGGAATGTAATGTACAAATATCTGTCAGCATACCCAGTCTAAGGTTTTTGCCCGTTTCATTGTGTCAGACGCCGAACCTTCATAGTCTAAAATTTCCATTATCTTCAGCACATCATTCTGCGATCAATAACAACAAAATTATTAATGATTTCTATAATTTCCAGAGATGGCGCAATTAGTACATACGAGTTACAGCCTTTATAATAGAATGTAGTATCTCTGTATCTGTAACCAATGTTAAATACAAATATATGTCAGCAACTCAGCATACCCGGTCTAAAGTTTTTGCCAATTTCATGGTGTCAGACATCAATGAACTTTCTGGTGCATCGCCTCGCTTGCTAACAACCGTGAGGTCTAGTATAGCTTCGTGAGCCATTAGAGAACGAACAACTTTCGGATTGCATTTTGTAACTGCAATATGTAGAGCAGTTTCTCCATGTATATCCTTCCTGTTGATAAGGTTATGTCGTTGGTCTGGGGTTTCCAAGATGAATTCAACAAACGCTTCATGACCTTGACATATAGCTTCATGCAGCATCGTCCATCCATCCTGGCGGCAATAGGGAGCATCTGGACAATATTTCAGAATCTCTTTGGCAGCACCAATATTACCTCGAAATGCTGCTGAAACAAGGAGAGGGGCATTTGTATGTGAGTTGATCAGATAGCCTAAAGAAGGATCATATTGCAGTAACACTCGAATCACATCCAACTTATTCCATAGCACACATAGATGCATTGGGGAGTTTCCACTCTCATTTTCTTCTCTCGCCAGACTAGGGCGTGCCATCACAATATCTCTAGCAATATCTGTAAGGGTATGCATTAATGCATGGTTATATAGTCAGTAATCAATAAATGATAATATTATGTTGAAGCTCATTGTCAAACTATTGCGGATTTCAAACATGTTCCACGTCTAGGGCTGTCAACGTCTCAACGGTATGTCGCTTATCGTTATGTCGTTTCTTTTAACCTAAATAGAATGGTAAGTGGCATAATATATTGTATCGTTTTCTAAACGAAACGGTATGTGTCACAGTTGATTATACCGTTATCAGAAAAAGAAACACTTAAATTAGTTATTTTAATAGAAAATGATAAAGGAAACGATTGATGGAACAGAAATATATTTCTTTTAATAAACGAAACTATTAACGGCATGCTGTTTTTTACCTTTTTCAAATGAAACGGTAACGGCAGAACACAATTTCGTGGTGTTTTACCTCGTCTGACAGCCCAAAAACCGACTGAATTTTTTTAATAATACTACAATTTAGAAAATAACATTAATAATATTGTAATTTTTTGGTGGATATAAATTTTAAACTGGATTTGAGGTATGATCAGTCATATATGTTCGTAATTTAAAATAAACTATCTAGATTAACTGTGATTAAAAAATTCAGTCAACTGCAGATTTTTAACTTTTTTTTAATTTTACTATAAGACGGATCGGAATTTTAATTCAAAATTCCAAACTTAGCGAAAATGAGGTTCAAAACCGTGATCTCGGCATCTCGCCAATGAAAACTCACAGAGTTCTTCGGAAATTCGAACAGTAAGCTCCCTGGATTTTAATTCAAATTTCCTTAAAACCATTTGTTAATCAAAATACTTAGAATATTATATGTGTAATAATAATTAATAAATATATGTTGTAATGATATTATAATTAATTTGTTTATAATTACCATTATAAATAATAATTTTACAAATTAGTATATATATAATGAAAATTGCTAAATGCTATGCGTAACACATATGGATTCATGCGATGCTTTCAAATCTTAAGATTATGCCTCAAATGACTGATCCAGAAGACTGCTCAATGTATTCTTTCATATTGAAATTTCATTGAAGTTCAAATTTAATATTTTAAAATTTTTTTGTATTTTTATTTATAAATAGTTATTATTGGACGGCTCGAAACTAACTTGTTTGAAGAATTTCTAAAATTTTAATTTTAAAAATAGTAAAGATTTAAAAAATATATATATGTATATAAAAGTTGGTTTTCCGTAAGATTTCAATAAGAAGATGAGAGTGACCAGTTTTAATTTGGATCCGTAGATTGAGGTATAAAATTTGAGAGCGAAGTACTCTTTTAATTTCAATATGCTACTCAAGATTTATTATAGTTATTAGTAAAATTTATACATCTCAGTGCGCTTACTAAGTACTCTTTTAATTTCTATTTTAGAGATGCAGAAATATATCTTTGGAAACAAAATTTATAATAAATTATGGGGACTAATTTTGGTAGCAAGTGTTTTAATTTAGCATGGTGTTGAGATTTATATGAGATATATATCAAATAAGTAGTTTCGCCACACAACCCATAATTTGTTGTCTATCGATCCGGCATCCGCATAAGTCACATATGTTCCTGTTGATAACGTTAATCAATATTTATTTACAAGTAATATTATTGATATTAATTACAAATGATGAAATCAGTGTTCATTATGGTGATAATCTAATATAAAAATGATTCAGCATTTATGAACAGAGTACAATTTCATTGGTTATTTTTTATATAAATAATAAACGGAGTTTTGAATAATTTAATTAAGCATTCATTAACAAACAGTAAAAATCTTAATAATATAATTAAGCAATAATATTCTTAACAATCACTACATTTTAAAAAATAAATGGAACTAAATTGGTTAGGGAGTTTTGAATATAAAAATTAAATGACTAAACCGAAAATATGAAAAAAATGCTTGTGTGTTTAAAAATAAAAGATAATAGTAATGAAATTTTTTTGCCAGCATTCCAAAACTGATTATCCCAAGATGTTGATATGTTCTTTCACGTATCCAAATAATTCCAACAAAAATAAAAGTTTTCGATATATTTATATGATACTCCATTGCTATGTGCTAACCTGGATTTCCACTTCTCACAGCAGCATGGAGAGCATTTTCATGGAAGGCTCCTTTATCACTAGAGGATGGTATTTTCAAAAGTTCCCCGGAAACACCATTGAAACCCCTCAAGACTGAGATGTACATAGGTGACTCGTCATACTTGTTCACTCTTTCGGATAAGCTGGGTTCTGCTTGTATCAACTTAATGGCAAGGTCCTTGTGGCCATTGCGAATGGCATGGTGTAGTGGTGTATCTCTGTTGTTATCTTGCCTTAGGATCATCTTACTTAATTGTAGTTGATACTGTTGTTGTCTTGCAGTATCTCTATTATTGTTTTCTTGCTTTAGGATCATCTCACTTAATTGTTGATAATGTTGCAGCAGGGCATATGCTAGAGACACATGACCCCTTGTCACAGCAACAATCAATGGAGTTTCTCCATACGAGTTGATACTGGAGAGGACGGACAGGCTTTCAGCCACCTCAGCATCGGAGGGGCATGTACCCCCTGAAGTTGTTCCAAGCAAATCAACATTGGGATCCTGCAAAAGCAGCTTCTTCAATTCATTTGAATCGCCGGATAGGGCTGCTTTAAGCAGCTTTTTACCCATTGATAGAACTTCATTATGGGATGGATGATCGTTAATTAAATTTAGTTGATCAGGGTTGTTTGATGGACCACCTCGTTCAACTTCAGAAATGGGAAGGTCTCTCCTGTCCAATAAATTTTCAGGTTCGATTTCAGTAATGGTAGGATGATCATTCGAGTTCAGCAAATTGTGTCGTTGATCGTATTCTGTAATTTGGGGACGGTTATTCAAGTTCGACGTATTGCTGGGTTCATCTTCAGTGATGGAATCAGGGTCATCTGAAGGAGGGTTGTTGGAAAAATTGTCAAGCTCGTCTCGAGTGACTGATGCAGGGTTGTTTATGTTTGATAAATTGTCAGGTTCATATTTAGTGATGGAACCAGGGTTGTTTGAATGAGGGTAGTTGGAAAAATTGTCAGGCGCATCTTGAGTGATCGGTGCAGGGTTGTTCAGGTTTGATAAATTGTTAGGATCATCTTCATTAATCAGAGTGCCGTTCAACGAGTAGCCTGACTTCGTAATCTGATGAACTTCATTGCCATGACCCATTATCGAGTTATCAGGTCCTCGGTGCTCTTTTTAGCAGAGTGGTACGATATATATGTGACTCACTGACTGTGCAATATGATTGATCTAGGAGAGCAGGGATCGGTGCCTGGTGTCAAACCCGGCAATAGACAGAGCTTATTAGATATGAATAATTCCTTAGCCCGTAATATATATATAGGATGAGGCTTAATGAGTAACAGAGGCGCTTATACAGCTTGATCTCATATTATGCATGCATGTTTGCTCATGAGGAAGTAGGCCATTTACTCAAGCAAGTGCTGATCGATGATTCAGTTTTTCATTTTTAAAGCATATGGTCATGGAAAAGTAATTTATGGAACACAACTTGTAAGATGGTAAGTAATGAAAACATTTGTTTACTGCATTTTTTGGTTGGCCCACGATGAAATAAGCAATTTAAATTTGGGGACAGAAAGAAAGATTCTTTCTTTCATATCAATAAAGAAAAGTTATTTACCAGAACATGATTGACCTGGCGGGACAGTCGTCAAAACACTGGTGATGTATATTTTGGACCTTTGTTAATATCCTGCATTATCTTTATAAAAAAAAAAAATTGGTATCGCTGTCGGATTTTCATTTAGGATGCTTGCAATTGGAATTTGTTAAATTGCAAAGGTTCAAACGTCAAATTAGGAAAGAACCAAGAACAGTAATTAACTACAAAATATAAATTGTCACCAGAGCTGTCTCCCAAATTATTTTGTAGGAACAGAAATACATTTTGAGAGAAGAATTGAATTAGTTTTGGCTATATGTAATCTTTCAAAAAAAATTTAAATTCAATCCGAAAGACACTGGTATAAAGTTAAATCAAGAGTATATTTAAATGCATTGATTTTTTTTTTTTTTTGGAATAAAAAGTGCTGGTCTTGGCCGAGTAACTTTTCATTGATTAACAGAAACGCTTTTTTTTTTTTTTTGAAACAATGATTAACAGAAACATTATACAAAGTACAATATACAGAGAGTAATTAAATAAAGCCAAAAAAAAATACAACTTTTCCAGAGTTTAGAAACAGAACGAAATAACAAGAAAAAGAAAACATTAAAATTTAAAATCGAGAATCTATATACATCTAAGAACAGGAGCTCAACAAATGGCATTGGTACGAAGTCACATGGCAGAACTCATCGTGCCACCATCTATACCAAATGTCAAAGTGCCAACAATAACCACCAAGTTTAAATTAGACCAACAAAAGTATATAATTAATCATTAGTGAGGGTTGGCCGGTTGGTAGTTGGTAGAAGTAGCTAGCCAGACAGCCATTGTGTGCTCCTGTTTGAACAACTCGAGTACTCGACAGATTCAATTACCTGGGTCACGTATATATGGGTCCTTCAACTTGGCCTGTTTTCCGAGGGTAGGACTAAATTTAAGCATTTCCTATTGGGCTGTTGGCCGTCCCAGGAACGTCTTGGAGTCGTATCCTCTGCTGATTTTTAGGGTGTGTTTGGATGTTCATGGAATAAGAAATAAGAATAAGGAATTTCGATATGCGTGCTTATTCAAATTTCTTATTCTTATACCATGGTTTTGTTAGTATAGGAATAGGGGCCCAAATTTCTTATTCTTGTGTTGTTTGGGTTGCACAAGAATAAGAATAAGCACGCATACCGAAATTTCTTATTCTTATTTCTTATTTCATGCTCATTCAAACACACCCTTAAAGGTCAGCAGAGGGCTGACGTTTTGATTAAAGGTCAGCAGAGGGCTGACGTTTTGATCCAATCGTCCGATTACAATTCAAGGATAAGAATCTCTATTCTAAAAAATGCGTTGAAATTTCTCCTTTCCGTCTTATTGCCTCTCCCCTCCGTTATTTTCTTATTTTTTGTGTCCCCTCTGTTTCGCTCTTCTGAAAAGACCTAGATCCGAGTCCGACACCTCCTCCGCATCTGTACGCCAGAGGCCGAGAGCAAAAACACCGAGAGGGAACGAGCGAGCGAGAAACTGACACCAGCCACGTCTATGGCACCGGAGATTTCAGGAGAAACCGAGAAAGGTGTGGAGCATGATAGGTGGGCTCTAATTACACTGATATTTGACCCTAATGCTAAAGTATGATGAGACACCTGCTATTGCAAGAAGTTGATTGCTAAAATGAAATATATTCAGATCAACTAAGCTGCAAGCCACGCATGAGAGCATTGCGGAAGACTTGTTTACTTGGTGTAGAGTATAATATTTTAATGTTGTTTAATATTTTGTGCCATTAAGCAATTTTTTTTCTTGTATGATTTGGTTCAGTAATTCTAGCATTAATTGTATAAGCTTTTAAGCTTCTCTAGTAAATTTTGAGCAACTGCGATATTCTAGAATATTTTTGTTTTGGTATAATCAGAATCAATTTAGCAAAGTGAAACAGTACTAATTGCAAGAATATTGTTGTAGTATCACTTTATCTTTTTATTGCTCTAATTTGCAAGAAGTATCGACTCTTTAAAGTAAAATTGCATAAACAAAAATGAGGGAAGAGCAACATATGCTTGGCAGAAAATGGTTCTGACATTTTTCCATTTGCCAAATAGATTATATATTCTCACATGAGAATTGGATGATTATCATAGAAAACAAACAATAATTGCAAATCGCAATAAATAAAATTTGATTCACATTTGTAGCCATCTACAAATTGAAACCCAGCTATTGTAATTGTCAACTCAAACTACAGTACAATATAATCAATACAGAAAGCCAACTCAGTAATTGGAGCTGATTTTATATCATATGTCCTATCTACTTCAATAAATAAAAAAGAAAAAGATAAATGGAACAACAACACAATATGACTCATTCAAAACACTGACAAACTAATCCTCCTTTGATTCCACACGCCGATAAATGGCCATGAAAGTCTGGCCCCATTTCTGGCGACCTTCCGGTCCTCCTCGGTTGCTGAAGTCAGCAATTCGACAATAGGATCAGTGCTGATCTCCTCCTCTCCAACCAGCAGATTTCATGCCAACGAAAAGCACACGAGCACAATTCTTGACAGAAAACATGAAAGATGGAAAAATATGTTTCTATTCTTGCCCTGTATTACACGTCTGTCTCCTATATATATATATATATATACATACAGCATTTACCCTAAATTACTTTCCATACAAAATCAATACTATATCCTAATCATCTTACCAAAAACACTAATACACATTCAGACCCTTTATTACCATATAATTTGCTATAATTCTTCTGAAGACGATGGCGATGTTGCGCCGCCAGTGGACGAAGAAGTAGTAGGGCCCACCCGTCATGCTCCACACATTTCTCTCTCCGGTGCCATAAACGTGGTTGGTCAGTATCTCGCCCGCTCACTCCCTCTCGGTGGTTTTGCTCTCGTGTACAGAAGGATCGAGATCGAGATCGAAAGAGATAGAAATGCGGAGGAGTTCCAAGTTGTCGGATCTAGGTCTTCTCTGAAGAGAGAAACGGAGGGGAACAAAGGAAATAACGGAGGGGAGAGGCAATGAATAAGACGGAACAGAGAAATTTTAGCGCATCTTTAGAACATAGATTCTTATCCTTGGATTGCAATCGGACGGCTAAATCAAAACGTCAGCCCTCTGCTGACCTTTTAAAGGTCGGCAGAGGATACGACTCCGCAACATCTTAGCAGCTCAACAATAGAAACATGCACTGAGTTTAGGGTGCATAACGTTTAAAACGAATATGAAAATGAAGTGTTGTGTTAATTTCGTTTTGGACATGAATCTGACTACGTGTTTGAGTTAACCATTTTGTTTTGAACGAAACGATCGAAATCACGAAAATACACATCGACGAAACTTACTGCGTGTTACGTTAACTGTTTTGTTTTTAAAACGCAACCAAAATTTTTAACCGTTTCGTTTTATTTTGGACGAAATAAAACGAAAGAACAGTTAAAACATTCGCTGTTTTCACCCTAACAGAGTTCATTAATAAGAGTTAATTTTCGATATGCGTTTTAATTTTGAAAATTGGATTAAGAATATAATTCTTTGTTTCTGATAAGACAGGAAGTAGTTGGATTAAGCCTATAATTCTTAAATAGTTAAATAAATATCTTCTCGATTGGACTAAAAGTTTTATTTTAGATGGTCTCTATTCAGAATAAATTTTTATTTGAATTAATAGGTAATTTGGACTAAGAGTTACTCCAGAATAATCTCTTATTTTTTTGCATACAAATACTGAAGAATGTGTATTTTGAAAGTTATCTTTATTAATGATAATTGCTTATTGTTCATGATTTTGAATGTTATTATACATTCTTGTTCCTTGAGATTAATATGTTATATCTTTAGAAGTGTTCAAAAAGATGCTCGTAGTCTTGAACTATAGAACTCTTAAGATGAAAACATATATTTCTAAATAGGTTCACAATCGTGGTAATTGATAAGTGATTATCATTCAATGACATGAGTATATATAAAATGAGCATGCTTTATATATATTGAATATGACCTAACTGGATGGAATATTATATGGATTGTGTTTTGTGTCATTAATATTTCCATCGTGTCTTTGAATCCAAGATATGAGATGTATAGATTTCTCACACGAGAAACATGCAATGTAATTACTGATTAAGACCATCTTTTTACTGATCTTAATTATCTGTTGATGGAGGAAATTAGTAGTTCATTGTATGTGACTTGTGCGGGAAAAATTTATATGTCGATTATCATTGTCCCTCAGTTATTTGAGTTATGATATTAATGGGCCCCTTGGTAAAGTGAAATTATATAGCATGCAATATAATTGATGTAGTTATAATTATAATTCACTTAAGAGACCAAGAAAATGAATATAAAGCAAAAATGACACGATCCTATTTTGCATATTATTCGTAATATCATGAGACAATGATAGACACAGATCAAGTGGATCGAGTACGTAATGACTATGTCGTTTGGGTGGCTATAATGTAGTGATAAAACCTCTTATAGTCTATAATATAAAATGTTTTATATTATTACCAAGATGACGTAGATCCTCTATAAGATCACAACAACTGAAGAGAAACAACAAGTATTTTATATTTTATATGATGTATGAAAATACATATGATAAAATGTTAAAATAATATGTCATTAAAAAAATGACATGCTTAGATCATAAATGGAAGCAAAGAGCAAGCTTAAACTGCTTCCATTATACACTCTTCTTAATTTTTCTTTCCGAAAGAGTTCTTCTCTCCTTTTTCCCAAACCATCCAAACAAGACCAACCGTCTCCACACATGCGGTTCTGGATGCAACGCCAGAATAATAAATGATCAAAACGAGAAACTAATTAACAAGTCACATCTTGACGGTTCACATCTCTAGGGCAAATTAAATATGATACAAAATTGAGAAAAAAAGAATCACCAAAACATAACTCGTATCAATTCGTGTTCAAGAGACTACTAAAAAAACTATTATTAATTCAATAGAAGGAACCAATAGTTTATGAGGATTAGCTAATCCTAATCAGAGTACATATGGAATTGGATTCTTAAAAATAGTAAATTATGCGCTAATGCTATTGCCCGTGTGCTAGTACAAGCTCGCTTCTTGCCTCTGTAAAATAGTGAATGAAATCAGTCAAATTCACATAGGATGAACCTCCCTCTTCCACTGCCTTCTTTGCTTTCTCAGAGAAATCCTTGCTTCTCTGTCTTCTTTCATCTGCTTGAATTCCACCATCCATCAATGCATCCACTGCCTTCCTAATGTCATCACTCTTCACTTTGATGACATCATCAATACCAATGTTCGGCTCCTTTTCACCGAGACTAACTCCTATTCCGAGAACATCAACAACTAAATTCTCATTAACGAATTGATCAGCAAATCGAGGCCATGTAATTGTGGGCACACCCATAGTGATAGCCTCCAGCAACAAATTCCATCCACAATGTGTCATAAAGCCTCCAACTGCTGGGTGGGACAAAATCACCATTTGAGGAGCCCATCCAACAATGATAAGGCCTCTGTCCTTTGTTCTCTCTTCAAAGCCATCAGCTAGCCATTTTTCAACAACAGGTGTTATCTCTTTCTTCTTCATCACCCATATGAATGGCCTGTTTGACGCCTCCAAACCGCTCCCTATCTCCATAAGTTGCTGAGGCCGTGTAACTGCAATACTCCCGAAATTGATGTACAAAACTGATGCTGCATTCCTCCCATCAAGCCATTTTAGCACGCTATGGCTTTTATCAACTGCCTCTTTGTTTCCCCGACCCATTTTCATTTCATCATCCTTGTTGTAAAGGCAAAAAGGTCCGACTGTCCAAACCTTTTTTCCCATCAACCTCTTATAATTCTCGATGAATGGCCACTCCAACTCAAGGAAGGAATTTATCACCATGCCGTCAGCTGTCATCTCTTCTTCAAGACACTTCTTTCTGAAATCCTCAAATCCGGGGTTATTGAGGAAGCCTGGTGTCTGAGCTTTGGTGACTTGTAACTTGATTGGAAAGTCCGGCACAGTGACATATTCATTCTCATTGATTACTTTATCATAAACCTTGTGTTGTACCAAGTTATAATCTGTAGATATATAAAAGCAAGATGGACCTTGAAAGATTACCCTCGGTATGCCAAACTTCCTTGCCACAGGAGCTGTCCAAGCATTGCACATATCAGTAATCATGCAATCAGGTGGTCGTTCAAGGCTTTCAATAAAAGTCTCTAAGGGCTTGTTCAGCGAATAAAGGGCATCGAAGAAGCCCCTGAAGAGGCCCATGTCGGTGATGTGATCGATACTTTCACACCCTGCCGGTAAACCGAACTTCTCATTAGGAAAACTAAGCTCCACAACTTCAAATGAGATGTTCGACTCCTTGGCATGCTCGATTATGGGTCTGATACGGTCGGCATTTGCCCGTGTGATGACAAGGCTTACTTGGACCCCACGCTTTGCTAGGAGGAAACCCATGTCGCTCATGGGGATAAGATGGCCTTGGGCCGGCAGTGGAACTATCATGAAATGGGATTTCTTTCGTTTTTCTCTAAAGCAAGTCATATTTACTTGCGTTTTGAATTGGTCTAACTGTAGTTGTTTTTGGAGAAAGGAGGTCCGGGTGTGTCAAGGTATTTATAGGGAAGAAAAAGTATGTTGAAAATTCTGATGCTAATGACTTTTCTAAAATTTTTTGGTCTACATTTATTACCAGTGTTTTGAATACCGTACCATTCCAGTTGGTATGCATGATAAAATCAGAAACCAGAAAGCTGGCCGGTACATGGGTTTTGCTGGTAAAAATGGGAATTTACTAGAAAATACCTATAAATATCGGAACATACCAGAAAATTAAACATTGGCGGAAATGAATTCCGGTAAGGCATTCAAACATTTTTTATGGGGCCGTTTGGATCGCTTAGGAATAAGAGAAATAGCTTCTTCTTAGACGAAAATTTATTCCTAATCATTCAAACTCTTCACAATATTACACAATTACCAATGTTTTTTTTGCTTAGGAATAGACTATTCCTCTTATTCCTAATCGATCCAAACAGCCCCTATGAGACTATCGGCTCTGCGTCCAACTTGATTGCTTAAAAATAATATTACTTTTGGAGTTGGTAAATTAGCATCATGTGTTGTTAGGGAGATTGAGAAATCATTACAGGGTCGATCCAAAATAAATAAATAAAAAAAATAAACAGAGAGAGGGAAAAAAATTTTGGGGCGTATATACTGGCCCTCAAATCTTGCTGTACCAAGGAGTAGGCCAACTGAATTTGTGGATTACATAATGACAATGGTACAACACATGCACATCTATATATTCCCTGAAATCGTGTGACTATGCAACTGACGAAATAAAATATTAATATTTTGTTTGGCAATGCTAAACTATACGATAATAGAATTTTTTTAAAAAAATGTCTATTGATAATTTGGATTAAAAAAAATTCATCCGCAAAATATAATTAAGATGTTAATCTTGATAAACTTTACTTCTATCGGTTTAACACAAATTGAACAAATTCAGTTTATTTTTTATCATCAAGATAATAACAGAAGATGCGCACAAAACCAATGGAATACAAAAGAATGCTTTTAACATCCTGAATAATTTCCATTAAAATTCAAGAGAGTTTTTAGCTTAACATGTGGTCAACTTTTTTTTAACAGTTCCATTATATATCTCGTATAATTATAATTAGAAGAAAAGGATACAAGTCTTAAAGTTATAAACTCTACTAAAATATATATTATAATTCAGCATCTTCGAGAAAAAAAATAATAATTTACATTCAGTCCAAACAAGTTGTTAGTTTGGTTGGTTCGAGAATCGAGATTACAAAGCCAATGGCGGCTTTAACTTAAAATTAAATAGTTCTTGCAATATAAAGAATAGAAAAAAAAAAATGTCTGCATTTGAGACTTGAGAGTTGAGAGCCTCAGCCACAGCAAGACGATTCTTCTTGTTTTCGGTTTTCCTTTTTGGCTTTTTGCTAGTCTCATTTGGTTCCTTCCCTTGTCTTGTAGTCGTACTATTCAACAATTATACAGCATTGTTATTTTGTTTGTTAGTTGAAAGTACCAGCCACCAGGATATGATGCCTTTGCAACATTCCATCAAAGTGACTATTTTTTTCCCCCTTTTAATATAAGTATAATATGGTTTTTATTCTTTTGGGTAAATAGATATTACAAAGTCTCTCGAAAAAATATATGATGAATACTAATAAACGGAAAATTCGATGCATATCGATCTAAATTTTTGAATTTACTTTAAAATGACTGATTCAACCGTCCAATATGATCTTCCTACTATAATTTCCTTGCCGATCAAATTTTATATATTTTTTAATTTTTAAATATTTTTTTTCAAATTTTAGAAAATCACTAATCCAATTTTTTTTGAAATGTTCACATATTACAGTTTTTAAAAATCCGATAAAAATACTTAAAAATTTTTAAAAATGTAAAATTTGGTCGTCAAGGAGGTCATATTGGACGGTTTGGATCAGTCATTTTGAAACAGATCCAAGAGTTTAGATCAGTATGCGTCGAAGCTCCCGAACATTAGTATGCATCATAACTTTTTTATTTTCTCTCTCTATATATATAGTTTTGCTATGGTGAGTTGCAACTCAACAAAGGATCGGTGAGTTGCGATCAAAACTTCTAGATCTAGTTCAAAATGACTAATTCAAACCGTCCAATTTGATCTTTCTTTTAAAATCTCTATGCAAACCAAATTTTATATTTTTTCGAAATTTTTAAGTATTTGTTTGAAATTTTAGAAAATTATTAATCTAGTTAGTTCTGAAACATTCAAAAATAACAGTTTTTAAAAATTCTTAAAAAATACTTATAATTTTTTAAAAAATATAAAATTTGGTATGCATGGAAATTTCAATAGAGAAATAATATTAGACGGTTTGAATCGTTCATTTTGAACTAATTTAAGAGTTGTGATCGCAATTCACCATAGGAAAACTAAATATTTTTTAAAATGATATGCATGGGTGTGTTTGGCAACATCCATGAACTAGAAGTTCACGAACTAGGCTAGTTCGCAATAACCAAACAACCCACGAACAGCCGTAGTTCGTGAACTTCTCCTTAGTTCCTAGTTCTTCAATTTTCATGAACTAGTTTTGTTCGTGTGCCTGTTCGTGGGTCTTTGTTCTTCCCCTTGTTCATCCCTTATTCATGAAGCATCCAAACACACCCCAACCATGATGCACTGGGATCAAAATGAACCATGATCTGGATCTTTGGATGTGCATTAAGATTAGTGTGATAGACGTCGCTAGATCTGAAATTTCTATTGCTCCTTCGCGTTTAATATGTTCCTCCTAAATTCTTATCCTGTCTCTTCCGGTCTTCCCTCTCGTTCTCTATCGTCTCTCACTCTCACTATCAAAGAAAATCGAAGGAAAATCAAAGAGAAAATATAGTTTCGATGGATTTCCTCGAAACCTAGTTTATTCTCATCTCTATATTAGGCCAAAACCCTAGAATCTCCATCATCTCTGAGAACGGCGGCCATTTCCGCCAACAACTGAAGAACCTCTATTCCATCTTCGTCAACCTAGAGGAGCCTCAATCTATCAACAAACGGCCACGTGTCCGTTCTCTCTTCTCTTGTGAGATAAAAAAAAAATCTCGGAACTAAGGTACCCCTTTTCAATAGATTTGTTTCCCGACCCCTACCTCACTGTTTAAACATTTCTTTTTCATACTAAATAGCAAATGTCTGATGGAAATTTGGTGTGTTTTACTTTGTTTTTTAGCTTGAGCGTGCCCTTTTATAAATGAATCTATGATGGATGTTGTAAATAGTGGGGGTTTTACTAATTTTAAAAGTTTACGAAATTGAGGTGTGTTCGATTTTATAAGATTGAATCAATCAATTTTTGTTGCAAATCAAACAACTCACTCTATTAGAAAACTGGTTTTTGCATCTTTAATTTTGTTCCATCCATCTTAATCTGCCTCTCATCTCAGGTTAGCTCTCTCTCTTCCTCTCCCCCTTTCTATCTATTCAGAAATTATGTTTGTTTTTCGCTACCACTAGAAGAGAATGATTGATTTTGTTTAAATTGATTAGCATTTATGTCATCCAATTCTGGTAACTACCAGGTCTCTTTATTTTAATGAAAGATAGTATTTGTTAAAAAAGTCCGCTTTGTTAAAAGATAGTATTTTTTTTTCTCGAAGCAATTTTTATCAGTAAAACAGTAACACCTTCCTTTGTATTGTTGTTAATATTTTATATGATTTAACTTGTTGTTATTAGGCTAACCATTGGAGAGGAGTCGTCAAGGAGAAGATTTTTTCAAAGGCCAACCGGAAGGAGAAGATTAGGACTAAGAAAAGGGGTTTTGTAATTTACTTTTCTTTCGGGTGTTCGTGTTAAAAATGACCATGTTTGGTACGTTGGCAAAGATTCATTTTCTGTTGTATAATGTATATAGATGAATTTTCGGCTTGTATGTTAGCAGGGGCTCCTTTTGTGATGAAGGTTATGTGAAAATAATGATCAAGAGTAGGTTCTGTTTACTCGTAATGTGCAATTTATATTGAGTAATGCTAGAATCAAACATATAGGATGTCAAACACGATCCAAACGTCGCACATTAAAATTTCAAACGGTCGATCCAAACAGCTCAATATGATCTCTATGTTAAAATATCCTTGATAATAAAATTTTATATTTTTTTATATTTTCTAACCATTTTTTTCGAATTTTCAAAATTGAAGGGTTCAGAACTTTTTAGATTGAGCATATTGAAAAATTCCAAAAAATATTAAAAAAAAATTGAAAAAATATAAAATTTGGTCTCCATGAAGATTTTATAACATAGAACAATTTGAGCGGTTTGGATCAGCCATTCCAATCTTAAAAATTAAAATTTTATCGCGTTGGACAGGAGTATGTGTCCTATATGTTTGACACTAGCCACTCCCATTTATATTATGCGTTTGTGATCACTGGAGCTTGTATGTTGTGCATTTGCCATCAGCTTGTGTATAACCATTTGTAATCAGTTGGTACTTACTTTGCATTTGATAACCAATGCGTGTGTGATCACTGAGTTGGTACCTATCAACAGTTGTATTTGTTAGCTGCTTGTACTAGACTTTTATGTTTACATGACAAGATTTTCACAGAATCGAAATTGAATATTAGTGCCACTACAATTAACTATTCAGCCAGGGTACTTTGCCAAACTAGTCAGAACAATTCAGAACAATTTGCATAAAGAGTTATAAAACAACATGTCTCAATAGTAGCACATGAAAGCTAGTCAGCTCATAAAAGAGCAAATTATCAAGCAATTCAGAACACACAAGGAAATAAAGCTAGTCAAAAGGTATTACTGGTTCATTTGTCAAGCTAGTCGGAACAATTCAACATCTCTTTACAAAATAAAACGTCAGCATTATATACCAAAATATACCATCAGCATTCCTAATATAAGCTGATGTCAACATTAGTCTTGTTTTTTTTTACAAAATCACCCCAAAATGTTTGCTAATCACCAACAACTCTCATGCATCATCTTCTTCAATACCTTCTTCTTGATCAACCTCGCCTTCTTCAATATCTTATTCTATCTCTCTTATTCTCTCCATTTTATAAGTCTTCTTTTTTCTAAAAGCAAGCAGAAATTAAGTACCAAGTTAGTGTAAGAACGACAATTAGAAAAACAAGCAATACACCTTTAAATATGAAGTAAGCTGTATCGTAAAATGGTTTTTATAACACTTGATGCTACTAATTTATTTTAGATGAGAACCCATTTCTATTTCTGGACACCAACACCAACTATTGTAGCCACGCCTGCAGCAGCTGGTAAAAAAAAAAAGAAGATTAAAAAAAAATTTAATGTGTCCAGCTGGCACTTGTGGTCGTAACAAGTTACATGCTTGAAAATTCAGGATATCACCTTCTGTACATCATATGGAGTGCCTAATTTCCATTGAATTCTAAAAATAAATTTGAAATTTGTTACAGGAATTGTATAATATTGTCAAATTTTTTTTGTATTTTCGTTGCTGGTATAAATTGCACGAGGAATGAGAGATACGGATGATACTGACAGAGTTTTGCAATTGCAGGATGTGGAAATTGAAAGATGCTGAAACCAAAATTGCTCGTACAAATTGAGAGAGAGGGAGAGGAGAATGCCTAACCTGAGTTGCACAGAGAGATGCAGATGTGATGGATAGAGAAGGTTTCAGCAGTTCTGTGCGATCAAGGGTTTGTCGAAGGGAGGCTCGATCTAGGGTATTGAGCCCCAATTTCTTCAGAGAGCAGCCATTTCTTCAGCGATTTCTTTTCGAAGGTGAGAAATAGAGAGAGGATCGAGAAAGGCTCGATCAGTCGATCTAGGATTTCTAGAGTGAGATAGAGAAAGAGAGAGACGAGAGGGGAAAGAGGTGAGCGGTACATCTAGCATTTCAGCAGTTCCCGTCGATTTCTTTTCTCGAGTGAGATAGAGACGAGATGGAAAATAGGTGAGCGATTTCTTACGAGACAGAGAGAAGGGTACGGGTTAAAAGAAAAGAGGAACAGCTTAAACGCGAAAGTGCAGTGTAAAATTTTCATCCAGCGACTTCCATCGCACGAATCGTGACGTGCATCCGAGGGTCCAGATCATGGTTCATTTTCCATATCATTTCTCTCTCTATGTGTATATATGAGGTGTACATTTGTTTTCGTTCCTTTTTTTTTTTTTTTTGCTGAAATTATGAGGCGTACATTAGTTTGTACCTTGTGGCGAACGCTCGGCCTGCACGGTGATGGGAAAAAGGGAATGAGAATGTAGAAGCAAGGCTCCACGTGGCTTCACTCCAGTCAATGGGCCGGAGAACTGATCCAATTTGTTCACCTCTCTCTCTCCATTGCAAACATCAATGGAAAGCGCTAAACATTTTCGGGGCGTTTGGATCAAGTGAAAATTTGAAAAATTTTCTATTCCTAAATATAAATTTATTATAAACAATCCAAATTTTTCAGAAAATTACACAATTTTCAATACTTTATGCCTTGCAATAGGAGAAAATCGATCCAAACGGGCCCTTTATGTTGTGTGAGGTAGTGTTCTCCAAAATGACACGACACGATCGTGCTGGCACGACACGATGTGCTTGTTGACACAACACGACACGACACGAATACAAAATTGACACGACAAGATCGTGTTATCGTGTCGTGTCATAATAGTGTCGTGTTGGGACATTAGAAAGTTTGACACGATTCAACACGACACGATTCGACACGCAACACGACACGAACACAAATTAACACGACACCTCAACACAAATTTAATTATTAATGTTGATTATTTAAGCAAAATTAATAATTTAATTACAATTTATAAAACTATATCATATTATTTACCATTCTTTAAATCATAATAGTGTCCTAATCTAATTATTATTTTTATAAAAATATTAATAAAAGATTAAACATAATCAAATAATAAATTATTATATTTAGTAATTTTTCTCTTACTTTTTATTTTTTTTAATAATTTTTTAATTTAATAAAATTATAAAATAATATGACACGATTTGACACGACTAACACGACGTGTCAACACGACACGACACGATCGTGTCAGTCGTGTCGTGTCAGAATGCGTGTCATGTTGCCTCTTCTCACTACTAAGCACGACACGACACGACACAATTAAAAAAGTAGTTCGTGTCAACACGACACGGCACGAGACTCTAACACGATCGTGTTTGACACGACACGACACGCACGATTGGAGAACACTAGTGTGAGGTGCAACTCCGAAGAGCCAGATATAGGTAGAAATCTAGTTATGAAATTTTTTGTGCTGACATTTTTGCACTTAACATGTCTTGTAACGTGATATTCTAAATTTAATTATCGTCAGATATTTAAATTAAATTTGAAAATCAATTTAGAATTATTTATAAACTTATGTCGCCTTCTTAATACATAAAATGTGAAGCTGACATATATAAGAACTAATAAGAAGATAAAATAAACGAATTGTCGAAAATAATAAAATATGGGACCGGAAGGAGCTATAGCTTACTAACGCGCGTTACAACGGATTAAGCATCCATTTTTAAGGAATGGAGATAAAATAAAAAATGATATAAAGATGTGATGTGAGTTGTGACGAATGCTCGTCTGTAGCTTGTAGCCCATCTAAACCGTCTTGCCCTTTGACCCAGTCTTTGTAGCTATTTAGGCTGCTGTGTGCTCTGTTATAATAATACAATAACGAAGTGTGGCTAACAAGTATATGTCGCATAAATGTCAAGAGTGCAAGGGTGTTCAATTTTTGTAGCGAATTACTGAATATTTTATATGTTTGGGAAATAAATTGAGATGTAACACCGATATAATTATTGACAGTTGTCGCTTGTCAAAACACATTTTCGATGAGGAAACGTGTGATACATTTACATGTACGTACCACTGTAATCAAATTTGTATACATTTTTAAGTACTTAAAAAAACAGCATATAAAAAATATTGGTTCATTGAAAAACAATTATCTAACATGTAATTCAAAAGTTACATGCATATTTGGTTTAAGAGAAAAAATGGTGCGAGAGAAGGGGTTATGTTCTTCTAATCATCAAATCCTGTCCATTCGAGATATATAAAGATATATCAGAAGTAAGCAATTTTGTTTGAATTTAATAAATAGTTCAATTATACTCGGGCCGACTAATTTGACACTAATAATCAACATCTATTTCAAACCATGATCCATAATATAGATTATTTAGCAGTGGCCAACCCGACCGTCTCTCTTAGCAACAATTGTTCTATATGTTGGATTGTTCATCCAGTGAATTAAGAAACGAAGAAATTTAGCAGAACATTATTGACCGGCTGGTATACTGTCGTCAAAATACTGGTTATCTATATTTTGGACCTTAGTTCATATGCTACATTCCTTGATAAACTAATATAAAAATTGCTGTCGTTATCTTTATGGTGGTATAAAACTAATTAGCTATTTTCTAATGGAATATTTGAAATTGGAGTGTTTTTGTAGTGGTATAAAGCAAAATTTTCTTTTTTAAAATATTTTGGTCCACTCATTCCAAAAATACGACAATATTACTGGCATTGTCATTAAAATTCACTTATAGTATTTGACTTGTTTTGATTGTATATAAATAAAACTAACTTTTTAAAAATTTAGTTAACTGAATGTAAAATTTGAAATTGAGAATATATACGTCTAAGAGCAGGGCCTCATCAAATGACGCTGGTATGAAGTCAAATAACAAAACCCATCATACCGCAATCTGTATCAGTGCCAAACTGCCAAAATAGACCACTAAGTTTAAAGAAACCCCACAAAAATATATAATTAACCATTCATGATTGGAGCTTTTATTATATATCGCTAGTGATGACTTAATTAGTTGACATTTTTATAACAGCGTCCCTGGCATGATCCTGGTGACCTTGTGTGCTCACAAAGGGGGCCGAAATTAGCATTACCACTTGGGCTTTGACCCCTTCTGACAGAATGCAGCCCATTGAGAATATTATTTGCTCAACAATATACAGTAACAAATACTATTATACTACTATACTAGTATAATGCTACTAGTAACAAATACTAGTATAATCCTTTAAGCATCCCAAATACTATATAGTATCATGTCCACTTATTTAACAGTATTATTAGTTTCTTCTAAAACAGAGGAATACTGAAAGTAAAAAAATATATACATAGAGGAGATGTACAGTAACAAAAATGGAAGAGTTTACGAAATAAAATAAAAGGAAAACAAAAAAAAGCCGGAGTAAGAATTGTTGTCAAACTTTGGCTAGTACATTGATGTAGTTAATATTGTCGTTATTCTATTATTCATTTATTCTTGTTATTATCATAATTATAAACATAATTAATCTATAGTATTAATTAACCCCCCCCCCCCCACAAATAGTTTTTTTAATTGAAAATAGTTTTCTCTTTTTTCATTTTCTATTATTAAATATAGTTTTCTCATTTTTGTTTAAATTTATTTAAAATAGTTATCTCTTTTTTATTTAAACTAGGAGGAGAAATCGAGCTTCGCTCGATATATGCGGCACAGATAACAAATAAAGAGGACGAAGAAAGTCTTCAAATAACATTACCCTTGACATCAATTAAGAAAGTCTCATGTTCAATTTAGGGGAGCTAATCGAGCTTCAATATTCGACTTACAAATAAAAATAAAAATTTGCAGATGAGAATAAATTTATATGATGTCGATATTTAATATTACAAATTAAAATATTCAAGTAGACTTAATAATGTGCAATATGCATAAATACGGAGGGAGGGAATTAAAGTTCGCTCTTAGGACAAATTCCTTCATTAAAGGCTTAAAAAAAAATACAACAATGCAATATGTAAAGACAAATAAAATAACCTATTAACATTTAGAGTAACGCAAAAAAAATAAAAAAAAAATAAAAGTTATTGGCTGACAGACAGGCATTACAAACATGTACCAACTAAAGGTAAGTATGCAAATATGAGTATTATAAAGTAAAAAAGGGAAAAAAAAATTTCTTCCTTGACTGGGTAATCAAGAGAATCACATATAAGATCCAAAAGGAAAAGATTTTTTTGCCGTTTTAATTTTGTGCCATCATAGGAATCAATATTATTTATAGAATGCCCATTTAAAAATTGCTTCTTTATTTTCACAAAATTAATTAGCCAATTAACTTGCGCCATGGCAACACACGATGACCCAAAATTAATTATGTATTTATTGAAAAGTTAATTAGCCATCTGCAATAAAAACATATTGCAAGAAAGTAACGTAGCAATGAAATGAATAAAGTAAATATTAAATTAATGAATAAAATAAGGAATTTCGGATTAACTTTTAGTATAAAAAAGATTTTATTGAAATGCTTCTCTTGGTCACTAATATTTTCAATAATTTTTTTCGATGGCAGATGGCGAAGTAATATTTTCAATAATTAAGAAGCACAAAAAGGAGATCCTTACCAAGTAAAGTTTCTGAAATCCATATCAGTCAACACTGGTTTCACACACACCAAATCATTGTTTGCATCCATCTCAAATCTCAAATTTTCAAAAATACAGGAGAAAAAAAAACATGTTTCATCTCTAGGAAAATAAAAAGAATAACAATTAATAGTCTGCTTAGGCATTTGAACTATTTTGTTGAATTAAGTTTCTAACCTATTACAGATAGCCCCACAACTAATTAATTTTTATTTTTAATTTCAGTGAATCAAGTTTTTTTTTTTTTGAGAAAAAGCCTAAAGTGGTCCGTTTTTATTAGCAAAAACAATTAATTTACATTTGATCTGAGGTGAAATTATGCTGAAATGAGCAAGACCTTCCTATTTTCGAATAATGCCATTTCTCTCCAATAGAGACTGTTCCAGAATGTTGTTGCGCTCAGCTACCTCACAAAATTTCCTCTCCAGTGCAGCATACCTGAAAAATAAGTGTGATATCACATCTCAGAATTGCAGGATTGTAAATTTTGACAAATGCATAAATGGAAAAAATAAATGACCACCAGTTCATGAAGATTATTGCTTCAAAAGTTACCATGGCAATGAAAATTCATTTTTATATGTCATATTCATTTAATTGTGTGTTCTTAAACTTTGCATGGCTGCTGCATTACATGAAGGTATGCACTTCTTGCTTGAAATGCTAAACAAATTTTGTCCTTACCTGTACCAGACAGAGTCTTATTCACCACCACAAAAAAAAAAGCCAAAGAATGAATATTAAACGGAACCAATAAGTATATATACACCGGCATCTAGTATTTAATACATTGATACATTTTATAATTCTAGATACGGCCCAAATTTCCAGAATCTGAAATTTTAGCATATCAGTAAAAATTTGAAGTACCTGTTCATCTCATCATTTCCAGCATTAGAACGTGGCAACTCAACTTGCACCGGACTCTGAACTTGCATGGAACTTGAGTTCCAACTTGGCATGACCATTCTAGATAGCACCTCCACCTTCTCTGCAATATCTCTACCATGGAATTTCTCAGGAAATTCCAACTCGTCCAGCACCTCAATTCTCTGAATCACTGAATCCTTAATCAGAAAAGAATTTCTCAGCACGTTATATGAGTTTCTTATATACGAAAGCTCAGATTCCAGACTTCAATTCGATTAGCCCCTCCATAAGATTTAAGCTTGTCCTCAAATTCCGTGATCTGAAAACACAAATCATTTTTTGCATCCATATCAGTCAACACTGGTTTCACACACACCAAATCATTATCTGCATCCATCTCAACTCTCAAATTTTAAGAAATACAGGAGCAAAAAAAGCAGGTTTTATCTCATTAGGAAAATAAAAAGAATAACAATTAGTAGTCTACTTAGGCAATTGAACTATTTTGTTGAATTAAGTTTCTTATATCTATTAAAGATAGCCCCACAAATTAATTAATTTTCATTTTTACTTTTCAGTGAATCATTTTTTTTTGTTTTGAGAAAACGCCTGAAGTGGCTCCTTTTTATTAGCAAAAACAGTTAATTTACATTTGACTCAAAGACTATCTATCAATCAAGTATAAATTATAAAATTAGTAAGAAAGTAAAAAAAGCATTATTACTGATCTGGTTCCATCTTTGATTGCCTAAAAATCAAACTCGATCACGGTAGCAAAAAAGCCTGAAGTGGTCCATTTTTTTGTGTAGAAGCTCTTAGCAAATCCTTATTTACTCCAGCAGGGGCGGATCCAGTGGTGGGGCGGATGGGGCTAGAGCCCCACCTACCGCCGTCGAACCCTGATGCCCTTATTTAGTCTCAATGAATTTTTTCAACCATTGGAGCACTCAAAGGTGGGGCTGAAGAACAGAATAAGAGAAACCGTTCGTTCAAATGATTCATTAGAGCACTCAGCCCCACCTAAATATTTTTGCTAGATCCGCCACTACTCTCCAGTTGTCACAGCTGCCGAGCTGGTTCCATCTTTGATTGCTACCAGTACCAGATGTCATACCTTTGTATCAACATCTGCATTAAAATTCAAACATATTTTCTCAGAACAAATAGATTAATTATGTATACAGATTAACATATGACATATTTAATTTTTCTCAAAACAAAGGATTGAATAAGAATAGCAACAGATATACCTCTGACTCTGAGCAAACAAAGTATAAATATAAATAATGATACCATAATTGGCAAAGTACTGCAAAAAAAAATGATCTCACAGGGGATTCTATATATACACGAAAGATTAACGGCCCAAAATAATAGGGAATCAGTATTAATCAGCAAATTTAATGTGAGTTATAAAAATTTATTGCAGTAAGGCATTACTAAAGGATATCTCAGAAATTAGTAACCATGGATTTATCTCAGATACGCACAAATTATGGAACCATTATGCAATTACAAACCCTTGATTCCTCTACAATAAACATTAAAAAACTGAACACCATTTAATGACAAAATTAAGATTTCATTTTAAAATTTTATGACATAATTTTCTGAAATACAAATAGAGGAGACCTGAAATAGGACAAATTTGATTCCGGCTGGTAACGCCTAAATTCAGAAAATTAAATATAAAACACAATATTAGCAGTATAGTATCTTATAAATTCAATATAAGATTTGTGCTTCACAATTTTTGCAACCGCTGCTAAAAAAAATATTTGTTATTCTGGGATTGCTAATCAAGAATAAATGAAAAAAAAATTCGGCTTTATCACCATCTAAACTCGAACAAATTAAGAAAATTTGTAAAAAAAATCAGTTGCAACTGTTCTAACTCAAGAATCAAATCAAATTCACAAATAAACACTAAAAACCTTTTCTCCATGGAGAATTCTGCAATAGCCACTTGATTTCATGGTCGCTTTGAGGAGGGCGGCAGTGATTTTGAAAGTGGTGGGACAAGAGAAGAGGCGGGGCTAGCTGAAGAGGGCGGCGATGATTCCCTAGTACATGAGAAGAGGCGGGGGCAGCCGAAGAGGAGATGGTGATTTCCTCGTCTCCGCTTCCTCTTCTCCTTTTTAGACTACGCCATTTCCTTAGCGTCAGAGAGAGGAGAAAGGAAGAGGTGATGCAAAAATCAATCGAAACATTAAAGAAACATGCGACGAAAATTTTAAAGCCCGCGCGCGACGGGTCCGGACATAGACCAAAAATGAACCGCACTATAGTTGACAACATAGTGTTTTCTTCATTTGACCGCAAAATTAGGCGGATAGAATCCCGTGTCGTGCCACTATTCACAAAAAATGATTTCTGGACACCCACGCATCTTTATTTATAATACTGATATGTTGAAAATAGTTGTTCCAATCATTATTTAATTTAAGAGCATGGAATAAGGAATAAGAATAAGAAATTTCGGTATGCGTGCTTATTTTTATTCTTGTGCAACCCAAACAACACAAAAATAAAGAATTTGGACCCTTATTTCTATACTAACAAAATTATGGTATAAGAATAAGAAATTTGGATAAGCACGCATACCGAAATTCCTTATTCTTATTCCTTATTCCATGCTCATCCAAACACACCCTTAAATATATTTGAAAATCTAAGATAGTTTATGCGTAATTATTATTATGCCTCTTGAACCGTTACTTCAAATTCCTATGCCATAAATTTTATAAAATTGAAATAATATCATATAATCTAGCTAACTTGCAATATAATAATTGCAAATGATAATCAATAATATTTTTTTTAAAAAAAAATTGTATAATGAAACTTGATTTGTTACAGCAAATTGGATAACTAAATGTTAGTAAAAATTTCCGTTTCGAGCAGCTTGATGTATCCCACTAGTGTATATAATTTCATTGTCCTCTGCTGCATCGTAGCATCTGACTCTACAATATATGTATATGTAGTTATGTACAGATGCTTGTTGTGCAAACTTGGAAGAGATTAGAGATGAATGATAAATTAATAATGTAGTCTGTCTACGCGCATGTGGTTGCAGTTGTTATCTCTCATGTTAGTTGTCATAATTCGAACCAGAATAATAATGGATGAGCAAGAAAAGAAAAAATGTTAAAATGGTCTCAAATACAGTCACATTTTGACGCTTTAGATGGACAGGAGTCTTCTTCCAGGACTGATAAATGCGTCTGTTGAAAATGAAAACTTAATTTACAACATAATGGAAAACAAAAAGAGTACCAAAACATAAGTCTTGTAATTTCTTGATAAAGTGGCTACTTAGCTTATCCTAAGCAGACACATAAGGATTTGAATTCTTAAATAGTAAGTTATGCACCGATGTCATCTCCACTTGCCAGCTTGTTTCTTTGCTCTGTAAAATAGTGAATGAAATCAGCTAAATCTACATCGGATGAACCTCCCTCCTCCACTGCCTTCTTTGCTTTCTCAGAGATATCCTTACTCCTTTGTCTTTTTTCATCTGCTTCAATTCCATCCATCAACACATCCACTGCCTTCCTGATTTCCTCACTCTTAACCATGATGACATCCTCGGTACCATAGTTCGGCACCGTTACACCAAGACTAATTCCAATTCTCAGAACATCCACAACAAAATTCTCATTGACAAATTGATCTGCAATTCGAGGCCATGTAATCATCGGCACGCCTGTAGATATGGCCTCTAGCAAGGAGTTCCATCCACAATGCGTCATAAAGCCTCCAACCGCCGGGTGGGACAAAATCACCACCTGAGGAGCCCATCCGACAATGATAAGACCTCTCTCCTTTGTTCTCTCTTCAAACCCTTCATCTAGCCATTTTTCAACAACAGGTGTTATTTCTATCTTCTTCATCACCCATATAAATGCCTTGTTCGATGCTTCCAAGCCTCTCCCTATCTCCATAAGTTGCTGAGTGTTGGTATAAACAGTACTCCCAAAACTGATGTACAAAACTGAAGCTGCATCCCGTCGGTCAAGCCATGTTAGCACTCGATTCTTTTGATCAATTGCATCTTTGTTTCCCCGAACGACTTTCATTTCATCATCCTTGTTGTAAAGGCAAAAAGGTCCAACGGTCCAAACCTTTTTTCCTATCAGCCTCTCATAGTTCTCAATGAATGGTCGCTCTAACTCAAGAAAGGTATTTATCACCACTCCGTCAGCTCTCAACTCTTCTTGAAGACACTTCTTTCTGAAATGATCCTCAAATATGGGGCTATTGAGGAAGCCTGGTGTCTGAGCTTTGGTGACTTGTAACTCGATTGGAAAATCCGGCACGGTGACATATTCATTCTCATTAATTACTCTATCATAAACCTTGTGGTGTGCCAAGTTATATTCAGTAGATATATAAAAGCAAGATGGCCCATGAAAGATTACCCTAGGTATGCCGAACTTTCGTGCAACCGGAGCCGTCCATGCGTTGAACATGTCAGTAATCATGCAATCAGGAGGACGTTCAAGGCTATCAATAAAAGTTTCTAGGGGCTCATCGAGTGAATAAATGGCATCAAAGAAGGCCCTGAAGAGGCCCGTATCGGTGATGTGATCGAGACTTTCACACACTGGTGGTAAACCAAACATTTCATTGGGAAAACTAAGCTCGACAAATTCAAATGAGATGTTCAACTCCTTGGCACGCTCAATGATGGGTCTGATACGATCAGCGTTTGCCCGTGTGATGACAAGGCTTACACAGATCCCCCGCTCGGCTAGGAGGTATCCCATGTCGGTCATAGGGATGAGGTGGCCTTGAACAGGCAGTGGAACTATGATGAAATGAGCTTTCTTTGGTTCTTCTCTATAGCAAGACATATTTTGCTTGTGTTTAATTGGTCCAGTTCTAAACTTTTGTTTTTGGAGAAATGAGCTCTGAGGGTGTTAAGGTGTTGGTAGGGATATAAGATGGGTACACAATTCTGGTCCACGTCTACAACTGTACCTCCAATTATTTTGGTTCCTTAATTAAGAGGAAATTATTTTGGATTTGGATAATTATCATTTGTGTTGTCGTCCCTTGCTATATAGATTGAGTTGCAGTGTCAAATATTTATCTATGCTACTTATTAAAGCACTCTCAACAAAATCAGTAAATTTTCACATAAAAAGATGGAAACAATTGTTAACATCATTATAAACTATTGATTAATATAATGTATGATGTGGATCGTTATTTCTAATAGGAAGTCGACTCTACGACCGTGCTCCAGAACGTGAAAGCGAAGGGGGAGACGAGGCAAGAGGAGATTAGGGGTGCCCGGTGAGACTCACCCCCAAATCGGAGATTAGCGATAGCAAGTAAAGTCTTGGTCTATCCGTCTCTTATCTCACTCCGTCTCCTCCTTTTTCATTCCGTCTAATCCTTTGTTGTGGAGCGAGTAACTTGCGTCGGGCAGGTCCGGAATTAATTTTCTCGCTTCGTCTCCCCTAATCCCACCCCACCTTCGCGTTCTGGAGCTAAGGGTGAAAACGGTGCGGATAAACTCCGCACCGAACCGCATTCGAATCCGAAAAATATGCTTAATATCCGAACCGTATCCGAATCCGAACATATCCGTATACTGTATTCGTATCCGACAAAAAAATATGGATGCGGATATGGTTTGACTACTATCCGATCCGTATCCGACAAAAAAATTTGTTATCCGATCTGTATTTGGTCTTTATCCGAACCGTTTTCACCCTTAATTAAATCAAAGACACAAGATAATAAACTTAATTACTCCTCTAGCACCTATAGAAAAGACTTTTGATTTAATAAACTAAATTTTTACTAGTTAGATTGACTTAAAATAACATTTTGGCAATATAATAACATAATACTATGATAATATGGAATTAATTAATTATTTTTTCTTAATTTATATATATCTATTTTAATATTTAAAATATATTCGTATCCGTATCCGTATCCCGTAATATCCGATTCGTATTCGTATCCGTTTAACATCCGATCCGTATCCGTATCCGAACATATCCGTATTCGTATTCGAATTCAGAAAAAAATATGAATATGGTATGACCACTATCCGAACCGTATCAAATCCGTTTTCATCCCTATCTGGAGCACAACCTGCAAGTCGCTAGCTGGTAGCGTCATATCTTGTGTAGCAATATCCTGGGTTCGAGTCTCCGTTTTTGCACTAAACCATTTTTCTTTTTTTTTCGCGGCTCCCTAAACCATCTTTTCTTTTTCATTCGGTACTCGAGGCTCGCGATCTCACAATGAGATACGATTCCTCTAGATTTTATTTCATGAAAGAGAAAATAGCAAATCTTTCCATTAATTTTTCACATCTTCCTTTATAATCTTTCGGCCAAATTACCTCTCTCAAATCTCAATTTCTTTCTCAAATCAATTCATGAAAACCCTATTGCCTCGCTGTCGCACCTCGCTCCGAATACTCCGATCAAGCCGTGTTGCACCACAATCTCACTCTTCTCCGCTCGACCCCGTCGCCCAAGCAGCTCGCGCGTCTGACTCCGACTTTGACACAGTAGCCGTGCATAACTCTCTCCTCTGACTCCCCACCCACTCAATCAGATCTCTTCCTCCTCTCGACCACCACCTTGGCCGTCGCACGATGGTGGTCAAGAGTTACCCTCTTTTGGCGAGCGCCGCCTCACATCTTCAGAAGTACAAGTATCAAAATTAATTTTTCTTAATTTTGGCGCATCTTTCTTGATTGTTTAGTTTCTAGGGTTTCAATTCAACAATATTTCAGAGCTGATTTACTTTTAGCTCACGATCTCAATCTCAGCGAGTGTAGTAGATATATTTTGAAAGTAAACTATGATCTATTGATCTAATCTAATATGTTTTCGTATTCTTATATTTTGTAATTTGAGTGTCTTGATTTGATCTGAATCTCTGGTTTCAGAAAGGCGAAGCTCTATATGTATGATATGGAGGGGAACTGGAAATGTGAAATTGTCTGAACAATTATCCGATATGCTCCTCCAGCTCTTGCATCCAAGATTTCTGATCCAAGGTAAGTTTTTTGCTTTGAGAAGTGTAAGATGTTTATTTTGCACTCACGATATTTAAATTTTATCAAATGTCAACTTTTATGCTCCCGTGACTTTTTTATTTGTTCAATTGAAAATCTCATATATGTGAAATGCAATAACAAGGGCTTCTTTCTCAAAATATATTTGCCAGAAAACTGTGCATCAGATGGTGCAGGAAGACCTTACGTACGTGTCACAGTGAGTTCTTTATGTTACTTATAGAGTAGTTCGTTTATTCACTTGAAATTACTTATAGTGAGTTCTTTATGTTTCAGGACCCATTAGTGGAGAAATCTGTTAACACGATCCGATTCCATTCGATTAATGCATTCGGGGAGGCTAATTCAGGTCACCCTGGGTTGCTCATGGTATATGCTCCCAGGGGACACATATTGTACTATGAGGTACAACTCGAAGAACCCATATTGATTCATAATTCAGGTACTTGTTTACATTTTTTATTAATTATTTTGTGAACTTTATGGATCCTTTGGCATTTAAATTATCGATGATTTGAAGCTATCCACTGCTTTGAGGGTGTTGGCAGTTTTATTGTGTACTAGGTATCAGTACTGATCGATACTAGTTACCATTTTTTAAGCGATTGTTCTTTTAGTTTTTAGTGTTTCAAAAACATAATACTTGGAAGTGTTGCCATTAAAGTTACAATGGAAAACATGTATATGCTAAGAATCGTTTCTGCAATTATGTCAGTAGGCTTTAGTTATGTGCTTAATTATCATTCAAGAAAGACATTACCCTTGCAAAACTCTTTTATTTTAAAAAAAATTGTGTTCTATTTCAAAATGTGCTAGAAGATGTGGTTCTCGACCCAGAAAGGACAATTGTGGCAATACCCTTCTAATGTGCACTACGAAGGACTGCAGTGGCATGCAAAGTCACACGCAAGTGCAAGTGCATTTTTTTACAAAGTAGGTTGCAACCTGGCTGGTATGGTCACCTACTTTAAGATATGATCAGTACATCCAAATTACCATGGAACGAAGGTTTTAGTAATAAGCTTAATATACTACCATCCAAGATATTGTAATTCCTTTGACTTTCAATTTTTTTCATCCTTTCAAGTTGTTAAACTGTTTTTGTTTTACTGATATGAGACTTGACTGCATCAACTGTACTATCAATTTCTATTTTTTTTGGTCTGGTGTTACCATACTAGCTGGCCCTATTTATATTTTAAATATAATTTTTGTAGGTAGCAGCAAATTTTGGCCGAATGGATCCTCATGGTGGTTAACTTGAGGGGAAAATGCAAGAGAGAGATGAGACAACTGATCCCACAAGGGGAGGTGGGAATGCATATGCACATTTATATGGTATCAACATGATACTGATATGGCTTCAATTTTGTAGGTCTCATTTGTGTTTTTCTCTTTATTTTTGTACAAATCATCATTTGCATGTTCATTTCAACAATTAGAATAAGCTGAGTTTATCTTTGGCTAACATTAATATTAATCGAGATTAGGACTCTTATTTGATGGATTCACATCCCCTATTGAAACACCCTGAGTTTTTATTTATGCACAATTGAGCCGAAGAATAAAGAATCATATGGAGAGAAACAAGCAAACAAGACCGAGGCAGAACAGAGACGAAGATTGCAAGTTGACAAAGTTGCCAAAAGAGTCTCTCAAGTTCTATTCCATTTCCATCTAGAGATGATTTTTGAATCAACGTAATGTCATAGCCTTTTTACCTATCTAACTTATTTTTATTTATTTGTAGAAGTCGGCAAAGAAGCCTTCTGCACCCGCTCAGTTACTTATAATGATATTTGTATCGTACTATTGAAGAATTACTATCCTATATTTTGCTTAGTTAAGTACTTAATTCTTAAAATTATTTTCAACATTTCTTTATGCAGGTAGAAAATAGAGTTGTGCAAGAGAAGACTTCACTGACTATGGATCTCTTGCTTCCTTGCACTGGTGAGCAAAAGAGATTGCATCTCTTTTCCCTTTCTCGCTTTATTCAATCATTTATTGAACTAATTAAATTCAATTAAGCAATTTGTTTTTAATATATTTTATTTTTTGGTTCTAGCAAAATTCCAAGAGGAAATAACTGTTGTACTGCAAGACGCGTTCAGGTACTTCAGGTACATTAAGCTTACTAAGCTCGCATACAACATGTTATGTATTGAAGCTTTTGCAATTTTGAGGATTTTCTTCTTATAAATGATCCTGAAATTTGGCTTTAATTTTCTTGTTTTGGTTGTGCTCCTTAGATGAATCTGGAGTATATGGGTCGAGTTGTGTTCAACAGAGGGACTGTTGTGTAGTGAGGTGGAACTGAAGCAGAGGTTGAGAGGTTGATATGTTAGGGTAGGTAAATTAATCAAATGCCCATTGTTGACATTTCCAACATATCCAATGACTGCATTCTGTTTGAATAAAATTGCGTTGGACAAACCTTTTAAAAAAATAGAACTACCATCTGGTATTTCTCCTACATTTGTGGATGCACCCTTGATAAAATGTTAAATCTTTTCGATACCCTTTCTATATGCTATATGGGAATATCTCGCCTATTTACCGATTCTCCATATTAATTATTCTGGTGAAGCATCATTCATAGGAGGCTAACAATTCCTAGGCGTACACATTCATTGGGAAGTAACCATAATCATCTCTTTTTAGTTTTTGAATCTTAACGAGGTATTGAAAATTGGTCTTAAACTAAGGTGTCGGCCTACGCTAAGTAGTTCTTCATAGCTCTTAAGCATTTGAGGAATTGTGGGGTCTTGCACTGTGATATCACAATATACTGGTACCATTTTATATTTAGCATCATTAAATTTAAGTTCCATGATTATTCCAACTTATGTCTCAGAATAAGATTGATCATTTTTCACAATTAAAAGTTTTAAAAAATATGGTCAATAACTAACCTTGAGAAGAAAGAATTTTAATTTCTATGATCTATGTAGGTAAATGAGGCTAAGATGTTCTAAAACTGTGTGATTTTGTTAATGCTATGTTTTCTGGTAAGAGAGATTTTGTGGTTTACAATATGATAATTTGTATTAATAATTCGCTTGTGAGAACAGTGCAAATATTATGAGCATGATAACTACATGCGCAGGGCCTGGATGAGAGTGATCGAAAGATAAATTGCACAACATTTCATTTTCAAATTTAAATTCCTTCAGAGATCTTAATTTATCAAGTTCATTTACAGGAAGGGAACTGTTCAATCAATTGCACAACATGCCATTTCAAAGATAAATTCCTTGTATCTCTTCACTGCACAGCCTATATTTCATGCTATTATATTTACATTTTTTATAACAATGCTACATGTTCTGAATAGAAGGGAGCCAGTGATACATGTTTGATTAAAATTCCTTGTTCTAATGTTTGGCAGATTGTACGTCTCCTACATATTTGATAGTATCTGGTAATAAAATAGAAAGTGAAGGCTCTTTCAGAAAAAGTAATGAGAGACTTGTCAGGGGCACGATAAGCACATCATATATTGACCTTTTCTTATTTAATTTAAATTTTTCTTTCTAAAATTATAGTTGAAATTAGACTTTTAATTTGTGTTTTTTTTTTATATTGGCGGAACTGTAGAAATGGAGACAGAGAAGAATGATTTAGGGATGATTGCCAGATACAAGGAGAAAGGCAAAGTTCTAGAGAAGTACCGGTATGCATTTATACATTGCACAATTTTAGCCCGTAAGTTGTATATTATCTCTAAGCATTGTTGGTTTTCCTCTCAGGACCAAACCTGTTGGAGATAGAGGCGACTTTTCTTAATGTACAACTCCTACCGGCCTCGACTCGAGAGACCCATTTGACCTCTAATAATAAGGTATTTACACAATTTCATAAGTGGGTTCTTTTGACATTCGACTTGTTTTTGTCTAATACATTTTGATTTCCTTTTACTAAGGGCAAGAATGCTTCATGGGAAAAACACAACAGAAATGTTTATCTGAAATGTTGATAAAGAGGAAGCTTGAAGAGCAACACAACAAGCAGCTGAATTGCAACAAGCAATCGAGTTAGTGTAACAACAGGTTCTGAATTCATGGTTAGGTAAAAGGAGGGATTATTGGGGTTTTAACATAAGTGTTGTGTTGCTTAGCAATTATAACTTTATGTTGAGGAGCATTTACTGGTACGCTGAAAGAAATTATCACTTTATGTTGGGTTTTACACCATTTACACCGAAAGCAATTAAGCTTGTAAGTTTAATATATTACCGGTACAATTACTGGAAAATAAAAATTAGAAGGTGAGTTCTGTTCAGATTTGTAAGCACTGTCGTTGCTTCAGTAGATGATATGTAAGCACTGCTCAGATTTGGCAACATTTTGTAAATGAAAGATGAAAGAAATAGCGGGATATGTTCAAGGGTTTGTTGCAAAATCTGTGCTAGCGGGTCGGATCTAAGGTGTTTTTATTAATCCCTGTAAACACGTTTTTAATAGTTGGTCGGATCCACGGCGTACTATTCATGCTCTTTATTTTATATATATATAAAGAGAGAGAGAGAGAGTTTGGCTAAAGTATACTCCAGCATACGGATCAAACAAGTATGCTAGAGTCGTTTTTCAAAATTTAAAATTCAAACATTCGATCCAAACCGTTCAAGTTATTCTCTATACAAAAATATTTTTTAAGACCAAATTTTATATTTTTCGAATTTTTTTGTTATATATTATACTATTTTCAAATTAAAAGGTCAGAAATACTCCTTTATAGTGTTTTTTGAAAAAAAATATAATATATAGTAAAAAAATTTGAAAAAATATAAATTTTGGTTTCCTAGGAGATTTCAATATGGAGAACAATTCGAACGGTTCGTATCGACTGAATGAATTTTAGATTGTGAAAAGCGACTCCAGCATACGGACGATCGTATGCTGTAGTATACTTTAGCCTATTTCTCTCTCTCTATATATATATATAATATTATAATATACTATATAAAAATCAATAGAAATGTTAACAAATTTTAACAAAAATTTGATTCAATAGAGACAATCATTTAATAAAATGTGTCGTGTGAATATTTGATCCAAAAATTTTTACTTAATACAGCTAATAATTTTCTTTTACTAAAGATTAAATTTAGGAAAAAAATTAATATTATATAATTTATCCTTGGTATTCAATAAAATTTTAACCCACTTACTCTCTCCTCGGTTCACATGATAAAAAATAAACTTTATTTGATACAACTGATAATTTCTTTGTACTAAGATAAAATCATAACAAACAACTAAGTTGCTGATGAAATCCTATCCTAACATCAACTCATAAGACAGAACATGCATGAAAAATGTTGTATGCCAAGAAGTGTTGAGAAAGGATTAAGGTAACAAAATTTCATTTCAAAAATATTTATTGCTTTCATATCATCTCACACATACACTTCACATAAATAAAATTAACTTAAATGTTTCATTTTAATTTATTTATTATTATTTTTTTTAACAAAACAGGTATTCGTCTTGAGTATGATCATTATACATTACAAATGTTCTGATTAGATCATGTGTAACGCAATTCTTTAAAAATAATTAAAAGAAGTTCACAAAAAAAAATACTAAAAAGTTTTTAATATTTTTTAATCATATCAAAGGAAAATTGTCCGCACATTCATCGGGCACTGCTGCTAGTATTCAATAATGCATGTTCGGTATTTGTTGTCAATCTGTCATGCTTGTGCACTGCAATTTTGTTCCGTATTGAATCAGTCAACATGCATGATGCATGTATGTTTGTCTCTTTGATTTCCAGCATTCCAAAATAGGAAAATCAAATTGAATCAACTAGAAATACATCGATCAGGAATTTGATCTAGATTTCCATTTTGAGTTGCTTCCATAATCCTGAATTTGCGGTTGTCGGCAGGGGTCTCCGCTTCATTCTTGGGTACCGTAATTTCTCTGTTTGCTTAACAAATTTAGTTCGGATTTGTACCTTTCCGTAGTACTTATAAATTAATTAAAAAAATCATGTGTAATTTATATTTTGGGAAAAAATATTGTTTAGGCAACAGCTATACATACATACATACATATATATATAGAGAAAGTCTTCAATCAAAGCGTTTTGACCGGAGTCTCGGTTAAACCCCGTCAGATCTCAATTTTGAAAATTCAAATGACCGATCTAAACTGTCAAATATGATCTCCATATTGAAATCTCCTTACAGACCAAAATTTTTTTTTTGAATTTTTTAAGCATTTTTTTTGAATTTTCAAAAATCGTTAATCTAATTTGTTTTGAACCCTACAAAAATTGATGTTTTTGAAAATCCGAAAAAAATACTTAAAAATTTCAAAAAAATGAAAATTTTGGTCGGCAAGGAGATTTCAATATGGAGATCGTATTTGATGGTTCGGATCGGTCATTTGAACTTTCAAAATTGAGAACTGACGGGATTTAACCGGGACTCCGGTCAAAGCGCTTTGATTGAATCCTTTCTCTATATATATATAGCGTTTTGTTGTGGTGAGTCGCGATTCACGGAGGGTCTGTGAGTCGCGCTCAAAACTCCTAGATCTGGTTCAAAATGATTGATCGAAACCGTCTAATACGATCTCCCTATTGAAATCTCCACGCAGATCAAATTATATATATATTTTTTCAAAATTTTTAAGTATTTTTTTGAAATTTTAGAAAATCATTAATCTAATTAGTTCTGAACTGTTCAAAACAGCAGTTTTTAAAAATACGAAAAAATACATAAAAAATTTGAAAAAAATATAAAATTTGGTCTAAATGGATATTTCAATAAAGAGATCATATTGGACAGTTTGGATCGGTCATTTTGAACCAAATCTAAGAAATTTTGAGTGCGACTCACCATAGTAAAACTCTATATATATATATGCATTCAATCAAAGCGCTTTGACTGGAGTCCCGGTTAAACCCCATCAGATCTCAATTTTGAAAGTTCAAATAACCGATCCATACTGTCAAATATGATCTCCATATTGAAATTTCCTTATTGACCAAATCCCCCTCTATATAAATGTATGTAGCTATATAAATTAAATAAGTTTGGATAAGTGAAAAATAGTCTTTTAGCTCTGACATATTTATCAAGATGTAAATAACAATTGTATTAGTATTGTTTAATTTATTTAATCCGTTCAAAAATATAAAAGAGCTAGCTTCGAATTACCACCTATTCAGTTTTCTTTCAACACACTTTAAAAGAATATTTATTTTTTTTCCCTATGGTAAAAAACGTGTATTATTATTCGCGTACGTTATTTGACATTGTTTCTAGGGCTGTCCATACTGCTGTTAGGCATGTGATGCCGTTTCGTATAACAGGAATGGAACGAATAATGGCATAAGTTTTCATTTCGTTTCAATAATGAAATGACAAATAGAACGAGGAATAGTGCTGTTTCGAATCGTTTGGTCTCTTTTCAAATCGTTTTATGTGTAATTTCTTAAGTGGAACGAATAATGGAACGATTTTGTATCATTTCGAAAACAAAACGGTTAACAAAATGAAATTTTATACGGTGTTTCTTAACGGAACGGCGAATAAAACGACTTATTCCGCTGCCGCTTATCACGTTTGACGGCTATAATTGTTCAAACCGAAAAATAAATAATTAATCACGGGTGTACTAGCTGCTTTCTCAAAATAATAATTAGGGGTGTGTTTGGATTGTTGGAAGAAAGAAGAAGAAGAAGGAAGAAGAAGAAAAAAAATTATAAACAATTCAAATTCTTCACAAAATTACACACTTCCCAATACTTCTTCCCACTTCTTCCCTTCTTCCCTTTTTCCCACACCTATCCAAACGCACCCTAGAAACGCAAACTCCACTTGTTGTTTTTTATTATATTCCATCTCTATTGATAGGCGAGACAGGTTCGGATCCCGCTCCAAAGTTGGTAGATGTAAGGAGCAAATCGGACGGTCACCAACGGTGCAGTTGCCAGTCGGGTACCAAAATTATATATCGCACGGTCGCCAACGCCTGCACTGGTGCATGTATCTTTAGCTTAATTTCATACCGATCGACGACAACTTGTGTATGTAGGTTGAAAAAATAATGTAAGATGATAAAGACATTGCTCGGCGGTTCGGCTTTTATTTTCGGCCCGGTCTACTACAGTACTTAGAAGTTAGATTATTGGTTAGGTAGTAGCTGGGTGTCATTAATGAAAAGCTGATTGATTTGGATCCTGATATCGGTATCGATATATCAATACTATATGTGTGGTTTCATATCTGATCAATTCAAAAGTTTTGGACTTGATAGATGCGTCTCGCAATCAAGTTTAGTATGAAACATAAATAGCATCTACCTAGATAGTGCCAACTAATCTGCAATGTGATCAAAGGCATGTTGAGAGTATTATGAGATTTACAGGTGGGGCAGGCTTACAATTCAGATTTAAAATTTATAGGCTCGTTTGGATGAGCTAAGAATAAGGAAGGAAAAAATATTCTGGACGGAAAAATTAGAAAGAGTATTATTCCGGAAAGAGTGCAAATAGTACTATTTTGGGAAAAAAATGTTGTTTGGATGATGTATTAAGGAATGAAAATATGAGATGTGTTAGAAAGAGTGCTATTCCGAAAAGAATTATTTCCACCTTATTTCTAATACGTTTGGGTACTTATGAATAATTCTTTCTAATTTTCCAGTCTAGGAAGAGTTATTTCTAACCCATCCAAACGGAGCTCATATGAGATAGTATTCTTACTTCTCAAATAGTCAGGGTCCGTCATGGATCGTTATTACTGTTAGAGCCTTTACGACATTTGTCTCGGACTGAATTTTGGTGGACTCAAAATCATTCTTTTCTTTTTAACCAAAGATTTAAATAGCAGCCATAGCGGCCGCAGTAGCAGCGCTATAGTGGCGCTATAGCGGTGTTATTTGGTACACCGCTACAGATTTAGCGATCCGCCCGATAGCGCGACCGAGCGAAAAATAGCGGGATATAGTGGTGATATAGCGAACAACAACAGGTGAAATAGCGGTACAATAGAGGTACAACAGCTTGAAATAACTGTCAATGGAAAGCTTGAGACGATGAGATTGCGATTAAACTAATTCTAACTGTTATTGTGTACTCTCACAAATCTAATTTAGAGAAAGAAATTTCGGTTGTTGAAAAGAGAGATGCGAAATTGATGCTATTGTACCCCCGCGCCACTGCCACCGGCGCTACTAGGGTCCGGGCCACTGCCACTGGCGCGCTTGCAGCGGTGTCATGGCACCTGCGCAATGACATGTTTGTTTCTCAAAATTCGAATGTCAAAAGTTTGGTATTAAAAAAATATTTTTGCTTATTTCGATTAAAAAAATTCACGGCCTTTGCACCAAGGCTAATTCCAATTCTGAGAACATCCACAACCAAATTCTCATTGACAAATTGATCTGCAATTCGAGGCCATGTAATCATCGTCACGCCTGTAGATATGGCCTCTAGCAAGGAGTTCCATCCACAATGCGTCATAAAGCCTCTGTTGAAGAAAAATAATATATGGACAAAATCTCAAAATAATCTTCATCATAGATCCAATCAGGAACATACGCTGGTTGGCAATCAACTGGCCGTTGCATCTATTTTTAGAATATTCTTTAGTAAATATATTTTGTAATTAATACAGAAAAGTAGGAAAACTAGCAACGGTAAAATAGAAGCTTGTGTATATATAGGCGATGCATTGTAATAATCAAATACAAGAAAAAGATTATTCTCAAAAAAAAAAAAGTTTTTCATTCACCATATGTCTCTAAATACTGACATGGTATCAGAGCATTTCTGAACCAATTGCTTCCGCATAAACCACAAATCACCATTCCAGATCTATAAATGCTTCCACACAAAAAAAAATGGCAGAACTTGAGAAAACAAAACTCACATGGGCACAAATAGTGGTTAGTGAAGTCGCTCAATCACACAACGACTACGCTGAAAACCAGGTCGTGCTTACTAATCAGAACCCTAGTTTCAACCAAGAACGGCACAAAGCAGAAAGGGGGAGCTCTAGCAGACTCGAACGATGTGATCATTGCAAAAAAATGAGTCACACGAGGGATCTCTGTTGGTTTCTCCATCCCGAGCTCCAGCCTGTCAAGGGGAACCGTCGATTAGGAGGGGGCAGCGCTGCTGCCGAGAAGAGAATGGAAAGAGGTGTTTTGCAAGAGGGGGAGAAAGAGACTCGAGCGATTCGTGACTCCTCCAGCTCGAGTGGCTCTGGCTCCGATTCGACACAACAGCGACTCAATAAAATTGAAGTCGAAATATCACGAATTGCATCCTTGATGCATAAAGGTCCAAGCTCGAATTCAAAAAGTAGTATTTTTTTCGAACTTATTCATTCAGATGTTTGAGGTCCGGCCCCTGTATCTTCTTATAATGATTATAGGTATTTTGTTACTTTTATTGATGATTTTTCAAAAATCACATGCTTGTATTTGATGAAAAATAAAAATGAGGTTTTTTCGCATTTCCAAACTTTTATGAACTTTGTAGAAAATCAATTTGAGAAAAAAATTAAAATTTTAAGAACCGATAATGGTACTGAATATGTTAATCAAGCCTTCTCTAATTTTCTTAAACAAAAAGATATTTTACATCAGACTACTTGTGTTTACACCCCTCAACAAAACGGTGTTTCCGAGAGGAAAAATCGTCACCTTTTAGAAGTTACGAGATCTCTCTTGTTTCAAAAAAATGTTCCAAAAATTTTTTGGTCGGATGCCGTTTTAACCGCGACTTATTTGATAAATAAGTAGGGATGAAAACGGATCGGATACGGAGCGGATGTTGGTCTTCCCATATCCGCATCCGCATTCTTTTTCCGAATACGGATACGAATACGAATGCATTCGGATACGGATACGGTTCGGATATTAAACGGATACGAATACGGTTCGAATATTATCGGATACGGAGTCGAGTACGAATATATTTTGTCGGATACGGATTGCATTTTAATCTTTATTATTTATTTATAATAGTAGTTTCTATAAATATAATGATATTCAATATACTCATGTCTATGTTAGTACTTTGTCAATATTAGATAAAAAAATTAATTTTAGTGTTGTTATCATTTACAATCGTCTCAATTAACAGAAAGTAAAAATAATTTTATGTTACTAGTCCAAATAAAAATATTTATTATAAGAAAATTTATTTAATAAAAATTAAGTATTATCTAATTAAAAATATTCTCTAATATAGAGAAGTAATTATATTATATTAATCATCTTATGATGTTAAAGATACGGATAAACGGATTAATATTTATCGGATACAGATAATATCCATGTCGGATACGGATAAAGAGTGGATATTGGTCTTCCCATATCCGCATCCATATTTTTTTTACGGATACGAATACGAATACAGATATGTTCGGATACGGATACAGTTCGGATATTACGCGTATTTTTCGGATTCGGATACGGATCGGAGCGGATTTTATCCGCTTCGTTTTCATCCCTATAAATAGGTTGCCAAGTGTCATTTTGGATTTTAAAAGTACTGTAGAAATTCTTTATGGTAGAAAATTAGATGTTAGTCATTTAAGAGTTTTTGGTTGCAAATGTTTTGTGCACAACCAAAAAGGTGACAAACTTGATTTTACTTCAATCAAAACTATTTTTGTTGGGTACTCTTCAGAAAAAAGGGATATAAATGCTATGACCCTAAAAATAAAAAACTTTACATTTCTAAAGATGTTAGTTTTTTCGAAAATGAACCTTTTTATGAAAATTGTAATGAAAACTATGTTGAAAAAATCCTTCCAAGTGATTTTATATATCCTTGTGTTACTAACGTCGAAACAAGTGAGTTTCGAAGAGAATTGAGAAATATTTTAGGTGAAGAATCACAAGAAGAAAATGAAAAAAGCCTACAAAATGAAGAACTTGAAGAAACCGAACAAGAAGGACACATTGAGAATGAAGAAGAAATTCAAGATCAAGAGATGCCTTTGAGAAGATCAAGTCGACAACCTCAAACTTCTACAAGACTAAAGGATTTTGTTACTTATTCGGCACAATATCCTATCCAAGATTACATTTCTTATAAAAATATTTCTAGTGAGCATTATGCTTTTATAAATTCTTTGGCCAAAATTGAGGAACCAACCAATTATGAGGTAGCAAAAAATAATCCAAAATGGTGTAAGGCAATGGACGAAGAACTTCATGCCTTAGAAAAAAAATCAAACATGGTCGATATGTCCTCTACCAAAAAAATAAGAAACCCGTAGGTTGTAAATGGGTATATAAGATTAAATATAACAGTGATGGAACCATAGAACGATATAAGGCTAGGTTAGTGGCCAAAGGATACACACAAACCTATGGAATTGACTACCATGAGACCTTTGCACCTGTAGCTAAAATGAACACGGTCGGAATTCTTTTATCTATTGCCGTTAACAATGGTTGGGGGCTCCACCAAATGGATGTTAAAAATGCGTTCCTTCAATGTACACTTGAGGAAGAGGTGTATATGACCTTACCCCCAGGTCATAAAAAAGAAAATATACCTAACCTTGTTTGTAGACTAAATAAATCTATCTATGGACTGAAGCAATCTCCGAGAGTATGGTATGGAAAATTAAGTCACTTTTTACGTTCTTGTAATTTCAAAACTAGTTGGACTGACACATCTTTGTTTACAAGACATAATGAGTATGGTACAACTGTAGTCCTAGTGTATGTAGATGATATAATTGTAACCGGAAATAACCATGTAGAAATTGAGTCTATTAAAAATAGTCTCAAACAAAAATTTGACATAAAGGATTTAGGAAAATTAAAATATTTTTTAGGAATTGAAATTGCACACACATCAAAGGGACTATTTATTTCTCAAAGAAAATATGTACTTGACTTACTTAAGGAAACAGGTAAATTAGGTTGTAAGCCAGCATCAACACCTATTGATATAAATGTGAAACTTAATACGGAGGATGGTGAACCACTAAAAGATATTAATCAATACCAAAAACTTGTAGGGAAATTAATATATTTGACCGTAACCAGACCTGACTTATCCTTCGCTGTAAGCTAAATTAGCAAGTTCATGCATGCACCGAGAACACCTCACCTGGATGCAGTTAACCGTGTTCTAAGATATTTGAAGAATTGTCTTGGAAAGGGAATATGGATGAGAAATAATGGAGCTAATGCTATATGTGGCTATTCCGATGCAGATTGGGCTGGGAGTTTTGATAGGAAATCAACAACCGGTTTTTGCACATTTGTAGGCGGAAATTTAGTCACATGGAGAAGCAAGAAGCAAAATGTTGTGGCACGATCAAGCATTGCAGCGGAATACCGAGCCATGGCATCCACCGCAAGCGAGTTGACATAGATCAAGCAGCTCTTAACCGACTTGCATATTAATCACAAAGAACCAATGAAGATGTTCTGTGACAATCAAGCGGCAAGGCACATCACAGCAAATTCCGTCTTCCATGAGCGGACCAAACACATAGAAGTAGACTGTCACTTCATTAGAGAGAAAATCCAAGCAAAAGAGATTGAGACTCCTTTTGTCAGAAGTGAAAATCAACTCGCGGATATTTTTACAAAGGGACTCTACATAAACGCATTTGAAAATATTTCATACAAGCTAGGATTGCATGATATTTATACTCCTAGCTTGAGGGGGAGTGTTGAAGAAAAATAATATCTGGACAAAATCTCAAAATAATCTTCATCATAGATCCAATCAGGAACATACGCTGGTTGGCAATCAACTAGCAGTTGCATCTATTTTTAGAATATTCTTTAGTAAATATATTTTGTAATTAATACAGAAAAGTAGAAAAGCTAGCAATGGTAAAATAGAAGTTTGTGTATATATAGGCGATGCATTGTAATAATCAAATACAAGAAAAATAAAGTTTTTCATTCACCATATGTCTCTAAATACCGACAGCCTCCAAACGCCGGGTGGGACAAAATCACCACCTGAGGAGCCCATCCGACAATGATAAGACCTCTCTCCTTTGTTCTCTCTTCAAACCCTTCATCTAGCCATTTTTCAACAACAGGTGTTATTTCTCTCTTCTTCATCACCCATATAAATGCCTTGTTCGTTGCTTCCAAACCTCTCCCTATCTCCATAAGTTTCCGAGTGTTGGTATAAACCATGGTTCAAAAACTCGGCCGAGTCCGAGTCAACTCGGGCGATTCGGAACGGACTCGGCGGAGGACGATCCGATTTCTGGTGGTTTGGAGCGGAATCGGGTTGGGGCACCATTAACGTTGGTTTTCATCCGTGGAGAGAGGTGAAGGGGGGTACGTGAACATGATAAAAGGTTGCTAGGGTGGAGAAATCACGTCAGGTGGCTGGAAAAATCACTATGACGGCTGCTCACAAGGGGATTTAATCTTTCTCTCGTGCTCTGTCGGAAAAGATGGAGGAAACGATTTGGGAACGGGAAAGAGAGGAAGAAGGGGAAGGGACTACAATGGATAACTCCATTTCTGCATTTTTTTTTCCATTTAAATATGATCAGATGGTCCAGATTAATCAGAAGCGAAATTATTTTATAATAAAATGATATTGTAAAACCCACTTATTTTGACCATTGTTTTGACTATATTTGACTAGTGTTGACCAAACAAATTTGATTGATTTTTGACTAGTCAAAGCATTCGGCTTGTTCGGCTGAATGAAAGAAATGGAAAAGTTTGGGCCGAGCCCATATTTTCGCACCGCCTATATACTTCATGTTTTATATAATGCCACCGAACAAAAATTTGCTCCCATCCTTGTTAATCCCTTTCTCCTACACGTGTATTCAAAATCCATGACATGACCCTCTCTCTCGTTTTTCATTTCTCACCGAGCAAAAACCAAAAACAAAGAAAAAGAACAATGGAGGTCAATTGATTATTTTGATGAGTCGACCAATTGGATTTTCGAGTCTACGTCGCATTCGGGATAGTCGATTTGATATGTTTGATTTCTGAACCGTCATGTCAGGTAACCGGACTTCTCTATATTTAATTTCGTATTGTTTGATTGATTCGACTTATCGTTTGATTTTGATTGAATATGTTTATTAAATTGTGATTGGTATATTTTACGGGTTATCGGATTTAGAATTGGATATGGAATTGAATTTGAATTTTGAGCCCTGATCCTCCTGAGTTCGGGGAGGGGCTGGTCTTGATCCTCCTGGCAACGGAGAGGGACCACTTTGACTGACTCACTGACTGTCTGGATCTGATTATCTCCGTAAAATATATTATTTGTTCTATGGATTAATCCGATCTGGTTGAATTTTGTTATGTAAATTAAATGTAGAGAAGTTGCGTCGTTAAATAACCGGTTACTGAGGTTTGTACCTGACTCTGTATTGTTTTTCTGTTGCGATGTAGGTTGACGGGCCGTCGGATGGATACAGAAGATACCGTTTCAGCTCGCGTCCCGCGACCCGTCGGTGCAGAACGTAACAGATGGTATCAGAGCATTCGTTCCTCGGACTGTGTTTGGGTCATGTCGATTCATTTGAAATTTGATTTTTTTTTTGTCCAGTTGAACTTGATTTGTTATCGTCCGTTTGAATTTCGCGGACGAAATTCTTTTGAAGGAGGGAAGAATGTAAAACCCACTTATTTTGACCATTGTTTTGACCATCTTTGACTAGTGTTGACCAAACAAATTTGATTGATTTTTGACTAGTCAAAGCATTTGGCTTGTTCGGCTGAATGAAAGAAATGGAAAAGTTTGGGCCGAGCCCATATTTTTGCACCGCCTATATACTTCATGTTTTATATAATGCCACCGAACAAAAATTTGCTCCCATCCTTGTTAATCCCTCTCTCCTACACGTGTATTCAAAATCCATGACATGATCCTCTCTCTCGTTTTTCATTTCTCACCGAGCAAAAACCAAAAAGCAAAGAAAAAGAACAATGGAGGTCAATTGATTATTTTGATGAGTCGACCAATTGGATTTTCGAGTCTACGTCGCATTCGGGATAGTCGATTTGATATGTTTGTTGATTTCTGAACCGTCATGTCAGGTAACCGGACTTCTCTATATTTAATTTCGTATTGTTTGATTGATTCGACTTATCGTTTGATTTTGATTGAATATGTTTATTAAATTGTGATTGGTATATTTTACGGGTTATCGGATTTAGAATTGGATATGGAATTGAATTTGAATTTTGAGCCCTGATCCTCCTGAGTTCGGGGAGGGGCTGGTCCTGATCCTCCTGGCATCGGGGAGGGACCACTTTGACTGACTGACTGACTGTCTGGATCTGATTATCTCCGTAAAATATATTATTTGTTATGTGGATTAATCCGATCTGGTTGAATTTTGTTATGTAAATTAAATGTAGAGAAGCTGCGTCGTTAAATAACCGGTTACTGAGGTTTGTACCTGACTCTGTATTGTTTTTCTGTTGCGACGTAGGTTGACGGGCCGTCGGATGGATGCAGAAGATACCGTTTCAGCTCGCGTCCCGCGACCCGTCGGTGCGGGACGTAACAGATATTGATCCAAAAATCGATCGAAAAACATATTAAAAATGATAATTTCGTTCTCTACGATTCTAACTGATATGTTAAGATGATTTAATGAAATTATATTAGTTTAAAAATTAATTTTTGTAAATATATGTTATTAAATCATTAAAACTCTACTTATTTATTTTATTTTACTTTTGAAAAAAATAAAGTCATATTATTTTATATTATAGTTGGTTTTTTCTCTTCAAATATTTGAGTTATTAACTTATTTTTGAATAAATAATTTGTTCTGATTTTTTTCATATTTTTTTCTGATTTTTAAGGCATGAAATATGATTTTTTTAAAAAAATCCGAGTTTTCAATCCGAGTCACCCGATTTTTTTCGAGTCATCCGATTCGACTCCTATGATCAAGAGTCCGAGTCCGATTTCGATTCCGAGTTTCAGAACCATGGTATAAACAGTACTCCCAAAACTGATGTACAAAACTGGAGCTGCATCCCGTCGGTCAAGCCATGTTAGCACTCGATTCTTTTGATCAATTGCATCTTTGTTTCCCCGAACGACTTTCATTTCATCATCCTTGTTGTAAAGGCAAAAAGGTCCAACGGTCCAAACCTTTTTTCCTATCGGCCTCTCATAGTTCTCAATGAATGGTCGCTCTAACTCAAGAGAAAGGTATTTATCACCACTCCGTCAGCTCTCAACTCTTCTTGAAGACACTTCTTTCTGAAATGATCCTCAAATATGGGGCTATTGAGGAAGCCTGGTGTCTGAGCTTTGGTGACTTGTAACTCGATTGGAAAATCCGGCACGGTGACATATTCATTCTCATTAATTACTCTATCATAAACCTTGTGGTGTGCCAAGTTATATTCAGTAGATATATAAAAGCAAGATGGCCCATGAAAGATTACCCTAGGTATGCCGAACTTTCGTGCAACAGGAGCCGTCCATGCGTTGAAAACATGTCAGTAATCATGCAATCAGGAGGACGTTCAAGGCTATCAATAAAAGTTTCTAGGGGCTCATCGAGTGAATAAATGGCATCAAAGAAGGCCCTGAAGAGGCCCGTATCGGTGATGTGATCGAGACTTTCACACCCTGGTGGTAAACCAAACATTTCATTGGGAAAACTAAGCTCGACAAATTCAAATGAGATGTTCGACTCCTTGGCACGCTCAATGATGGGTCTGATACGATCAGCGTTTGCCCGTGTGATGACAAGGCTAACACAGAACCCCCGCTCGGCTAGGAGGTATCCCATGTCGGTCATAGGGATGAGGTGGCCTTGAACAGGCAGTGGAACTATGATGAAATGAGCTTTCTTTGGTTCTTCTCTATAGCAAGACATATTTGCTTGCGTTTAATTGGTCCAGTTCTAGGCTTTTGTTTTTGGAGAAAGGAGCTCTGAGGGTGTGAAGGTGTTTGTAGGGAAACAAGATGTGTTCACAACTTTGGTCCTGACTTCTCTAGAGCTTTTTTAATCTACATCTACAATTCCACAACCAATTATTTTGGTTCCTTAAAAGAAAATTATTTTGGATTTTAATTATTATCATCTGTGTTGTACCTATCTATATCGATTTTTTTTTTTTTTTGAAGGTCCCCTATCTATATAGATTGAGTTGTGCTTCGGGGCCAATTCCAAACTAAAAGACATGAAGAAGATAAGACAAGAAAAGTGAACTATGACTACTTATCCAGATATACAAGACTATCAACTGCATGCTTATTGTTTGAAAATTATATATGATTTCGCCAGTTGCTTATGTTAGAACTTAAACGCTGAAATAGAAACAAAAACATTAATCTCAGTCTTAACTCTGTTTCAAAAAAAAAAAAAAATCTTACTCTTAAGTCTTAGCAAGTTTACGAAAACATGAAAGTGTACTGGTAATTTGGTATAGAATAAACAATACTAAAAGCCATGTTAGCATTCCCCGAAAAAAATAATAAATAAAAAAAGCTTAAAATGGCAGAATTGTTTAACCTACAGCCCGATTGCTAAGAAAAACACTAATGTCCTTATGAAAGTAGCCTCTCTCTTGTATTTAATTCTAGTGTACCGGTCTTGCGTGGGGTATGGTTTTCTCTTGTAAAATACAAGAATGAAATATAACAATTTTAGCAAAACCAAACTGTGCGATGATAGTAGAATTTTTAATTCTCATTGATATGTTGGATTAAATAAAAAAAATTCATCCGCTAATATGAAAACAATTATGTTGTCAGTCTTGACAAACTTTAATCCTTCGGTTTGACCCAACTTAAATAACTCCATTTTTTTTTTAGCATCAAACGAATATATAACAGAGGACACGAATACACAGAAACAATGAAATACAACACTGCTTTTAAAATCCAGACTCATTTCCTATTGATTTCAAGTGTTTTTGTAATTTAGTATCTTGTTATTTCTTGTTTAACAATTCCGTTATAACTTATAACCAATGTTTTCCTATCCCTGAAAATATTATTGGTTATAACCGGTCCATTTTTTCGAGTGTAAGAAAAGAACATAAAGGTTTTACAAACTCAAGTAAAAGCTGAATTTTAAATATGCACCTATCACGAGAAAATTAATGCATTATTGTGAATGGATATGACAAGGTTAAAATCAACTATATATATGAGCTGTACATTAGTTTGCAAATTGTGGTGATGAGAAAAAGGTTGGATCGTTGGAGAATGTAGATTGTATATATTTCCACGTAGTGGTACTGTAGTCTGTAGTCAATGAATGGGAGAACCGATTCAGTCCATTCACCTCTCTCTCGATCTCTCCAATGGTGACGACAATGGAATCTACAGTTACAGGGCTAGCTAATCAATCGTGTGCAACTCCAAATTAAGAACCAAATCTAGTTCGATACCTAGTTACGAAACATTTAAGGTTTGCCCTTACATGTCTCGTCAGATGATATATACTAAATATAATTATATATTGTCAAATTATCAAATTTAATTAATTTAATTAGAACTCAATGTTGAAATATTTGTAATACATATGTAAAATGTGAAGATCATAAAAATAAAGTAATTAAAAAGGGAAAATTGAGCGAATTCTAAGTAAAATGGTAAAAAAAAATTTTAAAAAGAATAGAAGTTAGTTAGAATTCGTTGATCGAATTTCTTCCCTGTAAAATATGGGAAAGAAAGAAATATATAGCTGCTAATTGCTACAAAACTTGATGTATCCACTGCTCCGAGAATTGAGATGATATAATAAAAGAGACGGTTTGTGACGAAAGTTCAAAGCCGAGCTAAATTGTCTTCCACTTCGACCCAATCTTGTTATTTCGGCCGTTTGTATGAGTCAAAGGAATATTTAGATAACGTTTTTTTTTAGAAAGGAATGCTTAATTAGACACAAAAAGGGAAAATTCTAGTTTCCCAATTTGAAGCCTCACTTCAATTATACCATTAAACATTTCTAAAACAATCAATCATACATTGTAATACAATTACGAAATGTAAGAAGTATATGTGCCGTAATTACGAAGTGTCAACTTTGCAGTAATTTAGTGCATATATCGGATGTTTGTAAAATAATTTAGATTTAACTCCAATATAATTAGTGACAGTTAGCCTGCCAAAGTACATTTAATTTGATGGGGAAAACTGCGATATTATGTCTAGACTGAAATAAATAAATAAATATGCATTCTACAATAACGTGTTACCTATATGCATCATAGTGATCAAATGTGTATTTTGTAATAGTTATTATCTATTTTAAAATCTTGAAAAAGTTTCATAAAAATATTTAAGAGGTGAGTTCATTCGGGCTAATAATCTAACATTTAACTAAAAAGTTAAGTTCAAAAGAAAAAGCCTTTTATATCATAAGTAACCGAATAATTATTTACTAAGAGAATGGTTATTTAGAAGCAAACTAATTTTGTTCGACTTTAGTACTATATAAATATATAGCCCAATTTAAAAATAAATGTCTATGCCAATTGGATGCCAAAATTTCAGCTGATTTGTATGAATTTAATGGTGGAATAGGATCTATTATTCTAAAAAGAATACAAATACCTTCACAATTTGTCTATATTTCAAGATCTATCAATTTTTTCTAGACACATTAAAAATTATAACGTTTCCATAAAAAAAATAATGGCATTCTACAATATTATGTGCAGTAAGATAATGTGACAGAGGTCAGGTCTAATAATTTATTTTTTGTTTGATTTTAATTTTGTCTTAATTTTATTTGACACATTTACCTCTTGATATTAAATATTAAGTTGTAGAAATGTGGAAAGCCATGAAAAATATTGTGTGCATGTATTATTTTTATTTTTAGCATAAATTTAGTAAAGGGGAACGCAAGTTTTTATTTCTAGTTCTGATAATTTTATCTTTCTTAACTATTTAATTCCTATCTCATCTCTTACGTTATCATAAAAAGATTCCATGAGCAACTCATAATTTAAAAGTTTTTTTCCCATGCTATTATTATACACCACAATATAACATCTCATTTACCAAAAATACTAAATTTTCATACTGGCAAAAAATTTATGTTGTCCAACCTAAGTTTGGAATATGATACGACATGATGTTTATTATAATGTGTTTGTTTGTAGATGCGACAAAAGAGAAGTTGGCTTTAATTACCCAATTAAGAATTTGGTGATATTTAATATTAACTATATATTCGGTATATGTAGCCTTCAAATATTTATTCGATAACTTGCTGAATATTACAATTTTGGGTGTTTTCTATTCATTGTCAAGCATGCATATTCGGCATGATTTGTTGTCATACATGTGCACTGCAATTTTGTTCCGTATTGTAAATAACAATTGTATTAGTATTGTTTAATTTATTTAATCCGATCAAAAATATAAAAGAACTACCTTCTAATTACCACCTATTCAGTCTTCTTTCAAGAAACTTTAAAAGTATATTATTTTTTTCCCTATGGTAAAAAAGTGTGTTATCATTTTTTTTTTAATAAGTGGGAGCGCCCACCACTCTTCATTTTACTTAAGAGCATCCAACAAAATTAAACAAAGTGTGTTATCATTGGCGTACGTCCTTGGCGTTGTTCCTGGAGTAGAAAAATAAATAATCACGGGTGTTAGCTGCTTTCTCAAAATTATAATTAGAAACGCAAACTCCACTTGTAGTAACTTAAATTCCATCTCCTTTGATAGGTGAGATCGTTCGGATCCGTTCCAAAGTTGGTAGATGTAATCGGACGGTCACCAATGGTGTAGTCGCCAGTCGGGTACCAAAATTACATATCGCACGGTCGCTAACGCCTGCACTGGTGCATGTACCTTTAGCTTTCATACCTCCGACAACTTGTGTATATAGGTTGATAAAATAATGTATAATGATAAAGACATTGCTCCGCCATTTGGCTCTTACTTACTGCCCCATATCTACTATAGTATTAGAAATTAGATTATTGATTAGATAGTGGCTGGGTGTCATTAACATGATAATAAAAAGCTGATGACTAGTTTGGATCCTGATACCGGTATCAATACTATGTGTGGTTTCATATCTTGGGCTCCGTTTGGATGCAAGAAGAAGAAGAGGAAGAAGGAAGAAGGGAAGAAAAAAAATTATAAACAATCCAAACTCTTCACAAAGTTACACACTTCCCAATATTTCTTCCTACTTCTTCCCTTCTTCCCTTCTTCCCACACCTATCCAAATAAGAGTTGTTGAGATAATTTCGTGAGGCCAAGTTTTTTTTTTTTTTTCGTGAGGCCAGGTAACATTCTACATTGTAGCTGATAGTAACCGCCTTCGAATTCACATCCTGTGCCGCGTGGCACGGGCCGCAGTTTCATCTCAACCGTCCGATCTATGATGAGTGTCCTGTGAATTATAATAGATTAAATGATAGGTTCGAAAAAATTTAACCGTCGAAATCTGATCGGACGATTGGGATGAAAACTGCATCCCATACTGCACGCACAGAGGATTTTGGTCCAACCGCCTTTCTGCCCTTCTCTACGAAGGAATAGATTATTATTTTTTTTTAATACTTCATTTCATTATTAATAGAGAGCAATACTGGAGTCAGACATTGTGTGGGGGCCTGAAAATCAATGCATCTTTGTTTTTTTCTTTTTAAACTCAGCGGTTTTCATTAATGTGATGACACCATTTTGCAATTATTTAATTTGAATTGTCCAATCCAAATTGACTTTATTCGGCCATTTGATTCTACTCAAAGAGTACATTTTTTTAATTTTTATCTGATCAATTCAAAGTTTTAGATTAATTTGATAGATGCGTCTCGCAATCAAGCTTAGTACGAAACAGGAAGTTAACAAGCTACGGACTAGGTACGTAGAGCTTGTTTTGACATAATGGGAGGGTCCAGCTCGTCGATTGAGATAGTCGCCGCTTTCTAAAAGGTGAGCACATCAGACGGAGTGCTAAATTTCGATCCGAACCGTTCGATCAATGATAAATACTCCTTAAATAATATCATATTGATAGACTCGAAAAAATTTTAAAAATTACATCGGACAGTTCGGATCAAAAATTGACACTCAGCAGAGGATACTGGTTGGGGAGCATAACGTGTAAAATGATCACGCAACTGGACTGTTGTGTTGATCGTTGCGTTTTGACCACGAAACTGATTATCATTTGCGTTAATCGTTTCGTTTTGAAAGAAAAGATCGAAATCACGAAAATACCACGAAAATACACATGGACGAAATCATTTCATACTTGCGTTAACCGTTTCGTTTTTAAAACGCAACCAAAATCTTTAACCGTTTTGTTTCATTTTATACGAGACGAAATGAAAAGACGATCGAAACGGTCCATGTTGAGAGTAGTCATGAGATTTACAGGTGCGGCAGGCTGACAATTCAGATTTAAACCCATACGAGACAGACAGACAGTATTCTTACCGAAAAGTTTAAAAATAATATTACATAAATATAATATATTAAAAATAATATCAATATAATAATTTTTTTTAAATAGTATCGCAAGATCGGAATCTAGGATTTCGACCGCAATTACGGAATTCCGGATTCCGATCTTAGCTAACTACTCATTTAAATATTAGAAATAATATTTAAAAATAATATTTAATTAATTTATTTAATTAAATATGAATTTAATTAATTTATTTAATTAAATATGAATTTAATTAATTTATTTAATTAAATATGAATTTAATTAATTTATTTAATTAAATATGAATTTAATTAATTTATTTAATTAAATATGAATTTAATTAATTTATTTAATTAAATATAAATTTAATTAAAATATAAATAAATATTTTATTTAATTAAAAATGAATAATTAAGTTATAAATTTTTAATTAATTTACATTAAAATTATAAATATTTTAAAAACCATTTGATCTGCGTCTGCAGCGTCTCGGGTGTCGTAATCTGTATAGCCAATAAAATACTCGGGAGTTTATTGTACGAATCTTCCCACGATCCGAAAAGATGTTTGATTGCTCTCTCTCTCTCCCATACCAAATCTTGTTATAAGTGGGCACCACATTTGGGTATTCTTTCTCCAATAGAGATTTCACGCTCGGTAAGGAAATACTGACATCTCTCTTTATTGCATTTCTGATACAGTTGGCAATAACTTCAGCCATTAGATTATCATGCATGAAGTCTCCGACCCTTCTCACGCATGTAGGGGTGTACAAAAAAACCGTGAATCCGTTCAACCCACCCGACCCGAACCGTCTTTTACCGAGTTAGCATGATGTTGGGTTGGGTACGGGTTTTAATTTTGACAAACCCGTTACTTCGGGTTGGGTTACGAATTATGTACTAGTAAATTCGTGTATAGTTCAACCCACCCGTTTATCATTATTTATTCCTTTTTGTCTCATTTTTACTCATGTCCTTCCTCAAATATCTTTTATTTCATGAAGTTTCGATGTCCTCCATAGGCATGCACGTCCTCTATTCCTCTTACAATGACTCGAAAGTTGAAAGAAGATTCAAATGCGTCTCTAATTTGCCTCGAACTAAATTGTAATAGCCACAAAATGATTTTTATATGTATTAAATAAATTAATTAAATTTATATTTAATTAAATAAATAAATTAAATATTATTTTTAAATAAATTAATTAAATATTATTTTTAAATATTATTTCTAATATTTAAATGAGTAGTTAGATAGGAATTCTGGATTCTGTAATTGCGGTCGGAATCTCATATTCCGATCTTGTGATATTATTTAAAAAATATTATTATATTAAAATTATTTTTAATATATTATATTAATTTAATATTATTTTTAAACTTTTCGGGTATTCTTACTTCTCAAATAGTCATGGATCGTTATTAATGTTAGATCCTTTACCCAATAAAACATGGCAGTCAAACATATTTCTTGGTAAGGCCCAATTTAGCCCATATATATTAGAAAAGGAGTAAAGGACATATAAGAATTAGGCCTTTAGTTATCAGAATTTCTTAGCGGAATTCCATGTCCGAATGACCGAATTCAACAATCAGTCCTAAAAAGAAAGGAAATTGTTACATATCTTTAAGGAAATAATATAATAGGATATATTTAGATTTAAGGAAATCAGATTTAATAGGTATTATTTGATGTCAATATATTTATGTATCTTTCTATTTTTATTAGCTAGCTAATATTGAGAATTGATATGTTACCATATTTTAGAAAGCTCTATATATTACGAACTGAGGATTGTATTAGAATTAAGCAGAAATCAATAACAAATAGTCTTTCCTTTATCTCTATCTCTCTCTTATCCCTTCTGTCCCTTTTCTTGTGTACCCCAACCAAAGCTCGTAACAATTTGGTACCAGAGACAGCCACGATGTCTAAGGATAAAATAACCCCAGCCACATTTGACTTCACAACCGCCTTCCAAAATCTTCTCCAAACGAACCAACAGCTTCTCCATGGTCAGAACGAGATCATGCGTCGCCTAACTCTGTTTGAAGATCGTTTGCTTGCATTAGAGCATCCTCTCAAAACAGATGAGAACCACCGTCCACAATCTCGCGCCACCGCTGATTTGGTTACTCCAACTCAACAAATCCATGTTTTCACTGCTAATTTAGTTACTCGAACTCAATAGAGGCACGTTTTTATTGCTGGTTTCTCCGATCCTCTTCGCACCGATGTCGAGTTACACAAACATTCTGACCTGCAACATGCCATGAGCTTAGCTCGCAGTTTCGAGCATTGCTACCGCATGACTCCTGCCACAAGTATTCTTCTTGAACCTCCTGAACTGATGATGCTACCATATCAACGTTCTTTATGCCGCCTCACCCCAACTGAGCTGGCTGAGACGTCATAAGGGTTTGTGTTTTAATTATGATGAGCTATACACAAGGGGTCATAAGCGCAAGCGACTATTATGGCTAAAGGTCGTGGACGATGATGATCTTGAGCATTCATCATTGTTGACTACAAGCTTGAGGACAAGCTGATTCTAATGGAAGGGGAAAATGTTACATATTTTTAAGGAAATAATAGAATATGATATATTTAGATTTAAGGAAATCAGATTTAATAGGTATTATTTGATTTCAATATATTTATGTATCTTTCTATTTCTATTAGCTAGCTGATATTGAGAATTGATATGTTACCATATTTTAGAAAGCTCTATATATTACGAGCTGAGAATTGTATTAGAATTAAGCAGAAATCAATAACAAATAGTCTTTTCTTTATCTCTATCTCTCTCTTATCCCTTCTGTTCTTTTTCTTGTGTACTCCAACCAAAGCTCGTAACAGAAATACATACTTAATCTAAGCAACTCAAGGCCGCTAGGGAATTAATTTCTTCATAAATACTTAATCTAAGCAGTGCTTAATTTTATGATAGAGAGCAGGACTGAAACATTTGGGTAACATAAATATTCATAATTATGTTGAACTCTATATACTCTTGCTGTACCCCCCAAACTAATAACATGCATATGTTCAGATACAAGTACATAATCCTCTACCAACTTAATGCAACTAATCTTCAATTTTTCTTCCATACTCCACAAAATAGGATATCATATCTGCTAAATTTTTCCATGAAGAGCCTTCCTCTTCAACAGCCATCTTAGCTTTGTGTGCAAGATCCCTGATTCTATCTCTCCTCTCCTTGCTTTCATTCCCCTCTTCCATGAGAGCCAACACTGCCTTTTCAACATCATGACTTCGCACCATAACAACATCACTTCCCAAGTTTGGCATCTTCACACCTATACTGATTCCAATATTCAGCACATCCACAACAAGTTTCTCATTTAGAAACTGGTCAGCAAAGTGAGGCCAAGTGATCATTGGTACTCCCAATGAGATTGCCTCTAATATCGAATTCCATCCACAGTGTGTCATAAACCCTCCTATTGCCGGGTGAGATAAAATAACCATCTGAGGAGCCCAGCCAGTAAGTATAAGGCCTCTATCCTTGACCCGCTCTTCAAACCCGTCTGATAACCATTTTTCAATTTCAGGGACAATTTCTTTTTTCTTAATTACTAGTATGAATGGCCGTTTTGATGCCTCGAGGCCAGTCGCTATCTCAATAAGCTGCAACTGGTTTGAATATGCTGCACTTCCAAAATTGGAATAAAGAACTGACATGGCATCCCTTTGATCGAGCCATGTTAGTACTTTATTCCGATCAACTGCTTCTTTGTTTCCTCTACTTGATTTTGCATCAATATCTTTGTTACAAAGACATGTCGGCCCAATTGTCCAAACCTTCTTCCCTATAACCCTCTCATAGTGCTCAATGAATTTTTTCTCCAAGTCATCAAAGGTATTTACCACCACTCCATCTGCGGTCGACTGTTCTTCTAGAACCATTTTTCGGATATCCTCCATTCCAGGGAAATTGAAGAAGCCCGGTGTTTGGGCCTTGTTGACTTCTACCTCAACCGGGAAATCTGGTACGGTGACAAACTCAAAAACATCAGAGACACGATCGTAGACCTTGTGTATCTCCAAATTGTGAGCAGCAGAAATATAAAAGCAAGAAGGCCCATGAAAAATTACTCTCGGGATGCCAAATTTCCGTGCAACAGGTCCAGTCCATTTACTAGACATGTCAGTAATGATGCAATCAGGAGCACTATCAAGGTTTTTCAGAAAGAGTTCAAAAGGCTCACTTAACGAATAAACAGCAGCAAAGAAATGCCGAAAGAATCCTCTCGGGATGAGCTCCATACTCTCACACCCCTCGGGTAGGCCGAACTTTGCACCTGGAAAGGCAAGTTCGGTAAATTGTATAAGCAGATCCAATTCGTGCACCCGATCAATAATCGGTTTGATCCGAGTAGCATTTGCCGGGGTAATTACAAGACTAACGCAGACCCCACGCCCAGCTAGGAGGTGTGCCATGTCGATCATTGGGATTAGATGACCTTGAGCAGCTAATGGAACTAAAACAAAATGAAGTCTTGTTTCTTGTCGGAAAGAAGCCATGATTGTTTTTTGTGTGCGCTATAGTGTGATATGATTTTTGAAATTCAGAGTTCACGGAGAATTAAGGCATCTATGGTTTGCAATTTTGCATGCCCTTTCTATTACAAACTTTCTGGTCTAGTTTATATTATAAAGCACTGGCATGTGGGTCCCTAAGTAATTTAGGACGTGTCAGTATTATAAACAGTTAAAAATCAGCTTATCATGAATAAGCTGTCTTGTTGTATACATAAAAGAAAATGTGATATAGCTGGAGAGTAATGCAATAGAAAATCCGAACCAATCGGCAGATTCAATATTATTTGTATATGTGTTTGAGATTTCCAGTAGTACCAAGAAAAACTATGCATTGCATTTTGATGTTAGTTGTTATGGATTTGATCGATTTTGTTTGTTTCCAAAATAGTGATCAATCAATTTAATGAATTTCGTTTGTTTTACGGACAAATGGTTCGTTGACAGATACATTGTTTTGACATTTCTCACAAAGCGACAAAGCGTTCAAAATTACTTAGTTTTTGAGGCCAATGAATAGCATAAATATTGCACAACCAAGGCCATCTGATATAGATTTCATTAAGGTCCGTGCTGGCTTGAATCCAGGAGAGAATTTGAGGCCACAGAACAAGACGTGCTGTGTTGTAATATAGAGTTTGGATGGTCAGGAATCCGTTCAAATTAGAGAGGGAAACTGAGACGAAACTCTCATCTCAGATCAACAAAATCTACTTAAAAAAAAAAGGAAAGAGAAAAAGGAGTGGTCGCTAGTCCTCAACACTTCACGTGCCTAGGCCTGCTGACGGTATACCGTGTTCCGTGTTCCGTGCACGTTCCGTCCAAACGTAACGGATGACGGTATAAAATATCATTTCGTTTCCAGAAACGGAACGGTAAACGGAATGGAAGGGCAAACCGTTGCTGAACGGAACCAGCCATTTCGCTTCCGTTTCGACAAATACTGCAGTTTTTAGTGTTAAAACATATTGTTCCATTCCGTTCCGTCCAAACGAAATGAATAACGAAATGAAATGGCATACCGTTTACTGACATGAAACGAAAAATGAAATGGAATAGGCATCCCGTTTCTGGAACGGAACGGCAAACGGAATGGCCCCTTCCGTTGCCGTTTCGAACGTTAAACAGGTCTACATGGAGCAGCTTATCTACTTCCTAGTTTCAATTCGGTTGTTTATATCTTTTCAATTCGGATTGTATCTGAACCTTTCAAGTTAGTTTATGCCCACAGGCCAGTTGCCAAAAAGAAAAAAAAAACTTCCTAGTTTCAATCTTTATTCATTGTGATTTTCTTGGGCTTATCTTCTATTAATTAAAAATTGGAGATATCCATGAGCTGCCCGAAAATTTAAAAAATATTATTAGAATAATCAAGAATTTTGATTATATTATTATTATAAAAGGCAAAATCAGATATAAACCCCTCTAATTAATCTTCTCTAAATGGATATAAACCCCTCTAATCTTGAAAACCGAATATAAATCTCTCTAATCTAATTTTGTTTGGACATAAATCTTTTTCATTAGTATTAATCTTATTTTAAATAAAAAAAGTAATGTTATGACTAACATACCCCCTAACTTGCACGCCATGATGCATCTTGAGCAATTACGAATCCATCATCCGATTTGATTTGTTGTGGGTACTTTTGTTTTGTTGGATTTCACCATATTCTTCATCATAAATGCAAATGCCTCCAGGAAACTTTTTAGACAATTCCTAAACTTTGAAACGACACTTATATGAGGATTACTTACCTTTAGTTGCGCACATGAATTTCAAGGTAAATGATATACAATGGTTTTTAATTTCACAGAACTAACTTGAAGCAACCATAAAATCAATGTACCAGCAAAACAAAATTAGTGAAATGATCACATCATTGACAGCCGTTGTCAATGTTTCAAAATAAATTAGTGAAATCGCACAAGAAGAGATCTTTTATCATTGTACCAGTATAGCAAACTTAGTGAAATCACACGAGAAAGAGAATCTTTTTTCCTTAACAATTTGGAAAGGAAAAGACGATCTTCAATTTGGAAGAAGAATTGCTCGAGGACGAAACATAAAGCAAGGAAATAAGACATCATTGCCCAGGATGCAACATTACGTGTAGGAGGGGGATTTTCGCCATTACATTAATTTTCTATTTAAAATATAATTAAAATTAATGAAAAGGGTTTATGTCCAAACAAAATCAAATTAGAAGGGTTTATATCCGATTTTGAGGATTAGAGAGATTTATATTCGAATAGAGAAGATTCAAAGAGTTTATATCCGATATTGCCTATTAAAATATACGGTTCTTTTATATTATTGTTGTAATATCGGAATTTGAAAGTTCGATATCAGCTAATAGCGGACTTTCGAAATTTTTAAATTTGTAAGGGTATTTTGAAAAGTTAGAGTATGCTAAGAACACTTTGGGGTGAACTAAGTTTTGCCCCTACCCTCACGTGATTCTCACTGGCTCCGTTTGGATAGGTGTCGGAAGAAGGGAAGAAGGGAAGAAATATTGGAAAGTGTGTAACTTTGTGAAAAGTTTGGATTGTTTATAATTTATTTTTTTTCTTCTTCCTTCTTCCTACTTTTTTCTCAACGCATCCAAACGGTGCCATTGATACGCGCCTGCCTCATGCGTTATCTCTCTTCTTCCCTCCCCACCACTCCTTCCCCTCTGTTTTCAGCGACTCACCTCTTCACTTCTGCCCCCTCTCTTAACCACTTCACCATGCACCTCTTTTCTCCATCTTTCTTCAATTTGTTTGCGTCAAAATTATTTCCTTGATTCTTACTAATTTGGCAGATAGAAGGCACGAAAAATTTGAAGGAAAATTCTAAAACAGAATTATATAGTAGAATTTTCTATAAAGAAAGTAACTAAAATAGTAGAGGAGAGTATCTATAATAAATAAGGGACTAACTAATAATTTTTTTTTGCACTTTTATTTTGGAAGTAATTATTAACTATAAAAGAAGTAAATAACAAGTATAACGAAATAACTAATAACTAAAAGTGAGTAACTAATAAGTTTTTATATGTATCAAATAAAGGGAGTAACTAATAACTACAAGCGAGTAAATAATAAAATATCAAAAGAGTACCTAATAAGCGTAAATATGTGATTAATTTAAGGGAGTAATTAATAACTATAAGAGAGTAAATAGTAAATATCAAAAGAGTACCTAATAAGTTTATATGTGGTTATTTTATGAGAATAACCAAAAACTATAAGGGAGTTTTTTAATTTCATTAGGGAGTATTTATTTTTCAAAAGAAGTTTCTTGTAAGATTATCTAGTTATACATATCATAGGAGAGTATTTATTTCTATTTAAAGGAGTATCTTTGTGAAAAAAATAATCAAAAATACAAAAAACAAGAGATGATCGGAGGTTAGAGAGGAGAGAAGAGGATCGAGAGAAGAAAACATAGAAGGGGAGAGTCGTGCGGGAAAAGGAATAAGAAAAGGAACGAGAGGAGAGAAAAGAAAAGAGGGAGGGAGGGAGTTGCGGGTAGAGATGGGGACGCGAGTGAGAAGCGTCTTTTTATTTTGGCAGCACACAATCATAAAACATTCATAGTTGAGTGGCTCAATCTACAGTAACTTTGCGCCAATCTGAGCCGTCCGATATTCGTGCATTTGCGATGAATTTCATCGTGGGCATCCATCTCCACTATCGAAATCTGTTGTTGATTTTTTGTGTCTTATCTATTCTTTCCTTTTGTGTCGCACAAGATCACTTGGAGACTTTTTCTTAAAATTTTTGGAGACGCACGAAGGGTTGCGGGAACGTCTCCACTATCAATCTGTTCTTTGGATTTTCCGTGTGTAATTTTTTGTTGTCTTTCGTGTTGCGTTAGTTTTATGTTTACATTCTAGCAGACACAGGGACGACTGCAGGGATCGATGAACTCTTCAGCCCAAGCGCTTCTGGACCTTTCCTTCATGCTCATCTGCTTCCCACCTACTTCCCTAGTTCCCCTCACGTGACGCCTCATCCCCTCTCTCCCAGTCCCCCTGCATCTACTTCCCACTGCATCCCCTCCAGCCTCCAGCATCGACGCCTCCTCCCTCTTCTCTCCACATCCAGCCTCCGCCTCATCCCAAACTCTTTTCGTTCTGCCCTGTCTTTCTTTCATCAGCAAAGAAATGGAGAGCCCGAGAGCTCTAGGGCGAAGGAGATAGAGGGATCGTTCTCGCCATAGGAAAGTGATATAGCATTTATATATATGGTGTTTGGCCGGACTTAACCCTAAAATCATAACCTAAATTCTTGAAATTGTGTGCTTTTCGGTTTGGATTTGTAGAATTTGGTACTGCTTTTGGTTTGTCTTTGAATTTCAGGGATTTGAGGTGAAACCAATGCAAATCGGCACCTTTCCAGCAAGTTACAAGTGATCTGGTGCGGCCAACACCCCTCCTGTGCGGCCAACAATCTTCCTGTGCGTCCAACAGCCCCCTAGTGCCGCCAAGACCTCTCTCGTGCGACCAACACTTGCCTGGTGCGGCCAACACACCTCCTGTGCGGCCAACAACCCTTCTGTGCGGCCAACAGTTCTCCAGTGCGGCCTACAATGCATATAACATGCCCTGGACATCTCCAGTGCGGAGTACAATCCAGCTGTGCGGCCAACACTTGGGCTGGATGACTCATTCCCAGCCCAGCACGTTGTTGTACTCCGAACTGGGCCCTGCTGTAGCCCGCACAGCCCAAATTGTATCCCGCACCGACCTAACTGTACCCCGCACCAAACCCTAAACCTAATCCACGCCCTATATAAAGCGCCTCCCATGCCAAATTAGGGATCCTTCTCTCCATCTTCCACTCCCCAGGCGGCTGCCTGGGGCGCCGCCTCATTTCCCACCATTTTCCTCCACTGTAGCCCGCATAGCTCCATCGTTGCCCGCACAGCACCATCGTATCCCGCACAACTCCACTTCGTATCCCGCACACCACCATTTCCTACCACCGATTCCACCTCCTGGCGGCGCCTCCATCCTTCCATCTCTGTTGGCCGCACAGGACCCCCTGTAGGCCAACCACCTCTGTTGGCCGCACAGGACCCCCTGTAGGCCAACCAACACTTCATCCCGCCTTGGAGATCGCCGTTTCAGCCGCCGTTGCTTGGTCTTTTGCTCAGATCTGCTCCATTCGACTTGCAGAAGAAGAAAGGCTTGACCAGGGGTTCATCCTCCCTTTTCTTCTCATTTTAGTTTAATGGAGATTGTATCACTTTACTTTGTCATTTGTGTTTGTTCTTCTATCATGTTAGGCTAGTTTACCTTTGTTCTAGGGTAAGGTAAAAACTGAGGTTAGGATTGATGTGTTGATTGGATGCTTTAGTTTCTAGTGTGTACTACTTGTTTGATTGCTTATTGTTATGCTTGTTTGTGCTTGATTGATGAACTGAACCTCCTATTGGGTGAATGCGCACACCTAATTTTGGCTAAAGGTGTAGGTTAGTTAATTGGTCGAACAAGTGACTTGAGGTAGGACATAGGCCGAAAGGTAGTCCAATTGGTACCCGATAGGGGAAAGTTTCTGCTGTAGCGAAAGTTAAGTAGATACCTTTAGTAGATCAACAAGTGGACTTAGGATAGTTAAGCCAACAAGCGAAAGCTGAGGGTTAATTAACCTAATGGGGGTGTTAGACTAGGTTCCGGTCCCGATACCATGACCAACAAGCGACAGTTGAGGTCTAGGGAGTCCAAGTCCGGCTAGATCTGTCCCACACGACTTAGAAACTAAAGTACCAAGCCAAAACATCACTAACTGAGGGTCTATGCGGCTGACAATTGCCCCTGTGCGGCCTGCAATTGGGCCTGTGCGGCCAACAATTGCTTCTGTGCGGGTGACAATTGTCCCAGCACGCATATTGGAAGGGGTAAGGCACGAAAGTGACCTGCACCGACCGCCCGAGGCCTAACCAAAGTAAAACCGGACCCCTAGAACACTTTTATACTTGAATTTACAACCGTTTCAACCAAAAAAATTGTTACTTCCTATTTTTATTATTTGCTTGGTTTATCTTTAGTTAATTTTAATTGCTTGTTATTGTCTTGTCTAAAAACCCAACTTGAATTGCTAGATCTAGATTTTGTGAATAAGTAAGGTTTAGTACTCAACCTACCGTCCCTGTGGATTCGACCCCTAACCACATCCAACGATTTACCGTACGCTTGCGGTACTTTTAGGACTAAATTAGGGTATTATTAGCTACACATCAAGCTTTTTGGCGCCGTTGCCGGGGATGTGTAGCTAATAATATCCTAATTGGTCCTAAAAATACCGCAAGCGTACGGTAAATCGTTGGATGTGGTTAGGGGTCGAATCCACAGGGACGGTAGATTGAGTACTAAACCTTACTTATTCACAAAATCTAGACAATCAAATGAATGGTTTTGGCTTAAACTAACAATTAACAAAAGCAATCAACTAAGAGACAAACAACTAACAATTTTTGGTGTTTTGGTGATAAAATATGCAATGAAAGTGTCATAGGGTTTCAGTTTTACTTTCAGTCCGGCTTCGGATCGTCGGCACCGGTCACTTTCGTGCCGATACCGACTAGTGCGCAACAGATTAGGCCTGTGTACTCCGCACAGGCACCAATGTTGCCCGCACAACCCTTAGTTAATGGTGTTTCGACTCAATAACTTGGTTTTTGGCTTGTGTGAGGCAGATCTAGCCGGACTTGGACTCCCTAGACCTCAGCTGTCGCTTGTTGGTCATGGTATCGGGACCGGAACCTAGTCTAACACCCCCATTAGGTCGATTAACCCTCAACTTTCGCATGTTGGCTTAATCTACCTAAGTTCACTTGTTGTTTTCAAAGGTATCCACTAGACTTTCGCCTTAGCAGAAACTTTCCCCCGTCGGGTACCAATTGGACTACCTTTCGGCTTATATCCTACCTCAAGTCACTTTGTTCAACCAATCAACTAACCTACACCTTTGACCAAGATTAGATGTGGCCATTCATCTAATAGGAGGTTCAGTTAATCAATCAAGCACAAACAAGCATTCACAAATAATATCCAACAAGCAATACACATCAAATACCAAATATCAAGTGTCATACATCAATCCAAACATCAAGATCTAACCTAAGCCCTAAGACAATGCAATCTAGCCTAGCATATGCTCAAAACTGAAAGTAAATGATGAAATGCAAGATACAAACTCCATAATCGAGCAAACAAGAGAGAAAGGAGAGAGACAACCGTAACCCAGCCTATTCCTCCTACTTGCAAGTTTCTAGAGTCGAAATCGGAGCCGGAATCACTGTTGTCGCATGAAATCCAAGCTCCAGAGGCACGATGCGGGATGCAATGGCGACGGTGCGGGGTGCAATGGTGTTGTGCGGGGTGAATCGGCGTCGCAGAGAGTGGATCGGTGGTAGGAAATGGTGGTGTGCGGGATACGAAGTGGAGTTGTGCGGGATACGATGGTGCTGTGCGGGCAACGATGGAGCTATGCGGGCTACAGTGGAGGAAAATGGTGGGAAATGAGGCGGCGCCCCAGGCAGCCGCCTGGGGAGTGGAAGATGGAGAGATGGATCCCTAATTTGGCATGGGAGGCGCTTTATATAGGGCGTGGATTAGGTTTATGGTTTGGTGCGGAGTACAGTTAGGTCGGTGCGGGATACAATTTGGGCTGTGCGGGCTACAGCAGGGCCCAGTTCGGAGTACAACAGCGTGCTGGGCTGGGAATGAGTCATCCAGCCCAAGTGTTGGCCGCACAGCTGGATTGTACTCCGCACTGGAGATGTCCAGGGCATGTTATATGCATTGTAGGCCGCACTGGAGAACTGTTGGCCGCACATGAGGGTTGTTGGCCGCACAGGAGGTGTGTTGGCCGCACCAGGCAAGTGTTGGTCGCACGAGAGAGGTCTTGGCGGCACTAGGGGGCTGTTGGACGCACAGGAAGATTGTTGGCCGCACAGGAGGGGTGTTGGCCGCACCAGATCACTTGTAACTTGCTGGAAAGGTGCCGATTTGCATTGGTTTCACCTCAAATCCCTGAAATTCAAAGACAAACCAAAAGCAGTACCAAATTCTACAAATCCAAACCGAAAAGCACACAATTTCAAGAATTTAGGTTATGATTTTAGGGTTAAGTCCGGCCAAACACCATATATATAAATGCTATATCAAATCCCCCCAAGCTTAAACCTTGCTTGTCCTCAAGCAAAACCCTAAACTTAGTGGTGGACTAATACCTAAATCTGAACCAAAACATCTCGAATTCCTACAAGTTGAAACGTCAATTGATTATGCAAGCAAGAAATTCACATTTTTGAAAAGAATGCAAGTGGTCGTCTCAATTTATTTTGAAAATGTATTAAAGGTTTAAGTATTTTTCGATTAGTTTGTGCAACACTTAGATCAAATGACTTCAATTTTCTACCTCAACGACTCTAGCTTATCTTCATTAAAAAATCATGCAAAGTCAAAATTGATTGCCCGTTCATTCCCGCACCTTCCATGGTCTTGTAAACAATTTCATTAATGTGTCAACTAGTTTAGAGTCTTCCAAAAACAGAATTTTCACCAATTTATGTGAAAGTCGAGTGTGGGTGATTACTCACCTTAGGGTTTTATGCAAGAGACTTAAGCGGAAAGACTTGAATCGGAATTCGCTCGCCTATGGCCACCGGTATCATCGAGCCATCGATCCCAGCGAATTCCTTTCCGATGCTCTCACATCGTTTCAAGACTTTCTGAGCGGTGGGGTTTAATTAAGATAGATTTATTTTTGGGTTTTTGGTTTTTTTTTGTTTTTTTGTTTTTTTTTTTTGGTTTTTTTTTGTTGTTTTTTTTGTTTTTTTTTCATTAGTAAATAAGAACATAAAATCAATAATAAAAATTTGGGTTAAACAGCTCATTTTTATCACTTAATGTCAAAAGCACCCTCATTTTCACACTATTTAAATAGTCCCATTAAGTTTGCTTGTTGGTGTCCCAAGCATTTTAAAAGCAACATCAATCAAGACTCAATTTAAGTTTACACACATTAATGATACTCTTTTTGAACAAGTCCATGTAAAATGCAAGTCCGTTCACTCGGCAAAAGGTTATGACCTTGTCTAATAGCATTTAACAATTTCAAGCACCAAAGTTTCAAGTCCTATCAATTTCAAAATCCATAACATTCGGTCCATTGGCACACAAACTAATCCAAAAAAATACTTAATCATTCAATACCTTGACAAAATAAATGTGTTAACTACCACTTGTCATTTCAAATCAAAGGACAAACAAGCACATTCAATTGATTTCCAATCATTTACATGCAACTATATGGTGCAAACCACGTGCCAGAGGTGTTGTGCGGGGTACACCCATTCCTGTGCGGGGTACACCTGACAATTTCAGTTGCACAATAATTCCAGAGGACTAATGTACTCCGCACAGGGACAATGTGTAACCCGCAAAAGCTCTTTGACAGTTCAAAAATATGACATGATGCACTCTTACAAACAAGTTTGTAGCCTCCCCCAAGCTTGAACAAAGCATTGTCCTCGATGCTACACATCACCACAGATAAAATAAAGAGAAAGCAATTGAAAACATACCAAATTGGCGATCCGTGTGGTGATAGGCACTAAGCGGTTGTGGCTCGCGGCAATTGCAGCGCAATCGGAAGTGTGCGGCATGTGATCGGTACTGTAAGTTTTCAGGATTTGGTGGAGCTGCGGCGTGTTGAGCGGTGATTTCGGCAATATACAGGGTACAAAGGTCAATTGTGCGGGCTACAATGGTCTAAATTGCCCTCGGATTGTGTCAAAATGAGACCTGTGCGGGCTACAAGGTGTGTTGTGCGGAGTGCACTGGACTGAGTTGCTCTCGGATTGAGTTAAAATGACCATTGTGTGGGCAACAATTTTGACCTGTGCGGAGTACACTGGCTTGAGTTGCTCTCGGATTGAGTTAAAATGACCATTGTGCGGGCAACAATTTTGGCCTGTGCGGAGTACACTGGCTTGAGTTGCTCTCGGGTTAGGTAAAAATGAGCATTGTGCGGGCAACAATTTTGGCTTGTGCGGAATACATTGGGTGGAAATTGCTCTCTAGTGTGGCTTTTTACAAGTTGTGCGGGGAACAGAGGCAGGATGTTGCTTGCATAGGAGGGTCTGTTACCCGCACAATGGGGTTTGTTGCCCGCATAGTGCTGGATTTTGATGCGGCATGTTGAACCCGTGGCTTGTGAATGCTCTGCAATCCGCACAGTAGGAGTTGTGTAAGCCGCACAGTGTTGATTTCTTGGTTTAATGTGGCAATTCAACGCTCAAATCGTGTTGGTTGAATAAATTACAGCGGACAACTCGTGTGAGGTCGTGCCGAGGCAGGTTTTCATCGCTTCTTGCCTCATGGTGCTCTAGTACGAGTTGTCCGGGAACATCCACAATTAATCAAACCTGAAATTTACACACAAAAATAACCCTATGTCACTGATAATTCCCCACCTTGAGAAACAAGTTGAAATTTCGAATCCATCGATTATGCCCGATTTTTCTTTTCTTTTCTATTTCTTTAAAAAACTAAATTAAAACAAACCTAAACTTTTTGTGTTTTTTTTTCATTTTCAGATTTTTATTGGTTTTTCTAAAATTTTCAAAACTGAAATTTAAAATAAAGAGAAGAGTTTTAGAGTCTTGGGTTGCCTCCCAAGAAGCGCTTGTTTTAGGTCACTAGCTTGACCACCTTTCTCCTCATCTTATCTTCACTTTACGCCCTGTTAATGCATCATAGTTCACCCAAAAATGGTTGAGCAAGACTCTTGAGACATGCTTGGTGTGCTCCTTCTCGGTTGTCTTCATGGTTGGTTCGATTGTGATGCGATATTCGATGTGTTGTTTGTTGTCCTTCATCGCATTGAGACTCTCCAAGCATTCTATAAGTTGAGGGCTCAAGTTGATTTTGGTGAAATTGCAATTCTTCATGTCGGATGCCTCGACTTTGAGAGTGATACCACCATCTTCTTTCTTCTCGAGTTCTTTAATGATAGAATCTGTTGGAGGATGCTTCAATTCCAAATCATTAGATTTGACAATGCATGGTAATCTAAGTGGAATGAAATTTGGAAGGATATTAGGTGGAGGTGCAACAAATTTTGGTTTTTCTACTTTCTCTTGTTCTTCATTTGTTTCAAGTTGTGTGCTTTCATCACTATCCGTCTCATAACAAACTCCAATCAACACGGGAGAACTAAAACCTTCTAATTCTCTATCACTTTGCAATGTCATTTTGGCATTTTGTTCAGCATGTAGACTTTGTGAAGGACACGTTTCTTGGAAAATTAAAGTCTTTGTCATTTTTTCTAGTAATGTGGTATAAGTATCAAACTTGGATGACGAAGAATCCAATCTTCCAGGAATTTCCTCACGTTTCTTTCTTTGACTAGCCATGAAATCTTCAAACAATGATTCATAACTTGGCATTTGCAAAGGTGATTGAGAATCATAAGTTTCAGTAAAGAAAGTAAATCTAGGGTCTAGTTGAGACGTTGAACCTTCATTATCCAAAGAAAAACAAGAGTTATAAGTCAAACCATAGTCGAATTCTTCCCTGTTGGTGTACAATGCGGGGTACACTCCTTCCTGTGCGGGGTACACTGGGTCCTGGGTGCACTGAACTTGTTGATGTTTGGGCCAAATTGGTGGTTGTGCAGTCCAGACTGGTGGTTGTGCAGGGTACACATCTGACTGTGCGGGGTACACATGGTCTTGTGGGGAGTACACCCTTGTCTGTGGGGGATACATATCAGTCTGTGCGGGATACACTCTTGGGTGTGCGGAGTGCACCAGACATTGTGTGGAGTGAGCCTTTGCCTTCACTGTTGACTGTGCGGGGTACACCCTTGTCTGTGCAGGGTACATCCTTGACTGTGCAGGGTACACTGAGCCTTGTGTTGGCTGCACTCTTGCCTGCACCCTTGACTGTGCGGGACACACTCCTGCCTGTGCGGAGTACATCCTTGACTGTGCGGGGTACAATGGGCCTTGTGTTGGCTGCACTCTTGACTGCACCCTTGACTGTGCGGGACACACTCCTGCCTGTGCGGAGTACACCGCTGCCTGTATTTGGCCCGAATTAGGTACCACCATGTTGTGTGTTGAATGGCTCGAGTAGTGGGTGTATGAATCTTGATGTGGACTCCATCCTTCATTGGATCCTTCCCTTCTCATGTTTTGCTTGTTTGTGAATTGGTTCTCCAATCGACTCACTCTTCTTTTCATTTCTTCAATTTGAGCTTGTCTCATCAAGCGGTCGACTCTCTCATTGAGTTGGGCCAAAGGATCTTCTTCATCACTCCAATTATCCTCCGCTTCGTGCTCAAATCTCTGAAAAGAATGGAACATGGTGATGCAAGTGAATTTTTTTTTGCTCTTTTTATGAAGAAAAATAAGAAAAATGATACAAGGTCTAGTCTCTTGCTACTCAAGTAAGTTTTAATATCAACACCGTCCCCGGCAACGGCGCCAAAAAGCTTGATGTGTAGCTAATAATACCCTAATTGGTCCTAAAAATACCGCAAGCGTACGGTAAATCGTTGGATGTGGTTAGGGGTCGAATCCACAGGGACGGTAGATTGAGTACTAAACCTTACTTATTCACAAAATCTAGACAATCAAATGAATGGTTTTGGCTTAAACTAACAATTAACAAAAGCAATCAACTAAGAGACAAACAACTAACAATTTTTGGTGTTTTGGTGATAAAATATGCAATGAAAGTGTCCTAGGGTTTCAGTTTTACTTTCAGTCCGGCTTCGGATCGTCGGCACCGGTCACTTTCGTGCCGATACCGACTAGTGCGCAACAGATTAGGCCTGTGTACTCCGCACAGGCACCAATGTTGCCCGCACAACCCTTAGTTAATGGTGTTTCGACTCAATAACTTGGTTTTTGGCTTGTGTGAGGCAGATCTAGCCGGACTTGGACTCCCTAGACCTCAGCTGTCACTTGTTGGTCATGGTATCGGGACCGGAACCTAGTCTAACACCCCCATTAGGTCGATTAACCCTCAACTTTCGCATGTTGGCTTAATCTACCTAAGTTCACTTGTTGTTTTCAAAGGTATCCACTAGACTTTCGCCTTAGCAGAAACTTTCCCCCGTCGGGTACCAATTGGACTACCTTTCGGCTTATATCCTACCTCAAGTCACTTTGTTCAACCAATCAACTAACCTACACCTTTGACCAAGATTAGATGTGGCCATTCATCTAATAGGAGGTTCAGTTAATCAATCAAGCACAAACAAGCATTCACAAATAATATCCAACAAGCAATACACATCAAATACCAAATATCAAGTGTCATACATCAATCCAAACATCAAGATCTAACCTAAGCCCTAAGACAATGCAATCTAGCCTAGCATATGCTCAAAACTGAAAGTAAATGATGAAATGCAAGATACAAACTCCATAATCGAGCAAACAAGAGAGAAAGGAGAGAGACAACCGTAACCCAGCCTATTCCTCCTACTTGCAAGTTTCTAGAGTCGAAATCGGAGCCGGAATCACTGTTGTCGCATGAAATCCAAGCTCCAGAGGCACGATGCGGGATGCAATGGCGACGGTGCGGGGTGCAATGGTGTTGTGCGGGGTGAATCGGCGTCGCAGAGAGTGGATCGGTGGTAGGAAATGGTGGTGTGCGGGATACGAAGTGGAGTTGTGCGGGATACGATGGTGCTGTGCGGGCAACGATGGAGCTATGCGGGCTACAGTGGAGGAAAATGGTGGGAAATGAGGCGGCGCCCCAGGCAGCCGCCTGGGGAGTGGAAGATGGAGAGAAGGATCCCTAATTTGGCATGGAAGGCGCTTTATATAGGGCGTGGATTAGGTTTATGGTTTGGTGCGGAGTACAGTTAGGTCGGTGCGGGATACAATTTGGGCTGTGCGGGCTACAGCAGGGCCCAGTTCGGAGTACAACAGCGTGCTGGGCTGGGAATGAGTCATCCAGCCCAAGTGTTGGCCGCACAGCTGGATTGTACTCCGCACTGGAGATGTCCAGGGCATGTTATATGCATTGTAGGCCGCACTGGAGAACTGTTGGCCGCACAGGAGGGTTGTTGGCCGCACAGGAGGTGTGTTGGCCGCACCAGGCAAGTGTTGGTCGCACGAGAGAGGTCTTGGCGGCACTAGGGGGCTGTTGGACGCACAGGAAGATTGTTGGCCGCACAGGAGGGGTGTTGGCCGCACCAGATCACTTGTAACTTGCTGGAAAGGTGCCGATTTGCATTGGTTTCACCTCAAATCCCTGAAATTCAAAGACAAACCAAAAGCAGTACCAAATTCTACAAATCCAAACCGAAAAGCACACAATTTCAAGAATTTAGGTTATGATTTTAGGGTTAAGTCCGGCCAAACACCATATATATAAATGCTATATCAGAAAGAAAGAAATTGATCCTTCAGCCTCTGTGTGAGATCGGCGATGGCTGGGCTGGCGTGGGGTCGATCGATTACTGGCAATCAAGAGGTGACGGAACTGCCAGCGATGCCAGGTTTTCTTCCCGTCTCTGACTGCTTTGCTGTTTGTTTTTTTGGCCTTGCAAGCGGAGGAGAGAAAACTCTAGCTATGCCTCTGTTGCATCTCCGCCGTGTCTCTCTTCTGTAAGTCAGTTATGGTCCTCTTTCGCTTCATTGTTTTGGCATTTCAAACTTTTTATTTTTTTTACAAACTTTATTTGTTTTTATTTGCTAAAAGAATAGTAGTACATCTATAATAAATAGGTGGCCAGATTGTTCTAAGATAGTTTTCCTTTTTAGATGAAATTGAAGTCCTTTTTGTTTGCATATGCATTTCAGTTTTGGGTACTTTCAAATTCTTGACGAATGGTCCAGCAATTTGAAGCGCCTAAAAATTTCGATACTTGTATGTTTCAAATTCGTCTTGGTTTTCTACTAAAGACTCCAGATACAATAGAAACAAAGGTTGTTTAATCTTCTCTTATTTTCATTTTGGAACTTTTTCTGCTATTTGGGTTAGACATATCTATATTAGTTCGTTAACAGTAATTAACTCACGTTATGAAAAATAACCAACCAGTAATTATTAAACTTGCCAAAAATTTAGCTCGGTTCTTCAGATCAATTATTTATGCCTTAATTTTATTCTTAAGCCTGGGGCAGCAACTACAACAGGGTTGAAGCAGTAGCCTCAAAGGAGCTGAGTCATTTTTAAGACCTCTGAACCTATTCAGTGTCTTTCGTAGAGGTATTCAAAATTGTCATTGCTCTTAAATATTTTATTGTGTAATAAATTTGTAGTTGTGTTAGGCAATGGTGGCACTTGGAGGTGATTTAATTTATTGTGTTTATGGTTTAAATCTATGATTGAGTTTGATTTGATCGAGATGCATTGATGATTGAGTTTAGCCATGTTATCATTTGCTTTTCAAAAGAACTGCGCAAAGGATTTGAAACTTTTCTATTATTAATATAGTTTGAAATTTTTGTACCTTGACCTTCTATCTATTTTGCTTTTATACATGATCACTAATATAGTTTATTTTCTCACTTAGAGAGTATTAATTAATAGCAGTTTATGAAAGGATAATTGATGTATTTGTGAATGAGTAGAGATTGTTGAAAAGCAGTATATGCTAATTGCTATATCTTAACATGTTCCAGCTACCAAATTTTGTAGTTCTCTTTTAAAATGCGGCACAATTTTTTGGTGAAATAAACCAGCAAGCTTTACAATCAGGAAGAGGAGCACCCATTTATTTATTGCGGGTCTTAAAGCAAGAAGTCCAGGCATGAATTTATGCAATAATTTGGGTTCAAACTGCCTTAACGTACAACAACATTGTTTGTTCTTATTTACGTAATAAAGTGGATGCCCAGTAGAAAGTTGCAAGATACTTTCTTATTTATATCTAGCACTAACTGAAGATTTTCTTATAGTATATGCTTTGTAGTTGTTGGTCTAGATTTCAGTGTTTCTATGCGCAGCTCTCTTTTTTTTTTAAGATCAGTTTTCATCGATTTAGCTCTTATCATGCTATGATTCTTCAGATTGAGCGTTCATTGTTGTTACTGGGGCTCTTTTCATGCCTCTCAGGTATGGCACTCAGAATATGGAATTTATTTTGCTGCATATCTTCAGAAAAGTGATTCTTTTTCTTTTGGTTATCTTTTTTTTTCCTTTTGTTTGGCTTACAGCGATAGCTATGTTGATAAATTTATGTGAGACTGATATGTACTGTTGCTGGACATTTGCACTTAAAATTTCTTATTATTTTTTTTCATGCCTCAAATGTCTGATCTCCCGGAGAAGTTTATTTCATGCATCGATAAATAAGGATAAGTCTATTGTCACCTCTAAAAATGGGTTAGCTGACAAGGTATATTGGACATCTATTTTAACAACCATTTTAACATCTTACATTAAAATTGGATGACTGTCTGATGACTGTCTACTATTGTGCTTTAAGTTTGAGAAGTATGTAGTGATCTCTTTCATATTTTACCTGTCAAATCCAGTGATGAGCAGTTTGGGCAATCCTCAAAATGAAATATTCATTTGTTGCCTTTTTTTTCCCTTTATATGACATGCGGTTGTTACTTGATTGATGACTGAAGTAATTAGGGATACCATATTAAACCTAACTAATCTTTTATGGTTTTTTTTATGTGCCTTGCAGTAAGTTTTGAAACTAATGGTTGAATTAGATTTGGTAAGCATGTATGGACAATTGGACATAAGCTTAACTATCTCAGGACATGGTCTGCAAATTTTCTCGGGTTTTTTTATTTTGATTGTTTAAATTTTCTATCTTAGCTTATTGTTTTTGAGTCCCATTCGGATCAATCCAGTTTTAAGATGAGAACACTTGCATTACAAAAATATTGATGCATGGAGAGAGACGGAATGGTTTGGGAACTTCGATATCAGGAGCTACTAACAATTATTCAGTACTTGATCAGGTCTGTGGATGACACAAAAAAGAAGGCACAGTCAACTTTGCCAATGGCATGAAGATAAAAGCCATGGTCAGGTTGTGACTGGCTTGATCGTCACGAAGAAAATTCTGCATATGGCTTGAGGAAACTGCAATATATTAGTAGATGAGTCTCTTCACTGCCCTTTCTGGGTTTGATCTTTAATTTTTCTGCTTTTATTATTTGGTCAGTTGGTTCAGTTATTTTACTGCTATGTCATCGATTGTTGCACCTATTATTTTGTTGTTCATTTTACATAATTATTAGGCCGACTTATGTTCATCATCATTCACTTAAAGCAAATTATCTCTGAAGTAGTCAATTGTAGAACTGGTACATAAACAAAATGGTAATTGCCGGCAATCAAAAAATATAAAGACAAGAAAAGTATTATAACATAGACTGTAGTTGAAACTTCATCGCGCTTCGATACCTAGTTATTATTATTTACTTTGATTGCTTGATTGACACAGGGCTGGATTACATTTATCAACCCCGATTTAATAATATTTTTAAATTTTCGGCCCAAAACCATGTGTGGCTTACTATCAAGGAGGGAATGATTACAGTCCATTAATGCATAAATGGAGACGTTATTTAAGCTCAAGACTGTAATAGAATTTGTATATTTAAATAATTAAATTGAACAATTCCCTGAATGTTTGTACTAACAGAAATTATAAAAATCTTTCCAGTGCTGTTCTAAAACTTGAAAAAGCAGAGGACTTTTCTTTAGGTGCACTTTGACAATTACACAAGACAAGGCTTCTTTGTTCTTATCCACTTCGTTGCCTTTCAAATTTGACACGGTGTCGAAATTAATTGTTATGCACCTGAGTTTTGCACAAAATTGGACACGTTCATCCATGTGTCAAGTGCAGCATATTATATGCCGAATCTCTAAACTTGTCTGATACCATCCATCTAATTTTAGCAGCTGTGCGGTTTTTTAGCATATGAGCACATAACATGTATTGTGTAATTTTTTCCCCATCAAAACAGATCCCTTTTATTTTAGTGAAAATTAATATCAATTGTAACAAGTTAAGAAGAAGATAAAACGTTGTGGAATTACCATAAATTAGATGTTTAATGATTTTTTATGTAAAATTTATTAAAATAAAAAGGATTAGCACATCTATGACATGTTTTACACGTCAGCATGTCATATTCTTTACCATTATAGGAGAGAAAAAATATTTTTGACAAATATGATCAGTGTAAGAGGTACCGATTGATAGGCTCTAATGCTTGCTCAATTTTAATCAAAACTAAATATCAAAATCTATTTACAAGACTGTACATATCATAAAAAATACTTACAAAATTATTTTTCATTTCTAAAATAGTTATAAAAGTATGTCATATTTTGAACTTTTGCTTCACATAATCTTTCAGCTGGTCCAATATCCGTAAAGTAAATTAAGTAAACCTTAAGTTAAAGATATATTTTCTGGTTAATTGACTTATTAAATGGTACCGTACAGACAAAAACGCTGACGTGTGTACATACCTCATTAGTCACTTATCACTCTTCTTTCAAGCAAGACGAAGAGAGCAGCCTATTATTGACTCTTCAGGTTCATACGGTCATACCTAGTGTTCTAAATATGTATCGTGCCGTGTCGTGTCATGTCGTGTCAAACACGCCGTGTCTAGATCATCTCTCGTGTCGTGTTGTGTCTAAATCCTAAGAGATGGACACGACACGCCTAAGGACATGCCACGCCTCGTGTCCTCGTGTCGTGCCATGTCTTCTTTTGACGTGTCGTGTCGTGACGTGTTCAGACATGTTTGTTGAAATTTAAACATTATGTTTGTTAAATACGTCAAAAACTAAGAAAGTAAACGTGTTGTACCATTGAATTAAAATATAGATTAATTTTTAACAATGGATTAATATTTTGACAACTTCTTATAGGACTTAAGTAATTATTTTACTAAAAATAAATCAAACTCATGAAAAGGTACAAAACTATTTTCAATGACAAAAAATATTTGATTCTTTTTAAGACAAATCACATATAGATTTCTATCTTTAATTTGCGCATGGCTCTAGACCCTTTTATTTTATTTGTGATTTAATTATCGAATCATCCTAATTATATTGTAATCTTTTGATTTCCAATTCTAACGATTTACAAGTGTTTTATTCGAAAATAAGTCTATTAATAATCATTGATTTATGATTAAATATATCTTTGGCAAGATTTATGGAAAAAAATATAATAATATGTACATAATTGAGGAATCCATTGTATTTCTATAACACTATGTGTGTCTCCTTTTCGTGTTTGGTGTGTCTGTAATACGTGTCGTGTCTCTCGTGTCATGCCGTGCTGTGTCTCGTGCCGTGTCTATTTCATCAAAGTTGGACACGACACGACACGCTTTAGGACACGACACGCGTGTCGTGTCGTGTTCGTGTCCGTGTCTTACCGTGTCGTACCACCTCCGTGCCGTGTCATGTCGTGCCGTATTCGGACACGTCGTGTTTTTTTTAGAACACTAGTCATACCAGACGAAGAGAGCAGTCTTTTTTTTTGTTTGACGGTCAAGATCAATGGAAAAAAGATTACTTGACAGCCACTGTCAAACTTTTCTATAAAGAATGGAAAAATATTATTTCTGCCAGATTCAAATAAAGTTCATTTAATTATAACATGGAAACGGATAAATAATTTCCATTTCATATTTACTTTCTTTATAACTCAGAAAATTTCATTTAATTTGACTGTGCCTGAGGAATTATATTAACAGTATATATGGCCTTCTCATTTTAGAAAATTGTCCCTTTTGCCTGTTTACCAAAATAGTTGCCTATCAATTGAGCATGCATTTCTTTAATTAACAGTATAAATGGCCTTCAGCAGCAGCAGCAGCAGTAAATAAAGAAAATGAAAAAAATATTATCACAATTCGGTACTGATATATTACCTTTTATGTACATAATATATTATCCGAAACAATACAAAATATGCGCATAACGACTGTTTTCGGCAACAAATACACTATGTGGAACTGTCGAAGTGGAAACAAGCATTCCGTATGTTGTATCTTGTAAGCTCCATGAACACTATACGGTGTATTTTGGTCTCCTTTGCACAAGGTGTATGGTTGATTTTATTATTTTTGCAGGGTGCAAAATACAATCAAAATGACCTTTTCTGTTTTTTGAGAAAAAAACATATCGCACGGTTGTGAACCACATGTGGCTATATATATGTCCAAACGAATACATCAGTTTCAGCCATTATCTAGTTCAGAAAAATTGATCCCTTCAAAATCAAATCATATAAATAACACTAACTTGAAAAACATACCCTCTCATTCTCATTCACATGTAACACACTTCCTCCACTTTAATGTCTCTTCACCCCACATCATTAGCAATGGAAGCTATGGATTCAGAACTAAAACCTCATTTCGTTCTGGTCCCGCTAATGGCACAAGGTCATATGATTCCTATGGTAGACATGGCCCGACTACTAGCTGAGCATGATGCAACTGTTACCTTCGTCACAACCCCTGTCAATGCCTCAAGAATTAAAACAATAATTGAGAGGATCGAAGCATCCAAACTTCCCATCAAATTTCTGAAGCTTCAGTTCCCTTGTGAGAAAGTTGGTTTGCCAGAAGGTTATGAGAGTGCTGATTTACTTTCTGGACTAGACCAGATCATGAAATTTGTTGATGCATCTGCAATGCTCAAAGAGTCTCTCATAACATGTCTAAAGGGGCAATATCACTTGCCTACTTGTATAATAGCTGATACAAATCAACCCTGGGTGGGTGATGTCGCAAGAGAACTCGGCATCCCAAGACTAGCGTTCAATGGTTCTGGTGCCTTTCCAAACCTGGCAATGTACATTATTCGACATCAAAAAATATTTGATGATGTCAAGGATGATAAAGAGATCATCAGTATACCTGGATTTCCACATCGGCTTGAGATGACGAAGGCTAAAGCACCATTGAGTGTACATAGGCCAGGGATGGAGCAATTTATGGAGAAGAGGCTAAAAGAAGAACGAATAGCAGATGGTATAGTGGTAAATAGCTTTCTTGAATTGGAATCATTATATGTAGAATCTTATGCAAAAACTACATGAAAAAAGATATGGACCATTGGACCGATGTTGCTATGCAATAAGAATATCCATGAATTCTCTAGCAGAGGAAATAAGGCATCAATTAATGAGGAAGATTGCTCGTGCTGGCTCGACTCAATGAAGCCGGGCTCAGTTGTTTATGTAAGTTTTGGAAGCCTTGCACAAACAACAGTCGCACAACTTGCAGAAATTGGGTTAGGATTAGAAGCTTCAAATAAGCCATTTGTATGGGTAATAAAGGCTGGTGACAAACCTGACGTGGAGGAATGGCTCTGTAATGATTTCGAGGAACGGGTAAAAGATAGAGGTCTCATAATCAAAGGATGGGCACCACAGATGATGATTTTATCTCATCCAGCCATCGGAGGCTTCCTGACGCACTGTGGATGGAACTCGACTTTAGAGAGTATATGCACGGGTGTGCCTATGATAACATGGCCCCACTTTGCGGATCAGGAAGCCTCTATCTAGTTTATCTAAAAAAAAAAGGAGTGTTTGGTTGCATAAGTATTGCATCATTTCTTATGCACCCTCTTATGCATGAATTAAACAACTCAAAGTACAAGGTAACACCTGGAAATATTGGATCTAGGACAAAACCATTACTCCACGGAATTACATGGTAGCATACTAGAATGGCAATATAGGGATTAGAAAAAAAAAGGACATGGTACTGTGCTGGTCAGATAAGAGATGGTTGTTATTTTTTTTATTTTTTGAAACAGAAATTATGGTAACTGATATTAAAATTTTGTTTGGCTTTAGTAGGGACTAGATGTCTAGATCACAAATCGCTTCTAATTTCATAACTAGGTCACTGTACTACCTACAAACAGATAAAGATATATAATCTAAACTATCTATGATTCTTTCATTTCAGAGAATTATTAAACTGAACTATCAAATAATACAAGGATGTAATCAATGCTTTAACTACTGCTGAATATTTTACTTGCATCCCCAAACTGTTTGATCAATTCTATTATGTTATTAAAAGATGAACCTCCCTCATTCATGGCCTCTCTAGCCTTCCTTGCCAATTCCCGGGCCCTTTCTCTCATCTCTTCCCCTTCATCCATCAGCTCCAACACCGCCTTCGCCACATCATCCCTCTTCACCATCACATCATTATCGTTCTTGCTTTCTTTATCCGTCACCCATTGATTAGGTTCCTCAACGCCAATTTTCATTCCTATTTTAAGTATTTCTACTACCAGCATCTCGTTTAGAAACTGATCCGCAAAGTGGGGCCATGTTATCATAGGCACACCCGTGCATATACTCTCTAAAGTCGAGTTCCATCCACAGTGCGTCAGGAAGCCTCCGATGGCTGGATGAGATAAAATCATCATCTGTGGTGCCCATCCTTTGATTATGAGACCTCTATCTTTTACCCGTTCCTCGAAATCATTACAGAGCCATTCCTCCACGTCAGGTTTGTCACCAGCCTTTATTACCCATACAAATGGCTTATTTGAAGCTTCTAATCCTAACCCGTTCCTCGAAATCATTACAGAACCAAACACTTTGCCTATGATGCAATACTTATGCAACCAAACACTCCTTTGTTTTATTATAATAATAAGAATATAGTAAAAAAGCTTTAATTATAAAACCATTAATTATTTTATTATAATATTACAATATTATTTGTTTTTATTACTTATTTTATTATTCAGATTATTCATATTACATAATAATTATTTTTTATAATATTATTATTATTAATTATCCTATTTAATATCATAATATTATTATAATATTTTTCTTATTATTATTTATTTTATTATTCTTATTATTAGTATTATATAATAATAATTAGGTCAAATTTCAATCGTGTAATCTCAAATAGACGGTCTAGGTATGTATTGCATACTAAATACGTTTTATCCTTTACAAAATCAAATAACTCAAATTCAAGAGCATTTTTGTTTTTTGATATGAATATATATGCATGCATTAAGTTACTCTTCCTTAATACACAACCAAACGCCTCCTATGTTTGTATCAATGAAATGTCTCTCTAAAAGGTAAAGAATGAAAAGAAGCGAAAACGAACAAATGGGAAATATGCAATCACGCATGGTATGTCTAGTAAAGACAGTTAGAAAATTAAACAGGGATGCAATCTTTTGGAGGTATTTACCTTGTACCAACATATTATATTCAGAAAATTTACTCAACCTGAAGCAAGAAGATAATTATAAAAAAGAAAAAAAAATATATATTTTAGTACAAAGTTCCGCTCACCAGTAGTCTCTACAAGAGCATGAGCCGTCCATAAAATGATGAACCCTGTTTCTCTCTCTCAATACAATCTCCCTACTGTATAGTTTCGAGAGCAGCTTTATCGCCTTATGACAATCGGAACATGTCCTAAAATTCTTCACAATTCGTATAGTTGCATAAGGGCCTGAGCTGAGCAATCCAAAGGCCAAAGCCACCTTCTCACTATGCCAAAATATCTTCTTTACTGAGAACACCTCTGAAAAAACCTCTGAACCATCAGAGTTGTAGCCAAATACTTTCAGCTTGCCATTTATCTCTCTTAATTTAGAGTGAATTTCTTCAATAAGTGGATGGGTCCCACCACCAGATTCGAACTCATGTACAACTCTTTTCACTTCAATAAAACTACAACCTGGTTCTTTGTTGATACCTTTTTTCTGTACAATTTCTCTAATTCTGCGCTGATCCTCCCACCTGTTACACTTTGCATATAAATTGGATAGCAGTACATATGCTGTAATGTCATCAGGATTAAGCTCCATTAGGTTCTTAGCTGCAAATTCACCCATTTCTATACTTCCAAAGGTCTTACATGCATCAAGAAATGAGCCCCAAGTGTCAGCATTAGGTCTCATAGGCATGTTTAATATTGTCTCAAAAGCCTGTTTTAACCTCCCAGCTCGGCATAAGAGATCAACCATGCAACAATAATGGTTCGCATTAGGCATCATGCCATAACTATCAATCATGCTAATATATAGCTCTCTTCCTTTATCTATCATACCAGCATTTGCACAAGCTGTGAAGATACTACAAAAGGTAACCTCATCAGGTCTTTCACCTGACTTGAGCATTTTAACGAACATATCAAGGGCTTTCTCTCCATGATTATTAATTGCTAATCCAACAATAATAGTATTCCATGTTTGCTTATCTCTATCATGCATTTTATCAAATATCCACATTGCGTTGCCAACAGTCCCGCATTTCACATACATATCGATAAGAGCATTTCCAATAGAATTGCTAACATTTATATTATTTCTATCTAGGAAACACCTGACCCATTCCACTGTCTCAAGGGCTCCTAACTCAGCACAGGCAGTTAAAACATTAACCACAGTTAATTCCCCGAGCTCGAGATCTCCAATCTGTACTGCTTGAAAAATCTCTAGGGCCTCCTTAAAGCACCTTCTTTCCACGTATGCATCAATCATAGTGCAATAACATAGAGCATCTCTATCTGGCATTTGATCAAATAGTTGCCTGGCATGATCTATCTGACCAGACTTCACTAACCCAACAACCAACAAAGACCAAGAAGCCAAATTTCTCTCCGTCATTCCATCAAACAGTCTGCATGCAGCACCAATAGCACTGCACTCAGTGTACATATCAATCAACGCATTCTCCAATATCAAATCAGGCAGCATCCCTTTTCCCTCGGCATGTAAGTGCACTTGCACTCCGAGTTCCAGATCTTTCAACTTTTTACAAGCCAAAACCACAGAAATACATGTCGCAGAATCGGGCATCACATTTTCTCTAATCATATCTTTAAAGAGCTTACATGATTCGTCAAACCTATTATTCTCACAATAACCAGAGATCAATTTGTTCCAAATGGTCACGTCGCTTGTGGGACTTCTATCAAACAGTTGACGGGCATCATCAATCTCTGCAGTCAAAGTATACATTACGACCAACAAGCTTGTCAGAATTTCATCAGACCTCATCCCAAGTTTTAGCAATTGGGCATGAATCTCATCACCAAATTCAATGGCAGCTTCTCGAGTAAAACCCTTTAGCAAGAAGCTGAAGGTATCTCTATCAGGCTTGTAACCTCTCGAAATCATGCTAACATAGACCGTGACAGCCGATTCGGGAGAATTGTGGCTGGAGTAACCATCAATTAAGGCGTTCCAGTGAGACAAATCTGGGTTGGGAATTTCATCGAACAGGAGTTGTGCATACTCCATGTCAGTCCAGGTCTGGGAAGAAGAGAAGGGGGCCGTTTGGATCGCTTAGGAAGTTGGGGAATTTGAGGAAGTTGCAATTACTAGGAATAAATTTATTGGAAAGTGTGTAAATTTGTGAAGAGTTTGGATTGTTTATAATAAATTTATGGTAAGAAGATGAAATTCTCCAAAATCCTTGGACGATCCAAACGGCCCCAAGGAGAGAAGCTGGCGCTGGATTACTGGAGAGGTAGCGAGACCGGTTCGGATGGCTTGAGAGTGGATTTGTTTGAATTGCCTCATGGTCTTGCATTGTTTGAGGAGAGAGGCGAGAGAGCAGTGGTGGTTTTGGTGGGAAGAGATTGGAGGTAGAATTGGAGGCATTGGTAATGGTAAGGTCGTGAGTGAAATTAGCTATGGCATGGAGAATAAATGAATAATAGAAAAAGAAAAGCAAAGGTAAAAGAGAGGAGAGGAGAGAAGTAATGAGGGGATTTTAGCTCTTATCAGGTCGGACCTATGTTACTCGGATACTTCATTTTACTACCGTATCCCGTATCGGACACGTATCCGACGCGGATACGTGTGCGATTCGCGTGCGATACGCACCGGTAGCGTATCTGAATGTTTTATTTACTTTGACCATTGGATGCGGTCACCGATACTTATGAGATTCGCGTATCTGGACTCCCACGCTCACTCGCGCCCATGTACAGTTCAATAAATTACGTTACAATGCACAGTTCACGCCTTATATGTGTCTATGTATAGGTTCTATGGGGCGTTTGGATCGCTTAGGAATTGGGGGAATTTGAGGAATTTGCAATTCCTAAGAATAAATTTATTGGGAAGTGTGTAACTTTATGAAAAGTTTGAATTGTTTATAATAAATTAAATTCCGGAATTTGCTATTCTTGCAAATTCCGGGTTCATCCAAACGGCCCCTTATAATACTTGTGGGACTAAAATCTTATTTCAAAACCGGACAAAGCAGTGCTTATTGGGCTGGACTGCATTGGCCATTAATATCGAAAATGAGTTGGATATATTAATACTCGGACATAAAATGCCATAGTTAGGCTATATTATTAACAATTAGTAACATAATGCGTTAAACTTAATTATATTGTTGCATAATATTATTAATTGTTAAAATTTCAATATAAATTAAATGATTATAATATAATGTTAATAACAATATATTAATAAAATATATGAATTAGTTTTTTTAATTATAAAATCTATTATTTTAATTATTTTATATATACTGCAGTATCCTAATTTTTTGAAAAGTGACGAATCTCCGCACTCGTATTGTATCCGATACGACACCCGCACCCGCACCCGTGCAACATAGGGTCGGATTTTGTTCGAGATCCGAGTCAGATGATGGATACTGATTTTGGGCTTCAAATTGAAGCAAAGTTGATGAAATTTGATCCAGAACAAATTGTAGATATTTCAATCTGAATGAATAAATGATGCACCGTTGGATTATCGACTGATATCATATATGGGCCTATTTGAAGGCCTTCACAATTCCCAGCATGGTTGCACTATATGGTCCTATTTATACGCATCCGGCATCCAAATCCTCACCAGTCTTTTAACGACTGTTCGGAGCAAGGGTTTATTTTTTTTTTAATATTTGAAAATTTTAAAATTTAAATACTGAATCCAAACCGTTAATCTTGTTCAAATTTACGAGCAATGTATTTTTATATAATTTTTTTATGAAATTTGGAGTTTATTTGATACTAGGTCAAGTGGTCAACAAATTAATGAATCTGGTTAATGATTAATTCTAATACGTTAATAATTTTATCACTTAATCAAATATCAAATCAACTCCAAATTTTATAAAATTTTATATGAAAATGCACCGTCCATAAAATTGAATAAAATCAACTATTTAGATTCAGCATTTGAATTTATAAAAATTTTAAAAGTTAAGAAAGAAATGAACGGCTCCAAACAGTCCTTTTAAAAGACAGGTGAGGATTTAGATGCCTATTTATATTTATACAGTAGACTATGATTCTTCTTTTTTTTTATTATTTATTTAAACGATAGAACTGACCTGTCTGTTTATAATATACCATTAAAATTATCTAGGAGTTATTAATTTAATTCTTAAAATATAAATAGAACTATCATATAAGAAAATTAGTTATGAAATATTTTTTGCTTAATTAGTGTGATGATTTTATACTGTGGTATTTTGTTGCTCTAATATATGCGTTTAATAAATTTTTTGGAATAAATATTTTAATAAATTCTACCAAATAATTTTGCTTTTCACTTTATTGCTTTGAATTTTTATAGAATAGTTTGTCTTCAACCTACCAACACCCGGACCCAACTAACTGTCAACTATACGAGCTTTGTTGCATTTTAAAAGTATCAAATATCAATGTTTCAAATCAAAATTTAATTGCATGAACGTCTCATGGAAAGGTTATTGAAACAAAAATGAAAGAAAATTGACACATTTAATTAGATTACCAATCAAGAGGGTTGTTAGTCAATTTTGGATTTAATAATTTTTTTTATATATTGGTTTACCTTAAGTTAGGTTTAATATTTTTCTTGTTAACCATAGTAGCCCTTCCTAAATTTCCTACAGTTATGCAATTGGAGAAAATAACAGACGACATGTCTCAAGCAAATAATTAATAACATAGTGCACAAAATAACAAAAATACCAAGAGACAAATACCATTATACTGTATTGGCTGCACTTGATAGTGTATCCATTTCCTTTTAAACTCTGACAGAGATTCGTGTCGAGTATAATGCAAATCTTGAACCGTGCATTTATGGTGCTTTTTGTCACCTTTTAATCGCCTCCATACCCCTCCGACCCTCAAAAAAATCGCCTCCATACCCCTCCAAATCAAAGCAATTCCTTTTTTAATCCTTCTTTTTGTCCTTGTGCACGATTAACTATTTACTCACCTTTTTGGGTCAATTTCTGGTCTCTGTTTCAGTCAAATGTAAAAAAAAACAAACGCCAGAACGCTTAGTCCTAACTTCTAAGCCTAGAAATCATCAAATACAAATTAACGGGTCATATTTTTCTAGGATAAACAAATTAACCTGTTGATCAGATTTACTTAGGGAATATTCACCTTGTAAACTGTGCCTCATTTATTAGGCTGCCTCATTCATCATTCCATGCAAAATACTTTGGTTGATTCGATTCATATCTGCATTTTGGAATGTGGATGTATAGTACTAGCTTTTGTTTCTTTTATTTGTTTCTTTCAGCTCTCTACAGTAAAAAAACAATTATTCTTTTTTTTTATAGAATATAAATGCTCGTAGGCAATAAAAGAATTATTCTTTGGAGTCAAATTCAGCTATCTTGTGTCAGGTCCGTTGAAATTTACCTTTTTCTACTTCATATGATATGTGTACTGGCTTTCATTTTTTGACTAATTGACGAAGTTAAAATTCAACGATCAATCTTTTTCAAATTTTGCATGATCAATTAATCATGATGTTCTTTTTTCTTGTGTTCAGTATTTACCCAAGTTGTCATCCCCACCTGTCTTATCTGATGATGTTAACCCAACAATGTTCCAAATTCTTAAACCCTTTGCTCCACGATTCCGTCTAATAATGCCTGGTATAATGAAGCCAAACATTCTCCAACTATTTCACTTGTGATGTTAGTACCTATAGCCTCCCGCGTATGTACCTTAATAAATCTGTAATTGTGCTATCTATTATCTAGTTAAGTATGTCGCCAAGTGCGTAGAGAATTAATGATTTGGCATGAAAGGATATATTTTTATTGAGAATTTTTTTGAATTTTATCTTGAAAGATCTCCTGAAATTATTGTCACACACCCAGATATCTTAGACAGCATTGGCCTACAGCCAGAAGCACAAACTTTTTCATTCCAGAATAACCATTAAATATGCAGTTCAATTGAGCTAAAGATTAACACTTGCTCATGGGCGGAACTAAGTTCACCTCAAAGTGTGCTTAGCATACTCTAACTTTTCAAAAGTATCCTTAAAATTTCTATACTAGTCTTTCTAAAATTTGAAAAAATTCTTAATTGGCATACTCTAAAAATTTTAAAAGACCATGCTATAATTTTTTGCCTCTCCGCCCCTGACTTGCTTATTTCAAATTAAAATAGTTTTTACTCATTTTAGTTAAAAGCCTATATATGCGTTTGACAACTATTGATATTTATTTAAATTCCTAAAGATTTATTCCCCATTATTCTTACTCCTAAGAAAACATAAAGAAGGTTGAGAACCCAACCCACTCTAATTATGTAATAACTTGTGGGATCCATTGAATTAGTTTCACAATTTCAACAACGGTTAAAAATAATTTATAATTCACAACCTGACTCTTCAAATATGCTATCTAGCTATGCTATGTTTGCTAGAGGTTCAAGGGTGGAGGAATTCATCTAATCCAGTGTTACTCCTCCAAATATAATTTAAATTTGGTGAAGTAATGTGAATTAGAAAAGAGTAAACTATTATACTATTTTAGATGGAATAAAGTTACTCCTCATGGATGGATTAAGATATAGTTATCATTATTAATTAAGTTACTCTTACTTCTCATGTACTCAATATTTTCATACCAATCATGATATAAATTTTAATGAAGAATAATCAAATTGGATTAAAGTATAATGGTCTATATTTTACAACATTTGATAGAGTATCAAATAATACTCAAATCGCATGAAATTTGATAACAACCAATTTATTAGATTTAGGACATGTCTTCAAAAATTTCTCTATTTACGTATTATATGTTGATTCTATAAATCATTGTCAAAGTTGTCATGATAAGGCATTATCAACACATTATAATCACTATGAGATATCGACAGATAATTATTTAATAATCTTGACAACCATCTTCTATTAAAATGAAAAATAAGTTAAAAATAGAAAATAATTAAAGTGTATAAATGCTTTTAGCTCTTTAATATAAAATGTGTATTAACTCTTTTTTTGTGTACATTTCAACAAATCCCACTATATATTGACATCATATATTTCATAATATGCAAAAAAAAAAATTTAAAAGTAATGAAACCTAATTTTATTATAATTATAATTATAATTCTTATTTTATACGAATTTTTAAAAAAATTAAATAGTTTGTTCTTAATCGATGCTACATGTAAATATGTAATAATGATTAAAAAATTGAATAATAACAGCGTCTGATGAAGGAACAGTTTTACAGTCCCGTAGCCACGTGAACTAAGCCTAAAATAATCATACAAAACCTAGAATAATCGCACCAAAACCTTGCTTCAGAAAATCGAAACTCTAGGCTGTCTTCTCTCACCCACGAACATGCACACACAACACAAGCAAGCATCCCGACAAATGCCCAGATTCTCTACAATTAACTTGAATCGAAGTCTACGCTGTGATATGCAATTACACGGTAATGTATGTTATTCCTTTTTTTTTTTATATATATATATGATATAGCATTCTATATACAATGATAGGATAATTATGTCTATGATATTTTTCTTTTTTGTTTCTATTTTTTAAAAAATTAATTGAAAATAATGTTAGTGATTTAAAAATTTTAAACTAAAAAAATTTAAGTCAGCAAAGGAATAGAGAAGATCAAGTATAAAAATTTTCCTACTCACAATTCAACTACAAAAGTAACATCAGGAGGTTAAAGAATAGAAATCGTAAATATATTTTCAGTCTGTCGTCTAATGTTGTTAGAATAATAATTGATTCGTTCACAAATTAGAATTTGTAGTAATTTTAGGATAAGTTAATTTTTTTTAAGATAAATTGGAGGTCTAAGCCACCTAACTTATATTTTTTTAATTAATTAATTAAATGTCTATGAAAGACCCCCAGCCGAGTTTCGAACCTGCGACATTTCACTCAAGGAGTCAAGGTGCATTGCTCTTTGTCATTAGACCAAGAGCTAGTTCTCAGAATAAGTTAATTCTAACTTCAAATATATTTAATTTCGACAATTTATTTTCCCCTTCCCAATAAAAAAATGTAATTACTTCAAAAAATAATTCTGATTGAATAGAATTCTACTAATATAATTACTAGAGACACTATATAAACATGAATTTTAGAAATTTATTTTGCATAGGATTTACTTCTCATATCACCTCTGGCGTAGAGATGGATGTTGACAATCTCTTCTGCAATAACTATGAATTAATTGCAGAGATTATATCCTCTACCCGTTTCTTTCCTGTTTATCCCCACAGAAAGCTCATTTCTACTCTTCTTACCTCAAGTAACACTCCAGTCTACACAATACAGTCGGAGCTCTATCAAAGGCACAAACCTGAAACCTCCCTTTCTCATTTCCATTTTTTCTTGTCCAAAGCTACTAACACCTTACACTCTCACTCTTAGTAAAACACAGAGTCATGATGAAGTCACCAGTTCAAAGTCCAAAGAAGGCACCAACATCCCATGACTCAACTCCAACTCAAAGCCCAAACCCTAAGCCAAGACCAAATGAGCAATGGCTCGACGAGGCATCTATGAAAGATGTCGATCACTTTGCGAAAACCGTCTCAGCGATAAAGTCTAAAACAGGCAGTTCATCCCGGCCTGACCTACTCGCCTCGGTCTTATCCCATTATGCCTCAAAATGGTTGCCTGAACTCTCTTCCACTTCATCAGGACGGTTCTATGCCCCGCCACCACCTCCTGAAAGCCCAACTGCCGCGTGGTTGAAGAAACGGCTTTTCGTTGAATCCCTTATTGCGGCATTGCCGCCAGAGATGAATAACAAAGACATGGAGTCAGCCATTAATTGTGATTTCTTGCTGAGGTTGTTAAGAGCCGGGTTGATGGTCGGAGCCGATCAAGCGAGCTTGAGAGAACTCGAAGCACGCGTAGGTCGACGTCTCGAGCAGGCGAGCTTGAGTGAGGTCATGATACCGGCTTTCGGGCACACGTCGGGGACATTGCTTGATGTTTCACTTGTCATGCGGCTAGTGAAAGGTTTTGAAATATATTTTTCTCTTTTAATTGTTCATTCATTGTATCCCCGTATGGATTGTACGGATTTGTTTCTTCTGAAAACAAAAAGATTGTTACGAATTAGTTCATGTACCAAATTTTAAATGGCAATGCTGTCACTGAAAAGCTTTTCTTTTTTCCTTATTAATCTATTTTTCTAGGTATTTATTTATTTATATAAATAATTTAAAGCGCTCAATTGTAATAAACTAGTCAAGGGTATATAGTTTCCCATGCTGCCACCGATTTTAATAAAGAAAGACATCTAAAATCAAACATCATCTTTTTAACCAGATGTACCTTTTTTTAATTTATTATTAATTATGCAATTTTTTGGTAATACTCATTGCCATTGTCCTTTTTTTCTCTAACGGTCCAACCTTTCAAAACAAAACAGGATTTTTGGCAGCTGAGGAAAGGGTAAGTGGCGCAGCCATGGCCCGGGTGGCCAAGCTTGTTGATGCGTACCTTGCAGAGGTGGCGCTCGAGGCGGGGCTCGGAGTGAAGGAATTCGAAGAGCTTGCACGCGCATTACCGGCTCATGCCCGGGCCACAGATGATGGTTTGTACCGCGCAATGGATACTTTCCTCAAGGTTAGTTACTAGTTCTACCTTTTTGGCTTTTTTAAACTTTAGAGTTTAGAGAGAAAATCAAACAATAATTTAGACATTTTGGTCAGGAAAAGTCACTATCTGAAATTCTGAACTCAATATACTTAGCTTATCCAAGTGCACGCGTGGGACTATTGGTGGGGTGATGACAGGCTCTGAAGTAATTATCTCAACTGTAAAAAGTTAGTTTAAGGAAGCATTTATCTTTCGGTGTAAATCTGCAACTGTGTAACAATTTGTTACGGCCGTACCTAACATATCCGAATTGAGCCTTTGATTCTTCAGCACGTGACATTCATTTGTATTTGGAAAAGAAATCAATAAAACAAATAGAGTGAAGTTTTTAATTTATATATTTATTAGAAACCTTTAAACGAGCTTGTTTTTTATCCTGATAATTTTTTATAAACCACTACATAAAGAATGATTTTATAATCCTTAAAAAATAATTTTACATCTCGGAAACATATATTTAACGAATCAAAAAAATAATGCAGCATCAATGTTTTACTACCACTGTACATCAGACAATTAAGACTGTTGACCACCCATAATAAATATTTTGCTTTGTTGGTGTTGGTCCACACTGACTGCTGACTGCATTGGCATTGCAGTTAACAATGTTAATTATTGCTTTATAATGCTCAAATTTTAAACAAATCTTTATAAATGAGCGGTATAACCCAACGACAATGAGTTAATCTAATTATTTTATAACTATTTTAAATAATTTATAATTTTGAGATCTAACAATTGAAATGTAATTTATATTACATGTATGTGTACATGAAAAATGTTGAAATTTAATGTAAGTTTTGATGTTTAATTGAGCGACTTGGAATAACAATGGTTTATATATTACGACGTTTGATAAATAATAATAATAATAATAATAATAATAATAATAATTATTATTATTATTATTATTATTATTATATTTTTATAAATTATAATTATCATTAATTATACTATATTTATTGTTGTATTTTATTATTAATCCCAAATTCCCAAATCAATGTTATAATTATTACTAAATAATAATAATTAGTACTGTAATAATTTCATTAAGAATAATAACAAAACAATAATTATTATTAAAATTTAATATTATAATTAATAAGTATAATTAGTCTTAATATTATAATTGTTAATTAATTAATTAATAATAATAATAATAATCATCATCTTCGCAAATTCTCTATTATTAATTTTTTAAGTTAGCCATGGCAAACTTCTCTCTAACTCACTATTTAGCAAAGTTAGGAAGTTTGAGCCAAATTAATACTAACCCACTCTAACTCTATGATGTTTGGTTGATTGGTTCCATGAAGTTAGAAAATTAGAGTTCTAACTTAAAAGTTAGAGCTAATCTAAAAAATGGGGCGTCGAGGGCCATTTTGGATTAAAATGCTGCTCATAGTTCTTCTACTAGCATACTGACACAAGAATAAGGTTAGCCTAATATAAAAAATGTGAAGCCTAGGAAAAGACAACCCATACCTAAATATCACTTATGTAAAAAATGTAATTAACATGCACTGCAGCGTGTCTTGTAGTTAGTATTAATAAAAATGTAATTAGATGCCAGAGATCCCTGCTTTGCATTCCTTTTCGTCCTTCTTTTGTCACCCATTTTACTATTCAAATGTGTCAAATTTTACAATCTATCACTAAGTTTCTATGTTTTCTTTGAAGAACATAACAAAAGTTGGGTCAGCTCTGGTGCTATTACGTACGCCAAGATATCAGCTTCGTACTCTGCAATCCAAATCACCAATGAAAAATAGACGGTCATAATTGAAAGTTGAAATTAGTTTATAATTCAAGAGTGACATTCATTATTCATTGCCATAGAAAATCAGATATTGACTACATTCAAGTTTGGAATAGCGAGGTCTGTTAAACGTGAAAATCAGCAAAAAATACTGAAGGGACGTGCTCTGTTTATCCCTGCTTTCTGAATTGAAAAGGAAAAAAAATGGAAAACATGTTTGTTCCAAAATGATCCATAAAACTGTTTGACATTTAATTGGAAGGGATGACAACTGTGTGACGGAACTACATCCTCTGGATGGCCATCCACCGGATGTTTTTTATCTCAGCCGTCTGATTTAATCTCAACGGCTATAGATGCCCCGTGCATGATACCAGGATTGATAGGTCCGAAAAAATCTAACCGTTAAGATTAAATCAGACGGTTCGGATCAAGAGACGTCCACTGGATGGTTGTATTAAACCCACTGTGTGACTGTATGGATAAAGACTACACAGTCACGAAAGTTGGTGTATTATATGCAATAATCATTTCTAGTTGGTTTTTTGTGAAATGTGAAGCACTATTGAGTTGCTTATTTTGTTAGACAAAAACAAGGGACAAAAAAAAATATAAAGAGACAATTATGCAATTTTGTAACATTGCTCTCTAATATAAGGAAAATTTTTATGAATGACAAAAATGCCCCTAACAATTTTAAAAAAGACGAAAGAGCCTCTGAAATTTTAAAAAGAGCACAGCTATAGCGGTAATTGGACTGCCGTAACACCTCAGGCCTATTACCGCTATAGCCCCCTATAGCGGCAATAACAATGTCGCTATAGGCCTTTTTTTCTTTTCGGACTGACGAACTGACACAAAGCAGAGAAAGAAAAGTGCTTTTTTTTTTGGATTGTTCCTCTATAGCTGCAAAGCCAATGCCGCTATAGGGTTTTTTTTTTCGCTGATAGTCTGAAAAGGTGAGTCAAAGATTGTTTGATTCCCTTTTCCCTCTTATGCAAGATCTCATCTATACCGGGTCAATACTAAAATTATTTTTTAATCTGCTGTATGCTTTGATCTATTTTTAACTAGCTTTGTTTGCTAATTATTTCTGTACCGCTGGTTACCTTTCCTTTCATCAATTAATTTGAGATCTAAGAAATTGTGAAAGAAATTTTTGGAGAGAATTTCTCATTTAATGTTTTTTGTAATTTCAGTTGATGAAATAAAAATATTATGCAGTTTAATTCTAGCTATCTCTTGAAAATAATTGCTATGAATGATTGATTAACATAATAAAAATGAAAAGCTTAAACGGTTTTTATCAAATAGTAATGTCAATTATTTATGTTAGTTGTAAAATTATTTGCAGAGTAATTTTCAATGATTATAGTTCAAGAAGAAAAGGAGCAATGTGCGTGAGAAATAAAAAGTTCAAACGGATGTGATCAGAGAAATGTTTGACTCACCTTTTCAGACTGTCAGCGAAAAAAAAAAACCCTATAGCGGCATTGGTTTTGCCGCTATAGAGGAACAATAAAAAAAAAACACTTTTCTTTCTCTGCTTTGTGTCAGTTCGTCAGTCCGAAAAGAAAAAAAAAGACCTATAGCGGTAATAGCAATACCGCTATAGGCCTGAGGTGTTACGGTAGTTCAATTACCGTTATAGCTGTGCTCTTTTTAAAATTTCAGAGGCTCTTTTGTCTTTTTTAAAATTGTTAGGGGCATTTTTGTCATTCATAAAAATTTTCCCTAATATAACGGCCCAACTGGGTTCTCAATAAATGCCTGAGATTAGAGGTCCCTAATTAAGCCCTAATCTTTGTGCTATAATAAATATATAAATCCAGCGCAGCATGGATTTATGGTACGGATCCACTGGGAATGGTTGAGTTGAGTGGTCAGTGGTGGCTATTGCTAGCAATCTTACCAGGTTTTGTCCCTGAGCTGAGCCTGAACCTGAACGTGACCACTTTTTTATCATAGATAGACAGATGCCAACATGGCCTTGCAAGAAAAGGGTCATGAAGTACAGAGGCATGAGACCAGAATGCCCAACGACAACAAGCGTCTTTTGCGGCTGTCCCTTTACCTATCCCAATTTTATACTTCTGCCTATAAGCTATAGTACAAACCTATTTTCACACATGAGTGAATAGTATATACAGTCTTTTTACTTTTTAGGGTAGTCATGATGAGAAAGTTTATAATTTAAATATGTGAGTAAATTAGAAATATGTTTTTTTTTTATGGAGTTACAAAGATGTCTCAAAATTTGTAGAATTAAAGAGTTGTTTGAGAACACATAAAATACTATTCAGATTGTTTGCTCAAAAAAAAAAATATTCAGATTTTTTTCTTTAGTTTTATGTTGCACCGTATTTGACAATCGAGCTATATTTCATATATTTATAATTTTGTTTTTTTATAAGGCCCTGATCAAAATTCCATTTTTTAACGTGGGATTTCATTTCATTAGAAAATTCTTGATCAAAATAAAAGGATTTGATGTCATTTGGTTGGGATTCCTATATAATTAGATCTAACGAAATCCTGTAAAATCAATTGAATTGAAATGATATCCCGCAAAAAAAACATTTTGATCGGTGCTTAAATTTTTTTAGGGTCGTTTTTTATAAACTTTTTGTTAGTATAATTTATTTTTTAATTCGATTACTTGGAATCACAAGTTATCTACTCATTATACGTAAATATTACCGGTGAAAATTGAACTGTGACAAAATAAGTGTTTGTTATTGAATAATTTGGAGTCAAATGGGGATGGCTTAGATTATTTTAATTGCATACCAAGAGTCGTTTTCTAATTATTGAATTTATTCGGGAGAACCAAAAGCTTCAATTGTTTACAATTTTTCTCTGAATTTTTTATCAATTGTTTTCCAGTTTTTATTATTGTATTTATTTTCTTTCAAATATTCTTTTGTACAAATTTCGCGAGATATCTAAAACGGTACAATTTCATTTTCACACCTTGGAAGTCGAAAATTTGTTGGTAGGCTAAAAGGCATGCAATTGGTGGGGCCCTGAAATGTGCACAATGTAGGTTCAACCTTTGGCCCATGACTGGAATTTTGTACTGTTTAGTGCACAATGCTCAAAAATCATAGCCTGACATACTGGTCACCTTTTGGATAGCATCAGTTAACATGTCAACGAAGTCCGGACAAGTTGCTTTCAGCTTCACAGATATTGGAATCCAAGTGATTTCAAGAAAGTCTATCATTATATTACACTACATTAGGTTTCAACTTCCCAAGGAAAAGGCATCTCTACTCTCTAGACCCCGGTCAAAATCAAAGACCAAACACACAGACACACTCACACACATACAGTGTTGACCCTGCCAAATTAGTTTCCCTTTATATGACGCATCTCTTGCTTATCAGCAGATTTCTTGCTGGTCAGTGGTCAGTAACTCAGTATAGTTTTTCTTATATTATTTGAAGGAAACATGTTAATACTACTATAATATTCTTTAATAGGCCTTTTATTTTTTTTACTGCATATTTCCTCAATGTTCTTAGATGACACGTCCCTTGCTTTAATTTTATCAAAATCTCAATTATTACTTCAAGTTCGGTAATCGGTACGATAAAAATGCAAAAAAGTTCTATGAATAACAAAAAGTGCTTTTATGAATCAAACAGAAGCAAGGAATTCACTAACTCTCTATTATTTTGTTTTATTTTTGTCAGGCTCATCCGAACACAACGAAGGAAGAAAGAAAGACCTTATGCCGACTGATCGATGTGCGAAAGCTCACATCAGAGGCATCTGCACACGCAATACAAAATGAGCGCCTGCCGGTGCGTTCTGTGATGCAGGTCCTCTTCTCCGAGCACACAAAACTCAACCGACTAACTGATTGGAGCGGATCCTTCACCGGTCCAAGAAGCCCAAATCCGGCCCAACTCGACCTCTCCGGCCGGTGCCCCTCCAAAAGGGAGGCCTTAGCCCATCAACAGGTAGACTTGACTAGTGAAATAGTTAACAGGAATGAAACTATTTATGATAGTTATTTTCTGATGCAATATTTGTCTAATTAATTTAGACATCTGATATAGCAATGTTCCTCATAATGCAATGTTACTCATGTTTTGTATTTATATATTTTTAATTGCAGGAGATACGTCGGTTAAGGGAGGATGTGGCCCGCTTGCAGGTGCAGTGCCATGCGCTACAAGCACACGTCGACAGGTTGATGAGTGACAGAAGGAAGAAGGGAACTTTCTTTAGATGGAGTACATTTTTCTTCGGGGGAGCTGATGTGGCGAAGGTGGAGGATTCTGAGACCAGGGCCGAGCGACAGACACCTTCCAATTCCAAGAAGGGAAGGCCAATACCACCACCAACAACTCATGGATCCAGTACGGCCACGCCGACCAAGTGGCGCAAGTCACTGTCTTGAAGTATTTGTGCTATAAATTGTGTTTATTGCTTTTATATTTGTAAGTCTAATTATTAATGAATCAGTGTCCTTGAACTCGAGTAAAATCCTTTTTGTTAATTATATGTACAAGTTTGATAAAGGACTTGCTAATCTCCTTTCCGTGTTCTGTCATATTACTGACATTACTGTTTGTAATTATTCTTCAATTGATACAGTTTTAACTTCTTATAATAACAACAAGATTACGTGGGGTTGCATCTTTATATTTCCATTCTGTATGTTTCTGCTCCAAGTCACCAAGTGGTCCAAATTGGGCCCATTTTAAACGGTTACATGAAAATGTACTAATTTCGAGCTGTTGAACTGTTTTTTTTTTTTAAGGAAAAGTTTTTAATTCTAAAAACTGATGATTCCTCTGAACCAAATCTGAATATGAAATAAGTTCGTTAAGTTTGTTCTGATTTTGTTCTATGTGGTAACAGGTCGCTATTCCATTAGAAGGAAACCTGATTATAGCAGCACAACTAAAATAGATGCAGATTACTGTTCATGCATCAAAACCCCCAACAAACTTTTAAATGTTTATAAAATGAACCAGCCAAGATAAGCCAGATAAACCTTCAGAACAAAAAAGCATGGTGTAGGTTGAACAAAATTACAAGTCTATCCTCCAAGTACAACAACGTTTTTCAATTCTTTCAAGCATTTGTCTTCCATGACAATAGCCCCAGATAACTGTTGGGTGTTAAAATTTCAAATAATAGAAGACACAGAATAAAATCACAATTCGTTATCTCAAGTCCAACATCAAACCTCATACATTTCACAAAGAGAAAGAAGAGGGAAAAAGAAATGAAAAGAAAATACAAGTACAATCAACCTCCCGTTGTAAAAACTAGAAATAATTTATACAAGAACGAATAAAATTCAATTGTCTCCCAAGGACAGGAAATCTTGAGCCAGCCGAACACCTTATTCTACCTGAAATCAATCAGACAAACATACATACATTCCGACACTCGTACATACACTAACTTAACAAAGATAATGAAAACATATTACTTAATCAATGCCTTCCTGATCGCCTTAACAAACTTACCGTTATTAACTGAATTTGAATCCAAATAACCATACTCTTCATCCTCTCCAACTACCTTTGGTTTTCTTCCAATGCAATCCACCCCCTTTTTCATCCCTAAAATAACTGAAGAAGGAGATGAGGGTAATGACCGAAATGCCCTCGTGCTCTCCGTTCTCGGCAGGTCCACTACTTTCCTTTCCTCTCTCTCTCTCACATGAAAGCTCTTTCGAGCAGCATTCACCTTTGTTTTCTTTGAGTCTGAATCTGAGTATGCTTTCTCAACCTCAGTAATTTCATCAGAAGGGGCAGTAATGTCATCAATCATTGGGTCCTCTTGCGAGTTATCAATTAGCATTTGAAGCCATTTGTCTACATTTCCTCTACCAATTTCGTTCATGTGCTCTTCATTTTCTTCTTCTTCTTCTTCTTCTTCTTCTTCTTCTTCTTCTTCTTCTTCATCTATCTCATTCTTTGATATTGAATCAACAGTACGCCTACGCAATTTTTCCATATCCAATTTGTAAGGCGGTTCACGCACTAAAGGTCCTTTACCCTTTAAATCATTCAAATCTCTGATTGATAAGGTCTCAAGTTTCTCATTGACTGAGGTACTGCCTCTTTCTACTAAAGAGAACCTCCTAACCCTATTTTTGTTCAAATTCAATTTTTTGTCCCCGGTTTCTGATGCTCTTTGTTCTTCTTCTAGAAAGACACGGAGCTCCTTTGTTAGAGGCTTTCTTCCATGCCTCCTAGAAGAAAACCTGCTGCGTAGATCCTGCTTACCCTCTGAAAAAGCAGCATCATGGTTCTCTATGCGTGACCTTTTACGGGATTTGTCACAGAATTGTTTAATTTGGGTCTCCATTTCATCTCGTTGCTTGAATTTACGACGGAGCTCATTCTCTGATGAGTCACAAATTGATCTTTGTGCCTCTAGTCGCGCCATAAGAGCATTAGTAGCGGCCTGGTTCAGCCTCAGTTGTTCCTTGTAGATAACACTCCTACAAAGTACAAAATAAAAAAATTCATATTATTACTAGATGATTTGATGTAAGCTTGTCAGGTAAAATATTTGGCAGTGCAGCATTGTAATTATAATTCATAAAGGCACAATAAAATTATAACAACAAGTGTGCATATAGTTCTCAGTTTGTACAAATCTATGTCGTAAACATTTTAAGCTAACACTACATTTCCACAAATATTCTCTTTAATATCTTTACTGTTGCTATGAGATCATAACAAATGGAAGGAAGATGCTTTTCTACACAAAATGCTGAAACATCAAAGCTAGCATTAATACCACACACAAATGCTGAGACACCAATCCCCAGCAACACCGTAGACCACACTCAATTTAACAGATGATACAGAATAACATTGCAACAAAACCAAACAACAAAACATGACATACCACAGGCACATACATTTAAGTAAATAACACAATGTTTGCAAATCACAAAGATAATTATTCCACCAAAAAATTCAATTTCACAAATACAACAAACATTCAAACAAACACATTTTTTGGTTTTTGTTTTTTTGTTTTTGTTTTTTGAAAAAAGTGCCATAATACACTGATTCCTATTGTGAAATAGAACCAAAGTTCAAGCAAAGTGCAAAACAAAGTATGCACAAAATGATTCGTAACTAATTATATCCCAGCCTAGCTACATATCCAGAAAGATCCAGTAGTCCTAACCAAACAACGTAAACTAAAACCGTAATTTAATGGAACCAACCACAATCAAAAGGAACCACCAGGAACCACCCTTCAGAACCTATAAGAACTACATACAATTCATTTTAGAACAAGCATCAAAGGTACCAAATGGTACCATAAAGGTAACATTCCACACTAAAAAACAAAATATCATGTAACCAAGCTTCTAAATTTCTGCGAAATAACGGCGAAATAACAGAAATAGCGGTATTCTGTGTCAAACCGCATGAACGTTACAGTCTTAATTGAGAAAATGACGTAACACGTTATTTCAGTTATTTCGGCGATATAACAAGCTGTTATTGCTACTATTGTTAAATTGTGTATTCAATATTGAACTATTGTTAAATTGGTACAAGCTGCTACTGCTACTCAATATCGGTACACTGCAGTATCTTGAATTTGGTATGGCCGTATGCTATTTGTATGGAGTATTGGAGATGTATAAACATATAAATTGATAGTTATAGAATTGATGTGTGTCAAACTCTGAAAAAAACACTACACTATTATATCACCGTTATAACATCGAAATAACACCGAAATAACATGGAGACTTGGACCGTCATACCGAAAAAACCGAAATTTAAAAGCTTGCATGTAACACACATACAATCAAACACTAAAATAAAACAAAGTTTCAACTTACTGGTGCATGGCATCTCTGATCATCTTCTCTAGCATTGACTTGTACTGTGCCTGAGCTTCAGCCAAATGCCGGCATTTCTCAGCCCGTCGCTTTTTCTTTATCAGCAATTCCTCCAAACCTTGAATCTCTACTCTCTCCTCTTCATTCTTCTCCTTCAATTTCTCTACCTCTCCATCTGTCTCCTCCATCTCGGCTAATTGCTTTTTCTTGGCCTCATCTCGCTGCCTTAGTGAATCTCTAGCCATGGCAATAGAGAAATGTGGGTTTGCACTAAAATCTGAGTCAACATTGGGGTTGGAGTTTTCTTTCGAGATGTTTGGGTCGAGGCTCCCATTATCTTTCTTGTGCTGGAACTTCAAAGCAGCTGACCAAAATTACAAGATTAAAATATTATATGCAGTTAGAAAGTTTCTGTGAGTTGAGAGATTCCCAGAATCAAGAGTAGGAAACACGGATTTAACACAGTATGTACTTCCGTACTGGTACCACAACTGAATAGCACATTCCAGTACCACACTTCAGCTGTCAGACAACTATAGGACCATATTTAAAATGTGACAGTTTGGTATTGATGGGAATTTACCAGTGTAAGACCTGATATACCTAAATCTAATTCAATTCAAACAGAATGAGAAGGATGTAGAAATACAGAAATATACCTATCATAGGATAAGTAGGTCTAGTAGATCTGTTTATATCAACTGGCTTGAGCACTGATACATCAGAGCTCCGAGTTGAAACAATGGCAGCTGGTGCAAGACCTGATTTCTTTCTTGTTTCATTAAAATGCTGGGGAAATGCATGTGCTTCCACTGACTGTACTGCGTTTAGTTCTTCATTTTCACCATCAGCAAATAGAAAATAAAATGCCCTTTTCCTATTCAGTCGTACAAAATTAAGGAAAACGCAATTAAAGCAGTATCAGACCATCAGCACAAGCTAGTTTTAAGTAAGGTTTACGGCAGATGATAGAAAATTACCCTTTGCTTTTTACCCTAGCGGCAGTCGGGTGTTTAATATAATAATTAGGAACAATAAAAAATTGTCAAACTTAAGTTTCAATTTCAGAAGAAAAGGACATTGATTGGACACCCTTAGGGGGGAAACATGCCTAAGTGATACCACTCTCGTCAGGCCCAGGTTATCTACATATGTTACTGACAAGTATGGAAATCCAAGCGATATAATTCTGGAAAAATTCAATGTACCTATAGTCAGAGTCTTTAGATGCAAAAATTGACAAGAACTGGTTAACTGATATGCCAATTTGTAGGTCCCACCATGGGATAAGGAACTCCAGTTTGTGCCCCTTCTTTTTGCACACATGAGACTGAACTATTCTCAAATTGCTTGGAACAGTTTTTCCGCCCCCTAAAAATTTGACAATGTAAAGAAAAGTTAGTCACATAAAACTAAATTGAACAATATATATAAACAAATTTATTTGGCTTTTACTCACTTGCACAAGGGAACCAGTGATCGATTTCCCATGAAAGAGGTGAAGTTGTGTCTGCATGGAGGTAAAGCACATTCCCAAATGGGTCCACTCGAAAAAGAGCTGGGTCAAAACCAGCATTCCTGAAATAACAAAAAAAATATATATATCAAACTTCTTCAATTTAACCCACTGTAATTTGAAACTTTAAAAATTTGTGCTCACCCAAGATGATCAAGTTGCTTCCACAACAGATTGACAAATCCTCGAGGGTTAACAGAAGGAACTGCCTCAGGATCTATAACTGGAAACATCTCATTCACTTCCTTTATTTTCAACGCCTGAAAATTGATTCCACATTAACTTTTTTAATAGCCAGTACAAGAATAACAAGGACCCCAACAAATTATTCTAAATTATTGGTAATAGTAAGAACCCAGATCTACCTGTAATTCCTTCAAAATCGCAGAACTGAGAGAAGGAAAGAAGAAATAAACAAAAAAGGAAACAAGCGATTACCTCTTGGGGCTGGAGCATGTATGGAAGAAAGGTGAAAGGAGGTCCATGGCTGTACGGACCAAGAAGATTGGGACTCTTGCACAGCTTCGCGTAAGCCTTTGGATAGCCTAGGGTTTCATCAATGGCCCTCTCCTCCTCCGTGAAAGCCATCCTCGTGGCCATGAGGTGTTCGACGAAATTCCTCAGAGAAAAAAATAGAAAGAAGAGCTCGATCTAGAAGAAAATACAAGAGGAAGGTTTTTGGACGGATCAAAGGAGCGCCCTGTGTGGGGCCTACCTCTGATCCGAGCCGTTCGATCTAATCTCGACGGTTAAAATTTTTCGGGCCTTACAATCTGGTTACATGCACGGGGCTCCCTTAACCGTTAAGATTACATCTAACGGTTCAGATCAGAAGTGAGCAGAGTGCTCACCTTAAAATGTAGGCAGAGGATGTGATTCCCCCTGTGTGGGGTTAGTTTTGGCCTGTTGGGGAGAAGAAGCAACGGTCGAATCGGACGGAGTTTCTTAGTGAGAGAGAGAGAGAGAAAAGCGAGCCGTTGGGATTTCAAATTTTGGGATTCCTCTGCGTTTTTAAATTTAAGAAATATTTTTGTCCTTAGATGCATTTATTAGTTTCGGTCCAAAGTCGGTTTCTCCGGGGCCGGTCCTGTTCAGATCCTTTACAATTGTATGGTCCGAATTTCTATAGACGGCATTTGCTGTCAGATTAAGATTTAACGGCTAAGATAGAGCGTTACTATGCCCAAAATAAAGCGGGCAGATGATGATTGGTGGAGAGGATCCAAATGTCTACGTCAGCAGAGTAAATAAAGCGGTAGGATGATTGGTGGAGCGGGTAGAATCTGATAGGAGTCAACAGCGTATGTGCTAGTGGGGTCCACAGTTCATTAAATAGCCGATTTTGAGGGTTGAAGGCTTGAAGCACATCGGATTCGGATCGGCTCTAACATGAATGCCGATTAAACAACGACGATTTTGAGGGTTGAAGGCTCGAAGCACATCGGGTTCGGATCGACTCTAACGGATTTCATGATTTATCAAACTAGATTTCTACGGATGTGTTTGGTATAAAGTTTGAATAAGTCTTATTCTGAATAAAATTTATTCATGATGAAACCAAACGCGTTTTGAATAAGTCTTATTCTAATTCCACCATGTAGATGGTATTAGAATAAGGAGTTGAATAAATTCTTATTCTAATGTTTATTTAAAACGTGTTTGGTTTCATTCCGAATAAGTCTTATTCGGAATAAGACTTATTCAAAATTTTATCAAACACATCCGAGATCGAGTCCGTCTCTGCAATCTAGAACCCACAACTATTATGAAAACATACAAAAAACACGAAATGAGAAATAAATTATCAATGCGAGTTTCAGTTCTAGACATGAATTTCTAGTCGAATCTTAAACCGAAATTACACCCATAATAATCAACATGAATGACAATTAACGTTAAGTAAAGAACATTAGCAAGAATAAAATGAATTATTAGAAGCAATGCAATGTAAATCTTCAACTAACTGCTTACCAAGCAATAGAACAAGAAAATGATTTATTATAATTATTCTGCTGTGATAATCATACGTATATATACGTATAAACAAGTCATATCAGCACATGGGACATGTTACAAGCATATCATCAAACCAACTGGTTAGATGGTAAAAAAAGGTCTTCTCCTAACTTGGGTGGTAAAAGAGGCGTATCCTTAACTCAAGTGACAAAAGAGGATTCCCTACCCGTATAGTGTTGTTGAGCTGACCGAAGATGAAAGCCGACCGACTCCGGAGAGTGATACTAATTTTCATGCATAATCATAATTCATAATTGTCCTTGCACAACCATAACTTAAAATTACCACACAAGATTAAGTTGAACTGAGGCAGTCTAGTTCATTCATATCAAGAGAATGTGCAAACTTACCTGGTTACTCATTGTAACTTAAATAAATGAGCTCGACTCAACATGAGTCGTAATATTTATTCTTGAATTCTATCATGATGAATTGAGAATGCATTCAACGAGAGTTATCAATATGCATATGCATAATTTAAAGTTACTAGGATTAAATCTTTATAAAAATCCACGTATCCCGCATTTGAATCGCGAGTTTAAGCGTAATTTCTCAATACCCTATGATGATTCGGGTGCTTGACGATCTTCCTATCTGAAATTCTTCTGCTTGACAGTACTTAGGCTCGATAGTCTTGTATTTAAACAATCCTAGATCGGTTCTCTGATAAAAATAAATGATTGCCTTACTAATCATTTAACAGTTGCGTAAAATACTTAAGGTAAATCTAAATAATTTATTCCTAAGCGGTCCTTGGATTACCATACTTACGGTCTAGCTAGTTCAACAACACTGGTCTAGATTTTGATAATTAAGCCCAAATTATTGATTAAGGAGATTCTATTTTTGAAATATACTATTAAGTATTTTATTATGTTATTTAATAATTGATTTCGACTTTTCAGTTATTAATAAATTATGATAGAATTATGTTTGTTTCTATTATACAAATTGTTAATTTATATTTCTAGAATTAAAAGTATTCATTTATATATCGAATATTAGGTCGGAAAAATCAAAATTAAAAATCAATTGAAGATAGAACATCAAAATTAGAAAACTAATTGATTTATTTTGAGTTAGAATCAGAAAGTGTGTTGTCAACTTGTCTTTTTTTGGTTCACTCAGACTGTTATTCTCATCTCCCGAAATCCGACTAACTAAAGCAATTCCTCATTGTTTTATTAGCTTTTCCTTTAATTATTTTATTTGTTTCTTAAGCCCATTAATTAAGTTTTGATTAATATTAATTAGGGTGAAAGCAGTAACTGTTTTAACCGTTATTTTGTTTCCTTTCGTCAACGAAACTGTTAAAGATTTTGGTTGCGTTTCAAAAATGAAATGATTAACGAAAGATTGAAACGGTTTCATCCACGTGTATTTTCGTGATTTCGATCATCTCGTCGAAAACAAAATGATTAATAGAATTGGTAGTTAGTTTCTTGTCCAAAACAATGCGGTTAATGAAACACCCCACTTTCGTTACCGTTTGGAAGTTATGCAGCCTTATTTATTAATGTCCAAATTGTAAATTTAGGAAATTGATTATTGTCATCTACAGTTTTGCCATTCATTGCCATCATTAAATAGAAAGTTAACACATAAAATAGATAAGATGAACATATATTGTGTTCAAATGAACACATACACTCAATAAAAATAAGTTGAATGTGCATATAAAAATCTGAACAAGAGATGACAATACTTATTTATTTATAAGTGTTCATTTTGATCATTTATATGTTTATCTTGTTTGTTTTATGTGTTCACTTTGTATTTTGCTATTGCAAGGATGACAAAACTAGAGGTGAAAAAAACGACTGTTTTAACTGTTTTTTCGTTTCGTTTCGTCCAAAACGAAGTGAAACGGTTAAAAATTTTGGTTGCTTTTTAAAAACGAAACGGTTAAAGCAACACGTAGTCGGTTTCGTCCATGTGTATTTTCGTGATTTTGATCGTTTCATTCAAAAAGAAACGGTTAACGGAAACACGTAGTCAGTTTCGTATCCAAAACGAAACGGTTAACACAACACTCTATTTTCATGATCATTTTAGACGTTATACATCCCTAGATAAAACTGTAAATTGCACTTATCATTTCTGTTAAATTTATATCTAGTCCATGACATTCCAGCATTTTGACATCCTGCCATCCCAAGTGTCCAGCGTGCAATAATGGGCTGAGTAATGGGTCATTCGTGATACGACATTCAGTGTGTCATTGAAAGACACTTCCTCTTCTGACGTCAGCGCTCGCTTTTTAGATGTCACCACGCACACTGACGTCTTCATGCATTGAGACTGAACTGTTAGGATGGAATTGATGAATTTTGTGACGTCACCACGTGCTTAAATATAAAATTGGCGATGCAACAGAGGAGTACTTAATTTTTTATTATGGAGTATCTAAACGTAACATAGCAACTGAGACGTGAGTGTTTAATTCTTGATTGTAGAGTGAATTTATAAAATAAAGGAGTATGAACTTCTTCATAAGAAATTGAAATAAACCATACATATGATAGTACTTATTTTTACAATAATTGAAATGGAAATTCAAATAGAGATATCAAAATATCAAACATTCTAACAAAAGTGCTAGTATCATAAGTAACTTCAACACAACCATCTATTCAAATCAAGTTTACACACATATATTATTAATATATCAAATTCTATCATCTAGAGTTAACAGTTGGAAATAGAAGGAAGTAAATAATTCTGCGTAAAGGAGTATATACTTTTCCATGCGGGAGTATATAATTTTTGATAAAAATGTTCAAATAAGCATTCAATATATGAATTTGAAAATAAGAATAATCATATAAAAATTGAAATATTAAGGGAGTAAATAATTCTCTGTACGGGAGTATATACATCTACATATAGAATACAAAATTAGCATTTAAAAAGCAAACAAAAAATGTACAAATAAAAATTAAAAATACTGTGGATTATGGAAGTATATACTTCTTCCGAGAGGAGTACATACTTTTCCATACGGGAGTATATAATTTTTTATCAAAACGTTAAAATAAGCATTCAATATATGAATTTGAAAATAAGAATAATCAGATAAAAATTGAAATATTAATAATAATAGAATATATAATTCTTAAAAAGAGAGTATATAATTTTTAAAAAGGGAGTATAAACTTCTTCATAAGAGTTCAAATAAGCATCTAATACTAAATTTTCATCCAATCATGTTCAACCACCAAGTTATACTCAACAAAAAACAAACATCAGCAACAAGTTATACTCAACCACCAAGTTATACTCAAATTGTATAATTGCTGACTCACAAGTTACACTCAACCACCAAGTTTTGCAATCTTCTCGATCAACCACCAAGTTCAATCTTCTTCGTTATGCTAGGGATGTTTGCATGAAAATGAAGTCCGAGCACGTCGTGTGGAGGCCTTATGCTCATATCAGGGACCGCATGCCTTGTTGTGCCCAGATAGACCAGAGGATGTTCCTTCTACGCATCCCATGCATTCATTATTGGATCGTGATGTGGCACTACGCAGATCGTGTCATGCATCAGTTTATGCTTTATCAGACAGTTCCCCCACCGCCACCTGAGGTATATTTAACTCTTGATATACTAATTTGATTATTTAATTTTCGCAATTTTCATATTTGTTTTCCATTGGTTATTTTGTACTTATATTAAATGTTTGCTCCTTGATTAAAATTTTTCTATTGATCTTGTGTTGTTTAAAGAAAAAAAGAATACATAAGTATAAGTATACTAACACGTGAATTAATATCAATACACGTGAAATGTGTTGTTAATTGTCGTTTGAATAAAACAGGTTTGGTCCAGAATGGAACAATTGATGGGATACCAGCATCACACCTATCGAGGTATTGATTGGCATGATATATTTGCGAATGAGGTCAACAAGTGGACGAACACTAATGAGGCTACGGTGATAGAGGATCGACCATGGAGCGAGGATATTTAGACTGACTACCGACGCTGGCTGAGTGTATATGGAGGTGCACATCTTGTGCTTATTCTTGATGGGGCAGCGACTACTCCGGTTCGTGATTTGTCTTACCTTCGAGAGACGCCTGTTCACATGAGCTTGGTAAGCTACATTACGCAAAATTTTTTTGCCTAACAAATAATTCAGTGACTAACAAAAATTAAACAGGTCAAGCATACTTTGCGTGAGGCGTTGCGAGGCTGTGCATGGGCTGTCACAAAGGGATTCCGTCGTGCTGGGAAGAAATTGCTCAGGGGGTGCAACACGTCCTTAGATATTGTTGGCGAGGCTCACCGATTACCTCGACTCTTAGAGTCGAAGGGTCTTTAGTCAGACAATGAGTCTATCCCTGATACAGATGATGAGGATAGTGCGCCAGAGCCAGGATCCATTGAAGAGCAGCAGTTCATGCGGGTATAATTGTCGTTTCAATCACTTTTATTAATATTAGTGTTTTTTTATACTTCATATTGTATAATTATTTAATATTTTATAATTTTTTTATTTGTATTATTTGTAACAGGATGATTTTAGTCTGCATGATTGGGATACATTTTTTTATGTTCCACGACCCAGTCAGCCTCTTATTCGGAGCAGACGGTCACATTCGCAGCGGTAGACCACAGAGCCGCATGCTCCACCCCATTCGCAGTCGCAGACCACAAAGGCGGATTGATTGATAGGTTGGATCGTCATTTTGATAGGTTGGATCGTTATCTGGGATGACGACCATGTTAGGAAATTGCCCAATTTTAATTTTGTGACTAATTACAATTAATTAATCCAATTAAAACATAAGCAACACGAGATCTAGTACTTTAAGCAATAGACACAAAGAGAAAGAGGAGAAATCGATACCTTCCGCGAAATCGTATTCGCGGGGCTCAACCAAGGCATGGGAATCGATGGCGTGCCTTCTCCACCGTCTCCACCACGTCTCGTAACCGCCCTCGAGTCCACCAAGGAGGATTAATCACGTTCTACAAGGTACGTGCTAGTGTACCCAAAGAACAAGCCTAATCCCTATGGTTTTCTCTCTTGCATCAATCAACAACCTTGATTTAGTGGAGAGAAAATAGCTCAACACATGAGCAAAAGAGAGGGAGAGAGGAGGAAGGTGGCGGCCTAGAATGGGAGGAAGAGAGGAGAGAGAAAAGTCTAGGTGGAGGCTCTCATAAGTGGTCCTTATATAGAGCACAAAACCTAATTGACCTCTTGCATAATTACAACTATGCCATCCCACCTACCACCATAATGGGCAGCCACGAAATGGGCCTTTATGGGCCATTTAACCCCTTCATTTGGACCATTAATTCATATAATTAAGGTCCCTCAACTTTGCTCTTTAATTGGGCTATATATTTGCTATTTAAATAACGGCCCAATTAATCAATATAACCATTTATATTGATAAGTGTTGAACTAAATTAATTATTAACTCATTAATAATTATTTTAGGATTAGTTAATGCATTAATTTATTTCTATATGATCCATTGACTCAATTAATTATAACGGTTCGCAACGGTATATAATTAATTAATCAATCTTATCATATTTCCACAGAACCTACTGCTGTGAATAAATAAATAATGCACTGTGTGATTAATGTCCTATTTGTGTGACCCTTTGAGGATTTATGCTATGTTGGCCATGGAATTAAATCGTTATTTAATTCCAATAATCATAAGCGGTATCTAGCAACACGTTATGACTCCTAATTCGCATAAATAGTGTACTGCTACAATATTTCAATCCTGCATAAGAGAATAAATATGTTTCTCTATTTTGATTCTTATGTCACACGATATCATCGTATAATCCAAGATAGGAATGTGTCATTCTTGCAGATTATACGTTTCTTGATCTAGAGTTGATCGCTTAGTTGCGCGCATACGATCCAACTCCATCAAGGGGCCCAAACAGATATCGTCACTCACTAAGTGAATTAATGAGGGACATACGGTTTTCTTGATGATTAGCTTTTCCCCGCACAATTCAAGAGAACATAAATAAAGTCCGTATAGCAGCCCTTATCGGGAATCAGCGGTAGACAAGATTTATAGAACCTATCCTCATGTGGAAAAGATAATCATCTCAAACTTAGAACCAAAATCATAACGAAATAAACAATGACACATAACACAATCCATATGTTTATTTCGTTGGGTCAAGTCCTGTACTATGTTCCATAACATATACATATGCAATTAAGTTGGTAACTCTTTACCTATGATTTGTAGAACTTAATCATCACTTAACTTGCATACTAATCTTATATGATAATTAATGTTCCTTGTTAATTATCAAGATTATGGACCGTTTAGATTTATTATTGTCATTCTAAAGAATGATCCACAGAGATCTACAATTCAGATCCTCAACCTGAATGATCTGTCAATAATAAACCTAGGAACAGATGATAAAATATCATCCAAAACATAAACTAATATTAAGTCATTAAATTATTGACTTCTAGGACATAACTCTAACAGACCAAGCTTGGATCCTCATCTGGGATGACGATCCAGAGAAGATTCCCGCTCAAATGATAGGTTGTGATTGGATTGATTGAATTTACGCCTGGATCGTCAACTAGGATGACGATGCATGACTTGTGTTTTTTACATGCTATTTTTGTTAGGCGTACTAATTTGTATAATAAATTAAAAGTATTATTAACAATATTGCTATAAAATATTATATTCGTTATAATTATTTATTAAACCTTATACTTACTTATATAAATATTACTATTAATTGTTATTAATTATTTTATTATCCGTAGTATTTAGTATTAACATATATTATTACCTTTAATTGAAATCTCTTTGCTATTAATTAACACTATAATTAATTTTTATTACTATATCAAATCAAAACTTGCATCACAATAAAATACACTATTTTTAAAGCTACTTTCGAAAATATCAAATCACACTTTTTTATTGAAGTAAGGAATAGCCATATAGTAAATACACTATTTTACAAAGTGGGATGAGAGTGTGGCAATTTACAGAGATGTCTACCTAATCTCAGCAAAAGGACAGGTGTGGTCTGATAAAGCATGAGAAGTATAGAGATGCCTACCTAAGCTTAGCAAAAGGACATGCGTGCTCTGATAAAAGTCTGAAAAGCATACTGATACCTACCTAAGCTCTACGAAAGGACAAGCATGCTCTGATAAAATCTAAAAAGTATATTGATGCCTACCTAAGCTCTGTGAAAGTACAGGCGTGTTCTGATAAAGTCTGAAAAAGTATCACATTATATTTATTAATTTTAAATAATTGTAAGTCTAAAATGATCTATAAAAGTATCCTTCCTCAGCCAAAATATGTCACACCCACTCAATACTTTTTTCTAAAACATTCACTACCATGGAGAAAGGAAATACCTCCAACAGTGAAGTGCCCGAATGGCTAGCTACTCGACATGAGTACTGGCCAAATTACGAACATTCCCCTGCCAATCCAAATGAGATCGAAAAAGGAGATTATCATGCGATATGTAATAAATGTTATCGCAATTTCGACTACAATATCTATACACGAAATGGTGGCGAGTGGCCATTATACACTCACTATCAGTGGCACATTCATGGTGGCCCAGAAAGACACCGCAGGGAGAGAGTGTGACATTACCTGACTAAACCTGAGTCGAGCAACTGTGAATGGTATAAAAAGTACTACACAGAACCTAAACCGATGCCAGAACTTAAACCGTGGAAATCAGCTTCTACACCGATGATTGTTTACAAAAGCATATACGATTTTCGTGGAGACCACACAGTGAGTTGTACAAAGTGTGGTCAGGTTTTCAATTTCAAAGATATCATTTTGTGTGGCCACTACGATGAAGACAAAAGACAAGAAGAGATGGATGAAATTCTAAAGAGATTCACAATGAAAGAACAATGGTTTGAAAGGAGAAGAATAGAAGAAAAGGCTGCCGAAGGGAGCCGGAGGTTGCAACAAGAGAAAATTGGAAAAAAATAAAGGAGAGCCTAATAAAAATCAAGAAGAGAGATGAACAACGAAAAATTGCAGTAGCTAGAATGGCTGAGATAGAGCAACAAGAAGCCGAGGCAGCTTTCTGGAACGAACCCGCTCAATTCGCTGACAACCCTGGTGCGAGCAATCAACAAGAACATGATGAGGTTTTTTGGAACGAAGCTGCTCAACTCGCTGAAAACCATGGTGTCAGTAGTGAACAACAACTTGATGCCGCTCAATTCGCCGACAACCATGGTGCCAGTAATCAACATGAAATTAATGCGGAAGAAGATGAACCATGGTGGGATGAAATTCTGCAACATGTAGATGGTCAAGATCTCTAAGTATTTATTACTTTTAAGTATCTATGTATTTTTTAGGTACTTTTTTAAGTAGCAACTAAGTTGATTGCTTTTAGGTAGTTTCTTTCTTTTTTTTTAGTTCAGTGTGCTAATTTCTATTATGGTTTTTTTAATGTACTTTTTTCTTTTTTTAATTGAGTGTGCTAATTTATATTATGGTTATAAAATTTAGTTCTTCTTCTAATGGTGTGTATTTCTATATTATGAATTTCTATTGTAAATTAATTGTCAATACAAATCATAATAAATAAAAGAATATGGACAAAATAACATATTTCAATAATATAAGCTAAACATTACAAGTGACGACTGTCACATAAACTTATTTCACAAATACAGATTATAAATAAAATACCGATTACAAAAACATATTAATACTTCATTTAGCGGAGATGGACAACATTTTCAGCTGCGGGATGATTTTCAAAACCAGGTGGAATTGCAGGCTGGTGACGCAACCACGACCCTCCAAGATCAAAACCTCCATTCCTCTCCACTAAATCTGTAAAAAATTTAGGGCCCCTAACATGATATTCATTTCCTTCTAACTTTTTAACTTTAAATTTTTCCCCATGATATTGAAACATCAGTGCAGAAATTAGTCGTCGTTCGCTCGTCCGCTCATCTCCGACCAAAATAACACCGCAAGAGACGCATCTTGGCTTAGGACCTATTTGCTTCAAATATCAAAATTCAAACTCCATTAGCAAATCAAATCAATTAATTTAATAATTATTTAAACATCATTACCTACGAAGAAGTGATGTTGCCAATAGAAACTTAAGAGGACAAAGTTTATCAATTTTAGACTAACGAAAAATAATTAGTTACAGCACAATAACTTATGACAAGTGAGCTTATATAGAGAATTTTAAATAGAAAAAGACAAAAAAAATTAGTGCAAACCGCAATAAATAAATGGTATAGCATAGTGATATAATTCAGAGCACTCATGTTAGTGTTGTAAATCATTATAATTCACACACATAAAAACCAACCCACTCATATCACAAGCAAATTCAGCAACCCACTCATATCACAAGCAAATTCAGCATGCATCGTCAATTGGGATGACGATCCAAGCTTGGATCGTTGTTCTGGATGACGATCCAAGGGTATTGGGCTTTCGTCAACTGGGATGACGATCCAGCAACGTTAGTATTAAAATTTCAATTTTTTTCTGTTATTATCAAAATTAATATGAACAGTAAGGTTAGTATTAATTTTTTCCGATCAAATCGTTGATCTTATTCAATTTTATGGACGATGCATTTTTATATAAGTTTTGATATCTCATATTTATATTGCTATTTTGACCGGATTTTACATCGAAATCGTGACTAAAACTTTGATTTTATGCTGTTTTCGCTTTTTTTTTGCCAGATTTGACATTGCCTTTTGCACTCTGTTTTGATTTATAGGAATTCAAGGAAGTCAGCAAGGAAAGCAGCATATTAGATGGCTAGACGACTCATTCCTAGCCTAGATCAGACCCCGACTCGACGAGACTCAGCACATTCCTCAGTCAGCCCCAGCAATTTGGTCCGAATTGCCCTGAATTAGGTCCGAATTGCCAGACAACTTCATTCCAGCGAGACCAATTTGGTCCGAATTCTCCTGAATTCGGTCCGAATTGCTATACAAGGAAGGTATTCAACTGAAGTCCTGGAGCATTTTTCTTTATGGAAGGCCTTGATTTCGGCTTAAATTGGGGGAAAACGTGTGCTAACTGTCCAGGAGCTAGAGGAGAGCATTATAGGCGCCCGCCATCTTGGGAGAGGGCCATCTTTCATTCCACTTTCAGCCATTCTCTCTCCAGCAGATCTAGATCTAGTGCTGGACATTTTTCTTTCTTCTTGTGCGACTTGGACAGAGTTGGGAGGTGACATTGGTGTTATTGCTTGCTGTTCCGACGCTTTCCGAAAGATTCTCCATTCTCTATAGTTCATTTGGCAGTGATTTGTGTCCCAAAACTTGATCTATTTGTGTATCTCTAGTACATGTTCTCTATTTTCTGAATTTATGGCTCGTTTAGATTTATCTACTGTTATTTGCATCATGTCTATTAGTATGTTAGGCTAAAAACTTGTTGCTTTAGAGATAGATGTAGCTTAGAATTTGGGTTGTTTGGTTTGCTTGTTTTGTTGTTGGACGAAGCTAGTTATCTTTGGAACTTTTATTGATTTGCTTGTGTTTGAATCGTTTATTACTTGTGTTGCTCAACTTTTGTACGGCCGCAATGGTTGGGAACTTTAACTCATTATAATACCCGAGTCCTGTACGAGTATTTCGAGGTAGGTCAAGGGCGAAAGTCGACCAATTAGTAACCAAAAGTCAACGTTTCTAGTTAGACGAAATTCTGATTAGATACCTCGTAGAAAATCATTGGTAAACTTGAGTAAGTCCCGTTGGCGGTGCAATGCACTCGATGAAGGTTATTTAACACTATATCTCATTCCAAATACCGTACCCAATAGGCGAAAGCGGAGGGTTAGAGAGTTAGGTTTGACTAGATTGACCTTTGGCTTGAATAAATCAACAAAAGAGTAAACCACAACATTTACACAGTGGAATTCAGTCCGGAATTCGGATCGAATTAACAAGACTGAATACGACAGTGCTAAGTCTTGTGACTCTGTGACCAAATCTAGGTGAAATCGAACCCAAAGACACATTTATTATCATATTTTAAATTGTTAGAAAACTCTAAAAATATTTATTTGAATTATTTTGCATAATAATCTTGATAATTACAATTACATTCCTTTATTTCTCTTCCACTTTACTCAGACCGTCTATTCGTTTATTTTGTATATCCTCCGTCGCGTGCTCTTTCCGCCTCTCATAACTCCTCTTTTTTCTTCTCCTCGGTCTCCTCTTCCCGACCGTAACAATACTCAATTTGCATAATCGAAACTTGAAAAGAGTAAGTCAACAAATTCTGTAAAACAAATAGAGATTTGAACCAAGCCGCAACTGGTTCTCTGTTCCGTTCAGACCTCATTTTGGAGGCTGTCAAAGCTTGTGCCAATAGAGTCGGTGCTAAGAATCTGAGAACATTTTGGGGCAAAATTCAGATGGCTAAAGTATTAGATGGTATAGATGATATTGAGACCGTAGATTTGGGTCAATTCCTCGGGATCGAACAGGTCTGATGGGATCTGACCTCAGTTTTGCAGCTGAAGCTTCTTAATCATGGTTCGTTCTTTATCATAAAAAAAATTTCAGATTCAGACCCCAAGTCAAAGGTATTTTGTTCCTTTTGGCGAGGTAAAAAAAAAATTTCTTTCTTTCATTTCCAGATTCTAATTTTTTGATATATCGTTATTTTTCTTTATCATTTTAGTAATTTTAAATTGGAGTATAATGTTGGGTCATAGATCAGTGAGCCAGAAACACTGATCCAAGTTCTCTGTTAAATTTTTTTCCGATTGTTTGATGTTTCAGTCATTCCTTATGCTTTCATGGCATTAGTAAGAAAGAACATCCAGGTTTGATTACAAAGGTGAGTATTGAGAATCTGAGATGTTACATAAAAAAGTGGTTCATTTATTCACAACTATAGGCAATCTTGATGATTTTAATAATTTCCATTGACCGATTCTTTTGTTATATATTCATAGTTTAGTAGATATTTATACACGAGAATACGAGATGCTTTATTTTGTGTGGTCAATGTGATAGGTAATGCATGATATTTCCTTCTGTGTTCTCTTGATTTCAATTTGTCCCTTTACGACACAATCCCACATGCAGTCCCTACTACTACACTCAAATGCATCCAGCTGGGACGCCGTCCCATAGAACTGGATTTTGGTACAATCAACCAAATTTGATCTCAGCCGAGCATGATGGTTTCCTTTGGGCCGAGTAAGGGACTACAATACCTATCTACGGTAATAGCGCATCGTCTTTTTATTGCAGGTTTCTATTTGCGTTGCAAACATAATGAAGGAAAATTTTATTTTACTTTTGATATGCATGGTACAGAGAACTGAAATTATTAATCAGTTTGACAAATTAAAGGAATTTTGTTTGTCTTCAGGAGAATCATTTGTTGATTATAACAGCTCTTTTTAAATGCATGACAATTTTAAGACCTGTAGTAATTTCTATTGATTTAGTGAAATTGTATAATTTGTGTCAATTGTTACATATATCTTTCTGTCTCTATGTTTGATGATTATTGCTACATATATCAATACTATCATATATAGATGGTAATTAATAAAAGCGCGACCATTGTAAAAGGTCTGCTTTTTCACGAAAATATGTTACTTTTTTTGACATCCATGGAATTAAAGCAGATGGTAATTAATTCCAATGCATGGAATTACCGTGTCTAAAATATAAAAAAGGTCTGGTATCTTTTCAATAAAAAAAATGAATGCATGGAAACACGACATGAAGAAAATGAATGCATGAAAATGTTACATGTGAGTTCTTTTGACAATACACAAATTGATACGACTAATAAGTCCTGTCAATACGATAAGACTAATACGACGTTTTGACACGACACCACATTTTGACATGACATGACTTAATATGACACGACTTAATACGACTAATATGTCGTGTCAACACGACACGACTAGCACGACGTTTTCACATGACACGACATTTTTTTAAGAAAAAATAATCAATACGGATGGAATTATTTTGGTTTATTAATTTAAAAAAAATGAACAGTTCAACGGAATTAAACTTTTTGACTTTTTAAAAAAGAATGAAAAAATCAGTTAAAGTCACTTTTGTTATTTGTTTAAAAAAATATAAAAAATCTGGATGGAATTATTTTCGTTTTTTAATTTAAAAAAATAAACAGTCCAAACGAAATTAAAGCCTTAGAGTTTTTAAAAAAGAATGAAGAGACCAGATAAAGTCAATTTATTGTTTTAAAATAATAATAATAATCCAGATGGAATTATTTTGTTTTTTTTTAATTAAAAAAAGAAACGAATAGAACAGACAAAATTAAAATCTTATACTTTTTGAAAAAAAGAATGAAGAGACTAGCTAAAGTCACTTTGTTGAATTTTTTTTTTAAAAAAAAGAAACTAAACAATTCAGATGGAATTATTTTGGTATTAATTTCAAAAAAATAGTCTAGAGGAACTTAAAGCGTTAGACTTTTTTAAATGATTGAATATATAGACCAACTAAAGTCAATTTATTGTGTTTCTTAAAAAAATAAAATAAACAATCTAGATGAAATTATTTTTTTAATTTAAAAAATAAATGAAGATACTAGCTAAAAATTGACTAGCTAAAATCACTTTTTAAAAATGAATGAAGAGACTAGCTAAAATCACTTCAATTTTTTTAAAAATAATAAATAATTCGGATGGAATTATTTTGGATTTTTAATTTAAAAAAGAAATGAATAGTCAGAAATGAACAAACTAGCTGAAGTCATTTTGTTATTTAGTTATAAAAAACTATGAACAGTCTAGGTGATTCATTTTCGTTTTTTATTTTGAAAAAAGAAAATAAACAATCCATTTGAAATGAGTTTCACAACATGACTTGATTAAATTTTGACACAACACGACTTAACACGATCAACTTGAGACAACTTTAATAATAAAATGAATGGACCGACTGAAGATACTGTGTTATTTTGTTAAATAAAAAAATGAATTAGATCAGATTAAATTACTTTAGCTATTTTGGTTTAAAAGGAAAAAAAAAAAAGAAAATGAATAAGATCAAGAAGAGAACGTATATTTACCTTGTATTGACAATTATTAACTTGGTAATTTGAACGTCGTCAAAATAATTTACAATTACTAGTGGAATAAAATAATACTTTATACAAATCCTGCACATAAAAATATGAAATATGATTTTGAGTTTCATAATCTATTAAATACGTTGGAATTTACAACGATTCACATATGTGGCATTTGCTAAAAATTTAAACTGACAATCAAATTGAGTGATCGATTCTTAAAAATAAAAAATCATATACAATTTTTTAAAAGCCAAACTTCAAAAGCTTAATAAACGTATTATTCAATGCAATTTTTTTTGTAAAAAATTCTTGTCCTTTTACATTTGTTTTCCTTATTGTGATTTTATTTAGATACAAAATTGGTAATACTACATGCATGTACCTGTTTTACATGGAATATTGGTGAAATATGAATGTGCATGTCATGTATATAGCAAATGAAAAGGACCACATATGTGTAATTACACGGATATTGGAATCAGATTGCATATGAAAAGATACAAATTGGATATGGAATTCTAGATTCAAATCAATAGTCATATTTGAGCTTAATGAAAGATCTGTATTACCATAAATCGTTGGACAAAGATTTTTCTTGAAAGGGAAAGAATCAAATGTCAGGGAAATAATCAAATGGTACTATGAGTAGGTACGGTATTGCAAGAGCAAGATAGTTGGTACCGGTATTAAACAACCAGCATGCCGTAATTTTTCACGCCATATTCAAGCAAAAATTTTAATTTTGGCGACGAATTAGAGCACCAAATGCTCAGTTTTTACAAAACTCGTGTATAATTTTTGATATAGCAAATAGAACTAAACAACTTTATCAGCATTCAGCGCTACTATAGTACATCAATTATAAAATTGCAACATGCAAAGTATAAAACTCAAAAGAGATAAGTAGAAACATGAAAATTAATTACTTATTTGACGCAACAGTAGGGCGCGCATAGCCAACTTAGATATTGGATCCGCAACTAATTCTTATACATCAAACACGAAACACAAAAGTAGCTGTTGAAAATAAAGTAGATTAAGGAACTAATGGCTATTTTACAAATAAGCCATCCACCTTTTTTTATTAAAAAAGAATTACTTTATTTTTTGACCGTTAGAATTAGTAACGGCTAATTTGTTACCGTTAGCCTTTGCCTATAAGAGACGTGTAACACCACTGTAAATGAGTGTTATTCTGATCAATAAAAAAAAGAAATTTGTTCTCATAAATTTATCATGGTATCAGAGCGTATCGACTAAAGCTTCCGCAATCAAAACCACAAAATCAATCTAAACCAAAATTCAGCATAATGGCTGAGACTAAAGCTTCCACATCTTTGAAATCAATATCTATTCCAATCAAAGAGAAAGAAAAAGTCTCGTGGGCACAAATTGTAACCACGTCCATTGGCAACCGAGAAACTGCCAAGAAAGATACAAAACAGAAATCGGCAGAGCAACGAGAAAAAATCGAGCAAATCACCAAAATGGTTTACCTCGATTCAAGCTCTGACCAACCTCGAAATCAAAGGCCCAGTGCTAATCTTCTCGGTCTCTCGAAAAAAAACCAGTCGGGTGTTGTCAATCAAGGATGCAACCTCGGTGGTCAGCCAAACCCTGGCTCTGGTCGTGAAATTGGGGAAGTGAAGGGAGCCACTAGTGACACTGATCCATGTCGTCGTTGCAAGAGGCGCGACCATACGACGGAGAGGTGCTGCTCTCTCTCTCCCCACCTTAAGTCGGTCAAGAAGAAAGGGGGAGGACTGCGCTGTTGAGGGGGAGAATATGACGGCGCCTGTGCCCAACTCAATTGGGAAAAGACTTGATAAAATTGAAGCCCAACTAATGTAATTTCTTCATAAAGGTCCAAACTCTTTTGTTTCTAGTGGGCCTGGTAAAGCCCCGCTTAATTTTGTTCCTTTAAATTCAATAAATTTAATAAATGAAACTGACATAAACGGTTCATTATGCCTCGAGTCCGATTCAACCATGAAATATTTGAATTGTGTAAAATCAGTGCCTTGTCCGAAGCATTCAAATGAAATTAATTTGTCTATATTAAAACCAATTGAAAATAAATGTCTGACAATTGGATGTACCACTATTAATGCTCCAAATAATTATATCAAATGGGTGCTCGATTCCGGTGCTACTGATCATATGACGGGAAATTTAAATTTGTTGAGAAATTACCGGACCATTAGCAATGAACAATATTTTACCGTGGCCAACAATGAGAAAATAAAAATTAAAGGTTGGGGCATAATTAGTATTTTGCCAAAAAATTTTTTACAAGATGTGTTTTATGTTGAAAATTGTTCGGTAAATTTGTTGTCCATTAGTAAACTATCTAGAGATTTGAATTGCGAAATAATTTTCAAAGAAAAATGTGTTATTTTTCAAGATTTAGTCACCAAAGAAAAAATTGGTGAAGGTTTTCTTGAAAATGGTCTTTATTTTTTAAATAGTAATAAATTTGCTTTCAAAACTAATAAAGATGGAGACTTGAGTAAACTTTGGCACAAGCGTGTTGGGCATCCTTCCGATAGAATTTTAAACAAAATATTTGATTTTTCTAATTTAGATTGTAGTAATTGCGAAACTTGTAAGCTTGCGAAACATACTAGACCTCCTTTTTCTATTTCTAATTCTAAAAGTAATGATTTTTTTGAACTTATTCATTCCGATGTTTGGGGTCCGGCCCCTATAAATTCTTACAATGATTATAGATATTTTGTTACCTTTATTGATGATTTTTCAAAAACTACTTGGTTATATTTAATGAAAAATAAAAATGAAATTTTTTCGCATTTTCAAACGTTCGTGAATTTTGTGGAAAATCAATTTGAGAAAAAAATTAAAATCTTGAGGACGGATAATGGTACCGAATATGTTAATCAATCTTTTTCTAATTTTCTTAAACAAAAAGGTATTTTACATCAAACTACTTGTGTTTACACCCCTCAACAAAACGGTGTTTCCGAAAGGAAAAATCGTCATCTTTTAGAAGTTACTAGATCACTTTTATTTCAAAATAATGTTCCTAAAATTTTTTGGTCGGATGCCGTTTTAACCGCAACCTATTTAATAAATAGATTGCCAAGTGTCATTTTGGATTTTAAAAGCCCTTTAGAAATTCTTTATGGTAGAAAATTAGATATTAGTCACTTAAGAGTGTTCGGTTGCAAATGTTTTGTGCACAATAAAAAAATTGACAAACTTGATTTTACTTCAATTAAAACTATTTTTGTTGGGTATTCTTCCGAGAAAAAAGGGTATAAGTGTTATGACCCTAAAAATAACAAACTTTACATTTCTAGGGATGTTAGTTTTTTCGAAAATGAGCCTTTTTATGAAAATTGCATTGAAAATAATGTTGAAAAAATCATTTCAAATGACTTTATATATCCATATGTTACTAACATTGAAGCAAGTGAGCTTCAAAGAGAATTGAGAAATATTGTAGGCGAAGAATCACATGAAGAAAGTGAAAGACGCCTACAAAATGAAGAAAATCAAAACGAAGAACTCGGAGAAAACGAACAAGAGGAAGACATTGAGGAACATGACGAAACTCAAGAGCAAGATATGCCGTTGAGAAGATCAAGTCGACAACCTCAACCTTCCACAAGATTAAGGGATTTTGTCACTTATTCGGTACAATATCCAATTCAAGATTACATTTCTTATGATAATGTATCTCATCAACATTATGCCTTCTTAAATGCCTTGTCCAAAATAGAGGAACCAACCAATTATGATGTAGCAAAAAAGGATCCAAAATGGTGTAAGGCAATGGAAGAAGAACTTCATGCTTTAGAAAAAAATCAAACTTGGGTACTTTGTGAATTACCAAAAAAGAAAAAACTAGTTAGTTGTAAGTGGGTGTACAAAATTAAATACCATAGCGACGGTACCATAGAACGGTACAAAGTTAGATTGGTGGCCAAAGGGTATACTCAAACTTATGGTATAGATTACCATGAAACGTTTGCACCGGTGGCCAAAATGAATACCGTTAGGATACTTTTTTCCGTAGCGGTAAATAATAATTGGACCTTACATCAAATGGATGTTAAAAATGCATTCCTTCAAGGAAACCTTGAAGAAGAAGTTTACATGTCATTACCCCCCGGCCATAAAAAAGAGAATATTTCTAACCTCGTGTGTAGGTTGAGAAAATCCATTTATGGATTAAAGCAATCTCCTAGGGCATGGTATGGAAAACTTTCTCAATTTTTATTGTCTTGTGATTTTAAAAAAAGTGGAGCCGATTATTCATTGTTTGTTAGACATAATGTTAATGGTACCACCGTAGTCTTAGTCTATGTCGATGATATAATTATAACCGGTAGCAACCAAAATGAAATCGATAATGTCAAAAAAGACTTGAAGCGCATATTTGACATTAAAGATTTAGGCATATTAAAATATTTTCTTGGAATAGAAATTGCTCACTCTTCAAAAGGGTTATTTATATGCCAAAGAAAATATATTTTAGACTTGCTTAAGGAGACGGGTAAATTAGGATGTAAGCCGGCCAAAACTCCAATTATAAATGAAAAACTTGATAATGAAAAAGGTGAACCATTAAAAGACATAAACCATTTTCAAAGGCTTGTTGGTAAATTAATTTACCTAACCGTTACGAGACCGGACCTATCTTTTGCCGTAAGCCAAATTAGTAAATTCATGCATGCACCTAGAACACCTCATCTAGATGCTATTAATAGAATATTGAGGTATCTAAAAGGTACTCCCGGAAAAGGAATTTGGATGAGAAAAAATGGTACTAACACTATATGTGGCTATTCCGATGCAGACTGGGCCGGGAGTTTCGATAGAAAATCGACAACTGGTTTTTGCACGTTTGTAGGCGGAAATATAGTCACGTGGAAAAGTAAGAAACAAAATGTCGTGGCTCGATCAAGTGCGGAAGCGGAGTATCGAGCTATGGCATCAACCGCAAGTGAGTTGACATGGATCAAGCAATTGTTGGCCGACTTAAAGATCGCGCATAAAGAACCAATGAAAATGTTTTGTGATAATCAAGCGGCACGACATATTGCGACAAATCCCGTCTTCCACGAGCGGACCAAACACATAGAGGTGGATTGCCACTTCATTAGAGAAAAAATCCAAGCCAAAGAGATCGAGACTCCATATGTCAAGAGCAAGGATCAATTGGCGGATATATTTACAAAAGGATTAAGCATCAAGACCTTTGAAGATATCTCATGCAAGCTAGGATTGTATGATATTTACAAACCTAGCTTGAGGGGGAGTGTTGAAAATAAAGTAGATTAAGGAACTAATGGCTATTTTACAAATAAGCCATCCACCTTTTTTTATTAAAAAAGAATTACTTTATTTTTTGACCGTTAGAATTAGTAACGGCTAATTTGTTACCGTTAGCCTTTGCCTATAAGAGACATGTAACACCACTGTAAATGAGTATTATTCTGATCAATAAAAAAAAGAAATTTGTTCTCATAAATTTATCAGTAGCCGCCTTGCTTGTTAGCTCTGACATGGCATAAGAAAAATGTGAACAAACTGGAAAAGTAATTTGTAAACATGTTTTTGATATTTTGCAAATACGTCTTTCTATTGCATAAACAAAAGCATGCCTCGAAAATTATAACATTTTCAATTCATTATCTACCACATAGTTTGAATCTTAAAATCATTCAAACACCTTTATTTTCTAACAATTACTAACACGTTGAAAATCCGAGTTATATTTTCAAGCCACAAATCACATCAGCCAACTCCTTAAGCAGCACTGCATCAGCATGTTGGCCATCCTTAGTGTTCTTTTCCCCTCCTATCTGATTCAAAGGAAAGATTGTAAGCATGAAGTGTTGTAAGATCTATGGTTTTGTAGATTTCAGAGATTTTATGTTCTATTCAATCTATGGTCTTGTAAGATCACTCCACATGGCAGAATGGCAGAATGAAGGCCCTTGGCTGGATAATTTAGGCAATTATTTAGAAATTAGAAAGTATTATGTGCAAACAATATTGTTCATGCTTTGCAGAATGCACTTATGCAAACAATACTGTCATGTTAGTCTGGCTTGGTACCATTAACTACCTGGCTATACTTCAATACATCTCTAGTGGTGCTACTAACCTAGGATACTATGTACAATCTACCAAAGTAGTTAGTAGTACCATATTTTCCAACCCATTTCATCTAATATTTTCAGCTAATAGAGAGATACTTGGCATCACCACCCAAACCCCAGATTCTCTGAAAAAGAGCAAGTCAATAATGGCAGCACAGGCTGTTGCAAGTGCACTTGCTCCACCTAAGGATGTGGAGGACTTACGGCAGACAGCTGGGCATGGCCATGTCAATATTTTCACTTACAGTGAGTTACATGCAACTACAAAGAACTTCTGGCCTGACCAGATTCTTGGCGAGGGAGCTTCTGGAATTGTGTCAAAAGAACTTAAGGAATTTCCTCTAGCACCTGCTGAATTTATGAGTGTTACAGTAAAGAGTGGAGGTAGACCAGCAGTGCAGGTTGCAAGCGGCGGAGGAGAAGATTGAACAGCGGAGTAAATGACAGAGCAATTGCTGGAGCAAAAAATATAAATCAAGACTAAATGAACTAATATATGACAAAGTAATCGCTGGAACAAAAAAGATATTGAATCACTAATATAAATCAGTCGGTACAGACCTGTGCCAGTTATGCAAAAGAAAAGAATATAGGTAGTAGATTGTAACCTACACATTAAAATAGTTTGTAACCTTAAGTTGTCTGGACCATAATTGAACTTTAGGTAGTAGATCTGATACAATCTCACCTGCAATGATTTGAACTTCAAAAAATTGATCATTTTGTCCTAATGTCCTTCTTTCTTTATGGTGCTTCCAAAGAAAAACCAATGATACAGCTAACAGACATCAATTGATACAGTGGTACCATACCAGTAACATAAATGTCAAATACATGATAATTAAACAACTAACTTTGATCTAATCTATTAGAGAGAGCAAACTCCTTTAAATCTAACAATCGTTCATATAATTATCCAACTTTGCTAGCTACGTAACAGGACACACCTAAGAGTTTGTGCATCTGATAAAAACGAACCATATGTTGTATATAGAGATAGCTGAACCAACTCTAGTTAGATGACTGTATCATACCATCTTAGAATAAAAACACACTAAAAAGAAAATCAGCCTTTTGAAGAAACGTTACACATCGCTCAACTGAAATTAGTCATCATAAAAATCAAATGTACTAAATTAGGACCACATTATAACAAGTGTAATCACTAAATTAAAAACACTAACTCTAATCGAAAACCCTAGAACCTACCTCGAGGAGGGAGAGAGGAGCAGCCGACAAGGGGAAGGGAGAAGGACTAGCCGAATGGAACTAGGAAATAGAAGGAGAGGGAAGCCAGATTTCGTTAGCTTTGGCCTTTGGAGTTGATCACCTTCTTCAGGTTTTCAGATTTTCTATCGGAAGGGGAAAGGTTCCGATCCGAAGAGTTTACGGAGGAAATTCGATCAGGGTGTTATTGTCTTAGATTCTTTTTATTATTTTGCTGCCATTTAAAAACCGACAGAAGGTGGAGAAGGGAGCATTTTCAGTGGTTAACGGAGAGAGACGGAGAGCGGGAGAGAGAGGTTAATGAACAGTGATATACCAATTTTACCCCTTAACTTTATACGGCTGTGATTTATCGCTGTAATTTTTTTTGTGTCCACCGTAGCATGATCCGTTAATTAAACTATCATCGTCCGTAAAACGACAGTAGAGGAATCCCATGTCAACCTAACCAGTTGACTAACTTGAGCCTAGCCTATCGGGTCCGACATAATTCATTAACCAGAAAATTGAATCCGACCCACTAACACTGACCATTTGCTCAGAGACCCTTAAACTTTATATTTCTTTACACAAGTCAATTGTAAAATATATACATGCCTCTGAATATTTGGAAATATACCCCTGGATCCAGATATCCCTTACACAACAACCCTGCATCCCATCAGCACCGTACCAGTACGGTACCAGAGAGAAAACCAACATGTCAAAGACCGGTCCAAGACCTGCGCCAAGGTCATACACAAGTAGAGAGCTTATCCTCAGTGATTGAAGGGCATTAATACAAACATAATCCTATATATCTGTTTATTAGCCGAAGCACACCCAATCATTACCTATAGAATCAGTTTACACTCAACTTCAGAATTACTCACTAGGTTAGGCTGAATGAACAAGATTTATTATGAGAACACATCTAAAAAGTTTTATTTTTTTAAAAATTATTATGACAACACATCTATTGTTGAGTTGAACAAGATTTTCAGATTTAAAATTTATATTTAAAATTTTAAAATATTAATGAAAAAAATTATGACAATTTGTACCTTTCAAATCTTGTGGTTTTTGTTTTGGAATATCCATGCCCTTTGACCTGGAACTCTCGTCAATAGGTTTTTTTCTTAATATCCAAGAACTTGTTGATTTTAACTCTCTTCAAGAAATTAAATACACCACATTTACCAACTTCAATCATCTGCTTATGACCGGTAGTCCTTAATCTTAATCATATGTTCGGAAAATTAATAAAAATATAATCAACAAAAATACTGACGATAGAGTTATATAGTAACAACATTAATTGTAATAATAATAATATAAAGCCATATAATATGATATGGTGTGATTTGAGATGATATAAGATAATATGGTTTGATCGCGATAGACTCCTTGGTCCCTGTCATTTCTATTTTTAGGTTAAAAAATTTGGAACTGCTACCCAGCTCCCAACTCGTCTCCGATTTCAATGGACCGAAATTTATAATGGTATATTTGAAGAACTGTAATGTAATATACAAGCATATATACTAAAACAGCTTGATTAAGTAATTACATATAAGGGCATGTAAAGCAAAATCTTTGAATTATAATCGTACTTCCAAATGATGCTCGGATTAGTAGCGCAGAGTAATTAAAAAAAAATGGAACTCTTCAAGTAGTGTATATAACAATATAAAAAAAATAAACTCAAGTTGCGTATATAAAAATGTCAAAAAAGAAAAAAAAGTAGTGTGTGTAATGCTCACAGAATATGCAACGATTTGGGCTTACATGAAAAGTAGTTACAGATCATTACTATTTATAAATTATAGTTGTTTGGAAGGAAAATTTATTAAAGTATTTTTAAAGAACAGCAGTGCAATGTGCAAGGCATATATACAGCTTTATTACATGTACACAATGGTACATGTGAAACACCGCTTCGGATAACTACTGCGGAATGATACTTGCTTAATATTTGTAAAAAAAAAATAATAAATAAACTTTTTATGTGGTTTAAATTGCAACAAATTTGGGCTTACAATGTAAGCAGATACTTATCATTATTCTTTATAAATTCTAATTATTTATGATTGAGATTTCGTGTATGGAGTCACTTATAGTGACTCAAAATTCTTTGGTTTTATTCATTGGAACTTCTTGGGAGTCTTAGTTTCAAAAAAATCTGCTGATCAGCTGAATCACGAGACAGCCATAGTATATATTAATTGTTTATTATTCGCTGAATCACGATGACAGCTTAATTAGAAGATCTTCAATTAGCCAAAATCTGCTGATCAGCTGTTAAAAGAAAGGCAACAATATATGAATGCGATCCCGAAAACGTGGAGACAAAAATATAAAGTTAATTTAGTAAAAAAAACAACGATATCTCAGAAGAAACATGCGAACGAAAGCAAATGGTGGAAAAGAAAAAAAATGGAGACGGAGGCAAAAAAAAAGAAACAAAATATAATAGAGATAATAATAATAATAATGATTATGATTATGATTATGATGATGATGATGATGATTATTATTATTATTATTTTCATCACAATCGTGACATTAGATATGTTTTTTTGATTTAATGTCTTGAAAATCCTTGCCATATTGTGCATATTAGGACATGAACTTAAGACAAGTACGTGAAAAATTAATCATTCTGGAAGTTAGTTTATACTTGATTTACTAATTGAATTTTGGAAATATTTATTGTAAAGGTGTAATTTGGAAATATTATATTATACAAGGCGTAGAAGTATGAAAAACACAGAAGATCAACAATGTAACTGTGAGAAGTATTGAGTCAGATTTCGGACCAAAATGGTCCAGTTCGGATCGAAATGTATTAATCCTGTTGTGAACAGGTTGCGTTTCTATCCGAAATGGGTTGAGCATATTCGACAAGCAAAAATTGTATTCAGTGAATTCCTTCAAGAATACAAAGAATGCTCAAGAATTTGGTGACTTTCCATATTCAAGAAGATCTGATGTGTGTCGGATGAAAAGAAAATTCTAGAGAATAAAAGCAATAATTTTTATATTAATTTGACTACCAAAAAGGCTATTTTCTTTGTGTAATTTTTGTCTTTTTATTTTTTTATTCTCCCTCAATGTAAAAACTAACTAGAAAAATAATAAAAGAATATGTTGGTGTGTATGGAGAAAGTATGCATTAAGTTGGTGTTAAATCTCGTTAAATTTTTGTGTTCGTATATTTCTTTTCTCTTGAGTGAATTGTTACATAGCTTAACAGGATAACAATATACTACACTCCATTCATATACGGCATTAATTTATAAAAAGGTCTACAAATTCATTGGAGAATACTTGTGTCGGATTTTCTGGGATCTCCTGGGATAAAATATAAGACACGTTGTCTTCGTTTGCTTGGGTTGTTCACACTAGGTGATATATCATGATTTATATATTTAGAGCCCAAATCAATTATATTAAAAAAAAATCTCATAAACATGACAAGAGACCATTATTTCATGCACATTCATTTCTTTATATCAGCTGCCTCCTCCAAGAACATTTGCACTACTAAAATAGCCTACTGCCCTGTCTTGTTCCTTTTATATGAAAATTGAAAACTCATAACCCAAAGCTGAACAAAATGGAGAATCAAGGGAGGACCTTGCAGCCGAGTGAGTCGTCTCTGCGAGCCACTAGCTCAAGAATTGAAGGGAGTGCCATGCAGCGAACAGGGTCATGGTTAAACCATGCCAGTAGTGCGAGGAGCTCAGTTTTCACCCACTCGTCAAAGGGCGAGGATGATGAGGAGGATTTGAAATGGGCAGCACTGGAGAAGTTGCCAACATTCGCTCGAGTCAGGAAAGGTATTTTGAAGGGAAATGAAGGCGAGCCTCTTGAGGTTGATGTGGAGGCACTGGGTAATGTTGAGAGAAAAATGCTTATGGATCAGCTGATTCGGGCTACCAACGACGACAATGAGAAGTTCCTTCACAAAATGAAAAATAGATTGGACACGTAATGTTATGAGAAATGTTTCTCTTTTCATGACTTTATAATTTGTTCTTTTAATTCTTTCTTTTTTTATATGGTTGTTATGACTGGTAACAGCTAGCATGTGCCAAACCAGTACAGAAGCGGTCAGTCTAGCTTGTTGTTTCAGCTCTGTAAGTTTTGACATTGTGCTTTTTCTGCGATATTTCAGTGTTGGTATAGAGATGCCTGCAATTGAAGTTCGGTATCAGGATCTGCAAATCCATGCTGAAGCCTACGTGGGAGGGAGAGCCCTGCCTTCTATTGCAAACTTTTTTCTCAACAAACTAGAGGTAAATTTACATAAAATAAAATATATATTCTTGTTCCAAAGCAAGCAAAATTTTGCAAATTAACCATTTCAATTTGTGTAACCTCAAGGAATTCCTGAGCTGCCTTCATATTGTGCCAAGCAGAAAGCGGCCGATAACTATTCTAGATAATGTCAGTGGAATAATCAAGCCTGGCAGGTAAAAGATATTTAGGAATCTATGTATTGTATACTGCTTTCATTGACCAAAAATTATTAATTAAGTTGCTTCTATGCCCTTTTTCGTTATGTGTCTAATTTTTAGATTAACTCTGTTGCTTGGTCCACCTGGTTCTGGAAAAACTACTCTCCTCTTGGCTTTAGCTGGAAAGCTTGCATCAGATCTAAAGGTAGGCTTTTTCTAGGTGACAATGTTCCTGCCGTTTCCTGATCTTATACCAGAAATTACTAAATTACCACAACCCACGAGTATTACTTAAATTCCAATATATTGCTTATTCATACATAATGTTGTAAATTTAAAGAAAAAAATTCATTGCAGATAATTTAGAATAATATGGGACCTCAGGAGGGACCTGTTCCATCCTTGATCAGTATAGTGTCAAACTCTGGTAGTGGAAATACTAAGCCTGACAAAATGAATGAGTTTGAACACAATTAGGTGTAATATCCTCTATTTTTCCGGAGGCAAAACCATATTTACAATTACTACTGTCGTTTTAATACAATTAGGTCTCAGGGGAGATCACCTACAACGGTCACAGAATGAATGAGTTTGTTCCAGAAAGAACATCAGCATATATAAGCCAACATGACACCCACATAGCAGAGATGACAGTCAGAGAAACTCTTACCTTCTCTGCCAAATGTCAAGGAGTTGGAACACGTTATGGTGAGTTTAAAAAATTAAAACCATGTCAAGAATATCTCTCATTTCTTTTCTTAATTTGTTCATCTTTCAATATTCCCTATTAAGAAATATGCATTTCACCTTTTTAAATTAAATAGTAGGGACATGATTCCAAAAATAACACGCTGCCTTTTATTTTCCATCAAATAATGTAACAGACATGCTTATGGAGTTGTTAAGAAGGGAGAAGGACGCAAACCTTAGGCCAGATCCTGAGATTGATCTATTCATGAAGGTAAACTTCTTTTAAATTATTACAACCTAGCATAAAATTATTATTTATGTAGCATTTAATAGTTGCACATAGAAATTGGAAATAATTTTTGGGGCATAATTTCTGTTTCCTTGTGCAATTTTTTGTCTTGTACTCATCCACCAACTCCTATGGAACACTAGGAAACCCTGTATAAAATCAAATTTGAACAGAGTTTAGGTTAAAGATGAAAGCACAAAGTGGCATTATGTTGAGATTTTGGCACCGCACAATATTTTAACTTATTTTCTATAATACCCCACCTCAGGCCAGAATACCTGTAAAATCGGAAACAGAACAGTGACTAGTATGGATTTCAGCATCTGTGTCAAAATTCAGCCCAAATAACAAGCTAATTAGTACAAATGACGATACTAGTTTACTGTGTCAAAATTCAGTCCAAATAGAGTTTAAAATGCCAAAACAACTGTGTCAAAATAACAAGCTAATTAGCATAAATGACGATACTAGTTTACTGTGTCAAAATTCAGTCCAAATAGAGTTTAAAATGCCAAAACAACTGCTTAGACCAGTATAAACAATGGATGGTTTAAATTTCACATTTTTGTTATTTTTACAATTTGCATGTAGTAGCTTAACAATTTCTATATGAAAATAAATCCTATATTATTTCCCCTTTTTACAGGCACTGTCTTTGAAGGGACGGGAAAATGTGATCACTGACTATATTCTCAAGGTACCAAGTGCAAAAACGAGTAACAGCTATTGATTAACAAAAGTTTTAAACATAAATCCTACAATAAACCAGCTAATCAATTCCGATTTTTTTTTCTTTTTTGAAGGCTAATCAATTCAGATTTTATACTCCAAATTGCAGATTTTAGGATTAGATGTTTGTGCTGATACATTGGTGGGAAATGAAATGTTGCGGGGTATTTCTGGAGGTCAGAAGAAAAGGTTGACTACAGGTATGAGAAACAAGATGGCAAAATTGTATTTAGTTAATCAATCGTCCGGGCTACTCTTTTGCTCTACTTTTTCCTCTTTACTCTGTGTAGAAACAATTTGTTTCCAAGGACGATTTTTTTCCATACGGAACAAGAAACGCCAATGAATGAAATGTTTGGCATGTATAATGTATTCTTACATCATCCTTTACACAGCTGAAATGATAGTGGGTCCATCGAGGGCTCTATTCATGGATGAGATATCAACCGGCCTAGACAGCTCGACAACATTTCAGATAGTAAATTCAATTCGGCAAGCAAACCACATTTTAGGTGGCACCACAGTCATATCTCTGCTTCAGCCAGCCCCAGAAACATATGAGCTGTTTGATGACATCATCCTCCTTTCAGAAGGGCAGATAGTGTACCAGGGCCCACGGGAACATGTGCTTGAATTCTTCGAGTCCATGGGCTTCAAATGCCCCGAGAGAAAAGGAGTTGCAGACTTCTTGCAAGAGGTACCAATGTAAAATATAAAAATACAACACAGGAATGAATTGAAATGTTGTTTGATACTGATCCTTATGATGGCATTATACTACAGGTCAGTTCAAGGAAAGATCAGCAACAGTACTGGGCACATTCCCAAGAAACATACAAATTCATACCAGTCTCAGAATTTTCCAGTGCATTCTGGTCGTTCCATGTAGGACGGAGTCTATGCATGGAGCTATCAATTCCTTTTGACAAAAGCAAGAACCATCCAGCAGCACTCACAAAATCAAAGTACGGTATAGGAAAGAAAGAATTGCTTAAGGCATGCTTTAAGAGAGAGTTTCTGTTGATGAAAAGGAACTCCTTCCTTTATATCTTCAAGTTAATCCAGGTGCCTAGTCATCTCCAAATGTTTAAATCTCCTATATATCATAGTATGGAAACCATTTCCATATAACAGTAATATTTGCTTTTGTCATGTATATGTCATTCCCAGATATCTCTAGCGTCGATGTTAGCATCAACGGTGTTTCTGAGAACCCATATGCACCACCGGTCAGTTGAAGATGGTCTCGTCTACATGGGTGCGCTATTCACAGCACTGTGCGTGCAGACATTATACGGATTATTTGAGCTGACATTGACTGTGGTAAAACTACCTGTTTTCTACAAGCAGAGAGACATCCGTTTGTTCCCTGCATGGGCTTATGCGATTCCGACATGGCTTCTTAAGGTCCCAGTGACATTTGTGGAGTGCGCTGTGTATGTCACTATGACGTACTACACAATCGGCTATGAACCAAATATCCACAGGTAAGCGTTCAATTACTCTTAGTTTCAGCCATCTGACAAATAATTCTTTAATGCCTTTCATTAGGCATTCTGTGTACCCAACTGGTATAGTTGGTATTAAATAAAGCATTTACTCAAAAGCATATCTACAAGATGTCATTCAATTTTTTTTTTTAAAAAAAATCAGAACCTAGATACCACAAATCATTCAACAAATTGAATTCATGAGTTTATGATGCCCAGTCTATAAGTATTAATTTTATATGGCAATCGAATTTGTTTTTCATTTGGATGAGTTCTATTACAATTGATATGTTATATATCTTATTGTAGGTTCCTAGTAGTATAACTTTGGTACTTAGTACTTACACTACCAACTGGTAACTTACTAAATATAGTTGAAACTGAATATAAACTAAATTTTTTAGTTGCATCTCGGCTGTAACTATTTTCTATGTATTTTTTTTTAAAAAAAAAGAAATGATAATTGGATAAACAAATATATAAAGAGTAATGCTAGAATCAAACGCGTTTGACATCAAACATGATTCTAAATTTAACTATTGAAATTTCAAATTACCGGTTCGAACGCTCAATATGATCTTTATATTAAAATATTCTTACAGACCAAATTTTGTATTTTTTCAAATTTTTTAACTATTTTCTAATTTTTTTTTAAATTGAAGGGTCTAAAATTAATTAGATTGAAGATTTTTAAAATCCAAAATAAATAGTAAAAAAATTCAAAAATGAAGAAAGCAGGCATTTTTAACTATAATGATCTTTCAATCAATAAACTTGTACCTCCAGCTAGAAAGCAAGCAACGTTGGGGAACATACTTTAGGATGCTATTTTACACCGTTACGGCTAAAAATGAAGAAGAATCTAACAAAAAGAATGTGTTGTCCACAGGATTTTTCGCCAACTATTGATATTCACATTGATGAGTCTGACAAGCTCAGGTCTATTCCGGTTCCTGGGGGCTTGTGGTCGGGAACAAGTAATTGCCAACATTTACGGTTCTTTTGCTGCAACCATTCTCATTCTTCTTGGTGGCTACGTCATATCAAGAAGTAATTTTGCTCATTTGATTTTCCAAATTTAGAAGCATTATATAGGATTATAGGAAGTTATTATAGATTTATAATTCTTTAAGGAATTTATATGGTGATATTTGCCATTTTTTATCATGCACCCACTCCAAATATCTTATGTTCATCTTAAATTGTTAGACTTCAATAATTTAGTTGTCATGCATGCAAAGGAATTTTTATTATTAAAAAAAACTTTTATACCAATTGCTTTCTTATTGCAATATTGGTGCTAAAGAAAGAAAGGTGATGGATGCGGAGTAATTTATTTTTTTAAAAATTTAATTGAAGTTTTATTGATGAAATATTTGCGTACTAGATGTATAGATTACCCTAATTTGGTAGTTGAAAAAAAGCTGGCTGTACTTATTTTCAACTTATTAGGACAAAAACCAAAATTAAAGATAAAGATCAGATACAACTCTCCTTTTGCTATTTTCAACAGACAGTATCAAGATTTGGTGGTCTTGGGTTCCTTGGGTGTCTCCAATGATGTACGCGTATAATGCTGTAGTGGTCAACGAGTTCTTAGGCCCCAACTGGAGACATGTAAGTAACTGCTTGTGTATACTGCAAGTCTTCAGCCAGTTTTCAGCATTACCAAGAGTAATATTGTTTATTGAAAACCGATTCAGTGCATTAGTAACCAATACTAATATTGTTTATTGAAATAGGTAACTAATTCAACTGAGAGCACAGAAACTCTGGGGGTCCAAGTCATAAAGTCACATGGTTTATTTCAAGAACAAAAATGGTATTGGATCGGTGTCGGTGCGCTTGTTGCATTTCTATTCCTTTACAATCTTCTGTATGCAGCAGCACTTTCATTCCTCAACCGTAAGAGCATAATTTATTTCAATTTTACAAAACTATGCCTCAATTTCTAGTGGCCAGAATGATATGCTTCTTTTCTTGCATGTGAATTATGCAGCAATTAGAAAAGGCCAGACAATTGTTGCGGGATTGGAAGAGAAGCCAACGAATACTACAGAAGACAACACGTCCACACATGAAGGTAAACAAAAATTGTTTCATATAAAAAATGAGGTGAGCAAATTAAAACATTCTTAATTGCTGGGATAGTGTACTTATACAACATTTCTAGCATAATATGAGCTTGATATCAGGGACCAAGGAGGTGTTTTGACTCTCCCTTGAAATAGAAATGCCATAATAATCACTATTTCCTTGATTATATGAAATGCCTAGTACTATTCCGTTTTAACTATGTTTGATCAGTCTTATAGTTCAACAAATTAGCAAGTAAAAATTAATTAGTTAGTGAAAAGATTTTGATTAATGGTTATATTATTTGATAGTTAATTGTTTCGCTAAATTCTATGTTTCCAAGCGTGCAGAGAGGGAAAAGATTAAGATGACACCAGCTATGCCCGATGACAACCCAAGTGAGTATGGGAAGAAGAAAGGGATGGTTTTGCCTTTCCCTCCTCTATCAATCGTATTTGAGGACATCAAATATTCTGTCGATATGCCAAAGGTATTTATACAATGAAACATAGCAGTGGAAAATTAGCCGTCAATTTACAAAAACAAATGAACAAACAAATTTCTCAACAAAATTTAAAGAACGGAAGAAAGTTATTGGATGAAATTTCTCTAGCCATTTTAATGCTTCACTTTTCTAGATTTATATTAGGGCTCAATATATATTCCATGCCTATTAATTTAATTTCAGGAATTAAGAAAAGGAGTACAAGAGGACAGACTGATGCTCTTGAAAGGAGCTAGTGGTGCATTCAGACCTGGGGTTCTTACTGCACTAATGGGAGTTACTGGAGCAGGTAAAACAACTCTAATGGATGTTCTCGCAGGACGAAAGACTGGTGGGTACATTGAGGGGAGCATTAGCATTTCTGGATATCCAAAAAAAGCAGAGACATTTGCACGCATATCTGGGTATTGTGAACAGAATGACATACATTCGCCAAATGTGACAGTTCATGAGTCTCTCATATATTCAGCGTGGCTTCGGCTGCCCAAAGAGATCGACTCCAACTCAAGAGAGGTAAATTCTCAGTCTCTGTTCCATAAATGGACTACCTCGTGGTGAGGCAAACCATAACAGACCCGAATGTTTTTTTTTCTCCAATAATTAATTCATGTGGGGCCTAATTGTCAATGGGGTATCACACAGTTGGCAACACTAGTGCGTTTACTAAGTAGTAAGTAATTACTGGTTATGTGGCTTGCAATGAAAGGTTTTCATTTATCCAATAAAAGGAATTATATAACTTCAGTTTCTATAATGAAACCGGTAACCCCATGGTTACTTTTCTCAAAAAAAATAAAAATAAAAGGAATTATATTAGATTTTAATGTAATACACCCTCACAATTATGTGATTATAGATGAAGTTGTATCTATAAAATTGTTAGATGTTCATAGAAGAGGTGATGGAGTTAGTCGAGTTGACATCACTCCGCAATGCACTAGTTGGATTACCAAGGGTGAGCGGGCTTTCGACAGAACAAAGAAAGAGACTAACGATAGCGGTTGAGCTGGTCGCGAATCCATCAATCATATTCATGGACGAGCCCACATCTGGACTTGATGCAAGAGCTGCAGCAATAGTGATGAGAACCATTAGGAACACTGTCGATACAGGACGAACAGTAGTGTGTACCATTCACCAGCCCAGCATAGATATATTTGATTCATTTGATGAGGTATGAACAATCAAGCTTTGCCAAAAACATCCAATAGGAATATTGTCCAAACATTCATCAGCCCATCATAAATCTATTTGATTAATTTGAATAAGGTACTACAATCAAGCTTTGCCGAAACATTTTGCATCTGGTCAAACCACTTAGTCTTAATTATTGTTGGTCAAGTGTATATTGTTGAATACTAGAATTAAATCTGGTATTATTTTTCTTACAAGAGATGGGGACGTTGATTCTTTCCTGGACTAACATGATGCATGAACTAGTGTTTTTCCTCTTTTTTTTTTTTTTTCCATTGTGCTGTTGTACAGTATTCCTTTCTACTATTTAATTAGTTCTTTTAGTTGTTCTTCTTTACAGAGTTTTGCCGTTTATTTCCTTATATCATACTTTTCTAATTTTAATGTTTTCAATGAAATCATGCTGGTTGTGCTTGCCACCTGGCCCTCAAGAATTTTAGAATTAATCACATGTTGGCTGACTTTCGAAATTTATTTGTACTTCAAATTTCAAATTGAATGTATGTGCAAATGCAATTTTTATTTGTGTGCTGAATTATGAGCGGAGCCAATAGATACTCCTTATATGAGCCTTACAGTGAATCTTGTTCTAACTAGGGTACGAATAAACTCACTTATTGCTGCTTTTATGTCAATAACAGCTTTTTCTTATGAAAAGAGGTGGGGAAGAGATATATTTTGGTCCAATCGGACATAAAGGCACTAAGTTGATCAAGTACTTTGAGGTAATTCCTGCACATAGAGGAATGAAACGTTCTAATCATAACATAATTTTCATTAAGTTTGTTTTTTCGTTTTTTTTTTTTGTCTGAAACAGAGCATACCTGGAATTGCAAAAATAAAAGACGGTTATAACCCTGCAACATGGATGCTTGAGGTGTCTACAATAGCACAAGAAGCTGCTCTAGGGATTAATTTCACAGAGATTTATCATAATTCAGAACTGTACAGGTAAGATTTAACCGATATTTATTGTAATTTCAGCCAAATGGAGAATTATGATAATGAATAATATGATTCATAATGATCAACTTGATTTCTGTTTTTCAGGAGAAATAAATCATTAATTGGTGAATTAAGTACGCCCCCACCAGGTTCAAGGGACCTTTACTTCCCTACAAAATATTCACAGAGCTTCATCACACAATGGCTAGCTTGCCTGTGGAAGCAACACAACTCCTACTGGCGCAACCCATCTTACAATGCTATAAGATATGTTTTCACAACGCTTCTAGCCTTGGTAAACGGAACCATATTCTGGAATCTCGGCGATAAAAGGTGCACTTTTCGATCTTTTCTACCTCAACATTTTCAATATTGCTTCTCAAGCACTATCTTACATTCTGAAAGATATCAGACAGTAAGTATATCTTTGAATAAAGTTTAGCATATAGAACAAATAATCGGCACCACACTATTTCCCAAAATTGACAGAAACACTAATCAACAACTAAATTACAGGGGATCGATACAACAACTACTCAATGCCATGGGATCGATGTACACTGCACTTATGTTCATGGGCATGCAAAATAGTCAAGTGGTAATGCCAGTTGTAGATACAGAGAGGACTGTATTTTACAGAGAAAAATTTGCAGGAATGTATTCTGCATTGACCTATGCAATGGCACAGGTGGAGCATATAAAATATTAATTATCTGATTTCTTGTACAAAAGTTTCTACTATTATCAACATATATCATTTATCGCAAAAGAAGAACATTGGTGTATTGGTTAGATTTATTTAATACTTCACTTGTAATATCACTGTAGAAAATTGGAATCAACAAGTATTAAAAGAATGAAATGTTACGTATAACAACGGGCTAAATGTAATATAACAGCAAAATAAATAAGAGCACAATATGTACTTTAGTGAGGGCCAGAAAAAAAATGAAAACTGAATATTGAAGAAAAGTTAATTAGCTTGTGTATGTACTACAGGTGGTGATCGAGATACCATACACCTTCGCACAAGCAATCTTATACAGCGTACTGGTGTACAGCATGATAGGATTTCAGTGGACTGCAGTAAAGTTTATTTGGTACATTTTCTTCACATTTTTCACTCTGCTGTGCTTCACGTATTATGGGATTATGGTTTCAGTCATGACACCAAATGCACATGTCGGATCGGTCACGGCTGCTGCAACCTATTCTCTTTGGAACATCTTTGCAGGTTTTCTGATTACCCGGCCTGTAAGTCCTACTCTTATTTACCCCTCTTTGATTTCTGACATTTAGTAACAAAATGTATTGGTGCGTTCAATCCATAAAATCCTCTATCAATTAATTAAACGTTCAAAGAATTTTAATATGATGAACATCTAGTAGCTCTAACTATATATGTGTGAAATTTCTGAAATTCAAAAAGAATGTATATACACACACACACACTAACTATAGTGAAATTTACAAAACAGAGATTGCCAAAGTGGTATAAATGGACCTACTGGTCAGACCCAGTTGCCTGGGCATTATACGGCCTAATGGTTTCACAGTTTGGAGACGTGGATGATATAATGGACAATGGTGTAAGCGTAAAGGATTTCATAAGGGAGTATTCCGGCTATAAACACAGCTTCCTTCCATTTGCGGCAATTGCTATTGTTGGATTTTGCATTGTCTTTGCAACTTCCTTCGCATTTGCCATAAAGATACTCAATTTCCAAAAGAGATGAGGCTTTATTTGTTTCAATTAATCACAGGGGCGCTGGCAAATATGTACATATCATTCTGAAATTTCTGTATTCTAAATCTATTTTTTGTAAATTAGTTATGTAACCGTGCAATCAACGGGTACATAAAGACCTAAATATTTAATATATTATTCTTTTATTATTTAATTTTGAGCTTAGTAAATATGCAATCATATATATTTGTTTTCAAATTTGTTGTACTGACGTTGGACTTCATTTTAACAATTAAACTAGAACCTGACTGCTTGATCCTTTTAGAACGCATTAAGCTAACTATTCAAAATGGACACTTTTGAGGGAGTTCTCAGCAATTTTGTTCAATTCACTCACATGCTTATGTAATTTTGTACTTTTGTTTTCTTTTGTTTGTTTGTTTTTGTATTTTTAACCTCTGGCTAAAACTCTCTTTTATTTATTAATTAAAGATGGAGACTAGATCCCCATTTTTGTTTCAAAAAATTTTTGTTCAATTCATAAAGATAATTGAAAGTTTTCAGCGAAGCGCATACAAACTTGAAGGTCTAAGGCTGATTATTTAATTCCTGCTATTTTCTTTTCTTTCAATTTTACTTATAAACCTAGTCATTGCTACAGACATTCACCTTTTCACCATTTGGAGGTAGGGGTGCATAATGTCTAAAACGACAACGAAAATGGATTGTTACGTTAACCGTTTTGTTTTGGACACGTGTTGCGTTAATTGTTTCGTTTTTAAAATGCAACCAAAATTTTTAACTGTTTCGTTTCATTTTGGACGAAACGAAATGAAAAAACGTTTAAAACAGTCGCCGTTTTCATCCTATTTGGAGGGGAAAAAAAGATAAAAGGAGAAATTTACAAATACGACTATGGGCCGGATATTGATCCAGTTATAATGAGCTTCATTTGATGGGGGAAGTTTTGCTACTATGGGCCAAATATTGATCTAGTTATTTCAACTCTGAACTCTCCTTTTGTTATTCAGAGCTGATAAGTGCAATCAGTTTCTAAGACAATCACGCAATCTGACCTAAAAATAGAAAGATATGTGCTACTTAAAATGGAAAGACTCACGTTCTTTTCACACTCGAGCCGCTCTGTTCCCACGCGCCTCCTCTCCGCTCACCTCCCTTCAGTTCCCACGCCTCCCCTCGGCTCACCTCTCCTCCGTTCCTACACGCCTCCCCTTCGCTCACCTCCCCTCCGTTCACATGATTCCTACGCGCCTCTCCTCTCCTCACATGATCCCCCGACAGGCACCTCCCTTCTCCCATTGCGCAGTCCTCCCGTCGTCGCACCTCTTTCTGGTCATCGTTGCGCCTCTTTTCTCCCGTCGCAGTCGGAGGTCGCCGTCAGTCCTCCCTTCTGTATGAGAAAAAAGCATTATCATAATCAGATATAAATATTATTTACTCCCTCACGTGTATTAAATACTCTCCTATACTTAATTATTTACTCCCTTGTAGTTATTTAATTACTACCAAACAATAACAGAATCAGATCTGAATGTTATTTACTCTCTTATATGTATTAGATACTTCCTTATAGATATTATTTACTCTCTTAGAGTTATTCAGTTACTCTCAAGCAATAGCAGAATCAGATTGAATGTTATTTGTCATATCTGAATGTTATTTACTTCGTTATACTCGTTATTTACTCCCTTGTAGTTATTTAGTTACTCCCAAGCAATAGCAGAATCAGATTGAATGTTATTTGTCATATCTGAATGTTATTTACTCTTTTATATGTATTAGATACTCCCTTATATACGTTACTTACTCTCTTATAGTTATTTAGTTACTCCTAAACAATAGAAGAATTATATTAGAATATTATTTATCAGATCTGAATGTTATTTACTTCTTTATACGCGTTATTTACTCCCTTATAGTTATTTAGTTACTCCCAAACAATAGCAGGATCAGATCTGAATGTTATTTACTCTCTTATATATATTAGATAATCTCTTATACACGTTATTTACTCCGTTAGAGTTATTTAGTTACTCCCAAGCTAGCAGAATCAAATTGAATGTTGTCATATCTGAATGTCATTTACTCTCTTATATGTATTAGATACTCCCTTATACACGTTATTTACTCTCTCATAGTTATTTAGTTACTCCCAAACAATAGCAGAATTAGATTTGAATGTTATTTATCAGATCTGAATGTTATTTACTTCCTTATACTCGTTGTTTACTCTCTTTTAGTTTTTTAGTTACTCCCAAACAATAATAGAATCAGATCTGAATGCCATGTACTCCCGTATATGTATTATATACTCTCTTATATGAATTATTTTACTCTCTCATAGTAATTTAGTTACTCCTAAATCGTAGCAGAACTATCTAAACCTCTTCTCTTTTTATCCTTCTTGATCTTTACATTTTTCTTCCTGTGCCAGATCTGAGAAGAAGGAATGCACGAAAAGTGAGGCACATGGGGGAGGGGGAAGGGAGAGTAAAGACGGATGAGGTGGAGTCATAGAGGATGAGAAGAACAGAGGCGGAGGAACGAAAGGCACGTGGAGGGAGGGAGAAGGGAGAGTAGAAGCGGAGGAGGTGGAGCCGTAGAGGGTGAGGAGAGGGAGAGGATGCGAGAGATAGTAGATGATTCAGTGGAAATGATTTAATGGTGAGACAAGGAAAGAGTGAGAGAGGGGAGCGAGATAGAGTAGATGGAGCCATATGGTGAGGAGAGAAGAGGCGAATGAGAGTGAGAGGATGCAAGTTGGAGGAGATAATTGTGAGAAGTCGCGTGAGAGGGAGGGGAGGGAAGGAGAGTCGCGTCACATTAGGGGTCGCGTGAGGGGAGTAGCGAGACTCCAATTGCTTGATTGCGTAGACTCTGATTGTCTTAAATAATTCCCTTTTTGTTATTCTGGGTTCATAAAAAAGAGCATTATATGTCGACCCATTTCTGTACAAATCGTTTTCGGGATAGCATGCTGCATGCATCCATTCCTGGGACTAATTATGAATGAATTTCTATTTAAGGAAACTATTATTTAAAAAATAATAAAAGAATATATTATTTGTTAAGCACTAAAATCCGAGGAAAAAAATAGTGAATGTACTCTCCGATGTACTTATGATTTGGTTATTCGACCTCTCTTGCTTTAATTTGTACAACATTACTTATGTGACCGGTGTGTCACATAGCTCGATTTACTAAATTAGTCGAGTCTACAGTTTTTGAGATCTTTTAAAATAACAAGAACGAAGTGTTTCCATCCATATATATATATATATATATATATATATATATATATATATATAATTTTACGCAGGATAAGAGCTAGGAGTGTTTATGAACTCTGTTCAGGAATTATAAATGCCATCGCGATTTATGCAATCGCTGCCATCGCTAACCTCAATTTCCCTTCCACGCGCTTTCCTCCTCTTCGGATGCGCTCTCCTCCCCTTCTCTCTGATGCGCGCTCCCCTCCTCTTCACCAACAAAGTGACGCGCTCTCCTCCCCTCTGATCCTCTCTCCTACTCCCGACGCTCCTTTTTCGCCTCCTTTAGACCTCGCCTTCCTTTTTCGTCTCCCTTGGACCTCGCCTCACAGCAAAACAAATTGAACACATAAAAGTAACAAATTGAACGCATGAATGAACAAAGTGAACATATACACCAACAAAGTGAGACATATAAAATAAACACAGAAGTCTGACGAGCAGCAAAACAAATTGAACACACAAAAGTAACAAATTGAACATATGAAGGAACAAAGTGAACATATACACCAACAAAGTGAGACATAAAAAATAAACACTGACGCACAATAAAACAAATTGAACATTAAAAATAACAAAGTGAACATATGAAAGAACAAAGTGAACATATGCACCAACAAAGTGGGACATAAAAAATAAACACTGGCACACAGTAAAATAAATTGAACACATAAAAGTAACAAAGTGAACATATGAATGAACAAAGTGAACATATACACCAACAAAGTGAAACATAAAAAATAAGCATTGACGCACAGTAAAACAAATTTAACACTTAAAAGTAACAAATTGAACATATGAATGAACAAAGTGAACATCTACACCAACAAAGTGAGACGTATAAAATCAACACAAAAGTCTAATGCACAGCAAAACAAAATGAACACTTAAAATAACAAATTGAACACATACAATAAACAAAGTGAACAAAATATGACGCACAGAAGGAAGAGAGGGATAAGGGAGAGAGATGCACAGAAAGAAGGGATAGAGACGGAAGAGTGCGTAGAAAGGAGAGGGAGCGTACCCGGATGAGGAGAGAGGAGCGCTTCACTGGGTGAGGAGAGGGATCACTTTGCTAGGGAGAGGGGAGCGCTTCGCTTCGCTGGGTGAGAAGAGAGGAGCGCTTCGAGCGATGGTAGAAATAGGGATGGCAGTAATCAATTTCCAACTCTGTTTAAACCTCCATTTTAAAACCTCATGATTAAAACAATAAAAATAAATATTAATGTAAATCCGTCATATATTTTTAATATTTCCTTTTCAATGCCAGGTTAAAATATAAGATTGCAACTTCAGTTTAATCGCCAGTGTAATTTTTAAAAGGTACATTTGACGTGGACAATTTATAAATGATCAATTTTCCCAATATTAAATGAGGTAGACTAAAATTAGTCGGGACTGACGGAGACTGTCAGCTACGATTAAATCTTAATTTTTGAGATTCTAGCAGTCGATCTGAATCGTTCAATGTGTTTTTCATATTGAAATCTCGTTAGAGACCAAATTTTACATTTTTTTTGAAATTTTTTAGTATTTTTTGGGTATTTTACAAAATTCTTAATCTAAGCAATTCTCGACCCTTCAATAACATAAATCTCAAAAAATATTAAAAAATTCAAAAAAAATGTAAAATTTGGTCTTTGATGAGATTTCAATATGGAGAACACATTGAACGGTTCGAATTAGCCATTTGAACTTCAAAAATTGAGATATAATCGCAGCTGACGGGTTCATCCGTCAGTCGTAGCTGATTTTAGCCCATCTCATATTAAATCTATCAATAAAAAGGCAAAATTTTTGTAATTTGTTTATGCGTGTAGAGAAATAATGTAGATCATATCTAGCAACTTTATTTTATTATTCAAATTTTTTAAAATTCCATTCTTCAGAACTTCATATTTGAACACATTAATTAAGCTGTAGATAGAAAATTAAAGTTGTTTACATGGGGTATTAATTAAGCTGTTCTTAACCTATAACATATATACACACTAAGCTTGAGCAACTTAACCTTGACGACTAGTGAGAATCTAGGAATCCCCTACTTTAGTAGAGTGATAAAAAATAATATTCCTTGAGGTCTTCTCAAGATGCTTAATGCAAGCACATTACAGTTCCTTTGCCTCTTAAATCTATTTAAAGGCACCTCATCCTGCTGGGGTATTAGATCCCTTCCTAAATTGAGTTTCTCTTTGCATTTTATGTAATACATCCATGCATGCTAACCCATTTTGTGCCATAATAATTGTCTTAGGTTATCATGACGAATATATATTAGTACCCAACTTATAAATTACTGAGTTACAGAAGATCATGGATGACTAAGATTGATCGATCATGTCTCTAATTAAGAGTATAGCGTATTATGTGTCCTTTAACAGTTATCGCTTGGTATATGCTTCACGTTGTCGTTCATCTTGTACTAGGTTTGGATACAAATATAATGCCAGCAAGCATCTATTGTTCAATTCATAGCATCAAATAGGCAGACTATCGAATTAATTATCAGTTATATATATAAGCAATTAAGTGTGCCGCATTTTTGCAACGTTAGCAATATAAAAATAAAAAAATATATAGTCAGAGACAGGACCACAATTTTATCATTATAGGGCCAACAAGAAAGATTGACGATACAACTAATTAAAGCAAACGATTTGAAAGCATAAATTATACTTGACAATCAATCGGACAAATTAATATATACAGAAGTAAAGAATAAAAGTTTTATAAGGACATGGTATTATAGAGCACAAAATATAATGCGAACGAAACAAATATCTATCTAGCCATTAATTAATTGGTTTATAGTTACAAATTCCGTATCAATATATTTTCTTTGGAGGCTAATATATATTTGATATCTTCTATTATCATTATTCATATTTTTTTAAGAAATTAATTAGGAGTTCTAGCTATTATTGCATATTACATATTATCTGTTATAATTATAAATAATTTTACATTCATATATTTTGGAAACAATAAGATATCTTAAGAAATATGTCAATGCTTGTTTAATGAAGAAGCATAGCTTGTTAATGGACATTTTTTAAATCTAGTTGGATAAACAAATATTTATATGTTGTAAAATTTTAGAACATGAAGGCCCTGATTACAAACTCTCAATATAGGGCGAATTTTGAGCAAGATCATGCACCAAAATTTTTTTAAGGAAAAATGGATATAACCCCTCAATTCTTCTCCAATTAGATATAACCCCTCCAATTTTTAAAATCTGAAATAACCCCTCTAATCATATTTAGTGTGGTAATTGTCTGGTAACTCGTCAGTGACATCGATTCATGGAACCGAGTTCAAATCTCAAGAAACATATATTATAGAATTTAGTGTCTTCAACAATCTTGCCGGCCCCCTCTAGACCTATATAGTGAATAATAATAATAATAATAATAATAATAATAATAATAATAATAATAATAATAATAATAATAATAATAATAATAATAATAATAATAAGAGAAAGGATTCAATCAAAGCGTTTTGACCGGAGTCCAGGTTAAACTCCGTCAGTTCTCAATTTTGAAAGTTCAAATGACCGATCCGAACCGTCAAATATGATCTCCATATTGAAATCTCATTGCCGACCAAAATTTTCAGTTTTTTAAAATTTTTAAGTATTTTTTTCGGATTTTCAAAAACATCAATTTTTGTAGGGTTCAGAACAAATTAGATTAACGATTTTTTAAAATTCGAAAAAAATGCTTAAAAAATTCAAAAAAAATGAAAATTTTGGTCAGTAAGGAGATTTCAATATGGAGATCATATTTGATGGTTTGGATCGGTCATTTGAATTTTCAAAATTAAGATCAGACGGGGTTTAACAGAGACTCCGGTCAAAGCGCTTTGATTGAAGGCTTTCTCATAATAATAATAATAATAATAATAAGCATACGTAGTTTTACTTGTTAATTAGACTACTCAAATTTTCTCTTTGTTTTGAAGTATGTTCGATATTTGACAAACTTCAACCAGTATTTTCAATACCATACCGGTTACCGAAACAGTGTATCCGGTTTTGTGAGAGAAAATACCGACAATTTTTGGAAAATACAGGATTTCGATTACTAGGTTAGTAGAGATACCGATATGGTATTGAAAACTTCAACAAAAGAATATGCATAAACATGCAGTTTAATAATGTCGTATCAAACATTGGATATATAAAAGATGTTGCCATGATATGATTAGAGAATCTGCCTTAGATTTCCACTTGGAGGCATGACATTTTTGTGCATTAATTTCATAATTAACAAAAGCTCAACAAGAGTTGATGGTCCCCTTTTTCTTTGACAAACTCCATTAATTGGTAAACTTATCATTCCTTTGATTCCACACCATGCTTCAGCCGTTCTTTTGTCTTACCTTTATTTTTCAAGAATTATCCATAGAAAACGTAGTAGTTAATACTCTAGGAATTTAAAAAGTACACTACAAAATTTGTATAATTGCAAATTGCTCTATAAGTTCTGACTATTGAAGGGAAATACAGTTTAATTTTAATTCAATAAATAAATACAACCAGCTGATTATTATCCAAAGTTATTATAGCAATTATGAAGTACTTATGTTAACTAAAGAGTTGCAAAACATCATGTGCATGTAGTCGGTGGTGACAAGTAAGTAAATCTTCTTGGTTGGACCCACATGTCAGGGAGGTGCTATAGAAAGATCCTTATCTGAGCAGAAAATGGAAAATCCTTGGGAAAGGGGTGAAAAAATGAAAAGAAGAGAGCAGCTTCAAGGCCCAACAAAAGGTGGAAAAGAGGCCCAAAAGAGAATATTCGCAGGCCGCACCAGACAAAAGGGATATTCAACAGGACGATCTGGGAGAATCCTACTGACACGTGGCACGAGGCGATTCCCTTCTAAAGCAAACGAGAAAAATATGTGAGGGAAAAGAGAGAGGTTGGAGGCTTGTACCTGAAGACTGATTTGGAGAAAGCGACCAACCCTCATTATTGCACAGCGAATTCGATGCGCTATCTTCTACTCGGATGCACTCTCCTCTGCAATTTTAACTTTAGTTCTGTTTTGTCATTGAAAATATTTAAATTTATACATCGGCAAGTTCCAACTTTTTTCGAAGCAAGCAAAATCATAAATTACTAAACAAAATAAAACAATATTATTACTCAAACAATAAGAAGGATTGTGCAATCATGATTTAAAAAAGTATGTACAAAATTACATAGTAGGAAATAAATGTGATAATTAGATTTTAGTCGACTCACAGTATTTAGTGTCTAGGGTGTGTTTGGATGGTGGAGAATAAAGCTTTGAATAAGAATAAGGATCAAATTCATTATTCTTGTGCAATCTAAATAACACAAAAATAAGGAATTTAGACCATTATTCTTATATAACAAAACTATGGTATAAGAATAAGAAATTTGAAAAAGCACGCATATCGAAATTCCTTATCTAACCCAAAGTGAGTGTGTTTAGTATGAGGTTTGAATAAGTCTTATTCCGGATAAGACTTATTCGGGATGAAACCAAACGCGTTTTAAATAAGCCTTATTCCGAATAAGGACTTATTCAACCCCTTATTCTAATTCCACCATATGGTTTATTCAATATTTTGACAAATACAATAGTGTTTGGCAACACAATTTTAGTGTTTCCTTAAAACATAGTGCTTAAGTTTTATATTGTACATAAGTTACGACATAATTTGTACATGCACTTTTGTTTTGTATACTAAAATTTGACATTTTCAATTTGTTTTATTGAAGCTTTGCAAATTTGGAATCATTAAATAAAAACTTTAAAACCATTACAATGTAATTTTTTTTTAATTAATGCCCTTGGGCCACATTTGAAAAAATAGATGTACTAGATCTTGTTTTTTACTTTTTTAAGAATGAAAATATACTTGAAATTTATGATACATGCTCATAGTTGAACGTATCTTTGGAAATTTATTAATGAATTTTGAATATAAATTGTAAATTGTATTTTTCATATATAATGTCTTAATGAATTTCTCATTGGTCGTAAATTTTTGTTCGTAGTATACTAAAATTCTGAAAACTAAAAATTTTTCAATATATAACATTTCATTTACCAAAAAAATTTGCTTTGAAGTAATTTTAATGTCACAATAGTCTAAAATTTTTGTACAATTTTAGGAAATTCCAGAGGAAGTATTCCTCTTTCTCTCTCTCTGTATGGGTTGGAGAATCTTCTTAGCTTCCTGGCCACTTCCTAAAAAGATAGGAATAGGAGCAGCGAGGGAGATTCCCAGCTTCTCCTTGAAAAAGCACCAAAGTTTGTTTTCTGGGTTATTAACTTATTATTACTGTTTACTCTCAGAGCTCACACATTCCTTGCTTGCAGTTAGGTTAGGCATAAATGCATAATCAAACAAAATGTTTTCAACAGCTACAGGCTGCTTCAAAACTTTGAAATTGCCCTTGGCACATGTGTAATTATATGACAAAAAAAATTGATGTTAATAAGTATGTCTGGTGCACATAATTATAACTTTATGATCGATCACTTTGACTAAAAATAAAGTGTCCAAATTAAGTTTTTTAGTTATTGAATATTGAAATGTATATTGAAATCATAAGCTACTCTGCTAAACTGATAAAAAAGCAGCATAGATTTTTGATAAATTAGCTAGTAAAGTATTATGAATCCAACTTAATTACATTCTATTGAAAAAAAAACTTGCTTTGAAAATTTTAATTAGATTTTTAATTAGACGGTCGTAAACGTTGTTGGCTGGCTTGAAGATTTATTAAATATTCCATATTGCGAACTACACTTAATTAATATTTATAATTCTTACAAAGTTTCAGTACAACTGTTTTGATAATTTTAGCAAAAATTTCCCGTGAACAATAGTTTGAAAAAAATGAATTTGTACTATGAAATAGGCTTAAAGTCTTGTTTTAAATATTTCCATTTATTTAATAAAAAAAGAGGATATTTGTAGTAGTTAATTAGGTAGTGATAATTACTAATTAATACTCTTAATTGGGGTAATATACACTCTGTGAAAATTTTACTGCAATACGGGGATCTAGCTATGAAGTGTTGGTATCCTTTGTTTATTTATTTATTTATTTGTTCAAAAGGAATATTTAAAAAAAAAAAAACTGGATAGGATACTACCTAACGTAAAAGAAACACTTTTTCACCACCTGTATGAAGGCAAATATTCACTGTCAGATGTGTGCTTCAGTGTGAAGACTTGTAAATGCGTGGATGTTCCTTTTCAAAGAAAATTTGAAAAAGCGGTTCCTTTTCTTTTGAAAATTTGGGCTAGGCTCTCTGTGTGGGGAGAGAATCCTTTTATTTCTTGTTTTGAATTTTGAGTGGTATATGCTTTTATGGCTTTCTCTTTTTATGCTTCTTTGATTATCAATTTTGGAATCTTGAGCTTCGAAAATTTACAAACTACATTACTTTAGAATAACACAGGCATCTATTTGTGTAGTGATTTTTATTGCAACTGGCTTATTGCGCATAGAACCTGTTTTGATACTTGTGTATGTTGCTATCGGTATATCTGGAGGGTATACCATCCTTGATTTCAAAATCTAGTCTGATGGAACCCTTTGCATCCATCAAGTGCAAGAAAAGTTTTGTAATTATCACAAATTCACAATGTTCCACTACATTTTTGTTAATTTCAAGTATGCCAATAATCAAATAATAAAGTCAAATTGCTATTAAAAAATTGTGATTGTTGTATGTACTGCTACAGTGGCACTGTTTTAAGCCTTATTCTTATATATTAATTATTTCTGACAATTTGGAAAAAAAAATGAAACTTCTAGTTTTGATTATAAAGTTACTGTGCTAATAGACATCCTATTTGCTCCAAAGCTTAATAATATTCCATGATATCAATAATAATTAATTAATGCTTCCCTTTAGACAAGATTTCATAACTCCTTTTTTAATATAATTAATATTCCAAATAAGTCGAACATAGCCAGTTATGTACCTTTGTTATTTTCATGTACTGCATCTGCATGATCTGCATCTGCATGCATGTCAGAGGAGAGATAGAAAAACACAAAAAGACAAAAAAAAACAACCAAGAAAAGAGGGGAAAAATTGCTGAAAGTAAGGCCAGAGAAATCTCTTTTACCTGGTCTTGCACTCTTGCTATTTGAATTAGTACACTGTACACAACTACACATACTCAGAGCCAAAGGTACCTGAAACTATTCTGGGCCCAATCACATGACTCTGTCCGCATCTTCAGAAATACATACAAGTATTGCATCTCTGCAATTCTACCTATCAATTTCGTGCCGTTTCGAACGATTTTGTTCTTTTTCATTCAAACGGAACATTAAACTAAATATAAAATCAGTTTTGTTTCTAAAAACGGAATGGAAATGAAACTGAAATTTATAAACGTTACTGAAACGGAACACATAAATGAGAATCAATGAGAAATGAAGGAAGGAACGTTAAACAAAACATAAAACTATTTCGTTTGACGAAACAGAATGTTAAACGTAAAAAATTTATATTTCGTTGTTTGGAATAGAACAGAAACGGAAACAGTTGTTTCCGCTTTCGTCGAAAACGTTTGACAGGTCTGCAATGCACTTTTGTCATTTTTCTAGCCAATTTATGCAAGTAAATGATATGACCCATGGCTCCAACAATTCGAGTTTGAGCTTTTAATTCTAGCATAGTTTGATTGAATCGAGCTGAAGTTGAAACACAATCGAGCAAATTATTGAACTCCAGCTCCATACATGATCAATTATTATTATTATTATTATTATTATTTTTAAAAAAGTAGCCTTTTATGACTACCATGTTTCATTAAAGAACGAAACATGTTTATTATTGCAACTACAGCTTAACTAAACTATCATCACTCCTCCTCACACCTTTTAACTGTACGTCTTTTTGACCACAGGCAGCAAAATAACAATACAATCCAGTTTTAAGCGTTTTTAAGCACAATCCCACTGGAATTAGGAATTATAACAATGCAACTACATGTTCAATTATTAGAATATTTTTATATTTATATTTGTATTATGTTTAAGTAATTAAAGTGTAAAATGATTTATTTGTATGGTTTATAAATTATAATGTCTTCATGTCAAAATTCTTAATTATATTTATAAGAAATGAGAACGTCCAGTTATGTTAATAGCTAAAATCTTTAAATTGAACATTAACATAGTGATATTAAGGGTACTAGTATATGGCGTATTAATTATTTTATTGATTATATTACAAGTCATAGGTAATTATTGGATACAAGAGTAAGGTAATTTCAAGTGCATTGCATAAATACATATAGTAAGTAAGAATTAATTATCTGATATGATTTATGCTTAGAGTTCTAATATATATACACACACACACCTTGCTATATAATTTAGAAGTTTTGAGTATTCACTTGTACACAAATTTGGTATATATGAGCTGTGACATAAATCTGTACAACATTATTGAAAGTCATGCATTAAAACAAACATTGCAGAGGATACACACTTACATCCCCAGTCTGGCAACCTTTGATTCTCTTCTATACTCCTGAAACAACCCTGAATAAGTTTTGCCTTTGATCCTAACAAGAAGTTACAAATGCATTTTGCTTTATCACCTCTTGCTTTTGACTTTATTCTCACTCACCCCTCTCAATCTCCTTCTAAAAAGCACCTGATCCCCCTTGATCCTCCGTATGTGTTCATTTACTCGCCAACACAAAGCCAAACTAAGCTTGCACATAGAATTTGATTTAAGAAATGGCTTCACCATCTGACCTTAGTTTAGACTACAAGCCCACCAATTATTCCTCTACAAAGGGAAACACAGACCAATTGGAGCAAGCACAAAAACTACGAGAATTTCTGGGACGGCTCGAAGAAGAAAGGCTCAAGATCGAGGCATTCAAGCGCGAGTTGCCTCTTTGCATGCAGCTCCTCAACAATGGTAACATTTGTTCTTTGTCAGCATAAAATTTTTTATATTGTTTTAACAGTTAATATTCCTTCATGATTTTTTGACTTATCGTCATTGACAAAATATGTGACATTTTGCACGTGGCTTTAACTTATAACAATATTTGTGCAACTTTCTTGAATAAGCTATATAATTAATTAAGAATTAATTTTCTTCAAACTTTTTATAGCTGTGGAGGCATACAGGCAGCAACTTGAGGTATACCGGTCGAGCCAGGGCACAAAACCTGTACTCGAAGAATTCATACCAATCAAGCAGATTGATATCGAAGGAAATGACAAAGAGAGCAACAATTCACAATCGGAGAAATTGAGCTGGATGGTATCGGCACAGCTGTGGAACCCTTCATCACATGAGGCACCAAATCCACAAATACATGTAAAAGAAGATGATAAGAACTCCTTTGAAATGACTCCTACGGTTGCACATGATGCTAAGCTAAGAAATGGTGGCGGTGCATTCTTGCCATTTTCTAATGACAGGAACAAGATGACTGATTCAAATTCTAGGGTTTTGCCTGAGTTGGCATTGGCACCCATCGAGAAAGAGAGCGAAGAGAAGAAATCGACGGATCAAATGGACTGTGATGGAGGTACAAGTTTGAAAAAAGAGAATGGAGACCAACATGGGAAGAAAGTCGCCGAGGGGTCAGCACCGGCACCTCAGGCACATAGAAAAGCACGCAGGTGCTGGTCACCTGATTTGCACCGGCGGTTTGTTAATGCACTCCAAATTCTAGGCGGTGCACAAGGTACTTATTACTTCTTGCAATTTGTTCTCCATTTATGAATTAAAAAGTAAAGACACTTCTTCAATTTTATTTAATCACATACAATATTATAAATTTCATTAGCTTTGGTTTCATTATCATTAGCTGTCATTAATTAGTATATTGCTAAATCTGGATGTCTGTCACTGTACTAAAACCAATACGTACTAGAGGTCTAGAGCTATCATTATTTGCATGAAATTTTGTGGTTGTTTGAAATGATTGGATGCATGCAGTTGCCACCCCAAAGCAGATAAGGGAACTCATGAAAGTAGATGGATTGACCAATGATGAGGTGAAAAGCCATCTTCAGGTTCTTCCTCTCTCTCTCTCTCTCTCTCTCTCTCTTCTCTCTTCAGTCTTCTGTCCAGTTTACACTGAGACACAATGAGAACACATTTATATTACTAGCAAAAAATAGTAAAAAAATAATAAGAATAATAATTTTAACAGCTATTTGTATTTCTTGACCAGAAATATAGGCTTCACACACGTCGACCTATTCAAGCCACGCAACCGCCAGCTGCAGCTGCGCCACAACTAGTGGTTTTGGGAGGCATATGGGTCCCACCTGAATACGCCACGTCAGCAGCCCCACCTACAATCTATGGTGCTCATCCAGGCCCCCCACCACACTACTGCCCAGCAGCTCCAGTGGGGCCCCAAGAAGAATTCTATGCATCACAAGCAACTGCCGTGGCAGTGCCACCATTGCACCAGCAGCATCACCTCAGGCAGGGCATAAACGCAGTTTCAGTAGCTGGATATAAAAACCGTACTGGGTCACCTGAGGCAGAAGTGAGGAGTGGCGGTGATAGGTCAGAGAGCATAGAGGAGGAAGGAGAGGAGAGGGATGAAGATGAGGAAGATGATGTGGCACCGGACACGAGCGGTACTGGTAACAGTGAGGTAGCACTTAAATTTTAACAGTACAAGGGTTTATTGTCATCTCCAGTTCATCTTTCACTTCTGTCTCCAAACCATATATTCCATCGTAGATAGTGCAAACTACTGCTTTGGCAGAGCAACTTAATTTCTATTTTGTTCTGCTATGGAGAGAGATTTGGTTAATTTGGTTTTTTGGGCATACCAAATAATATCTTGTGCTGACTGATCATTAAAAGTAATTGGTAGCAAGTAATACAATTGGAGATAGAAGTTGGGAACATGGGATGGAGATCAGAAGTTTTTCTTTGCTTTTTTTGTTTGTTTGAGTTTTGAGTAGGTATATTTGGTCTTGAGATTGACATATGGATGGATATACATGTCATGTATTTGTTCATAGGTTGGTGCTTGCGGAAATTAGAAACCGAAGAGATAAAAGAAAGAACATGAGTGTCTGCTGTGTAGATTTGCATCCATTGACTGTCTGTGATGTGGAATCATATATATAATTATACTTAGATTAAGTTCTTAATAATCACTATTGGTTAATTTGGCTTAGTGCTACTTTTTCCTTAATTTATTGGATACAAGCTAGCTACATACTAGTAGTATGATCTTAATTAAATATATACCTAGTATCTCTTGTTTCTTGTTGGTGGGGAACACAAGTGGCAGACAAGTTGAAGAATTCGGTGTGTTTGAAATCTATATGGCTCCGTTTGGATAGGCGTGGGAAGAAGGGAAGAAGAGAAGTGGAAAGAAGTATTGGAAAGTGTGTAACTTTGTGAAGAGTTTGAATTGTTTATAATTTTTTTTCTTCTTCTTCTTTCTTCTTCTTCTTTTTTCTTCCAACGATCCAAACGCACCATATATATATATATATATATATATATATATGACGAGTTTTATTGTTGCCCTGCTCAACTTTCATATCCTAATATTTTCTTCGTAATTAGTGACAATTAATATGTATCAAGAAACCCAATATTGTGATTAATTTATTTAAATCAGAACTACTAATTAAATCCTCTTGTTCGATCAACTTGTCCTTTCACAATTAGATCCCCTTGGCCGCCGTGATGTGCCAAATTGTTTATGACCGATTACTCATTAACAAGTAGTCGATTTTATAATGTCATTGGCAAATAAGCAAAAATAACTTATTAGTTAAAATCATTTGAAATATATATCAAAATCAAATAGTGGGTCCAATTTGCAAACTGATAAGAGTTATAACAAAAATTTTTATACATAAAATGAACAATTGACAATAAAAACATTGCAAACTGACCTAATATCTAACTATCTTTGTAAATTTATTTTGGCTCTATATTGTTTTTCTAATGCTGCTGTTTGAAACGGATTTCATTTTATTCCATTTGATTACAAATTCTTTAATCAAAATAAACGAATTTAATTTCATATCAGAATTATTGGATCCAACAAAAATTTGAGAAATCAATATTTTAATCAAATGAAATCTGACGTGAAATTAATTTTAATCAAATCCATTTTTTTTCCGATTAACACTTATAGGGACTGTTAAAGAGAAGATGTGATTAGGCCTAAAAACGATAGTCGTTTCGACCGTTTTTTCGTTTCGTTTCGTCTGAAACGGAACGAAACGGTTAAACATTTTGGTTTCGTTTAAAGAGCAGAACAGTTAACGCAAAACCATATTCAGTTTCGTCTCAGAACGGAACGGTTAACGAAACAAGTCTGTTTCGTTATCGTTTATTTCGTCCGTTTCGTCTTAAATTTTACAGGAGTGGAATTAGATTGATTGTAGAGGAGAATAGTGCGGAGAAAACGAGGACTAAGACTAAAAAAATCTAATTTCTCCGCCGCTGGGTGCCATTTCTACGCCGATCTCATCTCTTTATCTCGTAGCCCTATGTACCTCCTGTGCAAATCCCCTCTCTTCTCCGATCTCCCTCTGCAAATCCTCCCTCACCGATACCACTCCCCTCTCACTTGAACACCCAACCGAGCCGTCCACCTAAGTGATCTAATCCCCTTTCCTCATCCCTCCTATGCTTTCCGTTGCCACCAAGGGACTCCTCTCCTTTCAGCTTGCTCAGGGAAACGGCGAACAAAAGAAACGAAAATAAAAGGAGAGATTGCAAACCGAGGTGGCAAGCAAAGGAGAAAGGAGGAGGTTGAGGGTTCAGCTGTTATCAAGCACCACCACCACGTACTTCCGGTCGAGGATTCAGCTACTATCAACCACCACCACGTGCTCGGTTTTTAGAGAGGAAGATGGGTTTCGAGGTCGGCCATGGCAGCTATCGAGCTGGAAGTAGAAGGAGGTGGGTTGAGAGAAAGAGGTAGGTGTCTGTGTTGGGTAAACTAGTTTTCAGCCTACTGGCAAACTCTGATTTGTCTTGTTGATCAGGTTTTTTGCTGAGCTTTCTTCTGGCTTTTTTTGGTTTGATCAGGATTATTTGTTGAGATTTTCTCTGGCTTTTTTTTTTACTTTAGATACAAATTTCTTTTGTAGAAGGGATTAGCACTTACTGGTACAAGTATTGATAACTCAGCTTTGATCTGCTTAGTTGTCTTTTGTTTAAATCAATTATGTATGAGTGCTATGAAAAGTGCTGATGGTTTTAGCTCAGTATGTGTATTTTTTTTTATTGCTTGCATATTTTCAATATTTATGATGATTTTTGTTTAAATGTGGATGTTAGAAACGGTTGAACGATTTTGACCGTCGTGATCGTTATTTCGGACGCAACGATCACGCAATGAAAATTTCATGCGTTTTAAAAACGAAGCGCAAGGCGCAAATGCAAAAAAATTTCCGTGTCCTCACGAAACGATTAACGCAAGACCCTGCTTTCGTGATCATTTTCCACGTTATGCAGGTCTAGATGTGATCATGATTCAGGAAATACAGGAAGGAAAGTTCGTCCCCCCTGTAGTTTGGGCTTCTTAGTTTGCAAAATAGTAACTAGGCCTCTTCTCAGCCCAAATTTTGGATGACACTTTAATCTGCCTAGTAGGGGTGCATAACGTCTAAAACGATCACGCAAATGGACTGTTGAGTTGATCGTTGCGTTTTAGATACGGAATTGACTATCATTTGCATTAACCGTTTCGTTTTTGGACGAAACGATCGAAATCACGAAAATACACATGGACAAAACCATTTCAAACTTGCGTTAACCGTTGCGTTTTTAAAACGCAACCAAAATCTTTAACCGTTTTGTTTCGTTTTGGACGAAACGAAACGAAAAAAACGGTCGAAACGGTTACCGTTTTCAGACCTACTGCCTAGTTTCTCAGCTTGTTCAGAGACTGATGGTAAGAAAAAAGAAAAAAAATGCTTTTTAGTCTTTTCACCAAAACATTTTTAAGTTTCTAATTCTAATAGGTGGGTGGTTTCTAATTCTATTTAACCTACCCAACTTGTTTGGAAAAAAAGACTTAGTTGTTGTTGTTGTTGGATGGTGTCCAGGAAATTTACATCAAACAATTTGTGCTTAACGCAACTACCAATTATCCAGTTTTGTGCAATTTCAAAGAGTGTCGGGGCTTTGAATTATTAAGCATGACAATTGACAAATTTGACAAACATCATATTCCTTTCAGATTTCTTGATGGATAATTAGACCATTAAAAATTGTATTAAGTGGTTGGTCGAAATCTACAGCACGTTATAACCAACTAGTTACGACCTAAAATTTATCTCAAAAAACTTGAGACCAATTCAATTCATCCAAACAAGATGGACAACCAACAATTACTCACACTAAGGGAATTCGCCAGTCCATATATACAACAGAAGAAATAAGAGCATATCATAAACGGACGCCTCCGTTGTTCTAAAGACTGGAGACAATACAGTTCGTCTGACCCTAATTAGTCGAACAAAAAACATTCAATCACGTGATCGCACGTGATACCTACTGAGCTACACCGACCTGACAAGAGAAGAGCACTTGATACCAGCGGCGCGATGCTCGGCGCCACCGCCGTTAATCCCGCTTCTCCAATCCCACTGCGCCAAACTCAACCCAACTAAGCCCTGATCATCCCTGTAATATCGAAATTGCCACTGTGCTTTACTCCTGAGTCCTGTCTCCAACGGTCAAAGCTCATCCATCAGTGGCATACTTGCAATTTCGACGAACACAGAATGGCGCTTCCAGTTCAAGGCATCATGCGAAATTCTTCGATTTGTCTCCCCTGTCGCGCAGCTCTGAGAGCTGATACAAAGTCAAGGATCGAAATGTTTTTATATGCATTGAGGAAGACGAAAGAGAAGCATCCATGCACCAGAGATATTAATTTTTATTTCAGGTCAAAGAATTTCTCTCTCTCACTTCTTCTTCTTCTTCTACTTCATGGGATCTACATTGTTATAGTATCTACATCTACAACTAAGACCTCTTTGCATTTGCACCCATTTTCAATACTACTCCTTTTTCCTCAAAATTCTCTTACTAATGTCTCATACAAATTGTATGGATACTGCCAAATGATAGATAGTTTCTAGACTCTAATACCATCAACTTTCCGCAAAGATAATCCTTTTCACAGTTAAAATAAGCGCAAGTTTAAGCTCTGCATATCAACTGTTTGTTGTTTTGCCACAATGACGCCTCCTTCCTTGGCCTCATGGCATCTGAGTGCCACCGTTCTCCTCTTATCTCTTACCTTCTGCTTTTCTCTACCCAAGATTCCGACCGACCCAACCATGGATCCAACAATGCCCCCGCCTGACCAAATGCCTGGTTCAATGACCGAAGAACACATCATGCCCCATGAATACACCCGTTTTGCACAAGTCCAGAGCACATGTGACTCAGTCCTCTCCTCTGGAATCCCTCTCAAATTTGACCACAACCGTATCAATGGGCTCAAGCCCCAGCTCTCATTTGTCAAAGGAGATTGGTTTCAGGACTCCGGTCATGCACCCATAATGCCATTCGACTTGTCAGATACCAAATCGAACACCTCGGCTTTACCTGATCCGTTACCCTTAACTACTTTTCTGCTAACCCATATTGACTCAACCCGCAACTTTAAAAATGCACTCAATGTAACCGGGGCCCTTGGCATTGGTATTTCTCGAAATGGTACTGCTCCTGAAATGGGTCGGTACCTATCATCTGAGTTCAAGTTCTGGCCAGGCAGTTCTGACTTGACGATCACTTTTGAAGGAGTCTACACAGAATCAGACACTGAAATGGTTCTTTGCCTAGTGGGTGAAGCGATGTTACCGATCCGTGATTCTGATCCTACATATCCGTGGCAAAAATGGCTGAAACAAGCAGATACAAAGATCACACAGTCTTTACTACACCAAGATGATAACATAGTCCTCACTCTTCGTTATCCGAAATCCTTCACTTTAACCAGCCGGGCAATACATGGTCAGATGAGGAGCCTAAATCCTTCATCTGGGGCCTGGTATTTTGATCCAGTCAAACTTACTTCTCAACTTGGTGCCTACTCAAACTACCAGTTTGGGTCCGAAGAACGCATCTCGACAGCTTGTGACCCATACCCCTACCAGGATAATATCATTGAGTCCCAACTCGAGGTGTACAAGGGGAGCTCCTTCTGTGGCTTTCTTGATCGTTTTGTCGCGGACCAGATGCTTTTCATTGTTCCGAATTGGAATTGTAATTCCAGTGATGCGTATTGTAGAAAGCTGGGTCCCTTTATGACCGATAGCACAGCTGATGGCAGTTTCTCTGGTGTTTCCATCATGATGCAGGATGTAAGATGTGAGCCTTGGGATCCAGCAGTAACAGGGGGAAGCTACAGCTCTGCAAGAGTATCAGCAATTTTTCGGGCAGTATCACCAGGTGCAAGCCAGTATACTGCAGCCCATCGTACTGGTATCAGTAGTGACACACTTTCGGCTGAAGGAGTGTGGAATACTTCAACAGGACAGCTCTGCATGGTTGGGTGCCTTGGTTTCAGTGGAAGTTGTAAATCCCGCATTTGTTTATATGTACCAACCTCTTTTTTTATCAATAGAAGGAGTGTCATTTTAGGACAGATAACTAGTCTTGGCAAAGAGAGGGAGTCCTCACACTACCCTCTCTCATTTGAGAGGCCGGCCCACCCATCTGAGCTGTGGACCAAGTTCACGGCCTCACCTGTAACCTCGTACCAGTACACCAAGATCAAACAGGCAGGTGCATTGTTAGAAAGAAATGAGCCATTTGGTTTTGGTGATGTCATCGCTAAGTCACTCTTGAGCTATCCCAGAATAGGAGATGGCCGTGATAAGCTGGCAAGTCTCTCCAACCTGGCAGATGATCTTTCTTTGCATGTGCCGGCTGTACCTGATCCACGGCCTAGTAAGAGAATTAAAAGGCCGTTTGTCAATCTTGAGATTCTCTCGCTTGGATCTCTGTTGGGCCGCTACTGGGTAGCAACAGTCCAAAACGATTCCCTACCCATTAGTTACAAACCCAATGACATGGGGCTTGCAAGGGAGTCGGCTACTGGGGAGCAGCTGTACATGAATGTCTCAGCTGAGTTAGCTTTAACAGGTGAGCCGTACCACAACATCTCAACACTGTATGTGGAGGGGTTGTACAACCCAGTCGATGGTCGAATGTACCTTGTTGGTTGCCGGGATGTGCGTGCTACATGGAAAGTTTTCTCTGAAAATGCACATCTTGAGGCAGGTATGGATTGTTTGATTGAGGTTAAAATTGCGTACCCACCAACAACTGCCCGTTGGCTTATCAACCCAACAGCAAAAATATCAATATCCAGCCGAAGAAATGAAGATGACCCGCTGTATTTTAACACCACCGATCTTCAAACCCTACCAATTTTATACCGTGAACAGAGAGAAGATATTCTTTCCAGAAGAAGCGTGGAGGGCATATTGCGCATTTTAACCCTTTCCCTAGCTATTGCTAGCATTGGAAGCCAGTTATACTATATCAAAAGCAAATCAACAGTTATCCCTTATATATCAGTTGCTATGCTAGCAGTGCAAGCGATAGGTTATAGCATACCTCTAATCACTGGTGCAGAGGCGTTGTTTGAAAAAATAACATCAGAGAGAGACTCTGATGAGCCACCCTCTTTCAATATTGACAAAGGTCACTGGTACTGGGCCATGGATTATTTAGTGAAACTTCTTGTTATGTTTGCTTTTCTGCTAACACTGAGGCTAGGTCAGAAGGTGTGGAAATCACGTATAAGAATGCTGAGTCGTAGCCCATTAGAGCAGTGGCGGGTTCCAAATGACAGAAAAGTGTTCTTGATGTGCCTTGGGGTGCACTCGATAGGTTTTCTTCTTGCACTTTTGGTTCACTTGATCAATGTATCTAGGCGGCCGGGCCACCAGGATGCCTATGTAGACTCCCAGGGAAAGAGTCACAAGTTGCATGACTTGGGGATACAGTTGGAGGAGTATATTGGCTTAGTACAAGATTTCTTTCTACTCCCTCAAATAATTGGTAATTATTTATGGAAGATACAATGCAAGCCTCTGAGGAAGGCATATTATATAGGAATAACCTTTGTTAGGTTATTTCCGCATTTGTATGATTGTTTCCGGGCCCCGGTTATAAACCCTTATTTTGGTGAAGAGTATGAGTTTGTAAATACAAGCTCTGATTTTTTCTCCAAATTTGGTGATGTGATGATACCTCTGGTCTCAGTTCTGTTTATGGTGGCAGTGTATGTGCAGCAGAGGTGGAATTATGAGAAAATTAGTAGCACTGTTAAGTCAGGCCAGAAGAAGCTTCTTTCCATGGGGTCTAGGGTTTATGAGAGGTTGCCTTCTATGTCATCTTTTGAGGCCGAGCTTGTAGCATCAGCTGTGAAGGATGCTGAGAGTAGTGGTGATTTGCGCAAGGATGCAACCTCTCAAAAGGAGGAAATTTAGGGGAAGCAATAGGTTTCTAGTATTTTACATTTCATTTTTTATTTTTTGCTTTTTTTTTATTTGAAGTGGAGGGAGGGGAAGACCAGAATGTTGCGCCACGATAAATGATGTTTTGATATCTTGTTTCATCAGTATTTCTAGTTTCTCTTGTGTTAAGGTTGTTGAAGATGTAACTATTTCATTTCTTTTAGGAGTTTAATATCCAAAGTTGGTTACTGCAATTTCCAGCCTAGCTATAATTAAATTAAACAATATACAATTACTTCATGTTTTTAATGATATAATTCATCTTGTATATAAAACATGCTTTTCTAAATAACATCATATAAATTCCTTCACAAAAAAAAAAGAAAATAACATCATATAATCAACAAGTGGTATCCCAATTTATTGATTAAAATTATGTAGACTCGCTGATATCATTATCAATTAGGTAATGACAACGTTTATCCATCCAAAATGATTAAAGAGGGATACTTCAAGGACCATCCTCATATAACTTTTGTTGGAAAAAGTGTGTGGAGCCGTTCTCTGCGGGTAGCAGGCTGGGCTTGCGGGTCACAGATACTGAACGACCCAGTGGGTCGCAGGTAGGGCCTGTGGGTCGTTGGGACGGGGATCTGTTCAGATCAACTCCTATATATACCTCTCTAAACAGAAACACCTCTCTGGTTGGTGAAACTGTTGTTCTGCATATTCCATACAGAAAGAGAGGAGAGTTTCTTAGAGGGGAGGAAGTCATCCGATTGCTTGGAGTAATCAGATCACACACACTAGTCAAGACCGGCAAGTGGAAGCGGAGAAGGTGACGCCAAGCCCTAATTTGAGGTTGTGGTGTATCGGTCGCGTACGGAGAGAGACAAGGCTGCAGAACCGAACTCCGACAAGTGGATCTAGGTGTTCGATCATTTCCGCTGCGGTATATCTAATTCTCTAAGTTATTCTTATATGTTAGATATGCATATAGGTTTATACCTTGTTAAACCTTCAACTTTAATTAAAATATTGCTGAAATTCTGTCTTAATAAGTACAAAATAATAAAATAAGTTTTCAGATATTCTGAGCTTCGGGCTTACATTATTTGTCTAAGCGCCTCTGTTATGATCACATTTATTAACTACTTAACTTCATACAAAACCTTATCTCTTTTGAAAATTAAATGTTTTAATTGCAAATGCAAAGGCAGATGCAAAGAGGAGGGCTCATCCAATTACAACAACTGCAACTACTGGAAGGAAGCTGTGTCTATAGCCGAAATAGTTTTGTATGTAATCTTTTATGCTAACACCATTATCCATTGTATCATCAATATCTCCAAACTGGGAAACCAATAGGCCGTATAATGTCCATGAAACGGGGCAAGCCCAGAAGTACCATCTCCACCATTTTGGCAATCTCTGTTTTATCAATTCCACATGGTTATAGTTCTCTCCCTTATTTTCTAATTCTCAGGAATTGACAAATTTCTGACAAATGGCTGCAAACTTTCTTTCAGAAGCACAAATTATTGAAGTTGCTGCAAGAATTTTGTTTATCATGTAATGGTTGGTTTTAGTTACTTTTTTATGTTTTTTTTTTTCTTTTGGGGGTATATGTGTATTGGGGGTCATTGTAATTCAGTTCATAACTTGCAAGACTGCAACTACATATGGCACCAATAATTATTAAAGTAGGCTAAATGAAGATAGTACTTACAGTTCGAGGAATTACAAAACTTGTGAAGATATTCCAAATAGAATAGAACGCAGCAGCAGTGACTGATGCAATATGTGCATTGGGTGTCATGGCCACTGCCATCATCCCATAATATGTGAAGTACAGAAGAGTGAAAAATGTGAAGAAAATGTACCAGAAATCCTTCACTGCTGTCAACTGAAATTAATGCTGTACACCAGTAGACAGTATATAACTGCTTGTACCAAGGTGTAGGGGATCTCAATCGCCACCTGAAAAATTATATATACAAGCTAATATTATCCACAAATGGTACTATATATCGATTATTCTTTTTGCCCCTCTTTGGGTCTCTTTTGAGGTCGTAGTTTTTTTGCTGTTTAATTGGAAATATGTGCATATTTCATTTTTTTTTTCGCCTTTCATGCTTAGTGCATGTTCTGTCACGAAAATGAAATCTATCAACAGTGGTTGAAATTCTAAATAAGACATCCAAATGATGTATATCACACCTGCGCCCATGCATAGCGCAATGCAGAATACATTCCTGCAGTTTTCTCTCTATAAAATACATTCCATGTAAGCTGGGTTACGCCAGTAGGAGTTGTGTTGCTTCCACAGGAAAGCTAGGCATTGAGTGATGAAGTTCTGTGAATATTTTGTAGGGAAGTAGAGGTCTTCTGAACCTGGAGGTGGGTTACTTAAGTCAGTAATGAGTTCTTCGTTTTTTCCTGAGAAACAGCAAAAAAGTTCATCAAAGTTAAACTTATACCACATTATTTGGTCTAGTCAATACAAACAACACGAATCCCAGTGAATAGTGGTATATATAATCACTCAAACTCACCTGTACAGTTCTGAGTTATGATAAATCTCAGAAAAATTAATCCCTAAAGCTTCTTCTTGTGCCAAGATGTGATTCTCTGATTAAGTTATAATTATGGGTAGAGGGTTGACTTTGACTATTTGAGTCGTTCCCCCGCCGAGCTCCCTTCTTCGCCGTGGTTCTGTCCTAACAGAATACAAGAGAGAGAGAGAGAGAGACTTGGAGAAGAAGACTAATTCTTTATTTCTTTTATGCCTTTCCTTTACCGCTGAAACCTTGATATATAGTTGCATAATAATCAAAATCCTAATACATTTCCTAATACAACATATTAAAACTTAGAAATAAATAATATGGAAATAATTAGAAATTGTCTAATTCTGTTGGTTTCCTTTTCCTAACGCCCATAACATTTCCCCTCTCCATGAGAAGCAGCTTGTCCTCAAGCTGAAAAGTAGGGTAATGGTTGTGGATATTATCAATATTTGTTAGGTGTTTCGTTGGCATCCAACAACGACGATTCTGCTTGTTCATCATCCATGACTTCTAGCCAGAATAGCCGCTTACACTTATGGCCCCTTGTGTAAAATTCATCACAATTGAAGCACAAATCCTTCTTACGTCTCTCAGCCATCTCTGTTAGTGTGAGGTGGTGTAAACTGCGGTGATCTGGTTCAGTTCTTGACGGTGCGGGTAGGGTCAGTACTTCAGGTGGCTTAGGAAGAAGTGATGTAGGTCGTACCAGTTGCACGGACAACAATTGCTCAGGTGGACGGGGTAGCAAACCAGAGCCCCATAAAATCTAGTAATGTCGCTCAGAAGCACGTGCCAAACCGATCGCTGTCTCTAAAGAGATTGGATTTTGCATCTCCACATCTGACCTAATTATTTCAGACAGCCCTAACAAGAATAATCTGATTTCATGTGCTGGTGCAAGTTGCTCAGTGCGACATAGGACTCGATAGAAGTCCTTGGTGTACTCCTGAACAGAGCCAGATTAATGTAGCAAAGACAACTCTGTGATTGGGTTGGAGCGAAAGAGGGGGACCAAATCGGAGTTGACATGCTTCTTTAAATTGCAGCCAATTAGGAATCCTTTCGCTACGTTCTATCTTATAATACCATTGTTGAGCAACATTTGTTATGTGGTATGTTGCCAACCAAACTTTCTCTTCCTCAGGGACACGTTGACCTCGAAAATATTGCTCGCAACGACAGAGCCATTCAAGTGGTTCATCAGAACCGTCAAAGAGCAGAAACTCCACACGATGGTAACGTGGGGGCACAACAGCACCAACGCTCGTAGGACCCTTGTTGCCTGTACCTGTCGATTCAGAAGTATCTTCACGGATGATGATGCGTGAGTCTAACTCTGCTAGATGGGCCTGAATTGTTGTTATTTTCTGGTCTTGTGCATCTTGGCATTTGAGCAAAGCTACCAACATATCTTTGATTTCTTTGAGGTCTTCAGAAGCTCCAGGAACAGCAGCAATGGAATCTAATACCAAATTGATGTGATTCTCTGATCTTAAGTTAAAATTGTGGGTAGAAGGTTGACTATTTGAGTAGTTCCCTCGACGAGCTCCCTTCCTCGTCGTGGTTCTGACCTAACATAATACAAGAGAGAGAGACTTGGAGAAGAAGACTAATTCTTTATTTTTTTCTGTCTTTTCCATTACAGCTGAATCCTTGATGTATAGTTGCATAATAATCAAAACCCTAATACATTTTCTAATACAACATATTAAAACTTGAAAATAAATAATATGGAAATAATTAGAAATTGTCTAATTCTGTTGTTTTCCTTTTCTTAACGCCCATATCATGTAGACACCTCAAGCATCCATGTTGCAGGCATGGTTCAAAAACTCGGCCGAGTCCGAGTCAACTCGGGCGATTCGGAACGGACTCGGCGGAGGACGATCCGATTTCTGGCGGTTTGGAGTGGAATCGGGTTGGGATACCATTAATGTTGGTTTTCATCTATGTTACCCCAGTACTCCATAAATGCAGGAGTACCGGTACCAGGTACGGGTACGGCTTCGGTACGACACCGGTACGAATCGACTATGCCACGTGGCGTACCGAATATTTTAATATGGTCAAATCAACGAATACGGTCAGCGATACTGATGGGTACGTCCGATTTGTCTCTCGTACGTCTTTTGTTTTCGTTTTTGCTGTGAAAAATAGAGTTTCCATTGCTGTAATTTGGGAAAACATGGGGGAGACGATTCTGATGTGTGGAGCCAGAGTTAACTAAGTTTAAGGCACATGGGAGTATGGGACCTCGAAAACGGTACACCAGTTGTGTAGTCCTTATTTTTCTTTTTAAAATTTAAACTTAACATATTGGGTTGGAGAGTGGGGACCACCATGCACGTGGAGACTATTTTTTTTTTTTTGGGTATTTAAAGCCCTGGCGCAATACTTGAAACTTTCATTCAATCAAAAAGAGTACATGCCAATTACATGGAGACTTAGGACGATCCCAGCTTGAGGCTTATGTTTTCTAAATATTAATTATGAATCATGATTGATAATAATTTATTACTTATTATACAATATAATGATTAGTACATTGTATGTAGATTATACATAATATTAATATAAATAGAAATAATAATTAATAATAATAATAATAGATTATAAATTATAATCATTAATATAAATAAATATATAAATATAAGGATACATAATTTATATATGTAAATATATAAATATATATAAGGATACATCGCCGTACCCGTACCGAAGATTTTTGAAAATTTTCGTACCGCCGTACCCGAATCGTACCGGGTACTGTCGTACCCGTACCCATGCAACATAGCTTTTCATCCGTGGAGAGAGGTGAGGGGGGGTTACAGGAACACTGGAAAAGGTTGCTAGGGTGGAGAAATCAAGTCAGGTGGCCGGGAAAAGCACCATGGTAGCTGGTTACGTGGGGATTTAATTGCTCGGAGGAAACGATATTCCCGACTTGGGAACGGGAAAGAGAAGAAGAAGGGGAAGGGACTACAATGGACAGCTCTATTTCTGCATTTTTTTTTATTTTTTTCATTTAAATATGATCACACGTTCCAGATTAATCAGAAGTGAAATAATTTTATAATAAAATGATAATTGATCCAAAAATCAATCCAAAAACATATAAAAAATGATAATTTCGTTCTCTACGATTCTAATTGATATGTTAAGATGTTTTCATGGAATTATATTCATTTAAAAATTATATTTTTAAAATATATTTTATTTAATCATTAAAACTCTACTTATTTTTTTATTTTATTTCTAAAAAAATGAAGTCATATTATTTTATATTATAGTTAATTTTTTTCTCTTCAAATATTTGAGTTATTAACTTATTTTTGAATAAATAATTTGTTCCAATTTTTTTCATATTTTTTTCTGATTTTTAGGGCATGAAATATGATTTTTTTTTTAAAAAAATCCAAGTTTCTGATTCAAGTCACCCGATTTTTTCCGAGTCATCCGATTCGACTCCTATGACCAACAGTCCGAGTCCGATTCCGATTCCGAGTTTCAGAACCATGGTTGCAGGATTATATCCGTGCTTTATTTTTACCACAGGTATCCTCTGGTTAGGGCAGAAAACGCATATGATTTGTTTTTGATTGAAACGACTACATTATTTCAGGGTGGTTGTCCATGGAATTACCTCAAAATACTTGATCAATTCAGAACCATTTGGTCCGATTGGACCCCAATATATCTCTTCCCCTCCTCTTTTCATTAGAAAAAGCTGTTGTTGACAAAAAAACATACAAGCAGTAATATATTTTAGCTGATCGTTTAGCTGGGAAAGGAATCAGACACGAGATATACTCTTATGCACAAGTATCTACTGGTCTTGACTCTTACTTGGTCGCCTAACGAGTATAAGCTTATGTTCCTAAGATTTTATGTACTAAGATCAATTGCCACCATCAATAATTGATCATCAAATCAAAAATCAGGAAAAACCCAAATATATACGAACAGGTATCTGTGGTTTCCTTGCTTTATCAATAATATCATACATATCCTCTAAACAATGAGGCCTGGTATCAATATGTAATGATTTCAAAATCCAATCCCACACTCTAGCATTTTGATGACATCCAAACAAAAGGTGATCAATTGTCTCTAAACCACACTACAATAACAGCAACTAGGATTCCCCTCCTAGCCCTTAAGCGCTAGATTATCTCTTGTAAGTAACCGTCTCTTCATGGCAGACAACAAAGCTAGCGGCCCTGATGGCCTCCCTAATGAGCTTTTTAAGAGATACCGGCAAACTTTCAAGGATGATGTACTCCAGGTCTTTTTTCAGCTTTTTCAAGGGACCTTGTGCTTACAAAGCTTCAATTTTGCACACCTGGTTATGCTGCCTAAGAAAGATGCAGCATCCGTAGTTGGCGATTTTCGCCCTATAAGCATCATCAATTACATCCCTAAGTTTATCTCCAAGGTGCTCGCTTTAAGGCTTAAACCCTTCTTACCTGACATGATTGCCCCTTGCCAAACGGGTTTCATCAAAGGAAGAATGATTGCTGAAAATTTTACGGTAGCCAGAGAATTGATTGCTCACCTTAGCTCTTCTTCTTCTCCTTCGGTTCTCCTCAAGATTGACTTTCTTAAAGCCTTCGATATGGTTGATTGGTCTTTTCTAAACTAAGTTCTTGCTGCAAGAGACTTTCCACCGAACTATGTAGGATGGATAAATCTTTTGCTTTCAACTTCAACCTCCTGTATCTTGATGAATGGCTGCTGGTCGCGCCCCTTTACCCATAAGAGAGGAGTTCGTCAAGGAGACCCCATCTCTCCTTTCTTTTTCTCTTGGCCACAGACGTCCTTGCTAGAATGCTTCATGGTGCTGCCACTGCTTTGGACTCTACTCTGTCCCCGAGACTTCCTTTTCCTTTCGTTCTGCTTTAGTACGCCGATGACACTCTGATATTTGCCGCGGCAGATACCAGAACCATGCGTACTGTAAACTTGGTCTTGCACTTGTTTGCCAAAGCGTCAGGATTACAGGTCAATTTACAGGAGCTTCGTTCCCTTCAATCTTTCTTCTGAACAAGTAGACCTAGTCTCTTCCACTTTGGGGTTTAATTCTTCTGATCTGCCGCTTGATTATTTAGGCTTGCCTATGACCTTGCACAAGCCGGACAGAACCTGCTTTCAGCCGATCTTGGATAAAATAGAGCAGAGGCTCTCAGGTTGGAAGAATCGCTTACTCATCCGAGCGGGAAGGCTAGTCTTAACTTCTTCTGTTCTGTCAGCTCTCCCTTCCTACTTCATGGCTGTCTTCAAGCTACCTACCTGGATAATTCATGCTATTGACAAGGCTAGACGCAGGTTTGTCTGGGGAGTAAACCATCAAGGGAGAATGAGAATTCTGTTGCTGTCGTGGCAGCTTGTTTGTTTGCCAAAGGTCGCTGGTGGATTGGGCTTGTCGGACTTACATCTTCATAATCTAGCATTTCTGCTCAAGTGGCTCTGGAGACTTTATAATGCCCCGGCTTCCCTTTGGAGCTTGGTTTCTCACCTACTCTTCTCTCCCTTACGAGGCTGTACTTCCCCACTCAGCTGGAACTCTGTTGGCTCCTTCTTTTGGAGGGATATTCGAACTCTTCGCTTTTACTTTCAGATTTCTGCAACACCGACTGTTGGTAACGGAGCAAACACCTCTTTTTGGTTTGACAGTTGGGGAGGAGAGCCCTTAGTGTACTGTGTCCGGCAATCAGTTCAACCCGCTAGGCCAAAACTCTCCCTTCATGAGGCCTTGCCCCTGCTCAACCGACTATTGCCGACGCCCCGTAACCTGCGGGAAAGCCTCATTTGCTCAGCCTCAGATGTTTTAACTTTTAATGAACAGCGTGACACGGCCTCCTTTCGTTGGTCTACCACTGGCACCCTCTCGGTCTCTACTGCTTATCGCATGCTTGCTTTAGCAGGTAAGATCAGAACTCCGTTTTTCTTTTGCTGGAAGCTCAGAACACGGCCGGCAGTCAAGATTTTTCTTCTCCTTTTGTTCAATGATCGCCTTCTCACCTAGCAGCAGCTTCAAAAACGCCACATCTCACCGGGAAACTCTTGCGTTCTTTGCTATGCACAGGCCTTTGAGGATGCCCTACACCTGTTCTTTCAGTGCCCCTTCGTTCACCAAGTTTGGAACTGCATTGCGCTTGCTCTGAATGCACCTCCACTGGTCGTCTCACATTATGTTAAGTCTTCTCTACTCTCCTCCTTCTCGGCATTGGGCTCAGATGAGAGACTCCATGTTTGGCTTGCGGTGACCCTTTGGTGTGTTTGGACTGAAAGGAACAATGTGGTCTTTCGTCATTCAACTGGCTCTGCTTCAGTCACGATGGCGAGAATTTCCCAGGAAGTAATGGCTTGCTCTACATGGCTCTGACTTCGGCTGTTTGCTAGTTTCTTTTGTTTTTCCTTTCTCTTCTCAATTGACAGCCACTGTCAATCCTTCCAAAAAAAAAAGTAACCGTCTCTTACATAACAACCATAAAAAAACTTTATTTTGATGGGTAATCTAAGATTCCAAATAACTTTATTATATGACATATCTACCCCATCATGCTCGAGCCACTGATACATGGACTTAGTGGTATATTTACTATTTGTATTCAATCCCCATTTAACTTTGTCAGAAGAAGGAGACAGGGGTATATATCTACAAATTTGTTGATGTAAAGTTATCGACTCTTGTCTCTGAGTACTAGTTAACTGCCTTCTAAATCTAATTTGTCTACAATTATCTTTAATTGCATCAGCAACTGAAATATTGCAAATCTGAAAAAGAGAGGTAAAGATAACTTTTATAGATTGGCAGAGTGTTGTGCAACGTTCTATATCGTTACACAATGAAGGAGTGTATAGCCAAAGGGATGCTCCGACAGTTTCTGGAGGACGTTACACAATGACCTATAATAGTTGGGTGAGAAACAGACCTGACATGTTCAACAGTTCGTCATGCGACGTTGGTTGACGTTACACAACACTAATGTTACACAATGTTGTTTGGCGTTGTCACACGATACCTGCAACTTTTGCATGTATATTGCGCTGTTTGGAGCCAATGCATGGTCCAAACAACGGAGGAGGCCATGCAATTTTTAAGTATTGTGCAACGCTGAAGAGCATTACACAATGACGGTAAGTAACTTTCTAGCTAGAGCATTGCATAACGTTCTAGTAGGAGGAACAAAATAATTTTCAAGTCTTCTCAACCTCACGTTGTACAATGCTACTGAGCGTTATATATACAACATTGTGACACAGCGTTACCCAACTCCAATGGACGTTGTGTGACACTGCTTCACGCTTATCAGAGATTTCACAGCCAGTGGGCATTGTAGGCCAGTCTAGTGTAGCACGAGTCAGCGTTTGGTGTGACAACACACGCATTGACAGTCCGTAACCTAACCAAGGTGATAACATCTAAGTAATTTTATGCATAGTATACCATAAATATGCTAATGATATACTATGCTATGCATAAAATTACTTAGATGCTCATAGAAGAAGTAATGGAACTGGTTGAGTTGACACCACTCCGCAATGCTCTAGTTGGGTTGCCGAGGGTCAATGGGCTATCTGTTGAGCAGAGAAAGAGACTAACTATTGCAGTTGAATTGGTCGCCAATCCTTCGATCATATTCATGGATGAGCCCACATCTGGGCTGGATGCAAGAGCAGCGGTCATAGTGATGAGAACCGTTAGGAACACGGTCGATACAGGGCAGACAGTAAACATGGTGCGTTTGGTACAAATAAAAAACATAAATCCTATTTCTGGGACTAGGTGATGGATTATATATGCACATTTAGTAAACATGCATTGACAATACACTATTGGAAATGGTAAGAAGGTCAAGTTTTGGATGGATAATTGGAATCATCAACGGTAATATAAAATATTTGTTTGATTTTTCAATGACAATAAGCATCGTCGTACAACGCTATGTGGTGTTAGGAAACGTTGCAGAGAAAATTAGACTATTTTGAAGCAGTTGACGCCCTCTATATATACCAGCCCTTTGGGATTGATTTGACACTTTTGAAATCTTGCAAAAATTATTTCTTTGAGATCCAAACAGCTAAATCTTATTCTCTCTTGTTCTTGAGCATTTACTTTGAAAAATCATTGAGATTAAAATGGCTCAATCAAGCCCATAGGTTCTATTATCCAAATTGTTGATCTTAGTTGAGAGCTTCAATTCTTGTTGTGATTTTTGATTAGCTTAGAGGTTAGACCGATCCACCTCGAGTTTTTTGTGACGAGCCAATTCGGTTCGATATTGTAGACCCATTCTTGGTGGAATTGAACGGAGCACACTTTTTCGTGGTAGCAAAATCTCCGGAAACATAGACTAAGACTAGCCTTTCCTAACGGGTCAGAAATCCATAATCACATCGCTTTCAATCTCTCTTTCTCTCTTTATTATTTACATTACTTAAATTGCTTGTGTGCTTACTTGTGTCCAAACCGCTTTAGAACTTGAAATTGTGCCTATTAAATCCCCCTCTAGGCCTCTAATTACGTACAACACAGTCAACAAGTATTCTAAAACAATGTGTTACTATATGAAAATTTTGTTTTATTAGTGACTTTGTTTTATCATCACATGCAAAAAGAAAGCATTCAAAAATTAGACTGCAGTTGCAAAGGTCTGTAAGAGCAAGGAGAAAACCAACATAAAATGAAGTTTCTATACTCATCAAACATTAATTATCCTAAACTGCTATGTCAACTCAATTAGAAAATATCGAGCAGCTACTACAAGTCAACAAGCATTCTAAAACAACAATGTTATCACTAAAACAACTATGCTCCTGGAAGCATAACAATTTCTTGGTGACAAATTATAAATTCACTAGCAAATTCAGTGTAATCCTTTGATATTAAAATTTTTTTGTTAATTCAAACTGACTTTGATATTCGATAATGGTACCTTCATAAAGCATTGAAAATAACTTAATTTGACAACACAACTATATATTTTCTTAATTCTATAAATCCACCACAAGATAAATTGATGCATCGATAAAACACCTCCCTATAAGGAGTGACATGATTTTCATTTACTTTTAAACGAAGAAAGGAAATAGATGATATCGGTAAGAAATATTTATGCCCTAGCTAGTAAATTTAATTAGTTTGTATGAGCATCAAGTATCGGTGGATCGGCATAGGGACCCTTTAACCAACTATTGGCAACATAGCGGTTGGTGGCCTCAGTGAAGCACCGGCCGTCCCAATTCACATATGTTGATGGATTCTGACAAGCAGTAACATTCGGTGTGCCACATTGTCTAAGTAGGTCCCAATTGTATTCACCGCCGGGCCAATTGAATTCATGACTGGTTCCACAGCAAACAACTAGTGGTTTGGATGTAAATCCTGAACCCAAAAAATTAGAATGCATGAGAGAGTTCTCACATTTTTTGAGGGAATATAGGATATCTTAAAGTATGACAATAATGTCTCTTTAGGCTAGCTAACACAATAGTATTTTCCTCTTTTAGTAGAAAGAATTGTTGAATCTATAACTTACCATAACGTTGTGGAAACCTTATAAAGTCGATAATAGGTTTGTAAATATCTGCGTATATGATCTTTGCATCACGATACTTGATTCGAAGTTTTTTTATCGCCTCAAGTAGAAGGGAGTTATGATGTCTAGATAGTCTGTTGTATTTTTAGATGCATCCAGTGCTAGGATCATAAGAAGAGTGACCTTTGCTTTTCCCATTAATTATCAAATATACCGGTAGACAACCGATTGGAATATTCCCTGCCACTACCACTGTCTTTGCACCTTGATCAATAAGTTCCTATTGGAAGATTAAGAATTGATACATATAAATAAATTTTATACATTTATCTTGACTACCTAAAAATATAATTTGCACATACATTCAATGAGAAAATAAGAGTTTGGATACGACCAAGCTGAATTTGACAGATCGCTCCATCAAATCGATTTAGATATCGAATTCAAGCTCAAATGATCAATGCAAACCGCGCTCAATGTGTTTCTCATATTGAAATATCATTGCGGACCAAATTTTTTAGTTTTTCTGAATTTGTAAAAATATTTATTATTGTAAGGTTCAAAACTAATTAGATTGAATATTTCCTAAAACAAATAAAGTAGTAAAAATTTTCAAAGCAAAAATATAAATTTGGTCAGGATGGAGATTTTAATATGAAGTTAAAATGGAACAGTTTGAATCGGTCATTTGATGTTTTCAATTTGAGATAACATTGGATTTAACATAACCCTCCAATCATACCAATTTGATTCTAGCATTTCTCAAAAAATAGTGCTTATAATTTGCAATTTTTGTCAACTTTATGTTGTTTATAAGAACCTTGATTGTTCGTGCGATTGTCTGAATAATTGCTGAAGAATAAGACATCATTTGTTCCACACTTAAAGAACTAGGCATGGTACGTAAAGTAGTCGTTCCCTTGAATTTGTCCAAGAATGAAGAGAGATCTACCAAAATAATCTCTACATTCTGCATTACAATGATATTGCCAGTTAGTCCAGTAATATTTACATACAAGTATATATAGATTCATTGTATTACATGCATATGCCATACAGATAGAGAAAGCCATTTGTCACAAACCCTTAGGTGTTTGGCATAGCGAAGGCTTCAACTCTTCAAACCATTGTAGTTGAGATGACAATGACTTTCTTGATGGACTTTTGCTTGTTGTAATATTGTGTTGCTTGAAGAATGTATCATCAAGAGCAGTTGCACCTACTACAGCAAAGTTTGCTCCTTGTCAAAAGCTTTCATTTTTGCCTAAGTAAGGTTTGAGATATGGCAAGCCAAACTCCTCCGCTGTATAGAAGAAAAAACAATTGCATCATATATATATATATATATATATATATATATATATATATATATATATATATATATATATATATATATATATATAGTGTATATTTGCCTATATATATGTATAGGAAGAAAAAAAAGAATTAAGCCGTTTAGATCAATCATTGAAAATTCAAGTTTTAAATATGTGCCAAAACTTGCGGGTAACATTGCAAAATATCCAACCATATTATTATATATATATATATATGTGTATGTTCCAACATTTTTGTGAAATTAATGGGTAGTTTTTACTTCGGATTTCTATCAAAATTCCAGATCCAAACAAGTGATCAAAACAGTTTGATTTATTTTTTCGCATTGAAATATTGTCAGAACTAGAAACTCTCCAATTTATTTTTACTAACTTCACTGATTTGAAAAAAAAAACCATATTATTGAAGAATTATAAACTCTCCAATTTGTAAATAATAAATATATAGTAAAAAAAACCAGAACAAAATGACAATTTGATTTCTGATTGAATTTTAATGCGAAGAACAAATTGAGTGGCTTAGATTAAACATTTGAACTTCATATTTCGAGTAACGAATTGAAATAAAATAAATTGTTAAAGTTTCTATGTCCTCCGCTTAAAATTTTGAGTAACTTCACATTTTGAAATTCATATTTCGAGTAACTTCACATTGAACTTCATATTTGGATTAAACATTTGAACTAAAATTTTAAGGAAAAATTAGATATAACCCCCTCTAATTTTCACCAACCGGATATAACCCCCTCTAATCTTTAAAACTGGATATAACCCCTTTTGATCTTGTCCATTTGGGATATAAACCCTTTCAGTTCATTTCAATCATATTTTAAATATAAAAAATCGATTCTATTATATTTTGACATGATTGCCCTTATCTCTGCTGGCTCATCTCTCCTCTCTGTCTTGTTTTATTTTTTCTTTCCCGAAGTTGTTAACAATGGTTGTCGGGCCTGAGGAAGGTAAAAAAAACAAAATTCTTAAGGCCTTCTTCCCTCCCATCACCTAGGCTCTAGCCTCTTTGTCTGCATCTCCTAGGCCTTTTCCCGTACTTTAGTATTGTAATGGTTTGATTTAAAACTTACATTCGAACAGGTAGAATTGTCTAGAGGAGATTCGAAGTAGATAGAAATAGCTACAGTGAACCTTTATAGAGGGATAAATGCTAATGAATCTTGTATACATCAGTGCATCTCAAACATAATATGAAATCACCTGTCATCAATAGTAGAAATCTGCCCCAAAGAGATTCACACTCTTCAATAGCATCGCATACAGAGACAGAAGTAAGGGTATTTCTGTCTAAATTTATAAAAAATATTTTTTTAATATTTAAAATATGATTGAAATTGATCAAAAGGACTTATATCCCAAATCAATAAGATTAGAGGGGGTTATATCCAGTTTTGAAGATTAGAGGGGGTTATATCCAATTTTTCAAAATTTTAATTTGTTAAAGTTTTTATATGTTTTTTTTATTTTGTTAAATCATTGTTAATGGAAAATTACATACTCTAATTAAAATATAAGAAAAAAAGTAAGGTTTCGACACCAACAACGATTAAAGATCCAAATGTTTAAGTATACTTTAGTATACAGATCAAACGCGTATGCTAGATTCGTTTCTTAAAATTTAAAATTCAAACAGTCAATCCAAACAGTTCAAGTTGTTCTCCATGTAAAAATATCCTTCAAGACCAAATTTTTTATTTTTTCGAATTTTTTTGCTATATATTATGCTATTTTCAAATTGAAGGGTCAGAAATACTCCTTTACAACTTTTAAAATAGCATAATATATAGCAAAAAAATTCGAAAAAATATAAATTTTGGTTTCCTAAGAGATTTCAATATGGAGAACAATTTGAAAGGTTCGGACCGACTGTATGCATTTTAGATTTTGAAAAACGACTCCAGAATACGGACTATCTGTATGCTGGAGTATACTTTAGTTAATTTCTCTCTATATACATATATATATATATATATATATATATATATATATATATATATATATATATATATATATATATATATATATATATATATATATATATATATATATATATATATATATATATATATAGAGAGAGAGAGAGAGAGAGAGAATTTCTATTGTGAACCATGATTTATATATATATATATATATAGAGAGAGAGAGAGAGAGAGAGAATTTCAACAATTGTAAAATTTTATTTTCTATGAGATTTCAATATATAAATTGGGTTGGTTAAATTAGATTGACAATTTGTGGAACCATCGACTAAAACGGTCATAGTGCACGAAACCTTATGTGCATCATGGTTCACAATAGATTTATATATATATATATAAAGATGTAGACTAAAATCAGTCAAGACTGACGAATGAGACCATCAGCTACGATTAAATCTTGATTTTCGAGATTCTAGCAGTCGATCCGAGCCGTTCAATGTGTCATCCATCTTGAAATCTCGTTAGAGACCCAAATTTTACATTTTTCTGAAATTTTTTAGTATGTTTTTGGTAGTTTAAAATTCTTCATCTAAACAGTTATGGACCATTCAATAACAACGATTTTTTAAAATCTCAAAAAAATAGTAAATAAAATTCAGAAAAATGTGATATTCGGTCTCCGATATAAGATTTCAATATGCAGAACACATTGGACAGTTCGAATTAGCCATATGAACCCCAAAAATTGAGATATAATTGCGGCTGATGGATTCACCCGTCAGTCGTGGCTGATTTTAGTCCACCTCATATATCAATGCTATTATTTTGATTGAAACACAATCCTTTTGTTTGAGACATTGAGGATAACTAAAGGAGTGATAATGATAGCTTATATTTGAGATTCTATGATCATAAGGTACCGTCAAATTTAATGTCATCAAAAAGCACCGCAAATAAATTTGCAAAAAGGGCATATGCAGGAAAAAAATAATCAAAATTGACGATTGGTTCTACATGTGCATGTAGTGTCATGCCTACACTAATTTGATCATAGCAAATAAAATAAATGTCTTTATAGATACACGTTTGTTCTGTAAATTATACTTTAAAATGTGTTTAAAAAAATACTTATAATTAAAAGAATTGAGAGATACCGAGAAAATCCACAATCAATCTACCATCACAGAACCTATTGGAGGGTCGGCGGAAGAAAGTCATTCCATAAGGCAAGTTGTCAGTGTATGAAGACCATGAGCGCTTCTTAGCCAGCACATTTGCGTTACCGGTGTCAGTGCAAGAATCACCGAAACTAAATATGGAGTTGAATTTATGAGATGGAGTTGGTTGAATTGGCTCCAGAAACAAAAGCAAGGAAAGGATGATAAGAGTTGTGCGCTTCATTTGTAGCAGTAGTGCGGATTAGATATGAACTTCAAAAGAATGGATATAAATTATGGGATCAACGATATAATGGAATGAGTACAGACTCTATATTTAAAAACATTTTAATTTTAGCCGCGCTCACCGAACAAGAATGCTCTATTTATAGGATTAATAGAGTGGTCAATCGTTAATGACAATTGTAATAAGAGAGAGAACCTATGGGTGTTTGAATAGGTCCATGAATTAACACAGGCTCAACGAGATAATATATTTGAATTATACAATCGTAACCTTATCACAATAAGATTTCATATTTTATTTTCATATTTCAATTTCAACATAATTCACATTCGATCGTAGATATGATTCGTTACTAAGATCGCCTACAAAGAAATTAATAAAGCATAGCATCCTTTGATATTTGTGATTTGTGATTGTATAAAGAAAGGCATGCAATGCAACATTCAGATTTGAGATGGTGTTCACCAGTAGGGCAATGACAGATTGTCAGTGCAGCTCTTGAAAAATGACCAGAAATGACGGTCCTAAGGAGTCGAGACAAGTCTGGAAAATGTGACTAGGAGTTTCCAAGATGGTCTTATTGAAAAGCATCACTTTATTTGTTTTCAAGAAATTAAGTGGGACTCGGCCACTGATGGCTTAGTTAGAGAAGCTTGTGGGTCCAAGTTAAAGAGTTTTCTTACTGTTGATGCTGATAGAACTAAAGGAGGCATTCTAATTACTTGGGACCCAATCTTTGCTACTTACACTGTCTCTCTTACCACTAAGCATGTACTTTGGACTTCTCTTTCAATAGAGATGGTTCTCCTTTCAAGCTCACCACTGTTTACATCTACTGACTCAGGGAGGTCACAGTTTCTTTTTTTTTTAAATCTCTTTGCTCCAGCTTCTGGTTCTCCATGGGTTCTTTATGGAGACTTTAATATAGTTCTAGACTCTGATGAAGCCACTGGCCTTAGACATAATTGGAGACACATGCAGCATTTTTCCGACATCATCTCCTCTCTTAATCTGATTGACCTGAACCCCTCCAATAAAAGCTTCACCTGGTCAAACAATAGAGATTCTCCCACCTTTGCAAGGTTGGACAGATTCTTTATCAATCTTCCTCTTTCTCACAAGTTCCCAAATACAACTCAGGAGGCCATTGCTAATACCTCTTCAGACCATTCTCCAATCTCCACTTCTTTGTTGTTTCAACTCTTCCTTCAGGCCATCAAATTTGTACAGGTTTTGAAAACTTTTGTCCTTAAATACCTGAATTTCATGACTTGGTACTGAATGTTTGGTTCTCTCTTGGTACAGCTAACACTCCTCAACTCTTTAATGATAAACTTTCTTTTCTCACTAAGGAAATTAGACTTTGGGCTAAGGGCAGAATTTCCAAAGTAAGGGAGCAATCTTGTGTAATTAGGAATTTTCTGTTGAGATGTGATACAGTAATGGTTGTCAGATCTTTGACTCTACTAAAAAAGTTACTCAAGTGCATGTTAAAGAGAAGATTTACAGAGATTGCTGCTACTGAAGAAGTTATTTGGAAGCAAAGGTCTTCTTTCAAATGGAGATTGGAAGGGGATCAAAATACTATTTTCTTTTATGCCAAGGCTTCTAATTACAAAAGAAGAAACTACATTCAGACAATTCAAATAGACGGAGCTGTTGTTTCTGATAAAAAAAAACTAAGGGACTAGCTTTCTTTAACTTTTTTTGTAGTTTGATGGGCTCCACCTCCTCCAATGCTACAAATTTTGAATTGGATTGCCTTTACTCTACTCCTTCTGACACTGACTTCTCTTCTTTGATTGCTCCAATTTGAAAGAAGTGTGTGAAGTTATTTCTTCCTGGCCATTAAATAAATCTCCAGGTCCTGATGGCTTTATTGGTGATTTCTTCAAAGCTTTTTAACGAAGAATTAGCTCCTGAGATCACTTTTACTCTCAATGCTGCCATGCATTCCTCCTCTCTTCATCCTCTAAATTCTTTAATCGTTGCTCTCATACCTAAATCTGAGCATCATACTTCCACAGCTGATTTTAGGCCTATCGGCATCATTCATTCCTTGCAGAGAATCTTCTCCAAGATTTTAACTCTTAGATTGACTCCCTTCATCTTTTCCCTCATTTCTAACAATCAGACTGGTTTCATGCAAGGAAGGGGAACTTTCTTTATGCTCAAGAGATCATACATCATTGCTCCAGAACCAAAACTCCTCTTGCTATCTTTAAAGCTGATATACACAAAGCTTTTGACACCATTAGTTGGAGCTTCTTAGCTAGAGTTTTATCAGCTTTAGGGTTTCAGCAACCTTTCATCTCAACTGTTTTAGGTTGTGTTCTTCAAGGTGCTTCCAGAGTGTTGTCAATGGAATTGCTAGCAAAACAATAGTCTTGAGAAGAGGTGTGCGCCAAGGAGACCCGCTTTCTCCTTATCTCTTCATACTAGCTTTTGATTTCCACTCGAGATAGGTGGCAAAACTTAACCGTTTGGGTGTCATTCCTGTGCCCCTGCACAATATGTTTTCTTCCTTATTCCATGCTGATGATGTTATCTTTTTCTTCAAGCCAACTGTTCAACAAGCCACTTTCATTAAAATTATGTTTCAAGTTTTTGGCAGTTGTTCTGGGCTAAATTTAAACTCAGACAAATCAGACTTGCTAACACTTTTCTGCCAAGCTGATATTTCTCAATCCTTATCTACTATTCTGAACTGTAGAAATGCAACTTTTCCTCTAACCTATTTGGGTCTACCTCTCTCTGACAAGCCTCTGGTGAGAGCTGACTATCAACAACTGATCTCTAGATTTCAACACAAACTTCTAGGCTGGTCTTCATCTCTACTCTCTATTGCTGGCAGAATAGTAGTTATCAATGCTTGTCTTTCTTCTTTGCCAACCTACTTCATGACAGTCTTCAAGCTTCCTGCTTGGTTGATCAAAAAGTTAGATTCTTTGAGAAGAAATTTTCTCTGACATGGGGTCCATTCTGATAAAAGAAAATTAGTCATGATTTCCTGGAACTCTGTCATCAAACCAAAAAGAGTTGGGGGACTTGGTCTGAAAACTTTCAATGAGGCCTTGCTAGCTAAATGGTTATGGAAATGGTCATCTCCAATTTCTTCTCTTTGGAAATCTTTGGTCTCCACACTTCAATCTTCTTCTCTTTCTCTATATCCTTATAACAGTAAAATCTCTTCAAACCTCAAACTTTTAACACACTACTTGGATGTGAGTTTGACTTTTCAACCTTCAGTGGGCAAATGCATTTTGTTCTGGAAGCACAACTGGACTTCACAGATTCTACAATATTTTTTTCCTGAGCTCTTCTCTTTTGCTATTAATAAGTTCATCTCTATTCATCAGTTTAGAGTCAGCTTTAATGCCACAGCTCCTCTTTTTTCACCTCTGCTCTACACCTCAGTTATTGCTTTGGACCAACTCTCCTCTCTACTACTGCTAGTGACTCCTTTACTAAATGGCTTGCTGGATACTGGTACTGATGGGGTTCTTTGGAAGTTGGAGAATAATACATGACTTTACTCCACAAGCTCACTCTACAAACTCATTACCGGCCACCCTTGCCATTTTTCACCTCTTTCATCTATTTGGAAGCTCAGGGTCCCACCAAGGTTCAAAACTTTTCTCTGGCTTATGTTTCAGAATAAAATTGCAACTTTGGACAATCTACAAAGGAGGGGTTGGAATTTACCAAATAGATGTGTTCTTTGTTGTTGTCAAAGTGAATCAGTTCATCATCTCTTCAATTCATGTCTCTTCTTCAAAGCCTTAAGGGATATGTTGTTGAATTGTCAAGATGTGAGCATCAGATTTTTTTGATTCTACAACTCCATTACTTCACACTGCCATTCTACAAAATTCTACAATTTCTGCTACTATCAGGGACTTATTTGCAATTATGTTTTTTGTAACTTGGAGGGAGAGATGCTGTAGAATTATCCGAGATATTGCCAAGCAACCCTCTGATCTTCTTGCAGAAGTCCTCTTGGAATGGAAGTTCTTTGCAAAATAATCTTTCTTTCTCCTTTTCATGTTTATCTTCCCTGGACCCCTTTGGTGTACCTTTTAATTTCCTTTCTTTTTACTTTACTTTCCTTTCTTACTAAACTTTTTGTAAAAACTTTTATTATTAATTCAATTTAAGGCAGGGCCTTGACCCTTGTTTTTCTTCAAAAAAAAAGATGGTATTACTGTTGACCACTAAAATTTTTCAAAAGATGCTCAAATCGATGGAAATGCGACAAAATGACACAACGTTCATAAAATTATTAAAAATATTTCAATGGTCTAAAAAAATTTAGCATCATTGAATTCTTTGTAATTTTCTGAAGCATATCCATGAAATTTTATGCGAAATTGATTTTGGGAACATCTTCAAAAAATTAAAACAAGAAATCATTTATTGCTGAAATTCGATAAATGGACCTGTCCATTTTCTAAAGTAATGGAGAGGAATTAAATTCGAAAATGGCTCTTGGTAGAGGGCCAACGTTTGATCTAAACCGTTAGATCTAATCTCAATGGTTAAGGGAGCCCCGTGCATGTAACCTAGATTGATAGGCCCGAAAAATTTTAACCGTCGAAATTAGATCTAACGGCTCGGATCAAACGTTGGCCCTCTACCAACCTCAAAAAGTTGGTAGAGGATACGCTCCCGTGAAGAAGAGGCTCTTGGGCTGTGCATTTTAATTTGAAAAGAAGGGGGTTATGATAACTATCTCCAGAACCGCCTCTCCCAAGTCTGGAGGCTTTTAAATACCCCAGAAGTTGCATCTCAAAAAAAAAAAGGAGAGAGAGAAAAAAAGGTGTGTTTGTTTATTTTTCAAAAAAAAAAAGAGAGAAAATTCTGTAAAATAAAAAATAGAGAGAAGGCTTAAAGAGATTGTAAGAAAGGTATATCAAGGTTTGTAATTTGTTTTATTGAAAGCAATTGCAATTGTGTTGTTAATTCATTGTCCTTTATTTTTATTGTTTTATCTATTTGATTTATTTTCTTCTTTCTTTTCTTGTAAATAAAATCTGAAATTAAGCATGAAAATTTGATGATCAAAATAATTTCAATTTTATTACCGGGTTTAAACTGTTCATAATAGTTTAAATATGGTAAAACATGTTATTAAAAGTGATAATTAATTTGTTGTTTGGTTATTACCATGTTTGGACTGCGCTAAGCACACGAAGAACATGTGTAATGGTTCAAAATCTGTTCAATGGATCCTTAGCCCAGTTTTGGTCGTCCTTAATCAGATCAATAACTCAATTGCAAAGAAAACTAGAAAGAAATGCTGCCAAAATTATACCAGAATTTGATCGGACACAAAAATATTATTTTCTCTAAAATGGTTGAAGAAAATTGATTGAAAATTGTACTGAAGATAAAGCGAGTTGAAACACACATTCTGTAAAAAAATTCAAGACAAAAGGATGGAAAGATTAATTTTTATGAATTTTGAAAAACTAACAAAAATATGAAAATTCCAGTAACCGTCTCAGAAAACTTTCATAAAATTAAAATTCAAAACCGCAACCAAAAGATGTTTAAAAATTATACAAAAATTAAATCAAGTCCCTCTGGATGTCTATTTTAAAATCTGAAAATCTTCTCTGAGTCTTCTTTCAAATGATTCTGGTTTCATAATTTTTGGTGAAACAGAGAGACTCTTTTCTAATTTTGAACTGATTAGTAGTCTGGTGGGTCCTGTCCAAAATGCACAGTCCAGAAAATTTGTAAATTGTCAAAATGTATTAAAATTCACAGAAAATTCGAAAACCTCAAATGAAATGTCTAAAAGCTCAGAAAATTCTAAAGATTTCAGTTTCACCAGTTTCACTGATCATTTAATGTCAAAATCATCTAAAGATTGGCCAAATCCGACTTTGATCATTTTCATCATAATGCATCATGTGCAATTCAAATTAAATTGAAATTTATTTAGAAATTCTAAGAGTCCACAAGACCAAAATGAAATTGTGCGGCTTCAATGTTTGAAATTTATGGTAAAATTCTGATTTGAGTTATTAACTCAAATTGACACAAATACAAAGCAAACCAAATTAAATTTCGATTTGAGTCTAAGTTGACTCAAATTGTGTCAAATCCAAATCAAAACTAACTTGAGTATCAAATACACTCAAGTTATCTAGAATTTAGTTTGAGGCTCCAAATCGTCTCGAACTAACATAATTTGAATCCAAATTGATTCAAATTAACAAAAATGAAATCAAATTATAATTTGAGTTCAAATTAACTCAAGTTATACCCAGAACAAGTGCCAAATAAAATCAGAAGCGGTCTAACTGGACCAAAACCCCAGTTTGATCATAAGTTTCCCTCGTCACCTGAATCAGCGGCCCGCTTTGTATTCAACGTGCAAGTTGCAAAGTTATTGTGCCTGAGTGACCAGTGCGGTTATACTCTTGACCCTAACTTTGCGAAGTCTTTATTTCTGAGTCAACAATATGCTCTGTACTTAGAACCTGATACTTCATAGGATTTGAGAACAAATAACTCAAATCCTAAATCAAATGTCAAAAAAGAGAACAAATATCTCAACTCCAAAATAAAGCGGTATTTGATCGACTAATGGGCTGGTTGGTAAATTACCATTATGGTTCAAGTTGGATTTAAAATTTAAAATCTTAACTTACCATAAAAATCTCATAAACAAATTTCACATGCATAATCACCCAACAAGTTGCATTTCCCAACTCTTTTAGCCTAGACATATAATTCTTTGAATCCCTTAATCAGAGGTTCTCGTGGTCATTCCCGAGGTAATAAACAGCAGGGGGCTTGCGCCAAAATAGTGTGACCAAATTTAACCTCTCAAACAACAAAAAAATGAACATAAAGAGGCTCCCCTTAAATATTTGGCTTATAAGACCGGGGGTAAACTTAGTATTTAGGCCACATTGGTTACCATACCGTTAGTTGTACCACTAGAGGTACAAACCTTTGGACTCACCATTTGATTTTCTAAGTTTGCATTCCAACGAGATATGTCCATTTTGACAACAATAGTTGCAAAATGCATTGGTTGGTTTAGGTATAGTAGAACCCTTGACAAAATGAGAATAGTAATGGGCTCTAAGGTATTCGGCCTTCTTTTTAGGATCATTGGATGAGGCATTAAAATTCTTTTTGCGATCCTTTTGGAAATGTTGGGAAACATTCTTTTAATGCTTATTGGATTGAGCCTTGTGGTTTTGTAAAAGATGTTGCTCTTTAAATTCATAAAACCATCCATCGGGTCCTCTAAAATAAATTTTATTGGATGCCTTTGGAACAAAAACCTTCTTTTCTTGATTTTGCAAATTCTTTTTGTTTTGCACTCTAGTGTTTCTAGGTTTCCTTTGGTACATATGTGCATTACCACGAGAATTCCTAAGTTTTTTAAATTGTGTGTTTTGTGCAACTTGTTTTCTCTTATTGTGTGACAAGTTCTTTTTCTTGGTTTGATAAGGCTTTTGGTAACCAAGACCGAACTTGTCATGAGGTTTTGACCATTGAAAAGGTTCTTCAAATCCACTTTAGGGGCTTGAGCTAAAACCGATTTTTCAAGTTGTTTTTCAAGCTCCTTAATTTTAGTCTCATACTCACCCATCTTAGAAGTAAGCTCATCTACCTTTGTTTTTTAGGGTTTCTATGGTATCGGTTTTCCTAACCAAGGCATAATGGGTGGCATCAATAATAGAGTTCAATCTATCACAATCAACACATTTGGTTGAACTAGTTTGTTCATCAATTTTAGACTCACACTCACCCATCTGTGTTTCATGTTTTATTAAATGACAATGATAAATCTAAAATCGTCCACAATCTTAATAATTAATAAGAAACATTAATTATAAAAAAGATTAGAAATTACATTATTTGTATCTTATATACGTAATTACCATGTATAATCCAATATTTTTTAATAAACAATATATGAATCTTAATTTGGACAGTATAAAGAGTTTAAATGTGGATTATTAGGATGAAATTACTTAAATTTAATTATTTTATCATTTTTTCACTTTGTATGCGTAATTACCATGTATAATCCAATCTTATTGAATAAATAAGATTGTGGATCTCTATGTTTCATGTTTTATTAAATGACAATAATAAATCTAAATCATTCATAATCTTGATAATTAACAAGAAACATTAATTATAAAAAAAATTAGTATGTAAATTAAGTACTTATTAAGTTATACAAATCATAGGTAAGAATTTACCAACTTAATTGCATATGTGTATGTTACTGGAACATAGCATATGATTTGATCCAATGAAATAAATATATGGATTGTACGTGTTATGTGTCATTATTTATTTCATATGAGTTTAATTCTGGGTTTAAGATGGCTCAGCTTTTCCACATGATGATATGTTCAAGAAATATTGTGTAATGTTGATTCTTGATAAAGGCTGCTATACAGACTTTATTTATGTTCTCTTGAATTGTGCGAGAAAAAATTGTTTATCACGAAAATTGTATGTCCCTCATTAGTATACCTAATAAGTGATGATATCTATTGGACCCCTTGAGGTTTGATAGTACTAATGAAGTGGAAGTTGAATTACCTCCAATATAAGATGGGAATGAAATAATTTTGTTATTTATTGAAATGGTTAATGTGTTTTGTTTGTGCTTTGTAGCATTGAAATAGATTGTGCTTTGTTAGTTTGCTGTATTGTAATCATTTTTTTCACTATCCTGATCCGCACCAGATGGAAGTGGTTATTTAAGGCACTTTTAAGTTTATTAATCACTTCATTAATATGAATGCATATCCTATATATGAAAAAGTAATCTTTAATTAATGAGATGCTCTTAATTGTTTGCTTAATGTTAATGACATGATATGCACACAATTAGTTAATGATATAATTACTAACTAAGGATTAAACAAAACCTAAGACATCCACATCAGTCATAAATAGACATCCACACTTGGAAAAGTCAGAGACAGAGCGACTACTCCTCAGAATGATCGATGGAGACCTGACTAGTTCCTTCAGTCTTGTGCTCAAGGTAGAAGTTGTCCACTTGTCTGGAGAAGTCTTGCGATGCACCCGACGAAAGGAACTCACGTCAAAAATCTATTCTAACGATCTACCCGTTCTGGTTATTAGTTCACTAAACCATACTTGGAGACTGGAGATTTATTAAGGAACTTAGAGTCTGATCTATGGAAGTTAGACTTAGGATTTCTGAAAATGGATTCTGTTTTAAAATATATTATTATATTAAAAGAAGTATTTTATAAAATTTTGATAGAATTCCATTTAGAAAACATTGTGAAAGAAGATGTTCTGATGAGTTCCTACAATCCAAGCTATGGTTTAAGTCGTTCACAACTTTAATTTGTTTTAGAAAACATTTAATATATACATTTTCTAATTAAAGGATGTTAGTGAAAGTAAAACACTTTTATTGTTAAAGTTATAAAACATAAGTTTATTTTTATAGAAATGTTCACACTAATATTTTCCTTCCAATACTTGGTATTTTAATAGTATGTATAAAATCAAATATTAATGTGATATCAATTTTTCTTACCTAAAAAATATATTACTAAACTGACTTATACAGAAACAATTTACAATTATATCAATTAGATTAAGTTCATGTTGCATAACTTACTTAAAAAATTTAAGATATTCAAAAGTGATTATTTAGGTGTTTTGGTGTTTTACTGACTTTACTTTTAAATTAATTATTTCACAAATACTTATATCAACCTTAATAACGTGTATTTTGTTATCCAAAATTTAATACTTAAAATTAACCATTTTGCAGCATCATCTAATGTTCTTTTTAGACTTTATGTGATGTATTTAGTTAGGAAAGACTAAAATTTTTATGTTACTTAAGGGACCGTTTGGATCGCTTAGGAATACGAGGAATAGCCTATTCCTAGACGAAAAATATTGGAAAATGTGTAATTTTGTGAACAGTTTGGATGGTTAGAAATAAATTTTCGTCCGAAATTTGCTATTCTTGCTTATTCTTGGCCCAGTCCAGAAAACACAAGCCCAACAGAGAAGAAACAAGCCCAATCACAGAGCCCATACAGAAAAGAGAAAGGCTAGCCATCTAGGCAGAGCCCAACACAAAGCAGCGTCCCAACGGGCTAGAAAATCACACAAGGCCCAAAACAAAGCCTAGGTGATAGGGAAAGAGGATCCCGGTTCGGGGATCAAATTCGAACCCAGACAGAGAACAAGACTCGACCCGACAGACCCTGAATCATTTTAATTTACTAAGAAATTACACTAAGGAACCTAAACACAGATTAATTTACAGAAAAGTCCTAACACAGTTCAAAAGTATTTACGGAACAATCCTAAAACTCGGAAAACTTCACAAAGAGGCACAGACCTATTGAACTCATACCAATAAGCACATAGAGGGACAAACAGACTGGTACAAAGCCTGTACTAGCTTGGAAACCAATCAAAGAACACACACAAGGCACAAGATAGCCTAGACGACAAGAATATTTTACTCTAAATTGATTCCACAAGCTATACAACTAAGGGACAGATCTGTTAGAAACTCAAGTCCACGTGCAATTTTAATTTTTATTAACATTTAACAAGCAATTAATACGCACGAAAAACGGATCTAGTTATTCAAGCGATTAACATCGCAAAAGAAGAAGCATAAGAGGTTATCCCTTCTGAAATCGTATTTGGAAGTTTCGAATCCAATCTCTTGAAGTCGGTGGTGTGCTCGTCACCCTTGTGGCTGTCTCCGGTTATCTCGAGTCCACCTAGAAGATTAACCAAAGTCTCAAGACAAGTGCTAGCTTGTCCAAGACGATAGCTAATTTCCTGTTTAACTCCTTCGCTCGGTTAACTGTTTAACTGGAAGGAAAATCGCTCAACACATGAGCTAGAGAGGGAGATGGAGGCGCATGCAAGAGGAGAACAAGGAGAGAGGGAGAGAGAAAATTAGGTCAAGCCACACCGTTTCCATAAACGACGTTGCTATATATGAAATCTATCTCTCTTCCAATTTTGTCTGGATAGATTTGCCCCTCTATGCACGAAAATTAATGGGTAATTATGAGCTAGTCCACATGATATAATGGCCCATTAATTAATCTCAAATCGGACTTTTAATTAATAATTAACTAATTAAATAAAAGACCGATCAGCTCAGTAAAATAAATATACGTTGAACGAACTTAATTATTAACATATTAATAATTAATTTGAAATTAGGATATGCATTATATTATTCATATATGATCCACTTGAGTTAATTAATTATAACGGTTCGTAACGATATATAATTAATTAATCAACTTATCATATATTCGCAGTACTCGCTACTGCAAATAACAAATAATGCACGTATGGTTAAAATTCTATTTGTGTGACCCTTTGAGGATTTATGCTGTGATGACTATGGAAAATAAATCACCATTTATTTTCATTAATCATAAGTGGTATCTAGCAACACGTTATGATTCTTAATTCGCATAAATAAATATTGTACCAATACAGTATTTCAATCCTGCATAAGAAAAGTATCTTATTGTTTTGATTTTTATGTCACATGATATCCGTGTATAATCCAAGATAGGAATGTGTCATTCTTGCAGATTATATGTTTATTGATCTAGAGTCGATCGCCTAGTTGCGCGCATACGATCCAACTCCATCAAAGGGCCCAGTAGATATCATCACTCACTAGGTGAACTAATGAGGGACATACGGTTGTATTGATGACCAGTTTCTCCCCACAGAATTTAAGAAAACATAAATAAAGTCCGTATAACAGCCCTTATCAGGAATCAGCATTAGACGATATTTATAGAACATATCCTCATGTGGAGAAACTGAATCATCTCAAACTCGAAATCAAACACGTATGAAATAAATAATGACACATAACACAATCCATATATTTATTTCGTTGGGTCATGTCATGTACTATGTTCCAATAACATACACATATGCAGTTATGTTGATAACTCCTTACCCATGATTTGTAGAACTTAATCATCGATTAACCTGCATACTAGTCTTATACAATAATTAATGGTCATTGTTAATTTTCAAGACTATGGACCCTTTTAGATATATTATTGTCATTCTTACGAATGATCCATATAGATCTACAATTTATATCCTCAACCTGAATGATTTGTCAATAATAAACTCTAGGAATAAATGATCAAGTATCAACAATAACATAAACTAATATAATAATCATTAAACTATTGACTTCTAACACATAACTCCAACAAGATCAAGCAAGCAAGAAACAAACTAAATCATGAAGCCTACTGTTACATTTCGATTTTAGAAGCAAGTATAACTGCTAACGGCTAACAGATGTGCTAATAACCTCAATCAAACATTCTCAATCACAGAAGTAATTCAGACTGAGCCATTCGCAATTACAACTAACCTAACACGGTTTACAGTTCAAAGCTCAATTCCAACAGAGGCAATGCATACTTCACATTATTCAAACAATTCAACCAAACATGCAATTATCTCAACAGAGCAAATCAAATTCATGCCTCAGTAGTCATCTAAGCAAGCACGACAGATCAACAGATGCACTGCACAATCCTCAGCATTCAACCAAACAAGCAGTCAAAACAATTCAATTTAGTGCAGCCTCTCAAGCATCACAACACAAAGCAAAGGAAAGAGGGGAGAGGGAATCGATACCAAACCATGATGTGAAGCAATCGAGAGAGGAAGAAGAGGTTGTCAATGTCGCCGCCGTCAGCTACCGCCAGCCGTCATGCGCCCAAGTTCACCATTGTCAGCAAAGCTCAAAGCCAGAGACGTGAATTTACAAGTGAGAGAAAGAGAGAGTGAGTGTGAGTATTTAAGTGAATGTGAGTGAGGTGGGAGGAGTCAGAGGCAGAGAGAGGGTTTCAGTGGATCTCGAGTGGAATAGGAATGAGGATGGCGGCGAGAAAGAGAGACAGAGAGAGGAATGCCTTAAAAGGCGATGGAGAGAGGTAGGAGGGTTTAGGGTTGTGGTCTCAACTGGTTTGACGAAACCATGGGAAGAAAACCAGTGGCACAGAGGGTCCCATAGTTGCTGTCGGATTGGGTGAGAGAGAGGAAGGGTCAGTGGGGGTCGCGTCTCCATTGGTGAGGGAAGAGAGGGAAGAGAGAGGAGATCGGGTCAAGGCAGAGGCGTAGCGGAAAAAGGGGAAGAAGGTGGGGACGAAGGCTCGTCCGGAAAATGAGGGAGAAAAGGAGATAAGGAGATAAGAAGAGAAAATCAGACGGTTGAGGTTAATTCAGGCATTTTGAACTTGATCAAACGGTCCAAACTGAAGGAAATAATTGGAAATTGATTTCTAAATTAACTAATCATTAATATCAATGATCCTTTTTAATTAAAATTGACTCATAACAATTTTCATAATATCTAACTAGATTTTAAAGTGTGATTCTCCGATTATATTAACACATTTTATGGAAGTTGGAAATTAAGCGAAATTAATTATCGGTTTGATTTGACATTATAGTTATCTATCAAATTAAATTGATATTCACATTTTGAATATTTTGTGTTGATTGAATGATTATGGCTTGGTTCCTCATTAGTTAAATTTATTTGTTTATTTCAAGTCTAATTTAGATTGCAAAAATTTTAGTTATGTTACGATTTCTGAGAATTTTTCTGTTAAATATAAAAATTATTTTTCATGTTTTATGATCAAATTGTCCATGCTCAATCTCCTCTCAGGACCTATCAGCCTTGAGAGATCTTTCATCTTCTCACTTATTTTTGTCTCCAAGTGATATAAACTCTAATATATTTGAGCATTCCCGGTGAAATAAAACAGTACAAAATTGAGAAACGAACACTTCTTTTTATTTTGTTGTTTCCACCTTTATTTCTCTGATTGAATTCGTGGTAATCTCCTTGTCTTCTCTCAAATAACAGAAATTACAACTTGAATATAATAAAACGTGATGCTTGCAATTTTAGGTCTCCTTCTAAAATTCCATTTTATGACCATTTCTTGCGCCCCACAATATCCTTCTAATAAAACGAAAGCTATAAAATCTATTTTGCATGTATCATGATAAAAAGAACTCTCAGAACTCTATAATAAAATTGTATCACGTAAGTACAAATTTAATAAATCTAATAAAACGTGGGCGCATGAAAACGGAGCGGATTATTCGAACATATCCGTATTCGTATTCGTATTCGAACATATCCGTATTCGTATTCGTATTCGTATCCGCCAAAAAAATATGGATGCGGATTTGGTTTTGAGTTTTTTAACACTATCTGATCCGTATTCGTATTCGACATGAATATTATCTGTATCCGATAGATATTAATCCGTTTATCCATATCTTTAACGGCATAAGATGATTAATATAATTATTTATCTACATTATAGAATACTTTTAATTAGATAATACTTAATTTTTATTAGATAAATTCTCTTACAATAATATTTTCATTTGGACTAGAAACATAAAATTATTTTTATTTTCTATTATTGAGATGATTATATATGATAACAACACTAAAATTAATTTTTTCTCTAATCATGATGATTACATATGATCAATATACTATTTTAATGTATGATGATATTTTGGGTAACATGATATGATTTGACATTGAATAGTTAAATATACTGTTGCAATTCAAAATGTGAAAATACTGAATTTAATGATCAATTCTATTAGATTTGTACTTACGTGGTGTTTGTAATTTTAGAAGGTCTCTTATTTGCTTTCACTTTTAGCCTTTTATTTATGTGTTGAAAGTTGGAACCCAACAAATAAATTTTCTTACTTTTATTTTAAAGAAGTTCACTTCTAAAGTTGTACATTGTAATTGAAGGCAATGATATTAAAATTAACTTTCATATTTTAAAGAAATGCTTATTTGGCTCAAACTATGAAAAATAATAGATATTTATTCACATGTACTACTACTGTTCTTGACGAAGTACTAATATAGACACTGAGTATATTGAATAACATTATATTTATAGAAACTGTTATTGTAAATAAAAAATTAAAATATTATCTGTATCCGACAAAATATATTCGTATTCGACTTCGTATCCGAAAATATCTGAACCGTATCCGTATCCGTATCCGTTTAATATCCGAACTGTATCTGTATTCGAATGCATTCGTATTCCTTCCGTATCCGAAAAAAATATAAATGCGGATATGAGAAGACCAACATCCGCTCCGTATCTGATCCGTTTTCATCCCTACACACAATGCACTGATTCTCCACATTAATAATATTACTCAAGATTTCGAAAAAAAGAAAAAAAAATTTCAAGTATTCTCAGCCACCCGGTTATCTTTTAATGAATCTTGCAACTTTACAATTCAAGTTTACATTTAAAATATTTTCTCAAGTCTGCGTACAATTATTGTCACCAATTTGAAAAAATATATATATATATATTCTAGACCAATTAATTGGCCCCTGATCTTATTAAAACAATCCTGAAAAGTAGGAAATCAAAGAGTTTATAGATATGTTTTATTATAGTCATATTGATTGATTTTATATCTAATTTAATATAATATATTAGTGTCATTTAAAATTTTGATTCGCAATAAATTTTATTTTTTTAATACATTATATTTTACTATAATTTTTAATGCATTATATTTTACTAGCAAAAGATGCTTTCATGAGGGCAAATAAAAAAATAAAATAATATTAGGTAATAAGAATAGGTTATTCAATTTATTTTTTTATTAGATGAAAAATCAAATCATATTGTTAATTCATTTAGGGTGTGTTTGGATAGAGGCCGGATAAGCATAAGAATAAGGATTGGCACGAGATTCTAAAATTTCTTATTCTTATCCAAATTCCATAGTTTTGTTAGTATAAGAATAAGGGGCCGGATAAACCCAAATTCCTTATTCTTGTGTTGTTTGGGTTGTACAAGAATAAGGAATTTGAGGCTTATTCTTATCCGGATCCTTATTCTTGTGCATCCAAACACACCCTTAGTGATTGATATGAAATCATAGACCAAATTGATCTAACGACACAAACAAGTATTTACACCTAGATCTAGCATGTAGTCACTTCTGTATCTGTGCTTTTATAAGAAATATAGACAGAGATGGAGATAGAGATTATTTTAACTGTCAATAGTATAAATCATCTTTATACACGGGATTTTTAAAATTATTATTTTTTAATAATTCCAAAATTAGCAAGTTATCATATCTTCATAGATCCCATCTTTTAAATATCGAATTTAAAGTTATTAATCATTTCTGGTTATTGCCATAATTAACAGGTTTGCGTTTGTGTACCATAGATCATGTTTGAAGTATCAAATTTTAAAATTATAAATTATTTTTAATAATTTTCCAATTATCATGTAAGTGTATCGTCAAAAGATCCACACCTTAATAACTACTGATCCTATCGATCGCTTTACCCGAATTCGTAAATCACAACAGCTCTTTTCCCAATCTCATCTTCTAAGGTACCAGAGTAGCATCTCGAATTCATCTAATTGCTATAATCTTTGATTCCGCCGTATCATTTTTAGCTCAATTGCAGAATAATTTTTCATAAATTAAAGGGGGTAAAAATAGAACCTTCATGTTTTCTTCTCGGAATAACATTTACCTAGATTATTGTTTATGAACAAAATCCCAAACACTTCATTTTCTTACATCGCTAAATTATGAAGTCTGAAATGCAGGACAAAATGCAGATCTTTGTGAAGACCATGACAGGAAAGACGATCACGCTTGAGGTGAAGACCAACGACACAACCGACGATATCAAGGACATGATCTGGTACCAAGAAGGAATACCAGTGAACGAACAGAGGCTCATATATGCAGGGGAACAGCAGCAGCTCGAGGACGGAAGGACCCTGGATGATCATAACATTCCGAAAGATTCGTCTGTGCACCTGGTGTCAAGATTGAGGGGAGGTTGGTCCTACATAGCGCCTGAACTCATAGCTCTTGCTCGTAAAAAGAATATTGTCAAGATGATCTGCCGCAAGTGTTACGGGCGCCTGCCTCCAGGAGCTACCAGCTGCCGGAGGAAGAAATGCGGGGGTTGCAGCGATGTGAGGAGGAAGCGTGTAAACACTTACTATGATCGCTTTGACAAATACAATTGGAATGGGGGTCAGTTAGCTGGGATGAGTAAATATCCTCCATATCCATATCCGTAAGAATTTGACATGGACAGAATTCGATTTTTTAGTGGTAATTTGTCTTCAATAAATCTTTGCCTTTTGTTTTTATTTTTAATTATTCCTTTACATGTTGGTGAAGCTTTTTTAGGTTCCATAATAAATTTTAAAATTCACCGGGTGAAGCTGGATTCTCTCCTTAGGTCTGCTCCAGAAACAAAAAAATCAGAGCAAAAGAAAGAAAGTGAAAGCAAAAGAAGATGAAAGAAGTTTAGGGAAATCATATTATCTTGCTACAGATTTCAAAATGCATCTATAGGGTTAATGATTGTAATCTTGTATTTAAATATAGTGAATTACAAATTGTAGCGTGTTAGGTGTGTTGATACGGTATATATTCGTGTTTTCACGACACGACACGCCACATATACGGATTCAACACGACACGACTGTGTTGGTGTGTCGTGTTAAAACTGTGTTGTGTTAGCATTTTTAGAAAACTGACAAGGTTTAACAAGACACGATTCAACACGATAAGATTTGACACGACACGATTACAACACGACACAACACGATTTTATTTTATTTTAAAATTTAAAATTTTAAAAATATTAATATATTATAAAAACTAAGGATGATTTGAAGTTTAAGGGAAAAATATCATACATAAACTATAATTAAAAATTTTCAACTAATTAATATTATGTAATTTGTATTTTATTATCTAGTTAATTAATTATTATATTGTATCATCATGAATTATTATCATATTATTTTTTATCAACTATATAACCGATTTATAAAATTTAATACAATTTTTTCTCATTTTTCTCAAATTTTAAAATATATTTAACTATTTTTAGAAAAAAGAAAAAATAAAATGTTGACACGGTTCGACACGATTGACACGGGTGTGTTGTATCGTGTCAACCATGGCGTGTCAATTTCCGTGGAGTATTGACATTTTTATCTACTTAGCACGACACAACACGATACGGTTTTGAAATTCGACCTGTGTCAACACAACAAGACACGGTGCCAAACACGACCGTGTTTGCCACGACACACTACGATACGGCAAGATTGCAATTCATTAAACAGAAGGACGATATTTCCCTTTTATTTGAATTGGAATGGGATTTAATTTTATGAATTAAAAAACAAGGTCATTTTTGGTAAGAAAAATGTAGTCGTTGGTTATCATGGTTACACTCCAATTTTACGAGCATTCTTTTTAAATGAGTTTTATATAAAAGTTGGTTTTCAGTGGACAGTGGTGAAAGAAATTTGGGGCAGTGGTGGTCCGAAAAAATTTTGAATGGATTCGAAAGAATTCGTATGCTCTGCCGACCAACTCAAGAGTCTCGCAGAGGCTGATCCGAATAGTCCGATCAATAATAGATGTTCAGTGATTAAAAAAAGTTATTTCTATTCTCAGACATTATAGACTTATGGTTCCGTTTGGATAGTGTGGGAATAAAAGAAATAAGAAAAAAAAGTGAAAAGAAGTATTAGAAAATGTGTAACTTTGTGAAGAGTTTGAATTATTTATAATAAATTTATTCTCTTATTCCCACACCAAAACACATCCTATATTCTGTAGATATTTTCAATTTATTTATTTTATCAAATAAGGCGTAAAAATAGTGGAAATGCGGAATGTTTTAACATTCTAAATCGCAGCTGCAATAAGCTGTGACACAATCAAACAATCACAAACACAGCTATTTTTAACAAATTCGCTAATTTTCACTTTTCGTAATTGAAAACCGCATTTTCACGGAACGCATTCGCTCCTCATCCTCTGCCTCATCCTTCACCCCTCATCATTCTCACCCCCTCATGCGTTCACTCCTCTGTATCCGCACACCCCTTGCCTCGTCTCCTCTCTCTCCCTCATCTCTCCACGGACCTCTTCCTCTCTCCTCTGCCTTGTTTTTCCTCTCCCTCATCTCTCATCATGCTTTTCTGTCCCATCTCTCTCTCTTTCATCTCTGCACCTCGTCTCTTTCATCTCCATCATCTCTCCTCTCTTTCTCGTGTAACATATTTATAAATGAACTCTCTTGTTAAAATATAAATACTCCCTTAATACAAAATAACATACTTCCGTAATATATACACCCATGTGATTTATATAAAATACTCATTTATGAAAATATCTATACTTCCTGAGTCCAATTAAAATTCCCTTAAACATATTAATTACTCCCTTATACTGTTCACTTACATAAAAATAAATTGTTCAGTTGAATTTATTAGATGCTTCCCTACTCATTTTAAGTTATTAGATACTCCCTTGCCACATATTATATACTCCTTAATGTTTGTTAATTACTCTTAAATTAACTACGTATTTAAACATATTAGATACTCTCTTATACATCAATAGGTACTCCCGTACTACAAAGTATATACTTCCATAAGAAAACATAAATGAAAAATGATTGACACTCTCTTAATAGATATTATATACTTCATACTATACAATATATACTCGCTTATACCTCAATAGATACTCCCGTACCATACAATATATACTTTTAACAAAACATAAACGAAAAATAATTGACACTCCCTTAATAGATATTATATACTTCATATTGTACAATATATACTCTCTTATACCTCAATATATACTTTTGTACCATAAAATATATATATTTTCATGACAAAAATAAATTAAAATATAATTGACACTCTCTTAATAGATACTATATACTCCCTTTATCTGATGTATTATTTAACTTAAATTTACTCATTTTTGTTGTATTGTGCAGAGGAGATGGTTTAATGACCAGAAAAGGAAAGAGAAAGCGAAAGAGAAGAAGCACAAAGAGGAGACATAAGGGGACGAGAGTACACGGAAGATAGTAGAGGCTGATGAGAATAGAAGGAGGAGAATAGACTTAGGCGAAAGGAGATAGAGTAGAGATGAAGGAAGGGTTGCGCACGTGATGGTGAAAGAATTAAAGAGGAGACGTATCTGTTTGATCTCGTAGAGGATAAGGGGAATTACTTAGAGTAATCATACTCTTGTGCAATCACGCAATCAAGCGTCCGCTCCTCCCTTCTTTTCAACTCCCCTCTCTGTTCGTGCTCCCCTTCGCTCACTTTACTCCTCTATTTGTGCTCTCTTCCAGCGACTCCCCTCATGCGACTCTTCTAGCGACGTGACTCCCCTCCCCTCGCCCCCATGCGTCTCCCGTCACTTCTCCCCTCCCCTCTCCTTCGCCTCTACTCTCATCTCATTTCTTTCGACTCTCCCTCTCCTCCGCCTCACCTCTCTCCCGGCTCAGCCTCTCCTCTGCTTCGCCTCACCTCTCCTCTGTCTCGCATCCGCCTCCGTCTCACCTCAGTCTCTCCTCTCCTCCGCCTCCCCTCACTGTTCCCTCTCTTATTCCGATCAGATCTGGTTGAGGAAGAAAAAAGTAAAAATAAAGAAGGATAAGAAGAGAAAAGATGTTTAGATTTAGTTCTATTACAACTTGAGAGTAAATAAATTACTATAAGTAATGATATTAATCAGTATAGGAGAGTATCTAATATGTATAAGGGAGTAAATAATATTCATATCTGATTCTGCTAATTTTTGGGAGTAACTAAATTATTATAAAGGAGGAAATTGATCAGTATAAGGGAGTAAATAATATATACAACGGAGTAAATAATATTCATATATATTTCTGCTATTGTTTGAGTGTAACTAAATAGCTATAAGGGAGTAAATAACTAATATATAAGGAGTATCTAATATGTACGCGGGAGTAAATAATATTCATAACTGATTCTATTGTTGTTTGGGAGTAACTAAATAACTATAAGGGAGTAAATAAGTAGCAGTACGAGAGTATTTAATATACAAGTGAGGGAGTAAATAATATTCATTTCTGATTCTGCTATTGTTTGGGAGTAACTAAATAGCTATAAGAGAGTAAATAACTAATATAAAAGGAATATCTAATATGTATAAGGGAGTAAATAATATTTAAAATTGATTCTACTGTTGTTTGGGAGTAACTAAAAAACTACAAGGGAATAAATAATTAGTAGTATGAAAGTATTTAATACAAGTGAAAGAGTAAATAATATTCATTTCTGATTCTGATAATTGCAGGGCAGGGCTAGACGACGACAACGGCAGGGCTGCGCGACGATGACAGCAAAGGGAGTAAATAACATGTATAGGGTGAGCAGGGAGGCAAAATAGGAACAGAGGGGGAGCGAGGAGGTGGTGCGTTGGACCAGAAGGAGGCTGAGCGGAGGAGTGGCGCGTCGGAACAGAGGGGGTGAGCGGAGATAGGGCGTGTGAGAACAGAGAGGAGGTGAACGGAGGGGAGACGCGTGGAAGCGCTAGCGTGCTTTCTATTTTTGGCAGCACGTCACTTTTCGTTTTTAGATCTGATTGTCTTAGACGCTGATTGCACTTATTAGCTCCGGAGGATAAGGGGTTTATAAGTAATTTCCATTCTCAATTTCTAATCGGCATTACAATGTCATTGGGCTTGTCAATAGTGAAATGAAGCCCAAGCCCACTATCTTTCTCTTTCGCTTCGCCCCTCTTTTTGGAATTTGCATATTATGGATGGTCATTTATAGATAATTTTTTATTTCAATCTGATTTAATCTCAATAACTATAAATGTCTGTGCATAATAATATCAACATTGATAGACTCGGAAACATTTAATCAAATCGGACGATTTGAATAAAAAAACGTCCACGGAATGATTGTATTAAACCATCCGGATACTCGCCCCTTCTCTCTCTCTCAGTTCGAAGTTCGAACCTAAACCCCAATCCGTTTCACCACCTCACTCATTCAGATGGCCGAAGAAGTCGATCGGCTGAGCGCTCTCCCGTTAGAAATCAAAACCTCCATACTCCACCTTCTCGCCATCGATGACGCCGTCAGTACATCGTCTCTCTCTCGTTCCTGGCGCCATGTCTGGACCCACCAATCCTACCTCTTCTTCGATCTCTCCTACTCTGACGACCCCGATTGGCTTCGGGAATGGGTCGACATCGCAGTTCACGTTATCTGCTCTCTGCAAGGTCCTATTGTCCATTTCAATCTCTGCTACTACGCTGAAACCTACGCATCCTTGGATCTTTTCAGGTTTCTTCATTTACTCTTCCACAAAGGTGGTCTTCAAAAGCTTTGGATTTACAACACTGGTTGTACGGCTCTAATCCAAATCCCTTATTTCCAATCCCTCAAAGATCTTGATCTATCTGACATCCACCTCCGCCTTCCCAGTGATTTCCAGGGATTTGAGCAGCTTGAGGTTTTACGTCTCTCCTGTGTTTTCATCTCTCAGCAGGATATTCAGTTGTTGATTGATGCGTCAAAATATCTCAAGGTGTTTCGGGGTTCTGTTCACTCTGATGGTTTACAACCTCTGTCCTTGACTTTCAATTCTCCATTGCTTACTAGTATTCAGTACTATTTTACTGAATTTATGACGCAAGTTAGAGTAATCAATGCTCCTTGCTTGGAGGAAGCAGATATCTCTACCCGAATTGGGCCCAATTCTTCTTCCGAAGAGTGTGCTGTGATTGTCGCGCCAGCAACGAAATTGATGGCAGATATTGCCATTGTTTCAGATTTCTCATTGGACTTCGAAACCCTCAAGGTATCATTTCTCCAAGAGAGATTTCATAATTTTCAAAAATTCATATCACAAAATATCTGACAGGGAAAGTCGTAAAATTTATATGTTAAGTTCAAGACAATATAACTTTGGCTACTGAACCTGATTCCAATAAAGTAATTTTAATGTTTTCTGGTTCCCTTGGCTGAATTTTTTATATTAAATTGCAGTGTTTCTCGCAAGTTCCTGGCTCTCGTGCTTTGAATGTACAGTTTCTACGGCTGAGATCTCTACATTTGGAAGGAATGAATTCCTTCTTAGATCAGAGGGTGATTGCAACTTTTTGTTGATTGCTAAGGAATACACCTATCCTTGAAAGCTTAGAAATAAAGGTTATATTCTTTTTAACTTTGTTGTTACTAGCTATGGTATAATGAGTGGGAAAACACATGCGCTTGCATTTATGGGTTTGTTAACTGAACTTTGTCCTACTGTCCAACAGTGGTTTCTGGTACAGATACCATACGCATTGGTAATTGAAACTCTTTTCTTTAAAATACCGTAGTTCACTCAGTGAAAGCAACTGAGTCAATAGTTGCTGGCCTTATTTGACCTCAAACTCTCAATAAATCTAGGAAACCAATGGTGTATGACTATACCAGGAATGCGAATAATATAGTATGAGGAATGCGAATAATATGTATAAGAGGAATGATCTGGGTAGTTAGAACAACTGAGTTGGAAATGACTACAATTTTTAGGACCAAAATACAATCACTTGGACCTTAATCACACAAAATGCAGTAAGATAATGTAATATATATTGTCTCTCATAAAATATTTCTTACTGTCAAGTGTCAATAACTAATTGACTAGGATTACAATATTCTCTTTTATTATATCTTTATATGACAATTAGTGTCACAAGTTGATAAATTGTTTTTCATGTTGTCTACCACAGACTTTGACTACATATTTGCTTAATAGCAAAAAATCCAAATACAATGATCTATTGGATTCCAATGTCTCTAAGCCAGGTGTCATAGGAGTAAGGTTGAACCATAGAAGTTTCAAATTTTCGTACAACAAAACCTATACACTAAATCTATTCAATAATCACTTGGAAGATTCTTCTTCCCAACTCAACCAGGTGCCGTCTCTTTCTACCACTTGAAATCCATCCATTATTTATCTTCAAACAAAATGCAAATTCCAACGGTTAAATCAAGAGAATAATGATTATCTTCTAGCTCTCATCTTTGAGATCCAAGTGCGTACTGTATATAGTTGAAGCTTTCTTAGATTGATTGTCGTGTACTAAACAAATTAATGCAGTGTTTTGACCCACCGATAGTGCTGGAACTGGAAGGCCTGGATGAGCTAGATGTATTGAAAATTAATGAATGCATTAAGAAGGAAGAGATCAGTTGCCTTGAACAAAGTTTGAGGCAGCTTACAATCTCTGTGACCAAATCAATCCACATTGTAGTGATGGGGATGCTAAAGCATATCATGTTGAATGCGAAAGTTCTTAAGCTCGTTGAGATCTTACATTGGGAGGAAAACGAGGTGGAAGCAAGTATAGTAGAAGAACTCGATCTAGTTGAGAAAGCGTCTTCAGATGTAAATGTGGTATTTTCCTCAATGTAAGTTCTGTTCAATTTTTTTTTTTTTTTTTTTTTTTGTGTGTAGATCTAGGTATTGACATTATACTCGTGTGCTTAGATTTTGTGGGTTCCCTTCACTATATTTTATAGAATGCATAATTTAGATTCAACTTTATTTTGGAATGCATTCTGCATTTTGTTATTAACCTGTTATTTCTCATGAAGATTTTTTCCCATTGTACATGAACAATTAGTCTTCTGTAGTTTTATGGATCTTTATTTGAACCTTAAGTGCTAATGCTACAGCCTATAAGCAATTCAAACAGTAACCTCCTATATTATTTATAATGGTTTTTACAGACTACAGTCTAATATGAAAATGTTTCTGAGGGTTTAGTTGAACGGTAACTAAATATGGAAACAAGTTGTCTCGGATCTTTAAACCTCAAGACAGTCTTTTGTTGTATTTGTACTGAAATATAATTTTTCACACTGAAGACGATGATCAAGCAATCAATTAACAATATTACTGTGTCCTGTCAGTATGGATAATAATTGTTCAGAGGATTAACTGTCTTTGATAATTTTAGCATTAGTTGAAATTGTCAACACTTTCTTTTGGTCATTTAATCATGGTTGTAGTTCGCTAATTTGGTTGACGAAGGCTCACTTGACCGTGCATTGTGCTTAATGAAAGAGTGCTTGCATTTCAGAATTCGATTGCTCCCATTTCAAATGATTTTAAGAAACTAGATGGACCCATTCCGGCTCCGCCGGAACAAATTGCTCTAAAAAATTTTTGGGTTTGATTGTTTTGTTGTCTACATTGATGAAAGTACACTGAATAAATAGATTGAGATTTGGAGATAACCGAATAAGTTAAAAAAATAAAATCATGAGTTGCATGTCAAATAGAACTACATGTTTGCATCGCAATTCACATGTATGTATCATAGAGTGAAAAATAGAACTCTTAAATAAACCATAGAATGACAACAATATATCATACAAAACCTAGACAATCTACTTTCAAATGAACTTTTTTTCTTTTTGTTTTTGAAATATTTTCGGTCATTTTTTAAAGAGAAGAATTGCTTAAGGCCATCTCTATAAGATTCTATCATTCACATCATCCTCTAGTCTTCTATTAGTGAGGACGCTGGATAATTAATGAGGATTCTAAAGAATGATGGGAATGATAGAATCCATGGATGAAATCCAACGCAGTGCCCTCATTAATTATCTGCGCCTTTCTGCTTCGCTCCCCTTCCCCGCCCTTATGTTTTGCTCCCTTCAATAATTACGATATTAACTTCAACAGTTATATATTAACTTCAACAATTATCCAGCGTCTCTATTAACTGTTGAAGTTAATATATATAATTATTCTATTTATATATATTAAATGTTAATATATATAATTGTTGAACTTAATATCGTAACGGTTGAAGTTAATATATATAACTGTTGAAATTAATATCGTAACTGCTAAAGTTAATATATATAACTGTTCTAGTTATGTATATTAACTGTTGAAGTTAATATCGTAATTGTTGAAGGGAGCGAAATAGAAGAGCATTATGTGTCGCTAGCTCCTTCCCTCCCCTCATCCAAAAAAAAAAAAAAAATGCATTAATCATCCCTCATCCTCACCCTCTTTTTTTTAATGCAATTAATCTAAGTACTGGAAAAATGATGGAGATGATGAATATTTAAAATGATCCTTATCAGCCTCTTTTTTAACTTGAAAGAGAAATGCGAAGGACTTTTAACATTATTTATACGCTAACTTAAAAAACAAAGCGAGGCACAATGTTTTATCCCCCTAGATTGTGCACTACGTTTTTCTTGACTGGTGAATGGACGGAATTGTACTATATCTTCTTTGTTATTTACACACACAGACATCCTTTTATTTCCTCTATTTTTCTTTTCAGCGTCGTAAAATCATCTAGAACAACTTGCCTCTAGCGATGATCCAGCATGAGACATCGGTATGAGAAGGCAAAAAAATGTATAAATATTTTCTTTCTTTTCTTTTTGAGAGTTTTTATTAATCAACCATATATAGTTCGTACATGTCAACTGAAGTTCTCACATAACCGTGCTCCTATTTTTCTTTGTTTCTCCCAAGCTTATCTGTACCAACTTGGAAAATAAGAAAAAACAAAGAAGGAAAGACGCTAGACGATTTGGTTCGGATGATTTATTGTGGTATCTCTGTGTAGGAAACAATATTGCTCATGTAACACAATACAACATAGAATATTGCACCAAGAACTGCACGGAGTCCAAAACAGAAAATCAAAATTATTATGGTGTGGCCGTGTGGCTGTGTAGCCAAGTACGTTGCCTATGTTTTTGTGTATAACAAAAAAAGGTATCACACCAAGGTTGCTCGGAGTGAAAAACAGAAAATAAAAAACACTGTTCATTACTGTTCATCCGAAAAGCAAACTTTATATATAGTATAAATGTGAAATGATGATTCCGTTTCCTATAAGAGAGAAAGCAACATGATGCTGTCACATAATTCCAGCCGGCTTTTGCATTTTTGAAATTGTTTTTTTTATTTTACAAATTTCTCTCAATAAATATCTTTCCAGAAGATGTTTGGAATAAATGTGTTTAGCTGATATCGAAATGTCCATCTATTGACACTATCTATATGTGAACTTGTGCAATGAAGATGTCATGTGAGAACAAAGCATAAGACGTTTTATTAGATGAAAAAGAAACCATTTACTGTAGAATGTGGTGTTTATATGAGTCTATTTATTTCAAAGAAAGAAAAAGTTCTGCAGGGCAGCAGGAGTCGAAATCAAACACTGAAACACGGTTAAATGTATTTGGGCCCGTACGACAGTGCAAACGCAGCCCAAGCCCACCTCTGCCTTGAAGGCCTCATCCCTTCTGGAACAATATCATCTTATCAAAGATAAAACCTAAATCTGATCAAAGTTGAAGCCTTCCGCCTCTCTTCGACTCTTTCTCAGTCACTTCCGGAACTCACTGACCTAAATCTGGTCGTGCCTTCCATTCGACCACCACACCACACCACTGCCCCTAATTACTTTACCCCACGAGTCTGAGTCACTGACCACCTTACATTACAGACCAATAGATGGCAAAGGCTAAAGAACTCGATCGGCTTAGCGCTCTACCCTTAGAAATCAAAACCTCCTTACTCCGCCGCCTCCCCATCGAGGACGCCGTCCGTACCTCCACTCTCTCCCACTCCTGGCGCCATGTCTGGACCCACCTCTCCAAGCTCTCTTTCAATTTCTGCTACCCTGACGACACCGATTTGCGTCAGGCGTGGTTCGAGGTTTTCGTTTACCTTATCTCCTCCCTCCGTGGCCCCGTAACTGATTTCGACCTCTGCTACTACCCTAACGCCTACAAATCGGTGGATCTTATCTGCTTTCTTAGCTTAATCTTCCAAAAAGGCGGTCTTCGTAAGCTTTCCCTTGACAACTACAACTATAGTTGTTCTGCGCTAGTTCAACTCCCATATTTCCGATCCCTCAGAGTTCTTTATCTCCGCCACTTCGATCTCCTCCTACCCCATGATTTTCAGGGTTTTGAGCACCTCGAGGATTTAAGTCTCTATGGTGTTTGCATCTCTCAGAAGGATATTCAGTTGTTGATTGATGGGTCCAAAAATCTCAAGAAGTTTGAGGGTCATGTACACTCTGACGATGGAAACACTCTGTCCTTGACTTTCAATTCCCCATTGCTTACTTATATTCAGTACTATTTTAGTGATTCTGTGAAGCAGGTTAGAGTAATCAATGCTCCTTTGCTGGAGAAAGCACATGTCTCTGCCCGTATTGGGGCAACTTCTTCAAAAGAAGAATGTGCTTTCATTGCTGCCTTGACTTCCAAATTTATAGCTGATATTGCCACTGTTTCAGATTTCTCATTGGGCTTCCAGACCCTCAAGGTATCATTTCTTGAAGAGCAGAGATTTCATAATTTTCAAAATTTGTTGGGTTAATATGCACAAAGTTTATGCCAGTGTAATGTAATAGAAATTATATGTTAAATCCTACACTAGATGAGTGTGGTGAATAGATTGAGCTGATACCAACTAAAGTTAATTTATTATTTTCTGGTACTCCATGCTGACTCTCTCTTATGCTAAATTGCAGTGTTTCTTTCAAGACACTGTGCCTTGTGCTTTAAGGGTACAGTTTCTACAGCTGAAAGCTCTACATTTGGAAGGATCAGTTACCTGTTTGGATGAAAAGGTGTTTGCTACTTTTTGTTGTTTGCTAAGGAATATGCCTGTCCTTGAAAGCTTAGAAATAGAGGTTATATTCTTTTTAACTTTATTGTTAGCTTTGGTATAATGCCGTCTAATTTGAATTAGGAAAATTAACTGCATTTAGAGGTTTCTTGACTGTAACTTTTTCGTACTTTTTTAGTGGTGTTCTAGCACTGATACAAGACACATTGGTAATTGAAACTTTGTATTTGTAGTAATAAGGTTCCGTCAGTGACATAGCTGAGTCACTTGTTGTGAGCTGATTCCTTCTCAAGTTATATGAAAAGGAATGGTTTTTTGGCTCTGGTTACTCCATTATGGAGAACAGGAACCAGAATGCAGTATGCCCTCCCATATAAAAAGAGGAATGATCTGGGTATTTAGAGACAGAATAATTGAGTTGGAATGAACTACAACTATTTAGGACTGAAATTCGTGCACTTGGAACTTTAAAGCACGTAGTGCAGTAAGGTAATGAAATCGATATTCTTTCATAAAGTATTAGTAACTGTCAATAACTAATTAATGAGGATTGGAAGATTTTTTTAATTATACCTTCATATGGTAATTAGTATGGCGAGTTGGTAATATGTTTTACATGTTGTCTACCACAGATTAGACTACATGTAAGTTCAAAAATAAAAAGTAAATATAATAAATTAATAATTTTTATAGGATTCAATATATCTAAGCCATCTGTTATATGAGCAAGATTCAGCACGAACAAAGTTTGGAAACTTCGTAATACAAGTGTATATACATATCTTCCCAACCCGACCAGTGCAGCAGGTTGGATCATAAATTAAGAGAATAATGACGATGTTCTTGTTCTCATCCTTGAGATCCTATTGTTCTGCTATATACTGTTCAAGCTTTCTGAGATTTATTGTCATGTTTTAAAACTAATTAATAATTAATAAGCGCAGTGTATTGACCCTCCGGGAGCGTTGGAAGACCTGATTGAACCAGATGGATCTAAAGTTAATGAATGCATCAAGAAGGAAGATGGGATCAGCTGCCTTGAACGAAGTCTGAGACAACTTACAATCTCTGTGACCAGTTCAATGAGCATTGTAGCGATGGGGATGATACACGCTTTATCTTGCTGAATGCAAGTGTGATTGAGCTTGCAGAGATAATATATAGAGGGGATAGCGAGGTGGAACCAAGTATAGTTGAAGAGCTCAATCTAGTTGAGAAAGTGTCTCCGAATGTAAATGTGGTGTTTTCCTCAACATCAGATTGGTTCTAACTCCTTTTTCCTTTTTTTCTTTTTTTTTTGTGGGGTGGGGGGGGGGGGGGGGGTGGGGGGGAGTCTAGATCAACGTGCCTGAATTTGTGGGTTCCCTTCCCTATATTTTGTAGGATATATATTTTGGATTCCATTTGTTTTCATAATGCATTCTATGTTTTGTTGATTTCCTTTTTCTTTCTTTTTTTTTGGGCTGATGAATAATTAATGTTGTGTTGTTTTTATATATGAACCTCATGTGCTAATGCTACAGCCTATAAGCAAATCATATAGTACCTTCTTAATTTTGAATAGTACTTTTTTTTTGGATGATGAATAATTAAAATGTTGTTTTGTTTTTATATATGAATCTCATGTGCTAATGCTACAGCCCATAAGTAATTCAAATAGTACCTTCTTAATTTTGAATGGTACATTGCCAAATAAATGCTTTGGTGATGTATTTCCTCCGGTTTGGGATATCTGCAATGCAGATTTTTATCTCAAAAAAAAAAAAAACATTGCAGACTAACGATTTATTTTTGGGTATAAGGTTTTTGCTGCTGCTGATGTTGCTGCACAATGATGATGTAAAACTAATGAAGAAAAGATAAAGAGTGCTCTTAAATTTGGCTACCTGCATTCATCTATGTTACATTTTTTTTTTTTTTTTGATAGCAAACGGTAACAATTGACTAAATGTCAATCCTGAATGTGAGCCGTATATTCACAGGAATTATTATAATAAATTTTATTCAAAAAATTTAAAAGGAACCAAGAATTATTTTAGTAAGAACCAAGTAATTATCTGTTCTATAAATGCATTACTCTTTCTTCTAATTACACGTTTATAAAATGCGTTAGAGGTAATTGCGTGTTTTATGAACGGGCAAATAGGCTACTAACGCGCTTTATAAACAGATAATTGGGATAATAAATTTCGCCTACGTTTGGTGTCTTTTGAGGTTTGGTCAGCCCTAGTACCTTAAAGTACTAACCTCAATATACCACACCAAATAGCATTCACTAACTTTAGGCTAGCACTAACCCTACCTCAATGACCACCCTCACCATTCTATCCCTCTAATCCCAAAAAATATTAACCTTACTCCACTAACCCTAATAACCTTGTATTTGCCAAGCACACGCTCAGGATAAATAACTAGTGTCTTTATATTAGAAAATAGGGATTTATGGTTGAATTTATCATTATATTATGTTAAATAACTAGTGTCTTATATTTTTATTGAATTTATTCTAACTTGTTATGGTTTTTGTCAAGGTGGTTACATTGAAGTGAATATAGTTTTCATAAACTGTTTATTTGAAATTTATATTGTATTTAGAGGTCATGACAATTTATAAACCATGCATGCAAACAAAAACAAATTTGAGGTCTAAATTTTATTTAAGTAAATAATAATTAATTTAGAATTTCTAAGAATAAAAATACAAAATTTGGGTTGAAAACTCTGAGTATTTCGAATTTATTGTTAATTTTTAGTGTTTGCCTGTGCATGAGGAAATTTTAATGTTCTTTTGGTATTATGTGACATTTGCAGTTATTTTCTACTAATGTATGAAATTTTTATAAGTTTAGCAGTTAATGAAGATTTTGAAAATAATAATGCAAGTATAAATTGTTGAAAATATAAACATGAAATTTTTATGAAATTTCTACTATGATATATGCAGTTGAATGGGATTGCAATAAGTAGAGTAATGTAGATTTTTATTTATTATTATTATTGTTTTTGAATATGATCAGTACAGTAATCTAGATACTTTGTGATCTCCAAATTAGTAAATGCACAGGCCCCTATGAAATTGAAACATAACAGGTAACTCTAACGATCGAAATATTGCAACACAACTTGAATTAATTAAAGTACATCAAATAATCCAAACACCATTAATTGGTTATACTTGATAGAAAGCTAGCTAATTAATTATTCCCCCCATGTTTCCCGCACATTTGATTGAAGAGATCACGAACCATTAATTAGTAGAGTTCGTGTTGGAAAAGACTAATAAAGTTAGTGGCACAACAGTTTTCCTTGTGTAAAAATCATCTGCTGTCATCAGAGCGGCATTGTAAGTGCCAAATTGATCAGGCTGGCTGCAGTTCTTTGCTTGTAGCACGAGAATAGTAAAATATTGAATAACGGAAGGCCTGGGAAAGAAAGGATAAAAACACGTCGATTGCGATGCATTCAGCACTTGTATGAACTCGAGGAATGATGCACCACTAACCTTCTTGTTGTACTCTGAAACCGCGAACCTGCAAGAGTTCGCGCAGGTAAATTCATTAGTGTACAACTGTACATAAATATTATAAATTATATTATAAACTAATATCATTATTCTATCATCACTTTGACAGCAAAACTTACATGATCAAATTAATTCAACTTATATATGTTTTTACCTGCTTTTGGCAACTATCTCAAGACAATTAATTTCATTTGCTATTTTGAATAATTAATTTTGCACCGAAATATATACGCAACTCATAATGTTTATGGTCATTAAAACAAACTCTTTTGAGTCTAGTACTATATAAGAACGAGAAAGAGATCAGGTTCTTACGTGCCAGCATTTAGGATGGCCGGATCGGTGACATTGGTGGGAGGACTATTAATGCAATCAGCTGTACTAGTTGCAAAGAAAACAATGGGAATGAGGAGAAGAACAATAAATGGCTGTGTGTTCATCTTTTCTTTTTGCTATCCACTCTCCTTAGCTAAGAGATAGAATTGTCTGTGTGCGCTTTTCCAATACGGCCCTGGCTTTATATAGTGATAACTGATAAGTCCTAGCTCAGATTAGATCAGCATACATATATGTATATAAAATTTCAAATTGAGGATGGAAGATAACTCACCTGCGTTTCATCCCAATTTGACCAAGCATATTATCCTATTTATATTACTTTTTTATTTTTTATTTTTTTCCATAGATACATATTTTAGAAATTGTACACCTAAAAGTAATACTGTAATAGCATTGACTTTTGCGAGAGCGCACCGGATGCCATCCCCATTAATTAAGGCTGCAAACGGTTATCGAAACACCCTAATCCATATTTTTTTTTAAAGATAAATTAGAGGTCTAGCCACCCAACTTATTTTTAAATTAAATGTCTATGAAAGACTCCAGCCGAATTTCGAACCTGCCACCTTCCACTCAAGAAGTCAAGATGTATTGATTTTTGCCACTAGACCAAGAGCTGATTCTCCAATAATCCCTAATTTCGTTGTGTTTCTAACGTTATGCAGCACTATCCCCATTGTCGAATTACAGGAAATGAATGAATTTCTAATATACAATTTAGCACGACTGCACGAGCTTCAATGCAGATTTAAGAGGACATATCGTGTACTGAAAGGTTGAGCGCATCTGCACATGGGAAGTGATTGGAATTTGGAACCTGGAAAGGCCGTCTTCATGTATTAAGCTTCAAATATTGTTCACAGTTTATTGACTTTAACTCTTTAAGATGGAATATCTCCATGTTCCGAACAATTTGTGGACTGTACTTTTTAATGATTGACCTGTGGTTCCGATTTAGCTATAAATCTTTTTAGCATACGATTCCCAGACTCCGAGTCCCGATGTGTTGACTTCTACGGAATCAAAATTTACTCAATATTTTTCTTTTTTTTTAAAAATAAAAGCAACCACCAGTCGATTAAGCCAGACGACAGTATACAGAAGTAATAAAAAGAAAAATAACAAGTATAAATGATACTAAGATGCATTATGTGCTTGCATAAGGAAATCAGTTGTTCCCTTCAGAAAAACAACCACAGGGATGCTAAAATCCCAGGGGTCACCAAAAGAAGCAAGTATTAACATCTAAAGCAACAAGTAACAACAGCCTAAGCAAATAAAGAGAATACATTCACAGATGCAATCAGTTGTGGGTCGAAGAGGTGTCCTCTGTGGTATGTCCATTCCTTAAACTTTCTACACTTGCCCTCGCGCGCAGCAGCTTGGAAGCCAGCTAGTGTGCTGAAAATTCTTGGTGTTAGTGTCTGTGCAAAAAATATTCAAAGAGCTAAGTATAATAGTTAAGGGTGATTTTTCTCTACTCCCTTTGAAATTTTTATCCTTTTTTTCATTCCAGCGGCACCAGCACACAGCTGTTAAAATTGCCTCTAATAGTTTTCGTCCTTGGAGTTCAGAATATTGAAGTGAGAAAGTGCTGCAAAAGATCAAGTTATGGATCGAATGCATGGCACAAATTATTAAATAAAAATAGACAAATTGTCCTTACAAGTTGTATAACTTGAGGGAGAGTGTTAAAACATGAAGTGTGGCAGTATGTGCTGCCATAGAAGATCAAAATAGGGCATTCGGTCAGGTGTTCGGCCAGGTCCAGCCGAATGGTTGGCAGAACAGACGCGTTTTTCATACAAGGAAAGGTCCAGGCTACATCAAAGTTGGAAATACGTGTATGGCACGTCCAGGGGTGTGGTTCAAGTATGTTGGGATAGTTTCCTTGTAAATAAAATGCCAAATGTAACAAATAAAGAAAGAAATAATGGGGAATTATGGAAAGGGGGTGTGTGCCTCTATAGGATAGTTTTCCTATTTAATATTCATCTTCTCCATGTAATATGTATCTCAGACATTGACAAAAAATAATAGAAAAAGTGTGCGTGTGTGTGGAGGACGTAGGCACCAAGTTGGGGCTGAACCTCGTTAAATTCTCGTGTTCACTTGTATTTTATTTGTACTGAGATCCTCGTGCTGACTAGCCCTAAGGGGCACGGTTTTTGTGCAGTTGCACTTGGATCGTGCCTCCTCGAACCTAAAATCTAACTTCCGCTGCGTAGACGCTCGAATTCTTAACATGGTATCAGAGCGTGGTTCAGAGATGGGAGGACAAAATGAAGGCGATGGAAGGCGAAGAACGACTCGAAGCTAGTGCAAGGCGGGTGTTTCTTCAACCAAAAAGGTGTATGGAGATAGACAACCGTTCGAGTGGCTTTCTACATCGACTTTGGAGCACGAGCAGCGACATAACTGCTAAAAACAGACTATTTGGCTGTGTGTACAGCCGTACAGGATCAAGAACAGGGTTATTGGCTGTGTGCGCGGCCAAACGGGACCAGAAAAGAGGCATTCGGCTGTGTGTTCGGCCGAACGGGAGACAGAACGGTCACGTCCCTGGTGATTAATGGTGTTTCTGAGTCATATGAAGTTGTCACGAAGGTATCGCTTGGGTTGTGTGGCCTGTGAGCGGTGATTGGAGTCCAAATCTACCATAAAGAAGCAGATCTGTCTAGCCACAATAAAAATAAGGTATCTTATTTGTTTTTCTGGGAGATTGAATCAACAAGGTGATTAGATGTTGGTTGGTCGTGTGACCATGGTTTATCCAGAATAAAACAAGTTTGTTGTGGTTTGCTTAGAATTGATTTTGTTGTATGGTTGATTATATGGTTTGGGTATAGAAAGAATGTGACAATAAATGAAATGACCTAAGTTAGAACATCAAAGTAACCCAAGTTGGGTCATATTGAAGGCTCAGGTCGAGTCAATGAAGTAATCCTAGTTAGATTTAAGGCTTGTTCGGCTGTGTGTTTGGCCGAATGGTAGGCCGAATGATAGATCAAATGGTTTTTCACATGTCAATTGGCCATAAGTATTAGTTGTGGCTCGATTCGGGTCCAAATTGAAAACCTAGAACAGGTCAAATGGTTCATGATGGGTCCGTTCGGCCACGTGTTCGGCCGAATGGTGTTAAAATGGTATGTTCTGAAACAAGGAATGTGGTCCAAGTCGAATTCAAGGAGAAGGCCTAAGATGGGTCATGATGGTGGTCGAATCTGGTCAGGAAAAAGGGCCCCAAGTCGAGTCCTGTAAGGAAGATCTAAGTCAGGTCCAACAGACAAAAAAAGGCAAGTTACACGTGTAACCAAATATCTCTCTCAGGGGGAGAGCAAAATTGAGAGAGATCTTTGGTATCAATCAAACATGTGGCCCATGATGGGTCAAGAAAAGAGGCTCAAGTCGAGTCTAAGAAAAGTTCTTCAAGTAGAGGAGCTAGATGTCTTCAAGTCGAGGGCATGTGAAGTCAAAGGTTCTAACCAATTATTGCAAGCTACCAAATATCCCTCTCAGGGGGAGAGTTGAAGTGAGAGAAATATTTGGTGTTCAAGTTGGATATCAAGTGAATAAGCATGATAGATCAATGGACGAGAGGCTCTAGTCATGTCATATGGTTCAGGTTGGGTCAAGTGGTCAAGGCGAGTCAAGACTTAGACCTTAATCCAAGTAATGAAGATATACTCAAGGGATACTCGGGTCGAGCACAAGTGTGCTCGAGTAGGGTGGATATCGTGTCATGCAATGAGCTCTATAAGATGGCCAAGAAGGTAACGATCAAGTCATGTGCAAGTCAAGCAAAGGATGCTCAAGTCTAACATGTGACAGGTCAAAGGATTCAAAACCATTAAAAGGAGAAGTTGAAGATATGATGCGATAGAAGAAGACTAAGAGTAATATATTTGGAATAAGGTTAGTAAATAATATCTCTCATGTGTGATGGTATGAATGGTGAAGGTGGCTTAAAGCAAAAGGGTTACTTGGCTTTAGTGCACGGGGCGTGCCAGAAGGGCACGGACCGGGCAAAATGATTTGTTGCAAGGCGCTAGAGTCTAGCACAAGATGTGTGACTCGTGCCAAGTGAATAAACTGATCCATGTGGCGATGTGTGTCGTCGTCGTGTGTGCGACTCATGGAAAGTTTGAATGAAGAACTTGAAGGCATGTGTGTGCCAATGAAGACAAAAGGTGTGTGCCTTAGAACATGGTGTGTACCGGTGTGCAGCACTCCATGCAAGTGAGACATGACAAATCAGTACATGTCCACTTGAGGGGGAGTGTGAGAAAGTGCTGCAAAAGATCAAGTTATGGATCGAATGCATGGCACAAATTATTAAATAAAAATAGACAAATTGTCCTTACAAGTTGTATAACTTGAGGGAGAGTGTTAAAAAATGAAGTGTGGCAGTATGTGCTGCCATAGAAGATCAAAATAGGGCATTCGGCCAGGTGTTCGGCCAGGTCCAGCCGAATGGTTGGCAGAACAGACGCGTTTTTCATACAAGGAAAGGTCCAGGCTGCACCAAAGTTGGAAATACGTGTATGGCACGTCCAGGGGTGTGGTTCAAGTATGTTGGGATAGTTTCCTTGTAAATAAAATGCTAAATGTAACAAATAAAGAAAGAAATAATGGGGAATTATGGAAAGGGGGTGTGTGCCTCTATAGGATAGTTTTCCTATTTAATATTCATCTTCTCCATGTAATATGTATCTCAGACATTGACAAAAAATAATAGAAAAAGTGTGCGTGTGTGTGGAGGACGTAGGCACCAAGTTGGTGCTGAACCTCGTTAAATTCTCGTGTTCACTTGTATTTTATTTGTACTGAGATCCTCGTGCTGACTAGCCCTAAGGGGCACGGTTCTTGTGCAGTTGCACTTGGATCGTGCCTCCTCGAACCTAAAATCTAACTTCCGCTGCGTAGACGCTCGAATTCTTAACAATTGATACTATCCCAAATGTCACTAGTACTGGGCAGTTAAAGAGTGATCCCTTTATTATTAAAGAAATTAAAACCTGACCAGAAATCTCTTATAGAATCTCTTTATTGACTCAGCCTCCTGACACCTGACAGAAGGGACATTTGGTGAGCCGCATCCAAACTTTTATTTTGCATGCATAAGTGACCGATTTGATACTAGAATATTTTCGGTTCATCAAAATTTGTTTATAAATACTTAAAAAATACTTAAAAATGTATAAAAAATGACATAAAACGTAGGGGCGAAATCAGAATTCTCAAATAAGAGGGGTCAAAATTTATAGTATGAATTATTTTGAGCTTTTAGAGTGTGCCAAATAAAAATTTTGTTATATTTTAAAAGGATTTATATAGAATTTTTAAACATATAAGGAACTGTTTTGGAAAATTAGAGTGTGCCAAGCACACTTTTCACTCCACTTACTTCCACCCCTGATAAAACGATTAAACAAAAATAAACTAAACGAAAGATGCTGGTTTCACTTAACAAACGAAATAAAAAAATAATTTTGTTGACCGTTCCGAAAAGATGAAGCGAAAACGATGAACGGTTAAATGAAATTGCATTTGCAAATTTATGTGATTATGTGGCTATGCCCATGGGTCCATGTATCTAAATGTCCAACCGTGGTCTAGCGCTGCTAGAGCAGCTGGCTAAGACATTTCCCTGTCTCCATGAGATCAAGTTCGAATTCTAGAATTTTATTGGTTGAGAGTGTATGTGAGTGGGCTTACGGACAATTATATATAAAAAAAAGTCTAATCGTGTAATTTCTATCAAGATAAATAAAAAATTATAAGTGTCATCTCTAATTTTGTTATCCAGTCATCTCTAAATACAAAGTGAACACATAAAACAGACAAGATAAACATATAGACTATCAAAATGAACACTTACAAACAAATAAGTATTGTCATCTCTTATTCAGAGTTTTATATGCACATTTAACTTATTTTTATTGAACTTATTTGTTTGTATGTGTTCACTTTGATCACTATACATGTTCAGTTTGTCTATTTTAAGTGTTCACTTTCTGTTTAGCGATTACAGTAATGACAAAACTTCATATGGCGGTAATCAATTTCCAAGTTAAATATGGCTTCGTTTGGATTGCTTAGGAATAAGAGAAATAGTCTATTCTTAGGCGGAAAGTATTGGAAAGTGTGTAACTTTGTGAAGAATTTGAATTGTTTATAGTAAATTTACGTCTAGAAAGAAGCTATTCCTCCTATTCCCATACGATCCAAACGAGACCTATATATATATATATTTTATTTTTTTTTTTTTTGAGGAAAAAGCCCGTAGGCAAGATAAATATCACGTGAGAACAAAGCACAACTAGTTTAATTCGGGCCGTATGACAGTATAAACGCAGCCCAAGCCCACCTCTTCCTTGCAGTTGTGCGGCTTCCATGCTTCATACTTTTTCGTCGGGAATTGCTTCCTACACTCCTTAGCTTGGAGATGCACCCCTATTTGACCAAAATGTCCTTTTCATTCTAAATGTAGTGTGAATTGAAAGCCGTAAATTGAAAGAACGTGAGGGGTATTTTCGTCCACAAAAGGAGTGGATCTCTCAAAATTGAGGCCGTGCACGAATTGCGAGCAATTCCCTTCTCCGTCTCTCTCTCGTTTGTCCGTTCAAAGTTTATAACACTAAATATGATCCGGTGAACCCCAATTTTCTTTCACCCAGTGACGACGACATCACACAGCCAGCCACACTGATGGCTGAGGAAGTCGATCGGCTGAGCGCTCTCCCGTTAGATATCAAAACCTCCGTCCTCCGCCTCCTCCCTATCGAGGACGTCGTCCGTACATCGTCTCTCTCCCACTCCTGGCGCCATGTCTGGACCCACCTCTCCAGCCTCTGCTTCCTTCTCTCCTTCCCTGACGACCCCGATTTGCATCTGTGGTGGGTCGAGCTTTTCGCTTACATTATCTCCTCCCTCCGTGGCCCCCTAATCGATTTCTATCTCTGCTACTACGCTCACGACAACGAACCGGTGGATCTTTTCTGCTTTCTCAATTTAATCTTCCTAAAAGGCGGTCTTCAGAAGCTTTCCATTGACAACAATGGTTGTTTAGCGCTAATTCAGCTCCCTTATTTCCGATCTCTCAGAGTTCTTTATCTCTGCCACTTGCATCTCCTCCTACCAGATGATTTTCAGGGCTTTGAGCACCTCCATGATTTAAGTCTCTATGGTGTTTGATCCGAATAGTTTGGACAAGTTACAAGAAGGTATTGTACTAACCCTATGTGAGCTGGAAATGTACTTTCCGCCATCATTTTTTGACTCCATGGTGCATTTGACCATTCATTTAGTTAGAGAGATAAAAATGTGTGGTCCTGTATTTCTACGATACATGTATCCTTTCGAAAGAGCCATGGGTCAATTGAAGGGGCTTGTTCGTAGCCGATCTAAACCAGAAGGAAGCATAGTGGAAGGATATGTGGCCGAGGAGGTTATTGAGTACTACACCGATTATTTGCAGGATGTACAACCAATCGGTCTTCCAAAGTCTCGACATGAGGGTAGACTTGAAGGAAAAGGTTATACATTAACTTCCAATGTTCACCTTATTTAGCACAAATGTTCACTTAAAGCACAATATTTGTTCACCTTATTTAGCACAAATGTTCACCTAATTTAGCACATTTGTTCACCTTATTTAGCACAAATGTTCACTTAAAGCACAATATTTGTTCACCTTATTTAGCACAAATGTTCACCTAATTTAGCACATTTGTTCACCTTATTTAGCACAAATGTTCACTTAAAGCACAATATTTGTTCACCTTATTTAGCACAAATGTTCACCTAATTTAGCACATTTGTTCACCTTATTTAGCACAAATGTTCACTTAAAGCACAATATTTGTTCACCTTATTTAGCACAAATGTTCACTTAAAGCACAATATTTGTTCACCTTTCAGGTACAATTGGAGCTAGTACTCATATACCGGATCTTGCAATGAGAACCAAAACACATATGAAAGTTCTCCAACATCTTGCTATTGTGGCGCCTTACATCAATGAACATCTAATCGAGTTACGTGAATAATACCCTTCTTACACCGAAAATTTGATTACCATAGAGCATGAAATAAAATTTGTCCAATGGCTAGAAGATAAAGTACAGTCCCAGTTGAAAGAAGGAACAGAGGTCGATGAAACCGTGAAATGGTTATCAAGACGTCCTGATGCCGTGGTCGAGACATACCAAGGGTATGACTTGAATGGATTTACCTGGTACACAAGGAAACATGATGGTAAAAGTGCTGTGCAAAATAGTGGAGTCACTGTTGTAGCTTTATCTAGTGATAATGTTAGGTCGGCTAATTATTATGGGTGGATCGAGGAGATTTGGGAACTAGATTACCTGAAATTTAAGATACCCTTATTCAAGTGTGCATGGATCGACAACGGTCACGGTGGAGTTAAAAAAGACAAGATGGGATTTATAACTGTTGACTTCAATAAAAGGGCTTATCGAGACGATCCCTTTATACTTGCAAATAAGCAAGCAATGCAAGTTTTTTACATTCAAGATCCGGCGGATAAGAAAAGACATGTTGTGCTTCAAGGTAAATGTTCATCTTATTTAAGTACAAATGTTCACCTTATTGAGTACAAATGTTCATCTTATTTATTACTTGCCACTTTCAGGAAAAAGACGTATTGTCGGTGTTGGTGATGTCGTATATGAAGAAGCATACGACCACTTCGAGGAAATACCTCCTTTTTCTATCGGTATCGACGATACACCACAGCCAGTATCGATCAGTTGTAGGCGTACAGATAACACCGAAGGCGTGTGGGTCGACACACGAAGGAAAAAAAAGAAAGTAGCTACATAGATATGCTAAATTGTTAAGTTAATAATTTTATTTTTATTTTTTGCAGGTCATTAATTGGTGAAATATTTTGTTAACAAGGAGCTAATGTATTTTTATTTTTTGTTAATTTTCTAAATTGTAATTTTATTTTGTTAGAAAAAATGTAAAACAAAATTAAATTCATGTGTAACCAACACAAAAATTAAATTCAGTCAAAACACTTAATAACATGCATGGATAAACCAACACTGAAAATATCAGTACTAAATGAAATTAAAACAGACACAAACTTTAAAGTTAAAAAAAATGAAATTAAACTAATCTGTAACGGTTATTAGCTAATAACCGTTACAGATTAGGCTGGGATAATAATATAAAGGGTTTGAACCTTCTGTAACGGTTATTAGCTAATAACCGTTACAGAAGAGCCTAATCTGTAACGGTTATTAGCTAATAACCGTTACAGAAGGTTATTAGTAAAAACGTTTGACCTTCTGTAACGGTTATTAGCTAATAACCGTTACAGATTAGGCTCTTCTGTAACGGTTATTAGCTAATAACCGTTACAGAAGGTTCAAACCCTTTATATTATTATCCCAGCCTGGCGTCTGTCCGTCACTTCTTTCCTTTCTCGATCTCGCCTCTTTCTTAAAACCCTAGCTCTCGACAGAAGCACTCAGCTCTCTCGGCGCCTCTCTGACTCCCTCTCGGCGGCCCTCTCTCGTAAAAGGTAATCCCTCTCCCCTCCTTCCCCCTCTCACTCCCTCGCTCTCTCTGAGTCCCTCTCATTCTCTGTCTCTCTTTGTTGTGCAGTTTCGATCCCTCTCTCTCTGCCGCTCTCTCAACTCCTACAGCCAGCAACTCCCCTCTCTCTCTCGAAGGTAAACCCCTCTTCCTTTCCCTCTCTGTCTCCTCTTCCTTTCCCTCTCTGTCTCCTCTTCCTTTCCCTCTCTGTCTCCTCTCTCTCTCTCTCACTGACTCCCTTTCACTGTTTCTCTGTTAGCAATCCCTTTGTCGCTCTCTCAGCTGTGACAGCCAGCCAGCAACTCTCAACCCCCAACTCTCAAGTAATCCCTCTCTTTTTTCTCTCAAAATTTGAACTGTTTAAATTAGGGACTATTTTGCATAATTTGAACTGTTTTATTTTGGACTGAAATGCACAATTTGAACTGTTTTGGGGTTGATATGGGGCTGTGGTGCATAAATCACAATTATATAAAAACGAAGACGTTGATGCAGTCGTTTCGGAGGTTATGGACTTCATGTATGAGGTATTATTTTAGGAAAATTTTGACTTGATTTGGTGTTAACTCTATGTATAGTTACTTTGTTAATTTTTGCTACATATTGATATATGTTTTGTGCTTGGTATATATATGTGACATCTGATATATGCATGATATATGTTTGTCTGCTGCATGTTGGATTGTATAATGTAAATTGGGTACCAATTTGGTACCAATTCGGCTAGCAAAACTGGGCTAGCCAATAAAACAGGCCAAATTAAAAAAAAAAGAAGGTCTTTTGTAACGGTTATTAAGGAATAACCGTTACAGAATTCATAATTTCATTTCTTTTATATCAACAATATCTGTAACGGTTATTCCTTAATAACCGTTACAAAAGACTGGATTCTGTAACGGTTATTAGATTATAACCGTTACACTGGATCTAAAAAAATAGTAAAAATGTATTTCCGTCAATAATAGGATAACGGTTATTATATAACAACCGTTATAGAAGCCAGTCTTCTGTAACGGTTGTTATCTATTAACCGTTACAAATGTTCTCAATAAAACCGTAACCACATTTTCCGTCCACTATACCATAACGGTTATTAGATAATAACCGTTACAGAAGCCATTCTTCTGTAACGGTTATTAGATAATAACCGTTATAGATCTGTAACGGTTATTAGACATTCTGTAACGGGGGCTACTGTAACGTTACGTGTACCGTTACAAATGCCTTTTATTAACCGTTACAGAAGTCGAAATTTCGCGTAGTGATAGAGGTGTTATCTATCACATTTGAAAGGGTGTAATCAAAATGATCTTCGAATATCATTTAATCATGCATCGTATCATTCATTTGTCAAACCATTTGAAGCATTCAACTATTATAAATACTTCAATTTCAAACCTTCATTTTACTGTAGAAAGAGCTCACATCGCAACGGTTGTGATACTGTTTTGGAATGAATCTGAGCCTTTCGTCTCCGCTAGCGTTGTCGCTGTGTTTTCTCTCGCTTTCGCCAAAGTTCTTCTACAGACCACAGACACATCTCGACTGTTCCTCTCTCTTCGATGGATCTAGGGTTTGCCAAGTGAGACAGGAAGGAGACGGCTGAGAGAGATGATAGAGTGATGAGAGGGTTTGCGAGACTTCATTGATTTGGTGCAGCGATTTTTTCTTTGCCTTGCTTTTCCCAATCTCCACAGGCTAATATGCTACCTTTTACCTTCGCCCCCTCCATCTCTTCCCTCTCTCTGTCGCAGGGAATCTGCCGAGTGCCTCTTCACTTATCCCCATCTGATATGCAAGGTCTCTCTCAATCACGTTTTCTCTCTCTTTCCGTCGCTCTTTTTGGTGTTCTTTCGATTTAATTTTTTTTATTTTCAGGTTTGGCCATCTAAGCTTTGGTGCCTTCTCTTCTTCTTTGTTGGAGGTAAATCTTTTGGTTGAGAGTTCTAATCAGTCTGATTTTTAGATTCTTCCTTCTTCAATTTTTGCCAGGTCTGTTTGTTAGGTGGTTATGGTTGTTAAATTTCTTCTAGCTTTGTTTTGATGGTCTATTGCTTGCCTGTGTAGGTTGCTGTGTTTTTTTTTTGTGTTGTAATGCCTATCAATTTTCTTCCTTTTTGCCTTTCCAGCTTTTGCTGACGTTGTTTATTGTCTATGATGTTTGCAGGTGTTGTTCTCGGTGCTGTTCTGAGCTCTTCACCTTCGATCAAAAAGACTAAGGTGCCACCCAGTTTGCTCAGCACCAAACTTTAGTGCATTCATGGTTAGGGTTAAAGATATAATCTGATTTTATGACCAGGCAAAATGAAGGAAGGTATACTAGAAAGGAGGCTCATTTACACTCTTTAGCACAGCTTCTTTTGCCTACTATGGGATCAAAACCAGTGGAGATAGGGACCCAAGCCGAAGAGATATACTAGAATTTCAAGTAGTTAATGGGAAATTTACTCAGACCATAACCTTACTACCAGCCATGCTTAGATCCGTGTGTTCTCTTTCTCTCCATTTTTTGTAGGTACCTTCACAAAACTTTTCAGCAAAATTAGAATTTGGATGCATTTAGTATATGCTCTTTTATTACTCATTTAAAAATGTTGTAAATTGGAAATGCCCCCCTTCCTAATTGTCTCATTTAAAATGTGTTTCGATTTTTCACATATATAACCTGGCTGATGAGGGGTTTGATTGTTCACATGTAGTACCAAAAAGGGATAGCAAAAAGGCACAAGTGGATGAGCAGAAAAGGGGTTTGATTTTCTTGATTGCTAGCATTTTTAGAGAAACCGACAGGCTAACCGCTACTGTCTTAGGTCATTCTAGAGACCCATGCAATCTGTGTTTATCCAGTGGTGAGCGAAAAATTGAAATTATAATGTTATTAATTAGCTGAGTATTTCTCAACCATCCCTCACTGCATGTTCTTATTATACAAATGTGGCATGTATTTTTCTGTGTTGTGGGATCACAAGCTCTCAGACATGACATGTCTTCTATAGTGTGAGAACCTCACTACTGACCAGTTTGACAAAAAATAATGACAAAAATATTTTAAATATTGTCCAGTCAAAATTCATGTTCTTTGTTGAAATATTTTAAATATCTTCTTTAAACACTCAATTCAAGATGAATTGAGATATTGCATATTGAAGGTTAAAATGAGGCTACAAATTCCAGCTTAATTTGTGTTAGTTCAGGTAATTTAAATTAAGTTGAGATCTTGATGGACATATCAAAAGTACATTGGCCAAGAGGTACTAGCTAAGCATGGTATTATGATATACCAGTATTGGTGCCTAATATTTTTGTGTGTTGTCTATGGTTGTTGCCAGTAAATGCACAGAGATGCATGTTTACAATAAAAGTAAGCTTCTGGTTCAATCTAATCATGTAGCTATTTTACACATCGATCAAACTACATTTGCTTCTGTTTGTTAGATCATTAATTGCAGTGAAAGTGTCCACTAATATAGCCTTTCAATTTTAATAATTGATAGTTTAGACATATTATAACTAAAATGCTCTTAAATATTTTTCAAGGGAAAATCCAAATGATATCAGAGCCAAATTTATTGCTGAGACTGCAAATCATCCAATTGACCATGAAGCTATCAGAGCCAAATTTATTGCCGAGACTGCAAATCATTCGATTGACCATGAAGCTGATGAGGTGAGCTATTTTTAACGCTGTAATATAGTTTGGGAAGAACAAAGCAATTCTTTATTAAGCTATTTTGTTTCTTTTGCTAAACAGATACTTTTTAGACAAATCCATAATATTTTGATATTTTGACTTCATTCGTACACAAATGTTAGTAAATTAGAAAATCAAAACCTAAGTTATTACTCAAAGTTTGTACAGTTCTGTCAAAATAAATAGGTTTGGAAATAATGAAGATGCAAAATCAATAAAACTAATTATTATTATAATAATCATCATCGTCATTGTTATTATCAGTAATATTATTATTGCCAGCATTCAATCAGGCCTTTTACATGCATTTTTTATTTATCGAAACTAATCTACATTTGAGGAAATTTTTTATAATATTAATATAGTTTCTGTTGCGAATTTGAGCAAATTTGTTTATTTAATATCTTTTAAATTATATTGATCAGCACGTCTGTAATGAGATGGAAGATTTTGGACTCTGATTTTGATTTGGACACATCGCCTTTTGGCAGGTGTTTTTTTTTCAACACTATATAGCAGTACTTTCTAATTGCAGTGCTACAATTCAAGTCTGTATCATCTGCTTTGTAATTTTCATAAATTTGTTGTATTGTAAAGTAAAACTTATTAACTAATCATCCACAATTTTCACATATTCTGGCAATAAGTTATTTTCTTTTATTTTAGTTTACTATTTGTTTACCAGGAAAATGAGAGAGCTAGGGAATTTACCAAAACAGATTTTAGAGGTGTGTCATTTTATTTGTTTTTAGGATTTTTTTTTTGTTTCGAAGTATTACTGGTATTTTCTGAAAAAAAATTATGTAAGAAATTCTTGTAAGCTACCACCTAATATATATGCTCACCAACGAATTGAATTTATAATCTGCCACCATATATACGATGCAAAATCAACAAACTCCGCATGTCTGCGTTAGAATTGAAGCTGACGCTATTCCCAGGTTTTGGTGATTTTTTTTAGACTCTTCTTTTTGTTTTATTTTTTCATTAGTTTCTATTTATTTTCGTTTCTTCTTTTCTCTATCGTGTTTTAGGATTTTGGCCATGTTCAGAAAATTAGTAAAATATTTTTATTTCCTACATATTTTGTTAGCAATTAAGGATCATGTTTCTTTGCATTACAACTGATGTTCCGGTTGTGTTGGGAAAACAATATATGGGTAGAGAGGTAGTCTTTTTTTTTAGGGTGCGTGATTTAGATTCAAAAGAAAATAAAAATTATGATGGTGATCCCTAGCTAGGATTAAGGCATGTAAAATGATTAATATTTCTCCACGTTTTTATAATCTATGGACTGAGGCCTGTGAAAGAGCTCCTGGAAAGGGGAAAAAAAAAGCAAAGAATATAGTTTAGTCAATAGTAGTTTCCTCAGCATTCCTTTCACCAGTTTAGTTTAAGCTATTTTACTTTTAAATATTTCTTGCAAATTCTAGATTGTAAAGTTTTCATTTTGGATCTCTTTACATGCCCTGTTAGTTCACCATGAATTGATCAATAGATTTAAGGTTGTTAATCAAGCTAATGACAGCTCAATCGGCCTTCAACAGGTATGAAGGAAAGGATCAGAGGACAGACATGCTAAGAGTGGGAGGATCATGGAGTTAGAAGACGAGGATATTTGTTCAACGAAATAGGCTGTCGTAAGTGCTCTCTCATTCCTAACTACTACTGGTAAGGGATGAAGAACTCTCTGATTTTATTTTCAATTGATAAAGTAGCAGCAATGTTGCATTGCATTAATTGGGATAACATCATTAAAGACATGGATAAATTGAGTAGTATTTTTTGTTAGTTCAAGTGCTGGGCAATGAATGTCTTTTAAAGTATCTTATGAGAATTCATTCAACGGAATCCAGGATGTGCCAACTAATCTTCCTAAGATGTTGTATGCCAGCGTCCAACATAATCAATATATTCTACCTTTGCACTATCTCTGTGACTAAAAGACATTGCTTCGGGAATGGCAACATTTTTTATTACTGATTCCAGTTGTGTTCTCAGTACTTTTACTAATAACAGTTGGTTTTCATAAATCACCATCTGATTGTTTTAATATGCATTCACATAGATTTAATCTCTCGTAATCCTTAAAAGCACACCGCACATGATATCTCGATCCTTGATGAGAGAGCACTCAAATTAGATATGCATATTCTTATGAAGCTGCTGCCAGTGACATTTAAGGTAAAATTCTTTTTTTCTTTTTTTCTTTTAAATGAAATAGTTTTACTCAATCCTTTTTTCTGTTATTCTAAGAGAATTATGCGTTTAATAGATATTAATACTGAGCCAAGCTTTCATGGAATATACCAATTCAATGATTGTGAATAAGAAAAAAAATCCAAATGCCCTTGGTTTGACTACTGGTTGACTACTAACAGTGCTCAGGCTTAGATTTCACAACACTGATTTCTCTTTCATTGTTCAACTATGCCCTAGAATACAAATGAAAGTTATTGGTTTTTAGGCTATTTTATTTGTTAATACAAACATCTTTTTTCTTTATTTTTGTATTTGTAAACTTAGTTGTTTTACTTTTGCTCTTTGCAAATTTAGGTCCACAGAGCGTTCGGAAGATATAATTGAAGTAGAAATGTGATTTTTTCTTCGGTGTTCCTCCCAATTTACAAATTTCAAATAGAATTATTTCATAGTATTTTGTATTGATTGGTATTTGATTTTTTTTTGTCATACAAAAGCTCTTCGATAAAGTACAAATAATTTCGTACTTCTTATTCAATTGTATGCACTTGCTGTTGTACTTCAATTTGCGGGGAAGAATGCTATATGCCTATTATATTGTTTATAGATTTGCTATTCAATATTAAAAGCTAATGTTGTTTGTAGACAACTACACATTGATATTATTAATTAACACAATAATATTTATAGCCATTTAAAAATAGTATTATAAATTTCTGATCAGTATCCCAACAAATGAATGAAGAATTACATGATCGATTTAACCATTTATCGAATCCAAACCTCTTCCTATTCAAAATCACCCTTTCTGTCATGTCCATCATTAGCATTTTTTGCTATTTCTATACGGTCACAAAAAGCTGCTAATAGTTAAGGTCATGATTAAAAGAAAAAACTTTTTGGGTCAACAAAATTTCATATTGTTTTTAAGCTCTCGTTTTTAATTAAAACATATTAATGTTGATCATTCATCGCGCGAAGCGCGATGCATTCACTAGTTTAATTTCATTATGTTTTGAAAGTTTGAAATAGATAAATTGCTACAATTTCAATTCAAATGATGCAAGATGTCTACAACTCATATATAACATATAGTTGGAAACTTTTCCAGTACGGTTGTAGGAAACATCGAATTTATAATATGAGTGGATCAGCACACTTACACACACCATTAAAGTCTACATTATGTTTTAACTTTTAAAAGATTTTTTCAATAAAAATAATTTTATTTATTTGGATTTTCTCACCAATATTTGCATTCCTCACAGCGGCATGGAGAGCATTGTCACCGAAAGCTCCCTTATGACTGGAGTGACTAATTGTCCACAACTGCTGGAAGACCTCATCAAAACCTCTCATTACTGCAATATACATGGGTGACTCATCATATTTGTTGACTTTTTGTGATAATTCGTGTCTTGCTCTGATCAACTTCAGTGCAAGGTTCTCGTGGCCATGGCGAATGGCATGGTGCAATGCAGTATCTCCATTGACATCTGAGTTTAAGATCACGTCGCGTAAACCCGGTTTTGTGTATTCTTGCAACAAGGTGTCTGCCATAGAGACATCGCCACTTTTCAGTGTTTTCACAGCAACAATAAGTGGAGTCTCTTTATACGAGTTTACTATGGAAAGGAGAGACGGATCTTTTTCCAACACAGCCATGGAGAATTGCTGATGGCCCAAAATTAAGGATAGGTGAAGGCACGTACTTCCTTGGTAAGTTGTTCCAAGTAGAACATTAGGACCCTTATTTAAGTACAAATTCAGCATTTTTACGGTATCTCCAGATCTGGCTGCGCGAAGTAGCTCTTTGTCAATCGGGGCGTCAATCGGGGCGTCATTCGTGCTTGGCAAAGAGGTACTAGGATGCATTGACATATGATGGTTAATTAGGATAACTGGATCTCCCTGCTACTTTGACTAGAGAGGTAGGATGTGTGTAATGATTTTGAGAGACATTAATGGGTATTAATTAATTAGACAGCAATTTGGGAAGCTCAACAAGCGACAGCCACAGCCCACAGCGCCCTCATCTCTTTGCCAATTAATACTCCACTCTAGCTAGGACCGAGTCTTAAATCTAAGAGTGACGAATTAAATCATTATACTTGAGACTACTGGCTTTTCAGATATATATTGTTTCTGAAAAATAAAAATAAAATTACAGTTTTATTGGCTGCGAGTGTTCCGCCAGGAAAGAAAAAGGGAATGTCAAAAGCTGATTTGCACTAATGGGGTTATTATGGACGCTATTTTAAGGAGGTTAATCACGAATACTTTAAGGGTTTTCAGAGTGCCCGTTGACCGGACATAGTTTTGTATAATGCGAAAAGGTTAACCTCTTATATGCGGATCAACTTAGTCAAGAATTAAAAGGAAAGAAAAGGTTAACTGGAAATTAAATAGTTAAAAATGATAAATTTTAAGTGTAAAATTATGGAACAAAGATCTCAAATCAAAAGGCAAAACAGCAATTGACTTTATATGCAGAATAATATTTATCTTGGTTGTACCAATTAGCTTTGCACGACACAAACATATTTAGAAAGAAGTAGGGGTGTCGTGTCTAACCTGGTTAACGTTCACAATTTTGTCCGCTACCGTTATCATGTCATTTGAAAAACAGTATGAAATCGGCATGCCACTTATGCCACTTACCGTTTCGTTTATTAAACGAAACAAATTTATGTGCCATCAACCATTCCACTTTAGAAATTACATATAATTAAAACGGTTTGAAATGAGATTGAAATAGTCGAAACGGTGTAACTAATTGTGCCATATACTATTTCGTTTAGAAAACGGTACAATTTTCTGTGCCACAAACCGTACCATTTAATTTAAACGAAATGACGTAACGTTAAAATCTCTACCGTTTACGGCCCTAGATAGAAGAGTCTTAACTGCGTCGAACCATATATATATATACAAAGAGAATCTGTGAGAATTTGTTTTAAAAATTGGTCCAACAAAGAGAATCTGACCGGTCAAAGTATCTAATATGTATCATTGTGATGACGTCAGCTCGTAAATATTGGTAAAGTTATTGAGTGAAAGGCTACAAATAATAGGTTGCTCATACCCACACAGTTGTTATCTTTCATGTTATTAACTTTTTCCGGGTCTTTTCCCTTTTCATAGCCAGAGACCGTTCTATTGGCTCTTGCATATTGGTAATTTGGTACCACCTGCAGTCTTCGATAGAGGCATTCAGGTTGTGACGTTGACTACTGATACTAATGTACAAACATACTGTTCAGCACTTCAGCCACTTGGCCCACCTAGCTCGTTGATATCTGAGTGTAGTTGACTAATTGGCCTACATACATTTCAAATAGAACTTCCTTAGTCGCCAAATAAGTAATATTTTGAGTTCTTTATTTTTTTTTTCTTAAGTTGTCGTGCGTTTGATCAGGTCTCAAAAAAATTGATTGGATTAAAATTCACTCTGGAAGCCGAGTTGTTGACTTTTACATTGAGATACGTGCTATCACATTTTCCATTATTTCACGTGTAATATCTATACTACTTGTGGGAGCGTTTGTTTGTGCAGTAAGGGATTGCATAAGTTAAGAATGCTTAAATATTTATGTAGTGTTATGTAATATGTTTGGTTGTGTAGTAAGAATGACTAAGTTAATGCAAACATATATTCATGTCAAAAGACTAAAATGCCCTTATATTCATGCCTTTAGGCCATGTTTGGCAGGGACTTAAATTGTTTCTTAAGTTAAGAATTTGTAACTAGTAAAGTTATCTTACTCCATCAAAGTTAAGTTGTGTTTGGTATGGATTTAAGAATTAGTAACTGATTAAATAATATTTTTCCATTAATATATAAATTGTCAATTCTAAAAAGACCAAAATACCCACATATTAAGAAAACCGATAAATTTAAGTCATATTATCACTCCGTCATTATATCAAGCCATATTATAACACAAACCAAACAAAAATAAAAAAAAAACATCTGACATAAATAAATCTTAAGGAACAATTAGATCGCGAAGGATCTTTATACAGACTGGTACATTCTGAGCTGTCCTAGAAAATTGAAATTAGAGAATATTTAGAGAACTGATTTCTAAAACAGGCTCAAAGTTGTTCGTCCCTAAAAATCGAAATTGGAGAATAATTAGAGAACAATCAAAGAACTGATTTATCTAATTTGGGCTAACATACCCATTTGCTGATATCTAATTAAAAGGGAAATGGCCAAAAGTATTTGAGGACCGGTGGTTTGTAATTTAACATAATGCTCATTTATTTTCTTTGCATTCGATGATCAATTTTGAACGGAATCAGGGTGAGAGGAAAAAAAAATTTCTTGTTTATTTGACTACAAGAGATAATGACAAAAGAGAGTACGAAACCTGATTTACCGGAAAGAAAATGAGGAAGTGAAAGATTAAAAACGAATTTAGCGGAAAGCAATCACCTAAAATAAACAATCAGATCAAAAACCACAAAATTAATTGATACCTGATTTAACGAGAGCCAATCTAAGTGTAATCGATAGATAGGAGGGTCGGCTAGGTTTTGTGAGTAGAAGGGAACGTTGATGATTTTACAGGAGTTAAGTTCTATTTCTATAATCTATTCAAACGTGATTTGGTAAAATTGAAAGCTTTCTTTTCGGAAATGAAACCTTGTTTGGAAGAGAGAAGAAGATTCGGTGATTTTAGGCAGAGGAGGGAGTGTTCAGAAGAGGGAAACAACGCTCATGGTGATATAGTTAAACAATTTTTTTTTCTTGACGAGCCGCGGAGAAAATCAGAGTTCTTTCTTCAAGGGCAATAGCGTAAAATACGTACGTCAGTTCACGTTTCTTAAATTAAGACGCCTCCGATGGTGTCTTAAGTTAAGATGTCATGTCATTTATTTTTTTTCTTTAACTTCAAATTCTAGTCAGCAGTTAAGTATTCTTACCAATTTAATTTTAAGACACGTTTGGTGTCTTAACTCATTCTTAACTCACTTAAGAATGACTTAAGTTGCTACCAAACAGGGCCTTAATTAATAATTATTCTTAAATCGTTATTATTAATAATTAATATTACTTGTTAAATATTATTAATTATAATAATTAATCTTTATTATTAATTATGATTTTTCAACAATTATTGCTGCTTATTAAATATTATTATTTATTAATTAATATTAATTTTTTGTTAATTTTTAATTATTTTAAAAATTAATTATTAATGATAATAAGAAATCATTTAATTATTATGAACTGTTATTAATTACTTAATTAAAAAATTTTATTAATTATTTTTAATTAATTATTATTATTATTAAATCGTTATTAATAATAATTAATATTACTTGTAAAAATATTATTAATTATAATAATTAATATTTATTATTAATTATGATTTTTAGTAGTTTATTTTTACTTGTTAAATATTATTATTTATTAATTATTATTATTTATTTGTTAATTAGTAAATATTATTATTAATTATTTCTAAGGGGTATTGTTGAAAAAAAAATTAAAGGGGACCATGCAGAACTTATGAAACCTATTTAGGTTGCATAATTTATGTACCCTTAAAGCATCTTATATAAGAGGTGTTCGGTGACTAAATGATGCATAACTTAAGTGTTTGGTGACTAAATGATGCATAACTTAAGTTATGCACCTTTTAAGTCACAAACAAATGGGACCTATAAAAGCATAAAGTTAAACATTTTAGATAAAAAAGCGTAAACATGTCAGATAAAAAGATGTAAATAATTTATATATCAATTATTGATCATTGATTTGTGTAATTTGATCTGATCAGTGACGTAGATCAAGGTCATACTTTTTATTAGAAAAGATTAAGTTAAAACCAAATTAGCTATTATTTAAAAAGAAAGACTAAATTATTGATTTTATCATATCTTTATAGCCTAACATGTAAAGTTCTATATGAAATAAAATAATATTAATATTTTTATTGTCTTATTTGCCCGGAGGGCATCTTTTTGCTAGTATATCTTAAAGTAAAAGTGGAGATTTAACAATCTTTTACGATTACTATATAAACAGTAAGACATGATCTATAATGATGAAATTTATAGATTCCTCATAAATGGTGTATATATGCTGATTTTGATAAATTTGGATCACTCAATTATGATGTATGTTGAATTGCTGATTATGGTGAACTTTGATCGACACTTTTGAAGTAAGCTGTTTTTGAAATTTTGATCTAATTTTTAATTGTTTTTTTTTTTGATAAAATCATACAAAAAATAAAAAGCAAGTCAGAGCTTTGCTATTTGAAATCTTTCAATTCATGTAACAGAAAATATAAATTATTTTTTAATTTGATCCACAATTAATAATAATTTTATTTTCTAGTTATTGCCAACTTATTTTTGGTCAAACTAGGCGGTTTAACACATTGATCAAAGAAAAGATAGCGCCTTGAGGCCTGAGGGCCTGATTTCATTGACATTGTTTTTTTTTTTTTTCTAAAAAAAGGAAAATTCTCCCGAGTTTTAACACATAGTTGGGCCTGTACAGCCCATGCAAACGCAGCCCAATAAACCTTATGCTTTTCTTCTTTTACAATAATTTTACTATCTCTTGCCATCGCTAAACATAAAATCAACACATGAACTAGACAAAGTAAACATATAGATGATCAAATTGAATACTTACAAACAAATGAGTGTTGTCATCTCTTGTTCAAATTTTTATATTCATATTCAATTTATTTTTATTAAACTTATTTGTTTGTATATGTTCATTTTGATTATTATATATGTTCACTTTATCTATTTTGTATGTTCACTTTCTGATTAGTGATGGTAAGTGATGACAAAACTACAGATGATAATAATCAAAATTTTTTTTTAAGAAGTCAAGTGATCTTCTCGCATCTGAGCCGTCGAAATTAAATCAGACAATTGATGTCAAAATTGTAGATGACAGTAATCAATTTTACTTTTTTTTAAAAAAAAAGTCAAGTATTCTTTCTCACATCTGAGCCATCGAAATAAAATCAGATAATGATGTTCCGTGAATAATACAATGATGGATGTTATGTAAATAATACACATCGATAGGTAAAAAAAATTAACCGGACGGCTTCGATGCGACAAAGGGCACTGGAGGATCAAGATGCCCCGGATGGGATCTCTTATTTTAGTTCTTAGAACCCAAAACCCTGATTGTCCCTGGAATGAAATCCTCTACTGTCATTTTTTGACTGCTCTAAGCAATCTTTTTCGTTTTTTTAATATTTCAAAATTTTAAAATTTAAATGGAGAATCCAACACGTTATTCTTGTTAAATTTTACTAGCGATGCATTTTCATATAAATTTTATGAAATTTGAAGTTGATTTGATACTTGATTAAATGACATAATTATGAACGTATTAGAATTTATCTAACCAGATTCGTTCATTTGTTGACCTCTTGATCAAGTATCAAATTGATTTCAAATTTTATAAAATTTATATGAAAATGCATTCGCTGGTAAAATTTAACAAGATGAACGGTTTGGATTCTCCATTTGAATTTTTTAATTTTGAAATATAACAAAAAAAAGGAAAGGACTGTTTGGAGCATTAAAAAAATGGCTGCAGAGGATTTCATTCCGATTGTCCCTTTCGCTCGCTGCACTGTCAGTCTGTCACACACTACAGCGTCCGATGGCCGGAGTGGATCGGCTCAGTGCTCTGCCCCGTACATTATCTCTCTCTTGCCCTTGAGCCACGTCTGGATTCTGGACCCACCTCACCAGCCTCTTTTTCCATTTTCCCACTTAGGATTCCAATTCGCAACGGTCCTGGGAACAGCTTTTAGTGGACATTATCTCCTCCCTCCGTGGACCGTGGTCCTTTTATCGATTTCGATTTCTTCATTTAACCTCTAAAATGAGGTCTTCAGACACTTTCGATTGACAACACTGGTCGTTCGGTGTTCATCCAAGGATTTGAGAGCACCTCCAGATTTTGAGCCTCTACGGTGTTTGTTTCTCTCACTCTCAGGATGATACAAGATGTTTCAGGGTCATGTACGCTCGGATGTTGCGGAGCCTCTGTCTTTGTCTTCAATTCGCCATTGCTTACTAGTATTCAATACTATTTCACTAAATTTATGAAGGGTGGTAGAGTGATTTATACTCCTTTTCTTGGAGGAAGCAAATGTCTCTGCACAAATTGGGTTAACTTCTTCTTCAGAAGAATGGGCTTTGATTGCTGCACTGACTTTGAAATTCATGGCGGATATTGCCTATGTTTCAGATTTCTTGTTGAACTTTGAAACCCTTAAGGTATCATTTCTCATAAATCTGAGATTTTGCATTTGAAATCCTTAAGGGATCATTTCAATAAGTTTCAGATTTTGCTGTTTTCTGGTATTCTGGGTTGACTCTTTTGTGTTAAACTGCAGTGTTTCTATGGGCTGACTCATCTTTCTAAGGTTGGAATAATTAACTGCTTAGATGAAAGGCCGTGTGTAACTTGATGTTGCTTACTCAGGAATATGCCTATCTTTAAAGCTTAGAAATAAAGGTAACATATTTTCTTACTTTATTGTTATTATGTTTGGTATAATGCCTTCTAATTTGAATTGAAAACATTTACACTTGCATTTAGATTGTTCCTTGACTGAAATTTGTCCTTTATCCAATAGTGGCTCCTTTGTTATTTATAATAACATGGTCAGTTAGCACATAGTCAAGTCAATAGTTACAAGCCTGATTCAATCTCATGTAATTAATTGAACGAAAGCAATGATATGGCTCAGGTTTATGGGAATGTGAATAATAAGGTACGAGAAATAGGAATCAGAATGCAGGATGCACAAGAGGAATGATTTGGTTAGTTAGAGACCAAACAATTTAGTTGGAAAGAACTACAATTTTTAGAACCAAAATATAATGTGACTTGGAACTTAATCACACATAATGCAATGAGATTATGGTATCATTATTGTCCTTGTAAAGTATCACCTACTGTCAATAAATAATTAATAAGGATTTGAGGATTATTTTTATGATTGGTAACAGCCTGCATTCTGACAAAATTCATTTTGTCTACTAGAAACTAGACCAAATGTTAGTTCAACAGCAAAAATGTTAAGTTAATAATTTATTGGATTTTAGAAGTTAAAAAATTTTGTAATAAAACCTCTTCTACATCTATTAAATAATCACTTGGAAGATTCTTCTTCAACAAGGTGTTTCTTTCAGTCTTTTGGCCACTTGAAAGCCATTTGTCTTCAAACAAAATTCAAATTGCAGTCAATACAATCTTAAATCAAAAGAATAATTATGTTCTTGTTGCTCTCATCCTCGACATTGAAGTGCTCTACTGTATCATCTTCAAGTTTCTTATTAGATCCATTGTCATGTATTTAACTAATTAATGCCATGTGTTGACCCTCAAGTGGTGCTGGAAGGCCTGAATGAGCCAGTGGTGACAGGGACAGGCAATCACAATTCTCTACATTTTAAGTATTTGTATCTGATTTGGTTTATGTTCCTCTGGTGTTCTGAATTTAGAGGCTGCTACTGGACCAGCTTTTGGTATAGTGTATCAACTTTTTGGCTATCTGGGTAGACAACATAGCTTGAAAATTTATATTTTTGTGGTATTGGTTTTCTGATGCAGTGGATTAGATACTCTAGATACCTTTGCCTTCTTCCTAGATACTTGATGCAGATATACTGCAATGGCTTTTTTCTTAGGCTATGCTCTGATAAGTCGATTTTTGTGGTAGTTTCTTTGGACTGACCAGGAATTATTATCTTCTGGACTCAACTTGGCATCCACAAAATAAAATTCAAATTTTCCAATTTTGGCAACATGATACAACAGTTTTTAGTGCAAACTTTAATGAACAGTTCTACTAAAAGTAATTCAAATTGATGTTACTCTCACAATTACTGCACAATAGCTGTACATATGTCACATGCATGGATTCTAAATACTAGTCTTTCTTTCCAGTTATCAAGTTTGATCCCAGCAGGTACTAGATATCAATGCATGCTTTCTCGCTTAGCTGCAATTCCCCTTATTCCTGAATTATTGCTGTATGTATCCTCCTGGAAAGGGGAAAGCAGCAGCAAAAGATAATTGAGTGGCAATTAGAATTGGAACAAAAGAGTGGCAACTCTGATTTTTGCATTATGACAGTTATATGTTTCATGGCAGCCTGACATAAATAAAATGTTGTATCCTAGTGATCATCTTTCAACTTCAGCACAAATATTTTATTTTGCATTCATCAGAGGCATAGCTAAGCTAATTTAATAATATTGGTTTGAGCAGAAGCCACTAGCCACCTTATAGTTTATTATTCAATGTTTGGCAAAATGTTGAATAAACCTTATTCCGAATAAGGCTTATTCCGGATGAAACCAAACACGTTTTGAATAAGCCTTATCCCGAATAAGACCTTATTCAACTCCTTATTCTAATACCATATATATGGTGGAATTAGAATAAGAGGTTGAATAAGCCCTTATTCGTAATAAAACTTATTCAAAACGTGTTTAGTTTCATTCCGAATAAGCCTTATTCGGAATAAGACTTATTCAAACCTCATACCAAACACACCAAATTGTTGCAAATCGGACATAAAATAAAGGACTTCAGGTTAAAATACTTTTCTTTGGCATTCAAAAGGGAAAGAAAGATTGTTTTCAATTGCAAAACCTCAATGAGAAAATTGAATGTCAGAAAATGAATGCTCTCATTGGTACAAGACAGTTTGGTAAAATTTGGTGGCAAACGAATCATACTAATTTTTTCAACAGATTTCCTCTTAATTAATACAACAGTGATATTATTGCACACTGAAAACAATGCAGGTTTTGAAATGCCTCATAAAAATTTCAAGCAGAATGAAATGTAATTTGACTATAGAATAACATGCATGCCAGTAATTCTGTTTGAAATGCACAGTGCAGATTCTAATAGTAATTAAGGATTGCTCTTTAATATATAATAATGCAAAGATTAAAAATTTGCAATGTAATACGACGTGCTGAACAATAGACAACAAATGAAATTAAAGGAGAAAGCAGACTAGATAGAATCATATTTAAAGATTTACCTTAGACAGTTAGACCATATCAAGGAAGTCGGATTGGAAATCACGGAGCAACCATAATTGGAGCTTTAATTGTTAGGAAGTGTGTAATTTTCGATTTTTATGCTAATTACAAGTTAATTAAGCCATCGAAACAACACACACAACGAATCGTGCACAAAAGCCAAGTTAACACAAAGAGATTAAGGTGGAAATTATACCTCCCGCGAAATCGTATTCGCGGGGCTCGATCCTACGGCATGGGAATCGATGGGGTGCTCTCCTTCGCCTCCTCCATGGCGCCCTCGAGTCCACCAAGGAATTTGGCCATGTCCCAATTCTTGTGCTAGCAAGAGAAAGGAGATAGCTAATCCTTTTCACCATTCTTCAAGTAATTCTAGCAATTAACCTTTTGGAATAGCTATTCTCAACACATGAGACCTATGGGAATGCAAGAGAGAGAGAGACCACCATGGGAGAATCAAAATTCTGCCCATGGATGGTGGTGGCGGCTAGGGAGAAGAAGGGAGGCAAAGTGAGAAGGTTAGGTTTTGCTTCTTCAAGTGGTCCTTATATAGACCACTCTCCACCAACCTTTGCTTGACCTTTTTACCCCTCTATGGCCGGCCATATACATGGGCCTTATGGGCCATGTGTTAGGCTTGTTCAATCTCTCTTAGTCCATATTAAATCATTTATTTAATAGGCCTTTCAAGTTGCATTCAATTTAGGCTCAAATAGACTATTAAAATAAAAGCCTATACTTTAATTTAATTCACTTAATTAAATTAAAGTGTGATGAATAAAATTAATTATCAATATGTTGATAATCAATTTAGGATTAGCATGTACATTAATTTATTTCTATATGATCCATTTGATTTAATTAATTATAACGGTCCATAACGTTATTTAATTAATTAATCAACTTATCATATTTTGCAATACTCACTATTGCAAATAAATAAATAATGCACGTATGGTGAAAGTCCTATTTGTGTGACCCTTTGAGGATTTATGCTACGTTGGACATGGAGTTAAATCGCTATTTAATTCCAATAATCATAAGTGGTATCTAGCAACACGTTATGATTCCCAATTCGCATAAATAGTGTACTACTACAGTATTTAAATCCTGCATAAGAGAATAAATGAATTTCCCTATTTTGATTCTTATGTCACACGATATCATCGTATAATCCAAGATAGGAATGTGTCATTCTTGCAGATTATACGTTTCTTGATCTAGAGATAATTGTATAAAGTTGCATGCAAACAATCTATCTCCATCAAGGGGCCCAAACAGATATCGTCACTCACTAAGTGAATTAATGAGGGACATACGGTTTTCTTGATGATTAGCTTTTCCCCGCACAATTCAAGAGAACATAAATAAAGTCCGTATAGCAGCCCTTATCGGGAATCAGCGGTAGACGATATTTATTGAACCTATCCTCATGTGGAAAAGATAAACATCTCAAACTTAGAACCAAAATCATTACGAAATAAACAATGACACATAACACAATCCATATGTTTATTTCGATGGGTCAAGTCATGTGCTATGTTCCATAACATACACATATGCAATTAAGTTGGTAACTCTTTACCTATGATTTGTAGAACTTAATCATCACTTAACTTGCATACTAATCTTATAAGATAATTAATGTTCCTTGTTAATTATCAAGATTATGGACCGTTTAGATTTATTATTGTCATTCTAAAGAATGATCCACAGAGATCTACAATTCAGATCCTCAACCTGAATAATCTGTCAATAATAAACCTAGGAACAGATGATAAATTATCATCCAAAACATAAACTAATAATTAAGTCATTAAATTATTGACTTCTAGGACATAACTCCAACAATCTCCCACTTGGCCTAGAGTCAATCAGTAGTGACTTCTAGCCAACGAAGAGTTGAGAACAATGTCATATATCTACATATATACATGTCTCGGACCTCAAAAGAAATAATACGCTTAAAGCTAGTTACTCATACGTCCACCACGTATGGATGCATAACTGCATCTCGTATACTGCTCAAGGTAGAGGTCGTGCTAGAGTGTTCGCTGTGTTCGCGAACCTATCCAAAAATTGTTTGACCCTATATATATATACTACTATATATATGTTCTTGATCATCATCATATGATATCAAGTGATATCGTTATAGATCATATTTGAATCTCCAATGTAACATTGGGTTCTTTAGGAGTAAGTAATGGTTCGAGATGCATAGAACCATAATAACTCGACTAAGAACTCGATTCGAAATAAATTTCTTTTATTGCTTCACAAGTTGCTATGTATTTTACTTTGGTGACGGAAACGGTTGTAATATTCCATTTAGAACACTTTCTAAACTTACAACACCACCTTTTAAGCAAAATATGTAGCTCAATCGTGATTATATCAATCCTTTGAAAAATTTTTATCAGTGTAACAACTTACACGAGATTTCTTTCATCTTAAGAGATGAAACATTGTATCACTCTTTCTCATAAGGTACTCGAGGATATCCTTGATTATCGTCCAAATGTGTCTCTCTTGTATCCATTTGACAACTGTTTGTCATATCCTTTGGATACTACACATTGGGGCATATGCATAAATATGGCGTACGAAATGAAACTCATAATGAAAGAATGCTTGAACTATTTCATGCACTTTCTTGAATTGAGTTGCAATAGACCGAGTTAAACACTCAAGTCATGCCATGTGACGTATAGTTAGACATCCTTTCTTGGAGTGTAACTTTCGTGTTTCTAGAACACTTCGTCAATATATGCATATTTGCTCAAACCTAACATCCATCATAATCTATCTTTATAGATTTTGTTTCCTTGGATTAGGTGATTTCGCCCAAGTTCTCATTTGAGAAAGCATTCTCCAAAGAGATCTCGACAATATTCATTTTCTTAATGTTATTCCCAATTTAATGAATTGCTAACTTGAACAATACAAGTAATACAATTATGCTCTCACTGAATATCTTGTTTATACAAGATACTTTTTGACGAAGTTCAACTCCTTGACTTCCTTGTCAAAACTTTTATTCCAATCTCCACAACACTTGCTTTAATCCATTAATGGATCCTTGAAGCATGCATATGTTTTTAGCAATACATAAACCTCGATTTGTGTCAAATGCACAACATCTTCCTTCATTCATACGAAGAAGGCGGTTTTATGTGTTTTTCCATATATCGACATATATGAAATACAACTATTGCTAGAATGATCTTTATTGACTTATACATAGCCACAAGCAAGAAGTTGTGCTTTGTACGTAGTCAACCAGCCATTGACTTAGACATAGCTACAAGCGAGAAGCCGCGCTTTGTACATAGTCGATTTGTTATCCATGTCGATCTTCCCTTTTGAAGATATAAACGTTCTTGATGGATTGCTCCTTCATGAACATCAACCAAGGTCTATACCTTGTTGTTATACATAGATTGCTCTTTAAAGATCATATGAATTCAAAACATATATGTGGAATTGGATCATTCCATCGTTTCTTTGTTTATCAACGGATTCTCATATGCTAAGTACGAGAATGTTGTGACAACCCATGCACCAAAACGGCTTAGGAAATCATCTCTCGTTGATCTTTTGTAGGATTGGTACTTGAGGTTCATGAACTTCTTCCACAACGATTTGTTGAATGAGTTCTTGACTCCTCATATATTCTATGAGTTTCTCGAATCATCATCAACTCGTGAGATGGTTGAGTCCTCATTGGAAGGAGCGTACTATTAAACTTCTTTCAAAACAACTTGTGAATGAAGTTTCGCTCAACTCCCACTAAGTACCATGTATGGAGTGACAAGTTTCCCATAAGAGTACTTCTTGTAGTGACGCATAAACTATTTTAATGCTCACTTTACTCCCACTACTTCTTCTTGAGAATTTCAATTCATCAAGACTACATTATGATTAGCAACAACTACTTTGTTCTTATCATATTCGTGGAAGTAGTGCTTTTTGATATAAAGCATCCTACAAATATATAGTGTCTTATTTGGTTTAAGCTTATAAGTCCACAATACTTGAAATAAGCTTCTCAACACCAAATCTTAAGACGCATCATACTTGGAGATCAAAATCTCGTAAGATATTTTCTTCAATAGACTTCGATGGAACACCATTCAGTGTAAACAATATTGTCCTCAAACATAATTCCCTAATACGAGTTGAATAAGTCAATTTGATTTATTACCGATCGAACTATACAAAATATTGTTCGATACCTCCATTCTTGGACATATTATTCCTCATGGAGCGAGTTATGAAACTTCTTTCATACTCTTTAGATAATATTTCAAATCATATGACTTAACTACTTATTTTCCACGATTAATTGTAAGACTTCCATTTTTCTTGAACGGTCTTTTAAACTTCACTCTTGAACTCCTTTGAACTAGTCAAAAAGTTCATACTTATACCTTATCAAATAGATATGTTAATATCTACAATGATCGTTGGTTAAGTAGTAAAGTATCAATAACCTTTCATGGCACAAGTACTTATTGGTCTTTATACATCGATATGTAAAAGTCCTAATCAAGACACTTGTCCTTAAACCTTCGTAGGTTAAAGGCGCTTTTGTCATTTAACAAACATGATTCGCATATCAATCGATTTGAAATCGAATTGAATTACGAGCTCTACGTTACGAAGACTCTCGTAATGCGATTCTCGTTTATGTATGTGACTAAGCGGTTATATATAACATTAAAGTCAAATACTTTATGTCAAGTCTTACGCATCCTATTTGTCATTCAAAACTTGCTTATCTATTTCAAGCAAATTCAATCAAGATGCATGAAATCATATAAACAAATTCAGAATAAAAGAACTTGTCTTTTATTAAACATAATCATCCATTTCATCAAATATGAATTGGAGATATTTTTTAGAGGTTAGGATTAAGGTATGCAACCTTCAATTCCTAAACAAACTCTTAATAAAGATAACTCTACGTATTCAATGGTAATGACTTAGACGAACAAGTCATTGCCTATACGGAGTTTACTTTACATCTCTCGAACATTCTCTTATTCTTCATTGCTAACACATTTCGTCAAATGCGAGCATATGAACTAGTATCAAGTTACTAGTGTAAATTAGAGATAGTGAGATAATTTGAACGACAAATACACTTTAGGATTAAAGCATTACAATCATGGTATTTCGGACAACCTTTCAAAATGCCTCCAATAAACGGCAAATGAAACATCTCATGTGATACATAATCATAATCAAGAGTCTCGAAATTTCAACTCATGCCTTGGCAAAGTATTTCTTGAATACTAAACCAATTACCTTTTTGCATCAACAAGTGTGCGAAGAAGGTAACATTATATCCTTTATAATTTCAAAGAGATCGTATGACAATATCAATAATCCTTGATATCGGAGATTAATATCTCTAGTCATCAATTAGCTACTTCAATCTTTCGATTTGTAAGCTAATGAAACATTCATATGACTTCTTTTAAAAGAATAATCTCTTGGTCAACTCATACCTTTATACTTGATCATAAATGATGGAGTTAATATCTACTTTCTCCAAGAACGCTTTCTTGAGTAAGTGGATGAGAGCGTACGAGTTAAATCTAGTCCATATGAATTCTCTAATTCAAAGGTCTTAGAACTTTCAAATGAGGATATTAGCCACACGCTTTATTGAATAACTTTTCGCCAAAAGTCAATCAATCATCGCGTTGCTACGTTTGGGTAGTTTGAGAAAAGTTTTGGGAATCGACATACTCAAGTTTCTCTTCGCTAAAATCGTGTCTTAGGAATCGGTATTACTTCTTTAAGTGAATACTTCTAGAAACGAGTTTGTTCATTTTCAAAGATTGATCGCAACAAAATTAACAATTTTAACATCTATAACAAAATCAATTTAAGGTCAATTAGTTTATGCAATTGTTTTATTTATAACAAATAAAACTCCCACTACATTCATTTAATGTCCCAAATGTAGTTGGTTTTTCCAAGATCCCGGTTTTCATCAAGTAGAGCCTGCTATGGCACGTCACCCTACTTAATTAGACAAGGTAGGTTCTCCAACCAATCATATCGTTCCATATGATTCTTGGTTTGTGAATATCTAAGTATATTTACAAACTTCGCCCCGATGTCCAAACTCTAGTTGGGTCCATCGAAAAGTAACCTCTCACTATTTGCTCCTTGCAAATCTTAGTTATTTGCACCCCGACTACCGAATTGGCAATCATGACGTCCGCTTGGGCGGACCGCGCCATGAGTGACAATCGGCGTGAAGGGGATAGAGAGAAGGAGGGCGATTTCACTTAATCGAGTTTTAGTTGGGACTATCAATCATATGACACTTGTTTGGTGGTCGTGTAAGCATACACCCATACCTAGCCTATGACAATGCATAGCAATCACAAGCAATCACATATAAGCATCTCATAGTTGTGGGTTTGTATGGCTCCCGCTTGCATTAGTTTCGTCACATCGTCCATGGAGCAAAACTAATCTAATCCTTGTCCCTTCCCACTAAATTCTATAAGGATCTAAATCCTATATAAAATAAAGGTACAAAATACATGTGAAAACATCCTATTCCCATCCTAACCTTAGGGGCATGCAAGCCTCACAAGTTACATCAAAAATTAATCAACAAATTAATTAATTAATGGCACCAAAGGCCGCATTACAAACATTCACACATGCATTCAAATACAACCACAAGGCATTGAGTCTTGAGCCATACTAAACCCACTATCCACCTACAAAACAAAGTTAGCACATACAAGAACTTTGTTTCCAATTAACGATTTTCAAGCATCTTTGCGTATCGTTTGCCATAAGTAAATTCCGTGTACAAATCCTCAATTTTAAACAACAAAACTTGTTTAAATTCATTTAGAAAGTTCTTTCAACATCCCATAACAGAAAGGAGATCAAACAAGGAGTTTTCTAATTAATTTCAACTAATTTGAATACTTAGAAAAATAGTAATTTACCAAAAAACGTAACTAATGGAATCCAACAAAAACAACAGTTTTCGGTCTCCAAAAATTCTCAAATAAATTACTTAAGCTCCTTATCATAGTTGTGATTACCAGTAAAAATTTCAAGAAGAGATCTTACACCATCTGGGAGAATCAAAAATGACAAATCTCTTACAAGTGCACGAAACACCGTTATGAGACTTTCAGATTATCCTCTCAACCATTTGGTCTGTTAGACCACCTTCTAATCAGTTTTTATATATACAATATACATAGAAAAACTAGTTTAGTCTATAGGCTAACTATCTATGAAAAGAAAACCACCAAGTTCAGTTCAAAAGGTTCGAGTTACAAACTAAACAATCAACAAATTCTGTACTGGAACAGACAGTCGATTGAAAAGTTCTAACCTAGTTGAAGGTCCTAACTTCCACGAAAAATTATGAAATTAATTTTCCTGGAATCCTAACTCAAAATAGAACAACTCCATTTAAACAGAATTTTTAAAGGAGTTCTCAGTTGGTACAGTTTATTAGAACAATCGATTTGCTCAACAAACTGGATCTGACAAGTTCTTCCTTTTCATACTTGAAAACCCACAAATTAATCCAAGTCATGCAACAATTTATACATTCTCAGAAAGAGCTTCAAGTCCTCTTTAAATCTAGCCATAGAACACTGGTACTTATATTCAAAATATAAATCTTTCAAGCCATTCAAACAGGACAGTGCGAGCAGAAACTGGTTCTGTGCACTATCGCCATTTTATTCACAGTAAATCCATACTAATTCAGAAAAATGTGAATCTAACGCCAAAAGAATCACAATCCACAGATCTACAACTTTCATGTAGATGGAAAAAACTTCCAGAGAACTTATCAAAGCGAAAAACGCGAAACAACACAGAAAATACCATTTCCAGACAGCAAACAAACGCATCATCTCTACTAATCCGTTAATTAGCCAATTTCTCTTAATTAAGTGTCAAAATAGCTTAAGTACGACCTGGCTCTGATACCACTGTTAGGAAGTGTGTAATTTTCGATTTTTATGCTAATTACAAGTTAATTAAGCCATCGAAACAACACACACAACGAATCGTGCACAAAAGCCAAGTTAACACAAAGAGATTAAGGTGGAAATTATACCTCCCGCGAAATCGTATTCGCGGGGCTCGATCCTACGGCATGGGAATCGATGGGGTGCTCTCCTTCGCCTCCTCCATGGCGCCCTCGAGTCCACCAAGGAATTTGGCCATGTCCCAATTCTTGTGCTAGCAAGAGAAAGGAGATAGCTAATCCTTTTCACCATTCTTCAAGTAATTCTAGCAATTAACCTTTTGGAATAGCTATTCTCAACACATGAGACCTATGGGAATGCAAGAGAGAGAGAGACCACCATGGGAGAATCAAAATTCTGCCCATGGATGGTGGTGGCGGCTAGGGAGAAGAAGGGAGGCAAAGTGAGAAGGTTAGGTTTTGCTTCTTCAAGTGGTCCTTATATAGACCACTCTCCACCAACCTTTGCTTGACCTTTTTACCCCTCTATGGCCGGCCATATACATGGGCCTTATGGGCCATGTGTTAGGCTTGTTCAATCTCTCTTAGTCCATATTAAATCATTTATTTAATAGGCCTTTCAAGTTGCATTCAATTTAGGCTCAAATAGACTATTAAAATAAAAGCCTATACTTTAATTTAATTCACTTAATTAAATTAAAGTGTGATGAATAAAATTAATTATCAATATGTTGATAATCAATTTAGGATTAGCATGTACATTAATTTATTTCTATATGATCCATTTGACTTAATTAATTATAACGGTCCATAACGTTATTTAATTAATTAATCAACTTATCATATTTTGCAATACTCACTATTGCAAATAAATAAATAATGCACGTATGGTCAAAGTCCTATTTGTGTGACCCTTTGAGGATTTATGCTACGTTGGACATGGAGTTAAATCGCTATTTAATTCCAATAATCATAAGTGGTATCTAGCAACACGTTATGATTCCCAATTCGCATAAATAGTGTACTACTACAGTATTTAAATCCTGCATAAGAGAATAAATGAATTTCCCTATTTTGATTCTTATGTCACACGATATCATCGTATAATCCAAGATAGGAATGTGTCATTCTTGCAGATTATACGTTTCTTGATCTAGAGATAATTGTATAAAGTTGCATGCAAACAATCTATCTCCATCAAGGGGCCCAAACAGATATCGTCACTCACTAAGTGAATTAATGAGGGACATACGGTTTTCTTGATGATTAGCTTTTCCCCGCACAATTCAAGAGAACATAAATAAAGTCCGTATAGCAGCCCTTATCGGGAATCAGCGGTAGACGATATTTATTGAACCTATCCTCATGTGGAAAAGATAAACATCTCAAACTTAGAACCAAAATCATTACGAAATAAACAATGACACATAACACAATCCATATGTTTATTTCGATGGGTCAAGTCATGTGCTATGTTCCATAACATACACATATGCAATTAAGTTGGTAACTCTTTACCTATGATTTGTAGAACTTAATCATCACTTAACTTGCATACTAATCTTATAAGATAATTAATGTTTCTTGTTAATTATCAAGATTATGGACCGTTTAGATTTATTATTGTCATTCTAAAGAATGATCCACAGAGATCTACAATTCAGATCCTCAACCTGAATAATCTGTCAATAATAAACCTAGGAACAGATGATAAATTATCATCCAAAACATAAACTAATAATTAAGTCATTAAATTATTGACTTCTAGGACATAACTCCAACATTAATAAAGGCCATTCCCCAAGCAGCTTTGTAAGAAATGGGAGAGCAATACAAAGGACACATACTAAGATAGCCAGCCACTGGATGGAAGGTGCCGCTACTGTGTATAAGCCAGTTGCAAATGCAATAGTAGTTGCCATGTATGCAAACCACATAAGTTTCTTTGTACATGATCTGTAGTAATTCAAGAATACAAGGTCCTCCCACCTAGCTAAGATGCATAAGAATGCGACAGCGAGAGAGGAGCACATTGCTAACGTGTCAGAAATGAGGAAGGCCTTGAGTGCAGTCTTTCTTGCCATGATTGGAAGTCCTTCAGTGCCTGAATCGTTGCTATATCCTCCGGGCAGCGTGAAAGCAGCGGCAAAGGTAATTGTAGCAATGAATATTGCCACTAAAGAAGTGTTTTTTGTGTATGTTTCAGTCAGTGACTTGATTTCTTCCTTTGATTTAACAGTTACCTTTTTCATGGCTACTTCACGATAAAATGGTGCAGCCTGGGGATCAGCTTTGGACATTAGCATGAACACTTCATTCTGAATTAATCAGAAAGAGGGTATGAGCAAATCTGATGGTTATATAATCAAGGTAACCTATACTATTAGATGGTAATATAATCAAGGAAGTGCACTACTGTCTGAAAAACTAATGAAAGTCAAACTAGTACAGGGTAGGAAAGTGTGATGATAATTGCATAATGCTTCCATCGTAGTGTGATGATAAATGATTAAGTCAAAGCAACTAAATTTTTATATATTACTTTCCTGAAAGTCCAAGGATATGTTTAAGAAGCTGGTTGTAAATACAATTGCTTTTAAATTAATCAAATTGTCAAAAAGTTATTGGACAAACCGATCATATGTTTAAATAGCATTTACTATTTTGGGTTGCTAGGTTTCTGATGGTACATTATTTGATTATTCAAATTACTCTGAACCACTTATTTAGTAGGTTAACCTTGTAGCTGTTAGTTTCCTCCTATTCAAAAAAGAGAATAACATATTTAGACTGATGGATAATGGATAAAGAGATTATTAAAAGTCATACCCAGTTTAAAGATTTAGTACTATCCTTCGTCTCAATCAATTGCCAAAATGCTGGTCTACCCTTGGTGTCATAAATTCTGACATCTATTTCTTTGTGAGCCAGTAATGCCCGAACAATTTTTGGATTGCAGCTTTTGACTGCGTGATGTAAAGCCGTAAAACCATCCCTATCCCTGATATTGATAACTTTGTCTAGTTGACGATTTTGCAGAATGAACTCCACAAACTTGACACGGTCATTAATTACTGCTTGATGAAGAATCGTCAGATTAGCTCTGTTGCTGTACGGAGCATCAGGGCAGTGCTTTAGAATCTCTCGAGCAACATCTATGTGCCCTCTTGATGCAGCAGAAACAAGGAGAGAGTTTCCTTCCTTACTGTTAACAAGGTAACCTAAAGAGCGATCAAATCCCAAGATTACTCTGATGACATCAGTCTGGTTTCGGTTTACGGCATAATGAACTGGAGTGCGCCCTGACTTGTTTTCTTTTCTAGCTAATTCAGGATAAGTCTCCATAATTGTTCTTATGATTCCTAGAAATATTCAGGATGCACACATAAATCTCTGGAAACTGCTTTGTTGAAAACCTTTAAGTATTAGATAGCCATTATTTTGAGGACTAGTAGTAATAAAATTTTATCGATATTTGTTTACTTACAATAATGTTGGACAACTCCGAATGGCAGGTAAATTAATTTGGGTTATAACTGTCAAGGTATGTTGAGTTGTTGACATTTTAATTGAGGTCAGAATGTTTTAAAATAAATAATTAGTATACTCTATATTTGAAAAAAAAAATTCAAATAATTTTATTAAAGTGGTACAGTTTAAGTTGTACTTATTTAAAAATTAGAAACAAATCCAACAAAACTGAAATTCATATGTTAACATTTTATATACCCACCTATATTTTCATTTCTCACAGCTGCATGGAGAGCATTGTCATCGAAAGGTCCCTTATGACTGGCCATCTTAGTTTCCCACAACAGTTTGAAAACATCATTGAAACCTCTCATGACTGCTATATACATAGGTGACTCATTATATTTGTTTACTCCTCGCGATAAGCCATCCTCTGATGTTATCAACTCCAGGGCAAGGTTACTGTGGCCATTGCGAATGGCATGGTGCAGTGCATTATCTCCATTGTTGTCTTGTTTTAGGATCATCTCACTTAATTGTAGTTGTTGATACTGTTTCAGCAGGGCAGATGTTAGAGACACGTGACCACTTGTCACAGCAACAACTAAGGGAGTCTCTCCATAGGAGTTTGTTTTTGAGAGGAGATACTTGCTTAGTGCCTGGTTTAGTGCCAAAACATCCGTGGAGAATTTCTCATGACCTAGTATAGAGGATATGTGAAGACACGTAGCCCCATGTGAAGTTATACCATGCAGCATCTCGGGATCCTTCAAAAACATGTGGTTCATGTCACTAGAATCGCCTGACATGGCTGCTTCAAGGAGCTGGTTGGTTATTGATTGGTCTTGAGTGCTGGATGGAATGTCCATTGGTGGGACTTCTTGCTGCTGAAGTGCTGATTATCAGATATGGGTGCTCCAAGCAACCGTCCATCCCTGCGCACCATTCGTGCTCAAAGAAGATATGCTAGGATTCATACGTCGCCATATCTGATGGTTTATAAGTATGATTGGTTCTCTTATTTATTGGGGCTTGATCGGTATACGATGGGGGTAATAGGAGGCCGTTCATGTCATGATGAGTCTTCCAGGAAACTTGTACGAAATTGTTGTGGTATTAGTATATATGGCTAGTAATTACCTGCAGGTTGCGCCAGTAATATTTATATAAGACATGTCTTAACAATTACGATATTGATTTGTTGGTTATACGTGGTTCAGTTTTCTTGGATTTAAAAATAATGCTAAATACTTAATTTTTATTACTTGTTTGACTGAAATATTAGCCGGTCATTACGTTGGTGAATTAAGCAATTGCACAGATGGGATTGTATACGTTATTATAAGGCGGGGCAAACCTCCTGAATTAATCCTTTACAAGTTCCAACGGGTTTTCAGAGCCTGTCAACAAGACCTATTTTAAATAAATTAGAGCAAAAGCTTCAATTCGCACAAAATTACGGACGATAAAGAAGGGCTATTTGGTAATTTGTGGATATGGAAGAAAGATCTCAGAATAAAAGGAAAAAAGAAATATTTTCAAATTAACTTTTGTACAGTGAAAGATGTACAAAAATACTAATTAATTTTGTATTAGTGTGCAAATAGTAACAAAAAATCACATTCTAATTAACATATTCAGTTCGATTCCGGGGAAAATTAATCAAATCTAAAAGTTTCCTATCCTTTTTAAGGATTTTCCCCATACTTTGATAATATAACTTAATCAACAAGTAATCAACTGTTCTTATGTAAATTCAATGAGTGTCCCTATCAGGCGTGGCATTGCAATTTGCAACGAGACAATACACACCGTCAGAATCTTAATAATTTTATGAACTCGATCAAACTTGAACTCTTTGATTTTAATATATTTGTGGGAATCTCAACCTACGTGTCGTACAGAGTTGCCAGCGTTATGCCGAATCATGCAAAAATGATAGTTGCATTATTTTAAATTTTATGGATAAACATTTATATTTACTTGTCGGCCATTTGAAATTTTAATGATTGACGTTTGGATCGTGTTTGACGTTTTCTATATTTGATTCTAGCATTACTCAAAAATAAATCTTTTAATTTCTAGTTTTTATGAATGGCTACTTGCCTTTTCTCAAAAAAATATATATATATATATATATATATATATAGAGTAAATCTATTGTGAACCATGGTTCATATAAGCTTCCGTGCACCATGATCGTTTTGGTCGGTGGTTTCACAAATTGTCAAATCTAATTTAACCAACACAATCTATATATTGAAATCTCACAGCAAACAAAATTTTACAATTTTTGAAATTTTTTTACTATTTTTTTCGAATTTTTTAACACTTGCCATTTTTGGCTATAAATATACTAATTTATAAGTAAAAAATGGCAAGTTTTAAAAAATTTGAAAAACATAGTAAAAAAATTCTAAAAATTGTAAAATTTTATTTGTTATGAGATTTCAATATATAGATTGGATTGGTTAATTTAGATTTGTCAATTTACAAAATCACCGATCAAACAGTCGTGGTGCACGGAGCGCTCTATGCATCATGGTTCACAATAGATTTACTATATATATATATATATATATATATATATATATATATATATATTAATACAGTGAACAATTATAACAAAAAAGTGAACATTTATATCTAATAAAGTGAACACTTATAACAACGGAATGAAAAGAAAAAACAAACAGCAGATGAGGGACCATTGAGAGCGCTACTCAGCGATAAAATTATCGGAGCTGATATACATCATCCAGTTATAAAGGATCCAAGCATCCAATAGGCCAGGGAGCCAGAAATGGGCTTAAAAATCCACATTACCTCATGTTGTCGTCAGCAAAATTTTTTTGACAAATTTCCAAAAATATTTTGTGCTGACATCATCAAATATACTGATTTAAGCGTTCAGTTAAATATTTTAAGGGATAAATTAAAGTGTGTAAGTGTTCAATTAGATGCACCAATAATTTGGATTTTTAGTTTTTGGGTTCAGTTAAACAGCTTAAGGGATTATTTAAAAGTGTATGTGTTCAGTTAGATGAACCAATAATTTGAAATTTTAGTTTTTTTGTGTTTAGTTAAATACGTTAAGGGATGAAGTTAAAGTGTCTATGTGTTCAGTTAGTTGCAGCAGAAATCTGATTTCGTAATTTTCGTGTTCAATTAAACAAGTTAAGGGATCAATTAAAACGGTTTATGTGTTCAGTTTGATGCGCTCATAATATGGTGTTTTAATAACAATGCAATGAAGTGAACGTTGTTTATTTATTAAGAAATAAAACGAAGAGACACAAATATTAATTAAATAAAGAAACAACATAAACGAATAGATCAAACAAACCAAACACTTAAATCAACAAAGCTAATATTTACAATAATAAATTGAACACATATACAAATTTCATAAGTAAGAAATAATTGATCGTATTCAACATACAAATTGAACACTTAACAGCATGTTTGGTTTTAGGAAAAAGGATGGAAAGGAAGGAAAAATACAAAAAGGAAAGGAATGGAAATAGGATGGAATGGAAAATTATTTCCATCTGTTTGTTTGGTTTATTAATGAAAGGAAAGAAAAAAAATTCTCTTCCCTTCTTTTTCTTTGTTTGGATATTTTAATTAAATAGAGGTAAAATATGGCTAATTAAAAAATAAATGACCATTATGACCTTGGACTCCTTAGCTTGTTCAGACCAAACTCGAAAATCTTATTACGTAAACCAAAAAGATATCTTTGTATCGTACAGGTACAGTGTGCCAGAACGCACGTGTAAAAAAATGAATATTGATTTTCAATTGAAAAACGTAATTGTTGGATTATACATGTAATTTTATTCATATCATAATCTTGTACCTCATGCATGAATCAAAACATGTCATTGTTATTCATTTATTCATGGTACTTATACTAGTATACATTTGACTTGTACCGTTGTACCAAGTACCAATCTCAAAGCCCGGTTAGCCTAGGAATTGACAGAAAGATGCCTATCCAAGGAAATGTTTAAAGTCCGATTTGCATTAACAATATGAAACAATTACAATTCATATTTAAATCCCTGGTTTGCCTTTGACAAGTCGCTCCCCTCTATAACTATAGAACTGTACCAGTGTTACACCTTTATCTGTAGTCTATAATTGTATACATCAAATCATCAAAAAGAAAAACACAAATGCAAACAGGTGGAGGCCTCTGCAGCACAAGTATTAACATTACTATTATTACAATAATAGAAAAAAATAAATTTCGCTTGAATTAACTAATTATTAGGCTTGTCAGGCAAATCAAATTCAATAGAGCAATGTATCAGGGACATTCATTTGAGTTGTACCAGCAAAATGAGCCACGCAATTGTACCAGACTCCCTGCTCAAGAACAATATCTTTTGATTAAAACAAAGAATTTGCAGCCTCCCATGCCTTGTAGTTGCCAAACCTTCAGGACCTAATAATAAATAAACATGCAGTAAGTCAGCAAATTAGTATTCACTAATCAATTATTCAAAATTAACCTATTGCAAATTTAAAAGAGATAATGGGGCAAAAAGCAAGAAACGGAAATCAACAAGCATATATGATTGATAGTAAGACTGATAAACTGTCTTTGCAAATAATAAGTTCATGTTAATTTTTTTTGAATAAAGAAACGTGGGTGCATAAAAAAGTTTGTGAATTTTTCAATTAAATTAGGAAGAAATACGTGAGAAAAAGGGAAAGAATAAAGAATAAGATACTGGGAGATGAAAGTAATTAAGTATGCCAAATTCAAAAGAAAGAAACGGAAATGATTGATGCTTCTTCTCCGTATATTCTTTTTATGGATAAGCTTACAATTAGTACCTTCACTCAATCGAGTTGTAGAGAAGACCAATAAAGTAATAACGAAGGAAAACCTAGAAGAAAAAAGTGAATTGAAAATTGAAAATTATCAGAGAGCAAACCGTAGTAGTTGTGAATGGCAGAAAGAAGGGATTTCTTGCTCGGAGAGGAATCGCTAAAAAAAGGAGGAATTACGAGGGCACCTAGGTCCAACGAAAATCTTCGATTTTCTTCCCCTTTCGTTACACTCCAAATCGGAGTGTAATATTTTTGTATAGGAAGGAAAAATAGCGAAAGAAATAAAGTTCTGTAGGTTAACTTTTTTTCTTCGGAAAAATTGATATCCAAACAGGGTAAAGTTGAAATTTTCCTTTCCTCCCGTCATTTTCCTTTCTTTTTCCAAAAACCAAACAGACTGTAAAAGAACTTATTTAACATATGCAATAAACCAGATATAAAGGTTGTGTAATTAAATAAAGGTTTCGTAGCTCCCTTTCCTTCACATCTGCTGGTAAACTAGATGAAAATATTGTCCTCACCTGATTCACAAACAGTAAAATGTAAAATCAGCCAAAAAGTTAGCAGATTTTTAAATTGATCAGGTAGATTAGCTTAGGTAGATACATTCTCAGCACATTGTCAAGGAAAATACAATTTCAAGTGACGAACCAGTTTCTAAAACACGAATATGATCATGTGTAAAAAACACTTTCAAGTATCTAAAACAAGATGATTATTGGAGAAATGAACCAGTTCCTTATCTCAAGAGTAATCAAATATCATGTGTAAAAGATGAATAATCAAAGAGTAGATAAATCCTCCCTCCCTGTCTAATTCGTCTAACAATTAGACAATTCAAATGCTGAATTCTGCATGAACAGTGTATGAACTCATAATTCAGCACGAAATCGAATATGAACCCCGAATTTTCCCACAACAAGAAAAGAGAAAAGAGAGATCTAAAAAAAATCAGATCGTAAGGGAATAAAAGAGAAACCTCGTTGAGGGCTGGCCGAGGAGGGTTCTCAATGGCTAGAGGAGGCGGCGGAGCGATCGGTGGCGGAATGTGGTGGTTGTGCGTGTGAGGTGGCCCCACGGATGGTGGTGGTATGGGAGGATCTGGTCTGGTCGGAGAGGAGAGGAGAAGAGATGAGAGAGACAATCTGCTTTGGTCGGAGAAGAGAGAAGAGGAGAGGAGGCGACGTGGCTAGAGTTTGGAGAGGAGATTTAAATAGATTGGGCCAGTGCTGAGGCCATAAAAACTTGTTTGGAGTCTTGGATGCTAAATATGGCTGCATAACGTCTAAAACGACCACGAAAACGGTCGATTTCGTTAACCGTTTCGTTTTAAAATGAAATTGATCATTTTTTTGCGTTAACCGTTTCATTTTGGACGAAACGGTCGAAATCACGAAAATACCACGAAAATACACATGGACGAAATTGTTCTAAGCTTTCGTTAACCGTTTCGTTTATAAAACGCAACAAAAAATCTTAACCGTTTCGTTTCGTTTTAGACGAAACGAAACGAAAGGACGGTCGAAACGATGACCGTTTTCACCCCTAATGCTAAAAGAGGAGATGTTCTATAGTAATTACCTAAAATTATATTATATCGTGTTTAGCGCATAATTGGGCCTATACAGCCAATGCAAATGCAGCCCAATAAACGCCATGCCCGTCTTCTTCTCTCCTTCGGACTCACACTAGAGCCGGATATCCTATCCCGGAAATGATATAAACCATATGTGAAAAACCATCCAACCATCCATTCCTCATGAGAGACTTTCTAATGGGCTTCTGAATGTCCAGGCCCAATTTTTTTTGCGCGCTGACGTCATCATTTTCGCGTGATTACGTCATCAAAATTTTTCTGAAATTTTTTCCTTAATTTTTTTTTGCGCGATGACGTCATCAAATTGACAAATTTTTTTGTTCAATTAGATGTGTCAACGGATGAGTTAAACTAATTATGTGTTCACTTAGATGTAGCAATAACATGAAATGTTAGATTTTTCTGTTCAATTAAACATCTCAAGAGATTAATTAGATGAATTATGTGTTCAATTAGATACATCTCAAAATTAATTTTTTGTATTTTTGTGTTCAATTAAACAAGTTAAGGGATGAATTTAATGTGTTTATGTATTCAGTTAGTTGTAGCAAAAATTTGATTTCGTAATTTTTATGTTCAATTAAACTAGTTAAGGGATCAATTAAAATTATTTAGGTGTTCGATTAGATACAATGAAGTTAACATTGTTCATTTATTAAGAATAATAATATCCATTATTTCAACAAACTGCACAATTCTACTACTAATAACATCCATTAATAACACAAACCCTACACAATTTTCACCGCTACAAACTAACATATTCATCAACTTATCATTTGATTCCTTCCACACAACTCTTCTCGCCTTGTAATTCCTACACAAACAAAACAAAAATACAATTAAGACCAATTTCTAATTACGTGTTCTAATAATATATTAATCCTTTCAGGTCATATGAAGTTTTAAAAAAAATACATATTGAAACAAGATATTCTCTTAGAGATACTAACTTAACACATATGATGACTAACGAATCTATTAGAAAAATTAAACAATTAATTAGTATATTTGAATCAGATTCAAACAAATTCAAAAAATTGAAATTGGATAACGAAGTCTCTGAGTTCTTGTATTTAAATCAAGGAAACGAAAGTTAAATCTGAACCAACACACAAGGGTTCACAAATTTCAACAAAAATTAGTGAAGTAGTTCAAGTAGAATAGGACTTTGTTTCAACAAATTTCAACAAAAATTAGTGAAGTTAAATCTGAAGTAGTTCAAGTAAAAATTAGTACAATTTCACTGTTCCAGTCAATTGAAACGATCCGATAATTGGGCAATTTTTCGAAATGGTAGAATGGATTTTGTTTTGGGAGAAGAAAAGAAAGGATTGAAAAGGAAAAAAGGAAAAAAAAAAGGAGAGAAGCTTACTTGGTAGCGCGGGAAGGCTGATTGCTCTGACCAACCATCCGAGATACGTCAATTTTACACCTAATTTATTCTTCAAAAATGGATGAGGAGAGATTTGGTGGGTAGCCTGGGTTTTGTTTTGTTATGTTAATTAATCGATCAGAAAATCCTATAGGAGAGGAGATGTGCGAGATGAAGTCGCGGATGGCCGAGGTGGCGGTCGGAGCATCGGTGTTAGCGATGGCAGAACGAAAGGAGAAGGAGATGACGCAACTACTGGGTCGCCATGGTTAAAGAGGAGAGATTAAAGAGAGAATGAGAGATCGCAGATTTAGATCTAGTTTTAAAAAAAAAGGGACGCAACTGCTGGACAGAAAATGAATTTTATATCTAAAACTGTGTTGGATGGTTGGATGGTAAATACCAATTACCTATCATATATACCATCCTTATGATGGTACCATCCTACCATCCTAACAGGCCCTACCCAGCCCATATCTCTCGCTCAAATATCTCTCTCACTCAATCTTTCGACAGATCTATCAAACCTCTCTCCATTTCTCTCTTTTCAGATCTGATCTCTCTCCTCTTGCATCGCCATGGCAGCTCTAGACCTCTCTCGCGTCAAAAATAGATCTTCGTTAGAGTTTTGAATTCGTAAATCTATTTTCGATCTCTCTTTCTCTATCGCTTCTTGTCTCTCTCGTTTACAATCAGGTCATATATATCGATTTTCTACTTCACCGTGGCTGATTCAGATGTTTGATCTCTCATTGTCTTTGTTGACATCACCATCACCATCGCCATAGTTATCGGCAACCATTTCAACTATTCTTCTCTTTACATCCCTGATCTCACTTCTTTAAGGTATTGATCTCTAATCTTATTAATTGTTATTAAAAATCTTAAATAGGTTCTCATTTTCTAATTAATTGTGCTAGTTCTCCTCTGTTATTCGTCCTAGGTTTTATATTCTCATGAAAAGATGAATTGGAGAAATAAGGCAACTCAGCTGATGAGGTTCACACATGTTTCTATTCAATTGTTTGTGCCGCATTTTATTTTTGCTGAAATGAGAAAGGTACTAACGATGGAATTGAAAATGGAGAATTGAGAATTTTGTCCAATAGTTAGCTGTTATTATCATAAATCTTGTAAGAAATTCTCCTCGATGTTATATTTAAATTCCTCTTGATAACATTAAGGTTTTTATTTGAATATTGTGGAGCTCTTTATACGAGTGTACTTCTAGATCCATGAGGTATAGAGATAAATAACATAGGATAACGGAGTAAATAATATCTAACAAGGAAGTATATATCAACAACCTGACAAGTGTGTTTGGTATTTTAGCATAGGCTTAAAGGAGTACAAAACATAAGATAAGAGAGTAAATAATATCCAACAAGGGAGTACATATCAATAACCTGATAGGTGTGTTTGATATTTTAGCATAGGCTTAAAGGAGTACAAAACATAGAATAAGGAAGTAAATAATATCTATCAACAGAGTACATATCAAGAAGCTTTGTTGTTCTAATATAGCCTTAAAGGAGTACAAAATATAGGATAAGGGAGTCAATAATATCGAACAAGAGAGTACATATCAAGAACCTGGAAGGTGTGTTTGGTATTTTAGCATAATTTTAAAGGAGTACAAAACATAAGATAATGAAGTAAATAATATTTAACAATGGAGTACATATCAAGAACCTGGCAGATGTGTTTGGTATTTTAGCATAAGCTTAAAGTAGTACAAAATATATAATAAGGGAGTAAATAATATCTAACAACGGAGTACATATCAAGAACCTGGCAGGTGTGTTTGTTCTAATATTGGACAATTCTATGTTTTGCAGATTAATGTCAGTGATGATAAACGTATTGTTGCTTACCGGCTACTAATAGATCCTATCAATGAGGTGAAGTCGAAATTTAGATCTGTAAGTGAGTGTGGTCTCTTTGATCTTGAGAAAGAAAACTGAACTTGGTGGTTGACTGAGAAGATTACAAAACTTGGTCGTTGAGTATAACTTAGTTGGTGTTGTTTATTTTTTTGTTGACTGAATTTCGTTTGGTGAATAACTCTTATTTGAACATGGTTGGATGAAAAGTTTACACTCCCTTTTTAAAAATTATATACTCTGTTATTGTATTGAATTTTTATTTGCACAATTTGTCTGCTTGTTAAATGCTAATTTGGTATTCCATATGTAGAAGTATATACTTCCCTACGGAGAAGTATTTACTTAATATTTTAATTTTTATATGATTATTCTTATTTTCAAATTTTCATATATTGAATGCTTATTTGAACGTTTTGACAAAAATTTATATAATTCCGTATGGAAAAATATGTACTCCTCTTAGAAGAAGTATATACGATATTTTCAATTCTTATTTGCACATTTTTCGTCTGTTTTTTAAATGCTAATTATGTATTCCATATGTAGATGTATATACTCCCATACTTAGAATTGTTTAATCTCTTAATATTTTTACCAAAAAAATTATATAATTTGGTATAGAAAATTATTTAATCTCTTAATATTTTTACCATATTTAATCTCTTAATATAGTTTTGAATGCCCCATTCTTTCTGCGAGTGGTTGGGTGGCCGGAACATCCGCTGCCTTGTTTTCATAACCCATATGGTTCTAAGTAGAAGGCTAGTATGAAAAACATTTCTACGAATAGAAACAATATGAACAAAATAAGTACATATAAACCCTTAAATGAATCAATAAATCGAATTTTTGAGATAAGGTATAAACCATGGATATGGGAAAAAAAATAAGTACATATAAGTCCCTGATTGTTCAATTTCCCATTATTTTTTCTTCTGTATATGGGAAAAAAAAATATAATACGATATTAGCCATTAATTTTTTCTTCCGAACATTTACCTTGTCACAAGGTATAACTTTTTACTTCTCCTTGAAACCCTGGAAAATATTTGTGACCACATAGCTAGATAAGGTACACCACGATTCAATTGCTTGTAATCCCATCGCTGATTCCATCTACTACTTTTTTTATTTTGTTGCTTGTATGTTGATCTAATTTACGCATGATGTTATTGTCCCTTGTGTTATTGTCATATTGATAATGTGTATCATTTCGAACACATTTTTCAAAGTGATTTGTTATCAATTTTGACCATTGGGAAAAATCGATGCTGTAGTTTACAATGGTGTTTACCAGTATATCATACAAAGAGGGAGAAAGAGAGATAGGAGATAAAATCTTTAAATAATAAGTTTAGACTAATTCTGGATTTTGATTAAGTATACTGACACGTGATATATCCATGAAATTGATTAAAAAAATTAGATTGGAGTCACCAGCGTATTCTGACGATTTCGAGGAGAAATAAAAGGGTTCCTATTACGTACGATGGAGTAAAAAGAAAAAATATTTTACAGAAGAAAAAAAATACTTGATACCGTTTTTTTTTTTCTCATACACAGCATAAGGTGAACAGTCAGGGCATTTCTGTCCGAAAATCTTAAAAATCAATCTTCAAAATTAAAAAATCATTGGAAATAAGAAAAAGGGTAAATATCCATAATGATGATGATTGGAGGGGAATATTTTCAAATTTAAAGATTAGAGGGGGATATTTTCAATTGGCTTAGATTTGAGGGGTTTATGGCTAATTTTTCCTATTTTGGACCACGTCGCGTCATCTGCGCGTAACACACCAAAATCGCAGGGTGCGATCGGACGCGTGGGATGTCGGCATGTCAAATATCTGATGTCCCATATCAGCTCCGCATCCACCGTCTTCCTCTCGTTCCTGGCGCCATGTCTGGACCCACCCCTTCCATCTACGATCCCAATCCGCAACGGGCCCAAAAAGGAGGTCTGGTCTTCAGACACTTTCGATTGACATCACTGGTCGCACAGTGTTCATCCAAGTCCCTATCTCTCAGATCTGTGCGACTTCCATCTCCTCCTACCCCTTGATTTTCAAGGATTTGAGCCTTTATAGTTGTTGATCAATGGGTAAAAAAACCTGAAGATATTTCAGAGTCATGTACGCTCAGATGTTGCAGAGTCTCTATCCTTGATCTTCAATTCGCCATTGCTTACTAGTATTCAGTAATCAGTACTATTTCACTGAATTTATGAAGGATGTTAGAGTGATTTATACTCCTTTTCTTGGAGGAAGCAAATGTGCCGACTTCAAAATTTATGGCGCCCGTCATCTAGTTTCAGATTTCTCGTTGAATTTTGAAACCCTCAAGGTATCATTTCTCATAAAGCTGACATTTCACATTTCGAACCCTTAAGGGATCATTTCGTTAAGTTTCAGATTTTTGCTGTTTTCTGGTATTCTGAGCTGACTCTTTTGTGTTAAATTGCTGTTTTTCTGCCAAGTTAATGTGTCTTGTGCTTTACATGTACAATTTCTACGGTTGAGATCTCTTCATTTGACTGGAATATTTTACTGCTTAGATGAAAGGCTGCGTGTAACTTGATGTCGCTTAGATGAAAGGCTGCGTGTACAATTTCTACGGTTGAGATCTCAGCTATCCTTTTTTTTTTTTAGACATACTAGATAGAGGCTATCTAGTTAAAAAAGAGAGAGAAAAAAAACACAAAAAAGGAACTGTAATTAAGTAAACTTGTAAAATAAAGCTGCCTCTTGCACCAACCAGTCATGCACCCCCTGTACCGTCCTTGTGCTGTTTCTGAAGATTCGGTTATTTCTTTCAAGCCATAAACTCCATAAAGCCGTTGCTAGGCGAACCGATGTTACATCATTTCTGTTGAGAGAGCAAACATATTGTAGCAAATGTTGCACACCCAGTAAAGCAATATTATCCAAGGCCAAGCTAGACCACAGAGATGCAGAAAAAGGACAAGAGCAAAAAAGATGCTCAGCTGTTTCCAAAATGTCGTGCTGGCACAAGTGGCAATGGGGCTGAAAAACAATGTTGCGTTTGAGCAATTGACATTGAGTGAGAAGGCGATCATGGGCCAGCAGTAGCAAAAAGGTCTTAACATTTGGAGGGATTCGTAACTGCCAAAGGTTCTTCAGATAAAATTGCACCTTTCCTGCAGAAATGAAAGCTTCATATGTTGTTGAAGATGAGTATTTGCCATCAGAGCTCCACTTCCAAACGAATTTATCCATCCCCTGCGTTAATCTAACTCCATGGAGCTGCCTAAACAGCAAATCATGTCCCTGAGTCATAGGAGCAGGGAAAAGATTAAACCAATTTCTCCTGGCTGTCCTAACCGTCAGAAAGCTAGAATTTTGCACACAGTTCGGATGTTGGAAAAAGCAGAGATTGGTACCTCCCCAATTATCAAACCAGAACAGTGTGTTGTTGCCATTACACAGTTCAATTCTAGTAGAAATTTGAAAGTAGAAACGCAGAGCTCCGAGCTGTCTCCAAAAGAAGGACCCATTTGAATTCCAACCAAGTGGTGGGGTGCTATTATTTCTCTTAGCAAACAACAGTTTTGCCACCATTGACCACAACGATGATGGCTGAGAGTATAATCGCCAAAGCCACCGAAGCAGGAGTGCGATATTTTGCAAACGCAGATCAATGAGACCAAAACCCCCTAAATTTTTTGGCAAACAAACTCTTGACCAGGATAAAAGAGGTAATCCTTTCCCAGTTGTGCCTTGCCAAATAAAGATTCTCCTCACTTTGTCAATTGCCTTAATGACCCATGCTGGTAACTGAAATACCGACATAAAGTAAATAGGAATAGATGAGAGTACCGATGAGGCCAACACAATCCTCCCTGCTCGAGAAAGAAGAGCCGACTTCCAACTTGCCAATTTTAAGTTGACTTTATCAATCAAAACTTGAAAGCAAACCCTGGAAGGCTTTTTGGCAGTCAAAGGTAACCCTAAGTACACCAAGGGGAGAGTTGTCTGTGCACAATTCAGAACAGTAGCAATTTGTTGCAGTTCATGAGGTTGAATATTGAAAGGCACGAAGGAGGTTTTGGACCAGTTGATTTCAATGCCAGAAATTCTTGAAAAAGTGTTTAAAACCAGACTTAAAGACTGCAGTGCATTGCCCTTGGTTGTGGAGAATAAAAGGGTGTCATCGGCGTATTGGAGCAAGTGGAACGGGTATGTCAATTTTGAGGAAATGGAAAAGTCTACTGCTAGTGCGACAGAGTTTATCATGCGGCTCAACACATCCGCCGCTAAGAGGAAGAGAGTTGGGGACAGGGGATCACCCTGTCGCAATCCTCTTTTGTGTTGAAAAGGTGGGCCCACAACTCCATTCAGGAGAATAGAGGACTAAGAAGAGTGAAACAGAATTTTGATCCAGGCGATAAAGCGTGGAGGGAAGCCTCTGTGCTGCAGAATCTTGAAGAGATAATCCCATGTGACAGAATCAAAAGCTTTTCTGAAATCTAGTTTTAACAACACAGCCGGTTCAGTACTATTGGACAGATGAGAAACAATCTCTCTGGCTGAGATAAAGTTTTCTGAAATGAGCCTACCTCGAATAAAGCCAGTCTGAGAATTAGCAATAAGACAAGAAAGGAAAGGCGCAATCCTATTGTTCAGGAAAGGCGCAATCCTATTGCTCAGCTATCCTTGAAAGCTTAGAAATAAAGGTTAATATTTTCTTACTTTATTGTTATTATGTTTGGTACAATGCCTTCTAATTTGAATTGAAAACATTTACACTTGCATTAGAGGTTCTTTGACTGAACTTTGTCCTTTATCCAATAGTGCCCGTCTAGCACAGATACCACACACATTGGTAATAAGGTTTATGGGAATGTGAATAATAAGGTATGAGGAATGGTAATCAGAATGCAGGATGCACAAGAGGAACAATTTGGTTAGTTAGAGACCAAACAATTGAGTTGGAAAGAACTACAATTTTTGGAACCAAAATATAATGTGACTTGGAACTTAATTACACATAATGCAATAAGATTATGGTATCATTATTGTGCTCGTAAAGTATTACCTGCTGTCAATAAGTAATTAATGAGGATTAGAGGATTATTTTTATTATATATTAATATGACAATTAGTAGAGGAGTTGACAAAATTCATGTCGTCTACCAGAAACTAGACTACATGTTAGTTCAACAGCAAAAATGTTACGATAATAAATGTTGGATTTTAACGTCTCTAAGCCATATGTCACATGATTAAGAAGTTACAAATTTTGGTAACAAAACCTCTACTACATTTATTGAATAATCACTTGGAAGATTCTTCTTCAACAGGTGTCTCTTTCAATATTTCTACCACTTGAAAGCCATTTGTCTTTAAACAAAATGCAAATTGCAGTCAATACAATCTTAAATCAAAAGAATAATTATGATCTTGTTGCTCTCATCCTCGACATTGAAGTGCTCTACTCTACTGTATCCTGTTCAAGGTTTTTAAGATCCATTGTCATGTATTAAACTAATTAATGCAATGTCTTGACCCCCAAGTAGTGCTGGAAGGGCTGAATGAGCCAGATGCATTTAAAATTAATGAATTCATCAAGAAGGAAAAAGTGATCAGCTGCCTTGAACAAAGTTTGACCTGGCTTAAAGTCTCTGTGATCAAATCAATCTACATCGTAGTGATGGGGATGATGTGTTTTATCATGTTGAATGCTAATGTGCTTAAACTGGTTGAGTTTATATATTGGAAGGATAACGTGGAACCAACTAGAACCTAGGGCATCATGGACAGGCAATCACAATCCTGTACATTCTAAGTATTTGTATCTGATTTGGTTTATGTGCCTCTGTTATTCTGAATTTAGAAGCTGCTACTGGACCAGCCTCTGGTAAAGTCTATCAACTTTTTGACTATCTGGGGAGACGACTTAACTTGAAATTTTTTATTTTTTTCTGGTATTGGTTGTCTGCAGTGGATTAGATACTCTACATACCTTTTCCTTCTTCCTAGATACTTGATACAGATATACTTTACAGGCTTTTTTATCAGGCTATGCTCCGATAAGTCGATTATTATGGCAGTTTCCTTAGATGACCAGGAATTATTATCTTCTGGACTCAACTTGGGATCCAAAAAATAAAATTTACATTTTCCAATTTGGCAACATGATGCACCAATTTTTAGTGCAAACTTCAATGAACAGTTCTACTAAGAGTAATAAATCGATGTTTCTCTTACAATTACTGCACAAAAGCTGTACATATGTTATATGCATGGATCGTAAATACTAGGCTTTCTTTCCAGTTATCGAGTCTGTTCCCAGCAGGTACTAGACATCAATGCATGCTTTCTCTCTTCGATGGAATTTCCCCAATTCCTGAACTGTTGCTGTATGTATCCTCCTGGAAAGGGGAAAGTAGCAGCAAAAGATAATTGAGTGGCAATTAGGATTGGCACTAAGGAAGTGTTGTTTGTGTATGTTGTATTCAGCAACTCTGATTTGTTGCATTTTGACAATTATATGTTTCATGGCTACCTGACATAAATAAAATGTTGTATCCTAAGTGATCAGCTTTCAACCCCATTACACGAACATTTTATTTTGCATTCATCAGAAAGGTATAAGCTAGGCTGATTTAATAATACTGGCTTGAGCAGAAGCCCCTAACTACCTTGTAGTTTAAAATTTAATGTACATATAGTTAATTTTTGCAAATCAGACATATAATAAAGGACTTCTGGTTAAAATACTTTTCATTCGCATTGAAAAAGGAAAGAAAGATTGTTTTCAATTGCAAAACCTCCATGAGAAATTGAATGTCAGAATACGAGAAAGTTTGGTAAATTTTGGTGGCAAAGGAATCATACTAATTTTCTCAACAGAAAACAATGCAGGTTTTGAAATGCCTCATAAAATTTTCAAGCAGAATGAAATGTAATTTAATTATAAAATAAAATGCATGCAAGTAATTATGTTGAAATGCACAGTACATGCAGATTCTAACAATAATAATTAAGAATTGCATTTTAATATAATGAATCATTTTTGAAGATTTACTTTAGACGGTTAAACCATATCAAGGAAGTCCGATTGGAAATCACGAAGCAACCATAATTGGAGCTTTATAAAGGCCATTCCCCAAGCAGCTTCGTAAGAAATGGGAGAGCAATACAAAGGACACATACTGAGATAGCCAGCCACTGGATGCAAGGCGCCACTACTGTGTATACGCCAGTTGCAAATGCAACAGTAGTTGCCATGTATGCAAACCACATAAGTTACACCATGCAGCACCTCAGGATCCTTCAAAAACATGTGGTTCATGTCACTAGAATTGCCTGACATTGCTGCTTCAAGAAACCGGTTGGTTATGATTGGTCTTGACTGCTAGACGGAATGTACATCGGTAGGCCTTCGTGCTGTTGATTATCAAATATGGGTGCTTCAAGCAACCGTCCATCTCGGGGCGCACCATTCATGCTCGAAGATGATATACTAGGATCCATACATTGCCATATCTGATGGTTTATAAGTATGATTGGTTCTCTACTTCTCTTATTTTATTGGGGCTTGATCGGTACAATGCGGCTAATAGGAGGCGATTCATGTCATGTCGTCATGATGAGTCTTCCAGAAAACTTTTACGAAATTGTTGTGGTATATGTGGCTAGTAAATAGTAATTACCAGCAGGTTGCGCCAGTAATATTGGCTCCGTTTGGATAGGTGTGGGAAGAAGGGAAGAAGGGAAGAAGTGCGAAGAAGAATTGGGAAGTCTGTAACTTTGTGAAGAGTTTGGATTGTTTATAATTTTTTTTATTTCCTTATTCCTTCTTCCTCCTTCTTCTTGCATCCAAACGGAGCCATTCATATAAGACTAAGTTTTAACAAAGCGATATTGATGTGTTACTTTCTTGGATTTAAAAATAATGCTAAATACTTATTACTTAAACCTTTATTTGTTACTTGTTTGGCAGAAATATTATCCGGTAATTAGGTTGGAGATTTAAGCAATTGCACAGATGGGATTGTATACGTTATGATAAGGTGGGCAAATTTAACCTCATGAATCCTTTTTAGTTCCAACGGGTTTTGAGAGTCTGTCAACAAGTCGTATTTTAAATAAATTATAGCAAAAGCTTCAATTCGTACAAAAATATGGACGAAAAAGAAATGGAAATTTGTTAATGTATGGATAATGAGAAATATCTGAGACTAAAAGAACAAGAAATATTTTCAAATTAACTTTTGTGCTGTGAAAAAATGTACATAAATACTAATTTTTCGTACCAATGTGCAAATATTAACCAAAAAAATCACACTCTAACTTATTCAAGATGTACGGATTCGGTTCGATTCCGGGGGAAATTAATCAAATATAAAAGTGAGTTTCTATCCTGTTATAGATTTGATTACGCCCCTTCCCCATTCTTTGATATCAACAAGTAATCTAACTTTTTTGATGTATAAATTCAGTGAGGTCATGATCAAAGGTTCCGTTTGGATAGGTGTGGGAAGAAGGGAAGAAGTGAAAAGAAGTATTGGGAAGTGTGTAACTTTGTGAAGAGTTTGAATTGTTTATAATTTTTTTTCTTCCTTCTTCCTTCTTCTTTCTTCTTCTTCTTTCTTCCTATATCCAAACGCACCCAAAATGATGTAGACATGGAATTTCATTTCATTTCATTGGATTAGAATTGATTGAAGATGATTTCCAATTACAATTCTATGATCAAAACAAATATAAAAAAATTGATTTGAATTCTAAGAAAGGACTATCTTTTCCTTATATATGGCTCCGTTTGGATAGGTGTGGGAAGAAGGAAAAAAGGGAAGAAGTAGGAAGAAGTATTGAGAATTGTGTAACTTTGTGAAGAGTTTGGATTGTTTATAATTTTTTTTCTTTCTTCTTTCTTCTTCTTCTTCCTTCTTCCTATATCCAAACGCACCCTATTTGAAGGAGATGAGGGAGATTAAGGTCATTCCAATTAAGTCTCTATTTTTTCTTATGAAATCCGATCAAATTTCAATCCAATTCCCAAGATTGTAATAGGGTCAAATTTTCCCACGCAATCTGATGATATGAAATGAAATCTAACTTTTTATTAGATTCAGATTAGGGGTTTCAAAATCATGAGAATTTCAAATTTAATTTCTACGTAAAATGTTGATTTTGATCAAGGCCTAAGTGTCCCTATCAGCTGTCGGATATATTGCAACGCGGCAACACACAGCGTCAGAATCTTATAATTTTATGAACTCGATCAAACTTTTCTTTTTTTTTTTTAAAAAAAAAAACAAGGGTCAAGCCCCTGTAACTCGATCAAACTTGAACTGTTTGATTTTAATATATGTGGGGGAATCTCAACCTACGTATCCAACAAAGTTGCCAGCGTAATGCCGAATCTTGCAAAAAGTAATAGTTGCATTATTTAAAATTTTATTATGGATAAACATTGACTAGTACACAAAACATTGACTAAAATTTGGTGGCACTAGTCTTCCGTTAATGTAATGTTTCTCTGCCGTCTTGCGCAAGACTTAGGGCTGTCAATGGGTAGGATAGGGTACGGTAGAGACATTTTCGTTATTCGTATCTGTTAAATTTTTCTTTACTCATATCCTACCCGTACCCGTTAAAAATTGACTTACCCTTACCCTACTCTTATCCGTTATGAATTAACGATAAGGGTATGGTAACGGTAGAAAACGAATAATAATGATAATAATTAAATAATAATGATGATAATATGGATAAATAAATAATATCAAATATATATATTACTAAACTGCAACATGAATAATACTTTAATTATAATAAAATCATATAATGTCTTCTCATGTCAATTATCACAAAAAATATATAACTAATTAATAATTATACAATATCAAATGAAATTGAGTGCAAAACAATTTGTTCATCAATGCAAATAGATTTGATAATGATTTTAGTGCTCCATCTTCAGTAGCGCCCTCATTGGTTGAAAACATAGCAAGTTCAGAATATTATTATATAGTTGAATAAATACTCATATGATAAATTTGGAAAAAATATACGTACCAACTGTCATACCTCTCAACCAATCTTGATAAATGATATTTCGGAATTTATTTTCTATGATGCGCGGAAGTGGAAAGAAATAAAAATTATTAATGTACTTGTCTCAAATGTAACAATCTAATTGTCTATTAGTTATTAACATATTAATTGAATATTTTAATCATATATTTTCTCATTATGACAAATATTATAAATTATATATTACTAGGTGGGGAAGCGCGGCTTCGCCGCGCCACGGTGAATTTTTGATAATTAACGAATGTGATATTTTGATAATTTTTTATAATTAGCAAACTATAGCGTGCTTACTATCATAATTTAGCGCTGACATTTTGAGATTTATTAAGGCAACATTAAGTATATATAATAAGTATTGTTTACCAACTCTTCTGATAATAATAGTCAGGAAGATATCTGGTTAAACTTGCATTTATCTATCAACTAATAGAATAACTTACAATTAAATTTTGGATAAGGAAATATGTACCTGTACCATATATATTTCACTGGTACTAAACTAATCCCCCTGGTACCTAAATCCACTTTGTTGGAGCTGACTTCTAAACCTGTGCTTAATCCTTTGCTGTACCATTTTCTTAAAACAATTCCCTATACCGATCTTGTACTTGTACCATATGACATCCTACTGGTACCTAAAGCCCACCCCAACTGTTTGCACGTACCGGTTCCCTTTTGATACTATGCCACAGGATTGAGTTAATAGATTAAACGGATCTGCTACATCCGATTATCATCAACACAACTTGATTTCTCTTCATTGTGCTTCTCAATAATTGATACCAAATACCTTTCCTGTGCTGCCTAAACCCACTCTCATCCTTTTACTGTACTGGCTTCCCTTTTTTATACCAGTGGGGAAAAAAATACCAAAAATGTAATATTCTGCCTGATTCCAACATTGGGCCTAAGTTGATAATATATTTATATGAAAAAACAATTAATCAATCAACAATTATCATTTAACAATACTCATATGTACCCTCAATAAATAGGGATCTGATGGACCAACGATCCAAAGATCAAAAAAAGAAATTAATTTACAGGTTGTACTAAATAAATCCTATTTTGGTCCAACGATACAAAGATGTAAGCTGCGCAGATGGTACTCAGAACCATCTATGAAATTAGATACTGACAAAAATGTTAAGCTTGAAAAGGCAATGAAATAAAGTTTACCAAGAGGTGTTGATCGGGTGCTTAGAGAGGAAGGCGGTGGTGTTGACCAAGGAGATGAGGCGGAACTGCTGGCCGAGGTGCTTCGAGAGGAGATTAGGCGGATATGGGGTCGGTTTGGAGGAGGAAGAGGCGATGAAGAAGGAGCGACCGCGTGGAGGACGGAGGCGGCCGTGAAGGAGGGGTTAGGGTGGGATGGTTTGTGAGGAGGCAGGTGATAGCGGAGGAAGACACAGACAGAGAGGCTACGGAGATTGAACGACCAGATGCCGTGTCGCTGGCGAAAAAAAAAACGGACTGCGACACCCACGGGTTTTAATTAATACTATAGATATAGATATATATAACGGTACGTGTAAATAAAGGGTACGAAATAACATTACCCATATTCTTACCCACTAAATTAATGAAATTTTTTTTTTTACCCATATCCATACCCGATAACTTAACGAAAATGAAACTTTACCTATATCTGTCTTATCGAATACGTTGGGAATTGCTTCATACACGTTCCAGGATTAGAAATTCACTCTTTTTTGGACTAAAATGTCCTTCATATTTCAGCTGGGATTTGAATCAGAAGCTTTAATTAAAGAATGGCAAGGGTATTATCGGTAGAGAGGAGTGGATCTCCAAACTTTGTGCTAACTTTTCCGTGGGTCATGAAATCACTATAACAAACCGAAGACTAGAGTTGGGTGAGAGAGAGGAATTATTGTAGGCAATGCTTTTTTTTTTTTTTTAAATCGAACTGGACCGGCCGGTTCGACCGATTTAACCACGAACCACAGCCTGAACCAGTCCATTTACCAATAAAAACCGACGGTTTCTTCCTCTTGAAATACTTGTAAAATTTTGAGAAAACAAATTGTCCTAGGCATGAATCGATCCCTGGAGTTGGACCTTCTCTAAGGCTCCGTTTGGATAAAGTGTGAGAAGAAGTATTGAAAAGCGTGTAATTTTATGAAAAATTTGGATTGTTTATAATAAATTTTTTTTTCTCTTCTTCCCAAATGGAATCCAAACGAAGTTTAGGTAGGTATTTTAGTACAATTTGGCCTTACTTTATTTAAAACTTGTATAAAATGGTCCGGTTTTCTCACTGGTTCATCCGGTTGAACCGACATCGAACCTTTTTACTATCCGGTTCGATTGCCGGTCCGTTTTTAAAAATATTGATTGTAGGAAATTTACGCAGCCAAGTAGCCAACAGTGAAATGGGTCTCATTTATGGAATATTAAAGAACTGCAACCAAAGTCAACACTATTGAACCGGCTGTTTCATCATGAAAAAACCAAGAACCGTAATACTAGAATTCATTTTGGTTTTTCTCCCAAATAAAATAAAAACTTATAGACTGTTCACTCATCACCCGATTATGATGTATGCTAGTTTTGATCTAATTAGGTTTTTAATAATTGCCAATAAAAAAAACACCTCAGAGATAGTCCATTCGAAATCTTGAATTTAATATTAACTGAAGTCTGAAATATTTTTTATTTGATTTAAATATAATATATTTTTTGTTTCAAAATAATTCAATTGTTTAGAGTTTACATAGTGTGACAGGACAAGGTGAACGGAATATACAGCAAGACATAAAATAAGGAATTAAATTATCGCTAACCTCCTAAATAATAAATTTATTCTCTGCTCATTAAAAACTTATTATTTCATTTGTGAAACCTGGCAGAAGTTTTCAATCAGGAATTATAAGTGTCATCGGTAAATATACCATTCCAGCCATCGCTAAATACAAAGTGAATATATATAGCAAATAAGGTGAACATATAGAAGATCTAAGTGAACACTTACAAACAAATAAGTGTTGTCATCATTTATTCAGAAGTTTACATGCATATTCAACTTATTTTTATTGAACTTATTTATTTGTATGTGTTCAATTAGATCGTTTATATATTCATTTTGTTTGTTGTATATGTTCACTTTATATTTAGCGATGACAGGAATGATAAAACTGCAGATGATTGTAATCAATTTCCGTTTTCAATCATCGAATAACAGTAGGGGTGAAAACGGTCACTTTATATTTTTATTGGACGAAACGAAACGGTTAAGATTTTTTGTTGCGTTTTATAAACGAAACGGTTAACGAAAGCTTAGAACAATTTCGTCTATGTGTATTTTCGTGATTTCGACCGTTTCGTCCAAAACGAAACGACGGTTAACGCAAATGGATGATCAATTTCGTTTTAAAACGAAACGGTTAACGAAATCGACCGTTTTCGTGGTCGTTTTAGACGTCATGCAGCCATAAATAACAGGAAGTTAGCGCCTTCAAATTTCAATGAAGATTAATTCACCTATGGGTTCAAAAAACATTTGGGTTGGGCCTCCACTGCGGTTCCAAACGCAGCCCAAAAACACATCCTGAATTCCTGACCACTGACTAGTTCCTTTCCTTTCTCGCTTCTCCTCCCTTCCTCGCTTCACGGTTCCCTCGCTTCACCTCTCTCAGTTGCTCAGTTCAAAGTTCAAACCTAAACCCAATCCTCGTCTCCTTCACTCACCAATCACCACGACAGTACCACACACTGACACACTATAGGGGCCGATGGCCGGAGTCGATAGGCTGAGCGCTCTCCCGTTAGAAATCAAAACCTCCATACTCCGCCTCCTCCCGATCGACCAGGCCGTCCGTACATCGTCTCTCTCTCGTTCCTGGCGCTATGTCTGGACCCAAGTAACCAGGCTCTCCTTGGATCTCTCCTTCCCCTTCGACCCGGATATGCCTCTAGCGAGGGTCAAGGTCCTAGAATACATTATCTTCTCCCTCCGTGATCCTCTTATCGATCTTAATCTTGATCTGTGGTACTTTGGTGACGACCATGAAGCGCCCCATCTTTTCAAGTTTCTTCATATGATCTTTCCAAAAGATGGTCTTCAGACACTTTCAATTTACAACAATGGTGATACGGTGCAGATCGAACTCCCTTATTTCCAATCTCTCAGAGTTCTCACTCTAAGCTCACTCACCCTCAACCACCTTCTCCTACCCAGTGATTTCCAGGGATTTGCTCACCTGGAGGATTTGAGTCTTGATAATGTTTGGATTTATCAGCGAGATATTGACTTGCTGATTAATGGATCAAAAAATCTAAAGGCGTTTCAGGGTCATTTATACACATATGATGCAGAGCCTCTAACCTTAGCTTTCAGTTCTCCAAAGCTTACCAGTATTGAATACTATTTCAATGAATCAACGAAGGAAGTTAGAGTAATTAATGCTCCTTGCTTGGAAGAAGCTCAAATAACTGTTGATACTGTGGATTCTTCTTCGGAAGAGTTTGCTTTGATTGCTCAATCGACTTCAAAATTTATGGCGGAGGTTGCCAATGTTTCAGATTTATTATTGGACTTTGCAACCCTCAAGGTATTATTTCTCCATGAGCTGAGATTTTATAATTGTCAAAAATTTGTCAAAAATTGTTGGGTTCATAACTACAAAATAAAATTTTTCCAACTGAGAAGACTCAAGACTAATACTATATGCTTAGTAACACTACTACATAAATGTGATTATTGGACCTGATTCCAATTATTTATTTATTTATTTATTTTTGGACACTTGACCAGCTGGGTAGCAATGATATTTTAATGTTTTCTGGTACTATTATCTGACTCTTTTATGCTAAATTACAGTATATCTCTCAAGATTCTGTGTCTTGTGCTTTACAAGTACAGTTTCTACGGCTGAGATCATTACATTTGTCTGACGTAGCTTCTTACAGAGATGAAAGGGTGTTTGCAACTTTTTGTTGCTTGCTAAGGAATATGCCTATCCTTGAAAGCTTAGCAATAAAGGTTACATTTCTTTTTACTTTGTTGCTCAAGAACATAATGATATGAGTGGGAATAACAGCATGTTATGCTACCCCTATGTGATGAGAACGGATTTGGGTAATGAGAGTCAGAACGAGTAAGCTAGAAAGCATTACAATTAAAGGGAACAACATATGATCATTGGGAACATATTATGTATGAAAAGAGTAATGGAATTCGTATTTTCTCTCTTCTGTAATAGTCATTCACTGTCAAAGGTTAGCAATTTGGTAAGCAAATGAATTCCTGTAGGGTGGGGCTAAAGCAACAAATTGTTAGCGAGGATTAGAAGCCTTCCTTGTAATTGGGTCCATTAGTATGATGACTCAATTAAGTGTGTTTCAAGTTGTCTACCGCATACTTGACTAAAGTGAAAATTTGCTGTGTCATTGCTAGGTGGGTCCATTACTCCAACAGAAAAATCAGAAAGATGAAAATTTTATTGGGTGTGTCAGGTCTCAGACCATATGAGTAAAGTTCACCATAAACCATCGTTTCTTATAATATAAAACCTACATACCATATACTTGGGGATTCTTCTGCCCAACGATGAACACCTGTTTCTTTATTCCTTTGAACTCCATTATTTATGTTCAAACAAAATGCAAATTAAGCTCAAACCAGGAGCACCCGTTTCTTTTTTCTTTTGAACTTCATTATTTGTTTAAAAAAAATGCAAATTACAGCTGACAAGATGTCAAATCAGAGAAAAGATGATAATTTTCTTGCTCTCAACCTTGGGATACAAGTGACCTACTGTATACAGTTCAAGCTTTTCTATTAGATTGGTTTTCATTAAATAAAGCTAATTAATGCAGTGCTGTTATCCTCAAGTAATGCGAGATGCATTTCCATTGGATAAATGGGTGAAGAAGGAAGACAGTATTAGCTGCCTTGAACAAAGTTTGAAACGGCTTACAATCTTTGTGCCCAAAACAATCAACACTTCAGTGATTGGGATGATATGCTTTATCGTGTTGAATGCAAAGGTGCTTAAGCTGGTAGAGATTATATATATGGAGGATAGGAAGGTCGAGCCAAGAATAGTTAAAGGACTCAACTTAGTTCAGAAAGCTTCTTCAGATGTAAAGGTGGTCTTTTCATCAATGCCAGCTCGGCGCTAATTTTTGTCTTCAACTTCGTCTTGTTCTCATGCTTGTGCTCGAACTTTGGGCGGTTTCCTTGAATTATGTTGAACTCATGCTTTTGAATCACTTTTTTTTGTTTTTTCATATAGTGAACTCCGCTTTCTTTTTTTTTTTTTTTTGAAAAAAAGGTGGGAACTCCACCCGTTTCATTATGATAATGAAACCAATACAGAATCCAGAACAGAACCTACAACCTCTTATTACATGCGTATAGCACAGCTATAACCAACAATAGATCCCAAAATTAAACCAACCATCCACAACACATAAAAGAGAAAGATAAGCCAGATGTTAATCGGCACCGTCTGACGAGACAAATAGAATCATAACAAAACTGGTATTTTTTTTCTGCTGCTCTAAATCCCTGCAGTTAAGCTGCGGCAACAATCATCCAACTTGCCTCCATGCCAGATCCCCTTGCATATTCTTCACTCTGAATTAGGGTTTACCAAACGGTCCGGTTCGGTCCGGTCCGGTCCAAACCCCCACGGTCCACGGGTTATCACGGGCCATGGGTTCACGGGTTCACGGGTCCAAACGGGACGGGTTAGCACGGGCCACCTTTAAAACGTCGACCCAAACCCTTGGTAGACCCGGACCTATGTGAACCGGACGGGTAAAGAAGGGTCGGGCCGGGTCCGGTCCGGTCCGGTCCAAGTGGGTTTTTTCCAGATTTTTATTTTTCCTTTTTTCATTGTTTCAATATAAAAAATTTGTAAAATAAATTAATATAAATTCGTTAAAATATATTATATTTATAGTTCAAATAATTAAGTATAATTTTGTAGTCCATTTTAGTTTTTTTTTTAAAATTTAATTTGTAATTTTTAATGTTTTTTTCATTGTCGATGGTTTTCAAAATTGCATGACAAAAAATTATAAAATATAAGTTATAAAAATTAGTTAAAATATATTAAGTCTAATAAAATTAATAATAAAATAATTTGTAGTTTATTTAAAATTTATTATATTCTAAAAACTTGATTTGTAATTTTTTTAATAATTGAACAAATTCAAACGGGTTTGATTTGGTTTGGTTTTTTTTTTTTGAAAATGTCACTGTTCACACGGGTTTACACGGGTTTATGGTCCGGTCCGGACCGGTCCACGGGTTAATACGGGACGGGTTTAGGTCGGGTTTATGCTAAATTGGCGACCCAAACCCGTGATAAACCCGACCCGGACCACCCCCATCGGTCCATCACGGTTCTTCTACGGTCCGGGTCGGGTCGGGAAAAAGTCCGATTCGGGTACGGGTCGGGTCAGACCGGGCGGTCCAGTGGTAAACCCTACTCTGAATCACAGGAGATGCTGTCATCATGTTGAGAGGAATCAACAGTCACTTTGTCTTCACCCTTCCACACACCTGTCCAAAACAAGACTAAGTTATAAATAATCAAAAGTGTTTGTCGCATAGTTTTAATTGGAGTGTTATTGAAGATATAATCATTCCTAATACGTCAAATACACCAACTAACAGCACTGAAAATTGTATAGAAAGCATTTCTCTCTTTGTTAGGTAAGGAAACAGCAAATTTATGTATATCACTAACAGTCTGCCAACTTTGCAAATGCAAGAGACTATCACCTAACCAATAGCAAAGTCTCTGTGCAAAAGGGCACCCCAGGTGATCATGCGTTTCAAAAGCACCACAGTACACACAATTAGTATCTCCTGTCCAATCTTTTTTTGTCAGAATTTCTTTGGTAAGTATTCTATTATGAATCATTAACTACTTAAATGCTCTTATTTTAAGAGGAATTTTCACTTTCCACACCACTTGAGCATCTTGCTTCTGCACACCTCTAAAGATAAGAAATTTATAAGTAGATTTAGTTGTAAATTTTCCCTGTGGACCCCATTTCCAGTGCAAAGTATCATTAACATCACTAAGAGAGGTAGTTCTAATAATTTGGAGCAATTCCTGCCATTCTTGAAATAAGACTCCAGTCAAAGTTCTATTAAATCTAATGATGTCACCCTGTGAACCAACAACCTCAGCGACACCGCAATTTTTAGTATCACACAAACTATAAAGAAAATGAAAATGAGTGGCTAAAGAGCAGTCATTAAACCAAGTATTATGCCAAAAAGACACTACTTTACCATTCCCTATAGTATACCAGCTCTTTTCTATTTCCTGTATACCTGAAATGCCTTTCCAAAAATAAGAACTTCTACAACTATTATTATGAGACAAATATTTGTACTGAATTATGGATTTCCATTCTGCAGTGTAATTGGGATAATGTAATAGTGAACTCCGCTTTGGAATCAATAATTTGTCGATGAATCGAACTAGTTTTGTTGTTTATATCTCCGTGGTCTATGTCAAATTCTCAGTTTATTTATTTATTTGTTTTTATAGTTGGACCTTAATTCTTCAACTTACAAGCAATAACTTCCAAAAACTCAAGCGTGAAACTATTGAATGATTAGCTCGGCTCTTAATTAATACTTTTAGAGTGAAAAATATTGGGAATTTATTCTTCTCATCGATGGATCCTATGAGGCTTCAAAGAAAAAGAAACGAAAATCCGATAAAAAAAAATAAACGGACAGCCTTGTAAGTTTTGCAAGGTCTTACCTATGTATTTAATTGTAAAATAATATTGAAAAGCGATGAAAAATAAATTTGCCCTATGACGTTCTAAAATATCTTAGTACGACTCACATGAGAAGTTAATCAGGGTGTATCTTGATCCTTCGGTAAATGTCACTTTTATTGGTTTTTAAAATCCCCTTTTGCTCTTACAGGCGTGAAATTAATTTTCAAATGTCGATATAATTTTTACAGAAGTAACGTACAAGATGCGATTAAATAATTCATAGCACAGGCGCATGCATCATCTCAAGTAATGTTCATAATTACATTGTTCATATTTTGCTTAACAGATATTCATATTGTTTATTCGTTTTAAAGACGCAAGCTTAATGAAGGAAAATGGAAATTGATTACTGCCATCTGCAGTTTTGTCATCCCTGCCATCGCTAAATATAAATTGAACATATATAGCAAACAAAGTGAACATATAAACGATCTAAGTGAACACATACAAACAAATAAGTTCAATAAAAATTAGTTGAATATGCATGTAAATTTCTGAACAAGTAATGACAACACTTATTTGTTTGTAAGCGTTTACTTAGATTGTCTATATGTTCATCTTATTTGCTGTATATGTTCAGTTTGTATTTAGCAATGGCTGAGATGGTATATTTGCCGATGGCGCTTATAATTGCTGCAAAGAAATTAAATGGGTAATTTGAAAATAAAAATTGACTGACTTGATAATAACAATCGAAATTTTTGCGTGCTTGGGTTTGGGCCTCGACTGCGGTGCCAAATGCCGCCCAAAAAACATCCTAACTGCCTTCTTCTTACTTCTCCCTCCACCTCCACCTCTCTCTCAGTTCTAACCTAAACCCTAATCGTCCCTTTCACTCAGCACACAGTCACACACTACAGCGCCGGATGGCTGGAGACCCGGAGTCGATCGGCTGAGCGCTCTCCCCTTAGAAATCAAAACCTGCATACTCGTTCTCCTCCCAATCGACGAAGCCGTCCATACATCGTCTCTATCTCGTTCTTGGCGCTACAAATGGACCCATCTCACCAGCCTCTTCTTCGATTTCTCCAACAACGTAGTCCGCGATACGTTTGCGCTCATATTGCGCCGCTCGGAGGTTCTGATACGCGTCACCTCTTCCCTCCAGGGTCTCCTTGCAGATTTTGGTCTCAACTACCGCAATATTGACTACGCAGCGTTCGACCTTTCTGGATATCTTTATATAATTTCCTTAAAAGATGGTCTTCAGAGGCTTTGGATCAACAACACTGGTCCTTCGGTTATACTCCAACTCCCTTATTTTCAATCTCTCAGAGTTCTCGATTTATGTGACTTCTGCCTCTGCCTACCCACTGATTTCCAGGGATTTGACCACCTCGAAGTTTTAGAACTGATTAATATCTCCATACCTCAGAAGGTTATTCAGTTGTTGGTTGATGGATCTCGGAAGTTGAAGGTATTTCGAGGAGCTTTATTCTCGACTGATGCAGAGCCTCTATCCTTGACTTTCAGTTCTCCATTCCTTACTAGTATTCTATTCAACTTTAATGATACTATCAAGGAAGTTAGAGTAATCAATGCTCCTTGCCTCGAGGAAGCATGGATATCTGCTCGAATTCGGTCAACTTCTTCTTCAGAAGTGCGTGCTTCGATTGTCACATCAACTTCAAAATTTATGGCTGATGTCGCCACTGTTTCAATTTCTCATTGGACTTTGAGATCCTGAAGGTATCATTTCTTCAAGAGCCAAGATTTCATTATTATGAAGTTTTGTTGGGTTAACATGCACAAAATTTCCGGTGAACAAATCTTCAGTGAAGTTATTTTTCACTGTTTTCCAGTACTCTGAGCTGACTCATTATTGCTAAATTGCAGTGTCTCTCTCAAGTTACTGTGTCTTGTGCTTTAAGGGTGCAGTTTCTACATCTGAGGTCTCTCCATTTGATTGGATTAACTTCCTGCTTACATGCTAGGGTGTGTGCAACTTTCTGTTGCTTACTCAGGAATATGCCTATCCTTGAAAGCTTAGAATTGCATTGAGGGGCTTCTTGACTGAACTTTGGCCTATAATCCTATCCAATTGTGGTCTTCTGGTGCAGATACTACACACATTGTTTCTTGAAACTTCATTATTTTTATGAACATGATTCAGCCAGTACATAGTCGAGCCAATAATTGCAAACCTGATTCCATCTCAAGGGAATGTGAATAATACTTTTCTGAGGAACGGGAACCAGAATACAGTTGTGTTAGTGTACCGTTTCCGAGGTCCCCATGTGCCTCAACCCTCAAGTCTAATTAACTTTGGCCCCCATACGTCAGAATCGTCTCCCCCAAATTTTCCCAAATTGCAGCGATGAATAAACAAGTTTTTTCACAGCAAAGATAAAAACATAAAAACCTACCAGATACAAATCCAACGTACCCAAGATGTATCCATCCGTATCTCAGACCGTATCCCTTGGTTTGACTAGAATAAAATATTCGGTACGCCACGTGGCATATCCGGTTCGTACCGGTGCTGTACCGGGTCCGTACCCGTATCCGGTTCGTACTCGGTACCGGTACTCCTGCGTATATGGAGTACCGGGGTAACATAGGTTTTACTTATCGACAGTGCAATTGATGATGCAAACAAATAATTATAAGAAAAAAAAAAGAAGAATTGGTTTGAACTTTGATGATGTAAAAAAATAATAATAAGAAAAAAAAAAGAATAATTAGTTGGAACTTTTAAAGGTGCCTGTCATAGTAACCAAGTTTGGCATCTCTGTATACTGATGGACTAGTATCTGTTTATTTCCAGTTCCAACCTCTGTAAAGGGAAACAAAAAGTTAAAATTTTTATGTTTTTTATATTGCCAACATTTCCTATCTGTATCACTTGACCGCTTCAAGTTCGAGAACTGAAAATTGGATGTTGATCACGCAAAATAGGACCAAAAAAAAAAAAAGGAAAAAAAGTGGGGGCAGCAAAGTGATGATTATTATTTTCTTTTTGTTTGAAAAAGAACTAATTAATTTGAGTATTCTATTACTAGAACTTACAGAATAATCTCACAACTTTCAAAACTCTTTAACTATCTTTTCTTCAAAATATTCGGGCTTGTTATCTGCATTGCATAATCATAGTCTACCAACTATAATAATTACGATAATCTATTATTATTTTTGTTGGATAACAAAACGGTAATCTACAACTTATAATCGAACCTGTCATCCGAATGTTAGTCGTATATTTTTTTATGATAAGATCCATTATTAAATTAAATTAAATGAAACAGCATTAAAATCAGAAAAAGCACTCCACGCAATTTTAACTTTTATATTTCAGGAAGTCTGGAAATAATGGAAATTATTATTTACCATCTCATCATGCACCATCCTTTCCCATCACGTTTGTATTTGTTCACTTTATAAAATTTATATATCGAGTTTGTTTTTCTATGCATTCACTTTATTTAATTATGAATTAGATTTTATTTTTTTATTATTGTTCGTATTTTTATATGCATATTCAACTATGTTTTATTTGTATGTATTTATTTTGATTTATTATATTTGATTGGAGGAGATTCACGGAGATCTCTAGTCTACTTGAGGAATATTCCTATCGAGTCGATCGTGGCATCTTTTCTGTGGCAACCGTAGTGCTTCCCACATTAAATCTGTCACATGTTAATCCCGTTATTCCTACCAAATATTAAGAAAATTAATTACTGTCATGTGCAGTTTTATCATTTTTTATCATCGTTAAATAGAAAGTGAATATATAAAATAGACGAGATGAACATATATAATGATAAAAGTGAACATACAAATAAATAAGTTCAATAAAAATAAATTGAATATGTATATAAAAATTTGAACAAGAAAGAATAATTTATTTGTTTGTAAGTATTCATTTTGATAGTCTATATAGTTATCTTATCTGTTTGTGTGTTTATTTTGTATTTAACGATGACAAATATAACAATACTATACAGAGGTTATCGTTTCCGATTATTATTATTAAGCAACGTGACTATGTGAGGTAGATTGTCATGACAGGCCCAATATTTTATATGCATCTCCGTCACTTTTTGTTAGTTCTTTCTAGGCCTGACAAACGTGATTAACGACCACGATTTTGGTCATTTTTGTTTTTGTGTCGTTTGATCAAACGATCCAAATTTTTTTTTCTGTTTCCATTTCGTTTATTAAATGTCTCAGATTTACTTATTGTTTTTGTATTGTTTACAAATACGATTCTAACGGCAAAACGTTTTTTAAACGTTTTGATAACAAGTCTTCAGATTACAAATGCTAAAACCTAAAAAAAAAATTCAAAAAAAATAGGGAAAAAATATGTTGCAACTTGTAAGCTTTCAAATTGTCTATCATAAAAGCTATTCAATAACATTACATAACTATTTCACATCAATCTTTCATAAAAATAAAATTTACAACATAACTAATATGCCTATGCCCATATTCCAAAATCCTAACTTTTACAATATACTAACTTGAAGCTCAAATCATAACAGACCTCAACAATATACCAACAATCCAAAACCATAACTTTCACAATATACCAACAATCCAACATGCTCATTTGGTTATGATGACAACCCCTCAAGCTCAACCCAGACCTCAACCTTATTTCTCAGTATCAATACCAATTTCAGCCAATGGCTAATAATCCAAACCTCATACTCATTTAACATCATTGAAGGTCACTGGTTGAGGTCCAAGGAGCCAAAGAGAAAATACTGGTACAAGTATACCAGCACTCCAGACTTCATCATAACCACAAGAGTATTGAACTATGCCACATAACTTTCATCATACCAGCAGGTTCATTTGATGCACCAACTTGTATTCTTTCAATTTTCTCTCATGTTTCCAACCCTACTGCTGGTCCCATGCTAATTTCAATTTCAAAGAGCATCAGTACAATTTGAAAGAGCCTAATTAAGTACTAATTTCACATAAACAATGCTTTTTCAATCTCAATTTCACATAAGCAACCATTTTCAATTTTCTTTCATAGCAGATTTGGTACAAATTTTAAAGAGCAAACAAGCAATTTCAATATCAGATAGCATCAGTACCAATTTTAAAGAGCTAGCAAGCAAGCAAATTTCACATTAAATATAAAAAAGAGATAAGAAAGTAACTCATCGTCAGACTAATATGACTCAAATATGTGATTTCCGTGGTCTGCACCACTCACCATTGCTTGTTGATGCTTATAGACTGAAAGCAATAGAGAAAAAAAAAGATATAGAAAGCTCACAAAAAAAAAAGTAGAATACACAGAAAAAAAAAATAAAAAAACAGTACCTTACCTACAATTACTTGCTTACTCTTGCGTAGTGATGAGTATTGATCGACGATAAACTCACTGGTCCCACAAAAATCCAAGAAGAAAAATGATAGCACCTTTCTCGTCCTATTAAGCCTAATCAAGATCTCAACAAAATACAAGGAGGATCTGGAAACACAAGAGAAGATCGTCGATTGCAGTTCTCAAATCATAAAAAAGCTACGATTTACAATAAGAATGATTATCTCTTCTTGGAAGGAAACAAACAAGTAAAATCAAGTTTCGTATCACAAGAGAGAGAGAGAGATAGAGCCACAAAGAGGTGACATAGATGGAGAAGGAGCGGTGCACGTGAGAAAGAAAGATGAAAAGAGAATATAGAGCGGCGCGTGTGTGAGAGAAAGAATAGAGTTTTATCAGATAACCCTCGTTACCTCCGCCCCTCTCTCTACTTTTTAATAAATTCTACCTTCGTAGAATACGAAACGGCAAAATGAAATACACGAAAACGATATGGTATGATTCCATTTCCGTTTCGTTTTATATAACGCAAATTATATAGATTTCGTTAGCGTTTCGTTTTTGAAACGATATAATAAATTGGTGCCACATTTCATTTTCGAAAACAAAAACGGAACGACATCACGTTTTTTTTTTAGCCATTTTGCTAGGCCTAGTTCTTTCCGTTGCCCCTTTTTTGGTCAAGATGTTATCTCTTCGTCAACTCTTCGTCAAAATGTAGATATAACAATGTTTTCAATAAAATACTCCAAAATCGAAATCCAACAAATTTAAAAATGAAATAAATAATTTAAAATTATTGCTTTGTAAATACTATAGTTTACAAATATAAAAACTACTTAATTAAGTTCCAATACATATCTGACGAAACTTCATGACTCATCCTATCCGTTAACATATCTGATGAAGTAAAGAGCTCAGCAGCGCAATCCCGTGATCATTGTTCTTCATATTTAAATCGGAGATGATAAGGATCATCTTTGATATTCACCATCGATCTCTATCATCCCCATCAGTTATTAAATGCGTTTTTTATTTTTGGCTCTATGTGTTTTCTATTTCTGGAAATTTTTATCCCACGTATTCCCTCTCTCTTGTATACGTTATCCCCCCTCCCTCCGTCGCTATGCTTCCCTCCCTCCCGTGTATGCCCTCCCCCTCCCTACTCCCGAGCACTTCATAATTATTGAAATTAATATACATAAATGTTGAAGTTAATATCATAATTGTTGAAATTAATATATATAACCGTTGATGTTAATATCGTAACTGTTGAAGTTAATATACATAAATATTGAAGGTAATATCGTAACCGTTGAAGTTAATATATTTAAATGTTTAAGGTAATATCGTAACTGTTGAAGTTAATATATATAACTATAACTAGGGATGAAAACGGATCGGATATTATCCGATCCGATCCGCGTCCGTATTCGAAAAGTTGCGGATTCGGATATTAACATCCGGATCCGAACGGATGCGGATGCGGATACGAATATTTTCAAACAGATACGGATGCGAATATGGAAACGTAAAATGGTGCGGATACGGATGCGAATACGGTTAAATATCCGCATCCAAAACACTTGTGAAAACGGATATCCGTTAATAGATGGGCCATCATTTTTTATACAGTATTTTATATGAATTGTGTTCAACTCAAATTCCCAAATCACAAAATTGATAAATCACATCTTCGATCTCTCTCTCGTCTCAACATTGAACCCTAATTTAGCCCTGCGCTGGATGCGCAGCGGCGTAGGCCGGTAGGCGCCTGACGATCTCCGCTCACAACCACTCTCAAGATCTTCGCTCGAAACCGTTCTCACGATCTCTGCTCGCGACCGCTTTACTGTGACCTGGTAAGATCCATAGTGTCTTTCTTTACACATTCAATTTCGTGATGTTTCCTTAGTTCTCGATTTTTAAACGGTACTAAAAAATATCTGGAAGTTTTAGATGGTGAGCAGGTGAGGCATATGTTAAGAATTTATTTTTTAAATGTTTTATCCTTTTGAAACAGAAATCGTAAGTGTGAATGTTGAATACAATGGGTTGTCTTTATCTTTATTTACTCCTTGCGAGGTAACTTGTCTCGTTTTCAAACAACAACAACTTGCTTTTTTTTATATTATCCAATTTGTATTAATAAAAAATTGGGGCCCACTAAGAAAAAGGGTTTGCAGTTGAGATCATTGTGTTTAGTTAGCACTTAGCAGTAGATAAAAAAGAATTCTTACTGTTAGGTTACAATACTGAAAGATCAAATTAGGCTATGCAATGAATGTGCAATGAAATTTCATTTGTTAACAGCTCATGATTGTGATTATTATTCTGATGCTTTTATCTAGTTCAGTATAATTTTGTAAAATTAATAATTGCAATTTAATTAATTAATCGGAATTTAAAATTTCAGGTTGATGTCTTTAAACAATGGCATCATCAAGTCAACCTACTCAACTTGAGGTTCCACCTCCATCAGCTTCTGCACCTATTACCAATACGGATACAATTGTTCCTGAGATTGACACCAGGTCTTTGAAGAAACAAAAGAAACTGACTTCTGAAGCTTGAAAATGGTTTGACAGAGAAGATGTGGAAAGGGTTGTAGATGGAAAGAAAGTAAAGGTGGTTGCAACGTGTAAAATTTGCAAAAGATTGTTTGATGGGTCTAGCAAAGGAGGAACTACTCACTTGCTGAATCATATTAGATCTAAGCATGAGACACAGAAAGGGCAAAAAGAGTTGAATGCAACAAGGGTTGGGGAGGATCAAAAGCTAGAGGCATTCATTTATGATTAAGGTGTGAGTAAGAAAAAGTTGGCGTTGGCCGTAGCAATGCATGAGTATCCATTTAGTATTGTGCAACATGAGTTCTTCGTAGACTTTGTTAAATCTCTCCGCCCCTCTTTTTCCATGAATTTGTTGGAGTTATGTCCTAGAAGTCAATAATTTAATGACTTAATTATTAGTTTATGTTTTGGATGATATATTATCATCTGTTCCTAGGTTTATTATTGACAGATTATTCAGGTTGAGGATCTGAATTGTAGATCTCTGTGGATCATTCTTTAGAATGACAATAATAAATCTAAACGGTCCATAATCTTGATAATTAACAAGGAACATTAATTATCTTATAAGATTAGTATGCAAGTTAAGTGATGATTAAGTTCTACAAATCATAGGTAAAGAGTTACCAACTTAATTGCATATGTGTATGTTATGGAACATAGCACAGGACTTGACCCATCGAAATAAACATATGGATTGTGTTATGTGTCATTGTTTATTTCGTTATGATTTTGGTTCTAAGTTTGAGATGTTTATCTTTTCCACATGAGGATAGGTTCAATAAATATCGTCTACCGCTGATTCCCGATTAGGGCTGCTATACGGACTTTATTTATGTTCTCTTGAATTGTGCGGGGAAAAGCTAATCATCAAGAAAACCGTATGTCCCTCATTAATTCACTTAGTGAGTGACGATATCTGTTTGGGCCCCTTGATGGAGATAGATTGTTTGCATGCAACTTTATACAATTATCTCTAGATCAAGAAACGTATAATCTGCAAGAATAACACATTCCTATCTTGGATTATGCGATGATATCGTGTGACATAAGAATCAAAATAGGGAAATTCATTTATTCTCTTATGCAGGATTTAAATACTGTAGTAGTACACTATTTATGCGAATTGGGAATTATAACGTGTTGCTAGATACCGCTTATGATTATTGGAATTAAATAACGATTTAACTCCATGTCCAACGTAGTATAAATCCTCAAAGGGTCACACAAATAGGACTTTGACCATACGTGCATTATTTATTTATTTGCAATAGTGAGTATTGCAAAATATGATAAGTTGATTAATTAATTAAATAACGTTATGGACCGTTATAATTAATTAAGTCAAATGGATCATATAGAAATAAATTAATGTACATGCTAATCCTAAATTGATTATCAACATATTGATAATTAATTTTATTCTTCACACTTTAATTTAATTAAGTGAATTAAATTAAAGTATAGGCTTTTAATTTAATAGTCTATTTGAGCCTAAATTGAATGCAACTTGAAAGGCCTATTAAATAATTGATTTAATATGGACTAAGAGAGATTGAACAAACCTAACACATGGCCCATAAGGCCCATGTATATGGCCGGCCATAGAGGGGTAAAAAGGTCAAGCAAAGGTTGGTGGAGAGTGGTCTATATAAGGACCACTTGAAGAAGCAAAACCTAACCTTCTCACCTTGCCTCCCTTCTTCTCCCTAGCCGCCACCACCATCATTGGGCAGAATTTTGATTCTCCCATGATGGTCTCTCTCTCTCTTGCATTCCCATAGGTCTCATGTGTTGAGAATAGCTATTCCAAAAGGTTAATTGCTAGAATTACTTGAAGAATGGTGAAAAGGATTAGCTATCTCCTTTCTCTTGCTAGCACAAGAGTTGGGACATGGCCAAATTCCTTGGTGGACTCGAGGGCGCCATGGAGGAGGCGAAGGAGAGCACCCCATGGATTCCCATGCCGTAGGATCGAGCCCCGCGAATACGATTTCGCGGGAGGTACATTCCACCCCTTTCTCTTTGTGTTAACTTGGCTTTTGTGCACGATTCGTTGTGTGTGTTGTTTCGATGGCTTAATTAACTTGTAATTAGCATAAAAATCGAAAATTACACACTTCCTAACAGAATTCTCAAGTTACTTATAGAAGTGAGATATTAGAAATTTTTAAAGAGAAAAAGGATCAACTTTATTCTTTACTTGGGTCCCTTTCCTGTCGATTGAGTGCCACCATGGATCTCTGGACTTCAAGACAGAATAAGAGTTATATGTGTATAACCGTGCACTTCATTGATGTTAGTTGGAATGTTCAAAAAAGAATCCTAAGGTTCAAGCTTTCAGAAAGGAGGCATACGAGGCTAAATTTGGCTGAGGCGGTAATGATGAGCTTGTTTGATTGGAATATTGATGGAAAAATATTCTCTCTCACATTAGACAATGATAGTGCTAATGGCTTGTGTGTGATTGAGATGATCAGACGGTTAAATGACAATCAAGCACTTTGTTGTGGCGGAAGGTTCTTTCATGTGAGAATGTAATAAATGCAATAAAGCAAAGCATTGAGAATGTAAGAGGAGCTGTTAACAAAATTAAAAACTCTCCGTTACTTGAGGAGGATTTTAGAAGAAGGGCGACTGAGGTTGGTCTAGACTCTTCTAAAGGGCTATCTTCTGATGTTAGTACACGGTGGAATTCGACCTATTTTATGCTAAGGGATGCTCTGTATTTCAGGAATGCATTTAAGAGGATGCATTCTGTTGATCCCACAAGGTTTGCTGATTTGTCATCAAATGAACCGTGGGATGAAGTAAGCGCATTGTGCAAATGTTTGCGCATCTTTCACTTAATTACTGAATTGTTTTCATGTACATTATATCCTACCTCAAACTTATTTTTCATAAAGTTCAGTGAAATTAAGTTGAAAATTGAATGTTGGTGTAAGAGTAAAAATACAACAATTGCCAATTTGGCTCTTGTTATGAAGATTAAGTTTGTCAAATATTGGGAGAAGACAAACATGATATTCGCAATAGCTTGTTTTCTAGACCCTCGAAATAAAATGGGTATGATTGAATATTATTATCCAAGATTCTATGGGGCTGGAGGGACCAAAGAAATTGAGGAGTTTAAGAAAGTTTTAATGGAGTTGCATAAAGAGTATGCATTGAAGGTTGAAAATAGTGACACTGGGAGCCAAGTTAGTGGAGGCAAAGGTACTACTGTTGGTGATAATTCAGGTATGGGTGATGAAGATGATGAGGATGAGGAATTAGGATTTCACCAATATATGTTGCAAAGGAGTCAGCCTACATCTCTGAAATTTGATTTGGATCATTATATGGAGAGACATACCATATCTCACCTTCAAGGTCAAGAATTTGATATACTTTTATGGTGGAAAACTGAAGGTCGAGATTACCCTATTTTTAGGAGAATTACTTGTGATGTGTTGGCCATACCCATTATTACTGTTGCATCAGAGCCTGCTTTTAGCACAGGTGGTCGGGTAATTCGGCCACACCGAAGTAAATTAGATCCAGAGATTGTCGAAGCATTAATTTGCACACAAGATTGGGTTAGATCAGAGAGAAAATTAGATGATGTTTTATTCATCAATTTTCTTTTATATATTTGGTTTCTTAAGAACTTACATTTGATTTTTTTTATTTTAGGTGGCGTGCCAACATTATTAGATGTTTTGGAAGAATATGAGGAAACTTCTGTTTAGTCAATGGCACAAGATGGTTCAAATCTAATACTAATAGAAGACTTTTGATTTGATGACTTAGGTTTTATTACATGTGATGATAATTATTTTGTTAGTAATATGGTGCATTTTTTGGAAATAGCATCATGATTGATACATAGATCTATTTCAGTTATATAGCATCAGAATTGACAATTATTTTATTTATGATGATATGATATGATTTGACTTGACTATATTGTTGGAATTCAGAATGTTTAAATGAATCTCGTTTGCTTTCAGTTTTAGTCCTTTTTTTCCCTTTTGTTTGTAATCATTGTATTTCTATGTTGTTTTGAGCATATTTTTTTGCTACAACTTAAACACCTAACATGTCATTCGTGTTAGAGTTATGTCCTAGAAGTCAATAATTTAATGACTTAATTATTAGTTTATGTTTTGGATGATATTTTATCATCTGTTCCTAGGTTTATTATTTTATCATTAGTTTATTAATGACCTAATTATTATTTATTATTGACCCTTCATCCGTCCGCCGGGCACATGCAAGGGTTCATTGCCTATCTCCTCATATTGATTGACGGTGGCATTTGGTCGGAAGATATAGTTATTGCGGTGGAATGCACCGGGCACAATTGAGTCATCGTCTAGGGCCGTCCATCCGGTACCGTTTAGATGTGCCATGAGGTTTTCGGGATGAGCAATGGCATTCTCGGGCAAGGGTTCGCCCCAAAGAGGTGTGTCATGAGGGATGCCGCTTTCAATGAGAAAGTATTGAATGATGTGGGCATATGGAAAGGAGAAGCGAGAAGAGGTATCGGCCCGTGCCATATGAGCAAGCATGATGAAAGGGAGATTGACCTTTTGATTAATCTCAAGGAGGGAGAGAAGGAGAAACACGGCGAATTGCTCCACATTGATTTTGATGGTGGCCTTGGGAGTGATGATGTTGTTGATGAAGAGAAAAAGAAGGCGATGTAAGGCCGGTAGCTCGGTGGCGGTGAATTGGCGAACGTTATAGTTGCGCCAACAATAGAAGAAGCGGTGGTATTCGTCATAAGAAGGTAATTCGCGGGGCCAATTGGCATGAATGTATATCTCCAAATTATCATTGTCGAGGCCGAGAAGATTGGCCAAGCTTTCCTCGGTGATGGAGATGTGGCGACCGAGGACATAAGAGTTGGCGATTGGATGGCCATCGGTCCACGTCATGGTGAGATTTGCATAGAAGAGCTTGACTAATGACGGGTTGTATGGTTGAGAATGCGCGAGAAGACCCGCCATGTTCCAATATTCAATCCTTTCTTTGATCCAATTCAATTGCCTTGGATTCAAATGGTAGACACCAAACGGGTGCTCAAAGAAAAAGCACTCGGAACACTCGCGATTGACATCACGGTATTGGCAAAAATGCATGAAAGAGGCCGAGTCTTTGAAGAGGTAAGTGTTGGAAGAGGAGAGGGTCCAATCCACGGGTACGGGTGGTATTTCCATTGGGATCGGTTGGTCGGTTTGAACCGGTGGGTTGGATGAGGAGGCACCCTTGGGGTTGCGCTTAGTCCGTTTGTTGGTAGCGGTTTTTGGTGCCATTGAAAATTGAGAGAGAGAGAGGATGAGGTTAAACCTTAAAATTGAAGAGCGGGAGAGGATGAGATGACCTTGGAGAGCACAAAACCGAAGCCGATCGAAAATCCGACGGTCGGATCGCCGGAATTGACGGTGATGGCGGTGGCTAGGGTTTCGGTAGATTGAGAGATAGAGAGAGAGAGAGTGATTTGAGGGTATGAGAGTGGAGAGGAGAGCGAGGAGAGTTTGTGGGTGGTTTTGATTTGAGTGGAGAGTAAGAGTAGAGAGAGTATTGAGAGAGAGAGTTTGAAGGGGTGTGAGAAGAGAGAAAAAGAGAAAAAATGGAGTAGGGCTCGGTTAAGAAAGAGAGAAGAGGAGGAAGAGAAAAAGGTGGGGTCGCGTCTGTTAAAATCGCCTCCACCGTTAAGTAACGCCAAAGGGCGTTGTACAACGCAGAAGTCAAAACAGTGAAAATTGAGCAGAGAGTGACTGCTCCGTTGTATAACGCTGAGTAGCGATGGGTAACGCTACAACTCAGCGTTGTGCAACGTTAAAGGGCATTGTACAACAATAAAGCCAAACAAATAAAAAAATAAAAATAAAAATAAAGAAATAAAGCAACGTCTTACAACGATGGACAGCGTTGTACAACGTTAAGTAAAAATAACAGACTGGCGTTGTACAACGGTAAGTAGCGTTGTATAACGTTGAACGCGACAGATTTTGAAATTCAGCAAAGTAAAATTAAAATAAAACAGACAGCGTTGTACAACGATAGACAGCGTTGTGCAACGTTACAAGAAAAAATCAAACAAGCGTTGTGCAACGATCAGCAGCGTTGTACAACGTTTATCTCGAGAGAGATCAAAATTCAGCATAAATTCATTTTAAACTAACGTTACTCTTGCGTTGCACGACGCTGAATGACGTTGTGTAACATCAGAGTCAATAGAAAACCAGAAAATTCAGAAAATTAAGACCGAAATAGTTAAAAATTTATTTTCATGGTTTTCAAAAGAAATAATACCAATTTAAACTGAAATGAGCTCCAAACAACAAAGACAACAACATGATATGCATAAATTTAATCTTTGAGTTCAAGCATACCAAGCTTGAACCTAAGTTCAAGATGTTGTTGTGTTGGAAGAGGTTTGGTGAAGATATCGGCAATTTGCTCCTTCGTGTCGATGTAGACCAATTCCACATCACCTTTCTCAACATGATCACGGATAAAATGATGTCGTATCTCAATGTGCTTGGTTCTAGAGTGCAATACCGGATTTTTGGATATAAGGATGGCACTAGTATTGTCACACAAGATTGGTACCTTTTGGAAATCTAACTCAAAATCCCTAAGGGTTTGCATCATCCAAAGAAGTTGAGTACAACAACTACCGGCCGCTACATATTCCGCTTCCGCGGTGGAGAGAGCAACCGAAGTTTGCTTGCGGCTAGACCAAGATACAAGTGAACCACCAAGAAATTGGCAAGTTCCACTAGTACTTTTGCGGTCTATACGGTCACCGGCAAAATCGGCATCGGTATAACCTAACAAGTCTAGTTCGGTTTGTCTACCATACCAAAGATCTAGGTTTTGAGTACCCTTGACGTATCGCAAGATACGTTTTACTGCTTTGTGGTGAGAGTTCTTAGGATTGGCTTGGTACCTAGCACATAGACATACGGCATACATAATATCCGGCCTACTAGCCGTGAGATAGAGTAGGCTACCGATCATGCCCCGATAGAGAGTTATGTCCATAGGCTTGCCTTTCTTATCCGCATCGATATTCGCACTTTTGCCCATGGGTGTGTCTAAACTCTTGCTATCTTCAACACCGAATTTCTTCACTAACTCCTTGGCATATTTGACTTGGTTCACAAAGATACCATCCTTGAGTTGTTTGATTTGAAGCCCCAAGAAGAAAGTGAGTTCTCCCATCATGCTCATCTCAAATTCACTACTCATCAAAGAAGAAAACTCTTGGGCAAGAGTTGCATTAGTGGAGCCAAAGATAATATCATCCACATAAATTTGCACAAGTAGCAAATGGTCATCTCTATTTTTAGTGAAAAGAGTTGTATCCATTTTGCCCCTACTAAAACCATTGTCTAGAAGAAATGTACAAAGTCTACCATACCAAGCTCTAGGAGCTTGCTTCAAACCATACAAAGCTTTGTGAAGTTTATACACATGGTCCGGATTGAAATGATCAACAAAACCGGGTGGTTGTTGGACATAAACTTCCTCATCTATCCAACCATTTAGAAAAGCACTCTTGACATCCATTTGGAATAGGGTAAAGCCTTTGTTAGCGGCAAAAGCCAAGAGCATTCTAATGGATTCAAGACGAGCAAACCGGTGCAAAGGTCTCCTCAAAATCAATACCTTCTTGTTGCTTGAAACCTTGTGCAACCAAACGGGATTTGTTTCTAACCACAATACCATCCTCACTTAGCTTGTTTCTATAGACCCATTTGGTACCAATAACTTGCTTACCCTTTGGTAATGGTACAAGTTCCCAAACTTGATTTCTTTCAAATTGGTTCAACTCTTCTTGCATGGCAACAATCCAATTTGGATCAACATTGGCCTCTTTGAAGAATTTTGGTTCAAGTTGAGAAACAAAAGCAAAATGACCAATAGTTTGGTGCAAACTAGACCTAGTCCTAACACCTTCCCTAGGGTCACCTATGACATTAGTAAGAGGATGAGAGGAAACTTCTCTAAGCACTTCGGGAGGCTCATGAACCGGTTGGGGAGATGGTTGAGGTTGAGGATCATCATGAGGCGTTTCATTTTGAGTTGTTTCTAAGATACCCTCCTCATGAGTCTCTCCCCCTATCAAAATGTCATCAACCCGGTTCAAAGGCTCCTCCATGATCACCGGTGGTTGTGCTTGAGGTTGTAACTCGATTTCTTGTATAGTTTCTTCCACTTGTGTACCTACAATAGAATTACCTTCCTTGGATTCCTCAAGGACTTTTTCATCAAATTTGACATTAAATTGACTCAATAACTACCTTTGAGTTTGGCAAATAAACTCTATACGCTTTGCTTGTGGTTGAGTAACCAACAAAAATACCGGGCAAAGACTTGGCATCAAACTTGGTTACTTTAGGAGACTCATCAAGGACAAAATATTTGGAGCCAAATACACGGAAATAGGATATATTAGGAGTATGACCGAACCATAATTCAAAAGGAGTTTTCTTGAGTTGAGAACGAATACATGCACGATTTACTACATGACATGCCGTATTTACCGCTTCGGCCCAAAGAAATTTGAGAACGGCAAATTCATGTAGCATGGTGCGTGCTAATTCTTGTAAGGTACGGTTCTTCCTCTTCACTACACCGTTTTGTTGAGGGGTGCGTGGAGCGGAAAACTCTTGTTTATATCCTTTTTCTATGCACAATTCATCAAATTTAGCATTTTCAAATTCTCTTCCATGGTCATTACGAATTCTAGAGATTTTCAACCCTTTTTCGTTTTCAACCCTATTGCTAAATTTAACAAAATGGTCAAATGCTTCTTCCTTGTGAACAAGAAAGAAAACCCAAGTAAAGCGACTATAGTCATCTACCACCACAAAAACATACTTTTTCTTACTAATACTCAAGACATTGATTGGTCCAAACAATTCCATATGAAGCAATTGAAAAGGTTGAGAAGTTGAGATGATCTCTTTGGTTTTGAAACTAGACTTGGTTTGCTTGCCCTTCATGCAAGCTTCACACAACCCATTTAAGTCTAGTTTATGTGATGGAAGACCACGGACAAGTTTCAATTTCACAAGTTTCTTAATGGAGTCTAGAGAAACGTGACCAAGTCTTCTATGCCATAACCATGAATCGGTAGCTATGGCACTAAAGCATTGTTCACCATTTGTGAAGTGATCAAAGTTCAAGTAATAGACATCCTTTTTCCTTTGTCCCGTGTAAACAAGAGAATTATCCGAAATTTGATGCACAAAACAAGAGGTTGTTCACCATTTGTGAAAGTGATCAAACTTCAAATAATATCCCGCATCACATAATTGGCTCACACTTAAAAGGTTGTAGTTGAGACCATCCACAAGGTAAACATTAAAAACCGTTAGATTTTGGTTTCCAACCGAGCCTATACCAATAATAGAGCTCTTCCTAAGATTATTGCCAAAAGTAACCTCACCACCATCAAAAGGTTCAAGTGTCTTGAAACAAGATTCATCACCCGTCATGTGATGTGAACAACCACTATCTATGATCCAAGCCCTTCTCTTGAATGATGATAACAAACAAACCTACAAGAATACATATTAGTTAGAAACAAACAACTAATATATTATTCTTGTAATCTCTCCCCCTTAAGATTTGACAAGAATAACCTTGGGGAAAGAAGATGGCTAACTAAGCCACACTCGAACCACTTCCACCAATTAAAACGGATGTGGAAGTGACTTTAGGAACCCAAATCATGTTAATTGAACAGGATGTATGATTTGCTTTCCTAACTTTGCCATTCTTACCACAATAGTTGCAACAAGCACAAGTTGGATTGTTCACTTGTGAACTTTCTCTAACAAAATGGGTTTCAAAATGACGCCTAAGCTCCATGGCCCTAATCTTTGGATCCTTAGAGAAAGTGTATGATTGAGAGTTTCTCAAATTTGGTTTTTGAAAATTCTTTTTGTTTTGTTGAGAGACTTTTTGATTTCCCTCATTGGTTTGAGGTCTAGTGTGTGTTCTATTCCTATTCCCACCATTGTTTTGAAAAGGATGAAAACACCTATCGGGTCCCTTGAAATACAAGTTGCTTGGGCCCCGATTGTTTTGGAAGTTCTTTTGAGGTCTTTGAGACCCATTTCTATTCCTACCAAAACTCTTTTGAGCACCATTTTGAGAACCAACAAAATTCTTTTGCCCTTGCCCGTGAGTGTTCCTACCGTTGGTGCTCTTGTGATAAAGTCTCTCATTTTGTGTTGGGCTTGACATGGTTCTTGGTCTAGAAAAGGATTAATTCCTCTTTTTGAAGCCAAGACCCGTTTTGTCATTGGGTTTTTGTCCCACAAACATTTTATCAAGATTCATCTTGGTGCTATAAGAAGCATTAGACGAACTTGAAGCCCTTTCATTTTTCAAAACATTTGTCTCACTCAAAGGAGTATGACATTTTTCACAAACACTTGGTTTTTCAAAACTTTCAATCATACCCTTATACCTTGTCACCAAAGATTCAAAATCATGCACCTTAGTCGTCAAAAGACTAATTTGCTCTTTTTGACTAGCAATAGTCTTAAGAGACTCATCAAGATAATCATTCAACCTATCAAATTGCAAGTTTGTATCATCATTCAAGCTCAAGTCATTCTCACTATCACAATCGCTATCACTACTAGAGAATGAGTTTAGAAATACCTCATTTGTGACCTTAGGCATTTCAATGGCAATTGTGGATGGTTCCTCTTGGATAGTCGTTGGAGCTTGTGTGAAAGTCGATGTAGAGGATAATGCTTCATCAAGGCTAGCTTTGCTCAATGGATGCACATAGATGTTTCCTCGGTTGAACTCGTTGAAGACCTCCTTCACCAAGTCATCTAGGTCGTCATCCACCGGCATCACCACATCATTCACTTGAGCCACAAGAGCAAGGTTGTCAAAGTCGCACTCGGATTCTGAATCGGATTGAGAGGATGAGCTCGAATCGGAATCGTTGTCCCAAGTTGCTTGCATGGCTTTCTCACCTTTCTTCTTGCTCTTGTAGTGTCCCTTCTTGGACTTGAATCGGCCATCACCCCTTCTATTGCCACCATCTTCCTTGTCCTTCTTCAAGTGAGGGAAGAGTTTGAAGCAAGAGTACATGGTATGATCTTCTTTTTGGCACACGAAGCAAAGAGCTCTTTCGTCATTCTCAAGTCTTTCTTTGTTGAACTTTCCCTCAAAAATCATGATAGCTCAAAACATCATTGAGAAAACGGCTCCTTGCTTGTCCTCATCAAGGTCGATGATGCCTTTGGCCTTGTCACTTGAGTGGCGGTGTCTCCCTTGGTGGTTGTCATTGTGGCGGTTCTTGGAGGGGGATGCCTTGTTGTCACTTGCCGCCAATGCCACGGTTTTGGGCTCATACTTCAACTCTCCAAGTTTCTTGAGCTTCTCTTCCACGCACCGGTAATGGGTATAGATGATCTTCGGTGTGAGGTTGTTGTGGGACCTTTGTTGTGTCTCAAGAGTCGAGATGAGAGTGTCGAATTGAGGTCTTCCCACCAATGCCCTAAGCAATCTTCCTATAACACGACTATTAGATAGGGTCTCTCCTATGTTAGTGAATTCATCGAGCAATTGTATAAACCGAGTATACATCTCCTCGATGCATTCACCTTCCCGTATGCGAAAATTGTCCAATCTAGACTCTAACTCAAATTGTCGAGAGATTTTGATTAGAGAATTTCCCTCATAACGGTTCAAGAGAGAAACCCACATTTCATATGCACTAGTAGAACTACCAAAAATGGCCGCTATGGACTCATGTACCGAATTTAACAAGACATTCACGGCATTATCATTCTTGGTCCTAATGGTCTTAGAGGCATGGGTTTCTCTACCTTCACTATCAACTATTGGTGTATATGGCTTATCAACAACCTCCCAAAGATCAATCAAGTTGAGGTATACAACCATATATCTCTTCCAATAACGGAAGTTCTTGCAAGTGGAACCAAACTTGTCCGGTTTTTCTATCACCCTAGAAGCCATGAATCGAGATTATCTACCTAACAAGATGGTCAAAAGATAACCTGGCTCTGATACCACTTTGTTGTCCCTAATTTAAAGGCCTAGAGGGGGGTGAATAGGCACAAAAGCAAAGTTCTAAACCGGTATGGTCAATATTTGGTTCAATTCAAACTTGTTCTAACAAATACAATCAACACACAAGCAATTCACAATGCAAGGAAAGTAAAGAGAGAAGAAAAGAAGTGACACGCGATATATTACGGAGTTTCGACCCGCTAGGAAGTGCTAGCCTTAGTCGTACGTCTCCGGGAGTTCCGCAACCTCGAAATGGGCGCGCTCCGTTCAATTCCACAACGAACGGGACTACAAATTCGAACCAAATCACCTTGTTACAATCACTCTCAAGGTGGATTGGCCTAACTCAATTAAACAAGCTCAAACACTCAAGGGATTAAGGCTCTAACCAAATCACTCAACAAATCTAGCAATTAATAATAATGGATTGGTTTGCACACTCTAATCTCAATGATTTTGCTAAATTAATGCTCAAACACAAGAGAGAGTAATGTCTAACTGGTTGGAGCTCAAAAGGGAGGAAATTTAAAGGTTTCAAAAGTATCTGAACAGGTCCAAGAGGCCCCATATATATAGAGGGCGCCAACAGCTCCAAAAACCAGTCAAAACAGACTCTACCGTTATACAACGCTATATGCCGTTGTACAACGCCGAAATAGCCGTTAAAAAATCAAACGGTCACAGACAATAACGTTGTGAATTGTCAGAGCGTTGTGTAACGTTGTATAGCGTTGCACAACGCTTCAGCAAAAATCCAAAGCAGAAGCTCGACAGTTCCGTTGGAACTTGTCAGAGCGTTGTGTAACGCTTGGTAGCGTTGCACAACGAAGTCAAGAAAAGAATCAAGGCAGAACTGACAAACTCAAACAATATTGTCAGAACGTCATACGACGCTGACTGGCGTCACACAACGTAGCCGTTGCACAACGCGGACAAAGCGACTGACCGATGTCTGAGCGAAGTTTAGAGCGTCACACAACGCTATGATGCATGGAACATGGCAGCATGCATGCAGCATCGATGCTGATCGATGTCTGAGCAATGCAGAGTTGCCTGCTTCAGACTACGTTGTACAACGCTGAATAGCGTTACACAACATAGGAACGGAAATGTTGTGTAACATTACTTAGCGTTGCACAACGTTCTGACAAGGGGAAATACTAGATTTAACTGGTTTAAAAGCAAATGAACTAACGTTGCACAACGCTACTGAGCGTTGTGTAACGCTGTTCCAACCTTGTCAGAGATTTTGCAATTTAAGAGCGAATTAACTCTGCGTTGTGTAACGGAAACTGTCGTTGTATGACGCTGGACAGAAAAACTGAGCATTTTACCAGCAAATTGATTGAGATTAGTTTAGAGTTTAATTAAACCATAACTAATGATTCTAACTAGACCAAAGCAATCTCTTGAAGCTCCAAACTAAGTGCCACACTTGCTTTAATCCATTCTTCAATAAATCTAGCTATAAAGCACTAAAAAGAGATGTTAATGTAAGGGTTTCGGTGTTGTTTCGCAAATCGGCAAATCGAGAGAAAATGTTTAACCAACAGTTACCAACTTAATTGCATATGTGTATGTTATGGAACATAGTACATGACTTGACCCAACGAAATAAACATATGGATTGTGTTATGTGTCATTATTTATTTCGTTATGATTTTGGTTCTAAGTTTGAGATGTTTATCTTTTCCACATGAGGATAGGTTCAATAAATATTGTCTACCGCTGATTCCCGATAAGGGCTGCTATACGGACTTTATTTATATTCTCTTGAATTGTGCGGGGAAAAGCTAATCATCAAGAAAACCGTATGTCCCTCATTAATTCACTTAGTGAGTGACGATATGTTTGGGCCCCTTGATGGAGTTGGATCGTATGCGCGCAACTAAGCGATCAACTCTAGATCAAGAAACGTATAATCTGCAAGAATGACACATTTCTATTTTGGATTATACGATGATATTGTAACACCCTGTATTTTTTTATTGTTTTATAATAATTATTTTGCTATCATATGTTTCCTACCCTATTTGCGTCTAGGTATTCTTATTGTCATTTCATAAATAACTTTACTTATTTTAATTATATCTCATAACAGAATTTATATTATATTATTTAATCTGAAGCCTATCGCACCAATTTCTCCGTAATCATACTGAGTGTTCAATTTCTCCGTAATCATACTGAGTGTTCAATTTCTCTCTCTCTTTTTCTCTTTATTATCTTGCTATACTTGAATTGCTTGTGTGCTTGCTTGTATTGGGTACCAATTGAATTGTGTTAGGGTAGTTCACACCAAACCGGTCCAAAACCTTAAATCGCTTCCGCTAAACCTTGATTAAGCCGCCCCCTTAGGGACAACAAAGTGGTATCAGAGCGGGAACCTCGATTAAGCTATTCTTAATCTCGGTTTTCGGTCATGGCGGCTCGGTTTGTAGAGAGACCGGATAAATTAGGCCAAACTTGTAGAAATTTCTCTTTTTGGAAGAGATGCATGGTGAACTACCTCAATATCTTGGGATATTGGCATGTGGTAGAAAATCGGTATACCCCCGAACTTAAACCAAATTCGGTAGAATTGACCAAGAAGTCCCGTGATAACCGAATGGACAATGATTGCGCGGTTAATGCCATATTAGCCTCGGTCCATGAATCAATTGGTGTGACCCTTAGTCGTTTTGATCTAGCACACGATATGTGGATGGCTCTCCTTACCCGTTATGAGGGAAATTCTCAAATTAGACACTCTAAATTGTATGAGTTGTACTCTCAATTTGAGAATTTCCACATAAAGGATGGTGAATCCATTGAGGATATGTACACTCGTCTTGTACAACTCCAAAATGAATTCACCGAAGGAGGTGAGCCCCTAACAAATGGCAAGATTGTAGGGAAGATGATGCGGGCTATGAATGGACGGCACGAATGGGATGCTCACATCACATCGCTTGAGACCATTATCCGGATGGACCATGCGTACACCCCGGAGCAAATGTACACCGAGCTTCGATGTGTTGAGGAGAAGCTCAAGCAACTCGCCAAACTAGAGCCTCATCCAAGAACCTTAGCCATGACCTCCACAAGCAATCCCGCCTCCAAATCATCATCTCGATCCTCTCATCGCCGATACCCACATCAAACACCATTGAACCTCCACGAGCTTGATGAGGCAAAGCAAGAAGTGGTGATTGAGAAGATGTTTCGTGGGTTGCTCAAGCATGAGAAGAAGTTCAACAATGAGAGATTAGCCAATGATGAACGAGAGTTGTGCTTTGTGTGCAACAAAGAAGGGCATTCCATGCACAAGTGTCACAAGCTTTTCCCTCAAGTGCAAACCGACAAGCCAAAGCCTAAGCACAAGAAGAAAAAGAAGAAAGCTCAAGCCATGCATGCCTTGTGGGATGTTGAATCCGAAACAAGCTCATCCGATTCGGATTCTCATGAGGTGTATGCTTTGGTGGCAAATGTGGAAGATGTGGTATTCTCAACGGATGATGTGGAAGATAACTTCGTGAAGGACATCCTCAATGAGTTCAATCAAGGAACACGATTTGTTCATCCGCTACTTCAAGCGCGTAAGGCAACACCACCTCCATCTCCACCAACTTCGCCAAAGGCATGCTCTCCAAAGGTATATCTCCCTCTCAATGAATCTCTTAGTAGTAGTGATAGTGAGAGTGATGATGAACCAACAAGTTCAACCCCATGTGTTGATTGTGATAGGTTGAATTCTATTCTTGATGCTACCCATGATGCCTTGGTTAGGAAAGCCGATACCATAGAAACCTTAAAAACCAAGGTAGATGAGCTTACTTCTAAGATGGGTGAGTATGAGGCTAAAATTAAGGAGCTTGAAAAACAACTTGAAAAACAACTTGAAAAACCGATTTTAGCTCAAGCTCCTAAAACGGATTTGAAAAACCTTTTCAAAGGTCAAAAGCCTCATGACAAGTCCGGTCTTGGTTACCAAAACCTTATCAAACCAAAAAAAGGAACTTGTCACACAATAATGGGAAACAAGTTGCACAAACCACACAATTTCAAAAACCTAGGAACTCTTGTGGTCATGCTCATATGTACCAAAGGAAACCTAGAAACACTAGAGTGCAAAATGAAAAGATTTTGCAAAATCAAGAAAAGAAGATTTTTGTTCCAAAGGCGTCCAATAAAATTTATTTTAGAGGACCCGATGGATGGTTTTATGAATTTAAAGAGCAACACTCTTCTCAAAACCACAAAACTCAATCCAATGGGCATAAAAAGAATGTTTCCCAACATTTCCAAAAGGATCGCAAAAAGGATTTTAATGCCTCATCCTATGATCCTAAGAAGAAGGCCGAATACCTTAGAGCCCATTACTATTCTCATTTTGTCAAGGGTTCTACCATGCCTAAGCCAACCAATGCATATTGCAACTATTGTTGTCAAAATGGTCATATCTCGTTGGAATGCAAACTTAGGAAACCAAATGGTGAGTCCAAAGGTAAGTGGGTTCCAAAAGCTTGTACCTCTAGTGGTACAACTAGTGGTATAGTAACCAATGTGGCCTAAATACCAAGTTAACCCCCGGTCTTATAAGCCAAATTTTTAGGGGGAGCCTCTTTATTTCTATCTTATTTTTGTTTGAGAGGTTAAATTTGGTCACACTACTTTGTGTAGTGCTCTAAATTGGTTCTCCAATTCCTTTTCTCCAAAATTAAGGGGGAGCCATAAATTTAGGGGGAGCTAGCTACAATTTTCACTTTTTGTCGATTTACAAAAAGGGGGAGAATTGTAGTAAAGCTTGTGAAATGCCAAAATTTAATCGCCTTACTAATGATATTGTTTTGCAAATCGTCAAAAGGGGGAGATTGTTGTACTAAACGTCTCTAGGTTTGTCGATTGCAAAACAATATCATTTCGCATTTAACAATCTTTTTTGAGTTTTATAGGAAGAAGATACAATTTATGAGGACTTCGATAAAAGCTTTAAGAAAGATCAAGATCAAGTCATTAGAGAGCTTATAGGCTAGTTTAGACTAGGATAGAAGGTATACTTTAGTCCTTGTTTATCCTTGAAATGGTCTAGATAGCGAAAAGCTCAATAAACCAGCAAAATCCTGTTTTCTGTGACCTAGCGTCGTACAACGCTAGATAGAGTTACACAACGCTAGAACAGCTAAATTCATACTTTTGTGAATCAACGTTGCACAACGCTATATAGAGTTAGGCAACGCTGATTCACAACGTTGTACAACGCTAATCATAGTTGTACAACGCTGCAGTTAAGAAACTTGGAAAAATTCCTGAGTACCATCGTGCAACGCCATATAGCGTTGCACAACGCCACAAAAATCCCAAGTTAGCTGTGCTGTTTTTACATGCAAAGTCTCTGGAGACGTTAGCCAACGTCTTTCAGCGTTGGGTAACGTTAGCGTTGTGTGACGGCATATAGAGTTGTACCACGCTCTGTTGAATCTGTCAGAGTTGTTCCTTTTGTCTCCCTTTAGCGTTGTGTAACGCCATTCAGTGGCAAGCGACGCTCTGACAATTTCCAACGGAATTGTCGGAGCTTTCCTTTGGTTTTACACTCCTGCGTTGTGCGACGGCAAATAGCGTTGCACAACGCTCTGACAGACCAACGGCTATATTAAAGAGCCGTTAGAATTTACAACGGTCATATTCCAGCGTTGTATAACGCTATTCAGCGTTGTACAACGCTGTGGCCTGTTTTTGCTGGGGAACTGCTCATTTCGAGCCCTATATATATCCACCCCTTGTTCTCTCTCATTAAAAGCCTAGTCTTGCAAAATTAGACCAGAATTGAGTCTTTGAGCACAGTGATACTCTCCCACTTGAGCTTTTCATAGCTAGACCATCTTGAGAGATTTAGTAGCCTCAAACACCACCGCCCCGACATTGTCGCTAGGTGTAGGTTGGAATAGGTTGAGAGCTCTTCTCCTCTGAGGCCGTTGTGCCATTCGAGTTAGGCCGATCCGCCTCGAGTGTCCTTGTGACGAGGTGATTCGGTTCGAAGTTGTAGTCCCGTTCTTGTTGGAATTGAACGCGCGCCCTTTCGTGGTAGCGGAACTCCCGGAGACGTACGACTAAGGCTAGCTTCATCTAGCGGGTCGGAACTCCGTAATCATACTGTGTGTTCAATTTCTCTCTCTCTTTTTCTCTTTATTATCTTGCTATACTTGAATTGCTTGTGTGCTTGCTTGTATTGGGTACCAATTGAATTGTGTTAGGGTAGTTCACACCAAACCGGTCCAAAACCTTAAATCGCTTCCGCTAAACCTTGATTAAGCCGCCCCCTTAGGGACAACAGTTTTATCATTCGTCAGGTAACCAGACTTCTCTATAATTTAATTTTCGTATTGATTGATTTAAATTTCGTTTGTTTATTTGATTGAATTGATATATGCGAATTGTGACTGATGTATTTTACGAGTCAATGGGTCTCTGATGTGATCTGATTTGAAATGGAAAAGTGATATGGAATGTGAAGCGGAATCGCCTAGAGAGGGATTCGCACTAGTGTGAAAGTGATATGAGAAATGGATTTGAGAAAACCTAGACCCGTTGATCTCATTAAAATACATTTACTTTGTTGTTATTGATGTATGGATTAATCCGATCGTTTGATTTTGGTTATACAAATTAGTTATAGAGAAGCCGCGTCGTTAAATAACTGGTTACTCGGCTTTGTAGCTGACTCCGTTTTGTTATTATTTTTGTTGTGACGTAGGTTGACGGGCCGTCGGATGGATGATCAGATACTGTGTCACCTCACGCCTCGTGTCTCGGATACGGGGCGTGACAGATATCGTGAGACATAAGAATCAAAATAGAGAAACATATTTATTCTCTTATACAGGATTGAAATATTGTAGCAGTACACTATTTATGCGAATTGGGAATCATAACGTGTTGCTAGATACCGCTTATGATTATTGGAATTAAATAACGATTTAATTCCATGGCCAACATAGCATAAATCCTTAAAGGGTCACACAAATAGGACATTAATCACACAGTGCATTATTTATTTATTCACAGCAATAAGTTCTGTGGAAATATGATAAGTTTGATTAATTAATTATATACCGTTGTGAACCGTTATAATTAATTAAGTCAATGGATCATATAGAAATAAATTAATGCATTAACTAATCCTAAAATAATTATTAATGAGTTAATAATTAATTTAGTTCAACACTTATTAATATAAATGGTTATATTGATTAATTGGGTCGTTTTTTAAATAGCAAATATATAGCCCAATTAAAGAGTAAAGTTAAGGGACCTTAATTATATGAATTAATGATCCAAATGAAGGGGTTAAATGGCCCATAAAGGTCCAAATGAAGGGGTCAAATGAGACGGTGGAGAAGGCACGCCATCGATTCCCATGCCTTGGTCGAGCCCCGCGAATACGATTTCGCGGGAGGTATAATTTCCACCTTATTCTCTTGTGTCGAATTGCTTAAAGTACTAGATCTCGTGTTGCTTGTGTTTTAATTGGATTAATTAAGCGTAATTAGTCACAAAATTAAAATTGAGCAGTTTTCTAACAGTGGTATCAGAGCCCATGGTCGTACTTAAGCTATTTTGACACTTAATTAAGAGAAATTGGCTAATTAACGGATTAGTAGAGATGATGCGTTTGTTTGCTGTCTGAAAATAGCATTTTCTGTGTTGTTTCGCATTTTTCGTTAAGATATGTTCTCTGGAAGTTTTTTCCATCTACATAAAAGTTGTAGATCTGTGGATTGTGATTCTTTAGGCGTTAGATTCACATTTTTCTGAAAATTTATGGATTTATTGTGAATAAAACGGCGAAGGTGCGCAGAACCAGTTTCTGCTCGCACTGTCCTATTTGAATGGCTTGAAAGATTTATATTTTGAATATAAGTACCAGTGTTCTATGGCTAGAATCAAAGAGGACTTGAAACTCTTTCTGAGAATATGTAGATTGTTGCATGACTCGGATTAATTTGTGGGTTTTCAAGTATGAAAAGGAATATCTTGTCAGATCCAGTTTATTGAGCAAATTGATTGTTCTAATAAACTGTACCAACTGAGAACTCCTTAAAAAATTTTGTTTAAATGGAGTTGTTCTATCTTGAGTTAGGATTCCATGAAAATTAATTTCATAATTTTTCATGGAAGTTTGGACCTACAACTAGGTTAATACTTTTTGATCGACAGTCTGTTCTAGTACATAATTTGTTGATTGTTTAGTATGTAACTTGATATTATTGAACTGAACTTGGTTGTTTTCTTTTCATGTATGGATAGCCTATAGTCTAAACAAGTTTTTCTATGTATATTGTATATATAAAACCTTGATAGAAGGTGGTCTAACAGACCAAATGGTTGAGAGGATAAGCTGAAAATCTCATAACGGTGTTTCGTGCACTTGTAAGAGATTTGTATTTTTTGATTCTCCCAGATGGTTTAAGATCTCTTCTTGAACTTTTTACTGGTAATCACAATTATGATAAGGAGCGTAAGTAATTTATTTGAGAATTTTTGGAGACCTAAAACTATTGATTTTGTTGGATTCCACTAGTTACGTTTTTTGGTAAATTACTGTTTTTCTAATTATTCAAACTAGTTGAAAACAATTAGAAAACTCCTTGTTTGATCTCCTTTCAGTTATGGGATGTTGAAAGAACTTTCTAAATGAATTTAAACAAGTTTTGTTGTTTAAAATTGAGAATTTATGCATGGAATTTGCCTATGGCAAACAATACGCAAAGATGCTTGAAAATCGTTAATTGGAAACAAAGTGCTTGTATGTGCTAACTTTGTTTTGTAGGTGGAAAGTGGGTTTAGTATGGCTCATGACTCAATGCCTTGTGGTTGTGAATGAATGCATGTGTGAATGTTTGTGATGCGGCCTTTGGTGCCATTAATTAATTAATTTGTTGATTAATTTTAATGTAACTTGTGTAGCTTGCATGTCCCTAAGGCTAGGATGGGAATAGGATATTTTCACATGTATTTTTGTTCCTTTATTTTATATAGGATTTAGATCCGTATAGAATTTAGTGGGAGGGACAAGGATTAGATTAGTTTTGCTTCATGGACGATGTGGCGAAACTAATGCAAGCGGGAGCCATACAAACCCACAACTATGGATGAGATGCTTATATGTGATTGCTTGTGATTATTATGAATTGTCATAGGTTAGGTATGGGTGTATGCTTACACGACCACCAAACAAGTGTCATATGATTTGTTAGTCCCAAAACTAAAAACGAATAAGTGAAATCGCCCTCCTTCTCTCTATCCCCTTCACGCCGATTGTCACTCATGGCGCGGTCCGCCCAAACGGACGTCATGGTTGCCAATTCGGTAGTCGGGGTGCAAATAGCTAAGATTTGCAAGGAGCAAATAGTGAGAGGTTACTTTTCGATGGACCCAACTAGAGTTTGGACATCGGAGCGAAGTTTGTAAATATACTTGGATATTCACAAACCAAGAATCATATGGAACGATATGATTGGTTGGAGAACCTACCTTGTCTAATTAAGTAGGGTGACGTGCCATAGCAGGCTCTACTTGATGAAAACTGGGATCTTGAAAAACCAACTACATTTGGGACATTAAATAAATGTAGTGGGAGTTTTATTTGTTATAAATAAAACAATTGCATAAACTAAATGACCTTAAATTGATTTTGTTATAGATGTTAAAATTGTTAATTTTGTTGCGATCAATCTTTGAAAATTAACAAACTCGTTTCCAAAAGGTATTTACTTAAAGAAGTAATACTGATTCCTAAGACACGATCTTAGTGAAAAGAAATTTGAGTATGTCAATTTCCAAAACTTTTGTCAAACTACCCAAACGTAGCAACGCGATGATTGATTGACTTTTGGCGAAAAGTTATTCAATAAAGCGTATGGCTAATATCCTCATTTGAAATTTCTAGACCTTTGAATTAGAGAATTCATATAGACTAGATTTAACTTGTACGCTCTTATCCACTTACTCAAGAAAGTGTTCTTGGAGAAAGTAGATATTAACTCCATCATTTATGATCGAGTATAAAGAGTATGAGTTGACAAAGAGATTCTTTTTTTATAAAAGGATACATGAACGTGTCATTGGCTTACTCGAAAGATTTAAGTAGCTAATTGATAACTAGAGATATTGATCTCCGATATTAAGGATTATTGATATTGTCATACGATCTCTTTTTAGTATTAAAGGATATGACGTTACCTTTTACGCACACTTGTTGGTGAAAAAGGTAATTGGTTAAGTATTCAAGAAATACTTCACCAAGGTATGAGTTGAAATTTCGAGACTCTCATTTATGACCATACGTCTCATGAGATGTTTCATTTGCCGTTTATGGGAGGCATTTGAAAGGTTGTCCGAAATACCATGATTGTGACGATTAGAAATATTCTAATCCTAAAGTGTATTTGTCGTTCAAATTATTTCACTATCTCTAATTTACACTAGTAACTCGATACTAGTTCATATGCTCGTATTTAACGAAATGTGTTAGCAATGAAGAATAAGAGAAATGTTGAGAGATATAAAGTAAACTCCGTATATGAAATTACTTATTCATTTAAGTCATTACCATTGAATACGTAGAGTTATCTTTATTAAGAGTTTGTTTAGGAATTGAAGGTTGCATACCTTAATCCTAACTTCTCAAAACATCTCCATTTCATATTCGATGAAATGGATGATTATGTTTAATAAAAGACAAGTTCTTTTATTCTGGATTTGTTTATATGATTTCATGCATCTTGATTGAATTTGCTTGAAATAGATAAGCAAGTTTTGAATGACAAATAGGATGCGTAAGACTTGACATAAAGTATTTGACTTTCATGTTATATATAACCGCTTAGTCACATACATAAACGAGAATCGCATTACGAGAGTCTCCGTAACGTAGAGCTCGTAATTCAATTCGATTTCAAATCGATTGATATGCGAATCATGTTTGTTAAATGACAAAAGCGCCTTTAAAGGTTTAAGGACAAGTGAACTAATTAGGACTTATACATATCGATGTATAAAGACCTATAAGTACTTGTGCAATGAAAGGTTGTTGATACTTTACTACTTAACCAACGATCATTGTAGATATTAACATATCTATTTGATAAGGTATAAGTATGAACCTTTTGACTAGTTCAAATTAAGGAGTTCAAAAGTAAAGTTTAAAAGACCTTTCAAGAAACATGGAAGTCTTACAATCAATCTTGGTAAATAAGTAGTTAAGTCATATGATTTGAAATATTATCTAAAGAGTATGAAAATAGCTTCACGACTCACTCCATGAGGAACATTATGGAATAATGTGTCCAAGAATGGAGGTATCGAACATATTTCGATCGGTAATAAATCAAATTGACTTATTCGACTCGTGTTAGGGAATTATGTTTGAGGACAATGTTGTTTACACTGAATGATATTCCATCGAAGTCTATTGAAGAAGATATCTTACGAGATTTTGATCTCTTAATATAATACTTCTCAAGATTTGGTATTGAGAAGCTTATTTCAAGAATTGTCGACTTGTAAGCTTAAACCAAATAAGACACTATAAGTTTTGTACGATATCTTAACTTAACCGAAAGGTACTACTTCTACAAACATGATAAGAACAAAGTAGTTGTTGCTAATCATAACGTAATCTTGTAGAATGATATTCTCAAGAAGAAGTAGTGGGAGTAAAGTGAGCATTAAAACAGTTTATGCGTCACTACAAGAAGTACTCTTATGGGAAACTTGTCACTCCATACATGGTACTTAGTGGGAGTTGAGCGAAACTTCATTCACAAGTTGTTTTGAAAGAAGTTTAATAGTATTCTCCTTCTAATGAGGACTCAACCATCTCACGAGTTGATGATGTTTGAGAAACTCATGGAATACATGAGGAGTCAATAACTCGTTCAACAAATCGTTGTAGAAGAAGTTCATGAACCTCAAGTACCAATCCTACAAAAGATCAACGAGAGTTGATTTCCTAAGCCGTTTGGTGCATAGGTTGTCATAATATTCTCGTACTTAGCATATGAGAATCCGTTGATAAACAAGGCAACGATGGAACGATCCGATTCCACATATATGGTTTGAATTCATATGATCTTTGAATAAAATCCATGTACAACAACAAGATATAGACCTTGGTTAATGTTCATGAAGGAGCAATCCATCAAGAACGTTTAGATCTTCAAAAGGAAAGATCGACATGGATAACAAATCGACTATGTACAAAGCGCGGCTTCTCGCTTGTAGCTATGTCTAATTCGATGGCTAGTTGACTACGTACAAAGCACAACTTCTTGCTTTTGGCTATGTATAAGTCAATAAAGATCATTCTAGCAATAGTTGTATTTCATATATATATGTCGATATATGGAAAAACACATAAAACCGCCTTATTCGTATGAATGAAGTAAGATGTTGTGCATTTGACACAAATCGAGGTTTATGTATTGCTAAAAACATACGCGTGCTTCAAGGATCCATTAATGGATTAAAGCAAGTGTTGTGGAGATTGGAATAAAAGTTTTGACAATGAAGTTGTCACACCCCGTATTCGAGATACGAGGCGTGAGGTGACACAGTATCTGATCATCCATCCGACGGTCCGTCAACCTACGTCACAACATAAATAAAAGCAAAACGGAGTCAGCTACAAAGCCGAGTAACCAGTTATTTAACGACGCAGCTTCTCTATAACTAATTTATATAACAAATATCAAACGATCGGATTAATCCACACATCAATAACAATAAAATTAAATGTATTTCACAGAGATCAACGGGTCTAGATTTTCTCAAATCACTTTTACATTAGCGTGAATCCCTCTCTAGGCGATTCCGCTTCACATTCCATTTCGCATTTCCATTTCAAATCAAGTCACATCAGAGACCCGTTGACTCGCAAAATACATCAGTCACAATTCTCATATATCAATTCATTCAAATAAACAAACGACTTTGCAATCAATCAAAGCGAAAATTAAATTAGAGAGAAGTCTGGTTACCTTATCAGCGATCAAGAAAAATCAAGCGACAATAATCTCGATGTACAACTTGAATTCCAATTGGATAGATGAACATATTCTCAATCCAACGACGCATCAAATGGAATTGATATTGTAATTAAATTCTGGGTTTTTAATTTGGGGTTACAATTTGGAAAGAGATACTATTTTATTTCTGGGACGATACAAAAGGGGTGCAAGACTGCAAGCCGAATAATAAAAGGATTGTTTATCAAGGAAATAAGAAATCAACTAGGATTTGAGCCGAGGATAAATGATTTCACCGACAAATAATGGGATAGGATGGGTACTTAAGAAAATAAATCGGTCGGTTTTATAAATACGAAACAATAGGCACAGGGAATTAAAGAGGAGATAGGCACGGTTATAAACACGGTTATGCATAGCATTTTTTTTTTCTTTTGGACGGTTAAATAAAAACATAGCAAATATAAATGAAGTTAGAAATCGCCACATTAAAATCATTGACATTAATTAAAATTTCATTTTTTTTTTACCCAAATGCCGGTTAAATAGATCCAATGAAAAACCATATTAAATTCAACAATATGCTAAAATAATTACTTCAATAAATATATTAGAATTTCAAGATTTTCTTTTTAACGAAATAGCAAAATATTTATAAAAAGATTCAATCTTATTACTGAAATTCAAGACTTTAATAAACGTTATAAATAATTTTAATTTCAAAGAACTGTTAAAATTTGGGGTGTTACATTCTTCCCTCCTTCAGAAGAATTTCGTCCTCGAAATTCAACGACCGGTAATTCAAATGAAACGAGCCAGGATCTAATTAAATGATAATATGTCATAAGAGCAAATCAGATTCAACTCGGATTATTTCAAACGAAATAGGACAAATCGACATACTAAAAGAGATTTCAAATGAAACAACAATGGACCCAAACACAGTCCGAGGAACGAATGCTCTGATACCAAATGTCACACCCCGTATCCGAGATACGAGGCGTGAGGTGACACAGTATCTGATCATCCATCCGACGGCCCGCCAACCTACGTCACAACATAGATAAAAGCAAAACGGAGTCAGCTACAAAGCCGAGTAACCAGTTATTTAACGACGCAGCTTCTCTATAACTAATTTATATAACAAATATCAAACGATTGGATTAATCCACACATCAATAACAATAAAACTAAATGTATTTCACAGAGATCAACGGGTCTAGGTTTTCTCAAATCACTTTCACATTAGCGCGAATCCCTCTCTAGGCGATTCCGCTTCACATTCCATTTCACTTTTCCATTTCAAATCAAGTCACAAACAGAGACCCGTTGACTCGTAAAATACACGCAGTCAGAATTCTCATATATCATATCAATTCATTCAAATAAACAAACGACATGTAAATCAATCAATGCGAAAATTAAATTATAGAAAAGTCTGGTTACATCGATTCAATCAAAATCAAACGATAATCAGATCAATCAATCAATACGAAATTAAATATAGAGAAGTCCGGTGTGTTGGGTCCGTTGTTGTTTCGTTTGAAATTTCTTTTAAGGTACCGATATAGTCCTAGTTAATTTGAAATTGTCTGACTTGAATTTCGTTTGCTCGATTGACTTGCTATAATCCAATTTGATTCTGGTTCGTTTCATTTTAATTTCAGTTTGTTCGAATTTCGAGGACGAAATTCTTTTTAAGGGTGGGAGAATGTAACACCCCAGATTTTTCTGGTCATTATTTTTTTTATATTAATTATTCTGACCGTATTTTATTTATTATTAATTATTCTGAAGTACGTAGTTTGAAATTATATATTTAAATTGCTTTTCGTCCAAAAGTTTATATATATAAAATATATACATAATTGTATTTTTTTTATTTCTTGTCGAATGCCACTTGTCATTGTTTCTTGATGTGTATACCTTCACTTTAATTTCTTTTAATTGCTGTTGAAATTGCTCGGCAATTAAAAAGTTCATTAACCGTTCCCATCTCCTTTTAATTAAGCTAATTTATTTAATTGCTATTTCGGCAACCATATTTTGGTAACCGCAATTTGAAAACCGTATTAATCTTTATAAAATAAGATTTAGTTTTGTTTTTTTTCAAATCCGATTAGTATCTGCTCCCTGTATAACCGATTGTTAAAGGAAGCTTTTAATTATTTGTCTTGCAGCCCACGCACCCATCTGCCTATATTAACTTCTTCCTTTTTTTTTACCTTCTATCGAATCCCAAAAATAAAAACGATATATTTCCATTTCCATTGAAAACTCGATACTGCCTCCAAATTGAAAACCCAGAATTTAATTAGAATATCAATTCTATTTGATGCGTCGTTCGATTGAAAATATGTGTCCATCCATCCAATTGGAATTTGATACATCGAGATTATTGTCATTTCATTTTCCAAGATCGCTGATAAGGTAACCAGACTTCTCTATAATTTAATTTTCGCATTGATTGATTTACATGTCGTTTGTTTATTTGAATGAATTGATATGATATATGAGAATTCTGACTGCGTTTATTTTATGAGTCAACGGGTCTCTGTTTGAGACTTGAAGTGAAATGGAATGTGAAGCGGAATCGCCTAGAGAGGGATTCGCGCTAATGTGAAAGTGAATTGAGAAAACCTAGACCCGTTGATTTTTGTGAAATACATTTATTTTATTGTTATTGATGTATGGATTAATCCGATCGTTTGATTTTGGTTATACAAATTAGTTATAGAGAAGCCGCGTTGTTAAATAACTGGTTACTCGGCTTTGTAGCTGACTCCGTTTTGTTATTATTTCTGTTGTGACGTAGGTTGACGGGCCGTCGGATGGATGATCAGATACTGTGTCACCTCACGCCTCGTGTCTCGGATACGGGGTGTGACAGAAGTCAAGGAGTTGAACTTCGTCAAAAGTATTTTGTATATACAAGATATTCAGTGGAAGCATAATTGTATTACTAGTATTGTTCAAGATAACAATTCATTAAATTGGAGAATGCTTTCTCAAATGAGAACTTGGGCGAAATCACCTGATCCTAGGAAACAACTCTATGAAGATAGATTATGATGGATGTTAGGTTTGAGCAAATATGCATATGTTGACGAAGTGTTCTAGAAACACGAAAGTTACACTCCAAGAAAGGATGTCTAACTGTACATCACATGGCATGACTTGAGTGTTTAACTCGGTCTATTGCAACTCAATTCAAGAAAGTGCATGAAATAGTTCAAGCATTCTTTTATTATGAGTTTCATTTTGTACGCCATATTTATGCATATGCTCCAATGTGTAGTTTCCAAAGTATATGACAAACAGTTGTCAAATGGATACAAGAGAGACACATTTGGACGATAATTAAGGTATCCTCGAGTACCTTATGAGAAAGAGTGATATAATATTTCATCTTTTAAGATTAAAGAAATCTCGTGTAAGTTGTTACACTGATAAAATTTTTCAAAGGATTGATATAATCACGATTGAGCTACATATTTTACTTAAAAGGTGGTGTTGTAAGTTTAGAAAGTGTTCTAAATGGAATATTACAACTGTTTCCGTCACCAAAGTAAAATACATAGCAACTTGTGAAGCAATAAAAGAAGTTTATTTTGGATCGAGTTCTTAGTCGAGCTATTATGGTTCTATGCATCTCGAACCACAACTTACTCCTAAAGAACCCAATGTTACATTGGAGATTCAAATATGATCTATAACGATATCACTTGATATCATATGATGATGATCAAGAATATATATATAGTAGTATACATATATAGGGTCGAACAAATTTGGATAGGTTCGCGAACACTCTAGCATGACCTTTACCTTGAGCAGTATACGAGATGCAGTTATGCATCCATACGTGGTGGACGTATGAGTAACTAACTTTAAGCGTGTTATTTATTTTGAGGTCCGAGACATGTATATATGTATATATATGACATTGTTCTCAATTCTTCGTTGGTTAGAAGTCACTACTGATTGACTCTAGACCAAGTGGGAGATTGTTAGAGTTATGTCCTAGAAGTCAATAATTTAATGACTTAATTATTAGTTTATGTTTTGGATGATATTTTATCATCTGTTCCTAGGTTTATTATTGACAGATCATTCAGGTTGAGGATCATTCTTTAGAATGACAATAATAAATCTAAACGGTCCATAATCTTCATAATTAACAAGGAACATTAATTATCATATAAGATTAGTATGCAAGTTAAGTGATGATTAAGTTCTACAAATCATAGGTAAAGAGTTACCAACTTAATTGCATATGTGTATGTTATGGAACATAGTACAGGACTTGACCCAACGAAATAAACATATGGATTGTGTTATGTGTCATTGTTTATTTCGTTATGATTTTGGTTCTAAGTTTGAGATCTTTATCTTTTCCACATGAGAATAGGTTCAATAAATATTGTCTACCGCTGATTCCCGATAAGGGCTGCTATACGGACTTTATTTATGTTCTCTTGAATTGTGCGGGGAAAAGCTAATCATCAAGAAAATCGTATGTCCCTCATTAATTCACTTAGTGAGTGACGATATCTGTTTGGTCCCCTTGATGGAGTTGGATTGTATGCGCGCAACTAAGCGATCAACTCTAGATCAAGAAACGTATAATCTGCAAGAATGACACATTCCTATCTTGGATTATACGATGATATCGTGAGACATAAGAATCAAAATAGAGAAACATATTTATTCTCTTATACAGGATTGAAATATTGTAGCAGTACACTATTTATGCGAATTGAGAATCATAACGTGTTGCTAGATACCGCTTATGATTATTGGAATTAAATAACGATTTAATTCCATGGCCAACATAGCATAAATCCTTAAAGGGTCACACAAATAAGACATTAATCACACAGTGCATTATTTATTTATTCACAGCAATAAGTTCTGTGGAAATATGATAAGATTGATTAATTAATTATATACCGTTGCGAACCGTTATAATTAATTAAGTCAATGAATCATATAGAAATAAATTAATGCATTAACTAATCCTAAAATAATTATTAATGAGTTAATAATTAATTTAGTTCAACACTTATTAATATAAATGGTTATATTGATTAATTGGGCCGTTATTTAAATAGCAAATATATAGCCCAATTAAAGAGCAAAGTTAAGGGCCCTTAATTATATGAATTAATGATCCAAATGAAGGGGTTAAATGGCCCATAAAGGCCCATTTCGTGGCAGCCACTTATGCTGGTAGGTGGGATGACATAGTTGTAATTATGCAAGAGGTCAATTAGGTTTTGTGCTCTATATAAGGACCACTTATGAGAGTCTTCACCTAGTTTTTCTCTCTCCTCTCATTCCTCCCATGAGGCTGCCACTTTTCACCCTCTCCTTCTCTCTTTTGCTCATGTGTTGAGCTATTTTCTCTCCACTAAATCAAGGTTGTTGATTGATGCAAGAGAGAAAACCATAGGGATTAGACTTGTTCTTTGGGTATGCTAGCACGTACCTTGTAGAACGTGATTAATCCTTCTTGGTGGACTCGAGGGCGGTTACGAGACGTGGTGGAGACGGTGGAGAAGGCACGCCATCGATTCCCATGCCTTGGTCGAGCCCCGCGAATACGATTTCGCGGGAGGTATAATTTCCACCTTATTCTCTTGTGTCGAATTGCTTAAAGTACTAGATCTCGTGTTGCTTGTGTTTTAATTGGATTAATTAAGCATAATTAGTCACAAAATTAAAATTGAGCAGTTTTCTAATAATTCGGATGGACCTGTTATAATTGACCATAGAATTCTCTTTCAAGATCATCATAATTTGACGAAGTGCGCTGCTGCCTGCTGGTCATGCACTCTTGACTAAGTAGTAACATACGGCGAGTATATTGAATATCATTATATTTAACTATTGTAAATAAATTTAAAAAACTTAAAATGCAATCCGTATTCAGCAAAATATATTCGTATTCGACTCTGTATCTGATAATATCCGAACCGTATTCGTATTCGTTTAATATCCGAACCGTATTCGTATTCGAATGCATCCGTATTCGTATCCGCATTCGAAAAAAAAATATGGATGCGAATATGGGAAGACCAATATCTGATCCGTATCCAATCCGTTTTCATCCCTAACTATAATATTTATATATATATTAACTTCAACAGTTACGATATTACTTCAACATTTAAATATATTAACTTCAACAGTTATGAAGTGTGTAGAAGGGAGAGAGGGAGGGTGGGAGGACAGCGTACGTGGGAGGGAGGAGGGTGGAGGGGGGGACAACGTACGCGAGAGGGAAATGGATTAGTTCACGCATTTTCTCTTTCTGGAAATCCAGCGCTAGAACAAGCAGATTTGATGAGAATGATAGAATCTTTGAGATGGTCCTAAAAAATTCCGTATTTAAATATTACAACCACTAAGGATTTAAGTTGGAGATCATTAGCAGACGATGACAAGTCCCATAAACTGAAAATTGTAAGACAATACAATTCGTCGCAGAGTACTGGCCACACAATATTCTTGGAAAAAGATATAATTGCACTTAGAATAATTTCTTCTCACTCTTTCCAAAATTACACTCTTCCTAATATTTTTTTTTTCTAAAATTCTTATTTCCGTACCATGCAAACGAGCCCTTAGACCCTTAAAATTTCCGAGGTTCTCACTAGTTACAACTTACAACTTACAAACCCTCCTCACGGACCTCACCTCACCTCTCTCCTATTTCACTACTAGCAAAGCTAAAGCTAGCTCCTCAAAAACCCTGGATCATTCTGTGCCGTACAGTTTCGGAAGAGGAAAATTGTCGCTAATAACTTTTGTGGCCTCTCCTACGAAAAGGTGACATCCCAAATCTTTTAATTCGCGAATTTATTTGTTTGTTGTTATATTATATATTTATATTGATCCAATTCTTTACGATGCTTGCACATTGTTGAAGACAACATTTCAAGCGCATATTAGCTATGTGAAAAAAATGCTGTATTCTTAATTTGTTTATGAGCTTTTATTGGCAGATTTTTCTAAAATGGTATCCTTGCTGTAGCTTTTGCCAGTAACATTCACAAATTAAAAAAAAAAAATTCAAGACAAGAAGATTAGGCAAATTACTGATTTGATTTCAAGTACTTAAACTTCTACTTACTATGATCCGTTGCACTTGAGAATTTCCTGTGTAGATTGTTAGTCTTCTTAATTATATTGTCAAATGATCTGACTTTTATTTATTGTTCAATTAAAACAATAGGCCTTGATCAAAATCCTATTTTTTTTTTAAACGAGGGATTTCATTTCATTACAATATTTTTGATCAAAATGAAAGGATTTGGCATCATTTGGTTGGAATTTCTATATAATTAGATGATCCAATAAAATCCTGTGAAATCAATACAATTGAAATGAAATGAAATCCTATGTAAAAAGCATTTTGATCTGGGCCTAAGTGATATGCTCTTACTAATTTTCAGTACTGTTAATTAATGGGCAGGGAAAAAGGAAGGAAGTCCAAGCGATGCTGGCAAATTGGACGCTAAAAATGGGAACATGATTTGCAAGTTCGATGCTGGGATGCTACTTGAAAGATTTTACTCTGAGGTTTTGTTTGCAAAAAAATTCATTTATGTTGCTTGAGATGTTTGTTAAAGCTCGTATTATTTTATGGTGAAGCAAAATATGGACAAAGTTGTAAATCAATGTCTAGTAGTTTCTGGAGGTGTGGTTTAAAGTAGGGATCAGTCAATGATTGGCTAAATTTTTGGTGGGATCATATAGTCTGGTGTAGCAAACAGTTATATGCAGAGTGTACCAGTAGGTTGCAAAGTTACTGGTGCTCGATGAAGCAATCAAATGCTAAGACTTGTAATCCCAACAGGGTTTTCTGGTAGGATGAATTAGAATTTATCTTAGCTTCAAGTTAGGTTTATGGTTTATTAGTAGATAACTAGGCATGTAATGTACTATTGTTTCATTTTTAATTGAATATCCTACTTAAATTTTTCTGATTCCATCCCTTAATTATTTAGTAAAACACATTAATGTAACTGTGTATCAGATCCAACAAATTCATCTAGAACAGGTCCATGGTCTAACTATTTAATGATTGCAGCTCTAAGAATATTCAAGTATTGATGTTAAAATTATATTTGATTGCCATTAACTGTTGCTTCCTGTGTACTTGACTTTAGTTCAAATGCAAACAGTATCTACTCATTGGGCTTTTCCATTGTAAAATTTGTACTGAAATCTTTGCAGTTTTTGCAACTGGTATTCAATAATTGTAGTAGTTTTTCAAGTACTGATGTTATAGGCTCTAGAAATGCAACCAACAATTATGTTCAGTGTGAAGTAGTCTATCCTATCTCTAGTAATCTGACGTTCTCGTTTTTGTTCTAAGCGGAGCATTTCTCACTGGAGCCTGCTATGTCAGAAGCAATGTTGCACATCCCTTTATCCCAACAATTGCAAGGAAGGTCTTTTTCAGAACTGTTAGCTCCATTTATCTTTGTTAATTATCTCTGCTACTGGAAGACATATTTATATTGCCCTCAGACACTTACTATGATTTTCTTTGTGCTAGTTGTGCCAGTCATGTTTTGTTCTACAGTAAGATGGGAACTGTAAGAATATCATTCAGTGGAAGCAAACAAATGAAGACGATCTGATAATCTTATGCTCTGTGCAATGGTAATGCTAGTTGCCACCATCATTGCACATGCATATATGGGACATATGAGATCTGTTGCATATATCCTATTTGGTGGTTTTAGTTACTAATTAAGATGTTTTTTATTGAATTTGTTCAGTGCAGAAAGAACAAGGGAATAGATATACTGGGTTAATAGCTTGGTGATGGATGTGCAGAAAGAGGATCCTGTTCTGACTGTTATACTAGTGGCTTGATCTGTCCGTGGAAATAATAGTACCAGTTTTCTTAACTCATCTCTAGGTTCTGCTTATTTGGAAGCAGTGCCTTTTGTGACAATGTAACTCATATGTAAGAAATTGATGGATGTGATCTATTCATTTTCTCTGTGCACAAAAATAATTATTACATTTCCATCCCATTTTGATTGCTACCTGAAGTTTGTGAAAAACTAACTACACATGATTGAAATTTAAATATCTTTCTATTACTCATTTCCCAAGTTGGAATCCAGGCTAAGCACCTTAAGGAAGAACATGGTGAATGGGTCCCGCCACATCAGGAGGTAGAGGATGAATTGCTTTCTTGCCGAACTCATTCTCTCTGAGATAAGACCAGTTTGCCATTACAGCTGCCATGAAATGGATGCCAAATACTACCCATCCAAAGATCAAAAACGTCCTTGGCAACTTTTTGGTGTGCAGAAATGCAGGGTATGCTGTTCCAATAGCCAATACAGAAAATGCTGAAGCCCACCTCCATTTCAATGCATCTGCCGATCGTTCTCGGTCCAGTACAATGAACTTAAGCACGCATAGGTAATATACTATTGTGAGTGTACCAACTATCACCAGGAATATTGGAATCCTCCAACCTGAATGGAGATAGCGAGAGAGAGCTTCCAATGATATTATGAAACTACAAAAGAGTAGCACGAGGATTACAAGTAGATTGCAGTACTGTCTCAAACCCGGCTGAGGATGTACTGGTTGAAGTTGTATCTCCAGGATGGCATTTTCATTGGCATTCTCATCCATTAATATCCCTAGTCCCTACAATCACATTCTAGATTCAAACTAAAGCAAGTACAAAAACGAAAATCGTAGGGGACTGGTATGTTTATATTTAGAATTTGCTATTCTTCAATTTAATCTATTGTTGACAAAATCGTACTGATTATTGTTGTTTTCCTAAGATTAGATTTTTACTCTTGGCAGCCGCTGCCAAGAGTAATTAATTGTTATTTTGTTGATAAATTTTCAGACATTTTTATGGATGTCATTGCTTAATGTGAATGACAGGAAAAAAAATCAACAGGATATATGTTGAGTATGTAACTTTTTTTAGATTGTTTCACCAACTAAATTCAACATACCAGTTTGGAGAAAAAAAATTCAAAAGTATTTATGTTTGGTACGTAGCTGGCGCATATTTATATTTGCGTATATTCTGAATTATAAGAAACGATTTCTAAGGAGCATAAAAGTTATATTTAATGAGATTATCTATTTGGTATCTTTTGCAGAAGGAATATCAGTACTTTTGATATTTCTCATCTTCTAAACCATTTTTTTTTCAATGCTAACGGAAAAAGACTTTTGAAATCTTTTGATTTTAAATTTTAACATTGGATGTATAGAAAAAATTTTGAGTATTGCAAATTTGGCATGCGCGCTCGAAGAATTCTTCAAATTATTTTGTTAAGCAAGAATTATTATATTATGCAAGTCTGAGACATACTTTGAAAGGAAAAATTAAATAAATAAAAAACGGACGAATAAAACTTACAATTATTAGACGAAACCCAGAGTAGAGTTGAGGCTCTGAGAGACCTTCGTAGCAACTTGGAAGTACCATTAAACCATTTGTGCCTATATATATACATGTGCGCTATTTGGTATTTGGATTCAAATTTAGAGCGTTAAAAACAATTGAATGATAATCAAAGAGGGACTTCTACATATAGAACAATAAAAAAGGATTGTTAATATTATTGTAATTTCCCAAAAGAAGCTTGACAAACCTGGGTTCTCAATTTAAATTAACAACAATGTGAAAGATAGACATCGGAGATCCCCCAACCAACAATGGAAGTCATTTATGATCCAAGACAAGAATGCACGTATATATGAAACTGCAATTGTAAATGCGGGGAATTTACACTTGCCATGCATAAAGCACAATTACTAGAGGCGGCATCCTCTGTTGCATATCTCATTGTTAGTTGTGCATTTGTGACTGCATTATAAGATAACCATTTTTGCACAAGCATATATGAAAGATTATTGATCAATCGATGATCCTTAATTTTGGTAAACCAGGTCTAATTTATTATGGAATATATATGTTGCTGTTGCAGAGAATTAAGTTTTTTTTTTTTTTGCCTTTTTAATTTTGGTTCCTTTTGATATTGTTCTAACTTAAACTTTTTTTCCTTTTTGTTCCAGATTTTGTATGCGCTATCTGAATTTTTACGTTTTCACAAACAGAAACAGGGTATAGCTAGGCCGTACTAACTTGGGTGAGCCTTCAAAACAAAACCATGTTTTAATATTCACTAGTTGGATTTTGTCACTAGTGAAATTTCGCTTGTTGCGCGATATATTCTTAATTACGATATTTGTTGTTAGATTTTCTTCATTTGAGGGATCATATCAATCTATTACGTTGTGCGACAATTTTTAGTTTTGATTGTATATGATCTATTATGTTCCAAAAGGACAAATAGCTGAAACATAATTATAAATTAAATTTTTGCTAACAGCAATTATTAGATATATTACAATTTTGCACATTTTTTCTTGCGAAAATAAAATTTTGAAGGGCCAAAAGTTACTTTTTTTAAAAAGTACATAAATAAAATTAGAGAAGAGTCATGTGACAAAAGTTTAGAGTATCACCAGATGCCACAATTTTACTTTTTCGTCAATATTTAAATTTTTAAATGTAAATGTCCAATTTAAACTGTTGATTTTTTTCGTTTTAACGAGTGGTACATTTGCATAAATTTTCTAAAATTTGAAATTAATTTGATTCTCGATCAAGAGATTAAAAATAAACAAATATGATTAAATATAACAAATTAATAATAATACGTTCTTAGTTTCACCTCTGGATCAAATATCAAAGCCATTGCCTGTGGCAGCACTAGCATTAAATTTTTACACTGGTTTCACACCTTAAATTATTCCGCTCGTTCGGTTTGGTTAGGGGTGCATAACGTGGAAAACGACCACGAAAGTGGTCATTTTCGTTAACTGTTGCATTGATGAACGAAATTTTTATACTTATTGCGTTGATTGTTGCATCCGTTTATCACATGTTGCGTTGATTGTTCCGTTGATGGGAACGATCAAAACGGTTATAACCGTCTTTGACTACCTAATTGTTTTGCATTTTATTAAGATGTAAGAAAATAAACTATTCTGCATTTTGTATGAAACAGAGATAGAAAAATGACAGGTTAGGTAACGCGGGAAAAGGGAAGGAGACACTATAATCACCTCTTGCTCTCGACGGCGATTGTACTCGGTGGTGTAGAGGCGAGAGAGATAGATGTGACTGTGTTCGGCGGAGAAATGACGGAGCGACGCTGCAGAAATCTAATTTTACTCATTTCTCCCTCGATCTCTCTGCTGAGGCCCTCTGCAATCTAATAATAAAACCATAAAAATTTTTTAGACGAAATGCGCGAAATAAACGACCACGAAACGTACCAGTTTCACTAATCGTTCCGTTCTGAGACGAAACAATATTTCTATTTGCGTTGGTTGTTCCGTTCCTTAAACGAAACTGAAATCCTTATCCGTTATCGTTCAGTTCCGAACGAAACGAAACGAAAGAATGATTGAAACGGCTACCGTTTTTAGCCCTAGGTTTGGTCCAGCAATGCATGTTTTAAAAATACGCGCCTCCCCTTTCATCAAAAAGAAAAAAGTAAATGCGTCCCCATAATTGTTATGTATGAAGCCTAATGAGAATGGGGCGTGGCCCATGTTGGCCCATACGGAAACAAAAGAGAAGAAGGGCTTACGAAGACAGAGGGGTTATTCTCTCGTGGGTGGTGTGCGCATGGTTTTTCTTCAAAGCTATGTAGAGTTTTCTATTTCTCTTGAATTTCTTGTTAATTCTATTTCTAAATTGTGAGAGAGAGAGAAAGGTTGATACTTTGATAATTTTCATGTACTTGTAAGATAACTCTTGATTTAGTGGATTTGCACCGATCGCTCCCGTAATTTTTTCCTTTCGGATTTCCACATAAAATCTTGTGTTTCTTCTTTATTTTTTTGTGCGTGATTGTGCTATTATTGTTGGTTCTCAAGTGGTACCATCATAACTTTGTTCTAGCAGGTTTGTTTTATGTCCATCACGTGTTTGTCGAAATTACTACATCTTTGTTTATTTGGCTTCCGCTGTGCCTTGGCACTTAGAGCGTGTCCCAACAATAATTGATTAAAAATGTAATATATAGTACTGTTTATAGAATCTTTTCAGGTAGTTTTGTTTCCCTCAAATTATGCAATATAAGTTCCTGTCTAGAAAACTCCTAGCACACATAAATGCGGCATTTAGTTCCGAACCTGGGAATTCTAATTGCATTGTGTTGATGTTGTAGAGCTAATATATATTTAACAGTATATACGCTAAATTTTGTCCATAGTTCTACGTTTCTTAAATAGTTAGTCTATGTATAACAAAGCCTGATTATTTATTACATGACTCTGATTTGAAATGAAATTAAGAAAGTTTCATCTAAAGATTGAGGTTTTTCAATACATGATAACGCTTCGAAGTGCAACTCAAATTTCGATTCAAATAAATTAATGAAGTTACGTACATTATTTAATGAAAGATTAATTGAGGAGGTATGTGCTTAAGCTTCTACACTATAAATAGCACAAGTAGGCATCCATAACAACACCCCACATATATAGAATTCATCCGTAATATAAACTCAAGTCAACTAATTTCAAAATTTTAAAAAGGAGATTGAGATGGCCGCCAAGACCGGCAACAACAACAGTACAACAACAGTGGGGATTTTGTTACTTGCATTGTTGCTGCTCTCAGGAGGAGAGATGGAGGTAGCATCTGCTGGAAGCACATGCTTCATGGAGGCCTTCGCAAAATGTATGTCCTCGAAAGACGGGATGAAAGGAAAATCGGCGGCGTTTTGTTTTGAGGTGGCATCGTACTTCTGTGACATTGGCAGTCATCTCTGATGCTAGCTGCCATTTAGAGAGCATATATACTGATCATGTAATCGACATTCAGAGAGCATATATACAGCCCATTAATTGCATCAGAATTGAACAGTGGCATCTGTTATTACCATGTTAGATTGTTGATGTAATTGGCTCTCTTGTCCGAAATAAATTTAATATTTTATAATTAAAGACTTAATTCGCAGGAGTCTCTTTTTTTTTTTTTTTTTTGAGGGTCCAATTCGCAGGAATTAACTAGGGTGTATTAGAGTGATAGTCGCATACACCATATATTTAAAAATATAACTAGCTTTGCTTATATATAAAAGCATTCCTAATTATCTACATACTAATTTCTATGTTACCATTTTTTTCTAGTATTTTCCTATGTTTATTTTCGAAGAAAGTATCGTTTTAAACATGCAGAGTTGTAGCTTAGGTAGGTGCTTATCTGCCCATCTGTACCAACCTGTAAACATAATACAACTATTGGTATCGTGTCCAATGTCAGAAAAAAAAAAACTACTGGTATCGTGTTGAATCTATTCTAATATGTAGTTTCAAAACTTATACTGTTGGCATCTTTTTCCAAAATTTTCTCTCGGTTTTATAAATGCAAATATATCATGTTTATAAATACAGGTAGATTTTTTGCATGTTCAACCAAATAGTAATTAATTAATTTTATTAGTTCTTTTAATAAAAATAAATGAGGAAATTAATGATATTTGAATGATACTTAAATCTATTGTCTAACTTTCATCCGATCAATACAAAATTTTTATTTTATTAGCAAATAAATTAAATAATATTGACACACAAAAACAATCAACAATCTAGTCATCTAGCTAGATGTTAATCCCGCTAGAAAATATTTTGTTAACAAAGTTCCTTTCCTCGAAAATGGACCGAGACAAACCAGGCCGAAGAAGCAAAGTGGCCGCGCATTACCATCCCTTGTCCCTCGATACAAAAGTTTTTATTTATACTCAAATAATAAAAATAAACTAATAAATTGAAATTAAGCCCATTGGTCCCGGCGGGGCTCGAACCCGCGACCTTCGGCTCATAAGACCAACGCTCTAACCAACTGAGCTACGGGACCAAGATATTAAAAGATATTTTGATATGATCTGACAAGGTAAGATATTTTCTTGATTTCGTCTCTCCATTTCTCCGAAAGGCAATGTTTTTGTCCGTTATTATTTTTCCTTTTATTTTTTCTTAAAACAATTATGTTATGCGGTCGCGCCTTCTACGTACAATAAGCAGAAAAAAAAAAAGGTAGTTCGACAAAAACGCATTTCACAATGACAAAAATTGTAAATGAAAGGTAGAGTTTAAGCTCGACGACATTGATTAAATAAAAGGAAGTTTGGGACGTTGTACTTGAGAGGAGGATTCTAAATCAGCACAAGGCTTCTCCCCCGGCTCCAAATAAGAACTGTCGCCTAAAAAGGTCTAATTGACGCATCTATTAAATTAGTTTTCCTATGTACATAGATAGGATAGTATTTCATTAACAGTAAATTTTTAATTTGTAAATTTTACTCATTAAAATATTTATATTTTTAAGTTTGACTAATCTGAACTCCTTTCATACTTCTGGCAAATCAATATTTATTAGAAAAAAAAACTAGCATAAGATGTCCTCATACCTGGACAAATAAACAAACGAAATAATTTTAGGTAATTAAAATATTTTGCTCAAGAAAATTGATTACTGTCATTACATTTTTGCTATCATTTGCCATCGCTAAACAGAAAGTAAACACATAAAATAAACAAGATGAACATATATAGCGATCAAAATGAACATATACAAACAAATAAATTCAATAAAATAAGTTAAATGTGCATATCAAAATCTGAATAAGAGATGATAACACTTATTTATTTGTAAGTGTTCACTTATTTATCTTGTATGTTTTATATGTTCACTTTGTATTTAGAGATAACAAGAGATAGCAAATCTATTGATGACAGTTATCATTTCTGTTTGCTCAATTACCAGCGATACAAATAGATATGTAATTCAATTTGTTTCATTATTAGAAAAAAAATTAAAATATATTGTTAGTTTGTCTGACGATCGATATCCAACCACCGATCAAATCAATCGAAAGACGCAAACACCTATTTATATGCTAGATCTAGCGTGGAACAACGATCCAAGGCAACGGATTGATGGTTGCATAAGTATACTGCCAAGCAATAATTGCACTCTACACGTGCCAGGTAATAAACAGTTTGTACTCTCAAAATTTTTTAAATGCAATTTCAGTGGTCATCATTCTAAGCTGCCACGTTGAAGAGACTCATTCTTTTTTTGTTTTATTTTTATTATTTCTTGATAATTTGGATTGTTCAAGAATTTGAAATTTTTTTTTCCAACTGGTGAGACTTATCTTTGATGTATCAAAATGATAAATATTTGTTAATAGTCTCAATTATTACTTTCTAAAAGAATTATACTTTCTTTCATAAACAATTAAGAGACATGTTTTGAGCATAAATAAATAATTGTGGTATATCATTTATTTATAATTTAAGGGAATTATTTTAAGGGTCCAAATATGTAGTGCATCACAATATGAGCATATCACCATGGTTCCGAAAATCGGAATCTGACTCAGACTGTTGGACCAAGGAGTCGAATTAGACGAATAAAAAAAATCGGATGAATTGCATCGGAAATTCGAATTTTATTAAAAATTTTTTATTGTCTTAAAAATCAGAATAATATGAAAAAATAGGAAAATAATTTTTAAGTGAATATACTTTGAAAACACATTAATGCATCAGTTAGTATCGTAACGAAAGAAATTACTATTTTTATATGTTCTTGGATCAATTTTCGGATGAACAATCAATATGTTCTAAATTTATTTTTATTTTTTTGAATAATCTGGGCTGTCTAATTTGATTTAAAATGAGAGAAAAAAGGAAAAAAAATGCGGAAATGGAGTTGTGTAGAAAATTCTTTTATTTTTTCCAGCCATCAACGATTGTTGATACATTATTATGCAGCAGCTAACGACAATTAACTATTTTTGTTTTACACATAAAAAGCACTGTTGTTGTTTTATTGATGGGAATATGTTTAATTATCTATTTATATCTTTCCTCGTGCAGATCGTTTCTAAAAACTTCTATTCATGGATTATTTTAATAAACAATCTACTTATATTCCAAAACTTGGTTCATTTGTACTTTTTTTAAATAATATTTTGAGACTATTTTAACCAAAATTAGTTAATTTGTTGATTTAACTTTTTTTTTTGCTATTATCATTTTTTTATGGGTGGAAAAGACAGGATTAAAATTTTGTTTTTTTTTCTTTTTTTTCTACTTTTGCAAATTAAATTGGACGATCACTTTTTAACAAAAAATAAAAATAAAAATTTCCGAATGGTAGTTGCTGTTGGTTAAACATTTTCTCTCGATTTCCTGATTTGCAAAACAACACCGAAACCTTTAAACTAACATCTCTTTTTAGTGTTTTATAGCTAAATTTATTGAAGAATGGATCAAAGCAAGTGTGGCACTTAGTTTGGAGCTTCAAGAGATTACTTTGGTCTAGTTAGAGTCAGTAATTAAGGTTTAATTAAACTCTAAACTAATCTCAATCAATTTGCTGATAAAATGCTCAGTTTTTCTGTCCAGCGTCATACAACGCCAGTTGCCGTTACACAACGCTGGGTTAATTCGTTTTTAAATTGCAAAATCTCTGACAAGGTTGGAACAGCGTTACACAACGCTCAATAGCGTTGTGCAACGCTAGTTCATTTGTTTTTAAACCAGTTAATCCACTTTTTCCCCTTGTCAGAACGTTATGCAACGCTAAGTAACGTTACACAACGTTTCCACTCCTATGTTGTGTAACGCTACGCAGCGTTGTACAACGCAGTATGAAACAGGCGACTCTGCATTGTTCAGACATCGATCTGCATCGATGATGCATGCATGCTGCAATGTTCCATGCATTGTAGCGTTGTGTAACGCGCTAAACTTCGCTCAGACTTTGCTTTTTCTCTCTGGTCGCGTAGAGCAACGCTGAATAGCGTTGTGCAACGGCGACGTTGTGTGACGCCAGTCAGCGTCGTATGACGTTCTGACAATGTTGGTTGAGTTTGTCAGTTCTGCCTTATTCGTTTTCTTGACTTCGTTGTGCAACGCTACTAAGCGTTACACAACGCTCTGACAAGTTCCAACGGAACTGTCGAGCTTTTGCTTTGGATTTTTGCTGAAGCGTTGTGCAACGCTATACAGCGTTACACAACGCTCTGACAACTCACAACGTTATTGTCTGTGACCGTTTGATTTTTCAACGGCTACTTAGGCGTTGTACAACGGCATATAGCGTTGTATAACGCCAGAGTCTGTTTTGACTGGTCTTTGGAGCTGTTGGCGCCCTCTATATATATGGGGCCTCTTGGAACTGTTTAGACACTTTTGAAACCTTTGAAACTCCTCCCTTTTGAGCTCCAACCAGTTAGACATTACTCTCTCTTGTGTTTGAGCATTATTTAGCAAAATCATTGAGATTAGAGTGTGCTAAACCAATCCACTAGTGTTAATTGCTAGATTTGTTGAGTGATTTGGTTAGAGCCTCAATCCTTTGTAGTGTTTGAGCTTGTTTAATCGAGTTAGGCCAATCCACCTTGAGAGTGATTGTAACAAGGTGATTTGGTTCGAATTTGTAGTCCCGTTCGTGTGGAATTGAACGGAGCGCGCCCTTTTCGAGGTTGCGAAACTCCCGGAGACGTACGACTAAGGCTAGCACTTCCTAGCGGGTCGGAACTCCGTAATACATCGCGTGTTCAATTTCTCTCTCTCTTTCTCTCTTTATTATCTTGCTTGAATTGAATTACTTGTGTTTTGATTGTTTGTATTAGACCAAGTTTGAATTGAACCAAATATTGACCATACCGGTTTAGAAATTAATTTTTGTGCCTATTCACCCCCCTCTAGGCCTAATTTTAGGGACAACAAAGTGGTATCAGAGCGGGAACCTCGATTAAGCTATTCTTAATCTCGGTTTTCGATCATGGCGGCTAGAATTGTAGAAAAACCGGGTAAATTGGACCATACTTGCACAAATTTTTCTATTTGGAAAAATGGTATGGTTAGCTACCTCAAAAGCATGGGTGTTTGGTATATTGTGGCAAATGAATCTAGATTTAAACCAAATACTAACAAGCTTACCACCGAGGCCTTGAGGGAAAAGGAGGACAATGACTATGCGGTCAATGTCATCCTAAGTTCGGTACATGAATCAATTGGTAGCACACTTGTTTGCGATTTTGATATAGCTAGGGACATATGGAGAGCCATCTTGAGTTGTTTCGAAGGAAGCCGAATGGGAGGAGTCCACACGGATTCGGAGCTCGATCCATGTACATCCGATTCGGACAACTACGAAGAACATGCATTCATTGCCAAAGAGATGGAATCCCCGATTCTTTCAAATCATTCCACTCCATCAACATCACCAAAGACATGCTCTCCTAAGGTATATCTTCCTCTCAATGAATCTCTTAGTAGTAGTGATAGTGAAAGTGATGATGAACCAACTTGTTCAACCAAATGTGTTGATTGTGATAGGTTGAACTCTATTCTTGATGCTACCCATGATGCCTTGGTTAGGAAATCCGATACCATAGAAACCTTAAAAACCAAGGTAGATGAGCTTACTTCTAAGATGGGTGAGTATGAGGCTAAAATTAAGGAGTTTGAAAAACAACTTGAAAAACAACTTGAAAAACCGACTTTAGCTCAAGCTCCTAAAACGGATTTGAAAAACCTTTTCAAAGGTCAAAAGCCTCATGACAAGTCCGGTCTTGGTTACCAAAAGCCTTATCAAACCAAGAAAAAGAACTTGTCATACAAAAATGGGAAACAATTTGCACAAAACACACAATTTCAAAAACCTAGGACTTCTCGTGGTCATGCACATATGTAACAAAGGAAACCTAGAAATACTAGAGTGCAAAACGAAAAGAATTTGCAAAATCAAGAAAAGAAGGTTTTTGTTCCAAAGGCGTTCAATAAAATTTATTTTTAGAGGACCCGATGGATGATTTTATGAATTTAAAGAGCAACACTCTTCTCAAAACCACAAAGCTCAATCCAATGGGCATAAAAAGAATGTTTCCCAACATTTCCAAAAGGATCGCAATAAGGATTTTAATGCCTCATCCTATGATCCTAAGAAGAAGGCCGAATACCTTAGAACCCATTACTATTCTCATTTTGTCAAGGGTTTTACCATGCCTAAGCCAACCAATGCATTTTGCAACTATTGTTGTCAAAATAGTCATATCTCGTTGGAATGCAAACTTAGGCCTAATTTTAGGGACAACAGTTGCCATTCTGCCTTAAAAAAATTGCTGCTTTAATTTGTCATAAATTAGCATTAGGATGGAGCTATTCAACACCATAACTATTTTGGTCAGAATTTAAAATTTGTAGCCAAGGTAGTCTCTAACCAGAAACAGATGATATAAAATTAATTCATTTTATAGTTGATGAAAACCTAAGCATTTTTGTTAACTTTTTACAGGCCTCTATGGTACTTCTTTAGGATTAATTATATCATTTAAAAACGTTATTGTCAAAGGATCAAAAAAGGGAAAGGCCCAATAAAAGGAAAAAGTAAAACTGTTTATTACCTGGCACGTGTAGATTGCAATTATTGCTAGGCAGTATACTTATGCAACCATCAACCCGTTGTCTTGAATCATTGTTCCAAACGACGATCTAATGTTGGAGGTTCAGATCATTCGTCATTTCAAACGACGATCCAGCAATATTAGTATTAAAATTTTAAATTTTTTTTATTATCAAAATTTAGATAAATAGTAATGTTACTTAGTTACTGTTAATTTTTTCCGTGCAAAAACAATCCGAAACTTTTCCTACGTTCATCGGTCCATTATGATAGCATCGCTCTGTTTTTGATGGGCCGAAAGAAAAAAATTAATAAAAAAAAACTAGAATTTTGGTACAAAGGCCCATATTTCACAGAGGCAGATATCTTGTTGACCACCTTTCGGATCTTGGTTCCTATTGGTCTAACAATAAACTTAAACATGAATTATAAGTGCCATCGGCAAATATATCATCCCAACCATCGCTAAATACAAAGTGAACATATACGGTAAGTGTTGTTATCGCTTGTTCAGAAGTTTACATGCATATTCAACTTATTCTCATTGAACTTATTTGTTTGTATGTGTTCACTTAGATCGTCTATATAGTCACTTTATTTGTTGTATATGTTCACTTTATATTTAGCGATGACAGTGATGGTAAAACTACAGATGGCAGTAATCAATTTCCAAACTTAAATACATAATAGACAATTTAACATACTAAATGTTAGTAATTTGACCTTTTCCCATTGTACTAAGCACGTGTACAGATTTACTCCAAATCTCTACTACTTATAAAGCATCAATAGAACATGCGTAAATTTCGAGATAAAAGGGAGTTACACCTCTCTAATATCAAATATGGATCATTGATTTTGTTAATCTATTATGATCTACGATTCAGATTCAAATATCAAAGAAAAAGGTCGACCTTTTGTCACGAACTGTCTAGGCGGTGGGTGAGCAACTGTCCTGTTTCGTTCGTTGCTATTCACAAGTTCGATTCTCTACTATAATGTTTTTTTATTTGCTGCGCTAATTTTTTTTTTGCAGCTGCGCCTTCCTCCCCCCTAGCGGCATAAAAGGAAACCACAGACTTTCTCCATTTCACATTCGCTCTCCCCGCTTACCCCTGCTCCCTCCTCCATTCCCCTATCGATAGAAAAGGAAACGATGCCCCTGCCTTGGCATAAATTGAAAGAATTAAATCTAGGGTTCGTTCTCCCAGGATGCGCCGCACCCTCTCTTCTCTTCTTTCTTGATGACTTCGATTTCGGCGTCGATGGTGACGGCGTCTTTGAAGCCATCAACGATCTTCTTCTCGACTCCGACTACGTCTCTGACTCCTCTGAATGTCACTCTGTAATCATCCTCTTCCTGATTCTTTTTATTTTTGCTTTTCTTTAGAATTTCGAATCTTCTCAACTTTTAATAAAGTAAGAACACCCTTATATGTGGTATGCTTTGGAGTTCAGATTTGTGCCAAGCTTTTAGAGAAGTTTGGGAAGCATGGGTTAGCGAAGCCAAAGCAAGCAGTTCGAAGCCTGGCCACACCATTAAGGATGTATGATGGGATGGATGAAAGAGGAAGCTCCCAAAAAGAAAGAAGAGGTATTTGAAGGCCCGTTGCTCTCTGAAAGGGATCGTTATAAGATTGAGAGGAGAAAGAGGAAAGAAGAAAGGCAGAGAGAGGTGATATCTTCTCCCTCTTTTATACATTTGCATTTGCTGCATGTCTTCATGTCAAAATGCAAAGAAAGCCATATTTTCATATCTGTGAACCAATTGAATGCCTTTATTTAATTATTATAGTTCCCAAATTAATAGACAGTCTTGCAAGGAGGACACAGTCCAAGGCTATGTCTATTATGACTGATACAACCATGGAGGTGCTTGTAGTTCTAATTATTTGGCATTTTTTTTTATTTGTGAAAAGAGATTGATCTATTTCTTAACTTAAATTCTCTTTGTTTGAAATTGCTAGGAACTGAAGGAGTGGAATCAGAAGTATGTTTTTTTTTATTTCTACAACAGGATGGGGTACCCTGAGATTCTCGCATAACTAAAGGTAATAATTTCTTCTATCATATGAAGTACAAAAAAAAATTAGGATTGAGTCAACTCATATGTTGCGGCTTTGGAATTGCAATAATTTCTTTGTCCGTTGTTACATAGTAATGTTCAATATGCGTTAATGATTTTATCAGAAACGAAATACCAATAGGCCTATAGTGAAGCTAAAAAATGCTGCACATGAGGAGATAAAGATTACTAAGTTGAGAAATAAGAGGCTCTTGCAACTACAGAAGTAGCTACACCATCACTCAACCGGAACATGGTGCTTGGTCACAATATTTTCTAGGAGAACCAGGAGACAACTCCTTCTTGGGCTAGGTTTGTTGTTTTTGTTTTTTGTTTAACTATATACATGAATTTTCTTTATTGCAAATTCTACCAGAATCCATTGTGCCAGGTACAAAATATTGTAAATACTAGACAAAAATTGCAATTAATGGAAGCGACCTATAAATAAAAACCAACCTTTTAAAAACTCCATTTTTCCGTTTTATCGCTGTTTTATCTTAGTTTGGGTTTATACCGTATTACTGTTTTATCCGTTTTATCACCGCATAAACCGTTTTTTACCGTTTTATCATCGATAAATGCTAAATCACCACCCAACCGTCAAACCGCATAAATCGCATTTTAAGACATTGATAAAAACAAAAAATAATTTACTGGTATATGCATTGATTGTACCAAAACATATACCTTTCCCTCCACAAATTGTTGAACGCAGTAACATGACCATATATATGGCCTTCAAGAATAACACAACCATATGGAAGTGCACCATACACATAAAACTGAATATCATTGTTCATGTAGGAACCTTGCTGGAGATGACCTGTGAAGAACCGAATTACGAGTCTCGTGGTCCGCTACAAAGGTTAATTTGCTCACAACGGTTAGTAGGCCTTGACTAATTATTGAAGAAAAATTCAAGAAAAGCATCCATGTTTACATAATCAAATTTTGGAACATTTTTATCTTTTTTAAGAAAATATATTTTATTGTTTTAGATTCAGACAAATAGTCATTTCTTGCTGCCCTTAGCATATAGCAGTAATAAATGATCCTGACAAGGAGCTTGAGTGTCTCAAAGAGGCCTTTGAGGTAATATATTTCTTCACCTTGGTTGCGAGATTTGATTATTATCTAAGAATAAATTTTTGAAAAAAAAAGAATTGGATGCTGACAGCAGGAGTAAGATTTTTGTGTCAGTATTAGCACCACAACAAAAAAGATTATTAGTACCGGCTCATTAGTACCGGTTTTTAAGAAAATCGGTACTAATAATAAATCATGGTACTAAAAATCGTCTGAAAAATAAAAAAATGTTTTTAATTTAGTACCGGTTTTTTATAAAAAACCGGTACTAAAGGTTTGAATTTATTAAAAAAAAACAGTTTAATATTAGTACCGGTTTTTTATAAAAAACCGGTACTAAAAATCAATTAATTAGTACCAGTTTTTTTATAAAAAACCGGTACTAAACATTTAAAGAATAAAAAAAACCGTTATATATTTAGTACCGGTTTTTTATAAAAAACCGGTACTAAAAATCAATATATTAGTACCGGTTCTTATAAAAAACCGGTACTAAATGAAAAACGGTTTTTTTTTTCCAGCGATTTTTAGTTAAAAAATACACAGATATTTTACTCGATCCTTCCTCTCTCCATCTATCGCTCACTCTCGCTCGATCGCTCTCACTCTCGCCGAAACCCTCCTCTCTCACTCTCGCTCGATCGAAACCGCTGCCTCGTTCCTCTTCTCTCACTCTCGCTCGATCGAATTTAAGAGAGGCCTCCTCGTCGCTGCCTCGTTCCGCCGCTGCCTCCTCCTCGTCGCTGCCTCCTCTTCCAGGTATCTGCATCTTTTAAATTTGTAATTTCATCTCAGTAGCTGACCCATTTGACCCATATGTCGAATGATCAGTCATGATATGATAATGACAAAATGGCTATGAATAGTCTGATATTCAATTCTAAGTCTTGTATTCCGGTTGATCTTATAAATACAAATTGGAGAAATTTCAATGGCTCCAAAATCCAAATTAATCGAATTACAGCAATTCTGTGGGAATTTTACATTAGCTATTTTTAAAATTATTACAGATGTGAAAATATTAGCATGGTATTACGTTAAATTTTGCATTAACTTATCTCCTTGAAAATATTAGCATGGTATTACTCATTAGCAATTTTTGAAATTAATTGTTGTCCAGTGGCTGTGAAAATATTGATTGTAACCCTAAATGGCTGACGAAGTATGTACCAGTGATTGTATGGTAAATATGTTTGAATATGCTGAATTTGAGGTGGTGCTTGATTTCCTATATTAATTTTTCTTATAATTCAATTTACAGGGCAGAAATAGCATTATCAGCAAAATTATTGAGGAAGTCCTTTTGAACAGTAAAATAGTTGAGGCTTCTCTTGCTACGGTTGGATAATCTCTCATATGTTTGATATAAGACGTTTTGGAAGCAATTTTAATAAGTTTGTAGTAGAAAAGAAAATAGTGTAGCAACTAGCAAGATGTTGAAAAATTTGTAGTAGACAAGGAAATAGACTTGTCTCCTTTTTAGTTTGTGTATCAGTAAGGCTTCCTGAATAGATTTCATAGAAATAAAACAATGATGATGTATATATAATATTATATATTGAAGCAGCTGCTGGAACTGTCAGTGTCAGAAGTAATACTCTAAGAAATTTTGTTTTTGGATTTAAAAAAAACCAGTACTAATTTAATTAAAAAAAACTGAAATTTTTTTTATTCAATTTAGTACCGGTTTTTTATAAAAAACCGGTACTAAATTAATTTAAAAAAACCAAAAAAAATTTTATTCAATTTAGTACCGGTTTTTTATAAAAAACCGGTACTAAATTAATTTAAAAAAAACCGAAATTTTTTTATTCAATTTAGTACCGGTTTTTTAAAAAAACCGGTACTAAAATTCATTTTTTTAAAAAAATTAATTTAGTACCGGTTTTTTATCATACATTTAGTACCGGTTTTTTATAAAAAACCGGTACTAATAGTGTTTGCCTCCACTTTCCACCTCCTTCTAGTACCGGCTTATTAGTACCGGTTTTTTATTGTTTTTAGTACCCCTATTATTAGTACCGGTACAAAACCGGTACTAATAACACATATAAAACCGGTACTAATAATTTTAAATGGCGTAGTGTAGGTGCTCTGATGACAGCATGAGTGCTATTGGATAATCAAAAAAGGTTCAAAATATAAAAATTATAGGAAATGTATCACTACACTCTAGATCACTTGGACTCAGAGAGATCTTTCATATCAATTATTTTGACATAACATGTGTATTAATGCAGGTACAACTATCTTGAAAAAATCGAGGGGCATGACCACACTATATCAGGTGACTTCTGGTGCTGGTGGTTTCGTGAATAAGGACATGGTGTTGCAGCCTTATTCAGATCCTGTTCTTCCAAGGATGCGAACCAATTGCATGAGCTTATTGATCAAAGGTGAGAATTTTGTATTAAAGGAAAGTATGGATCACAATTTTTACTAAGGTCATTATATGTATTGTTATATCTTATGCTTAGTTATTTCAGGCATTACACATCCGCGGATCCAATAATTAGACTAGGATGCCATTACGGTCATGCTGCTATAGAATGAACAATTGCATAATTAATGGAAGATGGATACTTTTCTCCATAGCTTGCTTGAAAATGAAGAACAATTGTTTCTTTGTTTGATTGGTTAATGGCAGAATGAGCGAATTAGAGTAGGAAGGTGGTGATGAAGAGGCACTGTTGAGGAATTTTAACATTGGTGGGGCAAAAAGCCGAGGGAGATGGATGCACAGCTGGAGAGAGGAGGAAGAAAATGTCAATATTTAGATTAGCATGTCAGCATATCTACCAGTATTGCATGAAACAAATCAATATTCCTGTGGTATGTGGAATAGTTAGAGGGTTAAAAGAGTGCTTCTCACTGAAGTATGAGTTCTTAGCGGTTTACTTGTTAATTTGTAAAAACTATCGATCTGATTTGCACACCTAAATTCAATGAAAGTTGCCATGTTTTCAGGAAATAGAGGTACCGGCACAAATACCAGTACCGCTACCAAATCCAGTTGCTTGGATGAGCCATGAGAGGATACACGAACATCATAGAGACTACCCATTCCATACTGGCTTTAGACAAGTGCAAGTGGTAACTATCTCTTCTAATATTTCGTTCATGCATGGAAGTTCTCTAATTGTTTATTTGAATTATGATCTTTATTTTTTTGATACATAGGAGAAACCGAGTGTTAACATGGCCCAATCATCTCTCTCCCTTCGTGATGGTACTAATATACACGGTTTTCCCAATTGGCTAGGTACGAACTGTTTTTGAAAGATTCCTTGTTAATATATGTAATACCACAGGAGAAACCGAGGCTGTTATGAAAATGGATGTGTTATGCAATTTGATCACTAGGTAATATTAGTAACTCAAAAGTTTGAATTTTTTTTCCCCTGAAATATAGGTCATTGATGAACCACGAAGGTAGCTTGTAGCAGGCGAATTTTAGAAATATTGTTGTAATTTCTAATTAAAATATTGGACTCAAAATTGCATAGACTTTGGATTGATGCTTTTATAAGTAGTAAAGATGAGTTAAGATTAATTAAAAATGCAAAATTGATAGAATTGCTTTCAATTGACGTACATGGACCCAGTCGCTATATAATGTGAGCCCAATGAGATCGTATACACTATACCCTAAGTCATTCCCGTCAAAACAATCTTCGCCATTCGCCACTTCACTATACCAATACCAGACTTTTGTGCTACCATACCAGTGCTTGACTCCCCCACTAAATCGAGGAGACGCAACAAAAACTGACCCACCGTTGAATTCTCAACTCCACCACGAGGCTAGCGATACTCGCCTTGAGAGTTGTCGTGACCGAAAAGTCTAATGGGTTCGCACCCGTAATCAAATGAACCCAATAATAAAGAAAATAAACCTGATATCCACAAGTCTGTTTATTTTTTTTTAACAAAATAACAAACTAATTTCAGCTGTACATTTCTTTTTTAAAACAAAATAATAAAGTAACTTCAGTTTGTTTTTTCATTTTTTAATCAAAATATCAAATTTTAAATGAAATTAGACGAATTAAAAATAGCTTTTATTTGTTCTGCATTTCAAGTTTCAACACCTCAGGTTGAAAATGAAAACTAGAAACGATCATGAACTTTTTTTTTTAAATGACAGACATCATCTTTAGAAGCTACACAAGCTATTTGCTAATATTATTATAGAATACAACTCACAGCCTGCTTCATAAAAAATTGCCCACACGTTGAGCGGGCACTGCTGCTAGTCAGTCTAATGTGCGTGCCTCCTAACCTGGCTAGGCCCCTTGATTCATGTTCTGATCATCTACCTCCAAATCGGAATTGGTTGCCAATGGTCTAATTTGAGGCGTGCATAAAATTATATAAAAAGGATACCAATTCATTAAAAGTAATTTTCTAAATTTTACTTTTGGAAGATGCTCTGTATATATATATTTTTAATTTGTTTAATTCGATCCCTTTTCGTACTTTGTTAAAACAATTTTTTGTAAGAAAAAAGAAATATAGGATACTCTTAGGTTTAGTTTTCTAAGGTGATCATCACTTTTAATTCATGGAGTCAACGTTTGTAGAAGTTCACTACCAATAACTATGGATAAAAAAAAAATAGAAAAAGCATCCAAATGATACTGTATCAACCTTTTTTAATTGATATTTCTCAATAAAAGAGCAGTTAAACAGTAGAAGTTTTACTAACATAAGACTCCGCTCTCCATTTTAATAATTCATTTGCAAACATTTCCTGAATGGTCAAATGTATTACCTGCTCGTGCAAACATTAGACATCACAAATAAAATTACAATTTCCTGCTATATTACAACTCAATTATTAGTAATAAGTCATACCTACCGGAGCTAAACGTCCTCCTTTGTCCCGGGTTGAACAGGGTGAACTGATTTCCGACCGAAACCCTTCACTGAGAATGAGATATAATAACAGTATTGAAAAACAGCCGACAGAACGTGAAGAGCCAACATCACCCATCCTAAAGCTATGATCCAGCGCTTCTTGGATAACCACAGACATGCCGGATATACTGCCCCCAATGCTGACATGAGAAGAGCAGCAACCCAGCTTTTTACTCTGGGTTGACATGCTTGATCCACTACGCGAAATTTTGGCTTCTGTAACGGTTAATAAAAAACTTCTGTAACGGTACACGAAACGTTACTGTAGCCCCCGTTACAGAATGTCTAATAACCGTTACAGATCTATAACGGTTATTAGACAACAACCGTTACAGTAGCCCCCTCTTCTGTAACGGTTATTATCTAATAACCGTTATGGTATACGCAAGGGAAAATCTGGTACTGTTTTTTGTAGAACATGTGTAACGGTTATTAGATAATAACCGTTACAGAATCAAGTCTTCTGTAACGGTTATTATCTAATAACCGTTATGGTATTGGGGACGGAACAAGGTGTGGTGTTTGGAGAACTTCTGTAACGGTTATTAGATAATAACCGTTACAGAAGACTTGATTCTGTAACGGTTATTATCTAATAACCGTTGCAGATAATATTTATAATTAAAAAAAATGAATTTATAATATTCTGTAACGGTTATTATCTAATAACCGTTACAAAAGTCTTAATTTTTTTTTGTGTTTTACCTGTTTGATTGGCTAGCCCCAATTTGCTAGCCGAATTGGTACCAAATTGGTACCCAATTTACATTAACAAATGCAGCATATATATATATCACAAAGCACACATATATCAAACATATATAATCATGCATATCACACAAACAATAAACAAAGTATTTACATATATATATCACAAGTATAATCAAACATGGCAAGTCATCAAATAACACATTTTAATCAAAATAATACCCCTTGCATGAAGTCCATAACTTCTGTCACGACACCATCAATCATTTCTTTGTTGTATGGTACTCCAACCGGCTCGATCATCTGCATATTATGATAAACAAGTCAAAAATATTATTAGTTAGATCATGAAATTCTAAAATCTAATTGTTTGATCAAATGTTATTAGTTAAAAGAATAAGTTACTTACATGAGGTATTTCCTGAATTGCTATCCAATAAGATAATACGTTTTTCATGGCGAGCATTGTGAAATATCCACATTCTGTGCTGCCCTTTTGTATCGGACACTAATTAAAGATCCAACAAGAAAGATAGTTAAGATTTTGCACAGTTTCAGAAACCCTAGGTAGCTAATATATTTTTTAAGTCTCGTACCTGAATTTTATACCAATCAAATGTTGTTCGGGTCCTTGCGTTATATTTTCCATTTTCCATAAGATATCGCTTGTATATCCTGCATACAATATCATTAATAGCTTAAATAGAACCGTACGTAGTCCTTATCTCAATATCAGAATCTCATTTAGAAACGAAAACTTACTGGGTTATGAATCCCTTAATCAATATCTTTGGATTCTTGCGCTCGATAGAATCTGCTATTTGAACGGTGCGCTTCTCGACATTAATAACAAGAAGGACCCAATGAAAGCTGCAAGAATAGAGATTATTGTTTTCATGAAAATGAACCAAACATGTAAACGAGATAATTGATATTTTATTAGTTATAATTGTCCTTACTCTTATAAATAAGGCATAATCATATAATTGGATGAATATTGCGCGAATGACTTCATCAAGTAGTCCGCAGCTTGGTTTTGTTCTTGTTTGATTTTAGGAGCAGTCAACATCTCTGGATCTAATACAGTGATGTTGTTTTCTCCCTCTGAAAGTTCATTCATCCAAAACCTACACTCACGGATATTAATTCATACATTTTTCACCTCCAATTGAATACGGTACTTTAAAAAAATATTTTAAAGGTTGAAAATTCATACCAAGAGTACAACTTGACGATCGACACGTTTAGAGATTCTCTTCTAAAGCATTGGAGGATGTCGCACAATTCAACGTTGAACTTAATCTCGCCGCTGTGTGTACCCCAAACATCACATTTATGCAACTCAAAATTTTTCTCAAGCTCTGGTTGGAGCATCAATAGTTCATACAATTCTCGTTCGGAGGGGGTAAGTTTTTCAATCGCATCATGCTCAAGTAGCGGATCGCGAGCAACAATCGACCCTGAAATAATCAGACACAAAAGAATAGATTATTCGACGTTAAGCAACAATCTACCCTGAAACAATCAATTGAACTAATTAGGTTTTGGATGAACCTGCACTTGGAACCTTTGGACTCTCGATCACCTTTTTCGCCACCGCCTTGCTCGCATCTGGCTTCTTTTTTATCAAACTCTGCATTCAATGTCATCACATAATTAATTAGTGAGTTCTAATAGAGATGGATGAAAATAATTATCATAATTAAATAAAATGATACCTTGTGGCCTATCTCCACCAAAAATGACGGCCATGGGAATCGCCCTCCTATATTATTTCCTAATAGCTCATCTGACCTACCAGGGACTTGCCACTGACGAAAATCATCGCCTACACGGAGAAGATGGATATAGAGTTGTTGATCAGTCAGTGGCACGCCGTGTACGACCTGACCAACAACACTCGGAATAATATTTCCCTCGGCCACCTTAATCTTCTGGTTAAGGTGATCAAGGGAAAAGAGATCGCACGGCGTTTCTTCCTGAAATTCAGTTCGATCAGAAACCCTAATGCTAAGCCAAACATAAATCTAAATAGAAAAGAGAAAAGTGATCAATATGAACCTGAACAACGCTTCTCGGATCCGGAGGCATATAGCTTGAGGCAACCGTTCGGAATAACTGCTCGTTTGGCATTCCTGAGTCTACCTCAGCTTCAACGAATGGCTGGTACGGCGTCACAAATTGATGCGGTGCTTGAAACTGCAATCCGCTACTGGCCAACCATTGTTTCACCTCCTGAAAATTATCAAGTAACCGGATGATTAATAATAGTTTTCATTCATTTTGATTACATTTTGACTGTCAAAAAGGATTACCAGAAAAGCTTCTTGTCTCGCCGCATTCATTATCTCCTCGGAGTGAATCAAGTCCCTTTTGGTTTTCTCAGCGGTTTCAGCTGCGACCCTGCTCATCAATTCTTCAATCTGGTCTGGTGCCATCCATCCTTGATGCGCATCCTTTCTAGGCTTTCTTTTATACACATCTTCCTTCTTGGTCCATAAAGGATATCCCCTGATTCTTCCTGGATGTTCTGGCCTGTCAACCGCCCGATTTAAGATTTCTTGTTCCGGTATTGACCCGGAATTGATTTCACCAGACATGGCACTCAACCGACTGAATGCCTCAATAGTCGACGAATCAGAGCTATGGAACGTGTAAGTATCTAACAAGCAACAAACAAATCTTATTAATAATCACAAAACAGAATTTGAAGTTAGCATATATAACAAGTCTTTACATGTGTAAGTACCTTTATCCTTCGTAGCCACAGTCCTTCCCATGAAATACCTTTGACTTCTCGGTTCCAAATCGCCGATTGTAATGCTCGTGGAACCGGCCCCTTCAGAATCCCCGGGTATGACAATCTTGTCTGTAGGTTTCCATGAACCTTTTTTTCCTCTATAGCCAGTGGAACCCATCCTATGAGGCTCTTTCTATTTCTTTCTCAACTCCTTCGCTTTGTTGCTCTTTTGTACAAAATCTGCATCCGTCCTTTTCATGAAAAATTCTTTCCATTCTTTTTGTGAGATTGGGTGTTTATCGCATGGATTTTGGGGATTGTTTGGATCGGCATTTGTGATGTACTCGTCAGCAATCCTACTTCTATAAGCCCTGTGACTTATTCCCATCGCTTTGAGAGTATTGTTCATGGCTTTATCATCTTCGATGTTGAACATTTTCTGAAACATAACGAAAAGTTAGTTAATTGGTAGCATAGGAATTTAAATTAGATGATTTAAGTGAAAATTTATTCACCTTGATGTCCAACCACAACTCAAGTTTGCTTTCCTTTGAAACGTCCTTCCGCCAATCATCAATTGTGATTGGCACTCTTGCTCTAGCCAGATACCCGCAATATGATGCAAATTTGTTCACCGCCTCTTCAGTACCAATTGGCACTCCTTCTTTGTCAAATTTAATTTCATACTTTTCCCCAGCAGCTTTTTTTCTCCTAAACTCTTCCATTGTGACCTCCTCATCGCTGGATTCTGTACCAGCCTGTTCACCCTGTAAATCTCTATCTTGATCTCCAGACATATCTATTAACAAATAATTAACAACAATGAAAGAAATCAAATCAAGTTAACATAAACATAAACATTAACAACATGAACAAAATATATTAACATAAACATAAACATTAAACGACAAGTTCAATCTCAAATAACAAAATACATTAACATAAACATAAACATTCAGTTGGATAAGAAACCCTAATACTAAACCAAACATAAATCTAAATCCTAAAACTAGTCTTCATCATCCGACAAAATAATGACTTCATCATCTGATATTTCAATGACTTCTTCTTTCCACTCTGTGTACGGTGCCACAAACTTGTCAATCAAAAGTTTGAAAAACATTGCATGCTGTTCATATTTTGAGAGGCTTGGCTGGCCTTGGTTTTGAGAGGCTTGGTTTTGGTTCGTTTGGTTTTGAGAGGATGGATTGGCACAAACTTTGCGCCTAACGTACACTCGTTCGATCGGCTTTTTTCCCTTTGAATTGCTTCCTTCACCTTTCTCCATTACTACCTAATTAAAACACCATGTATAATATATATTAATTTTTGGCGCAATGTTCAATTTATTCAAACATAGACAAGTTTAAAATTCAAATAATTAAAACATACATAAATTTAAAATTCATTTAATTAAAACACAATAATATTCAAACATGAATTCATACACAAATAACATAAACTTCAAATTACATATATAAAGTTCACACAACATAACATAGATAATTTTATTAATTCCTAAGACAATTCAACCCTAATTCTTGTCCTCTTCCTTAACCTCCTTATTCTTCTTGTCCTCCTCCTTATTCTCACTGGATCCCTCATCTATTTCAACTCCCATACTAAAATCAGGGCTCCTTTCACAGCCTGGAGGGAGACGACGTACAGCCGAGACGACCCTTCTTTTGAGAGGTCCGTAAAATGGGACCCTTTTTGACACCACCTTAGGTGTTTCCTCCCCCACCTTATTGACGTTTTGATCCTTCTCCATCTAATTTCCATTTTAAATAAAATTCTTAACTCCTTATCCATAATCAATTCACAATGCATATATATATCTAATAATCAATTCACAATTACTTATCCATAATCAATTCATATGCACATCTATTCCTAGCATAGTTCCTTATCCATAATCAATTCCTAGCTTTTTTGCATTTCAGTCCCTATTATTTGCATAATCAATTTCTAGCATTTTTTGCAGTTTAGTCCATATTAAATAAATTGTGCTTTATGCACCACAAAACAGCCCAATATTATCCCAAAACAGCCCCCAAACAGTTCAAATTTATGCACATTAGTCCCTAAAATTGTGCTTTATGCACCATAGCAACAAACAGCCCAATATCATCCCCAAAACAGCCCCCAAACAGTTCAAATTTATACACATTAGTCCCTAAAATTGTGCTTTATGCACCATAGCAACAAACAGCCCAATATCATCCCCAAACACAGCCCCCAAACAGTTCAAATTTATGCACATTAGTCCATAAAATTGTGATTTATGCACCACAGCCCCATATCAACCCCAAAACAGTTCAAATTGTGCATTTCAGTCCAAAATAAAACAGTTCAAATTATGCAAAATAGTCCCTAATTTAAACAGTTCAAATTTTGAGAGAAAAAAGAGAGGGATTACTTGAGAGTTGGGGGTTGAGAGTTGCTGGCTGGCTGTCACAGCTGAGAGAGCGACAAAGGGATTGCTAACAGAGAAACAGTGAAAGGGAGTCAGTGAGAGAGAGAGAGAGAGGAGACAAAGAGGGAAAGGAAGAAGAGACGAGGGAGGGAGAGGGGTTTACCTTCGAGAGAGAGAGGGGAGTTGCTGGCTGTAGGAGTTGAGAGAGCGGCAGAGAGAGAGGGATCGAAACTGCACATCAAAGAGACAGAGAATGAGAGGGACTCAGAGAGAGCGAGGGAGTGAGAGGGGGAAGGAGGGGAGAGGGATTACCTTTTACGAGAGAGGGCCGCCGAGAGGGAGTCAGAGAGGGAGGCTAGGATCAGAGAGGGAGTCAGAGAGGCACCGAGAGAGCTGAGTGCTTCTGTCGAGAGCTAGGGTTTTAAGAAAGAGGCGAGATCGAGAAAGGAAAGAAGTGACGGACAGACGCCAGACTGGGATAATAATATAAAGGGTTTGAACCTTCTGTAACGGTTATTAGCTAATAACCGTTACAGAAGAGCCTAATCTGTAACGGTTATTAGCTAATAACCGTTACAGAAGGTCAAATGTTTTTACTAATAACCTTCTGTAACGGTTATTAGTTAATAACCGTTACAGATTAGGCTCTTCTGTAACGGTTATTAGCTAATAACCGTTACAGATTAGTTTAATTTCATTTTTTTTTGAACTTTAAAGTTTGTGTCTGTTTTAATTTCATTTAGTACTGATATTTTCAGTGTTGGTTTATCCATGCATGTTATTAAGTGTTTTGACTGAATTTAATTTTTGTGTTGGTTACACATGAATTTAATTTTGTTTTACATTTTTTCTAACAAAATAAAATTACAATTTAGAAAATTAACCAAAAATAAAAATACATTAGCTCCTTGTTAACAAAATATTTCACCAATTAATGACCTCCAAAAAATAAAAATAAAATTATTAACTTAACAATTTAGCATATCTATGTTAAGTTTAATTTATATTAGCACATAACAGTTTTTTAAACTCACATGTGATTATGTAGCTGCTTTCTTTTTTTTCCTTCGTGTGTCGACCCACACGCCTTCGGTGTTATCTGTACGCCTACAACTGATCGATACTGGCTGTGATGTATCGTCGATACCGATAGAAAAAGGAGGTATTTCCTCGAAGTGGTCGTATGCTTCTTCATCTACGACATCACCAACACCGACAATACGTCTTTTTCCTGAAAGTGGCAAGTAATAAATAAGATGAACATTTGTACTCAATAAGGTGAACATTTGTACTTAAATAAGATGAACATTTACCTTGAAGCACAACATGTCTTTTCTTATCCGCCGGATCTTGAATGTAAAAAACTTGCATTGCTTGCTTATTTGCAAGTATAAAGGGATCGTCTCGATAAGCCCTTTTATTGAAGTCAACAGTTATAAATCCTATCTTGTCTTTTTTAACTCCACCGTGACCGTTGTCGATCCATGCACACTTGAATAAGGGTATCTTAAATTTCAGGTAATCTAGTTCCCAAATCTCCTCGATCCACCCACAATAAGTAGCCGACCCAACATTATCACTAGATAAAGCTACAACAGTGACTCCACTATTTTGCACAGCACTTTTACCATCCTGTTTCCTTGTGTACCAGGTAAATCCATTCAAGTAATACCTTTGGTATGTCTCGACCACGGCATCAGGACGTCTTGATAACCATTTCACGGTTTCATCGACCTCTGTTCCTTCTTTCAACTGGGACTGTACTTTATCTTCTAGCCATTGGACAAATTTTATTTCATGCTCTATGGTAATCAAGTTTTCGGTGTAAGAAGGGTATTGTTCACGTAACTCGATTAGATGTTCATTGATGTAAGGCGCCACAATAGCAAGATGTTGGAGAACTTTCATATGTGCTTTGGTTCTCATTGCAAGATCCGGTATATGAGTACTAGCTCCAATTGTACCTGAAAGGTGAACATTTGTGCTAAATAAGGTGAACAAATATTGTGCTTTAAGTGAACATTTGTGCTAAATAAGGTGAACAAATGTGCTAAATTAGGTGAACATTTGTGCTAAATAAGGTGAACAAATATTGTGCTTTAAGTGAACATTTGTGCTAAATAAGGTGAACATTGGAAGTTAATGTATAACCTTTTCCTTCAAGTCTACCCTCATGTCGAGACTTTGAAAGACCGATTGGTTGTACATCCTGCAAATAATCGGTGTAGTACTCAATAACCTCATCGGCCACATATCCTTCCACTATGCTTCCTTCTGGTTTAGATCGGCTACGAACAAGCCCCTTCAATTGACCCATGGCTCTTTCGAAAGGATACATGTATCGTAGAAATACAGGACCACACATTTTTATCTCTCTAACTAAATGAATGATCAAATGCACCATGGAGTCAAAAAACGATGGCGGAAAGTACATTTCCAGCTCACATAGGGTTAGTACAACACCTTCTTGTAACTTGTCCAAACTATTCAGATCAATCACTTTAGTGCAAATGGAATTAAAGAAAAAACACAACTTAGTGATGGTTTTCCTCACTTCTTCCCTTAGAATTCCTCGAATTGCGACCGGAAGTAACTGGGTCAGTAGGACGTGATAATCATGTGACTTCATACCAAGTAATTTGTTGTACTTAATAGAAACCTTTCTTGATATATTCGAGGAATAACCAGTAGGAACCTTAATAGATTTCAGGCATTCTAATAAGCTTTTTTTCTCTTGCTTTGATAAATTAAATTGTGCTGCAGGCAGCCAAGTTCGGCTTTTTCCCTTATCTTGTGCCGCTAGTTCTTGCCGGATCCCCATTTCAACCATGTCCTTCCTCGCATTTACGCCATCTTTAGTTTTCCCTTGAATTTCCAACATGCAACCGATCAAAGCTTCACATATGTTCTTTATTATGTGCATCGCATCTAAGCAATGCCTAATCTCCAAACTCTGCCAATATTCAAGATTCCAGAATATAGACTTCTTCTTCCATATCCCCTTGGGTATCTCATTTGCAAATTTCTTACCAAATTTTACATTAATGTCCTTCACCTGTCGATACACCCCTGAACCGGATAACGGTATTGGGGCCTTGTCTTTTTCTACAGTACCGTCAAACCTTTCCTTGTCTCGACGGTAAGGGTGGTTGCGGTTCTTAATAAACCTCCGGTGTCCCAAGTAAACATTTTTTCTGGAGTTTTTCAGGTACACAGAATGGGTGTTTTCCATGCAAATAGGACACACTTTCGCTCCTTTATTCCTATACCCTGACATGTTTCCGTATGCAGGAAAATCATTAATTGTGCAAAATATCATGGCACGGAGGTTAACTCACTTCTAGAGTGTGCATCATATATTTTCACTCTATTCTGCCACAATTCACCAAGGTCATCTATTAATGGAGCCAAGTACACATCTATATCATTACCTGGTTGCTTGGGACCAGAAATCAACAAGGGCATCATCATGTATCTCCTTTTCATGCATAGCCAGGGAGGAAGATTGTAAATACACAACAAGACCGGCCACGTAGTCTGCCGGCTACTCATGTTGCCGTAAGGATTCATCCCGTCTGTACATAAACCCAATCTCAAATTTCTAGGTTCACTGCCGAAATCTTCAAATTCCCTATCTATATTTATCCAATCTGGAGAGTCTGCTGGGTGTCTGAGCATGCCATCGCCTTTTTTCCTGCAGTCTGCGTGCCATTTTAACAATTTGGCATCCTTCGCGTTAGAGAAAAGCCGCTGGAATCTTGGTATTATTGGTAGATAAAACACCACTTTTGCAGCTGGTCCCTTACTACCTTCATCTTCAATTTGATCGTCCCTCGGTTTATACCGTGACGCATTACACTTTGGACATTTATGCAAGTCTCCGTACTCATTCCGAAATAATATGCAGTCATTTGGACATGCATGAATTCTCTCAACTCCAATTTTTAAAGGACATAACATCTTTTTAGCCTTATAAATTGAATCTGGCAACTGGTTATCTTTTGGAAGAAATTCTTTATGTAATAGTTTGAGCAAAGATGTGAAACTTGCATCACTCCATCCATTTTTTGCTTTAAGATTGAACAGTTTGAAAACAGCATTAAGTTTTGACAATTCACAACCAGGATATAAAGCTATTTTATCTTCTTCACGTAACATACCAAAAATTTCAACATTATCAACAAAATTTTCATCCACATTGTTCACAATTTCATCTAAATCGGCATTAAATTCTGAGTTATCTACATTTCTATCATCATCTACATTCTCATCATCAAATACATTGACATCATCAATTTCATCATCCAATGATACATTTTCTTCCTCATACACAGAATCCAATACATTTGTGCTAGTACTATCCCCCCCATTCTCTCCATGGAGTGTCCACCGACTATAATCCGGTTGAAATCCATTTATAATCAAATGAGCCTTCACTTCTTCAAAATTAGACCACTTCAACAAATTCTGACAAACACGACAAGGACAATACATTTTATCATCTTCTTTCATTTTCAAATTCTCTTTAGCACAAATCATAAATTCTTCAAGTCCTCTAAAAAATGTAGACGAGGATCGATTACTTGAGTACATCCACGTCCGATCCATCTGAACAATAAAATTTATGCAAATTATTAGGGTTTCGGACCAATTTGTCATATTAGATTTTCGGACCGGTCACCATCCTAGCCCGCTCTTTGGATACTCTGTCTCATTAGCGAGCGTACGTTAGATGCAATGTGCTATCTGAGAAAAATTCGGCAGCATTTCCCCTTATGTTCCCTGAATACGCCAACACACGATTGCTCGTGCGTACGTATCCGTGGGAACACAAGGGAAATGCCGCCGAATTTTTCTCAGACAACACATTGCATCTAACGTACAACTCGCTGTCCTAAATGAGACAGATCGTATCCAAAGAGCAGTATTCCCGACCGGGAGTACTATCCGAGATTAATCCCTAATGGATTAATCTCGGACGGACAATGACCTAAATTCAGTTGAGTTCCGGTATTTGGTTCCTATATGACAATACAAAATCCATGCCTATATATATATGCAAATTATTAACCAAATGCAAATAATTTAAAAAAAGAGAAGTTCATTAAAATATATACTTTCAATCGTGTGACTTCCGATCCGTTGAATCGTGCGACTTATCCGGCCGATGTAAGATCTTCTCCTATTCAATGAGATCTTAAAATATATAAAAAAACAAAAATAACCATGAATTAATGAAAAAATCGAAATAAATAAGAAAAAATGTAAAAATAAAAAATACCGTTCAAAATTAATTTTTTTTACCTTAAATCTGCTCTCCTTCTTATTCTTTTTCTAATTATTATTTTTTCAGAATTTTTAGAAAATTTTTGTTATTTTTTTGGAGTGAAGTAGGACACCACAAATTCGCAATAAATGAGAAGATCAGAAAAGAGTTAAGTGATGCGGGGCTAGCTGTGAGTTTGTTGGGATGGGGAAGAAGACCTTCAAATACAGAACTATTCTGTAACGGTTATTAAAAATTAACCGTTACAGAATCATAAAAAAATATAAAAAAAAGCCGTTTACAGAATCATAAAAAAATTAATAAAATTCGTCCCATATCAGTAACGGTTATTAGAAAATAACCGTTACAGAATCATTAAAAAAAAAACGTTAACCTACTGTAACGGTTATTAGTAAATAACCGTTACAGAAGATGGTTGATATTAATATATTTCTTTTTTCTTTTCTGTAACGGTTGTTGGGTAATAACCGTTACAAAATATAAGAAATCTGTAACGGTTATTATCCAACAACCGTTACAGAAGGTTGATGCATTTTTTTTCCTGACCATGACGGAAATGTTATTACGGTTGTTTCATAATAACCGTTACAGATTTGTGGCGCCAATTTTCCCGCCTAATGCCTCACTATTCTGTAACGGTTATTTCAAAAACCGTTACAGAAGTGCGGTTACAGAAGGTCCTTTTTCCCGTAGTGATCCATCCAGGCATACATTTGCAGACCATAACCATATATAATTACTAACAAGGCACTTACCAAACACACCGCTGCATAAGTTATCACTAGAGAAATATCTTTGTTATATGCCATTACAAAAATCCAGCAAGAAAGAAAAAAGTTTAGCTCCATTAAGAAAGATGTTCTGGGGTCATGTCTTTGTAAGTGTTCCGGGATTGGCTCTGGATCACCAGGTTGATGCTCCGCCATGGGATTTTCATTTCCATTCGCTTCCATTATGCTTAATTTCCTACTAGTTACAATATGTTAGTAAAAAAAGAAAAGGAAATAGAACAAATAACAAATTTTGATTTGTTGAGATTAGAGAGGAGAGAGAGCGGTACCGATCAGTACAGAGAGCAAAAAGAGAGGGAGTAGATGAAGGTTTTGTGTTTGAGTTTCGAGGGGAACTCACGCAAGAAGCAACCAGAGAAGAAAAGCAAAGTAATTTTTGGTGGGGAGCAAAAACGCTACCCGATTTTTCCATTATGCCTATATTAATGTTTACAACATTTACACAAATAATCCTATAAAGTTTGGTTATTACAAATGACATAAAAAGAAAAAATTACATGAGGAGGGAACCCAACAAACTCCTCCTCCCGACTCATGGAGCGTGTCTACCCAATAAACCCGCCTTCTCACAACAAGCTTCAAGCTTCAATGGCGGTATCGACTTGGTCAACATATCCGATCCATTATCACTCGTGTGGACTTTCTCCAACACCAATTCTTTTCTCTCAAGCACATCACGAATCCAATGATATCTCAAACACAAAACCTTCTTGCGTTATAACAAAGTATACCTCTTTTGCATCCAACAAAGTATAACTCAAACACAAACACAAAATGGCTTAGTACACTGGTTATTAGGGTTCTTGAACGGTAGCAGACCTGACCACATCATCTTAATCAGATTATATACTAGAAAATAAAGGAGGCAGCAGCCTAGAATTGTACCTAAAGGCGACAAGAAGCAATCTAGTTCAACGTTGCAAAGATACCAGCATCCAACTATACAAGCAAGGGAGGAGGTCAACATATATGCTTGCAAGGCTGAGATAATTAGGGGCCGTTTGGATGAATCCGGAATTTGTAAGAATAGCAAATTCCGGAATTTAATTTATTATAAACAATCCAAACTCTTTACAAAGTTACACAATTCCCAATAAATTTATGCCTAGAATTGATTATTCCCCCAATTCCCAACTCATCCAAACGCCCCCTAAGATATCCAATTTATTTGGATGCTGTTTGAAAAAAATTGTACCCTTCTATATTTTATGAAGACAACAACCCAAGAATTTCATTTGGGACTAGTAATTATTCTGATTCCAAATAGCAATTTGTCATAATTAGTATGTGGGACCAACAGAATTATTTCTTACAGTTTATTTATAGTCTTCTCTATTAACATTTAACATCAAGAGTCAGGCTAATTATGTCCAATAAGAAAAATGCGATTTCATGTGTAATATATATAGACTTTTTTAAAGACTAATTTTGCATGAGTGTTGAGATCTTCTAATTCGTTACCAGAGTTGAGATCTAGTGCTGACCACAACCCAAAGCCTGAACTTGATCGATCAACCAATGTTTTAGGTTCTGTAACCAAACTGATCCACCTAGGCACCCAAAATCCAATTGACAGAATGAATCACTGCAGCTCACTGCTATATCCAATCGTCATTAATTGACACAAGGTGATGGCCTGACAGCTGTAAAATAAACAAATGTAAGGTTGTTGTGCAAAAACTGTGGCCATGCATTTCGTCATCAAAGAAAAATTAATGGGCATAAACGTAATTCTATTTGTGATTGGGATTTGGGACAAGTAAACAGAATAAGAAATTGTGAATGGCGAACTGCCTGAGCAATATAAATTTTATGATATAATCGTCGAGGGATTGGGAGATTTGAACCCAGAGTCTCCAGTTTATGCGGCATCTAGGGTCTTGCTATATCATTCCAATCTATGATCTTCATTTTTTAAGTAATTGAGATGAACTACTTGTGGAGAAAATGGGACGTTTGGCTCGGTCCGAGTTGGGCTGAACTCGGATCGAGTTGGGCTGAACTCGGACCGAGTTGAACCACACCCTTTGGTTCGGTCCGAGTTGGACCGTTTGAATTTCCTTTTTATGATTTATGTATATATGAAAATGTAATAAAAAGAAATATTAGCCTTCCTATTATAAAGGAGGCGCCTCCCTCTTTCTCTCTGACCTATCTTCTTCCCCAATTCTCCCTTGTACTCCATTATTATTGAAAAGAAATAAAAAAGTGATAGTGTGTGTGCGTGTGGATGTAGGTACGATTTCCTACTGAACCACGTTAAATATTGTGTCTTTCTGTGATTGTTCTTTAAGTTTTCATGGTATCAGAGCAGTAGATCTTGACTACTGTGTGTTTTTTTTAATCCCTGTGCGAGTTACTGTACAGTTGCTACTTCTTCTCTGTGCGAATTACTGCACACCGAAACCTCAACCAGAACCTCTAATACCCCTCACCATTATCTAAACCATGAGTACCCCTGATGATTCAATCCCTAAAATCCCTATCCCTGATCCTAATCCACTAGATCCGATGACCCTTATTCAAAACTTGAATAACACCTTGTCCCAATTGCTTACACAACCGAGACCTCCATCAAACACTCAAAGCCAAGAGGGGTTCACCTCCGCGATGTCGATCAAGTTAGATGGGTCGAATTTCTACCTCTTGTCGCAGATGCTGCAGATGAAACTCAACGGGCGAGATAGATTGGGTCACCTTGATGGGTCAACTCGGCCAAAGCCTTCAGACGAGGAAGCTTATAAACGATGGTCGGTGATGGATTCTTAGGCGAAAGATTTCATGATTAACTCTATGGACTCATCACTAATAGGTACCTTCTTACCTTACTCTACTGCACAAGAGGTATGGAATGCAGTCAACACCTCTTACATTGATGGTTGTGATTTGTCTCAAATTCTAGATCTCAAAAGAAAAAATTAGTAAAGTCAAACAAAATGGTGAATTGGTCCAGAATTTTTACAGTACTCTACAAGGGTTATGGAATGAATTAGACACTCGTAGACCTAATCCTATGGAATGCCATCATGATATTGAAAAGTACCAGAAATTGGTTCAAGAAGATAGGGTGCTGACTTTTTTAGATGGTTTAGATGATAAATTGGATCTGATCAGGGTTAGTGTTCTCCAAATTAATCCCCTCCCTACCGTAGAAGAGGCATTTGCCTTGGTAAGGAAGGAGGAAAGGCGACAAATGTTCATGTTGAATGGGGGTGAAGTTGGGGACAGCTCCTTGGCCATGGTAGCAAAAACTCAAACCTTGAACCTCCAGAAGTCTAACTATCCTCCAAAACCAAACAACAAAAACCCGTACCACCTGGCGGGTGTACCCATTGTAAAAACCCAAAACACTCTGTGGAGCAGTGTTTCAAATTGATTGGTTATCCAGACTGGTGGGAGGAGAATAAGAAAAAAAGGCAAGGGAAGGCACACATGACAGAAGCCCAGGCCACAGAAGTAAAGACCCTACCAGCTGCAAATTTTGCCAGTTTAAGTTCTGGAACACTGTCTATTTTGCCATTTGTCGAGAGGAATGAAGGTAAAATTTTTTCATTAAACACTTCTAGTACTGACTGTTCTTGGATTATTGATTCAGGGGCAACTGATCACATGACCTACAACAGGGAAGACTTGGTAAGAAAATCTGTTCCAAGAAGAAATGAGATTGTTAATATAATGCAAATGGAGAAGTTTATCTAGTCACAGGGGCTGGAGAAGTTCAATTTTCCTCATCCTTAACTCTTTCAAATACACTTTTGGTTCCCTCTCTTTCATCCAAACTCTTGTCTGTAGGACAATTATGTGAAGACCTAAATTGTGTATTACTCATGTATCCTAGATTTTGTCTTTTTCAGGACCTCTTGACGAAGGAAATTCTTGGTCGTGGTACTAGAAGAGGAGGACTGTATCATTTAGAAGACTTGGCTACTGGACAGGCACATTTATCTGCTGGTTTACACTCAAGTAGGAAGTCTTCTATTTGGATATGACACAGGCGATTAGGTCATCCATCTTGTGGGTACCTAAGAAAACTTTATCCTAGTTTGTTTTCTGGTTTTGAGAATGAGATATTTGATTGTGATGTGTGTATCAAATCTAAGAGCCATCGAGCTCATTTTGGAAAAATTTTGGATGATGATGATAATAATAGAGTTCCTTTTGATTTGATTCACTCTGATGTTTGGGGACCTTCCCCGGTTGACTCTCTAGTAGGAAATAGATGGTTTGTCTTATTTGTTGATGATAGTACTAGAATGACTTGGGTTAATGTGGTAAAACAGAAAACTGATGTGCCACTTGCCATTACTTCCTTCATTACCATGGTGAAAAATCAATTTGATAAGAATGTCAAGGTTTTTAGGAGTGATAATAGCAGGAAATTTGTCAACAAAATACTAGGAGAGTTCTTTAAAACCAATGGGATTATATATGAAACTAGTTGTGTAGGTACACCTCAACAGAATAGTAGGGCAGAGCGTAAAAATAGGCAAATCCTAGAAATGACTAGAGCAATGATGCTAGAAAATAATGTTCCTCATTCTTATTGGGATCATGCCGTTACCTCATCGGTGTATTTGATTAATAGATTACCTTCTGCTGCTCTTCAATTTCAAACACCATTGCAAAAACTCTCAGCCTACCATGTGATTCCTTCAGTACTCAATATCCCACCCAAAGTTTTTGGCTGCGTAGCCTATGTCCACATACAAAAACATCTGCGCTCAAAACTTGATCCGTGTGCTGAAAAATGTGTGTTCATAGGTTATGGTCAACATCAAAAGGGCTATAGGTGTATGAATCCATCCTCTAGAAAAAGTCTATACCACCATGGATGTGACATTTATTGAAAATGAAGGGTATTTCTGTAAAAACCAGACTCATTCTCTGGGGGAGAGTGTGATAGACAATGAACTCTGGTTCGATGCAGTAAGAAATGATGTTTTTAGTTCGAAATCTGAGATTTTTCCAAATGAACCTGTTCAACTCGGTCCGAGTTCGGCTCATCTCGGTCCGAGTTCGACCCATCTCGGTCCGAGTTCAGATCATCTTGGTCCGAGTTTGACCCATCTCGGTCCGAGTTCGGGCCATCTCGGTCCGAGTTCAACTAAATGTGAGCATTTGAATCTTGAAATGGACCCACTGGTTAACTCGGGTCCATCTGAAGAAAGTTTGGAAAGTGAAGATGAAGAAATGATACAGTCTCCTACTTCACCACATGATCAATTTTCTGAGATAGAGGTAAGTAATTATGAACCTGTTATTTCTGAACATGTTACTACTAAACATGGTTATCAGTTACCTTTCAGAATCAACAGAGGCAGACCACCTAAAAGATACAGACCAGATGAGAGTGGTGAAGGCAGGTATGCAATGGTAAATTTCATGACTATGTCTCACATGCCATAATATGTGAAGGAATTTGACAGAACTCTTGCATCAGTTCACATTCCAAACAACCTGAATGAAGCCCTTGCTGATAAAAAATGGGTAGATGCAATAAAGACAGAAATGGATGCTCTTGAGGAGAATAATACTTGAGAATTGGTGGACAGACCGAGAGATAGAAAAACAGTAGGTTGTAGGTGGATATTTACAGTAAAATGTGGTCCCACTGGAGCAATTGATAGGTATAAGGCTCGGCTGGTTGTAAAAGGCTACTCTCAGACATATGGAGTAGATTATCAGGAGACGTTTTCACAAGTAGCCAAACTTAATACAGTCAGAATACTTTTGTCCATTGCAGCAAATCAGAATTGGCCATTGCATCAGTTCGATGTGAAGAATGCATTTTTTCATGGCGACATAGATGAGGAGATTTATATGGATATTCCACAAGGATACAGTCACTCAAGTAAGCGTTCACTTGTATGCAGATTGAAGAAGGCACTATATGGTTTGAAAAAATCCCTAAGAGTTTGGTTTGGTAGATTTTGCAGTGCCATGAAAGGATATGGATATACCCAAAGTGATGCAGATCATACCTTGTTCTTTTGTAAGAATAAGGAAAAAATTGTGATTTTAATTATATATGTTAATGACATGATAATCACAGGAAATGATGCTGAAGGAATTCAAGGTCTTGAAAAGAAACTTTCCCAAGAATTTGAAATGAAGAATCTGGGAGGATTGAAGTATTTTGTAGCAATGGAGGTATATATTTATCTCAGAGAAAGTATGTACTGGACTTACTAGCTGAAACATGTATGTTGGATTGCAAACCTATGGACACACCAACCAAACAGAACAACAAGCTAAGAATTTTTCCCTGATCAGGTACCAACCAATAAGGAACAATATCAAAGATTGGTAGGAAGACTTATCTACTTGTCACACACTCGACCTGATATTGCCAATGCCGTGTCCGTGGTAAGTCAGTTCATGCATAATCCCAGTGAACACCACATGGAGACTGTTATGTGGATTCTAAGATATCTCAAGGGATCTCCAGGACGAGGTATTTTTTTCAGAAGAAATGGACATCTTCAAGTTCACGGATATACAGACTCTGACTGGGCAGGAGATGTAACTGATAGAAAGTCTACATCTGGGTACTTCACTTTTGTTGGTGGCAATTTGGTTACTTGGAGAAGTAAGAAGCAGAAGGTAGTGGCATTGTCAAGTGCTGAAGCTGAGTTTAGAGGAATAGCTAAGGGACTGCAAGAGTTACTGTGGATTAAAAGGATACTCAAGGATCTTGGCTTCTATGAATGTGAAGAAATGAAACTGTTTTGTGATAACAAGGCTGTCATTGCTATATCACAGAATCCGGTGCAGCATGATAGGACCAAGCACATTGAAGTAGATCGACATTTTATCCGACAGAACATTGAAGAAGGAGTAATTAGTATTCCTCATGTAAGAACGGAAGAGCAACTTGCAGACATACTAACCAAGGGTGTGTCTAGTACTAATTTTCATGAAGCAATTGACAAGTTGGGCATGCGAAATATCTACTTGCCAACTTGAGGGGAAGTGTGGAGAAAATGGGACGTTTGGCTCGGTCCGAGTTGAGATGAACTCGGACCGAGTTGAACCACACCCCTTTGGCTCGGTCCGAGTTGGACCGTTTGAATTTCTTTTTTATGATTTATGCATATATGGAAATGTAATAAAAATAAATATTAGCCTTTCTATTATAAAGGAGTCGCCTCTCTCTTCCTCTCTGATCTATCTTCTTCTCCAATTCTCCCTTGTACTCCATTATTATTGAAAAGAAATAAAAAAGTGATGGTGTGTGTGTGTGGATGTAGGTACGATTTCGTACCGAACCACGTTAAATATTGTGTCTTTTTGTAATTGTTCTTTAAATTTTCACTACTGAAAATATATTTTAATAATTTCTAAAAAATCACTTGAACAATTTATTTGCATTGGACGAAGAAACTATCGAAAAATGTTTTCTGTCGTAAATTTAAAAAATTGTCATCCTAAGTTTCATTAAATTAAACATTTATAACTTTTTAGTTTTTAAATATAAATAATCTCTCCATATATCTAATTCTCCGTCTTGACCAAAATGTTCCACCTTTTTTTCCACACGTTCATCCCAGACATGCCGAAATCATAACGGCGACCCATTTGCAGCACCCCTCTCTCTCTCTCTCATTTGTCATTTCTCTCGTCTCGTTGATCTTTGCTTTTGGCCCCCCTTGTGGACTCATCTGGGATATCTCAAATAGAAAATTAGAACTATTTATTTAAATTGAACAAAGATTGGCCGGGTGGAAATGCAAATTGCTCTCGAGAGCAGGTCGGCTAGTTTTGGTCTCCTCTGTGCTGTCCGCTATTCCTAGTTACACCATGTCAGTGTTTCCGCTGCCTTCCTGGCTGATCTCTGCTATTGATAGAGCACGTAGAAGATTTCTTTGGGGTACAACCGTACAAATAGTGACGGAAAACAGATGCTGCATTTGATTTCTTGGCAGAGAATTTGTCTACCAAAAGAGGTTGGTGGTCTTCGACTCTTCGTATTCATGATTTGAAGTTGCATAACATTGCTTTAATTCCTTCTGAGGTGGTTTTGGATACTCTACACGGCACCATCTTCTCTCTAGTTCATGACAGCTCACAAGCTGTATTCAGGACCAAGGTTGGATTCCTCACCTATGATTTGGAATAAGAGAGGATCTTTTTTTTTTGGAAGGATCTTATCTCCCTCTGATTCTACCTCCACATTTCTTCGTCCATCAGAATTGGGAATGGAACCAAAACCTCTTTCTGGTATGATAACAGGGGAAACCATCCTTTGATTTACTATTTAATGATAATGCAAAGCCTGCAAGGCCAAAGATTTCTTTTAGGGAAGGGTTTCCTCTCTTGGCAAGTTTATTACAGCAGCCTTGTGTAATATAATTGTGCAAATTACATTATAAAGGAATCTCCTAATGAATGATTATTAGATTAATGAAATGCAAATTAATTAATCTAATTACATGTTGTTCAAGAGAAACTATGATTGTTGCAAGATAATGTTTGAATTTCATTTGATTGAAAGGACCATAGTGCATATGTTATGGCTTAATTAAATGAGATGGCTGGCGCAAAACCAAAGAAAATGAGATGCATTTGGTTTTGCGAGGAGATAGTTAATAAACGATTGGATAATCGTTTATAAACGATTGAGACGGAATTTAATTTTGATTTTGTAAACGAGTCGGACGCGACTTGTATTAAGTCGGTAAAATCAGATTAAATGATGCGGCCAAATACAATGAACTTAATTTGCACCTTTTAGATATGATCTCAGCATTAATTATGGATCCTTGGATTTGCATTTAGTGAGTGATTGAGTACCCCTTTATATACCTATCATTCTGATGGAGAGTGTTAGGAGTATCATTTTCTCTCTGTCTCAAACTAAGGAACCACTTCGAGAGAAACAGAGAGAGGAGAAGGGAGACGAGGTCAGGACCGATATCCCGAAGTTCACCATTAAGGCAAGGGAAGCAGTTCGGTTCTGTAGTGCTCTTCTCGGTGTTGTTCTCTACAGGATTTTTTATTCAACCATTCACAAGTGCAAGCATGGCTGGAGGTAACAATTGATCTTGGTTTATTGCGCATTCAAGGTCGTTAAATTGCTAACAGTTGGTATCAGAGCGGTTTAGCCTCTGTCTGCTTTGTGATTGTTTAGTCTTAATTTCGTGATTAAGGAAGAGAATAAGGGGAAACCCTAAGTTCTGTTCAGAAACATTTACTATTCTGATTGACTGATTTCGTTGAGGCATATCTCACAATCCGCTTACTTGTTTTGAGTGAGGTTTTCGGCATTGGAAAGATCCTGGAGTCTACTTTTCATAGAGACCAATATCTCGATAATCAAGTAAACATACAGTGAGAATTTGAAGTCGAAATCAGTGGTTGTCAGTCTGTCTGTTTTCTGAAAATTTCGACCCTTCTGGGATGCGGGACGAATTTCTCTCAGTCTGTAACTTGGATTGACATGAAATTTTTCTGGGATATAGTTCTTTCACAGAACTTTCCAGAAAGTATTTATTTGTTTGAATCCGATAAAAGATGAGTGAGATATGATATTCGCAAGATGGGTAAGTCTGACAGTTTGTCAGAATCTGCCAGTGTTAGTCTGAATTCCGAGGGCTGTATATTTCGATATATGAACTTGTTTTAGACGAGATCTGATTTTCTGGAAAGATCTTTAAGTCTAGTTTCTAGAATGTCCAAGAACTCGCAAAACAGTTCACTATAGAGAAAGTTTTGGCCATTTTACTAGAGGGTGTTCAGACTATCAGAAATTTCTAGAATTTGACATTTTATGTTGTTATGACCCGGAACATGTTGTTGTGATCCATAATGTGTTGGGAGTTATCCAAAATGAAATTTACACGAAATTTAAGACATGACCAGTCTAATGATGATACTCCATAACCAAATAAATGGTATTGATTATCTAACGATAGTCATACATATACAATCAGAAATTGTTATGGAATTGTGATGTTTATTTCCATATTAACAAGTAAGGTATTCTGAATTGTAATAAAGTTTTATGGATCAATCTAGATATATAGAATAGTTAGTTAGCAATTTGCCAAAATATGAAATTTGTGTAGAAAAATGATTGGCATTTTTCGTTGAAACTTAATAGTCAATACATAAAAGATAAATGCTATGCTTTGTACAATACTATAGTAAGTAAGTATTGATGTAGCCCACAGGTCATCATACTGCAAAGATACTCTATTAGTATTAGTACGATTTTTACAAGCATTGTATTGATTGGATGAACAAATTGGTTTTACTATACATATGGTATAGTAGCATATATTACACAAATTATATTTACAAAGGATATGGCGGAAATTGGGTGTATGATTACTATTCTATACTGTAATGACTAGATGATTTATGATCATGGTGAAGTTTGGCATTAATGTTATTTGGATCAGTAACAGATTGTTAATGGACCGATGCATGTTATAACGGGCCGTTATACAAGGATACAATCTGTGTTGAGGTCTATAATATGTTCTTAACGGGCAATAAAGTTTACAACAGACCGTTTCATTTGGATTCAGATAATATTAAGTTATGTCTAGTGATTAATATATATTAAGTAAAAATTGGAGAGTAGCCACAGCATCTTCAATTGTATTAAGGCATATATATTATATAGTGTATCTATAAATCACATTAGGAGTAAAGGACATAAATTGTGATAAAGTATATTAATGAAGTTAATATCGTCCCACAGGACTATTGACTGAAATTAGTATAATTTATTAGAATATAATAGTTAATTATAAATCTTAATCTACCCACAGGAATTAAGATTAGGCATATAGTTAACTAGTTATATCATAAAAGAATAAGAATCAAAACATGGTATTTAGCCCACATGTAATACTATGTAGGAACTTGATTCATGAAGTGATAAATGTTTTATTACATTTAGAATCAAAGTACAATATTTAGCCCACAGTTAATATTGTGCAAGAAATTGATTCGTAAGGTTATGCACTTAGTTTACATCTGGTAAATTGAGTATAAAGACTAAGTCTCAATATAAAGTATAAGCATATATTGGTTTTACTTTCATAAGGAATAGCAGATTTCCATTTAGAATTGTTATATTCTAATGTTACTAAGTTGAGGATAATATTTATAAGACCTGGGATGAGTTTGTTTCCTTCATTCATTCTAAAGACATTGATCTTGCTATCCGGAAGGATCAACCAAGAAAACAAATTTTAAGGATGAGCTTTTGAACATGGATTATTGTGCACAGTGGGAGCGGTTTAACCGCTTATAGGTAATGTTCATAAAGGACAAGCTCTCTCTATTATTTTGTGGTTTGGTTGAGAAGCATAACAATGTGTAGGTCTTAGTTAAGAAATTAGATGAGTAGTATGTCTATTTGGATTAGACAATTGCAATGACACTCATCATAAAGTGAAAGTCCTTGATTTATTATCGTTACGGTTGTGCGAAAGCGCATGATGAATGTAAAATGTAATTGCTCAACTAAAGAGACTAGGAATGTTAATTTCTAGAAGAATTATCAGATTAGTGGGAGCGATCAATTTAATGATCATACATGTATTCCCTCTAATGTATAATTGGATTATATTCTTTAAGTTTTTATGAATATTGACAATCCAATAACTGATATTCCATGTTGGCCAATGATACAATAATTGATCAAGTTGAATATTTATATTCAATGTTAAGATGATCTAATCATGTGATAAGGTCAGATATTTCTAGTGATTATGTAGTTTATCTACATGACTCTTATTAAGGTATAAGTGTTGAGCATGGTCAAGTTACATTTTTACAAGTTATTAATTGCAGCAAGTTTACATTCTTGTATAATGCCAAAAAGAATTGACTTATATAAGATGAATCAACTACATTGAGATATAATCTCTTGTATAAAGGAATGATTCACTTCATGTGATTTTGGCATTGGTAACTCATTTTGGTTCTGAGTTAAATTGGATGGATAAAATAACTGCATTAGTAACGATATTCTAGAGGAGATGGTTGTATGAAATAACCATAAGGTTTCTTCTCTGGTGGTTGTGAGCATTTAGCGTACAAGCTAAAGAAATCCATATAAGGATTAAAACAAATATCCTACATGTAGTATTTTGAGTTCTATGAGGTCATTTCTTCATGAGGTTTTGAAGAAAAATATCATGAATTGTTTTGAATACTAGAAGGTCAGTGGGAGTCAAGTTATTTCTTGTTTTATATATGGATCATATTCTGATTGTGACTAAGGACAAATGATGGTTCTGTGAGGTAAAACAATTTCTTTCTAAAATATTGATATCAAAGATATGGGCGAAGTCTTGTTGTTGTAAACATACAAGATCCATAGAGATATGAATCAAGGTATTCTTGATTTATCTCAACAAGCATATATCCATAAGGAATTAAAAAGATTTCAGTTGAGAAAATTATATTTACCGATTTAAGTGTCTATTTAAAAGACAATTGATTCAGTTTGATCAGTATCCTCAAATTAACTTAGGAAATGGATTAATGGTTAAAATTCCATGAGTTTTGGTAATTGAAGCATAAAGTTTACTAAGGTTTATATAGACCTGATGACATAGTTTGTGTCAATGGAATGCTAAACCATTATAAAAGTAATCCAGGAAATAGACCACTAGCAAAGTGCTAAGAAAGTAATGAAACATCTTTAAGGTACTAAAGATAATTTGCTTATGTATCAACGAACTGACTAGTTTGAGATATTTAGGTATAAAGACTGGCTTAGTCGATTCTTGTAAATCGAATTATGGATATATCTTAGCCAGTAGGTATGTGCATGAAGTGTCTATTTGACACTTATTGCTATCTCAACTATAAAGTGGTGTTCATTGTTTGTTTTTGAGATTCTTCCCATGGTGGTTGAGGAGTTTTATTTCAGGACTTAGAATTATGGATTCTATATCTAAGTCATTAAGGTTTTTGTGTGATAATTCTACTGCAGACTTTCTATCCATGAGTAATAATGTAAAAGTCGAGTTAAGTGTTTCGACATTAAATGTATGGCTTTGAAAGAACGCATCAAGGAGAATTTAGTGGTCATTATCGTATATTCACACAAAATCAATGCTGGTTGATCCTTTGAAGAAATGCATGCAATTAAGGAAATTCAAGGATCGTGTAGCGGATATAGGAGTTGGTCCTATTGTGAAATAAATGAATCGTACGATTGTGTGTATAAAACTCTTCATATAAAGTTAATGTCATTCTTGTTGATTGTGCACAACTTATATTTGATTAATCATTAAGGTTGAGAATGACATTGTTAAGCTGATCTAGAATAAACGTCGGGTTTATTCATTAAAGTTATTTTATCAATCGCGTAAAGGTTAAAATAAAGTTGCACAGGTACATCGTAATGCATGGAAAGTAATATTCGCACAAAGATGACTTACTGCCATGATTCGTGTATCTCTGTATATTTTATTTTAACATAAAGATTGTAAATGTATGAAGGTTATTAAGACTGCTGAGATCAAGTGGGAGAATGTAATATAATTATGCAAATTACATTATAAAGGAATCTCCTAATGAATGATTATTAGATTAATGAAATGCAAATTAATTAATCTAATTACATGTTGTTCAAGAGAAACTATGGTTGTTGCAAGATAATGTTTGAATTTCATTTGATTGAAAGGACCATAGTGCATATGTTATGGCTTAATTAAATGAGATGGCTGGCGCAAAACCAAAGAAAATGAGATACATTTGGTTTTGCGAGGAGATAGTTAATAAACGATTGAGACGGAATTTAATTTTGATTTTGTAAACGAGTCGGACGCGACTTGTATTAAGTCGGTAAAATCAAATTAAATGATGCGGCCAAATACAATGAACTTAATTTGCACATTTTAGATATGATCTCAGCATTAATTATGGATCCTTGGATTTGCATTTACTGAGTGATTGAGTACCCCTTTATATACCTATCATTCTGATGGAGAGTGTTAGGAGTATCATTTTCTCTCTGTCTCAAACTAAGGCACCTCTTTGAGAGAAACAGAGAGAGGAGAAGAGAGACGAGGTCAGGACCGATATCCCGGAGTTCACCATTAAGGCAAGTGAAACAGTTCGGTTATGTAGTGTTCTTCTCGGTGTTGTTTTCTACAGGATTTTCTATTCAACCATTCACAAGTGCAAGCATGGCTGGAGGTAACAATTGATCTTGATTTATTCCGCATTCAAGGTCGTTAAATTGCTAACACCTTGTACTTTTCATGTGCATCAGATTTTTAATAGTGCTGTTATAGGACCTTTGACTCATGAGAATGATGTACTGGTATGGAAGTAATGGAAGTGGAACATCTCTGGTACTTTCTCAGTTTCTTTGCTTTACAAGGTTCTTGCAACAGCTGGTAAAACTGTGTCACCTCTTAATAATCGTCTCCCAATACAAGAGCTTTTGATGAGAAGGAATATTCACACCACTCATGGTTGAATTCTCTGTGCAAGCCAGCAAATTGAGGAGGCAATACATATTTTCTATCACTGCCCTTTCTTTAAGGCAGTATGGCTTCATTTGAAGGGCCCTAATTTTGCTGCGAGGAGATTATTTTGCAATTGGCACTGTTGAAGCTTCTTCCTTTCAGATCCTCAAAGATGATGCATACCTTTCGACTTTACTAGTGACAACCTGGTGGGCCACTTGGCTAGAGAGAAACAATCAAATTTTTAGGGGTCAGACCAGAACTTCAAATGGCATGGAAAATTGGATTTTTCAGGAGGCAAGGAGCTACCGGAGATATTGCTGATTCTGTTACTTATTCTTTGTGTTTAGTGCTTTGTTTTTAGCCTTTTCTTTTTGCTTTTATTTGTTTCTCCCTTTTGACAGCGGCTGTCAAAATCTCAAAAAAGAAAAAAAAAACTTAAAAAGCTGTTGAAATCTCTAAATACTGTCTATTTCTAAATTTGATCAATTATACATAAAACAATTGTCTGATTGCTGATCCAATCTTAACTAACAAAAGCCAAAAAATTTTAGTGATTAGACATGTCACTTATGGAGTTATGGAGGATCAATTCTTGACCAATTCACCTTATAATACTCCATTATTAATTATTTACATCCCTGCCATCGGAGTCCACGCGCAAGACAAATAAGAGGAGACGAAGAGAAGTGCTGCAAATGCCCCCCCCCCCCCCCCCCCCCCCCCCCCCCTCGTCAGATTAGGCATGTCCGGGGACTGGGAAGAATATTGAAGAAAACAAATAAGGGGAGAGGCGGGAGAGCGGTGTTTTGATTAAAACAAAAAATTGGGTATGCACTATATATGCAGAGGTACTCTGTTCTCCAGTATATATATTTTCACTTTACATCTCATTTACAGAAGACAATATGGTTTATTTGTTAAAAAAAAGTGGTCGACAATACCCATTAGCATTTCACAATAAAATTCTCCAATAAGTTATGATACAGAAATCAGAAAAATAATCAACTATTTAACGTATTAAGGGTGCTTTGGCATGAATGAGGTTACCCTAATTTCTAAGTTAATAAACTAATTTATTAACTTGTAATTGTCCAAAAGGACTAACTTAAACTCTTAATCCTCCTTTGATCCAACTTATAGGTATAGCCAAACGTCCCTAAGCGTTTATAATTATGGAAAAGGTTTTCTAGGACACAAAAATGTCTTGCCATAGTCAAATAGTCAAGTTTTTTAACTTAGCACCATTCATAATTTTATTCTGGATTTTAAATTCTAATAAATTGTAATTCACATTGTTACTTATCCAGCATCAACAACAGCTTTTCGTCCAATAAAAACAGAGTGGGTTTGACCTACTCCAGTTACTCTGTTTTTATATTATCTGGTGGAAACTCTGTTTCAGAACAGAGGAAAATAAGAACGGAATTAGCAGATTGAACATATCTGATCTTGCTGAAAAACTTTATCCATTTTAGCAAGATAATGTGCTTTTTGATTCGGTTCCTTTTTAGATTAGTGGTACATGATCCATATTTATTGATTCTACTGCAGGTTTGTCCTTCAAGGGATTAATTTGCAGCCCAGTCCAAGCTGTGACACATCAATCCAACAAGAGAAAGAAATTGTGTTGAAACTTAAATTCCCGAATATAGCATGTCTGGTACATACGAATGTGTCCACAATTCAGAAAAGATAAAACAGAGAACTTAAAAAAAAAAAAAGCTAAAACCTATACAAGAAAAAGAAAGACTAAAAACATCTAAGCATGTTTTTTTCAAGAGTCAAGCGCATGCACAAATATCTTTGAGTAATAGGCCCTGTGGGGAGTCTATGTTCGAGAAGGCACGCTTATTGCGAGCTTTCCAAATATTCTAAGATCAAGTTGCAGCCCAAATAATAATCCAAGTTTTAATGGCAGAATTTCTGAGAAATAGCCAAAAGTCACCTATGTGAAGGGTAAAGTAGAGTAGTGGAAGTATCAAGCGAATCTGTATTAGTGACTAAACAGATTTTGGGTAGTGAAATTGGAAGATGAGTAGTCGATTCAAAGGATCCACTATTACAATTAGCGATTTGAGTGAATTTTTAAACCTTCAATTTAATATACAGCACATACTCAATTCCAGTTACCTTATTGTAGCTAATTAACAACAACACAACTGCACAAATCCACCTTAATTTCAAAGCCTTGATAGAACTGTCATCCTTAATATATTAATTTTTTTTACTTTCCGGGACGAATTATATTCTATAAACTTGTGCGCACAGTAAGATTGCGGCAATATCTTCTCAAATTGAATCAAATAACGTTGAAAAGTTTAGAAAAGTAGATTTAAAGATGTGTATATGAACAGAGTGTATATCAACCAAATATATATTATGTAATCTGGTGAGTAGTTTTTTTCTTAGTGATGCATTAAAATTTGTTGATTTAAACTGTTAGAAGAATAATAATCTTCGTGTATTTATACGGACATATTTGCATTCATGAAAACGAGAGAACAAATTGGGAGCTTAAATGTCAAATATGAGTTTCGAAACTGCAATATATTATAAAGTATAACTAGGAAACATCAGTTGTATTGTGGAAGCTTAAAATGTCAAGTAGTATTATGTTTTTAGGCGTTTGGTAGATAATTAAGCATCTACCTAAAGTAGAAGTACGCATCTTTAAAACGATTCTTTTAAATAAAACTAAAAAACATACTATATTAAAGAAAATTTACATAGCAAATAGAAGACGATTAAGAATGCTTAAAAAAAAAAACTAGTTATATTTTTGAATGTTTGTTTGTATGGAACATGAATCTAAATAATCAATAACTCCTAACTTGTACTACTTATTATGTCTATAATGATCAGCTATTAATATTCTTTCGATCATATATATAGCCAATTACATCAGGATTATAACAGTATACGCTTCCTCTGATAATTGTGGCTTTAGAGATGACTGCCAATGTCACAGAAGTACGATGCCACCTCGAAACAAAAATACGCCGATTTTCCTTTCATCCCGTCTTTCGAGGACATACATTTTGTGAAGGCCTCCATGATGCATGTGGTTCCGTTAAAAATTTTTTTGAAGTTAAATCCGAATGCTGCCTCCATCTCTTGTCCCGAGAGTAGCAACAATGCAATGAGCAAAATCCCCGCTATTCCACCATAACTGATCTTCGCAACCATCTCAATCTGTTTTCTTGTAATTAATTGAGTATAATTTTATGAATTGAATTATATGTGTGTTGTGACAATGGATGTTTACTTTTGCTATTTATAGTGTGGAAGCACTTTGTTGATTAATTTATATTAAATAGAGTAACTTTCTTTGTTTTAATCAAAACATGAGTTTCACTCAAAAAAAATGTTATTATATTTTGGATAACCTCCTTTCATTTAAAAAAAAATGTTTCAAATTTGTTGTTTATCAGGGTCAGTTTACTTAGATTAAGGATTTTACAAACGTAGAACGACAGTCAAATTAAAGTGCTGCCAATTGCTAAAAGATAAACATCAGTTTTGCTATGTACAACAAAGTTTTTCATCAATTGACTAAATTACCCTTTAAACAACCCTTTATTTATTTTTTTAACAATTTTTACCAACTGATTGAAGGATAATTTAGTAAAAAATATGTTGCATTAATTACCAAAAATGATGGTGTCTTTAGAAATTCCCAAATTGAGGCCATGTACAGTTAATTATCTCAAAAACATCAGTACAATGTAACTTACAAAATTTAAGTTCAGAATTAATTGCAGTATTTATATGTATATATGTGCTAGGAGTTTTCTAGACAACAACTTATATTGATTGCTTTGAACGAAACAAAACTACCATATATAAAATGATGCTATAAATATTTTTTTATAAACTGTACTTTCTACCTACAAAATAATTCTTTGGTCTAAAATTGAATTAAATGATAGAAAAAATTAAACACTAGGAACTTAATTTGCATTAATGTCATTTCTATTTAATATTTTTTCCGAACAAACTCAAACTTTTCCTTTGATTATTGAGGGCAATCAGTAACAGTTCAAGCGAGCAATTCGATTGTTGATCTTGAATTACTTGTAAACTAAGTATTTGTTCATCATATATTGTAGACTATATATACGTATCGATCCCTTCTATAATACAATTATTAATAAAGCAAGCTATTCAAAATCCAATACCTCTGTTATCAGTTTTAACTGAACGTTCTATTCCACAAGTATTAAATTCTCATATTTTCCCCTCCAAACATGTTTTTTTTATTTTTTTTTAAGATTTGCGGAATTATTCTTTATGATGTGTGACTTTTGCAAGTTCCAATTTCTTTTGACTTTTCCTTAAATTTTTATGATCTACGTACATGTTAAGTTTAATTTCAATAATCGTGTACTCTAGTTGCAATGATAAGCTAAATTATTGTACCCTCAATTAGGGCATGCTGCTGTATTTTGTCAAATAATTTTTTTCGCTAGAATTAATGCATGAGAAAATGAGAGCGCAAATCACAGTTTTTATAAACGAAATGGTAATAATTTGATCTGAGCAGAACTGTGATAATCATTTGGATATCTTTTTTAAGAATAGGTAAATGATGAAGTTTCAAAAAGAATGATTTGCATTATTTTCTGATGACTGGTTACAACGCTTAATCACTATTTATATTCCTTTGACTTTGCTAAGAGTTTAAGCATTTCCTAGTTTACATGTATCTGTGATTTTGTTATAAATGAAAATAATACAGTAAATAATATTAAGATATTTAAAATTTGGTTGCTACCAATTAAACATTTCTCCTCCCTAGTATCTGACTGCTTGATACATGATAATTGTTCTGAGATCATAATTTATTTCTCAACATGATGAAATGAAATATTGCAAGAAATTAAGATATGAGAATTATCGATGTAATATTCGTTCCAGAAATACGATGAGATTACTTAAATCATCAATAAGTTACATATATTCCAGAAATTACACAGAAATAATTAACTAAGATCATCTAATTAATCTAGAAAAAATTGCTACACCCTCCCTTTAGTCAGGCCTTCTAAGGTTACACAATCTGCTCGTTCGCAGGAGGAAGAGGCACCTCAGGAATGAAATCCTTCGTTAAGAGGTAAAAATAGTACACCAAAGCAGTTACCAGCACATGATTAGCAAATATCACCCAGCTTACAGTTGCAACCCAATTCAGCTTTGACTTGTAGAAACAGGCAGGATACACTATCCCTAATAATGAAATGAGGAAAGCCATAACCCAGTTAATCACTACCCGTTGAACAGCTCGATCAATACCACGAAGTATTATAAGAAAGATGCACTGTATACACGGCAGCATGTAAACTGCAAAATGGACTGTTAGAAATATTTTATTGTTGGGTGCATGCCCCTCTAAGACATAAACGATAAGAACTACATTAATTGCCACCAACAATAGTATTATTGCTGGAACCAAACTTTCGTAGTTTGTACAAATTCCTTTGCAAATAGAAGTTTTCTTTCTGCTGATTTCACTTTTCTTATGGATGGCTTCTCTCTTAGACTGTCCACTGTTTATGGTCCTTCAACACCTCTTGGAAGATCACATTTCATCTCTACTATATGTTAGATTATTTGACCATTTGGCACTGGAACGACCTGTTCCAGTGGTCTGGGACGGCCCGTCCTAATTCTGGGGCGGCCCGGTCCAGACACTGCGCAGAGAGAGACACGTTCTAAGTCTAGAACGGCCTAGTCCAATGCACTGGGACGGCCCGTCCTAATTCTGGGACGGCCCGGTCCAGACTCTGCGCCATATTAAGGAAATAATCTATTTTTGGTGGGCTGTTTCTGCTGGTCTCCAAGTCATTCAGTTATATGGTAATAGGCTAAACGTGGCTGTAAAGAAAAGCCAGATTTGGTGCAGGGATGTGTTGCCTTTTATGATGGTTAATTATAGCATTGTTTGGAGGCCAAGAAGCCTTTGGCTCTCTATATATAAAGGGGTTGGTCCCCAAGGGACAAGACATCCACGAAACATACTGCATACATGTGTTGAAAGCAGTATTTTCTGCCTCTCTCTCTATTCCTCCATCAAATAGCTTGAGAAGGTGCTCTAAGTTCAGGCAAAGAGTACCAAGGCGAGTCTTGATCCTTTGGAAGACCTTTTCTCCTGTCTTGGGTGTCAACAACAAGAGGAAATAAGAAGTATACACGTTAGGAGACATCAACAAGTGCTCAACATCAAGCTTCAGGCCATAGCAATGGAATTAGGTAAGCTTCCGCTCATGATTTAGTTTTCTGGTGTATTGGAACGGTCCGGTCTATGACCAGGACGGTCCGTTCCAACTACTGGTTCTGCGAGTTCATGTTTTCTGGGTTGCTTATTTGTATTGCTAGAATTGTTTATTCCCTTTGGCTTTAAAGCAAACCCATCAAGTGGTATCAGAGCCACTCGTCGTGAGCCAGTAGCATGAAACATAAGTTTGGATTTAATTGAAGTGTTTGAATTGATTTGGTGAGATTGAAGATCTGGTCTGAACTGCTTTTAGTTTTCTGGCGCTGCAGACTGGGGCGGTCCGGTCCAAGTTTGGGACGGCCCGTCCTAGTGGTCTGGGGCGGCCCGTCCTAGTGGTCTGGGGCGGCCCGTTCCAATTCTGGGACGGCCCGTTCCAGATTTTTTCTGCACTTTTCCTGAACTGTTTCTGAAGTATCTGACATTTGGACGGTCCGTTTCATGGCTCGAACGGACCGTTCCATTAGTTTTGGATTGTTTTATGATTTGTTGATTGAGATTTGTGCCAGAATTGTCATTTGAAATTGCAATTGCTTGAAAAGATTTTGAAAATTAAGTTAAAGTTTTGGAAATTCCAAATCGTTTAAAATCTGACCTAATTGGATGATTTAGATTTAGAATAGATTGTCAGGTTAGGAGAGAAATCATTAGGGTTTCTCGACCTAGATTAGGACGACATCTATCTACTTCTCTGTAGTTTTCAAACGGACCGTCCTAGAACTGGGGCGGACCGTTCCAGATTCAGTTTTTGGTTGCAAACTGCTTAGGTATTGATCAGATCTTAAGGGGGCGGTCCGTTCCAGAACCAGAATTGTTAGGTTTTAAGCCAATATTCAGGTTGTTTGTACTGGTTAGGTACAAATAACGGTTTATGCATCCCTCTTCTTCTTTTCTCTGCCGTGGTTTTCATTAGTAAGAGCTGTAAGCATTGGGTTACACCATGTTGTCGTGAGGACAAGTTCTGCCGCAGAAAATAAGGTCGGCGCCTAAGTGTCCATATGACCCTGACCTTTTCTGGGAATCTTGCCTGGATGTGGTGTAATTTCAATGGCTGCTGGCTGAACGGGAGACCACCGCTTTCTTTTCTTACCTTAATATGACCATACTGGACTGTATGGTCATATCTCTCTTTGGTTCTCTTCTGATCTATTTAGGACGGACCGTTCTCTCACCAAAACAGTCCGTTCCAGGTTTGTTGGTTTGTATGTATTCCATACGACTCAATAAGTGTATACCTTAGGGTTTGCAACTGGGTCCTAAGTCTTTATCATCCTAGGTCAGTATTTAGTTAAGACTTTTCATATTAGGATTGATGTGCATAATGAAAAGTCTAGGTTTAGGTATACTTTAAGTCTAATATAAAGGTAACTTGAGTTGTATTTGAGAATTGAACCAATATTAATATCATCCCGCCAAAGTGGGCTCTCATATTAATGGTTGTTTCAAAGGCTCAAATACAAAATGTATTAAGGTACATGTAACTTTTAAATTATGAATCGGCCCAAAGGAAGGACATAATTTAAAAGGCTATATGTGCAATGTTTTGGTAGAATCAAATGGGTAATGAATATAAGGTTTTACGTATAATTAATTAATCGGCCCAAAGGAAGGTTAATTAATTGATATGTTATGAATCATTATATTTGATACTACACCTAGTTGATTGAAGTTTGCTTGGAGACTCCAAAGAGCACATGCAAATGAATAAAGACTAGTAGATGGGATTTGGACCTTTATATTTTGTGATTTAACTTATACATTATGGTTATTAATATTAGTGTATTTTGTCTTTGGTTTATTTTAGCAAATATTCCAGCTAGCATTAACAGCATACCCATGTTGACTGGTTCCAACTTTAAGGAATGGAAGGAGAACTTAATGATAGTTCTCGGTTGTCTAGATCTTGACCTTGCATTTAGGGAGAAGAAACCATCTGAGATTACTGCTAAGAGCAGTCAACAACACATTCAAAGTGTAGCTCAGTGGGGACGCTCCAATCGCATGGGCATTATGATCATCAAGAAGACAATCCCAGAGGCATTCAGGGGTACCGTTTCTGATTCCGATGAGGCTATGGCATGCTTGGAAGAAATTGAGAAGAGATTTGCCAAGAATGAGAAATCGGAGATTTGTACATTCATGGCAAGACTCACCTCTATGAAGTATAATGGGAAAGGCAACATTCGTGAGTACGTTTTGGAAGTGTCTAATCTTGCTTCAAAGTTACAAGCCCTTAAGTTAGACATATCTGAAGAAATTCAGGTGTGTCTAGTGCTTAACTCTCTCCCTAGTCAGTATAACCATTTCAAGGTTACTTATAACTGCACTAAGGACAAGTGGACTCTAAATGAACTGATTTCGCATCTAGTTCAAGAAGAGGAAAGGTTGAAGCTTGATAAGACACATAGTGCTAACGTTGCCTCCACTTCCAAGAATAAAGGGAAGAAGAAACAAAACAATAATAAGGCTGCTAATTCAGAGTCAAAGAAGGAACCCAATAAGGGGAAGACTGGCAAGAAGCCATAGAATCCAAATGGGTGTTTCTTCTGTGGCGAAGAGGGACACAAGAAGACTGATTGCACAGGCTATATAGCTTGGCGCAAGAAGAAAGGTATGTCTCTCTCTTTGGTTTGTTCAGAAGTTAATTTAACTTCAGTACAAAAGGATACTTGGTGGATTGATTCGGGTGCTACAACTCACATAAGTATCTCTATGCAGGGTTGCCTGAACTGCCGAAAGCCAAATGATGGTGAAAGATACATCTATATGGGCGATGGCAAGAAGGCACAAGTTGAAGCTATTGGGCATTTTAGATTGTTACTTAAGACTGGATTGTATTTAGATTTATATGAGACTTTTGTTGTACCGTCTTTTAGACGAAATTTAGTTTCTATTTCTGTACTAGACAAGTTTGGTTACTCTTGTTCTTTTGGAAATGGAAAATTCACTTTATCTCATAATTCTAAATGCGTTGGATCTGGTTTTCTTTCAGTTTATGACAATCTATATTCTTTGGAAACTATTGCTTCATATAATGAAAACTTGCATACAAGTACTAGAAGTGTTAAGCGTAAATTAACTCATGAGAATTCAGGTGCACTTTGGCATAAGCGTTTAGGTCACATTTCTTTAAAGAGAATTGAAAAGCTTGTGCAAAGTGACATACTCGATCCTTTAGACATGACAGATTTAGGCCCATGTGTAAGTTGTGTTAAAGGAAAACAAACCAATAAAAGAAGATATGATTCCAATAGAACGAGTGATGTCTTAGAACTGATTCATACGGATATTTGTGGACCATTTCCTACACCTACAAGGAATGGTCAAACTTACTTTATCAGTTTCATAGACGATTACTCAAGATTTGGTTATCTATATCTATTAAGTGAAAAAGCGCAAGCTTTGGACGTGTTCAAATCATTTAAGGTTGAAGTTGAGTTACAACTCAACAAAAGGATTAAGCAAGTCAAATCTGACCGTGGTGGTGAATACTATGGTAGATATGACGGTTCAGGTGAACAACGTCCAGGGCCTTTTGCTAAGTTTCTAGAGGAAAATGACATTGTCCCTCAATATACCATGCCAGGATTGCCTAGCATGAATGGAGTAGCTGAAAGGCGAAACAGAACATTGAAGGATATGGTTAGGAGTATGCTTAGTCATACTAATTTGCCAAAATCTCTTTGGGGCGAAGCGCTTAAAACAGCAGCCTATTTGCTTAATCGTGTACCAACTAAGGCAAATAACAACAAAACTCCCTATGAGATGTGGACTGGTAGGAAACCAAGTCTACAACATTGTCGTATTTGGGGATGTCCAGCTGAAACTCGGCCGTACAGGCCAAATGAGAAGAAATTGGACGAAAGGACAGTTAGTTGTTATTTTATTGGATATGCCGAACGTTCTAGGGGTTACAAGTTTTACGATCCCACTAATAGGAACATATTTGAGACGATTATAGCTAAGTTCTTTGAGGATGTTTTGGTTGTGGGGGGAGATATGACACATCAGGATATTATCTTTGAGGAGGAAACAAGCACTGATCTTCAAACGGACCGTGACATGGCTGAAACGGACCGTTCCAGGATTGGAACGGACCGGTCTGAAGTTGAAACGGAACGGTTGATCATAGATACAGTGCCCAACATTGAAACGGACCGTTCCAGGACTGGAATGGACCGTCCCAATACTGAAACGAACCGTTTCATTCAAGAAATGGATCCTGTTCCAGATGCTATGGACTTAGACTCTGGAAATAATCAAGTTGAAGATAATAGTGTCATTGAACAACTACAAACACCTCAAGAACTTGTGCCTAGGAGATCCACTAGAGAGAAAAGACCAGCAATACCTAATGATTATGTGGTCTATCTCCAAGAACATGAGTTTGACATTGGGATGATGGAAGATCCTCGTGATCTTCGTCAAGCTTTGGACAGTCCAAACTCACAAAAGTGGATCGATGCCATGAATGAAGAAATGAAGTCCATGTATGACAATGATGTATGGGACTTAGTACCATTACCAGAAGGAAAGAAACCTATTGGTTGCAAATGGATATTTAAAACCAAAAAGGATTCTAAGGGTAATGTGGAAAGGTATAAGGCACGTCTTGTTGCTAAGGGCTTTACTCAAAAAGAAGGTATTGATTACAAAGAGACTTTCTCTCCAGTTTCATCGAAAGACTCTTTTAGGGTGATCATGGCACTTGTGGCACATTTAGATCTTGAGCTTCATCAAATGGATGTTAAGACCGCGTTTCTCAATGGTGACATTGATGAAACCATCTATATGGTGCAACCACCCCACTTTGTATCGGATGATCCAAAGAAAATGGTTTGCAAACTTAAGAAATCCATTTATGGGCTCAAACAAGCGTCTCGACAGTGGTATTACAAATTTCATCGAGTGATTCTCTCATTTGGTTTCGAGAGTAACCCAGCGGATGATTGTATATATCACAAGTTCAGTGGGAGTAAATATTATTTCTTGGTTTTGTATGTGGATGATATACTACTTGCCACAAACGATAATCCTTTCTGGTAACTTGGCACCTCTAAACTCTTCAATAATTGCTCTTCTTCCGAAAGGAGATAATCCCACTACTGTAAAAGATTTTAGACCTGTCAGCATCATTCATTCCATTCAGAGGATCTTTTCAAAGGTTTTAACTGCAAGGGTCACTCCTTTGCTCCATTCTCTAGTCTCTCCAAATCAGACTGGTTTCCTGAAGGGGAGGGCAATTGTTGAGAATTTTTGTTATGCTCAGGAAGTGCTCCTTCACTCTCATAAATCTTTTACACCACTTGCAGTTCTAAAAGCTGATATCCATAAAGCTTTTGATACTCTAAGCTGGCCATTCATCTCAAGTGTCTTACAGGCTTTAAAGTTTCCTTCTAGGTTCATCTCAACAATTACAAGCTGTGTTTTATCAGGGAGCTCAAGAGTTGTTCTTAATGGAATAGCTGGTAAGAAAATCACTCTCAAAAGAGGAGTTAGACAAGGTGACCCTCTCTCGCCTTATATCTTTATCCTAGCTTTTGATTTCCTCTCTAGATGGATTTCTAAATTGTCGAATGTTGGAGCTCTACCAGTTCCCATCCAAGGAATGCATTCTGGCTTGTTTTATGCTGACGATGCAATCATAATCTTCAAACCATCTGTAAAGCATGCTAAGTTCATTAAAATAATCTTTGGTGCTTTCAAGATTGCTTCTGGCCTGGCTCTTAGTTCTTCCAAATCTGATCTTGTCACCCTACATTGTTCTTCTGAATTACAGCAACAAATGGCACTCATTTTGGGTTGCTCAATATCCACTTTCCCTCTTAATTATTTAGGGTTGCCTTTGACTTACAAGTCATTGAGAAGAGCTGATTTTCAGCCTTTACTTAACAAATTTCACTCCAAACTACAAGGATGGTCAGCTTCTTTGCTGTCTATAGCTGGTAGACTGGTTCTAATCAACTCTACTCTCTCTGCTCTTCCAATCTACTTCATGTCAGTCTTCAAGCTTCCAAAATGGATGATTAAAAAGATTGATGCTCTTAGAAGAAACTTCCTATGGCATGGAGTTTCTCAGGGAAAGAGGAAACTCATTATGATAAATTGGAACACTGTCACCAAACCAAAACAAGCTGGAGGCTTAGGGATTTTGGACTTAGCTGCTTTTAATGATGCCCTTCTTACTAAATGGAATTGGAAATGGTCAGTTCCTATTCACTCTCTTTGGAAAAGCCTGGCTTTTACTTTACAGTCCAATGATGCCTCTTTTTTCCCTATTAATAGCAAGCTAACCACTGTGCTCAAAAGTTGTGCTCCTTATTTAAATATAGGGTTGGTCATGGAGGTGGGTAATGGGAAAGATACACTTTTTTGGTATCACAGGTGAAACTCTCACATTCTTTTATTGGAATTTCCACAACTTTTCTCCTTTGCTTTGAACCCTTACATCACTGTCCATAGCTTCCTCTCTAATTCTCAAGATTCTGTTACTTTATTCTCTCCACTTCTTACTACCTCTCCAACAGCTTTACAGCAATTACAGTCCCTACTTCTCACTGCTTCTAATGTACGTTTGATGGATTCTCTTACTGACAAAGCTACTTGGACCATTTCTTCTTCTACTACTTTTACCACCAATTCTATTTATAGATTGATAAAATCTCACCCACTACATTCCTCCAATCTTACTTGTATCTGGAAAATGAGGATAGCTCCAAGGTTCAAGATTTTCTTATGGCTCATGTTTCAAGATAGAATTGCTACTTTGGATAATTTGCAAAAGAGGGGCTGGTCACTGCCGAATAGATGTTGTTTATGTTTACATGCAAACGAGTCTGTTTTTCACCTCTTCAACTCATGCTTAGTCTACAGGCAAGTCAAGACTCATCTTTTGACAAATAGCTTAATTCTCCAAGCAACTGCTCATTCCTCTATTCCTTCACAGCATGCTGACATTCTTCTTCAGTCGGATTTAAAAGGTCAGGTCAGAGACCTTTTTACAACACTTTTCTTCATTATTTGGAGGGAGAGATGCAATAGAGTTTTTAACGATGTCTACAAATCAATTCATGATCTAGTTCAGGAGACTATCCTAGAATGGTCGTTTTTGAGGAAATAGTTTGGCTTTGTTTAATTTACTGTTTTCTGTATTTTTGTTTTCTTTTTCAGCTGCTCGCTGATTGTCTGTTATATTACATTTTATTTATAATATAAGATAGGGGCTTGACCCCTATTTTTCTTCAAAAAAATAGTATTATTGCTGCCACTATTACACTAAGATACTGTGAGGTCGTCGGTGGAGCTACTGGTTGTGCTTGCTCAGCGGGGTTTGCCTAGGCATTTGCATCCATGGGTAGATTTTCCTAGCAACTACGTTTAGAGAGATAATTAATAAATTAAGATCATAACAGTTCAATTATAAGAATAAAGACTAGACTTATTAAGAATTAATATAATACATATCTTGAAACCACTACTTTCAACAAAGAAAGCCCACTAACATTTGTACTGGTAAACCCAAAAAAAAATGATTACAAGCTTTGGAGACAAAATAAAAGAAATTAAAGAAAAACTACAAATACATACAAAGATAAAAGGACCTTTTGAATTCATAAATATATAAAAAAACAATCTATTTGCTGGATTTGATCGGCAGCAGGACTGGCCAGACTGCCACCAGATCTATCAGTACCTAATAGTAATAGAGCTACCTAGAGGCTTGAAAGAATGTTTTGAGAGAAAGTAGACAACATTTCATTAAGTTTTTTTGCAAAAATAATAAATACCTTTGTTAAAGGAGAAAATAAACAACAAATGTCATGAAATTGGGTAATGTAGTATATATAAATTGTAGAAATGGTTAAAATCTTAAAATAGTACACAAGCATGGAAAGTCTCTCAGCTCACATATAGAAAATCTCGATTTCCATGATTTCCGAAGTTTAATGTGATAAAAATAACATGCAAGTCTTAGCTTCGTTGGTTTATCCATCAAAAGAAAATCTCTATTTCTATTAATTCCGAAGTCTAATGTGACAAAAATAACATTCTGAGTCCAACGGGCTTATGATTTAAAAAAAAAATAAAGGAAAAATTGGTTAAATACCCTTGCCTCGATTCTTTGAAATCAGATATTTACCCCTCAATTCTTGTTCAACAGAGATGTATACCATTTTCATAATTTTGATATAAAAATTTGAATTTTGTATTTTATGCACAATTGTCCTGCCCATTGTATTGCCATATCCTCATCAAATCTCTTCATGTATGCGAGAGCGACATTAGGAAAGAAAACAAAATATTTCAATTCAGCTCTTTCTAAATTGGTCTAAGCAAATCAAATGTTACAAGCTGAAATGGCAGTTCTAAGTGCGGGAGCACTCTCGGATACAGATGCATCCGATTTAACTGCAGAATGGAATTTGAATGTTGGAGGTATTGACCAGTTCAATGATAAAGCTAATAAAATTGGGCTAGGCCTCTCTGCTCTAAAAGGACATAGGCTGTCGAAGGGGCTGGAGGAATGCTAGCATCCTTCACTGGAGAGGATGGAGAAAAGTGGGAATCGTTGGACAGTTGATTCTGTTACCAAGGAAGAAGCTCTCACACTAGTTGCACTCTTCTTGATTTCGGTTTAGATGATGTAATCAGGGAAATAAATAATGTTTGCAAGTTGTATTATACAAGAAGTGGTTGAAGAGAGAGAAAATACATATCTGAAATCTGAGGTCTAAATCATTTCTCTTATGTCTATTTTCTACGATTTTTTTTGTATTTTTTGAATTCAATCAAAGAGTTGATTTTCAGTAATTTTTTTCTTAGATTCTTGTCTTTACTTCAAATCTCATTCAGTTATTATCTCAATTACATTCAATTTTGTGTTTCTCTTGTCAATTAATTTGCTGAAACTAGATTCAGATCTAGTCTGGTACGAGTGCGACCGCATGAATCAGTGCGGCTGCATCCAGTTTCTATTGTCAATCTGGTTAGATCGTGAGTTCGTGACATCAAATCTGCAAGATTTTGCTGGTGTAAGTTCTTTGCTTGAGCATTTACTCATTTAATGACATGCTTATAAGAATCTTTGAATTTTGGTCCTTTTTGTTCGAATCATTATTCTTTTCATCCCATAAACAATGAAACAAATTATTTCAATGGAATCACATAATCATTTTCTTAGCCTTAAATATTTGATGGGTTCTTCACTAACAAATGAAAATTCACTTTGAAAATTGTATTGATGAATAATGAACTACGAAAACTAATTTTTATTTAATTCTCGTCTCTCAGAGTTGGACAGAGGGACAAAGTTGGAGCACAAGAGAGACGGAGGGAGCCTGAGTAAAGAAAGATACTCTGTAGGAGATAAAAAGATGTGACATTTGATTGGAATCTTCATTTTGCAACCTAATTAAAACAATTAAACGGAATCAGTACAAGATTCTAACGGAGTAATTAAATTGGACAAAATCAAAGTTCAGTAATTCGAGAAGGACAAATTAAAATTTATTAACTAAAAGTGTATTATTTATAAACTTTAGTGACTTCTCAAAATATTACTCTAATAATATTAATTATATATTTTCTTATATTTAAATAAAAAAACCGAGTCAAACAACAGTTAGGTGGATTTACCTTTTATGTTATGTCTCACTAACATATAAATTAAACTGGCCTATGATTTGATGTATACGATACAAACACGGGATTAATAACTGAATTCAATCCCTTCAGCAATCAAGCAATCATATACATGTATGCTAATTCTCTCATGTTGAAAATAGAAAGCGACTCCTACTACCCCTCACGCTCATCTCTCCCTAATACCAGCCCTCCCCCCTAGAGACCCTCCGATTCGTTACTGTCCTCCCTCCCTTGATGCCTTCCATCTCCCTTAGCGTGCTTTCCTCCCTGACGCACTCCCTCCGCTGGTGCTATTTATTCCCTCACATTTTCTTTAACATGCTCCAAACACTCCCTTAACTTACATTAGACTCTCTTTTAATAGCCGTTTTATACTCCCTTAACATTCCCTTAACATACAACATATCATTAAGTAAATGAAAATATAATAAATACCCCTCTAACACATACCATATACTTTCTTAATAGACATTACATACTCCCTTAACACACATTAAGTACACATTAATAGACAATAAATACTCTCTTGACAAAGATAACTAAAGAAATATTTGATACTCCCTTATCCACATTATATACTCCACCACCATATATTACATACTCCCTTAACAAAAGATAACTGAATATATATTTGATATTTTGTTAAAAAACATTAGATAGCCCTTAATAGACATATTGAAATTTTAAATTATTGTCTATTTCAAGTTTAAATTGACGACAGAATTGATCGAATGATAAAATGTGCAATGACAGATGAGAAAGATAGATGAAATTGATCGAAAGAAAAAAGATTGATGATGAGAAATATAGAAGCAAGGTGAATGTTTGATCAGAGAGGAGCATGATGAAAATTTGATCGAAGATGAGAGTGAAGAGATGAGGAGATCATCAAAAAGGAGGAGATATGATCAGAAAGGAGAAAAGAATAAGGAGAGGAGAGAAGAGCAAATCAGAGAAGAGAGGAGATGAGATCAGAGAGGAGCAAAGATCGAAGAGGAGATCATATGATAACTTGCAGATGAAGTGATGGGAGTAGCGAAAGAAAGTGGAGAGAAGGGGACGGACTAGGATGAGGGTGAAAGTACATAAAAGCGTTGATTGCTTGATTGCTCAAAGCAATTATCATACAAACGTACTAGGGCTGAACTACAACTACAACAAATTCGATCCAATTTATGTTTTTAATTTTGCACTGTTTAAATTTTGTGTTTTGTGCTGTCTTTAAATTTTGTAACGCCACAGTTCAAAACTTCAAATTGGAAGGCACATATCTTGGGAGTTGCTAGTGTCAAACATATAGGACACGTACATTTGTCCAACGCGATGAAATTTTAATTTTTAAAAAATGTCTCACACAAACTATTGCCTACCAACTATTGCCTACCAATAACATATGTTCCAAAAATGTCTCACACAAACAAACAATTCGAATAGGAAATTAGACCAAACAAAAAATTAATAAAGATAATCAAATCTGCAAAAATTTATTAAAGATCCCTTTTGAATTCATAAACCAGCTTCCTTTAGCCTGACTGGTAAATCTACAGAATCTGCTGGGTCGCAGGAGGAAGAGGGCAACCCACCTTATGAACGAAATCCTTCAGTAAGAGGTAATAATAACACACCAAACCACTTGTAATCACATGATTAGCAAATATCACCCAACTTATAATTGCGACCCAATGCGGCTTTGTCAAGTGGAAAAAGGCTGGATAAACTGTCCCTAGTGATGAAATGAGGAGGGCGAAGACCCAGTTAAACACTTTGACATCGTGGTGATAAAATTCAATATCCACGAGAAGAGTACGTCTGTACACGCAAGCAAGAAATCAGTTGCTGTAAGGAGTATTAAGATTTTCTTCTCAACGAGTGCAATTTTTTGCAAGACAAGAAAGGGAAGAACTACATTAATTGACATGGATAATGATATTATTGCTGCCACTATTATTCTTCGACATTTGGAGGCTGTTGGTGGAGCTACTGCTTGTGGTGGCACGATGGGGTTTGCATTGCAATTCGCATTCATGGGTTGATTTTCCTAGCAAATACATTTCAAGAGTCGGTTAGTATATTGTGATTGTACCAGCTCAATTGTAATAATAAAGGCCAGACTGTTTAAGAATCTAATGTATACCTTGAATCAATAAATGCACACTTAATTAATTACAACGAAAGCCCACAAATACATACTTGATTAACCAAAATAAAGGTTTACAAGGCTTGGAGACAAAATGAAAAGAAAAGAAAATCTTGAAATAAAACCATATGCAGGATTTGATCGGCAGCAGGACTGACCAGACTGCTATGTAGCTAGTAAAAGAGGTAGCTAGAAAGAAAGTTGCAAGTACAAGGCAGAAGGAACATGTATTTAAGCATAATTAAGGAATAGGTACGGATTTCTTGAAAGTCATTTCAGCAAAAAAAAAAATACCATTGTTAAAGGATGAAACTAACAAGAAATGCCAACAAATTGGATAATTATGTAAAGTTGGTACAAAATGTCGAAATGGTTAAAATAGTATATGCAACCCGAGAAATATCTTGTTCCATGATTTCCGAAGTCTATTTACAGACAAATTAAGGATCAAGTCTCTTAACTTATTCAAAATTAAATGAATGTGATGGACCTTTCAGCTGAGTTTCGAATATGCAACCTCACCATCAAGACACATTATATCCTAATTAATAAAATGTTTGATATATATGTGTCTAATGTTTTTACATATTTGCTCAAAGAAATGGGCAGCAACTTATTATGAATCTTTTTATAGCGCAAAGGGAGGCCCAATTTACTCAACAGAGAGCTCAAGGTCATCCAAAATTTTCCCGTCATTTTTTTTAATAGGCATAATTTAAATTTTATATTTAATAAAATATATATATATAATAAATAATTTTAACAATAAATATCCAGATGCGCCACTAGGACTTGTGAACTTGCAGACACGCAACTGTGAATGGTGCTTATAGGAGTCAGAAAAAGTATTTATAAAAATAATAAAAATATTTTTTATTAAAAACTTAGTTGCTCGATTCTTTATTTTGTTGTCGTATCCCGTATTGGATACATAACCGATTCGAATACGCGTGCGATACGTGTGACCGGCGGATTCGATTAGGATATGACTGGGATTGGGCTAGGATATGACTTGAATGCAGTTGGGATACTTTTTTTTTTAATACTAGCAAATACGTCCACCCAATGTGTAGGCAAACTTTCATAAAAATCACAGTATGAGAACAACTTTTAACTATTTCAAATTTACAACTCATAAGTATTAGATTATTCAAGTGTCATAACCATAATATGATAAATTCAATATATGAGTTGAAATGATATAAAAATATGATCTATGAATTATTTCGTAAAAAATGTGAATTGCCGGTATAAAATTTATTTCCCTTACAATTTTTTTTTTCAGTTAACTCAAATATTATCTTTTGCTTCACGTTAATGTTTCAATGTTCAAACATAGTATATTATGTAATTTTCAATATTATATTTTGATAAAATATTTTGTAAATGTTTCAATGAAAAATGACATAAATAAACAAGATAAAATTATATGTATGTAGAATGAAATCAACATACCAGTCACTACATGTATTTAATGCAGGGTCCAATAAAAAATATTCAATAACACAATTATAAAAGATAGATAGCAATATAGAAAATGTTAAATTCAAGAATCTCATCACATAGATGACAATAATGTTAAATAAATTAAGTATAATCTTTTTAGGCTTCTCCATGACTTGTTATTTCATTAAACAATGAGAGCCCAAGTGGACATAAGTTTGTTTAGTTTCTTGTTCAGATCTAGATGGATGCATGCCTTGACCTAATTTAATTTAGGCCAGTGGGTGATTCACACCTATGCATGCCTCGACAAAAGATAAAACTTAGACAACAAAATAAAATACTTAAACTATGATGTAGGAAATTCACTACCTGGGCTGTACTTTGAATTGCTCTTCCTTCTCAAAACTTGACAAAATTGTGGCTTCCACCACCATTCCAAGAGAAGGAGAAAAAAGTTATCTACAAAAACAAAAGTTGCATCGAAAAATTTAGATAAATAAAGAATTAAATATCTTACATCAAAAAATTCACTTAGTGGTGTGTCCTTGTATGCTGGCGGTATAGAATAAATAGAGTCCCATATCTTGTAAATGGCAAATATCAATCATATTTGGGAAAAAATTTTCCGTACTCCTCAAAATTGAGGAAATACAGGATTTGTTCTCCGAAAGTCAAAACTCCTGATTTTGCCCCTCTAAATTTCAGACGCCTTTTGTTTTTGCCCCACTGTCATATTTTATAATATAAATAAGGAGAGAGTTTAATATGCACTATAGTGCATAAGGAGTTCTATGCACCGCAAACTTTTTCGGAAGTATTTTTATAAATTAACAAATCTAATTTAACCAATCTAATCTACATATTAAAATATCATAGAAAACCAAATTTTACAATTTTTAAGATTTTACTACTATTTTTTTCGAATTTTTTAAAACATGTCATTTTTGGAATATTGTAACTATTTACAACATTAAAAAAATGGCATGTTTTAAAAAATTTAAAAAATAGTAATAAAATAAAAAAATTGTAAAATTTGATTTGCTATGAGATTTTAATATGTAGATTAGATTAATTAAATTAAATTTGTCAATTTATAAAAATACTCCTAAAAAAATTCGCGGTGTATAGAACTCTCTGTGCACTATGGTGCATATTAAACTTTCTCTATAAATAAGACTAAAATAATAAAACAGAAAATTTCAGACCATTTTACCATCGAATCTGAACTCATTCGATCCGTATTAAACCCATTTGCTCTCTCACGCGCCGATACCTAGTTCATATCTCTCTCCTCTCCTCTCGATCAATCCACCAGGAGAAAAGCTAGCAGCGCCGACTAATGCACAGAACTAGTGAGAGATAGTGAGTTCAGAGATAGAGAGAGAGCACACATTCAAACAAACAAACTATGACCCACCACGGTGTACTACCGTCGCGTGTTCTACTAGGCGATCTCTTCGACAGGTATTGGCGGGGCCTAATTCTCAGATCCTCTCTTCTGAATTCTGATAGCGGCATCATGAGAGACAGATCGTGCGAGCAGAGAGAGGTTCAGACTCAAAGACTGATCGATGGATGGATGTAGGGGTGTACAAAAAAACCGCGAATCCGTTCAATCCGTTCAATCCACCCAACCCGAACCGTTTTTTACCGGGTTAGCATAATGTTGGGTTGAGTACGTATTCTAATTTTGACAAACTCGTTACGTTGGATTGGGTTAAGAATTTTGTACTAGTAAATCCGTGTATACTTCAACTCACCCGTTTGTCACTATTTACTCATTTTCGCCTCACATTTCCTCATGTCCTTGCTAAAAGATCTCTTCTTTTATGAAGTTTCGATCTCCTCCATATGCATTCACGTCCTCTATGCCTCTCATAAGGTCTCGAAAGTTGAAAGATACTTTGAATGCATCTCTAATTTGTCTCGAAATAAATTGGAATAGTTACAAATGATTTTTGTATGTATTTTTATTTGATCAAAATTTTAATCAACAAAAACCGTTTAACCCGCTTAATCTGTAAAAATTCGTACATAAAAAAAATTAATGGGTTGGATTGGGTTACGGATGGGTTAACTAAATATATTTTTTAATCCGGTATTATCGGATTGGGTTCAAATTTTACTAAAATATCATCAACCCACCCGTTATACACCCTAGATGGATGTATGCCGAAATTATTTTATATAAGAATTAGTATACAAAAAATTTTAATACAAAGAATTAATTATTTTAATACAAAAAATTTTAAAACGCGCTCGAACTTTTCGAACGCGTTTTATAAACGGGTACGAAGGAGAGATACTGTGCACTTTCCCTCACTCCTTTTGAGGCCGGTCAGAGATTCCTACCCCTTTATAAAACACGTTCGAAGCCCTCCTACGTGTTTTATAAACGGGTACGAAGGGTTCCTGAACCGAGTTATTACTGTTTATTATTTAATTTTTAGGAAAAAAATACAAGCATGCTCTGATAAAGACTGCAAAAGGTACGACAAGATTTGATTTTACAATGTCATCTTTGAAGTTGTCAAATTATTTATAAAACCAGGCATTGTTGAATTAGAATGCACAACACCCACTACCTCCTTCTTATTAAAAACTACACCCACTACCTCTTTCTTGTTAAAAATTTCAGTACAATGGAGAAAGGAAATAGCTCTAACTCAAATAATGATGTTCCAAACTATCGAAAAGCAACCCGCATTGAGTATTGCAAACTTTCTACCATTACCCTACCAATAGAAATCAACCAGAAAACGGAGAATACGAGGCAATTTGTCGGTCTTGTTACCGCACTTTGAAATACAACATCCGTGAAGACACGACTGAAGAAGGCCACGTGCTCGAGTTAAAAATACACTACCAATGACACATTAATGGTAGGCCAGAAAGGGAACAGAAGGAGTACCATGAGCGGCGATGGCGGGAACACGAAAAGAATCTCAGCCGAGAAAGGCGATATGACTGGTACAAAAAATATTATACAGAACCTCAACCCATACCCCCAACAACAACCGAAACCCTACCTCTCGTCTGAACCAACTCACTGGACCGTTTACGAGAAAATATACAACTTTAATGGAGAACACACAGTGAGTTGTACAAGGTGTGCTCAAGTTTTCAATTACAAAGAAAACATATTGCGTGACCACTACCATGAGCACAAACGTCACGACGAGAATGAACAAAGAGCTCGGGACATAGAGACCCTGAGAATTATTAAAGAAAGAAATGAAGAAATGGATCGACAAAAAAGAATAAGGGAAGAAGAGGCAAGGAAAAAAAGGCTGAGAAAATCGAAGTAAAAATTGAGAGAAATGAATAAGAGGGATGAACTTCGACAAATTGCAGCAAGCCGAATGGCAGAGATAGAAAAACAAGAAAATGATGCGGCCTTCTGGAACGAAGCCGCTCAATTCGCTGACAACGCTAGTGGGAGTAATCAACTTGAAGCTGATGCGGATTACTGGAACCAAGCCGCTCAATTTGCTGACAACGCCGGTGGGAGTAATCATCAACAACCGAATGTCGAAGATGAGCAACCATGGTGGGATGAAATTCTACAACATGTAGATAGTCAAAATCTCTAAGTATTTATATCATTGTAATATTTATGTGTTTTATTATTATGGTTGTTAATGTAATTTAGTTGGAATTGTTAATGCAATGTTTTATTTTTATGGTTGTTTTTTATTTTTCCTTATTTTTTTGTAGTGCTTTGCACTATAAGTTGTGGTTTTAATGTTTTGACGTTCAATGGATAAACGTTGTTGTTTGGAGTATTTCATTTATTGACGTTTCAATGCATAAACGTTTATATTTCAAGTAGTGCTTTGCACTGTTTTTTTCATATTGATTTACACATAAAGAAAATCACAATAAATAATACACAAGTCCATCATCAGTAGTACGAATCCAAAAAACATAGTCAATACATAATAAGCATCATAAGTCCATCACAAGTCATAAAAAAAAAACAATCAGTCCATCAGAAATCATAAACAAGTCACAAGTCCATAAAAACCTACATATCCAAAACATGATACATACAAAGCACTAACGTCGCCGCCTCCTCCTAGGTCCTGAAGGTGAAAATCTGTCAATCACCCTCACCGCACGCTTATCTCGTCTCCGCGGGACAGTAAGGTCATCACCATCCTCACTCGAATTTGTATCCCCATCGCCATCCTCATGCTGGTCCTCCTGAGGCGTCTGTATGGGCCCAAACTCAACGGTCTGCCCAGCCTCCTGAGGAGTCACTAAAGGGACATAGTCTCCCTCCTCATCTGCAGTCGTCCGTAGCAATGTGCTGAATGAGTCTGTCCCTCCCATACTACCCAACGGAGTGCCAAATGATAGAATAGAAGAAGACGTAGGCACTGACGGAACAGTAAATGTAGGAAAAGATGAAGGCATACCAAATGACGGAAAGGTGTGAGGTGGAGGATACTGATATGCTGGCATGTGGGTGGTGAAAATGCCAGTGGGATCCTGAGAAATGCCAGCAAACTGCGAGTTCGATGCTGATGCACTAAGTATGGAAGGAGTAGGACCTGAGGCTGTAAACTGAGTAGGAAAGAACGTGCGTGGTCCTAAAATATCATCTAATCGTCCGGTATTCAATCGACCATATCCTATAATATTAAAAAAAATAATGTCAATATAAATAAATTAGTTTTTAAAATTGAAACTTGCATCTGAACAAATACTAACCGCATGCATCAGATTCTCCGCCTGAAGGTCTGTGGGTATAGTCGGTATATCTGTGGGTATAGAGAAAGACTCGTCCCCAGAATCTGGTTTGTCTGCAATATTTGTTGGAAGTCCTCGCTGCTCCAACAAATCCTCCAACCTGTAATTTATAAATTATTGAACAATGACATAAGGTTGAATTTAATGTGCAAAAATGAATTTAGATAATTAAATAATTTAAAATTACCTCAAACGCATAGATCCATCGTCCAGCTGTGAACGACAGTTGGCGAGAATTGCCTTTCCCGCCCTTCTGCACCCCTTCTTCACAACCAGTCCCAATGCATGAAGTGCATTCTTCAGCGCAGAATTTCCCTACAATTTCCGACATTAATGACATATTGCAAATATTAACCAATCTAACATTCATATATTAAAAAAAAAAGACGTACTGTATTGTGAAGTCTGGATCCCATGTTTGTGTACTGCCTCTGAGCGACAGGTAGCCGCTGAGTGCGCTAGAGACGTGCCTCGGCATCCTCTCGTGGTGTGGGTCTAGTCTCCAGTTGGCGTGCAGCTAATGTCTCGTCAGCCCACTCTACATATGCACTCGCAAAGATGGTAGCAAAATCTGGGCGATCTCGATAGGTACCGTGCTGGAAACCCAGCAGGTTCTGTGTCACGTCCCAACTCTGTTCAAATGAACTCATTACTTCAATTACAGGTTTTTAGTCTACTTGAATTGAATTGAAATTGAACATATTATAAATTGAAAAGATATAATAAACGTACCACAGGTAGCGGGGGAGGAGTAATCTGGTACAGTCCAAATTGATGTTTACAACGGTCGGGGTAGTAGTAGTCGACTATGTGGTAGAAAATAAGCGGCAACCGAACATGCTCATCTATGGAACCCTCCTGTGCTACCCGTGGCATCAAAGTCCTGTCCAGTACGTATGGAAACCAGTTGACGTCTTCAACGTTCAACACGGCTATGTAGTCTCATGCGTTCTCCACTGCCCCACGGTGCTGGCTCCGTAAGAAAGACCGAGCTTCGCTCCATTTCCTGAAAATTTTGAACGTTAGCATTTATATGTTGTAATTTGCAGAAAATTATATATAAAAATAGTTTGAAAAAATATTATAAGTTATTACCTCCCAAATGGCACACATGAATCTATGTTAGACTATCCTAATCCACCGACATGAGCAACCTCTGGACGACAAACATGAAGGTATGACCATGCCCAGAACAACAGTAGCACCAAACTCCCGACACAACCTTGAAACGCATGGAGGAACGATCGAGAGCACGATATAAACTAGCAAGCGTGGCAGCTCCCCAATTGAAGTTCGGAACTTCATTCAAATTGCCCTGCATTTAAATTGAACAACGAATTGATATTTATTTTCGTTATGACAATGCAAATAGCGCAAAATTTAAATTTTAACAGTGCAAAATTTAAATTTCGTTATGCCCTGCATCTAATATTAACAATATTAAGTTTCTAAACAATATTAACAATATTAATTTTATTTGTAACATTCAATTCTAATATCATTGGAAACAAATAAAAATATTATTTAAGTTAAGAAAATTATACCGATACGAGCTCCAAATAGTATGCTGGGACGGAATTCTGAGAAATTTCGGGAAACATCAACGTTCCAAATACCTCTAGAGTCACTGCACGCGTGTATCGGTCAAGCTCCTCATCAGTAGCACCTGGCTGTGGCGTGCCCCCGCAATTTTGCCGCAACCATTTCAACTTGATGTTGTTGCCAACAACAACGCCCCTGCATTGTTCAAATTTAAAATAATCAATACAACTAAGCAATGCAGTATATACTGAATAGCAAAAATCAATATTTAACTTTTTTTTCACTTACTCCCTTCTCCTGTTTTCTCTGTGCCAGTTTCCCAAATCTTCATGAGTATAAAGATTTGCACGAATCTTTTCCTCACAGGGCCCTCTCATATTGGATCTAACTAGGATGCCCGTCGAGCGCAAACCATATAAAAAGGCAACATCCTGATGACAATTACACAATACATTAAATTCGTATCATGTTAATATTGCAATGCCTTTTTTAAATATATTTATTACGAAAATTAATATTCAAATTTGAATTTTAAATATAATTAAGGCAAAAATTAATGTGATAATTAATATTCGAATATCTTTTTTAAATAATGCAATTAATGCAAAAATTTGTACGAAACTTTATGTGAAAATTTCACAATTTTAATATTAAACTAAATTGTAATTAACTGTGAAAATTAATATGAAAATTATTTAAAAAAAAAGTAATATCAAATTTAAATAAATTACTTGTAAAGTAATAGTCAGCTCTCCAACGGGAAAATGAAAAGTATGGGTCTCCGGACGCCAAAACTCGACCATTGCCTTCAGTAATGGCATGTCGACGTTAACATGCTTCACCTTCGTAATGTGACTCAGGTCCAGTTTGATCAGTCTTCTCTCAATCCGATCGTCCACCTCAATCGTTCGCTTGTGCGACCTCATCTCCAAATTTTTTTCACGCTGCATTAACACAAAACATAAAACGTTTTATTAAACTTTTCAATTAAATGAATGGTTTTGAATTAATTTTTAAATAAATTTTATAAGAAGCATTAATACAAAAATATTATCAGTCTATTAAGAAATCTAAATTATTAAAATAAAAAATCTAAATTAACATACAACAGTCTATTACCTCTTCAAAAGACAAACCAACGATATGGTCGTTATCCGTAACAAACAAAATTTGTTTGTTTTCTGCGTTGGTTGCTTGCACTGGTGGATTGACATTGAGCGCGTTCGGACAGGCTGCGCGACGCCTACGTCTTTTTTGACGAGGCTGGGTGGGGGTGCTTCGGTGGGAGGTGGTGAAGCACCAGAAGGACCAGCCTCATCTTCTGCTAAACTCATCTTATTCAAATAATATAAGAATATTTTAAACAACAATAAATTGCATAATTTTTTTTAACTAATTAAACAACATTGACTAATTTCAATCGTGCATATTTCAATCCACTAATTAAACAGCATTTTAAAACAACAATAAATTTAATATTTTTTGCACTAACAAAAACGAACAAAACAAAAAAAATTTCCTATGTAATTGACATTTTTACAATAATTACTGATTAATAATATAATAATTTTATCATAATATTTTAAAATTTCTCATGCACCATAATTTGCACCAATAAATTTATACATAATTTTCAATATACAATTTCATTTATTTGAAATTATGTAAATTTGCACCATAATTTTTCAATATAAAATTTCATTTATTTCAACAATTTACTAAATTGTCCAATAAATTTATACATAATTTTCACAATAATTACAAACTAAAATTTACACTGATATTCATAAATAATTTAATATACATCATTTTCAGAATAAATCCAACATAAAATTTACATCCATCTCCTCAAAAGACGAACTAAAATTTATTTCAATAAGTAATTTTCACTATTTATTTCAATTTACATCCATATCCATATACACAATTTTCACAATTTTAATTATTTCAATTTTAACTATCATCACTATTTCAATTTACATCCAAATGCACAATTTGCACAAATTATCACTATTTCAATTTACATCCATTTCCACTAATTATTATCAATCATCCATTTACACAAATTATCATCACTATTTATCAACAAGTAAAACTAAACCCTAAACCTCTAATTATCAACAAATATCACTATTTCAATTCATTACTTCATTTCCAATAATTACCATAAATCGTAAAAATACAAAATAGTTTTGAAAAAAACCTCGCTGTCGTAAGTTCGCCGCTGCCGCAAATCGTCCGCTCCCGCAATGGCACCTCTTCTCTTTCTCTCGCTGCCTTCCTCTTCTTCTCGCCATGGCCTAGGTTCCCTCTTCTCTTTCTCTTTCCTTCTCTCTTTCTTTCCTTTTCTCCTTCTCTCTTTCTCTCTTTCTCTTCTGTCTGGCGATGAGTGTGCGAACGAAAAAAAAACGGCTATAACTCAGTTTTGAAAAGAGACGACCTTCGTACCCGTTTATAAAACGCGTACGAAGGCTTTGAACGCGTTTCATAAACGAGTACAAAGATTTGACTTGCCTCAAAAAGCGTAACTGAAGTGGTGAATTAATTCCCCTTCGTATCCGTTTATAAAACGCATTCAAAGCCTTCGTACGCGTTTTATAAACGGGTACGAAGGAGAAATACTGTACCTTTTTATAAAACGCGTACAAACTTTCTTCTTATTAAAAAAAATAATAATAATTTTTTCTAAAATCTTTTGTGTGAAAATTCTTAAATAAAAAAATTTCGGGAACGGATGTGTCATGCCTCCTGTCCCATGATGGGGTCGACTCGTGTCAATTCATTACTTAATGCAACCAAAGACTGATCGATGGATTTTACTTTTCCTACTAGTTGTATCCCTGAATATTATCAATGAGGTTTGCCTATGGGCTCCTTTAAAAAATAAACTTAATGCAACCAAAAGTCTGAATTTGGAACTCACTGGAGCAACCAATTTCACGCCGCCCCATGTGACACCCTTCATGCCTCCATGGATTGCAGTTGAAGGCCATCTAAATGTGATATCTATTGATCTATCCCATACGTTTCATTCCTTTAAAAAAAAAACTTAATGCAACCAAAAGTCTGAATTTGGAACTCAGTGGAGCAACCAATTTCACGCCGCCCCATGTGACACCCTTCATGCCTCCATGGATTGCAGTTGAAGGCCATCTAAATGTGATATCTATTGATCTATCCCATACTTTTCATTGCCACTACTTTGTAATTTCGCATCTCTGTTTGAATCTCAACTTTGGTGGTTGTGGTTGATGTTGGTCTCAGCGTCTTGTGTTTGTTTATGAATCGGTGACTTTTAGTTGGTCGACTCGTCAGGAGAGGAGAGGAGAGAGATATGAATTAGGGTTCTGGTGCGAGAGAGAGCGCGCGAATGGGTTTAGTTTGAATCGAATGAGTTCAAATTCTAACAGGGTAAAATGGTCTGAAATTTTCTATTTTATTATTTTAATCTTATTTATATTAGAAAATATGACAGAGGGACAAAAAGAGAAAGCGTTCGAAATTCGACGGGGGGAGCAAAATTAGAAGTTTTGACTTTCAGAGGGCAAATTATGTATTTCCTCACTTTTAAGGGGTACAGAAAAAATTTTCCCATCATATTTTGATTAAAATTTGTTTCCATTCATTCAGGAGTTTGAGAGCCTTCTTACAATATGAAATATGAAAGCTAGATAAATTATTAATAAAAAGTTACAATGAAGGTAATATGAGATAAAACTAAGCAACCTAGAGAAGTTCATCATAAGACCGAAAAAAAGGGATATGAATCACAAGGTTTCAATTTGAGATGGAAAGTATAAGAAAAAATAGACATTTAAGGTGTCACCTATCGTCTTTCCATTCTATAATACATACAATTATTAATAAAGCAAGCTATTCAAAAATCCAATACCTCTGTTATCAGTTTTAACTGAAGGTTCTATTCCACAAGTATTAAATTCTCATATTTTCTCCTCCAAACATGTTTTTTAATTTCTTTTTAAGATTTGCGGAATTATTCTTTTATGATGTGTGATTTTTGCAAGTTCCAATTTCTTTTGACTTTTCCTTAAATTTTTATGATGTACGTACATGTTAAGTTTAATTTCAATAATCGTGTACTCTAGTTGCAATGATATGCTAAATTATTGTACCCTCAATTAGGGCATGCTGCTGTATTTTGTCAAATAATTTTTTTCGCTAGAATTAATCCCCGAGGAAATGAGAGCGCAAATCACTGTTTTTATAAACGAAATGGTAATAATTTAATTTTGATCTGAGCAGAACTGTGATAATCATTAGGATATTTTTTTTAATAATAGGTAAATGATGAAGTTTCAAAAAGAATGATTTGCATTATTTTCTGATGACTGGTTACAACGCTTAATCACTATTTATATCCCTTTGACTTTGCTAAGTGTTTAAGCATTTCCTAGTTTACATGTATCTGTGATTTTGTTATAAATGAAAATAATACAATCAATAATATTAAGATATTTAAAATTTGGTTGCTACCAAACATTTCTCCTCCCTAGTATCTGACTGCTTGATACAGGCATGATAATTGTTCTGAGATCATAATTTATTTCTCAATATGATGAAATGAAATATTGCAAGAAATTAAGATATGAGAAATATCGATGTAATATTCGTTCCAGAAATATGATGAGATTACTTAGATCATCAATAAGTTACATATATTCCAGAAATGTCTCAAAAAACTTAACAAAGCCATGTAGAAATTATACCAAATAATTAACTAAGATCATCTAATCCAGAAAAATTTGCTACACCCACCCTTTAGTCAGGCCTTCTAAGGTTACACAATCTGCTCGTTCGCAGGAGGAAGAGGCACCTCAGGAATGAAACCCTTCGTTAAGAGGTGAAAATAGTACACCAAAGCAGTTACCAGCACATGATTAGCAAATATCACCCAGCTTACAGTTGCAACCCAATTCAGCTTTGACTTGTAGAAACAGGCAGGATACACTATCCCTAATAATGAAATGAGGAAAGCCATAACCCAGTTAATCACTACCCGTTGAGTGGCTCGATCAATATCATGAAGTATTATATAAAAGATACAATGAATACAAGGCAGCATGAAAACTGCAAAATAGACTGTAAAAAATATTTTATTGTTGGGTGCATGTCCCTCTAAGACATAAACGATAAGAACTACATTAATTGCCACCAACAATACTATTATTGCTGCCACTATTACACTAAGATATTGTGAGGTCGTCGGTGGAGCTACTGGTTGTGCTAGCTCAGCGCGGTTTGCCTTGGCATTTGCATCCATGGGTAGATTTTCCTAGCAACTACGTTTAGAGAGATAATTAATAAATTACGATCATAACAGTTCAATTATAAGAATAAATACTAGACTTATTAAGAATTAATATAATACATATCTTGAAACCACTATTTTCAACAAAGAAAGCCCACTAACATTTGTACTGGTAAACCAAAAAAAAAAAATGATTACAAGCTTTGGAGACAAAATAAAATAAATTAAAGAAAAACTATAAATACATACAAAGATAAAAGGCCCTTTTGAATTCATAAATATATAAAAAAAAACAATCTATTTGCTGGATTTGATCGGCAGCAGGACTGGCCAGACTGCCACCAGATCTATCAGTACCTAATAGTAATAGAGGTACCTAGAAAGAAAGTTTTCAGAGGAAGTAGACAGCATTTCATAAGTTTTTTTGCGAAAATAATAAATACCTTTGTTAAAGGAGAAATAAACAACAAATGCCATTAAATTGGGTAATGTAGTATATATAAATTATAGATTGTAGAAATGGCTAAAATCTTAAAATAGTACACAGGCATGGAAAATCTCTCTGCTCACATATAGAAAATCTAGATTTCCATGATTTCCGAAGTTTAATGTGATAAAAATAACATGCAAGTCTTAGCTTCGTTATATTTTGGTTAATCCATCAAAAGAAAATCTCTATTTCTATTAATTCGGAAGTCTAATGTGACAAAAATAACATTCTGATTCCAACGGGCTTATAATTAATAAAAAAAAAAAGAAAAATTGGTTACATACCATTGCATGCCTCGATTCTTTGAAATCAGATATTTACCCCTCAATTCTTGTTCAACAGAGATGTATACCCTTTTCAATAATTTTAATATAAAAATTTGAATTTTGTATTTTATGACAAAATTGCCCTGCCCATTGTATTGCCATATCCTCATCAAATCGTTTTTTATGTTTGCGAGAGCGACATTAGGAAAGAAAACAAAATATTTCAATTCTGCTTTTTCTAAATTGGTCTAACATTTATATAGAATTCATAGTTAGACTTTTTTTATTTATGTTGGTTATTGTCATATTGTTAGATTTACTTGATGTATAAATCTTGTAATTTTTTTAGTAACACTTAATTTTCTATTAATAGCTCTTTAAAAATCTAGCAATTTATTTTTGATAGACTTTACTGAATCTTGTAATATCTAATGTAGCAAAAATAAATTGCTAGACCTTTTATATTGCTACACTAGATATTATAAAATTAGAAAATTGTATAAAAAATTAATTGCTAGATTTTTAAGGAGATATTAATAGAAAATTTAGTCTTTGCTAAAAAAATTTTAGATTTAGTACATCAATTATATTTATTAATAAAAAAATAAATCTAGCAATAGATCAATGTTCAACATAAATAAAAAAATCTAACATAAAAAATCTATGTAAAAACCATCTTCCTTACGGTGAAATGTTACAAGCTGAGGTGACAAGTTCTTTAAGTGCGGGTACACTCTCGGATACAAGTGCATCCGATTTAACTGCAGAATGGAATTGGACTGTTGGAGGCATTGACCAGTTCAATGATAAAGCTAATAAAATTCGGCCAGGCCTTTCTGTTTTAAATGGACATAGGCTGTCCAAGGGAGATTTGTATCTTCTGGACAGCACAATAAGATGTCCAGAGTGGATATCTCTCATCATGGGTCATTGGATTTAAATGGATGGCGCAGATTAAAAGAGAGAGTTAATCGCTGCAAAAAATTAAAACAATAAACACTCAGAACCTTTCCGTCATTTCTTTCGTCCCCTTCTCGTCGGATCCAAATCCTGTGTGTTGGAGTTATGTCCTAGAAGTCAATAATTTAATGACTTAAATATTAGTTTATGTTATGGATGATATTTTATCATATGTTCCTATGTTTATTATTGACAGATCATTCAGATTGAGGAACTGAATTGTAGATCTCTGTGGATCATTCTTTAGAATGACAATAATAAATCTAAACGGTCCATAATCTTGATAATTAACAAGGAACATTAATTATCATATAAGATTAGTATGCAAGTTAAGTGATGATTAAGTTCTACAAATGATAGGTAAAGAGTTACCAACTTAATTGCATATGTGTATGTTATGGAATATAGTACAGGACTTGACCCAACGAAATAAATATATGGATTGTGTTATGTGTCATTATTTATTTCGTTATGATTTTGATTCTAAGTTTGAGATGTTTATCTTTTCCACATGATGATAAGTTCAATAAATATTGTCTACCGCTGATTCCCGATAAGGGCTACTATACGAACTTTATTTATGTTCTCTTGAATTGTGCGGGGAAAAGCTAATCATCAAGAAAACCGTATATCCCTCATTAATTCACTTAGTGAGTGACGATATCTGTTTGGGCCCCTTGATGGAGTTGGATCGTATGCGTTAGACGATATTTATAGAACCTATCCTCATGTGGAAAAACTGAATCATCTCAAACTCAGAATCAAACACGTATGAAATAAATAATGACACATAACACAATCCATATATTTATTTCATTGGGTCATGTCATGTGCTATGTTCCAGTAACATACACATATGCAATTAAGTTGGTAACTCCTTACCTATGATTTGTAGAACTTAATAATCACTTAACTTGTATACTTATCTTATATGATAATTAATGTTCCTTGTTAATTATCAATATTATGGACTCTTTAGAGATATTATTGTCATTCTAACGTGTTATACTAAACGTCTTTAGGTTTGTCGATTACAAAACAATATCATTTGGCATTTAACAATCTTCTTTGAGTTTTATAGGAAGAAGATACAATTTATGAGGACTTGGATAAAAGCTTTAAGAAAGATCAAGATCAAGTCTTTAGAGAGCTTGTAGGCTAGTTTAGACTAGGATAGAAGGTATACTTTAGTCCTTGTTTATCCTTGAAATGGTCTAGATAGCGAAAAGCTCAATAAACCAGCAAAATCCTATTTTCTGTGACCTAGCGTCGTACAACACTAGATAGTGGCACACAACGCTAGAACAGCTAAATTCATACTTTTGTGAATCTACGTTGCACAACGCTATATAGAGTTAGGCAACGCTGATTCACAACGTTGTACAACGCTCAGTAGTGTTGTACAACGCTGCAGTTAAAAAACTTGGAAAATTTCCTGAGTACCATCGTGCAACGCCATATAGCGTTGCACAACGCCACAAAAATCCCAAGTTAGCTGGCTGTTCAGACAGCGCTCTGTTAACGTTAGCCAACGTCTTTCAGCGTTGGGTAACGTTAGCATTGTGTGACGGTATATAGAGTTGTACAACGCTCTGTTGAATCTGTCAGAGTTGTTTCCTCTGTCTCCCATTAACGTTGTGTAACGCCATTCAGTGGCAAGCAACGCTCTGACAAATTTCCAATGGAATTGTCGGAGATTTCCTTTGGTTATACACTCCTTCGTTGTGCGACGGCAAACAGCGTTGCACAACGCTCTGACAGACCAACGGCTATATTAAAGAGCCGTTAGAATTTACAACGGTCATATTCCAGCGTTGTATAACGCTATTCAGCGTTGTACAACGCTGTGGCCTGTTTTTGCTGGGGAACTGCTCATTTCGAGCCCTATATATATCCACCCCTTGTTCTCTCTCCAAAAAACGAGTTAGAGAGCTTTGCCTTGCAAAATTAGACCAGAATTGAGCCTTTGAGCATAGGGATACTCTCCCACTTGAGCTTTTCATAGCTAGACCATCTTGAGAGATTTAGTAGCCTCAAACACCACCGCCCCGACGTTGTCGCTAGGTGTAGGTTGGAATAGGTTGGGAGCTCTTCTCCTTTGAGGCCGTTGTGCCATTCGAGTTAGGCCGATCCGCCTCGAGTGTCCTTGTGACGAGGTGATTCGGTTCGAAGTTGTAGTCCCGTTTTTGTTGGAATTGAACGGAGCGCGCCCTTTCGTGGTAGCGAAACTCCCGGAGACGTACGACTAAGGGTAGCTTCTTCTAGCGGGTCGGAACTCCGTAATCACATCGCGTGTTCAACTTCTCTCTCTCTTTCTCTCTTTATTATCTTGCTATACTTGAATTGCTTGTGTGCTTGCTTGTATTGGGTACCAATTGAATTGTGTTGCGGTAGTTCATACCAAACCGGTCCAAAATCTCAATCGCTTCTGCTAAACCTTAGTTAAGCCGCCCCCCTTAGGGATAACAAAGTGGTATCAGAGCGGGAACCTCGATTATGCTATTCTTAATCTCGGTTTTCGATCATGGCGGCTAGAATGGTACAAAAACCGGGTAAATTGGACCATACTTGCACAAATTTCTCTATTTGGAAAAATGGTATGGTTAGCTACCTCAAAAGCATGGGTGTTTGGTATATTGTGGCAAATGAATCTAGATTTAAACCAAATATTAACAAGCTTACCACCGAGGCCTTGAGGGAAAAGGAGGATAATGACTATGCGGTCAATGTCATCCTAAGCTCGGTACATGAATCAATTGGTAGCACACTTGCTTGCGATTTTGATATAGCTAGGGACATATGGAGAGCCATCTTGAGTTGTTTCGAAGGAAGCCAAATGGGAGGAGTCCACACGGATTCAGAGTTCGATCCATATACATCCGATTCGGACAACTACGAAGAACATGCATTCATTGCCAAAGAGATGGAATCCCCGATTCTTTCAAATTATTCCACTCCATCAACATCACCAAAGACTTGCTCTCCTAAGGTATATCTTCCTCTCAATGAATCTCTAAGTAGTAGTGATAGTGAGAGTGATGATGAACCAACTTGTTCAACCAAATGTGTTGATTGTGATAGGTTGAATTCTATTCTTGATGCTACCCATGATGCCTTGGTTAGGAAATCTGATACCATAGAAACCTTAAAAACCAAGGTAGATGAGCTTACTTCTAAGATGGGTGAGTATGAGGCTAAAATTAAGGAGCTTGAAAAACAACTTGAAAAACTGGTTTTAGCTCAAGTTCCCAAAACGGATTTGAAAAACCTTTTCAAAGGTCAAAAGCCTCATGACAAGTCCGGTCTTGGTTACCAAAAGCCTTATCAAACCAAGAAAAGAAACTTGTCACACAATAATGGGAAACAAGTTGCACAAAACACACAATTTCAAAAACCTACGAATTCTCGTGGTCATGCACATATGTACCAAAGAAAATCTAGAAACACTAGAGTGCAAAACGAAAAGAATTTGCAAAATCAAGAAAAGAAGGTTTTTGTTCCAAAGGCGTCCAATAAAATTTATTTTAGAGGACCCGATGGATGGTTTTATGAATTTAAAGAGCAACACTCTTCTCAAAACCACAAAGCTCAATCCAATGGGCATAAAAAGAATGTTTCCCAACATTTCCAAAAGGATCACAAAAAGGACTTTAATGCCTCATCCTATGATCCTAAGAAGAAGGCCGAATACCTTAGAGCCCATTACCATTCTCATTTTGTCAAGGGTTCTACCATGCCTAAGCCAACCAATGCATATTGCAACTATTGTTGTCAAAATGGTCATATCTCGTTGGAATGCAAACTTAGGAAACCAAATGGTGAGTCCAAAAGTAAGTGGGTTCCAAAAGCTTGTACCTCTAGTGGTACAACTAGTGGTATGGTAACCAATGTGGCCTAAATACCAAGTTAACCCCCGGTCTTATAAGCCAAATTTTTAGAGGGAGCCTCTTTATTTCTATCTTATTTTTGTTTGAGAGGTTAAATTTGGTCACACTACTTTGTGTAGTGCTCTAAATTGGTTCTCCAATTCCTTTTCTCCAAAATTAAGGGGGAGCCATAAATTTACGGGGAGCTTGCTACAATTTTCACTTTTTGTCGATTTACAAAAAGGGGGAGAATTGTAGTAAAGCTTGTGAAATGCCAAAATTTAATCGCTTTACTGATGGTATTGTTTTGCAAATCGTCAAAAGGGGGAGATTGTTGTACTAAACGTCTCTAGGTTTGTCGATTACAAAACAATATCATTTGGCATTTAACAATCTTCTTTGAGTTTTATAGGAAGAAGATACAAATTATGAGGACTTGGATAAAAGCTTTAAGAAAGATCAAGATCAAGTCTTTAGAGAGCTTGTAGGCTAGTTTAGACTAGGATAGAAGGTATACTTTAGTCCTTGTTTATCCTTGAAATGGTCTAGATAGCGAAAAGCTCAATAAACCAGCAAAATCCTGTTTTCTGTGACCTAGCGTCGTACAACGCTAGATAGTGGCACACAACGCTAGAACAGCTAAATTCATACTTTTGTGAATCTACGTTGCACAACGCTATATAGAGTTAGGCAACGCTGATTCACAACGTTGTACAACGCTCAGTAGTGTTGTACAACGCTGCAGTTAAAAAACTTGGAAAATTTCCTGAGTACCATCGTGCAACGCCATATAGCGTTGCACAACGCCACAAAAATCCCAAGTTAGCTGGCTGTTCAGACAGCGCTCTGTTAACGTTAGCCAACGTCTTTCAGCGTTGGGTAACGTTAGCGTTGTGTGACGGTATATAGAGTTGTACAACGCTCTGTTGAATCTGTCAGAGTTGTTTCCTCTGTCTCCCTTTAATGTTGTGTAACGCCATTCAGTGACAAGCAACGCTCTGACAAATTTCCAACGGAATTGTCGGAGCTTTCCTTTGGTTATACACTCCTTCGTTGTGCGACGGCAAACAACGTTGCACAACGCTCTGACAGACCAACGGCTATATTAAAGAGCCGTTAGAATTTACAACGGTCATATTCCAGCATTGTATAACGCTATTCAGCGTTGTACAACGCTGTGGCCTGTTTTTGCTGGGGAACTGCTCATTTCGAACCCTATATATATCCACCCCTTGTTCTCTCTCCAAAAAACGAGTTAGAGAGCTATGCCTTGCAAAATTAGACCAGAATTGAGCCTTTGAGCATAGGGATACTCTCCCACTTGAGCTTTTCATAGCTAGACCATCTTGAGAGATTTAGTAGCCTCAAACACCACCGCCCCGACGTTGTCGCTAGGTGTAGGTTGGAATAGGTTGAGAGCTCTTTTCCTTTGAGGTCGTTGTGCCATTCGAGTTAGGCCGATCCGCCTCGAGTGTCCTTGTGACGAGGTGATTCGGTTCGAAGTTGTAGTCCCGTTCTTGTTGGAATTGAACGGAGCGCCCTTTCGTGGTAGCGAAACTCCCGGAGACGTACGACTAAGGCTAGCTTCTTCTAGCGGGTCGGAACTCCGTAATCACATCGCGTGTTCAATTTCTCTCTCTCTTTCTCTCTTTATTAGCTTGCTATACTTGAATTGCTTGTGTGCTTGCTTGTATTGGGTACCAATTGAATTGTGTTAGGGTAGTTCATACCAAACCGGTCCAAAACCTCAATCGCTTCCGCTAAACCTTAGTTAAGCCGCCCCCCTTAGGGACAACATAACGAATGATCCACAGAGATCTACAATTCAGATCCTCAACCTGAATGATCTGTCAATAATAAACTCTAGGAACAAATGATCAAGTATCCCCTTGATGGAGTTGGATTGTTTGGCCAACTTGTGCAATCAATTCTAGATCAAGAAACGTATAATCTGCAAGAATGACACATTCCTATCTTAGATTATACGATGATATCATGTGACATAAGAATCAGACAAAGAAATAATGTTATTTCTTATGCAGGATTTGAATATTTGTATCAGTACATTATTTATGCAAATTGAGAGTCATAACGTGTTGCTAGATATCGTTTATGATTATCACTATTTAATTCCGAATATGAAAACAAAGAATTCCGAATATGAGCGTTTGAAATCTAAGATCTTAAAATAAAAATAATATGATCTACTGAGCTGGAGGCTGGAGCTGATAAATTCGAGTGGCCCAATTTGAAGCACAGTCCACTACATAAAGAAGCCCAACGGAAAATAACGGACCTAAAAAACTAAAAATAATATTACAATATCATTAAGTTTTGATTTTATTAGTAATTAATCTAATCAAAACTTTAAAATTAGATTCGCAATATGATGTTTTCAAAACTCGATACTGATATTGTACGTCCTTTCAAAGAACGATATCAGGTAGTATCATTTTTGGAAAGAACGATAAACTTCAAACAAGATACGACGAAGCTATTGTAAAAATACTGATTAAATTAGTAATATTTACGAAATTCCTGAAAATTTTAAAATTATTTTTTAATTTTTTCGGCTCTCTTATGTTGTCTCACTAACCCATAAAAATGGCCAATGATTGGGCATATAAGGCAACACATGTTTAAGGGCTACAATCTGTTTAAATTTTGAGTTGTGTGCTCCGTTTCAATTTTGTAACAACACGGTTCAAAATGGAAAGGTAAACTAGTTAAAAAGCCTATAAACTAGAATTAATTTATGTAATTACTATGCCACCAACTATAATGCCTAGATCAATAACATCTGTTCTAGAAATGTCTCAAACAAGCAACAAACAAATTCAAGTAGGAAATTGGACCCCAAAAAATAATAATAACAACAACTTAGATTATCTAATCTACACAAATGTTGTAGCAAAGATACATTTTTTTTAATTCATAAACCCCTTTAGTAAGACCTGGCAATATAAGGCTACACAATCTGTTCGTTCGCAGGAGGACACCTGGCCTCTTCATGTAAATCTTGCATTAAGAGTGAAGTACGGTACAGCAAAACAGTTGCCAGCACATGATCAGCAAATGTCGCCCAACTTGTAATTGCGACCCAATGTGGCTTTGACGAGTAGAAACAGGCTGGATACACTATCCCCAACGATGAAACGAGGAAAACTGCAACCCAGTTAATCACTTTCTTGTGCCAGGCTCGATCAATCATAGCAAACATGCGAATGCAGAATAAATGTATACAAAGTAGTAAAATAAATGCAGCAATTACTACTTTTAGTACGTATGCCTTCTCAATGAGTGCATATCTTAACATAATAAGGGGAAGATGTACATTAGTTGATATAAAAAATGATACTAGTACGATCATTACTCTAAGTCGATGCATAGACCTTGTTGATGGAGCCACAGGTTGCGGTGGCGCAATGGGGCTTGCATTGACATTTGCATCCATGGGAAGATTATCCTACCAATTACGTACCAGCAATCAATTAGTAAATTGTGATTATAGGACTGCTCTATTATAATAGTATAAAGATTAAAGACGATACAAATTGTACCTTGAAACCATTCATGCACATTTAATTGATTTATAATGAAGAGCGTAGTGATATTTCTACTTAGTTAACAAAAAAATTAAAGAATTGCAAGCTTTGGAGACAAGATACGAAAATCTAGAAATAAAAAAAAATCTAGAAATAAAGTAAAACACTTCAAAAACCAACATGCTAATTCAAAATATTAAGAAGGAAAACATGTATGCAGGATGTTTTGATTTACAGCAGGAATAACGACACTGCCTAGAATTTCATTTCACAATCTAAAAGGTAGGAATAGGGAGGAAGTTTGAGTAGAAGGCAGAAGGAAAAATGCAATTTAGCATAATAAATGACTACTGAAATTGTTAAGTTATTTGAGAACAAATACCTTTGCTAAGAACTTGAAGGATGAAACAAATAAGAAATGCCATTAAATTGGGTGATTATGTATAGTTGGTCATAAAATGTAGAAATGGCTAAAGTAGTATATGCAACCGTAGGACTGCCCTTGGTCCATCTATAGAAAATCTCTAAACCCATGATTTCCGAAGTCTAATGAGATAAAATAAGATGTAAGTCTAACTTTGGTTCTTCTTCTTTTTTTCCCCTTAATTTAAGCAGTGCGAGACGTTTTCAACAAAAAATAAAGCAAATTCCTGAACCCCACTTATAGGTAGATGATCTAGGCCTCATTGCCCAAATTAATTTTTTACTTTTTATTTTATTAATCGTAATACCCGTAAACATGTTTAACAGGAATTATTTTAGTAAACACTTACAAACAAATAAGTGTTGTTATCACTTGTTCAGAAGTTTACATGCATATTCAATTTATTTTCATTGAACTTATTTGTTTGTAAGTGTTCATTTAGATCGTATATATGTTCACTTTGTTTGCTGTATATGTTCACTTTATGTTTAGCGATGACAGGAATGACAAAACTGCAGATGGCAGTAATCAATTTCCCATGTTTAATGCAATAATTAATGAACTCGTGAGTTGTGAGGGTGTCAAACATTTTGAATAAAAATCAGTTTTATTAAATACCTGTCTGACTTGTATCAAACAGCTTTTGAGCTGCGACTTCATATTGATGCAGTTAGCATAGCCATGAACCATGGCAGTCCAAGATAACAAATGCACAACTGGCATTAATTACAGCAAACACCTTCCTTGCATCAGCTCACAACGTAATTCGTAGGCATTAACAAGTGGACCAATTACTAAATTTTTCCAACGAAAGTCTATAAGAACTATTTGTTTGTGGGTTTGTTTAATTAACTAGGCATGTACCACACAAAGTCGGGCATAGCCAGAGAGCTTTACGTTCTAAGAATATAAACTTGGACTAGGCATTTTAGCAAACATCTTATTAGCCTGAGAGAGATCGCCATTCTGGTATTGAAAATCAGAGAACAGACGCAGGGTATCAGACGTATCACGATGGAGAAGTTGCCTTGCGAGATATGATGAGAGAAGAGGGGAGAGGCAAGGTGCAGGTCGGGCCGAAGTGGACTTGGATTTGGACCGGGCAGCGGCGGTAAGAGATGGGCCTTGCATCGAGCCTTGTCAAGATCATCTACTCCAATCTAGGGCTGAAAACGGTAGTCGTTTCAATCGTTTTTTCGTTTCGTTTCGTCCGAAATAGAACGATAACGGTTAAGGATTTCGGTTTCGTTTAATAAACGGAACGGATAACGCAAATATAAATACATTTTCGTCTCAGAACGAAACAGTTAACGAAACGGAGCTGTTTCGTGATCGTTTGTTTCGTCTTAAATTCTACCCTGCTATTATTAATTGATTGATTGCAGAAAGAACCTAGCGGAGAGAACGATGGAGTGACAAGTAATTAGATTTTCTGCGCCGCTTTTCTCTCCCCCGAACAAACTTCATCTCTCCCATAGGATCCCTGGCACGCCTATGTACCATCCTAGTACCCCTCTCTCTCTCTCCGTCAGTCCCCTTTTCTCCCCGCTAGTACCCCTCTCCTACGCGAGTACCTCTGTCTCCCTCCGCCAGTTGCCCTCTCTACCCTTCTCTCTCTCCGTCGGTTGCCCTCTCTCTCTCTCTCCGCCAGTAGGCAGTAGCCCTCTCTCTCCACTAGTGCCTCTGTCTCCAGCAGTTTCCTTCTCTCTCCACCAGTACCCCTCTCGCTGCCAGTACCTTTCTTCCTCCGCCAATATCTCTATATCCTTCTCCTCTGAACCCAGCCGAACACCTCCTCCCTCTCTCACTGAACCTCTCCTCTTCTACCTCGTGCTCAGCCATGATGGTGACCATGGCACTTGATGCCAGAATCAGAGACATAACTGAGTGGAGCTGTAGCATTTGATGGTACGAATTTTTTCATCATTTATTGGTTTTTGATGAGATTTTGTTTGGAAAAGAAAAGATTTTGGATTGAAACGAGTTTTATGAAAGAAAGGATTTTGGATTCTTTTTTATTTACTAGTAAGATTGAAATTTTGGAAAAAACGAGTTTTGGATTAAAATTGATAAGAACAGATAAGTATTTTACAAAGTTTTGAGTTTTTGCTGGATGAAAGTTTTTGGAAAGAAAGTGCATCTCGATTTTCGTTGGTTTTTCTTGCTAGTATCGTCAATAACTGAATTTTGTTAAAATGTTAGTTTTTACTGGTAAAATTGTACTGGTATATGGTACTGGTAAATCACATTATGGGTTAATCTCATTGTTCAATTACACTGCTTTCTTTGTATCAGTTATGGGCTATGAATTTTGTTAAAATTTTATTGATTTCATATCCATGTCACTTATATATACTGACTTTTTGGTTCTGACTTTTTGCTTCTCCTTGTTTCAGGCTCCATTTTTTTTGTGAAGAATTCAAGGGTTTTATTTTTCTATAAATTGTGGTTTGTAATAAATTTAAGTTTTGCTCATATCTAAATGGCTTATTAATTTGTGCATGGAAATTTGTAATAAATTTAGTGCTATAATTTTGTGGTTTATCTCTGTAAATTAGTTTTGTAATTTTCTCTTCCGTTCATCTATGTGAAAGACGATTACAAATTTTAACCGTTGAAATCGTTTTTAATCGTTAAATTTGACGAAACGGTTAACGCAAGTAATTTTTTTTTCCGTGACGCAAAACGCAAGAACAAAAAAAATTTCGTTCCATAACGGAACAATTAACGCAACAGTTCAGTTTCGTCTTCGTTTTCCACGTTATGCAGACCTACTCCAATATCGTCCCAATATTCGTGAAGAATTTATTAGTTTTTCTTTTTTCCAATTGCTCCGTTTGGATGGGAAAGGAATGGGAAAAATAACTTTTTTCTAAAAATATTTTCTTCTTAGGTATTCAAACAAGTTAGGAATAAGGAGAAGAATATTTTCTTCCTAGTTCCTAGGAATAACATCTTTCTACAATTATATATACATAATTTTTAACAAAATTAGCTAAATACTAATAAATAAATAAAATTTTATGTGCTCTTTAATTAGTACTTTATTTTTCCTCCCTAATTCATTATTCCTTCCTTATTCTTTAACCATCCAAATGGAGGCAATATTAATAAGAACATTTTAGGCATTTTAATAAACCTGACGTTAATTTTTTTTCTATTGACCAAAATTACTTTAATATATTTTTACTATAATGGTTGCATATATCAAATTTATGCATTTTTTTATGACATATTTAAAAATTAAATTGTTTGAAGAGGCATAAATGAAATTATTTCATATATAAATGTGACTCCTAAATGGGTTTTCTTTTTCACTTTAGCGAGCCCGGAAACATAATGTATTGAATGCATTACTATGGTACTTTCTTACATCGTGTCATATATCGAAATCAAACAACATGAATTTTTTTCCTCTTTATAGCGTTAGGAAAAGTTGCCAGTACTTTTTAATTAAAATTTTATAAGCATGTTTATGTATTTGCTCAAAAAAACGGAGCAGCAAATTGCAACTCGTTTTCTTGAATGAAAAAGGGGACAGAAACGGCCAAACTAATCATATGGCCTGGTTGTAGAGAATGCAAGATTAACGAAAATTTTCACTACGGTGCTTATATATACTTGACTTAAATAATGACAATATAGTGACCTGATGGAGTTTAATCATATGGCCTGGTTGGTTGTATATCTTTTCCAAGTAAAAATCCACTAAATTGAAAGCATTATATATGTCTTCATAAGATTACGAGTGTTCGTAAAACATGTGACAATACAAATTAGCTAGCAAATAGGCGGAGAAAGCCTACTGATCTCGTTGCTTTTGTTTTGAAAATGTTATATCAATAGAACCAACAAGCGAGGTGAAGAATTTGGAATAAAAACGAAGAATTCGGATAGGGGTGATAAGGATCATCCCCGTATTTCATACTTCATTAATAACAGACGCGTTTTTTTAAAAATGGAAAAAAAAATTCTCATCCCGATCCAGCGATATTCCATCCCTCTTTCCTTTTTGTTCTCTCTGTCCCTCTGTACCCAGCGATATCCCTTTGTTTTTCTACCTCCCTATCACATTAACTACAACAACAACAATTACTAATACTAACTACAACAGTTAGTATCCGAACTACAACATTTACTCATATTAACTTCAACAGTTGATATTTGAGCTACAACAATTACTAATACTAACTACAACAGTTAGTATTCGGACTACAACAATTACTCATATTAACTTCAACATTTAGTATTCGAACTATATCAATTAATCATATTAACTTCAATAGTTAGTATCCAAACTGCAACTGTTGAAGTTAATATATATAACTGTCACAGTTATATATGCCAACTTCAACTATTACCTTCAATATTTAAATATGCCAATTTCAACAACTACGACATTAGCTTCAACATTTATGAATATTAATTTCAACAGGTTATGTGTTAGGAACTCAAGTCCACGTGCAATTTTAATTTTCATTAACATTTAACAAAGAATTAATACGCACGATTAACGGATCTAGTTATTCAAGTGATTAACATCATAAAAGGAGAAGCGTAGGAGATTACCTCTTCCGAAATCGTATTCGGAAGGCTCGAATCCAATCACTTGGAGTAGGTGGCGTGCTCGTGACCCTCGCGACTGCCTCCGGTTGCCTCGAGTCCACCTAGAAGATTAACCAAAGTCTCAAGACAAGTGCTAGCTTGTCCGAGACGATAGCTAATTTCCTGTTTTCTCCTTCGCGCGATTAACGATTAATTGGAAGAAGAAAACGCTCAACACATGAGTTGTATAGAGAAGGAGGGAGGCACACAAGAGAGGAAGGCACGAAATTTCTGCCCTCTCATGGAGCCGTCAGCCAGGGAAGAAGAAGAGAGAGAGAAAATTAGATTTTCCACGTTATTTCCATAAACAACGCTGCCTTATATAAAGATCAGCTCTCTTCCATTTTTGTCTGGACAAAAATATCTCTTTATGCACGAAAATTAATGGATAATTATGGGCTAATCCACGTGATATAATGGCCCATTAATCCACTCCATTAACCAATCTAAAATCGGACTTTTAATTAACTAATTAAACAAAAGACCGATCAGCTCAGTATAATTAATATACGTTGAACTAACTTAATTATTAACATATTAATAATTAATTTGGAATTAGCATATGCATTATATTATTTCTATTTGATCCACTTGAGTTAATTAATTATAACAGTTCGTAACGGTATATAATTAATTAATCAATTTATCATATATTCGCAGTACTCGCTACTGCAAATAAACAAATAATGCACTTATGGTTAAAGTCCTATTTGTGTGACCCTTTGAGGATTTATGCTATGTTGGTCATGGAAAATAAATCATCATTTATTTCCATTAATCATAAGCGGTATCTAGCAACACGTTATGATTCCCAATTCGCACAAATTAAATATTGTACCAATACAATACTTCAATCCTGCATAAGAAATGATATCTTATTGTTTTTTATTCTTATGTCACATGATATCCTTGTATAATCCAAGATAGGAATGTGTCATTCTTGCAGATTATACGTTTCTTGATCTAGAGTTGATCGCCTAGTTGCGCGCATACGATCCAACTCCATCAAGGGGCCCAGTAGATATCAACACTCACTAGGTGAACTAATTAGAGACATACGGTTGTCTTGATGAACAGTTTCTCCCCGCACAATTCAAGAGAACATAAATAAAGTCCGTATAGCAGCCCTTATCAGGAATCAGCGTTAGACGATATTTATAGAACATATACTCATGTGGAGAAACTGAATCATCTCAAACTCAGAATCAAACACATATAAAATAAATAATGACACACAACACAATCCATATATTTATTTCATTGGATCATGTCCTGTGCTATGTTCCAGTAACATACACATATGCAATTAAGTCGGTAACTCATTACCCATGATTTGCAGAACTTAATCATCACTTAACTTGCATACTACTCTTATCTGATAATTAATGTTCCTTGTTAATTATCAAGACTATAGACTATTTAGAGATATTATTGTCATTCTAACGAATGATCCACAGAGATCTACAATTCAGATCCTCAACCTGAATGATCTGTCAATAATAAACTCTAGGAACAAATGATCAAGTATCATCAATAACATAAGTTAAAATAATAGCCACCAACTGATTAGCTTCTAGGACATATCTCTAACATTATGAAGTGTGTGAGAGGGGCAGGGGGGAGGGTGGGGGCGGGGGGGGGGGGGGAGCATATGCGGGAGGGGTGGGGCGGGGGAGTAGCGTACGCATAGAAACGTGTTTTCTGAATTTTCGAAAATGGAAGAGAGAATTTCAAACACATTTTCTAAAAATGGAAAAAAAAGAACGCGTTTTCTAAAGGATGGTGGGGATGATACAAATCCTGGGATGATACTAATCAATTTCGATTCGGATATGAGCGTTGGAGATCATAGATCTTCAAATAAAATAAGGAAATTGATTAGTACCATGTACCGTCTGACCATCACTGTTATCGTTATCGCTAGCTAAAAGCGATCCTCTCTTTACCCAGCTAAACGCTCCTCTCTTCTCACACAGCGAAGCACTCCCCTTTCCTCGCCCGAGTACGCTCCCTCTCTCTTCTACGCACTCTTCTGTCTCTCTCCCTTCCATCTCCCTTCCTTTTGTGCATCTCTCTCCCTTCCTTCTGTGCGTCAGGCTTTGTTCACTTTGTTTATTGCATCTATTCAATTTGTTATTTTAAGTGTTCATTTTGTTTTGCTCTGCATCAGACTTTTGTGTTTATTTTATACGTCTCACTTTGTTTCACTTTGTTAATTCATATGTTCAATTTGTTACTTTTTTTTATTCAATTTGTTTTGCTGTGCGCCAGACTTATGTTTTTATTTTATATGTCTCACTTTGTTGGTGTATATGTTCACTTTGTTCATTCACATGTTCGATTTGTTACTTTTATGTGTTCAATTTATTTTGTTGTGCGTCAGACTTCTATGTTTATTTTATGTCTTACTTTGTTGGTGTATATGTTCACTTTGTTCATTTCTATGTTCAATTTGTTTTGCTGTGCGTCAGATTTCTGTGTTTATTTTATATGTCTCACTTTGTTAGTGCATATGTTCAATTTGTTATTTTTGTGTGTTCAATTAGTTTTATAGTCTCTCTATTTGATGGGAAATGAATCATTGATGAAGGAGGCAGAGGGAAGAAGACAGAGAAGAGAAAGAAAGGCGTGGAAGTAGAAGGAGAGTGAAGAGGGACGGAGAAGAGTGTGGCAGAGAAAGAAAGAGAGGAGGCGGAGAAGATAAACGTCACAGAAAAGAAGAGAGCGGAAGGAGAGCGCGTATGAGAGGAGAGAGCAGAAATTTAATTTTTAATTCAGCGATGATATTTTGAGCGATGGAGTTTATAATTTCTGTTAAAATAATATGATCTAATGAGCTGGACTGCCGGAGGCTGGAGGTGATAAAGTCGAGCGGCCCAATTTGAAAGACAGTCCACTGCATAAATAAGCTTAACAGAGATTCACGAAAGAGACAGGAAGAAAACGACAGACCGACAGTTAATTGGATTCACCTTTGATCAATCCCATCATACCGAAATTTTAAAAATAATACTAAAATATTATTTAATTTCGAAGATATTATTAATTTAACCAGAATTATATAAGAGCAGTGTTACGCTGCCACCATTTCTTGATGCCACGAGTTGCCACAACTTCATATTTTATCAATATTTAGAAATTTTTAATTCAAATGTTTAATCCAAATCAATGATCCTGTTCAATTTAACGAAAGATGTGTTTCTGTATAAGTTTTATAAAATTTGGAGTCTATTTGATACTCGATCAAGTAGTCAAGAAATGAACGAATCTAGTTAATTATGACAGATTAATTCTAATACGTTCATCATTTAATCATGGCAACTTGATCGAATATCGAACCGACTTCAAATTTTATAAAACTTATATAGAAATGCATCGCTCATTAAATTAAACAAGATCAACGGTTTAGATTCAGCATTTGAATTAAAAAAATTTTAGATATTGATAAAATGTAAAATTATGGCAACTTGTGGACCAAAAGCCACCAAAAAATAGTGACAGCGAAACTCTCCTCATTATATAAATAGGTTCGCAATATCTGGCCATTTTCCTTTTTATGTAGTTGAATATTTTATTAATATATTTATAATATTTTAGATGATTATTTTATGTAATTTTAATGTTCGTATGGTTAGAGAAGATTGGCAAACCAAATTTAACAGAATTACATATAATGTTATCAACATTTTGTGTGATTCCAGCAAAAAGAATCAGAATGAATAATCACTTTGTCGAAATGTACCAGTTCCTCTACTGGCAACAAAGGAAGAAGTATTTGATCCGGACCTCATGGGATTCCAGAGGCGAGTCGGGTCAAGGCAGGTTCAGAGCCTCTAGTGCTGACAAATGGCATCTGTCTGAAAATTCTATACTTATCTATTTTTGTGATTTGTATTTTTTTTCGACACCACATTTGAATTGGAAAGTTCATCTTTTTAAAATAAGAGAGGCTATAAAGTAAAATTTTATATAATTACTATGCACCAGGCCACCAGCTATAGATCGTATAAACCAATTGTGTATATATATATCAAACAACGAAGTCCATTTTAAATTAGACAACAAGAGATGCTGGAAATTTCTCATCCGAGTGGTGTATCTAAATCGGAAAAGGTTACCTTGATTGCCCTGTTTGATTTTGAGGCAGTACTTCTCAGGCTCGGAGCCTGGGACAATTCTTCTGTTAGTTAGACTTTCTCAACTGCCAGTTTGGAGCAGGTTTATTACTGCGTTTGTCATTTACTTTTTTCAAAAGGTTCGTTCTTTTAATTTTTAACTTTGTTAGTTTGTTTAGCTCCTTACTAAATTGTATTGTATTTATAAGACTTTAATTTCAATGAAAAAAATAAGGGCAAAACCCTTATTTTTGTGTCAAAAAAGAAATGCATAACCAATATCACCAAATTAACAAATATGTCCAAGCAATGAAGCAACGGTACTCTTTTGAATTCATAATCCAACCAGCCTTTAGCCAAACCAGCAGGTTAAGCTACACAATCTGTTCCGTCGCAGGAGGAAGAGGGAACCCCACCTTATCAATGAAAGCCTTGAATAAGAGTGAAGTACAGTACAGCAAAACAGTTGTCAGTACATGACTAGCAAATGTCACCCAACTTCCAATTATGATCCAATGTTGCTTTGACGAGTAGAAACAGGCTGGATACACTATCCCCGATGATGAAATGAGGAAAACTGCAACCCAGCTAATTACTTTCGTGCGCCTGGCTTGATGATCATTAATCGCAAGAAAAATTAAAATGCAGAACTAATGTAACATTATTATGAAAATATATAATTGCAAGGAGGATTACTATTCTCTGTATATGTTTTCTCAATGTGTGGATCTTCTGACATCAAACAGGGAAGACATGCATTAATTGCCAGAAGTAATGTTACTGCTGCCAGCATTACTTTAAGACTCCAGGGCATCGTTGGTGCAGCCATAGGATCCGGTGACACAATAGGGTTTGCATTGGCACGTGTATCCATGGATAGATTTTCCTAGCAATTAAGTTTTAGGAGTCAATTAATAAATTGTGATAAGAACATCTTAATCTTAATTATAATAATAAACTAAGACCACACTGACTAAGAATATAATGTATACATTGAAACCATTAATGCACATTTACGAAAAACCTACTAATATTACTACTTGACGAAAAAGTTTCAAGGATTGCAGTCTTTAGAGAAAAGAAACAAAAATCTAGAAATTAATAATAAAATAAAACAACCCAAGAATCAACATGCTGATTTGAGACCCTCAAAAGAAACATGCTGATTTAAAATATTAAAGAAATGTAACCATATGAAGGATAATTTGATCTGCGGCAGGACTAACTAAAGTGCCTAGCTAGAATATCTTTTGATTATCTAAACGGTGGAAGGCAAGAAAATTCGAGTAGAAGGCACAAGCAAAATAAATGACTAACTAGCTACTGATTTCATTAAGCAATTTGAGGGAAAAAATACCTTTGCTAAAGATTTGAAAGGATGAAACAAATAAGAAATGCCATTAAATAGTGATTAAGTATAATTGATTATTAAATGTATAAATGGTTAAAATAGTATATTCCACCGTACGAATGTCTTTCGGATATATATAGAAATTCTCTATTAATTCCATGGCTTCCAAAGTCTAAGAAGATAGAAATAACATGCAAGTGCTAGTTCGACATTTTCTTAATTAAAGCAGTATGAGGCATTTTAAACAAGAAATTCATCAAAAACTCTAAACCCCACACATATGTACATTAATTATATATAAAAATCTTCTCCAATTAGTTCTCTTTTTCACCGTAATGGCTAGAAATATGTTTAATGTATCAAATAACACTACGGGAAAAAGGACTTTCTGTAACCGCACTTCTGTAACGGTTTTTGAAATAACCGTTACAGAATAGTGAGGCATTAGGCGGGAAAATTGGCGCCACAAATCTGTAACGGTTATTATGAAACAACCGTAATAACATTTCCGTCATGGTCAGGGAAAAAAATGCATCAACCTTCTGTAACGGTTGTTGGATAATAACCGTTACAGATTTCTTATATTCTGTAACGGTTATTACCCAACAACCGTTACAGAAAAGAAAAAAGAAATATATTAATATCAACCATCTTCTGTAACGGTTATTAGTAAATAACCGTTACAGTAGGTTAACGTTTTTTTTTTAATGATTCTGTAACGGTTATTTTCTAATAACCGTTACTGATATGGGACGAATTTTATTAATTTTTTTATGATTCTGTAAACGGCTTTTTTTATATTTTTTTATGATTCTGTAACGGTTATTTTTTAATAACCGTTACAGAATAGTTCTGTATTTGAAGGTCTTCTTCCCCATCCCAACAAACTCACAGCTAGCGCCGCATCACTTAACTCTTTTCTGATCTTCTCATTTATTGCGAATTTGTGGTGGTGGCTTCACTCCAAAAAAATAGCCAAAAATTTCTAAAAATTCTGAAAAAATAATAATTAGAAAGAGAATAAGAAGGAGAGCAGATTTAAGGTAAAAAAAATTAAATTTGAACCGTAATTTTTTTTTACATTTTTTTCTTATTTATTTCTATTTTTTCATTAATTTATGGTTATTTTTGTTTTTTTATATATTTTAAGATATCATTGAATAGAAGAAGATCTTACATCGGCCGGATAAGTCGCACGATTCAACGGATCGGAAGGCACACAATTGAAAGTATATTTTCATGAACTTCTCTTTTTTTAAATTATTTGCATTTCGTTAATAATTTGCATATATATATATATATATATAGGCATGAATTTCGTATTGTCATATAGGAACCAAATACCGAAACTCAACTGAATTTAGGTCATTGCCCGTCCGAGATTAATCCATTAGGGATTAATCTCGGATAGTACTCCCGGTCGGGAGTACTGCTCTTTGGATACGATCTGTCTCATTTAGGACAGCGAGTTGTACGTTAGATGCAATGTGTTGTCTGAGAAAAATTCGGCGGCATTTCCCTTGTGTTCCCACGAATACGTACGCACGAGCAATCGTGTGTTGGCGTATTCAGGGAACATAAGGGGAAATGCTGCCGAATTTTTCTCAGATAGCACATTGCATCTAACGTACGCTCGCTAATGAGACAGAGTATCCAAAGAGCGGGCTAGGATGGTGACCGGTCCGAAAACCTAATATGACAAATTGGTCCGAAACCCTAATAATTTGCATAAATTTTGTTGTTCAGATGGATCGGACGTGGATGTACTTAAGTAATCGATGCTCGTCTACATTTTTGAGAGGACTTGAAGAATTTATGGTTTGTGCTAAAGAGAATTTGAAAATGAAAGAAGATGATTAAATGTATTGTCCTTGTCGTGTTTGTCAGAATTTGTTGAAGTGGTCTAATTTTGAAGAAGTGAAAGCTCATTTGATTATAAATGGATTTCAACCGGATTATGGTCGGTGGACACTCCATGGAGAGAATGGGGGGGATGGTTGTAATATCACAAATGTATTGGATTGTGTGTATGAGGAAGAAAATGTATCGTTGGATGATGAAATTGATGATGTCAATGTATTTGATGATGAGAATGTAGATGATGATAGAAATGTAGATAACTCAGAATTTAATGCTGATTTAGATGAAATTGCGAACAATGTGGATGATAATTTTGTTGATAATGTTGAAATTTTTGGTATGTTACGTGAAGAAGATAAAATAGCTTTATATCCTGGTTGTGAATTGTCAAAACTTAATGATGTTTTCAAACTGTTCAATCTTAAAGCCAAAAATGGATGGAGTGATGCAAGTTTCACATCTTTGCTCAAACTATTACATAAAGAATTTCTTCCAAAAGATAACCAGTTGCCAGATTCAATTTATAAGGCTAAAAAGATGTTATGTCCTTTAAAAATTGGAGTTGAGAGAATTCATGCATGTCCAAATGACTGCATATTATTCCGGAATGAGTACGGAGACTTGCATAAATGTCCAAAGTGTAATGCGTCACGGTATAAACCGAGGGACGATCAAATTGAAGATGAAGGTAGTAAGGGACCAGATGCAAAAGTGGTGTTTTATCTACCAATAATACCAAGATTCCAGCGGCTTTTCTCTAACGCGAAGGATGCCAAATTGTTAAGATGGCACGCAGACTGCAGGAAAAAAGGCGATGGAATGCTCAGACACCCAGCAGACTCTCCAGATTGGATAATTATAGATAGGGAATTTGAAGATTTCGGCAGTGAACCTAGAAATTTGAGATTGGGTTTATGTACAGACGGGATGAATCCATACGGCAACATGAGTAGCCGGCAGACTACGTGGCCGGTCTTGTTGTGTATTTACAATCTTCCTCCCTGGCTATGCATGAAAAGGAGATACATGATGATGCCCTTGTTGATTTCTGGTCCCAAGCAACCAGGTAATGATATAGATGTGTACTTGGCTCCATTAATAGATGACCTTGGTGAATTGTGGCAGAATGGAGTGAAAATATATGATGCACACTCTAGAAATGAGTTTAACCTCCGTGCCATGATATTTTGCACAATCAATGATTTTCCTGCATACGGAAACCTGTCAGGGTATAGGAATAAAAAAGCGAAAGCGTGTCCTATTTGCATGGAAAACACCCATTCTGTGTACCTGAAAAACTCCAGAAAAAATGTTTACTTGGGACACCGGAGGTTTATTAAGAACCGCAATCACCCTTACCGTCGAGACAAGGAAAGGTTTGACGGTACTGTAGAAAAAGACAAGGCCCCAATACCGTTATCCGGTTCAGGGGTGTATCGACAGGTGAAAGACATTAATGTAAAATTTGGTAAGAAATTTGCAAATGAGATACCCAAGGGGATATGGAAGAAGAAGTCTATATTCTGGAATCTTGAATATTGGCAGAGTTTGGAGATTAGGCATTGCTTAGATGCGATGCACATAATAAAGAACATATGTGAAGCTTTGATCGGTTGCATGTTGGAAATTCAAGGGAAAACTAAAGATGGCGTAAATGCGAGGAATGACATGGTTGAAATGGGGATCCGGCAAAAACTAGCGGCACAAGATAAGGGAAAAAGCCAAACTTGGCTGCCTGCAGCACAATTTAATTTATCAAAGCAAGAGAAAAAAAGCTTATTAGAATGCCTGAAATCTATTAAGGTTCCTACTGGTTATTCCTCGAATATATCAAGAAAGGTTTCTATTAAGGACAACAAATTACTTGGTATGAAGTCACATGATTATCACGTCCTACTGACCCAGTTACTTTCGGTCGCAATTCGAGGAATTCTAAGGGAAGAAGTGAGGAAAACCATCACTAAGTTGTGTTTTTTCTTTAATTCCATTTGCTCTAAAGTGATTGATCCGAATAGTTTGGACAGGTTACAAGAAGGTTTTGTACTAACCCTATGTGAGCTGGAAATGTACTTTCCGCCATCGGTTTTTTACTCCATGGTGCATCTGACCATTCATTTAGTTAGAGAGATAAAAATGTGTGGTCCTGTATTTGTACGATACATGTATTCTTTCGAAAGAGCCATGGGTCAATTGAAGGGGCTTGTTCGTAGCCGATCTAAACCAGAAGGAAGCATAGTGGAAGGATATGTGGCCGAGGAGGTTATTGAGTGCTACACCGATTATTTGCAGGATGTACAACCAATCGGTCTTCCAAAGTCTCGACATGAGGGTAGACTTGAAGGAAAAGGTTATACATTAACTTCCAATGTTCACCTTATTTAGCACAAATGTTCACTTAAAGCACAATATTTGTTCACCTTATTTAGCACAAATGTTCACCTAATTTAGCACATTTGTTCACCTTATTGAGCACAAATGTTCACTTAAAGCACAATATTTGTTCACCTAATTTAGCACAAATGTTCACTTAAAGCACAATATTTGTTCACCTTATTTGGCACAAATGTTCACCTAATTTAGCACATTTGTTCACCTTATTGAACACAAATGTTCACTTAAAGCACAATATTTGTTCACCTAATTTAGCACAAATGTTCACCTTATTTAGCACAAATGTTCACCTAATTTAGCACATTTGTTCACCTTATTTAGCACAAATGTTCACTTAAAGCACAATATTTTTTCACCTAATTTAGCACAAATGTTCACCTTATTTAGCACAAATGTTCACCTAATTTAGCACATTTGTTCACCTTATTTAGCACAAATGTTCACTTAAAGCACAATATTTGTTCACCTTATTTAGCACAAATGTTCACCTTTCAGGTACAATTGGAGCTAGTACTCATATACCGGATCTTGCAATGAGAACCAAAGCACATATGAAAGTTCTCCAACATCTTGCTATTGTGGCGCCTTATATCAATGAACATCTAATCGAGTTACGTGAACAATACCCTTCTTACACCGAAAACTTGATTACCATAGAGCATGAAATAAAATTTGTCCAATGGCTAGAAGATAAAGTACAGTCCCAGTTGAAAGAAGGAACAGAGGTCGATGAAACCGTGAAATGGGTCGGCTACTTATTATGGGTGGATCGAGGAGATTTGGGAACTAGATTACCTGAAATTTAAGATACCCTTATTCAAGTGTGCATGGATCGACAACGGTCACGGTGGAGTTAAAAAAGACAAGATGGGATTTATAACTGTTGACTTCAATAAAAGGGCTTATCGAGACGATCCCTTTATACTTGCAAATAAGCAAGCAATGCAAGTTTTTTACATTCAAGATCCGGCGGATAAGAAAAGACATGTTGTGCTTCAAGGTAAATGTTCATCTTATTTAAGTACAAATGTTCACCTTATTGAGTACAAATGTTCATCTTATTTATTACTTGCCACTTTCAGGAAAAAGACGTATTGTCGGTGTTGGTGATGTCGTAGATGAAGAAGCATACGACCACTTCGAGGAAATACCTCCTTTTCTATCGGTATCGACGATACATCACAGCCAGTATCGATCAGTTGTAGGCGTACAGATAACACCGAAGGCGTGTGGGTCGACACACGAAGGAAAAAAAAGAAAGTAGCTACATAATCACATGTGAGTTTAAAAAACTGTTATGTGCTAATATAAATTAAACTTAACATAGATATGCTAAATTGTTAAGTTAATAATTTTATTTTTATTTTTTGCAGGTCATTAAATTAAACTTAATAATTTTATTTTTATTTTTGGTTAATTTTCTAAATTGTAATTTTATTTTGTTAGAAAAAATGTAAAACAAAATTAAATTCATGTGTAACCAACACAAAAATTAAATTCAGTCAAAACACTTAATAACATGCATGGATAAACCAACACTGAAAATATCAGTACTAAATGAAATTAAAACAGACACAAACTTTAAAGTTCAAAAAAAAAATGAAATTAAACTAATCTGTAACGGTTATTAGCTAATAACCGTTACAGAAGGGCCTAATCTGTAACGGTTATTAACTAATAACCGTTACAGAAGAGCCTAATCCGTAACGGTTATTAACTAATAACCGTTACAGAAGGTTATTAGTAAAAACGTTTGACCTTCTGTAACGGTTATTAACTAATAACCGTTACAGATTAGGCTCTTGTGTAACGGTTATTAGCTAATAACCGTTACAGAAGGTTCAAACCCTTTATATTATTATCCCAGCCTGGCGTCTGTCCGTCACTTCTTTCCTTTCTCGATCTCGCCTCTTTCTTAAAACCCTAGCTCTCGACAGAAGCACTCAGCTCTCTCGGCGCCTCTCTGACTCCCTCTCTGATCCTAGCCTCCCTCTCTGACTCCCTCTCGGCGGCCCTCTCTCGTAAAAGGTAATCCCTCTCCCCTCCTTCCCCCTCTCACTCCCTCGCTCTCTCTGAGTCCCTCTCATTCTCTGTCTCTCTTTGTTGTGCAGTTTTGATCCCTCTCTCTCTGCCGCTCTCTCAACTCCTACAGCCAGCAACTCCCCTCTCTCTCTCGAAGATAAACCCCTCTCCCTCCCTCGTCTCCTCTTCCTTTCCCTCTCTGTCTCCTCTCTCTCTCTCTCTCTCACTGACTCCCTTTCACTGTTTCTCTGTTAGCAATCCCTTTGTCGCTCTCTCAGCTGTGACAGCCAGCCAGCAACTCTCAACCCCCAACTCTCAAGTAATCCCTCTCTTTTTTCTCTCAAAATTTGAACTGTTTAAATTAGGGACTATTTTGCATAATTTGAACTGTTTTATTTTGGACTGAAATGCAAAATTTGAACTGTTTTGGGGTTGATATGGGGCTGTGGTGCATAAATCACAATTTTATGGACTAATGTGCATAAATTTGAACTGTTTAGGGGCTGTGTTTGGGGATGATATTGGGCTGTTTGTTGCTATGGTGCATAAAGCACAATTTTAGGGACTAATGTGTATAAATTTGAACTGTTTGGGGGCTGTTTTGGGGATGATATTGGGCTGTTTGTTGCTATGGTGCATAAAGCACAATTTTAGGGACTAATGTGCATAAATTTGAACTGTTTGGGGGCTGTTTTGGGATAATATTGGGCTGTTTTGTGGTGCATAAAGCACAATTTATTTAATATGGACTAAACTGCAAAAAATGCTAGAAATTGATTATGCAAATAATAGGGACTGAAATGCAAAAAAGCTAGGAATTGATTATGGATAAGGAACTATGCTAGGAATAGATGTGCATATGAATTGATTATGGATAAGGAATTGTGAATTGATTATTAGATATATATATGCATTGTGAATTGATTATGGATAAGGAGTTAAGAATTTTATTTAAAAATAGAAATTAGATGGAGAAGGATCAAAACGTCAATAAGGTGGGGGAGGAATCCAAGGTGGGGGAGGAAACACCTAAGGTGGTGTCAAAAAGGGTCCCGTTTTACGGACCTCTCAAAAGAAGAGCCGTCTCGGCTGTACGTCGTCTCCCTCCAGGCTGTGAAAGGAGCCCTGATTTTAGTATGGGAGTTGAAATAGATGAGGGATCCAGTGAGAATAAGGAGGAGGACAAGAAGAATAAGGAGGTTAAGGAAGAGGACAAGAATTAGGGTTGAATTGTCTTAGGAATTAATAAAATTATCTATGTTATGTTGTGTGAACTTTATATATGTAATTTGAAGTTTATGTTATTTGTGTATGAATTCATGTTTGAATATTATTGTGTTTTAATTAAATGAATTTTAAATTTATGTATGTTTTAATTATTTGAATTTTAAACTTGTCCATGTTTGAATAAATTGAACAATGCGCCAAAAATTAATATATATTATACATGGTGTTTTAATTAGGTAGTAATGGAGAAAGGTGAAGGAAGCAATTCAAAGGGAAAAAAGCCGATCGAACGAGTGTACGTTAGGCGCAAAGTTCGTGCCAATCCATCCTCTCAAAACCAAACGAACCAAAACCAAGCCTCTCAAAACCAAGGCCAGCCAAGCCTCTCAAAATATGAACAGCATGCAATGTTTTTCAAACTTTTGATTGACAAGTTTGTGGCACCGTACACAGAGTGGAAAGAAGAAGTCATTGAAATATCAGATGATGAAGTCATTGTTTTGTCGGATGATGAAGACTAGTTTTAGGATTTAGATTTATGTTTGGTTTAGTATTAGGGTTTCTTATCCAACTGAATGTTTATGTTTATGTTAATGTATTTTGTTATTTGAGATTGAACTTGTCGTTTAATGTTTATGTTTATGTTAATATATTTTGTTCATGTTGTTAATGTTTATGTTTATGTTTGTTTATGTTTATGTTTATGTTTGTTTATGTTTGTTTATGTTTGTTTATGTTTATGTTAACTTGATTTGATTTCTTTCATTGTTGTTAATTATTTGTTAATAGATATGTCTGGAGATCAAGATAGAGATTTACAGGGTGAATAGGCTGGTACAGAATCCAGCGATGAGGAGGTCACAACGTTCGAAATAAAAAAAAGGAGCAGAACGGCAATGGAAGAGTTTAGGAGAAAAAAAACTGCTGGGGAAAAGTATGAGATTAAATTTGACAAAGAAGGAGTGCCAATTGGTACTGAAGAGGCAGTGAACAAATTTGCATCATATTGCGGGTATCTAGCTAGAGCAAGAGTGCCAATCACAATTGATGATTGGCGGAAGGACGTTTCAAAGGAAAGCAAACTTGAGTTGTGGTTGGACATCAAGGTGAATAAATTTTCACTTAAATCATCTAATTTAAATTCCTATGCTACCAATTAACTAACTTTTCGTTATGTTTCAGAAAATGTTCAACATCGAAGATGATAAAGCCATGAACAATACTCTCAAAGCGATGGGAATAAGTCACAGGGCTTATAGAAGTAGGATTGCTGACGAGTACATCACAAATGCCGATCCAAACAATCCCCAAAATCCATACGATAAACACCCAATCTCACAAAAAGAATGGGAAGAATTTTTCATGAAAAGGACGGGTGCAGATTTTGTACAAAAGAGCAACAAAGCGAAGGAGTTGAGAAAGAAATGGAAAGAGCCTCATAGGATGGGTTCCACTGGCTATAGAGGAAAAAAAGGTTCATGGAAACCTACAGACAAGATTGTCATACCCGGGAATTCTGAAGGGGCCGGTTCCACGAGCATTACAATCGGCGATTTGGAACCGAGAAGTCAAAGGTATTTCATGGGAAGGACTGTGGCTACGAAGGATAAAGGTACTTACACATGTAAAGACTTGTTATATATGCTAACTTCAAATTCTGTTTTGTGATTATTAATAAGATTTGTTTGTTGCTTGTTAGATACTTACACGTTCCATAGCTCTGATTCGTCGACTATTGAGGCATTCAGTCGGTTGAGTGCCATGTCTGGTGAAATCAATTCCGGGTCAATACCGGAACAAGAAATCTTAAATCGGGCGGTTGACAGGCCAGAACATCCAGGAAGAATCAGGGGATATCCTTTATGGACCAAGAAGGAAGATGTGTATAAAAGAAAGCCTAGAAAGGATGCGCATGAAGGATGGATGGCACCAGACCAGATTGAAGAATTGATGAGCAGGGTCGCAGCTGAAGCCGCTGAGAAAACCACAAGGGACTTGATTCACTCCGAGGAGATAATGAATGCGGCGAGACAAGAAGCTTTTCAGGTAATCCTTTTTGACAGTCAAAATGTAATCAAAATGAATGAAAACTATTATTCATCATACGGTTGCTTGATAATTTTCAGGAGGTGAAACAATGGTTGGCCAGTAGCGGATTGCAGTTTCAAGCACCGCAGCAATTTGTGACGCCGTACCAGCCATTCGTTGAAGCTGAGGTAGACTCAGGAATGCCAAACGAGCAGTTATTCCGAACGGTTGCCTCAAGCTATATGCCTCCGGATCCGAGAAGCGTTGTTCAGGTTCATATTGATCACTTTTCTCTTTTCTATTTAGATTTATGTTTGGCTTAGCATTAGGGTTTCTGATCGAACTGAATTTCAGGAAGAAACGCCGTGCGATCTCTTTTCCCTTGATCACCTTAACCAGAAAATTAAGGTGGCCGAGGGAAATATTATTCCGAGTGTTGTTGGTCAGGTCGTATACAGCGTGCCACTGACTGATCAACAACTCTATATCCATCTTCTCCGAGTAGGCGATGATTTTCGTCAGTGGCAAGTCCCTGGTAGGTCAGATGAGCTATTAGGAAATAATATAGGAGGGCGATTCCCATGGCCGTCATTTTTGGTGGAGATAGGCCACAAGGTATCGTTTTATTTAATTATGATAATTTATTTCATCCATCTCTATTAGAACTCACTAATTAATTATGTGATGACATTGAATGCAGAGTTTGATAAAAAAGAAGCCAGATGCGAGCAAGGCGGTGGCGAAAAAGGTGATCGAGAGTCCAAAGGTTCCAAGTGCAGGTTCATCCAAAACCTAATTAGTTCAATTGATTGTTTCAGGGTAGATTGTTGCTCAACGTCGAATAATCTATTCTTTTGTGTCTGATTATTTCAGGGTCGATTGTTGCTCGCGATCCGCTACTTGAGCATGAATTAATATCCGTGAGTGTAGGTTTTGGATGAATGAACTTTCAGAGGGAGAAAACAACATCACCGTATTAGATCCAGAGATGTTGACTGCTCCTAAAATCAAACAAGAACAAAATGCTGCTGCAGACTACTTGATAAAGTCATTCGCGCAATATTCATCCAATTATATGATTCTGCCTTATTTACAAGAGTAAGGACAATTATAACTAATAAAATATCAATTATCTCGTTTACATGCTTGGTTCATTTTCATGAAAACAATAATCTCTATTCTTGCAGCTTTCATTGGGTCCTTCTTGTTATTAATGTTGAGAAGCGCACCGTTCAAATAGCAGATTCTATCGAGCGCAAGAATCCAAAGATATTGATTAAGGGATTCATAACCCAGTAAGTTTTCGTTTCTAAATGAGATTCTGATATTGAGATAAGGACTATGTACGGTTCTATTTAAGCTATTAATGATATTGTATGCAGGATATACAAGCGATACCTTATGAAAAATGAAAAATATAACGCAAGGACCCGAACAACATTTGATTGGTACAAAATTCAGGTACGAGACTTAAAAAATATATTAGCTACCTAGGGTTTCTGAAACTGTGCCAAATCTTAACTATCTTTCTTGTTGGATCTTTAATTAGTGTCCGATACAAAAGGGCAGCACAGAATGTGGATATTTCACAATGCTCGCCATGAAAAACGTATTATCTTATTGGATAGCAATTCAGGAAATACCTCATGTAAGTAACTTATTCTTTTAACTAATAACATTTGATCAAACAATTAGATTTTAGAATTTCATGATCTAACTAATAATATTTTTGACTTGTTTATCATAATATGCAGATGATCGAGCTGGTTGGAGTACCATACAACAAAGAAATGATTGATGGTGTTGTGACAGAAGTTATGGACTTCATGCAAGGGGTATTATTTTGATTAAAATGTGTTATTTGATGACTTGCCATGTTTGATTATACATGTGATATATGTAAATACTTTGTTTATTGTTTGTGTGATATGCATGATTATATATGTTTGATATATGTGTGCTTTGTGATATATATATATGCTGCATTTGTTAATGTAAATTGGGTACCAATTTGGTACCAATTCGGCTAGCAAATTGGGGCTAGCCAATCAAACAGGCGAAACACAAAAAAAAAATTAAGACTTTTGTAACGGTTATTAGATAATAACCGTTACAGAATATTATAATTTCATTTTTTTTTAATTATAAATATTATCTGTAACGGTTATTAGATAATAACCGTTACAGAATCCAGTCTTCTGTAACGGTTATTACCTAATAACCGTTACAGAAGTTCTCCAAACACCACACCTTCCGTCCACAACACCATAACGGTTATTAGATAATAACCGTTACAGAAGACTGGATTCTGTAACGGTTATTATCTAATAACCGTTACACATGTTCTACAAAAAACAGTACCAGATTTTCCCTTGCGTATACCATAACGGTTATTAGATAATAACCGTTACAGAAGAGGGGGCTACTGTAACGGTTGTTGTCTAATAACCGTTATAGATCTGTAACGGTTATTAGACATTCTGTAACGGGGGCTACAGTAACGTTTCGTGTACCGTTACAGAAGTCTTTTATTAACCGTTACAGAAGCCAAAATTTCGCGTAGTGTAACTTATGAGTTTGTAACACGATCACGTTCAACAGTAAACTACAAAAAAACAACATGGAACTTCCTTACTTTTATTGCGTTAACAAAATGTACCATTACTTTCTTATAGTAAATTTCATATGAAGTATATGCTCGGGGGGGGGGGGGGGGGGGGGGGGGGGCAACCAAAGAGTCAGCTTAATTTTGTTAGTAAACAGGGCTACAAATCCCTCAAGTTATGACAACACAAGATCATCCAAAATTTTGATAAGAAAAATTGGTTCGATAAATATTATCTAACACTAGTTTCTAAAAAGATTGAATACAGACTTTTATTTAAACTAACATGATTTGTGTGCGGAAAAAAATTGTTCATCAATAAAATTGTACGTCCTCATTGGTATAACCGATAAGTGATGTTATCTATTAGACTCCTTAATGACGTTGAATTGTTGTTGCTAGTAACTTTATACAATCAACTTTAGATCAAGAAATGTGTAATTTGTAAAAATAACACATTCTTGTAATAGATTACACAGTGATATTATGTGACATAAGATTGAAACGAAGAAAAATTATATATTTCTTATGTGTAGTATTCAAATATTTTTATTGTATAGTATTTTTTTTATTAATCGAGAATCACAATTTGTTAGATACCGTTGTAATCATTGGAAATAAACTTGGTGTTTTATTTCTATTGCCATTTGCCAACATAACATAAGTCTTCCCCTGGTCACACAGTATGAAACTCTCAATCAATACTGCATTAAGTTTAGTTTATTGTATTGAAGAATACATATATCGTATGTTAAATTATTTGTTATAATTAAGTATATCAATCGATCATATATCATATGTATGAAATTAAATTAATTCTATATCTAATCAATAAATGTTTGTCAAATAATTGACAACTATATCAATGCTATATCTTACATGTATTTAATAGACGAAAAGCTTGGGCCGTGGTCACACAAAGGGTTCGTTTCCAGGTAATACGTACATTTTCTATAAATAAAAATAATAATAATAACCAGCAAAATGATTTTATTAACTAATAGCAGATTCTAAACAAAATGAACGATATCGTAATAACTTAAGATGACATTTCATAATTAAATAAGTAAAGATATTTTTCAAAAAAAAAAGAAAGAATGTGCCAGGAAGGAAGATATTCGAAGCGATACAAGCCTGGATTAGTATAAATGTATAATAATTAGAAAATGTTCTACTGATTAACGCCATTCCATAAAAAATGCCAAAAAAAAAAAGTAACTAATCTTATCTAATTAAAAAAATAATTCTTGTCATATTAATGCATAACTGGTAGCCACTTGTCATATTAGTATAAGTTTAGCATGTTCATATTAATGCATAACTGGGTAACCATTTAGCATAGCCATGAACCATGGCAGTCCAAGGACCAAGATAACAAATGCATAACTGCATTACAGCAAACACCTTCCTTGCATCATCTCACAACGTAATTCGTAGGCATTAACAAGTGAACCAACCAAATTTGTCCAACGGAAGTCGATAAGAACTATTTGTTTGTGGGTTTGTCTAACTAACCAACCATGTATCACACAAAGTCGGGCATAGCCAGAGAGCTTTACGTTCTAAGAATATAAAATTGGACTAGGCATTTTAGCAAACACCTTATTAGCCTGAGAGAGATCGCCATTCTGGTATTGGAAATCAGAGAAGAGAGGCAGGGTATCACGATGGAGAAGTTGCCTTGCTAGATATGATGAGATAGGAGATAGGAGAGAGGAGAGGCAAGGTGCAGGTCCGGCCGAAGTGGATTTGGATTTGGACCGGGTTGTATGGCTGAACGTTGAGAGGAGAAGAGGAGGAAGGTGGGTACAAGCTTAGGGTCCGTATCCTCTGCCAACCTTTTGAGGTTGGTAGAGGGCCAACTTTTGATCCGAGCCGTTCGATCTAATCTCGACGGTTAATATTTTTCGAGCTTATCAATCTAAGTTACATGCACGGGGCTCCCTTAACCGTTGAGATTAGATCTAACGGTTTAGATCAGAAGTTGTCCCTTAACGATTTAAAAAGTCGGTAGAGGATGTGATTCCACAAGGTTAGCCTTCACCTTTGTCAAAATTATCTACTCCAAATCTCCTATCTCGTCCAAATATTCGTAAGAATTTATTTGTTTTCCCTTTTTCCAATATTATTAAGAACATTTAAGAAATTTCAATAAATCTGATGTTAATTTTTTTTTTAACAAAAATTTTTTCAATATAATTTTACTATAATGGTGGCATATATCAAATTACGAGTGTTCGTAAAACATGTGATAATATAAATTAGCTAGCAAATAGGTGGAGAAAGCCTACTGATCTCATTGTTTTTGTTTTCAATTTATATTGAAAATGTTATATCAATAGAACCAACAAGTGAAGTGAAGAATTTGGATAAAAACGAAGAATTCGGAATATGAGCATTGGAGATCTTCAAATAAAAATCAATAAGTGCAATAAAGCAACCTAAATTCAAAAATGATAATTTTACGCTACCAAAAAAGGAAGGCGCGTCCCTCTCCTCACCCGCGTTCCATCCCCTTCCCTTACTCGCGTCCCTCCTCTCTCACTTGTGTCTTCTCTCACCTGCATCGCTCATCTCCCACTCATTTCTCCTCTCATCCGTATCCATCCCTAACCTCACTCGACTCCTTCCCTCTCCTCTTCCCCTCCCTTCCCCGCCCCCTTCCTTACTCTCGCCCCTCTTATCTCATATCATGCATTTTCTCGTCTCTCTTCTATTAGAATCAGATCTGAATGTTATTACTACCTTACATGTATTAGATACTTACTTATACTCATTATTTATTCTATTATATAGTTATTTAGTTACTCCCAAACAATAACAAAATAAGATCTAAATATTATTTACTCCCTTACATATATTAGATGCTCTCTTATACTCATTATTTACTTCCTTAAAGTTACTTAGTTATTCCCAAACAATAGAATAATTAGATATGAATATTATTTACTCCGTTATATATATTGGATACTCTTTTATATTAGTTATTTACTTCCTTACAGTTATTTAGTTACTCTCAAACAATAGCAGAATCAGATTTGAATATCATTTACTCCCTTACATGTATTAGATACTCACTTATACTCATTATTTACTCTCTTATAGTTATTTAGTTACTTCCGAACAATAGCACAATCAAATCTGAATGTTATTTACTCCCTTAGAAGTATTAGATACTTCCTTATAGTAGCTATTTACTTCCTTATAGTTATTTAGTTATTATCAGACAATAGCAGAATTAGAATTGTATTAGATACTCCATTATATTCATTATTTACTCTTTTATAGATATTTAGTTACTCACTTATATGTATTTGCACTTATATTTATTAGTTACTTCCTTGTATTTAGTATTTTCTCCCGTATATTATGTTATTTACTCCCAATCTACACATAGAATCATGAAGAAAGGAATAGTAAGAAGAAAAAGATGAAGAGGAAGAGAGAAGGGATGGGGAGATAAGGAGAAGTGTGCAAATCAGAGGAGGGAGTGAGGAGAATGAGGGGCGAGCAGGAGAAGAAACGAGATAAAGGAGGGGGAGAGAGAAAAGTCAGATGAAGCGAGAGAGAAGGCGCTGATTGTCGTCGAGGATGTAAGGAGAGAGGAGCGAAGGGAGATGGCTGACACCGCGACAGAACGAGAGAGGAGTGAAGGGTAGTGTTTACCAAAAACCCGCCGGGTCAAACCCGCCCCGCCCCAAACCCGCCCCATGGACCGGACCGCCCCGGACCGTCCATGGACCGTGATGGGTCGAAGGGTTAGATCGGGGCGGGTCTACGGCGGGTTTGGGCCGCCCTTTCTAAAAAAACCCGCGTTAACCCGCCCCGTCTTAACCCGTGGACCGGACCGCCCCACCCCGTCAACCCGTCTTAAACCCGTGCAATGTTATTATTTTATTTTATAACTCCGCCTATGTTATTATTTTATAAAATAATTTAATAGCATAGCCGGTCCCAAATCCGAGAAAAAGAGAAATGTAACTTTATATAATTATATTCAATTTTTTTCATTTAAGAAAATAAAATAAAAACGTAAAAGTGAAATATAAAAATAATTTACGAAAAATAAAAAAACAGAAAACAATATTGATAAAAAGGAAAAAGTATTGAAAAAAAAACAGAAAAGAGAAAAACAACAAAAAAAAAATTATAGTGATTATTATAGTATATAATATATATATAGTTTATATATATACTAACGAAAAATTAAAAAAATAATATAGTAATAAAATAAATAAAAACCGGAGGACCGGACCGGACCGGACCGTCATAATCCGTGCGGGTTACATGGGGCGGGTTTAAGAAGGGTTAGGGTCAAGATTTCTAGAATGGACCGTCCTAACCCGCCCCGTCTTAACCCGTGGACCGTCCTAACCCGCCCCGTCCTAACCCGTGGACCGTCGCGGGTTGGACCGCCCCGCCCCGCCCCGCCCCGTTTGGTAAACCCTAGTGAAGGGAGTGTAGACAGAAATTAAATTGAGATTGAGAAGATCGGATAGAGGGAAAGAGAAGACGTGCGGGTAGAACGATAGCGAAGAGAGGTTAAAAGGAGGAAAGAGAGCAGACTCATTGTGATTAAGTCATTGCAAACAAAGTTGATTGCGTAGTGTAATTCACAATAAAAAAAAAATATGATCTATTGAGATTGGAGCTAGGGCTGAAAATGAAAAATGTTTTAAATGTTTCTCGTTTTTTTTCGTCCGTACGAAACGGTTAACGAAATATTAAAACGATTTGGTTGGACGAAACGGTTAACGAAACAATGAAACGATCTCGTCCATGTGTAAATCACGAAAATTTCGTCAAATTCGATCGTTTCGTCCGGATGAAACGATTAACGAAATAAAATATTTATTTTGTTAAACAAAACGAAACTGTTGAACACCCTAGTTTCGTCACGATTTCGACCATTTTGCAACCCTGGCTGGAGCCGATAAAGTCAAGCGGCCCAATTTGAAGGACAATTCACTACATAAATTAGTCCAACGCAGATCCACGAAAGAGATGGGAAGAAAACGTACTACTTGGGGTGAAAACGGAAGCCGCTTCGACCATCTAGTCGTTTCGTTTTGTCCGAAACAGAACGGTAACGGTCAATAATTTGGTTTCGTTTTAAAAACGAAACGATTGGCGCAAATGAAAATCAATTTCGTTGATGTAACGAAACAGACGTTTCGTGATCGTTATTTCGTCTGTTTCGTTTAACATTCTACGGGACTTTTTTATTTTGATTGGAGAGAATGGTTGCGGAGAGAACGAGGACTGTGCGGTACGGTACTACAGTTTTTTTTTTTTTGAAGGTAGGGTGGCGAAAGCCACACCTACAGGATTAAATTGAATTAAAAGAATATATACAAAGGTTTATGTACAACACGCGAAAGAAAATTAAAAGAAAAAGAGGCAAGATAAAAACCCCTATACAACCTAATAACACTTGAAACTAAAACGCTTGTTCAACCAAATGCTTCCCAGAGAGCACAGTCTTGGATAGCTCTTCCTGCAACTTGCCAGATATTTACGTTTTTGGCTTCAAATATTATTCCATTTCTTGCCTTCCATAGATTCCAAATTACAGCCGCGATGCCTGTGTCCTTCCATGTGTTGCAGTTTCTTTTTCTCCTTATCCAGAATCCTTTTAAGTCCTCTTCATTTTCTGGTCGTGTAGTTCCCCCGGTTGCTAAAAGCCATACCGAGACTGCAAAGGGGCAGTGAAGGAAAAGGTGAGAGGTGGTTTCTTTTTCTGGCAGATTGCAAAGCACGCAGTTTTGGATAGAAGGCCATCCTCTTTTTTCAAGATTTTCTTGCGTTAAAATCCTATTCAAAAGGACTAACCATAAGAAAGTTTTGACTTTAGGCGTGGTTTTGATTTTCCAAAGTCTTTTTAGAAACGGTGTAGTGACTCCCGGATCTATCATTCTAGAATAGGCACTCTTAGATGAGAAGAGACCATCTGAAGTCCATCTCCACTGTATAGCACTCTCATCTCCTTGGAAGGTACAAGAGCAGCTATAAAAGCCTCTAATTTGGAGGATATCCTTCAGTTCATAAGACAAGCACTGTACATTCGACAGATCAGATATCTCTGTCGTTCCATAGATAGTGCGAATAGATTCAGACCAGACTGAATTGGGTTCCTTTTGCAATTTCCAAAGCCACTTCATCAGAAGTGCATCATTTTGTACATGCATGTTTAAAATTCCTAGTCCCCCGTTCTTTTTTGGCAGACAACATGAGTCCCAGTTGACTAAACATTGACCCCCCACACATGATTTTTTCCCCTTCCAAAGAAAGGCCCGCCTAATTCTATCCAACTGGCTATAACACCACTTTGGTAATTTTAGGACCTGCATAAAATGCAATGGCAACGCCGAAAGCACTGATTTTACTAATACTAGTCTTCCTGCAAGAGATAGGTACTTTGCTTGCCAACCTTGCAGTCTCTCCTGCAATGCCTCAATCAGTGGTATGAAGTGTAACTTCCTTGGCTTTTTGACTGACAGCGGCAATCCTAGATAGATTATCGGGAATTCTTTCTGTGTACAGTGAAGTATATTCCGAACCACTATAGCAGCCGACTGTGGTAGTGAGATCGTGACAAAAGCCGACTTTTGGTCATTAATATGTAAACCCGATAAACTGGCAAAATTCTTAAGAATTTCCACAAGGTACGGTACTACAGTTATTTGGATTCACCTTTGATCAAACCGATGATAACTTTGTACTATCTTAGGTTCTCAGTAACCCAAAAAAATGGTGTATGATTGGAAATATACGGTAACAAACCTGTTAAGGGCTGACCTACCACAAATTCGATCCAATGTCATTTGCAATTTGTGATCTGCTTAAATTTTGTGTTGTGTGCGCTGTTTCAATTTTGTAATAACACGGTTCAAAATGGAAAGGTAAACTAGTTAACAGAGGCTATAAGCAAGAATTTATGTAATTATACTATGACACTAACTATAGTGCCTAGATTAATACCATATATATTTTGCAGAAATGTCTCAAACAAACAAAGAAATCCTAGTAGGAAATTGGACACAAAATAAAAATAAATAAAATAACTAAGATCATCTAATCTACACAAATTTGGTAGCAAAGATACATTTTTTGAATTCATAAACTCCTTTAGTAAAACCTGGCAATATAAGACTACACGATCTGCTCGTTCGCAGGAGGGCACCTCGCTTCATCAAGGAAATCCTGCAATAAGAGTGAAGTAGGGTACTGCAGAACAGTTGCCAGCACATGAATAGCAAATGGCACCCAACTTACAATTACGACCCAGTGTGGCTTTGACCAGTAGAAACAGACTGGATACACTATCCCGAATGATGAAACGATGAAAACTGCAACCCAGTTAATCACTTTCTTGTGCCACGCTCGATCAATTATTGCAAACATGCGAAAGCCGAGCAAATGTATAGACAGTAGTAAAATAACTGCAGAAATTACTGCTATTCTGTATGCCATCTCAATGAGTGCATGATCTAAGATAACTAGGGGAAGATACAAATTAATTAACATGAAAAATGATACTAGTATGAACATTAATCTAACTCGAAGTCTGGACCTTTCTAATGGAACCACAGTTTGCGGTGGTGGAATGGGATTTGCATTGACATTTGCATCCATGGGTAGATTATCCTGGCAATTACGTATATCAGGAATCAATTAGTAAACTGTGATTAGGACTGCTCAATTATATATAATAGTAAAGACCGCACATTGAAACCATTAATGCAAATTTAATTGATTTACAATGAAGAGCCTACTGATATTAATTTCTACTTAGTTAACCAAAAAAATTAAAGGATTGCAAGCTTTGGAGAAAAGATGCGAAAATCTAGAAATAAAGTAAAACACTTCAAGAACCAACATGCAAATTCAATATATTAAGAAAAGAAAGCATTTGCAGAATGTTTTGATTGCAGCAGGAATAACGACACTGCCTAGAATATCATTTCACTATATCAAAAAGGTAGGAATAGGAAGGAGGTTTGAGTAGAAGGAAGAAGGAAAAAGTAATTTAGCATAATAAATGACTACTGAAATGATTAAGTTGTTTGAGAACAAATACCTTCGCTAGCTAAAGACTTCAAGGGTGAAACAAGTAAGAAATGCCATTAAATTGGGTGATTATGTATAGTTGATTATAAAATATAGAAATGGCTAAACTAGTATGTGCAACCGTAGGAATGTCCTTGGTCCATATATAGAAAATCTCTATATCCATGATTTCCTAAGTCTAATGAGATAAAATAACATGCAAGTCTAAGTTTGGTTCTTCTTCTTTTTTCCCCCTTAATTTAAGCAGTGTGAGACGTTTTGAACGAAAAATAAAGCAAATTTCTGAACCCCGCTTATGATGATATAGGGACATCGCCCAAATTAGTTTTTTACTTTTTATTTTATTCACCGTAATACCCGGAAACATTTTTAATGCAGTAATGAACTTGTGAGTTGTGACATCGTTATGTCGCATAGTGAAATTAAAAAAAAAACTACAAAAAACTATTTTACATTTATATCGTCAGAGAAAGGTGTGCCACTACATTCTAAATAAATTTGATTAATTTATGAATATGCTCAAAGGAAAGGCAGTGTTTTAATACCGTACTGGCACGGCACTCCTACTGATCATCGTCCGAAATCAGGTCTTTTCAAAATTTTTCGGTCTTTTCAAAATTTTTCGGTATTTTAAATACTACTGTTTCAGTCACTGTTCCGGTTTTCGATATTACTGGAATCTTTCGGTATTCAATACGGTATTAAAAACACAGAGGAAACGAGCGGCATAACTCAACTTAAAGAATAAAAAGGGGGCGCAAATCCACTAAGTTATGACTACAGAGAATGCAAGATCATCTAAATTTTATCAACGACGATTTGGGACGAGCAAAAAAAACAACGATAGCACTTTCTGTAAAAAGACAAAATGAGAACGACATTTATTTTCCGAGAAATAAAACGACGATTGGATTCATTTGAATTTTTAAATTAAGGATTATTAAAATTTATTAATAATTGCACATTAATGATTATACCCTATACCCTATACGGCTATACCCAATATTTAAATTTATTAAAATTCTATGAACAACATTTATTAATTATCATTATAATTTTTATATTAAGGATTATTTAAATTTATACAATTATTATTAAAATAACTATTATTAATTATTACAATAGATATAATTAATTGATAATTATTATTATTATTTATTAATTACTAATTATTAGTGACTAATTAATATTAATATTAAAACATATTATTTATTTAATTTTTTATTTTTATAAACTACTTATTATTATAAATTTATATTAATTAATTCTTTTTGTTAATAGTAATGATTATTATTTATTAATTATTATTAATACAAGATTAACGCTGATTCCTTTATGGGTGAAATTGTTAATCCACCTCAAGAGATAGTGGGTTAGCACAAAATTAAGTCTTAACTTTTGCTAACCTTAATTTATTTGGTGAGTTGAAGTTAGTAGGTTAGTTGCACTAATTTTGGGTTAGTGTTAACCCCACAGCCCACACTCACCAAAAGCATCCTAAGAAGGCTATCTGAAAACCAGTTTCACATGCATTAACCTAACAAATTTTAGTGTGTATTTTTGGAGTGATTTAGATTTATGTCACCGTAAAAATTTAAAATTAGAGATATGTCGTCATTAAATGATAAATTATTTTTATGCCACTACAAATAATGAAAAATAGTTTTATGCCATCTGACAATGGATATTATAATTATGCCATTGTAAAATATTAAAATTATAGATATGTCATCATAAAAATAATAATTAGTTTCATGCCCATTGCAAAACAACAAATATTAGCCTTATGCCACTGCTGCATACAACTAATGACATAAAATAATTTGTTTTATTTTATAGTGATTTATCTCAAATTAGTCATCTAAAAATGACATCAATCTAATTTTTTTTTCAAGAATTTTTGCTGCTAATTAAGCTAAAATTAATTTACACATAAATTATGTTGCTAAATGGCATATTGACTTAATTTATACATTAGCATAAAAAAAAAAGAGAATTGGATGGTGACATCGTCGAATTTTTGCAAAAAAATAAATTGGGTTCATGGTCCATAATATTTGTTGATTTATATATTTGAACTTAAAATAATACTATGAGATCTGCCTTTTTTTTTAAAAAAAAAAAAGACAGATATTGGAATTTATTAGCAAAAGCACCTTCGGTATCTTCATGTTGAGTAGTTCAATGAAAATTATTACAATTCCATATTGAAAAATTCTATTAATGGTGGGGGCAACATTTCCGTCGGCTTTGTTTTTTTTCCAAAATGATTAAACATAAGGGCAATTTAGGAATTTTGAAAATTTTGAGAGTGGTAAATCAAATCTCTAATTAGTTATGGTTTGGAAAGAATTAATGGCATAAATTTAATTTGAGTAATTCTAGAATCAAACTCGTTTGACGTCAAACACGATTCTAGATTCAATTATTGAAATTTCAAATTATCTATCCAAGCCACTCAATATTGATCTTCATATTGAAATATTCTTACACACCAAGTTTTATATATTTCAGAAATTTTTAACTATTTTTTTCTGATATTTTTAAATTGAAGGGTCTAAAATTAATTAGATTGAAGATTTTCTAAAATACAAAATAAATAGTAAAATTTTTTTAAAAATATATAAAATTTGATCTCCTAGGATATTTCATTATAAAGAACAAATTGAGCGATTCGGATTGGCCGTGCTAATCTCAAAAATTGAGATATGATCGTATTTGACAGGTCAAATGTCAAATGTGTTTGACTCTAGCATTACTAATTTAATTTTGTTAATTTTACAATGTCATATTTATAACTAGCATAAGATGCTCTCATATGTGGGCAAATAAAGAAACAAAATCATGTTAGACAATAAAAATATATTTCTTAATTTACCAGCGATGCAAATAGATGTGTTATTCAATTTATTTCTATATTAGATGGAAAATCAAGAAATGGTGTTGTTTCGGCTGGCGATTGATATCCAACAGCAGATCAAACCAATCGAAAGGAAGAAACATCTGTTTACGTCCTAGATCTAGCGTGTTACACCTCTTGATATGCGTGTTTTAATATGTATAGTATAGATTGGCAATTTAACAATTACATTTTTTCTAATTGAAAAAATCGGTAGTGGCATATATCTAATTTTCTCTCTGTTTTTTTTTTCAAGGTTGGTTGGTTATTGCGAATCTTCAAATCATTCAACAAAAAAAAAATCAATAAACTGTCTAAAAAAAAGAGAGTGACATCACTGTCAAGCTTTTCTTTAAAAAAAATCAATAAGCTGCCAAAAGTTAGGTTTAGACTTTAGACTTTAGACCCATTTTTAGAGTTTTAATTTTTAAATCGCGTTCTGGGCTTCTGGCGTTCAGGAGCTAACGCGATTGGGTTTATCTAGAAATGGCCCAATATTTAATAGATCGCATGCTTGGGCCGGGGTCAAGCTAAGGGCTTGTTGCCAGGTAACGACTATATTAGAAGAGAGACGAGATTACTTTTTTTTGGATAAACTAGATACTGACTATCTAGTGGACTAAAAGCAGGAATGATAACTGTCATTCCTGTCATTGCTAAATATAAAGTGAACATTTACAGCAAACAAGATGAACATATAGACGATCTAAGTGAACACTTACAAATAAATAAGTGTTTTCTTCATTTGTTCAGAATTTTACATGCATATTCAACTCATTTTCATTGAACTTATTTGTATGTATGTGTTCACTTAGATCGTCTATATGTTCACTCTGTTTGCTGTATAAGTTCACTTTATATTTAGCAATTACAGAAATGACAAAACTGCAGATGACAATAATCAATTTCCGACTAAAAGCCTAACAAATCAAAACAACCAAGGAAAAACATAAGCAGAAAAGAAAAAGAAAAGTCTTGCACTAAGCTTATCTAGCAATGCTTCATGAAGAGTGTTGATTCTCCAATAATCCACCGTTGAATTGCCCCTAGAGAGCGACTTTCCTGTCTGAAAATTCGATTGTTTCGCTCCAACCAAATAGCCCAACATTGTACTGCTTGAGACCATTCTATAAATAAAAGCTAACTAAGATCATTTGATCTACAAAAATTCGTTACAAGAAACCCTTTACTACACAATCTCCTCGGTCCCAGGAGGAAGAGGGTGAACCAATTTGTCACCGAAACCCTTCTTTAAGAGGTAATTATAGTACATCAAAGCAATTGTCAGAACATGATTAGCTAATATCACCCAACTGACAATTACGACCCAATGCGGCTTTGACGGGTGAAAAATGGCAGGATACACTGCCCCCAATGATGAAAGGACGAAAGCCGCGACCCAGCTAATCACTTTTGGGTGACAGGCTCGATCAATTTCAGCAAACATTTGAGTGCAGCCTAACAGAATACCCGGCAGGAAGGAACTTATGACATGGACGGCTTTGTATGTCTTCCCATTGGGTGCATGGCTTATGATAATCCATGGAAGAACTACGTCAATTGACGAGAGTAAAATAATTGCTGCCTTCAATACTCTAGGACACCAGCAGTTTGTCGGTGGAGCTACCGCTTGCGGTGGCACAATGGGGTTTGCATTGGCATTTCCATCCATGGTTAAATTTCCCTAGCAATTACATTTCATAAGGCAATAAATTATCAAATGCGATAAACCAGCTCCATTATTATAATAAAATTAAAGGACCACACTGAGAAAGAATCTAATGTATACATTGAAATCACTAAATACGCACTTACATAACAAACAAACAAAAATTGCTTTGGATTCCAAAGGAATGATCGAAACGATAATCTACAAATAAAGATGAACATCTGAGAACTAACATTCTAGTCAGAAATATTAAGAGAGAAAAGGAAACAATATGTTAAATTTGATTGGCAGCAAGTTAGCCATGAATACTGCAACCATATCAGTACTAAAACTGTAAAAGAAGTAGCTTGCAAGAAAATTTAAGCAGACATCCGTAGGGACGTGTAATCGGGCATAATTTGAGACTTCATATGGGTAGTTATCAAGTTATTTGATAAAACAATTACCTTTCGTATAAGGATGAACAGAACCATCAATACCATTAAAATTTGCGATTATTTTTATTATATAAAATGTGGAAATTGTTCAAACTTAAAAATAGCATATGCGAATTTAGAAAATGTAAATTAAAAATAACATGCAAATCTTAGTTAGGTTTATTCCCTCTTTCTCAATTGAAAGCTGTGTTAGAGTGAGACGTGAAAAAAAATTAAAATCCACACACATGGTACATTTTATTTTGTCACGTCTCGAACAAAAATCCAAGACGTTGAGATGGGACAATATCTTTTACATTCATATAACCACTGCCACACTCTACATAGCAAATTATAAATAAATAATAATATCGAGTCAACTACAAAGTTTATTATTTAACAACAATTAATGCACACAACAATAACAAATAAATTTAAATATATTTCGAAGAAGGAATAAGATCGACGATTTGAATTCGATATTTGAATTTAATATTTGAAGAAAGTAATAAAAAAATGAGTTTAAGGACATTTGAGGCACTCAAAATGTGAGCATTGGAACCCTCGTAGTTTCGAAGAGATCAACAGATCTGAAAATAAATTTTGAAATCGTTTAGTTCCATGCGTAAATTTCTCGCCAGGCAATTATGCTAAATTGCTAACCAACAAGTTTTCATATCACTTTTTCATCAGAAATCATGAGACAGCCCGCGATGTTCCATAAAATATATATATATACGTACTTCAATACCAAAGAAAACAAAACATCAAATGAAAATTAAGTTGCAGTGAAGTTCGATTACCTGCAAAGCTGTTTAGAAAAAGTAGATGACAAGCGATCGGCGACGTAGGACTCGAGAGCAAACTCAAATGAGCCAATCAGAATCTTAATCAATTGATTAAATATTCTTTTTTTTTTAGTTTTCAAAATGAAAGCAAAGTAGAGAAAACAGGATGTATTAATCGGAAATGCTTGGATGGAAATTAATTGAGCATAACTCGAGGAATTTGGTGAGAGAGAGGAGCATGTACATGGGAGTTTTTTTTAGATAAACTAGATAGAGGCTATCTAGTGTATGTACATGGGAGTTAAAAAATCAGATTTGAGGGGATTTCATTTTATTCAATGAAGGTAAAAAATCAATACGGTTACCAAAAGATTATTAGCTCAGTGAGGATATGCATCTACACTACAGGTGGCGATTTATGACACTGAAAATATTGCTTAAAATGATCAAGAATTAGGAAGGTTAACCATACTTGGGAAATCAGATCCAAATTCAAATGTAAGGAAAGGTTTGGCCAAATTATATTTTGTAACCAATATTTACATTTACTTTAAACGATTGCAATCAAGCAGATGCGAAATGATGTGGTCCAAGAGACAAAGCATTTTTCTAGAATAATATTATCTTTTTCGAGTCATACTATGATGGACACCAAAATTTTTACAAAATGTTCAGGGTAAATCACACCCGTAGAATTGTAGGGGTAAAATCAGTATATCATACTCTCCGTCTGTCTGTCTCTGTCGGTTAAGCACTGAAATAAAATAAAAAGATTCTATCGGAGAAGACAATAACTTATCAGACCAAATCCCTTCTAAAATTGGAATCAAAATTCATCTTTCCATACACATTCTTCTATCGGAACATTTCCCCTTTCCGATAGAAATTCTGAAAACTTGAAGATTAAGGGGATCAAACTCTGCTTTCATTGTCCTCTATTTTCTAGCATAGTTTGATCCGAACCTCAAATTCTGCTCGTCCTTCTCCCTTCCCCTCGTCGCCTGCACCTTTCTTCCTCCTCGAGGTAGATCCAGGGTTTTCGATTAGAGACAATTTTTTTTTAGCGATTTCACTTGTTAAATTAATGGCTGAGAACATTTTTTAAACATATTAAGCTGTGCTGCTGGTTTCATGCAAATCTATTATCGTGTCTCTATTAAAAGTTTTTGGGCATGCTTCAATCTATCAATCATAGGATCTAAGCTTTTTCTGTTGATTTTTATTGTGCAGAAGTTTACATCTTTCTTTCTGTCGGTTGCTTCTCAATCGAGTTCCTCTTCACCTTTGTTTGAGTAGCTTTTTTTTTTTAAATATACACGCCCTGGGCTTGTTTGAGCAGCTAATTAATCTATGGTGGTGGTTGGAGCTGACTGTGTTGGCTATTGGTCCACGCAACCAGAAGAGACTGAGATGTCGACTGTGTGATCATGAATTGGCGCTGACTGTGTTGGCTGACATGGCGTAGGCGCTGACCCATTTTACTTGATTTGTATAGCGGGTTGCTGACATGATGATGATCTGCTACACGCAATCTGGCAGCAGAGAATCACCGTTCAAAGTGTAAATAAAGTTCTTGCAGGGTTTGTTTGCATAAAAGTCGTAAGTTGCAGGGTTTGTTTTGCATAAAATCTTACTTGATTTGTATAGCGGGTTGCTGACAAGATGATGATCCGCTACACGCTAATCTGGCAGCAGAGAATCACCGTTCATTTGGCGCTGAGAGTCGTGGTTCGTGGAAGACTGGAAGGAGATGAAAATTTGCACCGAGGCCCCTGGGTTTATTTTATTACCGACATGCTTCTCTGCCACGCAGTTCCGGCGATCTGATCCACCACTGACAGCGAGGTTAGGCTCGTTGCGTTCGTGACACTGAGGAGAACACAGAGGTGACCCGGACAACCTTGGGTTTATCTCGGCTGTGCAAAGATTTTCTTCAATTTAGTCCCTGTATCCTTGGGATCTCGTTTTCCGGCGGTTTCCACCACCTCAGTCGTCTACCTTGGGCTCGTTAGAATGGTGGAGAAGAGGAGAGTGAGAGGGCATGTTCAATTTGGGCTGTGTCTGTCTAATTTGCTGAATGGATCTAGGGTTTGGTACAGGTCTGGAAAGGGACTGGTACCAGTGGTACATGTGTTGGTACCGGTTGGAGTTCAGAGGAGTTGTATAACGGTGAGGATGTGTCACTTGACAACGGCACAGCGCAGAAGAGTGGTTGTATAACTTAGTTAACTTGAACACGTGCAATTTGGTGAACGTCACTCAACTTGATGCTGACTTATCATGTTGTACTGTGTAACATCTATGTACTCAAATATGATAAGTTCATTGGAATTGCATTTACATTTCTTCTTTACATATCAAGTACGGCTATGAAACATAAATTGCAGTGGGCCAAACTTTCATTGGTTGCAATCCATACATCACTGTGTTGCAGCCAAGTATTCAAAACCTCAATTCCTAATAAGTTTAATTATCAATTAAGTACCACTGGACTCTTATTTCATTCCCTTAGGATTTACCAGCTGTTTGACAGAATTAAAGGATATTCAAAGAAAGGATATTCAAATAATCACCAATGAAGCACACTTCTTGACAACAATAAGACAGAATATTCATAAATGCATTCAACAATTATCCAGTTTCCTACCAGTACTATTCTGAGACCTTCAAGCAGGACTACAACCATGGAATTTAGTAAACTAAGATGCACATTTTACCAGGGATAACCGATCTATTTTCTAAAACCTAACTCTAATGTCTTTGTTAATCTGAAGATGATATTACAAATCAAAGGACATTTAATCAAGGCTGTGTCAAATGCTGCACCAACAACGAATGTATTTTTTGCATAAGCAACCCAAAGACTTTATCAAATTGCAAGGTCACTCAAATCATATCATAACAAGCTCAGAGGAGGCAGAGAAGTTCACAGGCAACTAACGACATGCAAAACAAACCCTGCAAGAACGTTATTTACACTTTGGATTGTAAAGCATGGATTAAAGGAAGAGGATCAACGCCTGAGAATTCTAAACGAAATTTGACAGCACCTCCTCTAGATTCTCTCTTAATTTGAAGTTTAATGGAGCAAATTAGGCCTGAAATAAGCTTAATTTGATCAATTAAACCTAATCAGCTATGGAGGCCGAGCCTCTTAGCAGATTGTAAGAGAGAATCTAGCAAAGGAGCCGCGCTCCTAGCTAGGATAAACTCCCCCTTGAGAGCCAAGCAGACAGGATCACATTTACAGAAAGAGGGAAGGACACGACATGATTGAGAACAAGAGGAATCGAATAGTGAAGTAATTAGGCCAAGGAGCCGTGCTCCTTGATTAATCTTATTTCTCGACTTAAGAATCTACATTATACATTCAATTCATTTCGAAGGAAACCAAATGGGTGAAATTCACAGCAGAATCGGAGATCCGCCATGGGAGCCGTGCTCCCCAGCTGATCTTCTTCTCTGGCATAAGAAAGGCAATATCACTTTAACATTCACTCAATTGACGCAAGAAAATACAAGATCAGACCAAGATCTAGCTTGATCAATTCAATTTGTGGCTGGATTTCAATCATAGACAAAAGATATTATTATTTGGTTTACATTTACAATGAAAAAAAAATCATAGATTAGAATAAAAATTATTTTTCTATTTGGGACGGAGAGCACATATGTAAAACTTTTATCACCTATGATTTGTCAAATATTTTTGTTATAAAGAAATATATAATTTTATTAAATTATGTTTCTCATGTTGATATTTTTATTTTAATATTTATGAAAGTATAAATATTTTCTAAAAAATTTTAACCACAAAGGTACATTTCTAGTTGATTTAAATATGTATTTTTTAAGCTTATATTATATTAAATTTAAGTTTATATTTTAATAAAGTCATAAATTACACCAGCGACAATAAATAATTATTAGGTATATATTTTATAAATATGTTGTTGGGCAGCTTTTTTGTTTTTAGCAAATATAGGGCCTGTAGGAAAAGTTGCATAGCTACTTAAGACTCAGTATTGAACAAAAATTTGTTATGTTGATTCAAATTAATAAAGTGAGCATGAGTTAAGATATTTCCAAAATGAATGGGGAGCGTTCGAGGAGAAATTTGTCATTTAAAAAATATTGAATTGCTCCCAGTGAAAATTTTCATGCCCAAAGCACCTCCCTGGATGCAATGTAAAATACGAAGTTTGCTTGGATACATTTATATTTTGGAGCTCTCAGAGTATACTAGGTTTACAAGTTGCGTCATCTACAAATTGAAGATAACTAGACATGCACAGTGCATGTTTTGGCTGATTGAGCTTTTAAGTGCTCAACTACCTCGGAAATTTATTGGAACATTGGGGTTGAAATGGACCCAAGTACCTAATTTAGGACAGAAATAGACTAGTAACTGAAGCGATTAGGAGATGTGCTAGTTTGACATTAGACCTAACGTTTATAAGGCAATTTTCCATTTTGACGATTTACTGAAAAGGTCAACACAGTGATTTTTTTTCTCAATTTTTTCTTCATCCTTTTTTTTTATTGAAGGATTTCCAAATTATCATAATTACATGGGTCCTGCAACAAGATCCAAAAAGTTATTACAAATATTCTATCTTAAAATAAATTAAAAGAATGAAAAGCTTCCAATAAATATTCTAAGCTTATGTTTGAATTATAACAAAACAATACTAACTGGAATTAATAAATATTCAATGCTTGAAATGTATGTAGGTAGTTGTTCAAACTAATTACTATTTTTGTTCCGGATAGTCGTTCATTTTGTTGTTCAAAATAATCTCAAAAGTTAGATTAACTATTTTTATTATAACATACTAAAGTTGGGGAACTGCTTCCACTACAACAATTATGGTCTATAACTAGACACAATTATCTATGAAAATGTTTTGAAAAATCTAGCAATTTCTTTTTGCTACACTTGTTAATGTCAAGCTATATGTAGTGTAGCAAGACCCTATACATAGATTTTCCAACGTGTTGGTGAATATCAAAAAAAGTCTAGCAAGCACCAATTCCTTGCTACACTTTTGATTTAATTATTGCATGATAAAAAAATCTAGCAAGCACCAATTTCTAGCTACACTTTTGATTTAATTATTGCATGATAAAAAAATCTAGCAAGCACCAATTCCTTGCTACACTTTTGATTTAATTATTGCATGATTTAAAAAATCTAGCAAACACCAATTCCTTACTACACTTTTAATTATAGCTGAAATTTTGTATTTATTCTCATTTGCAAATGATAAATGATGGTAGAAACATAATATAATTGTACAAATTTATTTTATTATTAAAATAAAAAATGTATGATTGACATTTCTAACTAAAATTACAAATGAATGAATGAAACTGTACAAACTTGAGCACCCTCTCAAGTAGCATGAACATTTAATAATTCAAAACCAGTGAAATTACTAGTTAACAACCGTAATAATTTCTATAGTGGCCTCAAGTGCATCACCCTCTTTTTGCCAAGTCCTCAGCACCAGAAAAGCCTACCAAAACAAAGTGATTTAATTAGACTAAGTTCAATTTGCAACATAATGAATATAAACAAATTAAATTAATAAAAACTTTGTATCCAACCATTGACTTTTTGACTGGTACCATAAGTTCATAAAGCAAACATGATATTGACATTCAATATAATGAATATAAAGAGAATGAATACAAGTAAACTATATTTCGACAAAATAATTGAACCAAATGTTCAAAGTCAATAATGGCAAAAGCAGTGCTATGTTCCTGATCCGAATTAAGCAAAATACCAGCAAATTGGTACCAGATTGGTACATATGGTTCTTGTTACCAGATTGGTACCAAATTGGTAGCAGATTGGTTTTATGTACTCATAGGAGTTCAATATGAGTTTTGTTTATACATTTGGATGACTTGTGTACCAGATTGGTATTTAAAAAGAAAGAGTTTCTTTTTTTTTTTACCTTACGGACTTTGATTAGTTTGTTCTCTGATTCAGCTTTGGCTCTTGACTTCCTCCGCCTTAAAATGGCATTGTATTGCTTTGCATTGACATAAACATGTTCTTCTACAGCTTCAGTAGGCAATGGGATTGTAGGTTGCATGCCTACAAATGGGGGAGACACCTGAAATAACAAAATTATGATAAAATCTGTACTCTGAAATTACCCAGTATTTACGCTATTTACAGTAACCCAGCTTATTTGAGATACATGAAATAGTGTAGGTAAGTTTTTCATGGATAATCATTGACACTTCTGCTCCAACATATCTATAGTATGTTTTTCCTACCGCGAATTGCAATAAAATCAACCGAGATGGTCAGAGGTTGGTCTCAAGTTTGTGAGAACTATTTATAAGGTAAAATTCAATAAGAAGTATATAGAGATGGAAATTGAGTTACCATCTGATTATCTCACCCACTTTAATCAATTCAAAGATGTATGGAAAAAAAATGAAAATATTGAGTTTTAATTGCAAAACACAGAAAATGCCGCTGCAGATGGGCAAAAAATCTACTACTAAATACATAATCCATGAAGTAAAATTTAATTAACATTGGACAAACAGTTATTAAGAAAATTAAAAAACTATTTAGATTATACATGAAAATCATACCAAAGGTGGTCCAGCATAAGCTGCATACATGCTTGCATAGTATGGATCGATATCTAGATGGACTAATTGGCCCTGTCAATTAAATTCAAATTCAGAGAGTTATATTTAGGTTTGCTCCACAAACAAAAATGAAGCTAAAAAAATAATCCATGGATATTATGTATTATGTAACCCACAGAGCAAATGAGCAAAACATCTGAAAAAATCAAAGAGCCACTTGTATCATGTAAGTTAGGTAACCATATTTGCTGGCTACGGTAACAATTCTTCTGAGGACTAAAAATTTGCAGTCAGAACCATACCAGTACGAATAAATTGTAGTAATTTTTTTAGGGATAATTTCAGACATATTGGAAAATGAGAAGTGCAACGTCTTACTAAAACACCAATTACAGGGTTTAGTGCAATGTTGTAGGTATTTGGGCTCCATGATAAGAAGTGACCGGCAAATATTCAGTCAGGAATGTTGCCATTAGAAAGAAACAGGTACAATAATGTCCCAAGCACGGAGTTGTGTAATCAAGTAGTCAAGAGCAGAGCTGTACCATGATATGAGGAGGTATAAACATGGTCTGATGCTGTTCGTGTTGATGCTTGATGGGGAGAGGCAGAAATCGCGAGAGTGTTACAGTTACAACAGTGAGGGTAATAGGTGAGTAGTCTGACGCTGAATGGAGGTAGACATGTCCACTGTATCACAATCAATTGCAAATTACTTAACTACCATAATTGTCTGAAAATAAAAGAGGCTTACATTGCGAGCAAGGTACTCAGGGCTCCTGTGCTCGCCGATCGGCATGTTGATCGGCACCACTAGCTTTGTATATATACTACATTTGCAAGTTTGTGTATACCAAATTAAGGCATGACAGAAGGAATATGAAGCAATAAATACTAGATCTTAGTTAAAGCTATATAGCCTATACAATTCATGCACTTATAGAAGGGAAATATTCTTAGAGATATAGTTCAAGCACTTTCGAACAGTGGTGAACTAAGGAACATTTGTGCAAAATAGAGATACAGTACAAACACTTTCAAACCTGTACGAAACGTATATCTCAAATCAATCTATACATTCAAAATTCCTCATCTATCATATCTTTTCAAACATTCAGATCTCAAATCAATCCAAATTTAGAAAAACAACGGGAGATAGTGAGAGAGAGAGAAAGATTACCACGACGGGGCGACGAGCGAGGGAGAGTCAGAGGCGACGATTCCAAGGAAGTGGATCTGAGGGAAAGAGGCGATCGGATTGGAATGAGAGAGAGATACCAGGAATTAATTAATATAAAAATTTATACACAAAAAATTTTAATATACAGAATTATTTATTTTTTTTTTAATAAGAAGAAAGTTCCAACGCGTTTCAGAAGCGAGCATTCGAATTCCCCTCCGTACGCGTTTATAAAACGCGCTCCAGCCCTCCGAACGCGTTTTATAAACGCGTACGAGGGAGAGATAAGTTCGCCCCTTCAGTTACGCCTTTTGAGGAGCTGACACCTTCGTACGCGTTTATAAAACGCGTTCGGAGCCCTGGAGCGCGTTTTATAAACGCGTAGGAAGGTGGTAATTTTTCGAAAACCAGTTCTGACCGTTTTTTTTTCTTTCTTCGTCGCTTCAGTCAGTCCAGAGAAAGAGAAAAAGAAAAAAAGAGAGAAGAGAAGAGAAGGGAGAAGAGAAGAGAAGGGAGAAGAGAAGGAAGAAGAGAGAAGAGAAGGGAGAAGAGAGAAGAGAAGGAAGAAGAAAAGAAGAGAAAGAAAGTTGCGGCCGGAGAAAGAGAGAAGAGAAGGGAGAAAAGAGGTTGCCGTGCGAAGGTGGTTGCCGTGCGAAGAGAAGAGGAGTTCGAAAGACAACGTACGCCGATATCGAGGTTTTGATTTTGCATTTACTGAAAATTATGGATATTATTGAAATTGTGGAAATTAGTGGATTATTATTGAAATTTGTATGGAAATTGTGGAAATTGTATGGATGATTATGGAAATTTTGGAAATTGTGGAAATTTGTTATGGAAATTATTGAAATTGTATGGATGATTATGGAAATTGTGCATTTACCTATTTGTATGGATTATTATGGAAATTGTGGAAATTGTGGAAATTTGTATGGAAATTTGTATGGAATTTGTATGGAAATTGGACATTTTAATAAAGTGAGTACACAATTTTAGTAACATAAATTGTATGGAATTATTGGAAATATTATTGGACATTTTAGTAAAATGTTCATGGAATTTTTACGGAATTTAGTGGAATTTGTATGGAAATTGTGTAGGAATTTATTATCAAATTACTGTAATTCGTATGCAAATTGAATGGAAATTAGTCGAAATTTTAGTAAATTGTATGGAATTAGTGGAAATTGTATGCAAAAGTAATTATTGTAAAAATGTCAATTATATAGAAAAAAAATTTTGGTTTTGTTCGTTTTTTGTCCAATTAGCTAAAAAATTATTAAATTAATTTTTGTTTTAAATTGTTGTTCTTATATTATTTGAATCAGATGAGTTCAGCAGAAGATGAGGCTGGTCCTTCTGGTGCTTCACCACCTCCCACCGAAGCACCCCCCACCGAAGCAGCCTCCACCCAGCGGCCAAAAAGACGTAGGCGTCGCGCAGCCCGTCCGAGCGCGCAAAATGTCATTCCACCTGTGCAACCGGCCAACGCAGAAAACCAACAGGTTTTGTTCGTTACGGATAACGACCATCTCGTTGGTTTGTCTTTTGAGGAGGTAATAGATTTTTTTATGTTAATTTATATTTTTTTGATTTAATAATTTAGATTTCTTAATAGACTTATAAATTGTATATTAAATGTTTATTATAATTTGTAGTAAAAAATTAATCGAAAATGCTTATTATAAATTGTATTATAAATTGTATTTATTTTAAATGCTTGTAAATACTTAAAAATTGTATTAAAAATTGCAGCGTGAAAAACATTTGGAGTTGAGATCGCACAAGCGAACAATTAAGGTGGACGAACGGATTGAGGGAAGGCTGATCAAACTGGGGCTCAGTCACATTATGAAGGTGAAGCATGTCAACATCGACATGCCATTACTGAAGGCAATGGTCGAGTTTTGGCGTCCAGAGACGCATACTTTCCATTTTCCCGTTGGAGAGATGACCGTTACTCTACAGGTAATTTATTTAAACTTGATATTATTTTTTTTAATATAATTTTCATATTAATTATCACAATTAATTCTAACATATAATTTTCGTATTAATTTTCACAATTAATTCTAACATTAATTTAAACTTTATATTTAAAATTCAAATTTGAATATTAATTTTCGTAATATTAAATGTTATATTTTCGTAATATTAACGTATTTTGTAATTGTTACCAGGATGTTGCCTTCTTATATGGTTTGCGCTCGACTGGCATTCCAGTTAGATCGAATACGAGAGGGCCCTGGGAGGAAAAGATTCGTGCAAATCTTTATCCTCATGAAGATTTGGGAGAGTGGCACCGAGAAAGGAGTAGCAGGGAGTAAGTGAAAAAAATACGAATGCAATATTGATTTTGCATATTCAATATATGCATTGCTTACTTGTATTGATTATTCTAAATTTGTACAATGCAGGGGCAATGTTGTTGTGGGCAACAACATCAAGTTGAAATGGTTGCGGCAAAATTGCGGGGTGGCGCCACCGGCAGATGCTCCTGGTGAGGAGTTAGACCGATATACGCGTGCAGTGGCTCTAGAGCTATTTGGGACGTTGATGTTTCCCGATATTTCTCAGAATTCCGTCCCAGCATACTTTTTAGAGCTCGTATCGGTATAATTTTCTTAACTTAAATAAATTTTTTTTTCTTTACGAAAATAGTAGAATTCAATTAGTATTTGTTAACACATAATACTTTTGTTAATACACTGAAATGTTGAAATTATTTTGAATGTTGCAATTTAATTTTGTTATTTTCAATGTTGAAATTATTTTTTTTTCAATGCGTTGTTTAATTTAAATGCAGGGCAATTTGAATGAAGTTCCGGACTTCAATTGGGGAGGTGCCACGCTTGCTTGTCTATATCGTGCTTTGGACCGTGCCTCCATGCGTTTCAAGGTTGTGACGGGACCTTGGATGCTACTATTATTTTGGGCATGGTCATACCTCCCTGTTTGTCGCCCAGAGGTTGCTCCTATCGGTGGATTAGGACAGCCTAACCTAGATTCATGTGTGCCGTATGGCAGGTAATAACTTATAATAATTTTTCAATAATATTATGCAAATTACAACACATCAATTCTAACCTTCAAAATTTTCAGGAAATGGGGCGAAGCTCGGTCTTTCTCACGGAGCCAGCACCGCGGGGCAGTGGAGAACGCACGGGACTACCTAGCCGTGTTGAACGTTGAAGACGTCAACTGGTTTCCGTACGTACTCGACAGAGCTCTTATGCCACGGGTAGCACAGCAGGGTTCCATAGCGGAGCATGTTCGGTTGCCGCTCATTTTCTACCACATTGTTACCTACTACTACCCCGACCGTTGTAGGCATCAGTTTGGGCTGTACCAGTTTACTCCTCCTCCACTACCTGTGGTACGTTTGCTATATTTTTCTGATTTATCATACGATCAACTTCAATTTAATTAGAGTAAAGAACTAACGTGTTTATTTTAACAGAGTTGGGACGTGACACACAACCTGCTGGGTTTCCAGCACGGTACCTATCGAGATCGTCCAGATTTTGCTACCATTTTTGCGAGTGCATATGCTGAGTGGACTGACGAGGCATTACAGACACGCCAGCTGGAGACTCGATCCTGGACTGATACTGATACGCTTCGGTACTTCCGATGGTTTTGGCGATACGGTGCCTCGGAGAGACCCACGCCACGAGAGGATGCCGAGGCACGTCTCCAGCGCACTCAGCAGCTGCCTCTTGCTCAGAGGCAGTACACAAACATGGGGTCCAGACTTCGCAATACGGTACATCTTAATTTTTTAAATATGGAATGTATGATTGGTAAATGGAATTGTGCAATATGTCATTATTCTCGTAAATTGCAGGGCAACTCTGCGCTGAAGAATGCACTTCATGCATTGGGACTGGTTGTGAAGAAGGGGTGCAGAAGGGTGGGAAAGGCAATTCTCGCCAACTGTCGTTCGCAGTTGCATGATGCTTCCATCCCTCTGAGGTAATTTTAAATAATTTAATTTTTTGATTGCGTTTTTGCATTTTAAATTCAATAATTTATAAATTACAGGTTGGAGGATTTGTTGGAGCAGCGAGGACTTCCAACAAATATTGAGGACATACCAGATTCTGGGGACGAGTCTTCTTCTGCACGTCCGACTGTACCCACAGACCTTCAGGCGGAGGATCTGATGCATGCGGTTAGTATTCGTTTATATGCAAGTTTCAATTTTAGATACTAATTTATTTATATTCACATTGTTTTTTTTAATATTATAGGATGGTCGACTGAATACCGGGCGATTAGATGATATTTTAGGACCACGCACGTTCTTTCCTACTCAGTTTCCATCCTCAGGTCCTACTCCATCCATGCATAGTGCATCAGCATCGACCTCGCAGTTTGCTGGCATTTCTCAGGATCCCATTGGCATTTTCCAGCCTCATGATCCTCCACCGTACTCCTTTGCACCATTTGGTATGCCTTCCTCTTTTCCTGCATTTACTGTTCCCTCATTTACTGTACCGTCAGTGCCTACGCCTTCTTCTATTCCATCATTTGGCACTCCGTCTGGTAGTATGGGAGGGACAGACTCGTTCAGCACATTGCTACGGACGGCCGGAGATGAGGAGGGTGATTATGTCCCTATAGCGACTCCTCAGGAGGCTGGGCAGCCTGTTGAGTTTGGGCCCATACAGCAGGAGGCTCAGCAGGACCAGCAGGAGGACCTCCAGGAGGAGGACGATGGGGATACAGAGTCCACTGACTCAGGAGACGTTACTGCCCCGGCTGGACGAGATAGGCGTGCGGTGAAGGTGATTGACAGATTTTCACCTTCGGGACCTAGGAGGAGGCGGCGGCATTAGTTATGATGATGGACTGATTTTATTGCTGATGATGACAGTTTTTTTTTATGGACTTGTGTATTACTGATGTTGATTTTATTTTTCGTTTATGGACTTGTGATTGACTTGTGTATTACTGATGTTGATTGACTATTTTTCGTTTATGACTTGTGATTGACTTGTGTATTTATTGGATTGTTTATCATGACTTGTGATGATTGACTTGTGTATTATTATGACTTGAAAATTCGGAGTGCAAAGCACTACTTGAAACATAAACGTTTATGTATTGAAACGCCAATAAATGAAATACTCCAAACAACAACTTTTATCCATTAAACGTCAACACATTAAAACCACAACTTATAGTGCAAAGCACTACAAAAAATAGAGGAAATAAAAGACAACCATAAAAATAAAACATTGCATTAACAATTCCAACTAAATTACATTAACAACCATAATAATAAAACACATAAATATTAGAATGATATAAATATTTAGAGATTTTGACTATCTACATGTTGTAGAATTTCATCCCACCATGGTTGCTCATCTTCATCATTCGGTTGTTGTTGATTACTCGCACCAGTGTTGTCAGCGAACTGAGCGACTTCGTTCCAAAAAGCAGCATCATCTTCTTGTTGATTACTCGGAACACTGTTGTCAACGAATTGAGCGGCTTCGTTCCAAAAAGCCGCATCGGTTTCTTCTTTTTCTATCTCTGCCATTCGGCTTGCCGCAATTTGTCGAAGTTCATCCCTCTTATTCATTTCTCTCAATTTTTGCTCTGATTTTTTGAGCCTTTTTTTCCTTGCCTCTTCTGCCCTAATTTTTTGTTTACGATCCATTTCTTCATTTCTTTCTTTAATAATCCTCTGCGTCTCTATGTCCCGAGCTCTTTGTTCATTCTCGTCGTGACGTTTGTGCTCATGGTAGTGGTCACGCAATATGTTTTCTTTGTAATTGAAAACTTGAGCACACCTTGTACAGGTCACTGTGTGGTCTCCATTAAAGTTGTATATTTTCTCGTAAACGGTCCAGTGAGTTGGTTCACACGAGAGGTAGGGTTTCGGTTGTTGTTGGGGGATGGGTTGAGGTTCTGTGTAATATTTTCTGTACCAGTCATATCGCCTTTCTCGGTTCAGATTCTTTTCGTGTTCCCGCCATCGCCGCTCCTGGTACTCCTTATGTTCCCTTTCCGGCCCACCATTAATGTGCCATTGGTAGTGTATTTTTAACTCGAGCACGTCTCCCTCTTCAGTCGTGTCTTCATGGATGTTGTATTTCAAAGTGCGATAACAAGAGCGACAAATTGCCTCGTATTCTCCGTTTTCTGGTTGATTTCTATTGGCAGGGTAATGGTAGAAAGTTGGCCAATACTCAATGCGGGTTGCTCTTCGATAGTTTGGAACATCATTATTTGAGTTAGAGCTATTTCCTTTGTCCATTGTATTGAAGGTTTTAACAAGAAGGAGGTAGTGGGTGTTTGTGCATTCTAATTCAACAATGGCTGCTTTTATAAATAATTTCAGTAGTTCAAAGATGACATTGTAAAATCAAATCTTGTCATGTCTTTTGCAGTCTTTATCAGAGCATGCTTGTACTTTTTTTCCTAAAAATTAAATAATATACCTTCGAACGCGTTTTATAAACGCGCTCCAACCCACCCAACGCGTTTTATAAACGCGTACGAAGCTCTGACAAACGAGAGGAAAGTGGACAGCATCTCCCCTTCGTACGCGTTTATAAAACGCGTTGGGAGGGTTCGAGCGCGTTTTATAAACGCGTACGGAGGGGAATTCAAATACTCGCTTCTGAAACGCGTTCGAACTTTCTTCATATTAAAAAAAATAAAATAATTCTGTATATTAAAATTTTTTGGGTCGAAATTTTTATATTAATTAATTTCGGGAGAGATACTCAGCCTCTCTTGATCAGATTGGAATGAGAAAATCATTTATTTTTGAAATTAGGTTTGAAAATGGAAAATTAGAGAGGCGATCACGCACGACACGAGCGGCTCGAGTTAACAAAGAGAGAGAGATGTAATAAATTTGGGCTGTATTAATTTGGAACATGGGCCAACGGATTTTAAATTTGGGCCATAACTAAATTTCAATACCTTTCTTTGCTAGACTAAATTAATCTAGCAATAACACTAAAATCATTTAATTACAAACCAAAACACAAAAAGTCTATCAAGAATATCATGCAATAGAACAAGATAAAATAAAAGTGAAAAAGTCTATCAAGAAAGTCATGCAATAGAATAAGTACAATAAAAATGGAAGCTAGAAAAATCTAGCTAAAAACCAATATTCTTGTAGTGTTCGTCCACTCCTCTAATTTAGAGATTCACTTCTTTGTGGACGAAAATACTCCTTGCATTCTTTAAATTTAAGCCTCAAGTCATACTCCATTTTAGACGTGAGGGACATTTTTTCGTAAAAAAGTGAATCTCCAAATAGAGAAGTGTATGATGCAATTCCCCTAAAAAAGTGAATCTCCATATAAGTCATAACGCCCCCTATGAACATGTCAGGTTTTTTTTTTCATTACCAAGTCTGTGTAGTACTGTGTGCAGTATGTTCTTTCATGATGCACGAAGCACGACCGTAAAACTCATAGTGCAACCGTGTATGATGTCAACAATTTATGAGGTGTTGTACGTGTATGAATTGATGAGGCAGGTCAAGAAATTTATCGTATATTTTTTCATTTATGCCCGTAGGTCTACACATCCACCTATTCATTTTCCACTCACAGGTCAGGCAAGTATAAATTGGTGAGGCAGATCGAACTCTGCCACTCTGGTCACTCCCGTAGGAGAGTAGTGCCAATGTGTCATACCAGCTGCACTATAGCAGCTTTGGCTGCATTACCTTTAAGTAATAAATGTCTTTTGCATTAGAAGTTTAGAACAGTATAATACCTACCGCTTATCGGAAAATTCCGGTAATACCGGGTACCGGAACGGTAGTCGAAATGGTGGTATTCGATATTTAGAGAGAAAATACTGGAAAATTTCGGGAAAATAATGGGTTTCGGTCACTGACCAGTATGGATGCCGGTAGGGTATTGAAAATCATGGTTTAGAACCACAAAATGTATCCTCGAGCCTTAGCCGTAGAGCTCACACTATAAGAAAGATAGTTTTTACATAGATTTTTATTGCTAGACTTTTTTATTTATGTTGGACATTGATCTATTGCTAGATTTATTTTTTTTTATTGCTAGATTCAATAGATGTACTAAATCTAAAATTTTTTTAGCAAGACACAATTTTCTATTAATATCTCCTTAAAAATCTAGCAATTTATTTTTGCTAGACTTTTCTAATCTTGTAATATCTAGTGTAGCAATTTAAAAAAGTCTAGCAATTTATTGTTGCTACATTAGATATTACAAGATTCGAAAAAGTCTATCAAAAATAACTTGCTAGATTTTTAAGGAGCTATTGATAGAAAATTGAGTCTTGCTAAAAAAATTGCTAGATTTAATACATCAAATAAATCTAGCAATAGAACAATAATCAACATAAAAAAAAAATTAGCTATGAAGTCTATGTAAAGACCATCTTTTTGTAGTGTCATCCTACCACATGGTGGAACCCAGTACCACAAAGATCACTTTGGTTCATTCTTCACTGTGCTTGTATTGTATGTGCTTGGTGTATATAATTTTCAGCAAACCATGTCGAGACTCGAGAGTTCGTGAGAAAATCATCTATTTTATCTTATGTTTCTCTACTTTTTAAATAAATAGAATCAATAAAAGCAGACATGTGAACAACAAAAAAAATAAATATGTTTATGAACACAAAGTTTGGCATAAAAGTATATTATAACAAACATAAAAAAATAATATAATATTACAAAATTTTTGAATCGCTCTTGTTGAATTGTTGCAATAATGAACAATGATCATACTCAAGTCGGAGATCTATTTTGTAAAACATAATAAATACATAAAAATATTTAAGATAATTTTAAATGTTGAGTATGATATGAGAGTAATACATATTTTTGAATGAAATTTTATTATTTAATTTTCGCATCATTTCTCGGAATATAATATCTTTTTTGTGCATGCTCCGTCTTCCGATTTGATATTAGGACTTGATTTTATCAGCAGTTTAGTTGTTTGCACGGACAAGTAAACTCTGACATTAATTATGAGTGGTTTTTCATGTTGATTAATTGTAATCGCAAAGTACAAAGTACTGAAAAATTGTTTCTTACCTAAATGAGAACAATATATAATATATTATAGTTGCGTAACAAACATATAAAACGAGGAATCTACTATATACTCTAGCTATATCTTACGCCCATACACAACACACTCTCTCTCAACTGAACTAAAATGGCTTGGCTATCTCTTTCTCCTCCAGAGCTTCTCTTCTTCATCTGTTGCATCCACCTTTTCATTTACTACTTCCGTTACTTTGTCTCGTCTAAACACAAACAACCTACTGTTCCTGTTTGTTGGCCTGTAGTAGGCATGATGCCAGCGCTAATCTTTAATATCCATGATTTACATGCCTGGGCCACTGGAATCCTTCAAGTGACCGGTTGCAACTTCTTTTTCAGCGGTGGATGGTTTCCTGGCATGAAACTCTTTGGGACATGTGACCCCTTGAACATACAGCATATCTTCACATCCAATTTCAAAAACTACCCCAAAGGAGAGGAGTTTACGGATATATTTGACATAGTATTAGGTGATGGCATCTTTAATTCTGATGGTGATGTATGGCGAACCCAGCGTGTTAAGATGCAGCAGCTCATCACCCACTCCTGCTTCCATGCCTATGTGGCGAAGTCAAGCCGGGACAAGGTGGAGAAGGCACTCCTTCCTTTCTTAGCTCATGCAGCCAAGCAAGGTCATGCAATTGACTTGCAAGACGTGTGTCTGAGGTTTACTTTCGATATCGCCACCAAATTAGTCTTTGGTGTTGATCCTAATAGCCTTTCTATTGGGTTGCCAACAGTACCTTTTGCACGGGCAATGGATGATGCCATGGCATCTGTGTTGTTTCGTCATGCCATGCCGGTGGTTATCTGGAAGCTCTTACAGAAACTAAATTTGGGAACAGAAAAGAAGCTAGCAAATGCTCGGAAAGTGATAGATCGCTTTGTAGAAGAAACAATCGAGAAAAGGAGAGCTGAAAAGAAGGAAACGAAGCAGATAGAGTACTGTCCTGATTTGTTATCATCTTATATAGATGACAGCGAAACCGGACAGGTGGACAAGTTCTTCTGGCTGCTTATGCAAAACCCTCACGTTGAAGAAAAGATTCTTGGTGAATTGAAATCAGTTCCTAAGAGTTTTACCTCTGATGGAATGGCCATATTCAATCCTGAAGAGCTCACAAAATTAGTTTACTTACATGCTGCACTAAGTGAAGCGCTTCGCCTCTACCCTCCAGTTCCATTTGAACACAAAGGGGTGGTGAAGGATGATATGTTACCAAGTGGTTTCTTGGCAACTCCTGGGGTAAAAATTTTGATATCGACTTACTCGATGGCAAGGATGGAGGGGGTTTGGGGGAAGGATTGCTCAGAATTCAAGCCTGAGAGGTGGATTTCTGATAATGGAAAGTTGAAATATGAACCATCTTACAAGTTTCTGTCTTTTAATACGGGTCCTAGGACTTGTTTAGGGAAGAACATGGCATTCACACAGATGAAGGCAGCAGTGGCTGCAGTGGTGTATAATTTCTATTTTGAGGTGGTAGAAGGCCATGTTATTACACCAAAGATCTCTATTATTCTCCAGATGAAGAATGGTTTAATGGTGAAAGTGAAGCAGAGAAATGTCGTGTGATTGCATGACTGGAGAATGGAGATGGACTGAATTCCGTAGATAATACTTTTTATGCTATATATACCTGTGCATGCGAGTCTGGTTTTTCTTCTGTGGTTGTGATGTATTACGTCTCTGAAGTTTTTTGTTGGCTCAACTAGTATTATTTTAGTTGTTTCAAAAGTCAATTCAATGAAGGTGTGTGTGTGGTACATTAATGTAGCTTTCGTATGCATTTTATTTTACTGTCTAATAAACTATCAAGTATATATACACATTTAATTGTTTGGTTCTTATATTATAATTGAACGAAAATCTGTAAGTTTGTTGTAGGTCATAACTCAAGCAGCAGTGCTGATAATATAATCAAGTAATTATAGATACACATTTTCTTTTAGATAAGTGCAAAATTATACTTTAGCTTTTATGCATATGAATAAAATATGGTTGTACGCCAAGAAACCGCCAAAAAAGAAAAAAATAACAAAGAATGTAGTATATTTCTATGATAATGTTATTATTTAATCTCAAAAGGGGACAAGGAACTGCTTGAAATACTTTCACATATGAAAAACATATCTTACATGGTATATGCCGAAATTATTTTATATAAGAATTTGTACAGTAAAAATTTTAATATAAAGAATTAATTTTTTTTTAATAAGAAGAAAGTTCGTACGTGTTTTATAAAAGCGTACAGTATCTCTACTTCCTACCTGTTTATAAAACGCACTCGAAAGCTCCGAATACGTTTTATAAACGGGTAGGAAGGGAAATAAATTCACCGCTTCAGTTACGCCTTTTGAGGCTGGTCAGACCTTCATACCCGTTTATAAAACGCGTTCGGAGCCTTCGAGCGCGTTTTATAAACGGGTAGAGACCAGAAAGCTACGCACAAGTCAAAACCATCTAAAAAATTTGGAACTATGCACAATTTTTTTTCCTACTTAAGGCAGAGACCAGAAAGCTACGCACAAGTCAAAACCATCTAAAAAATTTTCTTCTATAGTTTCGGCAATAAAGTCAAAATCATCCTTAATTTTTTTTTCCTACTTTATTCAATTGAAATTTTTATTAATAAAATAGATTTCAGAAAAATTACCTTGTGCGTTTGGAGTTCAGAAAGTGTACATGCGCAGAGACTAGAGAGCCGGGCTGAAACACACGGCAACGGCCACGGAGCACCGGAACAAGTCGCAGATAGCGAGTGAGCGAGTAGAGAGGCGAAGTCGGAAATTAATTGAGAGACGAAGTTGGATCAACGAATCCTCCACGAATAGAAAAATCTAGGTCGTACCAGTCAACTCTCTACAGATTTTACTTTGTCTCTTTTATGTTTAATCTTTTTTTGTGACTTTGTGATCCCAAGAGGTCAAGAGACAAGAGAATGGACCAGTCAAACACAAAATAAAAAATTGCAAAGTGGGCCACACACAAGTAAAAGTCCAAATTAGAAATCAAGTGTGGGCACTGTGTTTTTTTAAGCGTAGACATCTACACTTCTTTGTATATACGGGTCTCTTGTTTTCGAAAAATAAGCCTGGGCAAGTGCCCAGCCTTGCCCACTACTGGCCTCGCCACTGCGCCTTCCTACCCGTTTATAAAACGCGCTCGAAGGCTCCGAACACGTTTTATAAACGGGTACGAAGGTCTGACCAGCCTCAAAAGGCGCAACTGAAGCGGTGAATTTATGCCCCTTCCTATCCGTTTATAAAACGCGTTCGGAGCCTTCTAGTGCGTTTTATAAATGGATAGGAAGGAGAGATACTATACGCTTTTATAAAACGCATACGAACTTTTTTCTTATTAAAAAAAATTAATTCTTTGTATTAAAATTTTTACTGTACAAATTCTTAAATAAAATAATTTCGGTGGTATATGGTTTCAAAAAATCTCCGAATATTGAGAAAGGAATATCAGAATACTGGAATTCAATAGTGAACTATCTGCACAAACTCGAGGAAAAGCAATTTATTTACAAAAGTCTACTGTGAAATGTATGAAAAATGCAATACAAATCGCGATTAAAATTAAATTGGTGAGCAACTCCCTGTATCTCTTCAAGGCCTCGAGACCATTTAGTTGAGACAATTCATTTTTTAAATCCCATTGTAAATGGGATTTAAAAAATGAGATGGCGGGCATATGTAAAATCTGGAAGATGAGATGCACCATGATTCCATGAACTTTGAAGGAGTTTCGGCAGACGAAGTTATTAGGAAAACAATTAAAAACTGCAAAGCTTGGATGGCCTACTGTTAACACTTATCAGTTATATGTTGTCCTACTTGCTCCCCCCAACAAAAAAAAAAAGAAGTTTTGTATATATGTAATAAAGATTTTTAAGTTAAATACTAGATTTTATTAATATATAATACTTTGACCTCCTAAAAAGAGGTACAAATGCCATAGACAGCTCAAGCACAACAATTTAATTATATTTATTATTTGTTCAAACTTGTTTCGTTATTCTTTTCTTGTCATACAGCAAAATCACAAGAGAAAAAATCACGAACAAAATATTTTTAATATGAAAATATTAACTTATTATTTTTATTTAAGAAAAAAGTACTTCTTTATTTATTTGATAAAAATTCATGTTAAGAAATAATACTAATATTTAGTAAAATTATTTTATTTTTATCGTATTTTTCCAACATTTAAACTTCCGAACTATTCAGCCCCTAATTTGAAATATTTGCTCCACCCCGGCATTCAATTAGCCTGAAAAGTAAAGTGTATTTGGTGGTTGTTGGTTGTGCTGAGTCATCTTCCAAAAGCAAACGACTATGTGAAGGACGAGGAGAAAAGGACAGAGAAAGGAGGAGAGGAGTCACATCATATGTGACCTTAATGTTGTACAGTGCGTATTCGTTACGCAATCTATTTTTAACTTTTTTTTCTTTTTCTTGAATACTAATCATAATGCTCAGAAAAAAAAAGCATCCAAAATGAAGTACCAGGCTTGCTTGCCAAGAACGGCAAAAAGAGGAAAATATAATACAAACACATTGGGCAAACAATTCTCTTTTTAGTACTACAGAGGCTGTTTGGATCGCTTAGGAATAAAATGAATAGTCTATTTCTAGAAGGAAAATATTGAAAAGTGTGTAACTTTGTGAAGAGTTTGAATGGTTATGAATAAATTTCCACCTAAAAAGAGATTATTCCTCTTATTCCTAAGCGATCCAAACGGCCCCATATAAACTGATAGACATCATGCAGGGAATGAACATCAGTACAATAAAAACTAATATGAATATAGCATTGACAACAAATATCCTTCATTTTTATGAATATTCTCAAGAATAAAGATGTAAAAGATGTCAGCAGGAGCAAGTTAGACTAAAATTATATTCAAAGAACGTGAACATGGTAAATCTCCATTGATAAAATAATTTGGTAATTTCTTAGCAAGTGTTGATTGTTTTTACTTAAGATGGTATCATCTGCATTTCAAATAGAAGCTAATTTTAATTATAATAAAGACAATTCAAAAAAAAATTATAGAAAAGTTAAAAAGAAGGCAACATGCATGAGTTTAAAAAAGAGTCAATAATGTAATTGTCCGGTCCTGAAAATGAACAATCAGATATAAAAATTAGACAACAATCATTTTTTATTTGGCACATGAGACATTATTAGAGGCAAATAGATTGCATGCACGAAACAGTACACTCTTAAACCAGAATTATGGCACGATAAACGAAAAATCTAAGACCAAAATTATGCAAAGCAAACAATAACCCTCGCCCTAGGTGTAGTTTTTTTTAAGTTAAATTGGGAGTCAAGCCTCCCAACTTATTTTTTTTAAATTAAATATCTATAAAAGACATCCTAACCGGATTTCGAACATACGATCTCTCACTTGAGATGCATTGTTTTTTGCCACTAGACCAAGAGCTGGTTATCGCCTAGATGTAGTTCTCATAGTAGTTCTGACTGAAAGACAAATTAAACGTTAATTCAAACATCTAAAATAAATACAAATATAAATAAAGACTCACTAGTACCATGAGACATGTATAATTTTGCTTTCCTATAAGTAATACGCTATAACTGAGATACAATTTCTCGAGGTAGTCATAGTACTTATCAACAACTTTCTGCATAGTTTTTTCTTAAGCAATTAAAGATATTGCATGTTCAGCTGCACACAAAAAATAAATGCATAACACAGGCCAAAGCCAGAAATTTTTTTTTTTTTTTGGTGAGTTATAACTCATTCCATGTTGAATCATGCAACTACTAAATCATGCCTTCTTTAGTACATGAGATTGCATAATTTTTTTTGGCTAAAAACAACAAAGAGATTGTTTATCAAATCTCATAGGCTCCGTTTGGATTGCTTAGAAATAAGAGGAATAGCTTATTCCTAAGCGAAAAGTACTGAAAAGTGTGTAATTTTGTGAAGAGTTTGGATTGTTTATAATAAATTTACGTCTAGAAAGAACCTATTCCTCCTATTCCCATATGATCTAAACGGGGCCATAATGATTATGGTTATATATTGAGTTCCTGACAAAAAACAGTAAAGATGCAAAAAAATTGCATATAGAAACCTTTAACTATCTTATGTGTGAAGAGTCGCATAAAAGAAGTTGCAAATAATCAAAAGCAACAATAGTTATTATGTGTGTTATCCAAATAAGTGTATTTGGAAGTGGAGTGAATAAGAATGAATAAGGAAATTTATGAATAAGAATCTTGAATTAGAATTAGAAGAATTGTCAATTCATGAATAAGGAGATGTTGTTTGGATAGTGTATTGTGAATAAGAATAAGAAAAGAAAAAAAATATATAATAATGATTTGATTTTGTTTTGAACAATTTGTCGTTATAAGAATGGATGAAAATAATATAATAATAATTTTTATTCATAATAAAAATAATAATTAAAAAACATTAAAGTAATAATTTAGATAATATTAATAAATACAATAATTATTATATTTATTATTTTAAAATCAATAAATAAAATTTTTAAATAATTATCATAATAATAATTGATTTAAAAAAATGAATAAAATAATACTAATAATATTAATGTAACGTTTAATTATAATATTTATTATGATTACTATTAAATAATAATTATTATAATAATGATAATAATTAATAATTCATTAATACATAAAATAATAATTAATAAATTATTATTATAAATCATTATTATAATGTTTAATAAATCATTAATAAATAATATAATTATTATAACGCTTATAAAATCATTAATAAATAATAATTATTAATTAGTAATAAATCATTATTATAACGCTTTGTAAATCATTAATAAATAATAATTAATAATTCAGTGAAATAATAATTGATAATACTTATCATAAATAATTATAATATTTATCATAATAATAATAATATTATTATTATTATAACATAAATAAATATTTATAATAATACTTATTATTACAATATATTAATTATTATTATTACTATTATAATAAAATCATTAATAAATAATAATTATTAATTAGTAATAAATACTTATTATAACGCTTTGTGAATCATTAATAAATAATAATTAATAATTTAGTGAAATAATAATTGATAATACTTATCATAAATAATTATAATATTTATCATAATAATAATAATAATAATAATAATAATAATAAATATTTATAAAAATACTTATTATTATAATATTTTCCTAGCATCACCAAGCCATTCCAATTCTAATTCCTAGTTTTGGCTTGAATAAGAATGAGGTAGTGAATAGGGCATTATTCTTATTCCATTGTGTGTTTGGGTCACCTTACAATTGGCTAATTCATGAATAAGACTTATTCAACTCATTCCAAACACACCCATAAATTTTAAAGGAAAGGCAACTAAAAAGAAAATGGTACCTTCAGCAAGCCATCCGTAGCTCCTAGAAACAGCCAGAACAGAGGTCACAACTCACAACAGCTGAAGTTGTCACACTATGCTTTGGCATCAGAAACTCCAGACAGAAGGAACTCATCTCCACGGGACGCTATAGAAAATCAGTGCAAGCATTCTTTCTATTAATATTTATGAAATTATCATCATGACCTCACAAAAATACAATGCAAATAAATAATTTTGCTTTTGTAGCTCAGCATATTACTCCAATTTGAGATAAAAAACTAAAATAAATATACGTCTATTATGAGGACAAAAAGAAACAGAGCTATTTTGTATTGGAAACGCCTAACAGAGATAGAAAAGAAGGCGGTGAGAGATGCAATGACAGAAAATATTTTGTAAAACATTGTAGAGATATATTTGATAAAAATCATTTTAGAGATGATACAAGCCCACATAAATATATGACAGTGTAATTTGGGCCTTAATTCAACAAGATAAAAGTAAAAAATCCAAGATACGAGGGTTTACATATTCGAAGCTTTAGCTTTAGCTTTACCCCTCGTATCAGTTGCATAGGTAGAATCCTATCTCAAGAATCATCTCCAATACTCGAAACTTTAGCTTTTCAGGCACCTTTTGGATGTGTTGAGAAGAAGTAGGAAGAAGGAAGAAGGGAAGAAAAAAATTATAAACAATCCAAACTCTTCACAAAATTACACACTTTACAATACTTCTTTCCACTTCTTCCCTTTTTTCCTTCTTCCCACACCTATCCAAACGGAGCCTCAGAAAACATTCATGTCCAATACATAAAAATGGATTTTATCTAGGAAAAGGGTGCTACTGTTTATCAGGAACCTTTAATATGTAAACCCACATTATTTGGAACTTCAACTCCTTATTTATTTATTTATTTTTTTTTTGAGCGAACGGACCAGGGTTCATATCCACTCAAGTAACGAGAGTAGAGACGCAAGGATATTCAAAATTTTTCTCAACGTCGGTTATGCTATTGTCAACATGGTTCTAGCGATTACTGTATTAAATTAAAATCATATGGCCAGGCTGCGTTTTTTTTTTTTTTTTTTGTTAAAGCAAAATCCACCAAATTTAAAACAATAAGCCTTCAACAAGATACAAGCCCTCATAAACATATGACAGTGTAAATGTTTAGACGAAGGACGTCTACTCAAACAGTTGTGTTTATAACTTTTGTTGAACATCGTGTCATTAATTAGTAGTAACAAAATATTCGTAAGGGAAATTGATTACTGCCATCTGCAGTTTTGCCATCACTATCATCGCTAAATATAAAATGAACATATACGTAAACAAAGTGAACATATAGACGATCTAAGTGAACACATACAAACAAATAAGTTCAATGAAAATAAGTTGAATATGCATGAACAAGTGATGACAACACTTATTTGTTTGTAAGTGTTCACCTAGATCTTCTATATGTTCATCTTATTTGCTGTATATGTTCACTTTGTATTTATTGATAGCTAGGATGGTATATTTGCCGATGGTACTTATAATTTCCGATGGTATATTTGCCGATGGTATATTTGCCGATGGTACTTATAATTTCTGATTCGTAAGTCATAGTCGAAACATATCTATCCATCCATGATCCATGTCTTGAGAATTTCGGACTAGCAAGTGTCTACAAATTTAATAAATGGTAGCCCATAGAACCTCCCGGCCCAATGTCAGGCCCAGCTCATACATAAAAAGGAGCATAATGGGAAGAAATTAAAACAGAATATTTTCTTTTTTTTTCTAATTTAATTCACAACGAATTGGTATGTAATACAGTTGAGGCTTTCAATTAAAAACAAATTGAATTATTCAAAACCTGCACTCAAGTCCAATGGAAAGACCATTTGCAAATACATTGGTGAGTTTGAGATAACATGAACAAGTAAATTATCCATACACATTTAATAAAAAAAAATTATCCATACACTAACATCTAAAAAGTCTCCTTTTCAAAATTGAAATCGGCATCTATAATAGTTCATTTGAACAGATGCATAGACACATAATCCATTCTTTATCTAATATTAAAAAAAAATTTCAAAGAGAAAAAAGTAGGTAAAAATTAGTGTTGCTTCTAATGAAATTCTTTATTTGTCCTTCTTAAATAGCAAACTATAAGCATATTTTATAAACGTTTTTAATCTAATAAATAAAAAAAATTAAATGAAAAGAGTAAGTCATATATATATATATATATATATATATATATATATATATATATATATATATATAGGGAGATGTACAAAATCTAAGGTTTGGAATTGTAAGCCAACTCCCTAGCGTGTCATGTGCTAGTAGCAAACTCAAAGCCAATGATACCGCATTATCCTCTAGGGTGTAAAGCCCCACGGCTCGACTTGCACAAAAAGAAAATTGGTGAAAAAAATTGAAATTGCTTTTAAGAGAAATTCATTATAAAATTTTCGACTTTGATAAAGGACTTTACAAATTTTTGTAAAATATGAAAAGGAACGGGTAATTGAAATTGAGATCGTATTTGAAATAATAGAGAGAATCTAGAATTCTTGAATCTGAGAAAATCTTTTTATTTAGGACTAAGAGTTGCATAATTTAATTTGTAGAACACAAAATTTGGTTCTTGAAATAAAATTTCTGTTTGACTTATTTGATTTGAGTGTGAGAATTTTAACATAGGCAATTGATTTTCTTAGCGAAATTTCCTGGTTTGTGAAACAAATTGATTTTAGATTTAGGTACTGTCTAATTCTTTAAGCTTAGGGCATTGCTTGAGGATAAGCAAAGTTTAAGTTTGGGGGATTTGATATTGTTATTATTTGTTGCTATTTGGATCGTACTTGGCACTCAAATAACACTCAAACCATTAAATTATTTGATAAATTTCTATGATTTCCAATGAATTGGCTCTAACGGCGTTTCTTCTCTCATTTTACAGGACTTTGGTGATTTATGGTGGATTCTTGAATTTTAGATGAATTTTGGCATTTGGCATACGCTAGACGACTCGTTCCTAGCACTTAGAGATATTGTCCAAGCCATCATTCAGACCAAATGACTCATGCTTAGACCGAATGAGATTTTGCTCGTACAAAAGGCACAATTATTGCATAAAATGATGGATTTAGGAGAAGGAAATGGCCAAATGGATTCAATAGCATTGAAGACCTCATCCTAAGCTTTCCAACGGTTTTTAATCACCTCAATCGGAGTTCGGACGAAGAAATTACGGTCAAAATACTAGTGGTGGTCAAAATCTGACCGAATGAACAGTAACTCTGACCGAGTTGGCACTTTGCCAATTTTCTAACTCTCAACTCGGACCGAGTTGGTTCTAACTCTGACCGAGTTGGCAGCGGACATAGTGCATTTGGCAAGTTTTCAAGCATGGAAACTCAATATTTTGGTATGTTTTCTTGCCATGGCGCCCTAGCCTCCTTTCCAAGTCCAGAAGACCACTATAAATGTGCCCCTAGACCAGAAAGAAGGAATCCAACCCACTATACCCGAAATTCCACCATCTACCACGTTTTGGCACCTTTCCACCATCGCTCTCGCGCTAAAAGGCATGGAATTTCACCTATTTCAGTTGAGCACGACCACAAACATCGTCTTTGGAGCAATTCTAGACGCGACGACGACATAATCAATCCAACCACGGCTCTGGATGTTCGGTATCTCGAGTTTGAGGCAATACTTGGTTTATTTCTTCCTTTCTCTTGATATTTGATTTGATGGAGCATGTATCTTGTTTTGCTTTCATGTTAGGTTAGATTTATTAAGTCTTAGGAGTATGGTAGTAACTTAAATTTAGATGTTGTGATTTGACTCGTTATGTTATGATATGTTTTGTTGAGACTTATATTAATTGCTTGTGATTTCCTATCACCTTCTAGTTGTACGGCCGCATCTAGTCAAGTCTAAGTTAGGATAAACAAGATTCGTTCAAATAAAGTACATGAGATAAATCGTAGATCCGAAAGGAAAGATTAGTTGACATCAAAAGTGTAACTTTTAGACAAGTCCAAAAGACTTCTAAATATCCTTATAAACTCCAATAAACAAGTTTAGGTTGATTGATTTCTATACCAAAAGTTAGGAAATAATCAAGTTAATTAGGTTAGGTTGTGATTAAACCAGTTTCTAGTCCAACAAGCGAATGCTGAGGTTTAGTTTATCTAGGTTTAGCCAACAAACCCTAACACAAAGCATAAAGTATCATAACAAGTCAAAACCATACACTATCACCCTAAACTCGGACCAAGTTGGTTCTAACTTGGATCGAGTAGAGAGTTGATCGCTTGAAAAATATTGTTCGATGCACGAAAGTGATAAGTTATGTGTTCTAGAGTCCAAACCTTGGTGAAACCTGTACCCTAAGACGTTTTTTATATTAATTAAATCCCAAAACTTTCCTTTAGTTATTTAGATTATTTTAAATTGCAAAAACACCCAAAAACATCTATTTTCTTGCACTTAGATTCATTTCAACTATTTCTCCACCAAAATATTCTTGTCTAGCTTTTGAAAAAGAATAAGTCTGGTAATCAATTGTACCGTCCCTTGGGTTCGACCTTAAAGCTGTACTCCAAAAGACTAGTGAGGTTAGCTCTAAGTTTATAAATTTATTTGATACCTAGGTAGAAAGCATTCATCATTTATTACCATACTTATTTGAATTATAAATTATTTGATTTATGTCATTGTTAGATGAATAATTTAAGACGTGCCACTAAAAAATTGTAAATTTGTTTTATACCACTTTATTAATGCGCTAGTGGCATAAAACTCTTTTTTTAGTTTATAGTGACATAATACTAATTTATCATTTAATGGTGACATTTTTCTAATTTTAAAAATTTTTGTAGTGATATATTTAACATGGTAAAATTGCCATATCAATAAGCCGATGACATAAAACTAATATTTACTATTTTGTAGTGGCATAATAATTTGTCATTTAATGATGATATTTTTCTAATTTCAATTTTTGTGTAGTAGCATAATCTAATTAACCCTATAAAATATATCGAAAATATTTGTTGTCCCTTAATTAATCAATTTAACTATTTATAAATTTTTATAAAAACGTATTTACAGATTATTATTAATGTAGGGTTCATGCATTTTATATTGTTAGAAATAACGTGTATATATAACAAGAAAACAGTCATCCAAAACGTTTTTATAGTTTGAATGTGCATTTCTTGCATCAGAAAATAATAAAGTCGGACTATTATATGGCAAAATGATTAGAAATATTTTCTCTCATTTTGCTTAAAACCAGTGCAGAAACAGAGTCTATAATAAAATATGAAATATGAAATTAATTTCTTATGCTTGAGATAACTGAGGGATTATGGTCCGACTTTATAACTGAGGGAATTTTGGTCCGACTTTATAACTGGAATCTTAATTGATATGGGCAATTTTATCCATAAAACTTTATAGATATATATTTCTTTTAGATATACTAGCCACTTAGCCAGTGACGACTTCATAGATATTGCTCGGAGAATTTTAATTGTTGTCCTGATCAATCCAGAGAATTCGAAACGACTAAAAAAACCGAGGGTATTTTGGTCACCAAAAATTATTTGTCGGTGAGAGCATTTGTTAGGAGGTGCCCAAACGGTCAAATAGCCCAAATCACTTTCCAAGAGTTGCTTCCGTAGTTCTCTCTCTCGCTACACCAGATCCCTTTGCTTCTTCTCTCTCCTTAGATCCTTCTTGATCACTCTCTCACAGTCTCACTTTCCTTGGCAAAACTTAACGACGAAGCCATGGCAGAAAATGAGCGACCTAGATCGTTCGGCGGCGGCTTTAATCTCTCCGTGTTTTCTCGCACTCTTCGCCGCTAACCGCAAGAAGCAACCACAAGAAACGCCCATTTCTTGCTCTCTTCTCCGCCGAACCGCAAGACGCACTTCTTTCTCGCTCTCTTCTCCGCTGAACCGCAAGAAGCACTCCTTTCTCGCTCTCTTCTCCGCTAAACAGCAAGTAGCACCCGTTTCGCAGTCTCTTCTCCCCTTTGGTTCGTTCTCTCTTCTCCGCTGAACCTCAAGAAGCAACCCATTTCTGGCTCTCTTCTCCGCTGAACCGCAAGAAGCACACGTTTCTCGCACTCTTCTCCCCTTTGGTTCGTTCCCTCTTCTCCTCCGAACCGCAAGAAGCACCCCTTTCTCGCTCTTTTCTTCGTTGAACAGCAAGAAGCACATGTTTCTCGCTCTCTTCTCCCCTTGGTTTGTTCTCTCTATTTTCTCTGTTTTTCTTTCTTTTCTCTGTAGAAATTTTAAAGGAAGTTCTGCCAGATTTCACGGCAAAGGTTTACATACCGCTAAATTTTTTCTAAATTTTTTTTACAATAAACCTTCTACAAATTTTAGGAAAAGATGTAAACCTTTACCTAGATCAACTAATTCATTCTTCTTTTATTTCTGCTTTTGCAGGTGTTAATGCCTTTGTTAATTGGTACTATTCTTCTCGGTCCTTTTTTCTAGGTTCGTCTCTGCTCCTTTCTGTAGTTCCATTTCTATTTTTGGCTTTTATAGTCAGCTTATCCTCTCTGATAGAGTATCATTTCTGCAGAAGTCGCTCATTCTTTTTCCTATTAGATGGTCGATTCGACTAGCAGCTGCAGCAGGAGGTTCATCGAGGTGAGCTGTATGGTTCCCTCTTTACTTTTTTTTTTAAATTTTTGTTTTCGTGTTGTTTTTTTTTACTAACTTTCAAAATGTATGCGACCAATATTCATTGAAAAAATCTCTATTGGTTCACTTTTGGCCCTGATTTTCAGTTTCGTTTCAGTTTTAAGTAGATTTGTCATATTTCCTTCTTACTTGCAGCTCTGTTGGTTCGATTTTAAGAGAGTGCTGTCATTTTAGGCCTTTTTGTGGGAGTTCCTCTTCTTCTACTTACCGATAGAAGAAAACTTTGTATCTTTATAAGGTTTCTTCTCCTATTTTTCTGACGATTTCATTTCCTTTTTATTTTAATATTATTCTCAAATATGGTTCTAAGAATTATGGCATTGTAAAATTAATGAGTACACCGCATGGCCAATGCTTTTTGGATGGAAGAGTTATATTACATTGAATGTGTCAGTTCTTCTGTCATAATGTGCTTTTTATAATAGTTTCAATAAATTTTGACTTTTTTTTACAGAATCTGTGAAGCCTCTTTAGAATAAAGGTTTCATTGTACTGGTGAAAGGCAAGATGGTAAGAGAAGCATTGACCATGTACATTATATATGAAATGTGAGATGTCTCTTGAGTATTTGTCATTGGTCAATAAACATTTTAAATGTACATTATCCTAGGTCTTGTAAGATACATGCTGATTACTGTTTGGTTGTAAAAAATCTTATTCTGTGGACCATTCTGCCATGAGTAGTTTCAACGTGTCAGTTGTGATGTTTTTGACTTGAGTATGTGACTTGTCGGCTGGATGCATTTCTTGCTTCCTTGCAATTTGGAAATCGCTTCATGTAAACGTGGAACAATATAGGGGTCAGATGGTGAATGATGACTTTTGCCTTGTCTAGGTCTGAAAGTCTATTTACAGATAAATACAATCAACATTCAAACTCATGGTCTGAAAGTCTATCTTATTCATTGAAGTTGATGCAAGTTTTACCTATTCCTACTGAGCCCCAAACAATGAAATTTGAAATTGTTACAAAAAATAGGACCAAAGTGTGAAATGTTAAGATATGAGCTGTCAGGTCTGGAGAATATGAACGAAGCCATATTACACATTTTATACATTATATTACATGTAATTGACATCTACTCTAGCAGTCACTGACTTTGTTTCTTCTTCCTCTGCCAGGTACCTACCGAAGGATACAAGATTTCTATTAAATTTTTGTGTGAAATAGATTAGGCATTTCATAAAAGAATAAATATTGTGATGTTGTTTTAAAGGTCTTCTTGTTGTAACCACTGAACAAGTTTGAATCGTTGAATCATTACTATATGACTTATCATTTAGCAGCATAAACCAGTATTCTATTAAATAGTACTTAACTTATCGGTGCTTGATGTTTAAATATTTCCATATCCTCAGCAAAGACCGTTAGGGTTAGTTCTGAACAGAAGTGTAAATTTTGTCTATTAAAATAGCCAAGATGTGTAAAGTATATAAAGTACAATTAACATATGATGTGGGGCATATTGTCAAAATTAAATTGTCAAGGACCAGTATGCACAATTCATGTCAATTATTTCTATATAGGATGGGCGCATTTACTGTAAAAATCCATTACTGATTTAGTTTCTTTTGTTCTTCCAGGTTCCTCTGAAAGATCCTATGAATTTCTGAAGAGCTCAAGGAAATGAGGATACACTTTTAAATGATAGGCAGTTTGTACTTTTATGCGACACACATTGGTCACCCAGAAAACTTGCTACATCAGAAAAAGGGAAGGATTCTATTCATTTTATTGTGTCTCTGTAATAAACTTTTACTTGACATCATTGGGTCTGTAGATAAAATAAACAGCACTCGTCATATCATACCTTGCTTTAAAAATCAAATGTATTGATATGCACGAGTAAGGGATGTTTACTAAAATAATGGTTGGGGTCAACGTAGTGTTTGACTATTAATAAGACCCGTACTCTGAATTTTGGGACATGGAAATGCAATGAAACAAACAATTTCTGAAAGCAATGAATTTTTTACAAATCTAATGACATGACTTTTTTATGGCCGGTTTTGTAAACCAATGCCTGTATCATTTTGCATATGACTTGAGCTTGATAAACTAGAATTATTATATACACCAATGACTGATGTTGCGCTGTAAGTGTTTAACATTCATTTGCAAAGTGTGGGTATACACCTCTTGAATTGTGCGTATAATTGAATTTTATGATAGCATTCTCAAGATTTGAAAGTGAATAAAAATGAAAAGTCTACTAACATGTTTTTGTTGATTTCAGGACAATCTTGAGGTAAGTATGATCATGACGCGCAATAGTGTTTGGTGTAGCATAAGAGAAAGAGTAAAGCTTATATATGAAATGTAAGATGTCTCTTGAGTATTTGTCATTGGTCAATCAACATTTGACATGTACATTATCCTGGGTCCTGTAAGATACATGCTGATTACTTTTTTGTTGTCAAAAACCTTAATCTGTGAACCATGCTGCCATGAGTAGTTTCAACGTGTTAGTTGTGTTGTTTTGGCTGAGAGTATGTGACTTGTGGGCTGGATGCAATTGTTGCTTCCTTGCAATTTGAATATCGCTTCATGTAAATGATGACCTGAGCCATGTCTAGGTCTGAAAGGTCCATTTAGCAGTCACTGACTTTGTTTCTTCTTCCTCTGCCAGGTACCTACCAAAGGATATAAGATTTCTATTAAATATTTGTGCGAAATAGTTTAGGCATTTTGTAAAAAGAATAAATATTAGGAGCTGTCAAACACTTACTTTGTGATGTTCATTGTACCACAACAAACGAAACTGAGTAATGGGTTTTTCCATATGATGTGGTACAATGAACATCACATTGCAAGTATCCTTTATTTTTTTTTCTCAATTCAGAATACAAACAGACATACATGCAAAAGTAACCTTGAGTTCTGGACCTCACTTGTTAACTCTCTTGAGGGTAGATTGTTGTAATATTTTATAACAAACTTTATAGGTCATGAAAAGTAACCTTAAGTTGTTGTCACATTGTAGGACTACAACAAAGCATTTGAGATTTAATGAAGCCTAGAAGGATGGTCTTGATCAATTATTTCAAACTATTGTAAGCTATCTTTTTTTCAAAGTTTAATCTTTATGATGGTATATGGCTCACTTCTTTCTTGCATTTGATATGTCCTTAAGTTGCTGAGTTGCGTGACATAATTAAGTCTCTTCACATTTGTTTTGCAAACACTACCATATTTATTTGTATTGACTTAATTGTTGTTTTGCAGGTTGTTGAGTCTTCACAATACAACTCGGAGGTATATTACGCCAATGTTTTAGATCCTTTTATATCTTTCCTTTTAAATATCCAATTTTTTCTGGTAAATGCTATGTTGTAGCTAGTATAGAAACTAAATGTCATGCTTGTTTTACTGCAGAGGAGCTTTGGCAAGATGTGTGAAGTATTAAAGGTTTGATTTTATTTCCTTCCCCATTTTTTTCCATTTCATGTCAGACAGAGAAACCGTCTACCCCACCCTCATCGCCCCTCCCCCCCCCAAAAAAAAAAACAAAATCAAATTATAAAAATAAGCTTGGATGGTATCTACAGTTGGTGCTCACAAAAAAACAGAAAGTTGTCAATTCAGGGCACAAACAGACATGAACACGCAAAAGTTTGAGGTTTTCATATTTAATTGATCAATAGTTTTGGATGGTACCTACAGTTGGTGCTCACAAAAAAACAGAAATTTGTCAGACATGTGTGGTATTTTTTCAATTGCGATGTGTACTTCTGCAACTTGCTCGAGGATGAGGAGCTCTATTTTTCTGATTCAAACTTCTGATGAAGTGTCTTACTGGTATTCTTATCATTGTATATGCTCAAGGTAAAAGTCGCACATATCTGCTTGATATAATTACAATACTATCTTCATTCTCAATTTTTCAGGTTTGGATATCAGTTTTTTAACAGATTCTACAACCGTGTTGATTGCATGATTGAGGTGCATGGAAGAAGAAAGACAGGCCAGGTGCTTCTACCTTCTTTGCCCATAGCCTCCTCTGAACTTTTATTTCTCTTGGAAATGGATTTAAAAGATTATTTATGCATTATCTACCTCACCAGTACAACAACAACAACAACAACTAAGCCTTTTGTCCCAAACAAGTTGGGGTAGGCTAGAAAGAAACCCAATAAGAGAACACATCGAAAAAAAAAAAAAAAAAAAATAAAAAAAAAATAAAAAAAAAAAAAAATAAAAAAATAAAAAAAAAAAAAAAAAAAAAAAAAAAAAAAAATAAAAAATAAAAAAAAAAAAAATAAAAAAAATACTAATAGTAAGACTAGCCATACTAATAATAATACCTCTAATAATAATAGTAATAGTAGAAACCTAGACCTCGACCGTGACCTAATAGAGGGACCTACAAACCTATGACATCGCTCCTACCCCTAAGTTCCTACGTCATGGCTCCGGTACATGAATTGCTAACTTCCAAGCGCTCCTATCGATCGCCAACTCCTTGGAGACGTTCCATTCTTTAAGGTCTCTTTTCACCGCTTCTTCCCATGTCAATCTTGGTCTCCCTCTCCCCCTCCGGGTGTTCTCGAAATGATTAAGAATTCCGATACGTACCGGTGCCTCTGGAGGTCTGCGTTGGATATGTCCAAACCATCTCAAACGATGTTGGATCAACTTCTCCTCTATTGGTGCGACCCCAACCATATCTCGTATGTCATCATTTCTAATCCGATCTTTCCTCGTGTGACCGCAGATCCACCTCAACATACGCATCTCAGCTACACTCATCTTCTGGACATGTCGTCTTTTAGTAGCCCAACATTCTGCGCCATACAACATCGCAGGTCTAATCGCTGTCCTGTAGAACTTGCCTTTTAGCTTCTGCGGGACTTTCTTATCGCATAGGACGCCTGATGCTTGTCGCCATTTCACCCACCCCGCTCTTATCCTGTGACTAACATCTTCATCTATCTCGCCATCGCTCTGCAGCATCGACCCTAAATATCGAAAAGTATCTTTCGTAGGTACTACCTGCCCGTCTAGACAGACATCTCCGTCCACTGGTCGTATCCCACTAAACTCGCACCCCATATACTCCGTCTTAGTTCTACTAAGCCTAAACCCTTTGGACTCTAGAGTTCGTCTCCACAATTCCAATTTCCTATCGACCTCCGTCCTACTCTCATCGACTAACACCACATCGTCCGCAAAGAGCATACACCAAGGAATCTCTCCCTGTATATCCTTCGTGATCTCATCCATCACTAAGGCAAAAATATACGGGCTCAAAGCTGATCCCTGATGTAGTCCTATTTTAATAGGAAAGTCACTAGTTACACTATCACATGTCCTGATAAATCAAGAATGAGGCAGCTATTTATATTTCTTTTAGGCCTGCCATGGTAAGTTTATCAAGCATAGCCATTTTCTTGGGTTTGTATGTAAACTTTGCATTCCCCGATATCTACTACTTCTTGACAACAGTGTTCAATTCCAGCTTTGGATACATCTATTTGGCTACTACGTTCTTGCATTAGGAGGCCACATCCAACACTTCTGGAACAAAAATGAAATTGCTGCTCTTTTAGGTATATATACTCACACTGTGGCACTATGACACGATATATATATATATTTGGCTGCTGCTTTTTTTTTAGTATTGTTTCAACTTTGGCGTGTTTTGCTTCTTATTTTTTATTATATCTGCTTTGCATCCATCATTTCACAATGACATTTGAAGGTTGCTTCGGCATATGCATGCGATTGCTGAAAAAGGATTATGTGCAGTTTTTATCATGGATATTTATTTGTTCATATTCCAGGCATGACATCGCACAACAACCAAGTGCCCTCTATGACCATGGAAAATTCATGAGTTATTTGATGGCAACAAACATACTTCGGTTCTTACTACAACCCTTAAGCCAGTAAGCCAATATACCACACTGGACAGTGGCATGACTTCATTATCATGTGCAAGGATAATTTTTTGTAGATATTTTCTTAATGTATAGACTAAAGTGTGTAATTAAAAACAATAAATTGTAGGTTAAGAGATTTAATTACATACAGATTTTCTTAGAAAAATAAATACATTCAAATTTGAAATTAGTTCGTTTAAAATATTTCTTGAGTTTGATTATCTTGGTTGGGCTGACCATCATGAGATTACAACTATGCGGTTGCAGATCAATTCATAAGAATCTGGACATACATTTGAAATTGCTACAAGAATTAAGACCAAAGTGTGAAATACTGAAATATTAAGATATGAGCTGTCAGGTCTAGAGATTATGAATGAAGCCCATAATACATATTTTATTGCATTCTATTACATATAATCGACATCTACTCAAGCAGTCACTGACTTTGTTTCTTCTTCCTCTTCCAGGTACCTACCGAAGAATATAAGATTTCTATTACATTTTTGTGTGAAATAGTTTAGGCATTATGTAAAAAGAATAAATATTAGGAGCTGTAAAATACTTGCTCTGTGATGTTCATTGTACCACAAACATGGCCTGATATTGGTCGACCAAGGATGCTTGCATATATGTAGTGCCTATGACCCCTTTTGAATTTAAGAAATAGTATTTCCTATAACTATAAAATTTCTTATTAGTATGCACTATCTGCAATGAAGAATAGATTTTTGCTAGGTCACGTTCCTTTTTCCCTGGCTTGACATTCCTTTGACAATGAAATAGATGACAGCAAAATAGCCAAGATGTGTAAAGTATAAAAAGTACCATTAACACATGATATGGGGCATATTGCCAAAATTAAAATGTCAAGGACCAGTATGCACAATTCGCATCAATTATTTCTATATAGTATCATCCTGGCATTTATTACAAAAACCCATTACTGACTTAGTTTCTTTTGTTCTTCTAGGTACCTCTGAAAGATCCAAGGAAATGTGGATACATTGTAACTCACAGGCGGTTTGTACTTATTATACGACACACACTGGTCGCCCAGAAAACTTGGTACACCAGAAAAAGGGAAGGATTCTATTCATTTTATCGTTTCTCTGTAATAAACTTTTATTTGACATTATGGGTCTGTTGATAAAATAAACAGCACTTGTCAAAAATTCTATTCGTTCCTGTAATTTTAATTTGCTCTTGTATTGCACAGTGAATAAGCAAAAGATTGAGTTGGCACCTTCCATGGTTCAAGCAATGTGAGCTATGGCCCGTTGGCCGCAAAGCTGGTTCTTTATATCCCTCATTTCTTTTTTCTTCTCAATTCAGAACACAAACACACATACATGCAAAAGTAACCTTGAGTACTGGACCTTACTTGTTAATAACTCCCTTGAGGGTAGATTGCTGTAGTACATTATAACAAATTTTATAGGTCATGAAAAGTAACCTTGACTTGTTATCACACTATAGGACTAAAACAAACATTTGAGATTTACTGAAGCCCTAGAAGGATGACCTTGATCAATTATTTCAAACTATTGTAAGCTATCTTTTTTTGAAAGTTTAATCTTTTTGATGGTATCAAGGCTCACTTCTTTAATGTATTTGATATGTCCTTGGTTTTCTAAGTTGCGTGCCTGAAGTCTCTTGGCATGTGGTTGCAAACACTACCAAATTTATTTGCATTGATTTAAATCCCTTTGCAGATTATCGAGTCTTCACCATACAACTTGTTTTACAGCAGAGGACCATTGACAAGATGTGTGAAGTATTAAGGTTTGTCTTTATTTTCTTCCATTTTTTTTCTGTTCCATGACTAAGTGAGGAACCCCCCCGCACCCACCAAAAAAACAAAGCATAAAAGAAACCAAAATCCTTCTGTATGTGTATGCTTTTCTGTGTTATGTTGGAAAAAGAAAATGAAATTATATTGTCATGAAACTAGATTTAGAACATAAGTATTCACATTGACTGGCATCAATTATGTGGTCCTCTTTTGTTGGTTTGGCAAACAATTGATGACTCTGGTTGGATCCGTATAAGTGGGGACTGAGAGTTATTCTCCATATCAATTCAGCGAGAGGCATGAAATTTTTAAGACAAAATTTAAGAGCGAAGATATTCTCCATGTAAATGATGACCTGAGCCATGTCTAGGTCTGAAAGGTCCATTTAAAGATAAATACAAACAACATTCATGGATCGGTTATTCATTAAAGTTGGTGCAACCTTTACATAATTCCTGACAAGTACTAGCCCCCAAACAATGGAATTTGAAATTGGTACAAGAATTAGGACCAAAGTGTGAAATGTTTAAGATTTGAGCTGTTAGGACTAGAGAATATGACAGAATCCCATAGTACACATTTTATACATTCTATTACATGTAATTGACATCTACTCTAGCATTCACTTACTTTGTTTCTTCTTTCTCTCTTAGGTACCTACCGAAGGATGTAAGATTTCTATTAAATTTTTGTGTGAAATAGTTTAGGCATTTTGTAAAAAGAATAAATATTAGGCGCTGACAAATACTTGCTCTGTGATGTTCATTGTACCATAAACCTGGCCTGATATTGATCGACCAAGGATGCTTGTATACATGTAGTCCCAATAACCCCCTTTTGAATTTTAGAAATGGCATTCGTATAATTATAAAATTTCTTATTAGAACGCACCGTCTGCAGTGAAGAACAGATTTTTGCTCGGTCATGTTCCTTTTTCCCTTGCTTCACCTTCCTTTGACAATGAAATAAATCAGCAAAGGCTGTTAAGGTTAGTTCTGGAAATCTAGCCCAAGTGTTCATCTCTAGTCCAAATCCTGAGAGGTGTAAAATTTTGATGGCGAAAATTAGGAGCGAAGCTCTTCACTGCCTACTCACCACTTGCTCTGGTCAGGTAATAATAAGCCTCTTTTAAACCATTTCTTCTCTAACTCTCTTAGCAATTGATTTGAGTAAAAGAAGAAACAAGGTGTGGATGTGTGAATTCCGTGTAGCAAGTTCCCGTGTTCTGGACTTCTGTCCCCGCATTGTTCTTTAATGTGTAGGTTGCACTCACATGTTTACTGGCTTTTAATTTTAATTTCATTTATTCTTCAATTCAATATTTGATTCTGTAATTTAAATTTTGCCCATGTATGGAGAGGAGTAAAAGATTGAGATAGACAGCTTTCAAGCTTCAAGACCTGGGGGTATGGCCCGCTGGCTTAAATAAAGCATTTGAGACTCGCTGAAGCTCAGAAGGATGATCTTTATCAATTATTTCAAAATATGGTAAGCAATATTTTCAAAGTTTTATCTTTATGATGGTATCTGCCTCCCTTCTTTCTTGCTTTTGATGTGTCCTTAAGTTGCTGAGTTGCGTGACACAAGTCTCTTCACATGTGTTCTGCAAACACTACCAAATTTATTTGTATTGACTTAATTCTTGTTGTAGGTCGTTGAGTCTTCACAATGCAACTTGGAGGTATATTACACAGATGTTTTAGATCTTTTTACATCTTTCCTTTTAAATATCCAGTTTCCCTGGCAAATGCTATGTTGTTGAGAGTATAGAAACTAAATGTTACTGCAGAGTAGCCTTGGCAAGATGTGCGAAGTATTAAGGGTTTGATTTCATTTCCTTCCCCTTTTTTGTCTATTTCATGTCAGACAGACAGAGGAACCGTCTAACCCACCCCCTCCCCTCAAAAAAAAAAGAAATCTAATTATAAAAATAATCTTAGTTATTAATTGTTGTCTACCGCTAAGGTTCTTGTTTAATTTGCAAATTGCATGTGCGTTTACCAGATTTTAATTTCATTGTTCTTCATATCATTAATTGATTTTTACTGTAATTTCAATTCTACTAATGTATAGAGTGGATCGGGTGCAAAAGAAGACCTCTTCCAAGCATCAAACCCTGTGGGCATGGCCTGCTAGCTCTTGAACCAGTTCCTTCTATCTCCTCTTATTTTTTTCTCTCTCTGTCAATGAAACACACATGCAAAAGTTGTCCAACACAAGTGATGTGGTTTATAAGGTCTTCTTGTTGTATAACCACTGAACAAGTTTGAACCGTTGAATCATTACTATCTTGACTTATCTGTTAGCAGAATAAAGAAGTAATTCAATTAAATAGTACTTAACTAATTGCTACTTGATGTTTAAATATTGTCATATCCTCAGAAAAGACCGTTAGGGTTAGTTTTGAACAGTAGTTTAAAATTTGCCTATTTAAATAACCAATATGTGTAAAGTATATGAAGTACCATTAACATATCATGTGGGGCTTATTGTCAAAATTAAAATGCCAAGGACCAGTATGCACAATTCTCATCAATTATTTCTTGCATTTATTACAAAATCCCAATACTGACTTAGTTTATTTTCTTCTTCCAGCCAGGCACCTCTGAAAGATCCAAGAAATTTCTGAAGAGCTCAAGGAAATTCGGATACATTAGTAACTCAGTGGCTCTTTGAACTTATCATGCGACACACATTGGTGGCCCAGGAAACTTGGTACACCTGAAAAAGGGACGGTTTCTACTCATTTTATTGTGTCTGTGATAAACTTTTACTTGACGTCATTTGGTCTGAAGATAAAATAAAAAGTACTAGTCAAAATTTGATAAGTATATATATGTATGTGCGCATCATACCTTGCTTTAAAAATCAAATGTATTGATATGCCCGAGTAATTGATGTTTACTAAAATAATGGTTGGGGCCAACGTAGTGTTTGACTATTAATAAGATCGGTACTCATTCAGTTCATCCAACAATTTTCAAAAAGAAGAAAATCTCATATAAGCCGATAACCATACTCATGAATGTGCACTTAACAGTAAATGGACATGATATGCGTGATCACTCCGTAGTTATCACTTTCCTTTAACTACTAAAGGAAGTATAGGAAATAGAAAATCAGCTATATTTTCAAAGCATAAAAAATGCCTAACACAAGGCTCACAAGAATAGTCAGTGAGAAAAACACAAACATATCTGCATTCTATGATACAAAATTACACCTCCATTAGGAAATAAGTGACAACTGCCTCATGAATGAAACAATTTTCAATAATTTATTGAAATTTGATATTCACCAATAAGTGACTAATTTTTATGTCAACACAGGTTCTAGTAATAATCTAACTAAAAGTCCAGAGCCAGTATCAGTTACAGATACAGATAAAGACCATTAATCAAAATCATGAACGCAAGAATGTCAGATGTGTAACAAACAAGGTGTTAAAAATTTAGAAACATATTAACTTTACCAGTTCCAGGAAGAGAATCCATGACACCTTCAAACTCACCGAAAGTGCAATGGAGAGCCAAAGGCACAAGCAACATCAACCTGGAGCCCACATGCAGGAAGTTTCTAGAGATTTTGTCCATATCTTCAGCGAAGGCAAACACCTCAAACACAGAGCTGACTGTGTAAACCACAAAAATGCAGAGACGCCTCCATTTTAAAGCTTCTAATGGTTGCTTTAAGTCTAACTGTAGCGCCTTATCTTTCAACTGAAGCAGGACTAAGTAGAGGACACAGATAGATGCAGCACAAGTGAGCTTGAGTGAGTTACTCATAATGAAACCCATGTAGTTCATGAAGAAAACATAAACCATGAGAAGCTTGCTCTTTTTAAAACTAAAAGAAATCCTTTTGGGGACTGATTTACTCTCAGGTTCCACTTGTGCATCCATTGTCCTGTTAAATGAATAACAGAGAATCTGGTGAAAGGTGAGTCATACAGTAAAGCTGACAGGTCTAAGAATGCCAGATTTAGGGAAATATTGACAATCATATCATGCAAAATTCTCAAGGATACAAATAATAAACAGGGATTGCACATTTCATAAAGTTTTATGTGGACAAAGAATAGTAAAGTTTTGGCACTCTGTACAACAATCAATTAAGCTCAGTGTAAAAAGAAATCAATACAGCCTATGGCTTTGAATAATCACTCGGCACATCATGAACTATTTTACTTAGGGAAAAAGAATAAATTATTTGCTTCTTTTGATCGTTTCCAGATCCAGTATGTTTCTTTGAGTCCTAGTGCCACCAAATGGCATCAAGATATCCCAAATATACAGAAATGACTTGCATAAATGGCGCATTTCGGTATTAAATCAGAATTAAATAAAGAAATCCATAGAACTTAAGGTTTTTACTAATCACTCTGCACAATAATATACTATTTTTATTCTCATGATTCTTTCCAGATCTAGTATGTTCCCTTTGAGAAACAACATGTCGATTCATCATATATTGAATCATCCTTGTGCCAAAAAAAGGCATCAAGATTTCCGAAAGTATACAAAATCACTTGCAAATAAATAAGTCACACTATTATACCCCAGCCTAATACAATCAAGAGATTAACGACAATCGACATGCCACCGAATACTTTCAAACGGTGATAAGCGATGAATCTCAGGACTAAGATCACAAATTCTCGAAATTAGTGATAAGTGTTAAAAGATTACCTCAAATTAGTCAAATCCAGAGAAGAGACAAAGGCTAAGAACACAAAGTTTCCTCTCAAGATACGTAAGGTGCTAAATGAGATCAAGCAAGGGTTTATCATTTCCTCAAAACTGGAGAGGAGGGAAATAGGTAATGGATTGCGCGCTATGACTTTTGTAGAAGAAGAGCTGGAGAGAAGCGGGGTTAGAAATGTAATTTTACAGTGAGGCTGAGGCAATATGGGACTCGTGATGAAATTCGGATCTTGTGTAGACATTGTTATATAGGAATATATGATGTCAGTATTGGGATTTTGTAATAAATGCAAGGCTGATCCTATATAGAAATAATTGATGCGAATTGTGCATACTGGTCCTTGGCATTTTAATTTTGACAATATGCCCCACATGATATGTTAATAATTCTTCATATACTTTACACATATTGGCTATTTAAATAGGCAAATTTTACACTACTGTTCAAAACTAACCCTAACGGTCTTTTCTGAGGATATGACAATATTTAAACATCAAGTAGCAATAAGTTAAGTACTATTTAATCGAATTACCGGTTTATGCTACTAACAGATAAGCCAGATAGTAATGATTCAACGGTTCAAACTTGTTCAGTGGTTATACAACAAGAAGACCTTAAAAACCACATCACTTGTGTTGGACAACTTTTGCATGTATATGTCTGCATGTGTGTTTCATTGACAGAGAGAGAAAAATATAAGAGGAGATAGAAGGAACTGGTTTAAGAGCTCGCAGGCCATGCCCACAGGGTTTGATGCTTGGAAGAGGACTTCTTTTGCACCCGCTCCTCTCTATACACGAGTAGAATTGAAATTACAGTAAAAAATCAATTAATGATATGAAGAACAATGAAATTAAAATCTGGTAAACGCACATGCAATTTGCAAATTAAACAAGAACCTTAGCGGTAGACAACAATTAATAACCAAGATTATTTTTATATTTAGATTTTTTTTTTGGAGGGGGGAGGGGGGGGTTGGTGGGTTAGATGTTTCCTCTGTCTGTTCGACATGAAATAGACAAAAATGGGGAAGGAAATAAAATCAAACCCTTAATATTTCACACATCTTGCCAAGGCTCCTATGCAGTAAAATAAGCATGACATTTAGTTTCTATACTCGCTACAACATAGCATTTACGAGGGAAATTGGATATTTAAAAGGAAAGATGTAAAAAGATCTAAAACAACTGTGTAATATACCTCCAAGTTGCATTGTGAAGACTCAACGACCTGCAACAAGAATTAAGTCAAAACAAATAAATTTGGTAGTGTTTGCAGAACACATGTGAAGAAACTTGTGTCACACAACTCAGCAACTTAAGGACACATCAAAAGCAAGAAAGAAGGGAGGCAGATACCATCATAAAGATAAAACTTTGAAAATATTGCTTACCATATTTTGAAATAATTGATAAAGATCATCCTTCTCAGCTTCAGTGAGTCTCAAATGCTTTATTCAAGCCAGCGGGGCATACCCCCAGGTCTTGAAGCTTGAAAGCTGTCATCTCAATATTTTACTCCTCTCCATACATGGGCAAATTTTAAATTACAAAATCAAATATTGAATTGAAGAATAAATAAAATCAAAATTAAAAGCTGGTAAACATTTGAATGCAACCTACACATTAAACAACAATGTGGGGACTGAAGTCCAGAACACAAGAACTTGCTACACGGAATCCACACATCCACACCTTGCTTCTTCTTTTACTCAAATCAATTGCTAAGAGAGGTAGAGAAGAAATAGTTCAAAAGAGGCTTATTATTCAAAGCCATAGGCTGTATTGATTTCTTTTTACACTGACCAGAGCAAGTGGTGAGTAGGCAGTGAACAGCTTCGCTCCTAATTTTCGCCATCAAAATTTTACACCTCTCAGAATTTGGACTAGAGATGAACACTGGGGCTAGATTTCCAGAACTAACCCTAACAGTCTTTGCTAATTTATTTCATTGTCAAAGGAAGGTAAAGCAAGGGAAAAAGGAACATGACCGAGCAAAAATCTGTTCTTCACTGCAGACTGCGTTCTAATAAGAAATTTTATAATTATACGAATGCCATTTCTAAAATTCAAAAGGGGGTTATTGGGACTACATATGCAAGCATCCTTGGTCGACCAATATCAGGCCAGGTTTGTGGTACAATGAACATCACAGAGCAAGTATTTGACAGCGCCTAATATTTATTCTTTTTACAAAATGCCTAAACTATTTCACACAAAAATTTAATAGAAATCTTACATCCTTCGGTAGGTACCTAAAAGAGGAAGAAGAAACAAAGTCAGTGAATGCTTTAGTAGATGTCAATTACATCACATGTAATAGAATGTATAAAATGTGTACTATGGGATTCGGTCATATTCTCTAGTCCTAACAGCTCAAATCTTAAACATTTCACACTTTGGTCCTAATTCTTGTACCAATTTCAAATTCCATTGTTTGGGGTACTAGTACTTGTCAGGAATATGTAAAGCTGACCATCTTCAATGAATAACCGATCCACGAGCTTGAATGTTGATTGTATTTATCTGTAAATGTACTTTCAGACCTAGACATGGCACAGGTCATCATTTACCATCTGACCCCTATATTGTTCCCCATTTACATGATGCGATTTCCAAATTGCAAGGAAGCAACAAATGCATCCAAGCCAATAAGTCACATACTCAGTCAAAACTTCACAACTAACAAGTTGAAACTACTCATGGCATCATGGTTCACAGATTAAGGTTTTTCACAACCAAACACTAATCAGCATGTATCTTACAGGACCCAGGATAATGTACATTTCAAATGTTTATTGACCAATGACAAATACTCAAGAGACATCTCACATTTCATATATAAGCTTTAATCTTTCTCTTATGTTGCACCAAACTAACAGCACTAATTGCGCAACATGATCGTGCTTATCTCAAATTTGTCCTGAAATCAACAAATACATGTCAGTAGACTTTTCGTTATATTCACTTTCAAATCTTGAGAAAGGAATATACAACGAGTTCGTGGATGAAATTCAATTATACGCACAATTCAAGAGGTGTATAACCACACTTAGCAAATGAATGTTAAACACTTCTAGCACCATATCAGTCATTGGTGAATATAATAATTCTAGCGTGTCAGTCTCAAGTCATATGCAAAATGATACAAGCATTGGTTTAAAAAATCGGTATGCAATTTTACGAGGCCGGTACAGAGGTAATAAGATTATGTCATTGTTTGTTTCATTGCATTTCCATGTGCACTATATACTGTCTATAATGAATTGCCTCTGGTTGTTTAGTTGATTGCTTATTGCTAGACCTCTGTGATTAACATTAATGTTGGTCACTTATTGATAAATGTCAAAGTTCTATAAATTAGTGATTATGATTATGTTCATTTGACAATTGCAACTTATTTCCAGAACTGATATATAGAAATCAGGCTTGAAGGATAAATGCCTTTTTTTCTGCTTTGTTTTTTTTTTCCGCAAGCCTTGTATTAAGCATATATACTTTTAAACCTATGTGCTTATATCAATTTTTTTTTATTTCCTACAGAAGTTAAGGGAAAACAAAATGGTAGAGTGATTGCGCATATTATGTCATTTACTCCAATTTGTGGCTTCTTCCTCCTTGCTTCTGGTGAAAACCCATGGAAGCTTGCATTTTGTGGCATCTCCTATTTGCTGGCATCACTGATGGCATTTTCCTCAGAAAAGGTAGATGAATGGAAACTGGAATCTCTGGTTCTTGTGAAGAAATGGAGGAGAACCTGGAATTCTTCTTTACTCAGTTTCTGGATTCTTAATTTGGTTGTCATATATCACACCCAGCATGTTCTCTACTTCAGAAATGCTCTGTGCAAGACAATGTGTGGCCTGATACTGATTACGGTTGTAGAACATATTTACGGTGTTGAAATGGAGAATGAAGTATATTTCACAAAGAAGGAAAAGGGATCTGATGGTGGAGAGAATACTGGTGAATCTGACTCTGTTAGGATCACTGATGATGAATGGGATGGAAAATTCATGGAGACCTTTTTGTTTCTACTTCTCTGTACTTCGGGTGTACTTGCTGTGGCCTGTGGGTTTACCCTAAAGTGCTTGCTTGTTCAGTCTTATTTGGTAGCAAGCAATGGCTGACAATGTTTGATTCGTTATGATTTTTTTCCCCTTCAAAACTTAAGTGGGCCTGTTATCTGGGATGCCATGTCAGCTCTGGAGAGTCTAAACTGAAGATATTTCTCTTTTAGCGTTTCTTTCTGTAGAATATTTTTTTTTTCTCTCATGCTCCTGGTAGGTGAATTTGTTGTTGGTGGATTTAAAAGAATGACATTTGTTGGAATTAAATGCAGTTTTTTTGTTGGTTGGTTTTGCTTTTCATAATGTGGAGTGCCTATACAGGTTTTGCTGTTTTGTCATCTGGCAATGCATTGTCCCTTCATACTTCATAGCGTTTTAAAATGGTAGATTTGAAAACTGAGTCGTATATTTGTTGATGGTAATTGTTTTACTATACTTTGTATGGTAACAGAATCTGGAATCCATTACGCTTTTATCATTCCAGCACAAATTTACAACTTTTTATTGGAATGTCAATACATTTTTTAATATTATAGCGTAGCTTTGTGTGGAGTTCAGTCCATGGATGTCTTAAGTTTCTATCACGGAGATTAAAACACTTAATATAGGAGAAGCTTTTGTACTATTTAAATTTTGAGACGGTTATTATGGGCCTGTAGTTTAATAAGGAAGCTTATTGTTCGTTAAAAAAACTAATCAAAGTAATGTCAAAACATACACTTGTCTTTTCTGTCTTTTGAGTTTTGATAGATCCAATGTTTTTTCCCTCAAGAAACTCGAATCATATTGTAGAATCTATAAATTCTCGTGATACTTGTGCAATAATTACGAGTAGAACATATTGTCAATTTGTCATCGAGAAAAAAGATGCACATCAAAATTATCTTTCAATGCGGAATTTGATTCAGTAAATATAGAAAAAGCTTTAATAATAATTATTAAGTTATTTGATGTGTCAATTAAAGTCATTGAATTTGTATTTAGAGGGCTATTCCAATTTAAAAACTCAAATATTGTGAAAATTACGTCCCAACCATTACAGAAACTAAAGGCGGTGTTTTTTTTTTTTTTTTTTTTTTTTGAGAAAGCTATGTTTTGGACAAATTTGAAATAACATAAAAAAAATCATGTAGGATGTAGCACCGTTCTGGCCCTCCAATTGCTGTACAACGCCTAGTGTCGTTAACTGCCACAGTGGATCCACCACATGATCTTCAACAAAATCTCCGTACAGAGAATGGGTGATTACTCCTTAGCTATACGCCGGACCCGAATCCCGTGTAGCGCGGGACACCGTGTAGCGCGTGTACGAGTCGTCTGATCTTGATCGGACGGTTCATTTTTTACGGGCCTATCAATCTAGGTTACATGCACGGGGCTCCCTTATCCATTGGATCTTGATCAGACGACTACAATGCCGCGCTACACGGTGTGCCGCGCGGCACCAGATCTGAACTCCTATACGCCTATACCCAGGGAGGTCGGAGCTGCTCTGGACACGAAAAAAATACACTGCGACATTCCGTTATTTTTTGTTGGACAAATTTAGCCGTGTAAAATCAAGCAAACAAGCTGCAATAGATTTTACCGTTTCCAATTATCATGTAATATTTCCTTATTTGAATTACCTCTTAATTCACCCAACTTATTTTTAAATTAACTGTCTATGAAAAACTCCCAAGCCGGATTTCGAACCTGCGATTTTTTAACCGTTTACTTTGAAGGACCATTCTTAACCGATAATTATTTTGAAATTGATTTGCACTCTGAAAGCTTTTTAAATGCAATCTCAATGGTCATCATTCTAAGCTGCCACTTGAAGAGACCTTACTTTTATTTTATTTTTATAATTTCTTGATAATTTGGATAGTTCAATAATTTGAAATAAAATGTGTTTTTTTCGAACTTTTTTTATTTTACAGGGGCATACTTGTCCAAAAAAATGTATATGAATGCTCCCAGAGTAATTTAGGATGTCCAAAGTACTACCCCTATAACCACTTTAATAAGTTTTTCGGAACAAATTCTGACGTCGCTTCTCTAGCACAAAACTACAAAAGACGTATATTACATTTTGTCCTAATAACTTTTTTTTCTCACATTTACACCCAGCTGTTTCGTTATCTTTTTTATTAATTAAATTTTTGAATCATTAGATCTGAAATACTTTTGTAACTCAATTTTATGTTCAGAGGATAAATCCAAAACATTAATTTTAACAAACGAATGTATTATTCATTTATTCTGCTTTTAGCTTTAAAAGTTAAGTACCAAATCCGTGATTCATTTTGCTTAGCAGGAAAGAAAAGTGATACATTTTTGGACAACAAAACATTAAAATTTGGATAAGAATTTTCTGTAGTGACATGTTTTTGTCCCGAGGTATCATATGATTCATATCCGAAACTTGTGTGATGTAAAATTTATTGATTGATATAATACCTAGGCATGGTACGTAGAATAGGTCTTTTGGTTTTAGACAATTTTTAGGTTGAAGTCACCATTTAATTTGATCATTCAGTTTTCTAAATTTGTCTCGTGTTTTGAATCATTTGGATTCGATCGATTTTTATACGATGAATAAATCGAAATTAAATCTTATAAAATAATAAATATTTCGCTATTAATAGTTTATCAACTTTTATTCAAAACCTGAAAGGCTGAAAGGACCTCTTGTTGGAAAATAATCGAATTCTCGAGAAAACTGAGCCCAAGTTCAATGGCACCGTTTGGATGCGTTGAGAAGAAGGTAGGAAGAAAGAAAAAAATAAATTATAAACAATTCAAATTCTTCATAAAGTTACACACTTTCTAATATTTTTTTCCACTTCTTTTTTTCTTTCATTTTTTCCACAACTATCCAAACGGAGCCAATGAAAAGATCTTTTTCCAAATGCAGTAGTCAGTCGGTACTCGGTACGAGAGAACATGCGCAGTTTTTAATTAGGCTCAGTTGATCAGTTCGTCCCTCTGCGTCCTGTCCTATCAGTCCCGTCTAAATCTCTCTCTCTTCTGTTTTTTACTTTTTTATAATCATCATCTCGTTTTGTAGCCCTGCTTAGCTTTCTTCCTGCGTCAACTCAAGCTGTCTTTTCCATCTAATTTTTCGCAATTTACTCCCTCTCGCCGAATCCCTATCCGGTGCCGCGCCGGTATCATGCCGCGCACCAATCCGACCCGTATGATTTGATTTCGACGGTTAGATCTTTTTCGGGCCTTACAATCTGGTTACATGCACGGAGTTTTCTCATCCATTGAATTTAATCTGGACGGTCTGAATTTCTGCGCTGCACGGTGCCGCGCGACACATGATTTGGTTTCCCCTCTCGCCTGCTGCATAAGTTGTTGGGTCCGAAATTATTTAATATAAAAATTCAGTCACAAAAAAATTTAATAGAAAGAATTATTTATTTTTTTGAATAAGAAGAAAGTTCCAACGCGTTTATAAATCGCACCTCTCTCTCTCTCCTCTCGAACGCGTTTTATAAACGCGTAAAAATCCTTAAAACGCGTTTATAAAACGCGCTAGAAGGCTGCAGTGATTGCGGCGAAAGTTTCTGACTTTGCGCGTAATTTTCTGATTTTACGCGTTTATAAAACGCGTTAGAAGCCTTCTTACCCTTTTATAAAACGCGTTCGAGAGAATCTAATTTCCATATAAATACCCCAACCTTCTGTCGTCCAAAATCAAAAAAAAAGGAAAAAGATCTGAAAAAAAGAGAAAAATGAGAGAAAAAGAAGAGTTAGATGGTGGAATGCAAAATAATATTAGTTGGTGCGAAACTAATAGCCATAAGGGTTGTATGCGGCACACTTATTCACTGATACAGAGTCGCACACAATCATTATGGCTATTAATATTCCACCAACTTTAAAATAAAAACTTTCCCGTGGAATCTGTTATTACGTGTAGAGGGCGGTTTGTTGGGCTGGGTATACGAGCCATAATACCGCAGCCGACATCCTTGGATGAGAATCTGCATACATGCAGTCATCTTCATCCAAGTCTCAGAAAAAAAGGGAGTCAATATGACAATCAGTCGCCCGACTCTTCTCTATTAGTTGCGGTGCTGTTATCTCGACCCACCCTTAGCAATGGATCTTCTACAATTTTTTTTTATGTGGTTCAAAATTTTAATATCATGTATTTTGTAATTTTTTTTATTGTGTATTGTGTGCTTCAAAATTTTGATAAATTGTAATTTGTATTGTGTTTTTTATTATAATGTTCATTGAGTTGTAATGTGTAATATAATTTAAATAAATATTAAGTCTCTTAATATTAATATTTCGAATTTCACAAAAAAAACGAAAATGGATAAAACAAAAACAAAAATAAATTAGATAATAAAACTTACAACTACATATACTACACGAATTAATACATATACTAAAACATAAAAGAAAACATATAATAATAGAACACACAATAATAAAAACTTCTAATTATAGAAAACCTAATAATCAGTCCAAATGATATATGTCATTTCCATTTAACGGATGATTTTCAAATCCAGGAGGACATGCCTGTTGCAAACGCAACCAAACGATTCTATCTCCACGTCGGACATGGTATCCTCCATCCCTCTTAACTATATCAGTCCAATATTTCGGCCCTCTCACTTCAAAAACGTCGCGTTGAAAAACCTTCACGTAAAATTTGTCGGAAGGATAGTGCAAGTAGACGTGCCGAAGAATATCTCGTTTACTTATTCGTCCATCTCCTTGGAGAAGCACACCGGTACAAACATGACGTGGTTTAGTTGACATTATGTTTTCTCGGTTTCTTTTCTCTGCGTAACTTCTCTAAAGTTTTGGTTTTTGATTTCTGAATTTTCGAACTGAATTTTCGGAGAAGGAGAACTATAAATAAACTCAACCCTTATTACTCGTTTATAAAACGCGTAATAAGGGTTGGAGCGCGTTTTTTTATAAACGCGTAAGAAGGGATAAGTTAATGGAATTCAATACTTTCGCAGGCTGTCAGTCTGTTTTACTGTTTTACCTGGACTCCTCCTTCGTACGCGTTTATAAAACGCGTTCGAAGGCTTCGAACGCGTTTTATAAACGCGTACGAAGGTGGAGTCCACTTTTTTAGCAGCGTGATACTCTGTTTGAGCAGCGTCAAACACAGTAAATTTTGGCAGACCCCTATTCTAGCGCGTTTTATAAACGGCTAAATAATTGCCTATATATATCTCAATTCGTTCTCCTATTTCGTATCACAAAATCACAAACAAAAGACACGTAGCCTTTCTCCAACAACTTTACAAAACACAAAAAGTGAACGCGTAAAATCAGAAATTTGAGAAATGGAGAAGGATCAAAACAATAATAAGATGGGGGAGGAAACATCCAAGGTGGGGGAGGGAACACCTAATGTGGTAGCAAAAATGATCCCATTATACGGACCTCCGAAGAGAAGGGCTGTCTCGGCTGTACGTCGTTTCCCTCCAAGCTGTGGCAGGAGTCCTGATTTTAGTATGGGGGTTAAAATAGATGAGAGTTCTAGTGAGAATAAGGAGGAGGAGAAGAATAAAGAGGTTAAGGAAGTGGAGAAAAATTAGAGTTTAATTGTGCTAGAATAATAGAATTTATCTATTTTATTTTCTAAAATTTATGTTATTGTATGAATTTATATTTTATCTATGTTTTAATTATTTATCTAAATTATTGTGTATGAATTTCCATTAATAAAAAAAAATTAATAAAAATTTCCATTACAATATTCAGAAACCATTAATATAAAAATTAATAATCATTTCCATTACAATAACTCTCATTAATATGAAAACAACGATATAAATTAATAACAATTTTCATTACAATAATTCTCATTAATATGAAAACAACGATTTGCGGAGACTCATGGACAGTTGCCCAATTCTGCGAGAGCCTTCGACAGTCGTCGAGTTCTTCCCTAATTGGGTCGGCAGAACTCTACCGCCCATTACCCATGATCGTAGGCAGCAGAGTGTTGGTCTACCTCAGATGATGATGAAGTTATCGAGCTGTCCATCTGGGCCGACCTTCGTACATAATAACAGATTCCACCGGAAAATCTCTTATTATAATTTCGCACTTATTAACATTGAGAGGTGAGAATGAGAGAGGTGAGAATGAGAGATGAGAATGACATTCAGAGGTAAGAATGAGAGATGTGAGATGAGATTTGCGGCTTGGGTTCGGTTTATAAATTGATATGATGAAAGAAAAAGACAAGAAAGTAGGGCTTCAACCCGTTCTTAAAACGGGTACAAAGCCTTTTAACACATTTTATAAAAGGGTAAAGCCTTTTAACGCGTTTTATAAAAGGGTAAAGCCTTTTAACGCGTTTTATAAAAGGGTAGAAAGCCTTTTAACGCGTTTTATAAAAGGGTAAAACCTTTTAACGCGTTTTATAAAAGGGTAGAAAGCCTTTTAACGCGTTTTATAAAAGGTGTGCTTCAGGAGGAACTTTAAGCCGAGGAGTGTATCATGTGCCACTTGAATGCTGAGGGTCCCATTATACGAGTTAATTAACTGCTTCTCAACGCTAAACAGTTCAAGTGCCAAAGCCGAGGAACTTTGCATGAAGGTCGGATGAACTAATGAGTACAAAGCCTTTTAGGATTAGGGTTTTTTGTAGATAACAAGAATGCATGTCTGTCAATGCTCTTCTTGACAGATCGAAGGGTTTCCTTCGGCACAATAAAATCCCTCAAGCTAACACTAAACCTTTCAACATTATACTATACGAGTTAATTATAATACCTAAAATAATAATACATAATTTCGAAATTCAAACTAAAAATGCCAATACATAGAATAATAGTATATTCTCTTACAATACATTCCATTACAATATATAAAATTACGACAACACTTAATCTTCAATTTTTTCATTTTTTCTTCCTACCGAAAGACAGTACATTGCGAAATTTCCCCCCAAACAATTCTTTTCGTCCTCTCTCCCCTGATGTATTGCCTTGATCTGTTGAGCTGGTTGGAAATCTATCCGTCTCACTTCTCATATTTCCAGATGCGACATCTCTTACCCGTAGATCAATGCTTATAGAATTTCTCTGTGGTTGTACAGATCCTTGGTCCTCCCTATTATTGTTGATTCGTGGATCAACATGCAATGACATTCGTCCTGGTTGAATGGGTGTTTGACGAGTCCGAACCGTACGTTCAGTACTCGCTGTCCTTCTTGGACTGTTGGCCCTTGTTGGTGGTCTACTTGTGTATCGACCGGCTTGCAATGCGTCCATCGGATATGGCGGTTGAGGTGCTGCTTGTCGCGGTTGACTGGTTGAAGCTTCACCTTGATTTTTCTTTTTTGTTTTTCTTGTGGAACCTCCACCTTTCCTTCCTTCCATCCTATCCATCCACATCTCTGCACGAATGATTTTGCGCCTTCCTCGATTGACCAAACTCTTGTCGGGGACAATTATCGGACCTGTATAAACTGGCCACTCTTCCTCATCTTTGTAACAATGAAACCGACCTGCTGACCAAATCTTGTGCTGGTTTTGCATGCTATAGTGACCATCCACAAATTGATCTACATTGTAATTTGTCTCCCTGCAAACAGTAATGACATGTGCGCAAGGGATACCTGTCAATTGTGGTTTTTGGCACTCACATGTGGTTCGAGTGAAGGGCAATTGCATATCGGTTTGCTCCATGTCGGGTGGAATTTGAACTGTGTAATGGGAATAATCGTAGCCTACACCATCACGGTACTACTCACGAACTTTCACGCGAAATTCTCCAAGGTCCAATCTTAACACGAATGTGCTCATAAACTCCTCTGAAATTGCAACAAAAAGATGAAGTTAGTTCAAAATGGATTAAAATGAATGAATGAATTGAATTCTTTTTCTTTAAGTACTTACGTGATTTTCCATCATGCTTGATCATTTTATTCTTTACTCCTTCCGGCCATCTTTCTCCTGAACTCAACCTTTGAAGTACTTCTTGTGTTCGCTTGTTCATCCAGTTGGCACATTTATACCACGTGCCTTCTATAAGTGCTGTAACTGGTAATCTTCTCTCTATTCTAAACACATTATTCAAACTCTCTGATCCATTACTTGTCATTATACCCCACCGATGCCCCTTGTCAAAACTCTGAGCCCATTTATATAGTTTTGGCCGCTCGTTGTTGTCATTTTCATTAATTTTACCACAATTTCTTAGGTACTGATAAGCCCTCAGGTTGTTTTCCTTCAGTACTCCCCAATTCTCTCTAAAACGTCTAGGGTTTTTCTTGTTAGCAAGTCTAAATTTGAAAAAGTTTTTCAAATCAGCATCTTGTGACCCGGCAGCCTCCTTCCATAAGTTTTCCGCAACATGCTGCATGCAGAACCGATGAATCGCTACTGCATGCGCACCTTGTGCATTCCAACCGTAATCTACGGATGCAAATACCGCTTTTATTGCCTTATGACGGTCAGATATGACACAGTATCTAGTGTTCCGCCCTAAAACTTCCCATCTAACCCAAGACATAAACCATCCCCAAGTATCCTTATCTTCTTTCTCGCCCAATCCGAATGCAACCGGAATTAATCGATTTTCTGGATCATAACCACACACTGAGAACAATCTACCTTTTTATCGGCCCGATAAAAAATTAGCATCAATTGAGATAACAGGTCTGGCATATTTCATCGCTTTTATGCACGGACCAAAAGCCTAGGCTGCCATCTTGAAGACGCCAACGTTAGGATCGTCTGTAGGCCAAGAAACTATTATGTATTTCGTCCCTGGGGTCGTCGCCTTCATTGCCTCCAGAAGGCGTGGAAGTTTATTGTAGGCATCTTACCAAGACCCAAACAATTGCTCCAATGCTCGCTCCCTCCCACGCCATAGTTTATTATAAGTCGGTTCAATACATGGATATTTAGCCCTTATGAGGCTTCCTATGTCCTGGACACTTTTTCCTAAATTTTTTTTCAATTCATCCCTAACGTGTTCGGCAATGAGACTAGCTGTAAGGTTTGCGTGACCTTTTGGCCCGGGGGTCTCGAACAAATATGCTCATTTGGATTGGTAGAGATCTTCCAATTTGTATTATAACTCTCACGTCTACCATACAATCGCCACTTACAATTCGGTTTTTGCATGTAAACCATTACAATTTTTTGTTTATTGCTAGTTTCCGTTCGAACTTCTCGATTTGTTTTGCATGAAACATCACAGACAGCTAGAATTAGTTATTTTTTGGAACCGAATCGTTTACCAGCAGCAAGTTCGCCTTGTGGCCTTAAACTAGGCTCCGGCATACCAGCATACTCAAACATGGAAATATCACACAATTCACTTACAGGATGGTGCAAGTCCGTCCTTCCTGAAACGTACGGCTGGTCGCAGTTTGCATAAAAAGCCACTTCTCTCTCGGAGAAGTCCTCCACATCGGTATATTCTTCTCCGGTAGGAAGGTCAGAGTAAGTCGCCGGACCCTCATCTTCATCACCATCGGCAACCTCGACTTCATCTCCTAATGTGTTATTGTCTTGCGAAGGAACGGACTGTTCGCCAGTTTATTGGTAAGGGGTGGATTGCTGGCCACATATAAGGTTTAAGGAAGTGTTTGGCTCACTGCTACCGGGCTCGTTAAGGGGTGTTAGGTTCAGATCTGGTCCCGTGCCATATACGGGGATGAAATCAACATGCAACTCAATAATCGGTAACCCTCTCGTCTCGAATGTCTCGTGGTAAAAAAAGCGCCATTGATCTTCAGAATTTAGAGGAAGAAATAGCGATTCATATCTCCCATTTACAATATCGTTGTAACGACCATGGATATTCAAAGTGTGCTGGGTTTCTAAAATCTGTAGCCTGCTGTATAATTCATTTCGAATATCAATAAATGTGGTATGCATACTACAACCGATGTGGAAGTAAGAAGCACCAAAAGTTGGACATTGGTTGACATATATTATAATTGTAGACATTTTTGGATTTGATTGATAGGTTTTTAAATTGGAAGAGATAATCTGTTGTGGACGATTTCAATTCTGCGAGAATGTACAGTCTTATATAACTTCAAATAACGCGGTTATAAATTCACAAACTTATAGACAGAAATGACTAAAGTTCGATCGAAATGACTAAAGTTTGATCGAAGTGACAGAAGTTAGAATATTGCCCTCCCAGCGCGTTTTATAAACGGGTAAGAAGCCTTATTACCCGTTTTATAAACGCGTTAATTACGTTTTAACTATTCCGAAAGTTCAGCCTTCTAGCGCGTTTTATAAACGCATTTTAAGAATTTTTACGCGTTTATAAAACGCGTTCGAGAGGAGAGAGAGAGGCGCGGTTTATAAACGCGTTGGAACTTTCTTCTTATTAAAAAAAAATAAATAATTCTTTCTATTAAATTTTTTTGTGACTGAATTTTTATATTAAATAATTTCGGTTGTTGGGTTGTACTTGTAGACTTTGTGGCATCAAGCAACACAGCTGGGAAGAGCAACTTTTTTAAATTTTTAGGGTGTGTTTGGATGACTAAGAAATAGGATATAAGAATAATAATTTTCGATTTGCGTGTTTATTCAAATTTCTTATTTTTATACCATGATTTTGTTAGTATAGGAATAAGGACCCTTATTCCTTATTTTTGTGTTGTTTGGGTTGCACAAGAATAAAAATAAGCACGCAAACCGAAAATTTTTATTCTTATACCCTATTACTTAGTCATCCAAACACACCCTTAGAGGTGAAAAATTAATTAGATCGAATTTTTTTAAAATTTAAAATAAATAATAAAAAAATTGAAGAAAATGTAAAATTTTATTTCTAAAAAAAATTATTACGGAGAATAAATTAATTAAGATTCAAGAGGAAGGATTCAATCAAAGCGCTTTGACCGGAGTCTCGGTTAAACTCCGTCAGATCTTAATATTGAAAGTTCAAATGACCGATCCAAACCGTCAAATATGATCTCCATATTGAAATCTCCTTGCCGACTAATTTTTTCATTTTTTTTTAATTTTTAAGTATTTTTTTCGGATTTTTAAAAACAGCAGTTTTTGTAGGATTCAGAACAAATTAGATTAACGATTTTCTAAAATTCGAAAAAAAATATTTACAAATTTCAAAAAAATGAAAAAATTAGTCGGCAAGGTGATTTCAATATGGAGATCATATTTGACGGTTTGGATCGGTCATTTGAGCTTTCAATATTGAGATTTGACGGAATTTAACTGGAACTCTCGTCAAAGCGCTTTGATTGAAAGTTTTCTCAAGATTCAATCGTATTTAAGAAACTCAAATGTCAAACGCATTTGACTACTTATAAACAAATACACGGCAGTGCAACGTCATATTTTTCTATACAACAACAACTACACAAAATCCTAAATTGAAGTTCCTTCACAAATTTAAATACTGCTTTATTAATTATTACAAGTAAATAACAGTTGCAGCCCACTTCTATTTCTAAATCCGATGAAAGCACTGCTCCTTTATAACGCTTAGCTAAATTGGGATCCGCTGCAGCGCGACACATGGTGTAGCGCGGCATGCTGGTCGTCTGATCAAGATCTAATGGACAAGGAAGCCCCGTGCATGTAACCTAGATTGATAGGCCCGTAAAAAGTGAACCGTCCGATCAAGATCAGACGGCTCGTAGTGCGCTATACCGCGTGTCGCGCAACAACGAATCCGGATTGCGCTTACACTACGCGAAATTTTGGCTTCTGTAACGGTTAATAAAAGACTTCTGTAACGGTACACGAAACGTTACTGTAGCCCCCGTTACAGAATGTCTAATAACCGTTACAGATCTATAACGGTTATTAGACAACAACCGTTACAGTAGCCCCCCTCTTCTGTAACGGTTATTATCTAATAACAGTTATGGTATACGCAAGGGAAAATCTGGTACAGTTTTTTGTAGAACATGTGTAACGGTTATTAGATAATAACCGTTACAGAATCCAGTCTTCTGTAACGGTTATTATCTAATAACCGTTATGGTATTGTGGACGGAACAGGTGTGGTGTTTGGAGAACTTCTGTAACGGTTATTACCTAATAACCGTTACAGAAGACTGGATTCTATAACGGTTATTATCTAATAACCGTTACAGATAATATTTATAATTAAAAAAAAAATGAAATTATAATATTCTGTAACGGTTATTCCTTAATAACCGTTACAAAATTCTTAATTTTTTTTTTGTGTTTTGCCTGTTTGATTGGCTAGCCCCAATTTGCTAGCCGAATTGGTACCAAATTGGTACCCAATTTACATTAACAAATGCAGCATATATATATATCACAAAGCACACATATATCAAACATATATAGTCATGCATATCACACAAACAATAAACAAAGTATTTACATATATCACAAGTATAATCAAACATGGCAAGCCATCAAATAACACATTTTAATCAAAATAATACCCCTTGCATGAAGTCCATAACTTCTGTCACGACACCATCAATCATTTCTTTGTTGTATGGTACTCCAACCGGCTCGATCATCTGCATATTATGATAAACAAGTCAAAAATATTATTAGTTAGATCATGAAATTCTAAAATCTAATTGTTTGATCAAATGTTATTAGTTAAAAGAATAAGTTACTTACATGAGGTATTTCCTGAATTGCTATCCAATAAGATAATACGTTTTTCATGGCGAGCATTGTGAAATATCCACATTCTGTGCTGCCCTTTTGTATCGGACACTAATTAAAGATCCAACAAGAAAGATAGTTAAGATTTTGCACAGTTTCAGAAACCCTAGGTAGATAATATATTTTTTAAGTCTCGTACCTGAATTTTGTACCAATCAAATGTTGTTCGGGTCCTTGCGTTATATTTTCCATTTTCCATAAGGTATCGCTTGTATATCCTGCATATAATATCATTAATAGCTTAAATAGAACCGTACGTAGTCCTTATCTCAATATCAGAATCTCATTTAGAAACGAATACTTACTGGGTTATGAATCCCTTAATCAATATCTTTAGATTCTTGCGCTCGATAGAATCTGCTATTTGAACGGTGCGCTTCTCGACATTAATAACAAGAAGGACCCAATGAAAACTGCAAAAATAGAGATTATTGTTTTCATGAAAATGAACCAAACATGTAAACGAGATAATTGATATTTTATTAGTTATAATTGTCCTTACTTTTGTAAATAAGGCAAAATCATATAATTGGATGAATATTGCGCGAATGACTTCATCAAGTAGTCCGCAGCTTGGTTTTGTTCTTGTTTGATTTTAGGAGCAGTCAACATCTCTGGATCTAATACGGTGATGTTGTTTTCTCCCTCTGAAAGTTCATTCATCCAAAACCTACACTCACGGATATTAATTCATACATTTTTTCACCTCCAATTGAATACGGTACTTTAAAAAAATATTTTAAAGGTTGAAAATTCATACCAAGAGTACAACTTGACGATCGACACGTTTAGAGATTCTCTTCTAAAGCATTGGAGGATGTCGCACAATTCAACGTTGAACTTAACCTCGCCGCTGTGTGTACCCCAAACATCACATTTATGCAACTCAAAATTTTTCTCAAGCTCTGGTTGGAGCATCAATAGTTCATACAATTCTCGTTCGGATGGGGTAAGCTTTTCAATTGCATCCTGCTCAAGTAGCGGATCGCGAGAAACAATCGACCCTGAAATAATCAGACACAAAAGAATAGATTATTCGACGTTGAGCAACAATCTACCCTGGAGGAAGACGACGTACAGCCGAGACAGCCTGGAGGAAGACGACGTACAGCCGAGACAGCCCTTCTTTTGGGAGGTCCGTAAAACGGGACCCTTTTTGACACCACCTTAGGTGTTTCCTCCCCCACCTTGGATTCCTCCCCCACCTTATTGACGTTTTGATCCTTCTCCATCTAATTTTCAATTTAAATAAATTTCTTAACTCCTTATTCATAATCAATTCACAATGCATATATATCTAATTAAATTAAATTCTAAATTATCAAGAAAATAACAGCTCCATATCAGTCCTTAAAATTGTGCTTTATGCACCACAGCCCCAAAATAGCCCCATATCAGACCCCAAACAGTTCAATTTTATGCATATTAGTCCTTAAAATTGTGCTTTATGCACCACAGCCCCAAAACAGCCCCATATCAGACCCCAAACAGTTCAATTTTATGCACATTAGTCCTTAAAATTGTGCTTTATGCACCACAGCCCCAAAATAGCCCCATATCAGACCCCAAACAGTTCAATTTTATGCATATTAGTCCTTAAAATTGTGCTTTATGCACCACAGCCCCAAAACAGCCCCATATCAGACCCCAAACAGTTCAATTTTATGCACATTAGTCCTTAAAATTGTGCTTTATGCACCACAGCCCCCAAAAGCAGTTCAAATTTATGCAAAAAAGTCCCTAAAATAGTTCAATTTTACAAAATAGTCCCTAATTTAAACAATTTAAATTTTGAAAGAAAAGGGAGAGAGATTACCTGGCTGGCTGTCGGAGCTAACAAAGAGAGTCAGAGAGCTGAGAGGGAGTCAGAGTTGAGAGGCACCGAGAGCTGAGAGGGAGTCAAAGAATGAGAGGGAGTCAGGCACCGAGATCAAACAGAGAGAGACAAAGAATGAGAGGGACTCTGAGAGTCAGAGAATTGAGAGGGAGTGAGAGGGGGAAGAAGGGGAGAGGGATTACCTTTTACGAGAGAGGGCCGCCGTGAGCTGAGTGCTTCTGTCGAGAGAGGCGCCGAGAGCTGAGTGCTCAGTGCTGGAAGGCTGGGATCAGAGAGGGAGTCAGAGAGGCGCCGAGAGTTTCTGCCGAGAGCTAGGGTTTTAAGAAAGAGGCGAGATCGAGAAAGGAAATAAGGGACTGTTTGACCCTAAAAAGTTGCCATACTGCTATATGGGATCAAATCCGTAATTCAAGACATAAGCAGATTGACGTGAGGAAGCGCAAGAGACCCGTTCAAGGATACACAAAAAAAAGACATGCGGAATTTGTGCAAGATGATAAAAAAACGGTCCCATGATTAGAATACAAATGGATGCCTAATAGATTTCAGAGTTCTGTATTAACAAAATTTTACTTTTATTAATGGAATTTTGTTTTCGTTAATAATATGAAATCTGTTAATACAAGGCCCATCAGAAATGTCGGCCCAATTGAAATCAATGTCCCATTCAAAATAGAAAATAAAGGAAGCCCACGACAGCCCGTTTCAATCTCGGCCCATTCCTCTCTTTATTTTTCTGAGTGGGGCCCATTGTCAGAGTCTTTTTCCTTCTCTTTGTGCACACAGACTCACGCCATAGTAAACCTTCGCTGTTTCTCCCCCTTCTCCGGAATTCAAATCCGCGCGAGTGAATCACGATTGGCCTGGCACATGGACCCCGCCTGTCAATCTCCGTTCACGCCCTCCACACTAGGCACCAATTTACTCTTTCCGACTTAGTTCACCAACCTCTCAGAGCCGAATTCACACCACCAGTGTCAGACCCTACGCCTGGGCCCCACTCGTCAGACCCTTGTCATGACCCCACATGTCGGAGAGACCATCTGGTGTGACAGCATCTTGCCAATTTTGTTGATTCTCGTCTCAATCAGCTATTAACTTGGAAAATTGAAGCCTGATAGATGGCCCCCACATGGTGAATGGAAGTTAGTGGCCATCAATACGGTTGGTTGAACCCTCCATCCGTTCTTCTCCTTGACAATCAGACCCCACCTGTCAGACTCTCAACCACTGATGGTAACTCCTAGTTGGATGTCTATAAGTCATCTTTTCCTGTGTTAGCTTCACCACACGCAAACAAAGCTGGATAGGAGCCTCCTCTCCCTGATCAGTGAACCCCACACGCATCTCTATTCCAAGGAGTTGATACTGAAGAGTGGACCCCACCTGTCGGTCCCTCAAACACAGACAATTACTTCCTCCTCACTGCACCATGGAATTCAATGGCCCATGAGTAAACCAATGTGGCAAACGATGTCCCTTGATCAAGCCCCATCCGCTAAATTTTTCTTGGTGACAGAGGGCAAAGATGTGGGACCCACTTGTCATGGAGCAATAGTGTTCACCAGCAATGCAAAGGGATGAGTGACAATCAGAAGAAGCAAATGCCAGTTCTAGTAAAAAGGGGTTTAGATGGTAACCTTTAATCGTGAAATGAACATGACACAGCCATAATTGTGAGATGTGTATATCAAGTTCATGCATAAAAATTGTACGCCTCTAAATCCTCTTGACAATAGAATATGCTTCTGTACACAACCTCTCATATGCATAATGAATCAAGGGTGTAAAAAGAAGAGAAAAAGGGAATGTGCAAAACATACTGAGATGCCTTGAGGATTAGCAGTTTTGCAATATTTTCACTGCCTCCACAGGCTTAGGAATAAAAAGGAACCAATTGAAAATAGAGATGAGTGCCTCAATAAACAGGTCCCATACATGCAATAACAATAACAACAGAAATATGATGAGTTGCATCATTCTACCTTGATGAGTAATTTCAAGATGCCCACTGTTGGTTCAAGGATGATTACTGGGTTAAATAAAAGAAGTAGTCTATAGCAGCTGGGTCGAATTCAAGGCGAGTGGCAAACTTCCTCCTGTCAAGACCAGCAGTAAAATGAATAAAGAAAATTACAACATCCCAAGGGAAGTGGTTACATGTTGGTGGGACAGTAAATGCCACAGTGGCAACCAAATGTGAAATGTCCACTCTACCCTCAGGGGTATTTTTGTCCCTGAAAATCTTGCTACAGACTTCAACCCCATTTCCTATAAATAAGACCCCATACCCCCCATACAAAAAAAGAGCCCCCCTGAGAGATCATCTATCATCACAATACACAATATTTCTTTGCTCCATCTCCTTCAGTGTGCACTGTTCATGCGCTGAGAAAACAAAAAAAGGGCTTTGTTAATCTGTTAGGTTAGCTAGAAAAAAGAGAGAAGAGGATTTGTATCTGCTGTAACAAGGAGACAAAATGTAAGTGTTGGAAGTGTCTTGGACTCTTTGTTGATAGAGTTCAGGGCACTAGAAGTATGTTTATAAAGAAATTTATATAGTTTATGCACTTTACCTTTGCCTCTTCTGTTCTACCTCAAGTTCTTGTGTTGTCTTTGCTTTTTTTTTTTTCTTTCTTTTCTTTCTTCTTTTCTTCTTCTATATAACAAGTAGGTAAGAATGATAATTAAGTAAAAAAAAAAACAATATATCAATGGATGTTGCAAAGGACAGCAGGTACCTCATCCAGAGAGAGAATAAGCTCTCTGGATAGAAGCTCATTTGAAGCCACCTCAGAGAGAGAATAAGCTCTCTGAGGCACACCTCCTGAAGACATCTCAGAGAGAGAATAAGCTCTCTGAGACATGCCTTGTGAAGACCTTCCAGGGAGAGAATAAGCTCCCTGGAATGAAGACCCTTTTGAGTGAGAATAAGCACTCAAATAGTGTCCCCCTTATCAACCCTCATCAACCCTCATTTGCCTTGCCAAAGCTTGCCCACCTAGATAACATGCTGCCAGATTTGTGCCAACTCCTAACCACTCAAAAACAAACCCTCACCATGCCCAAATGTCGCCTGAATCAACCTCCCACAATAGCTATTAAAACACCCTGATTACCCTCCCTATCTTACATCTCTACATAACCATGAAGTCTCTAAAAACCCCTCTCCTGTGTTGTCAAGACCAAGCCACACAAGTCATCATGCTGCCTAATCTTTGTCAACCCCTAATCCCTAAAGTGACATCAACTTGTTAGCCTCATTGCCTCATCACTAAGGCCATTGCTAAAACCCCTCTCTTGCTTTGTCAAAACCAAGCCTTATGAACTATCATACTGCCCAATCTTTGCCAATCCCAAATCCCTCAATAAAATAACCTCCATCACGCCTATTTGTTGTCTAGACCCAGCTTCTGTGATTACAATCATGCCTAGCAACAAATGGCTGTCAACTGATCTTGATGCTTGCAGCCATGGCCCTGAACCAAGCTGGCCGTCCCTAAGACCATGCTTTGATGAAACCCAATACCAACATGCTTCAATCATGAAATTGAAATCTTATCTAGTCTCATACATGCCCCAACATACCCTCAAAGGCTTCATCAAATTCATATCACCCTCAGGAAGACATAATTATTGAACCCACCTCATTCAGGCCCTGTCAAGATAAAACACTATGCCGACAGTGTGTATTCGTCAAATTAACCACATACCCAGCCTTACCCATGTGTCGAAGTAATCTCTGACCATTCAATTTTGAGCCAGCACCATTAGAGAGGCCTAATTACCGTTGAACCCCAGTTAAACCCTAGTCGTAGGGGATAATCCAATTGTGACGAATGGAGGGTCTATGCACTCGAAAATCGGGCCCCACACCATCAGGGCTCCTTCACGACGTCAGGAGACCTCTGTCTGGCGGTTATCCATCGCTGTGTTACTTCAATCGCGCGGTCATGGCGAGACAGGATGTGGCGGATCAAATGAAAATGGAAAAGAAGAAGGAGAGGAGATGAGTGTTATATCCCGATTTTGTATGAGCTCAGTGCGTGGAGAGCCATGCAGTGACAATGGGTCCCACATAGATGAAATAACATTGGTGTACGAGGGACCTGACCCACAGAATCGGCAATGTCACCTTAACGAAACCCGTCTCATTTTTTATGGTCTTCCGTGGCATTCACATGTAGCGAGTCACTGACAGGCAATAAGGACCAATCACAATTTGACATCTGGCCCCCCTTTTCTGATGCGTTCAACATAGCGCTGACCCCATCTGCGTTGACCTGGCCCAATGATACCCTGACACGTGTCATTCCCTAATGACATGGACCAATCATATTGCCGGAAACTTTGAAAATCCATAGAAAATCAACCGTGACTCAGAAAAATACAAATCCAATTTCCATGGACTCAGAAAATCATGAGGAATTTAACCATACCATAACCCTGATCCAAACCATGCCGAAACCAGTTCGGAACATTTAAAAAAAAAGGGAGAATCCAGAACCTGACCAATTAGAGATTGCCACGTCACTTCCAGGATTATTCTAAAACCCAGAAAACTTCCAAAATTCACCAAAAATCCTAGGAAACCCAGAAAAACATGAGGAAAATTCCTGTAAATCCAGAAAATTACAAGGAATTTAATTCTGCTGAAATCATGACCAAAATCCAAACCCAAATCACCCTTTAACCACTTAACTGGTCAATCACTAATTGCCATCTCAGCAGAAACTTTGAAAATCCATCAAAAATCACAGGAAACTCAGAAAACTACATGGAAAATTCCTGTGAACCCGGAAAAATATGAGGAACTCAACCGCATCAAGAATTTTGCCGAAACCCGACAGATGACATACTCGGTACCACAGCTACACCGAGACCATCGCCAAAACCTAAAACCCACATACCCTGAACCTTTCAGATCAAACCAATAAAGGGATGGACGATACTCTAACGCCAAGCCAAAACTCAAAACCCAGTAAAGCCAGTAAACCAATCCCTAAAGAGATCCAGCGGAGCGAAACCTGGAATTGTCTGAGCAGGACTAAATTGGGTAAAACTCTGAAACTCCCTGACCAACTCTGATGACCACCAAAACCCAAAAGAATTAAGTTCAATGTTGAGAACCCGATTAGGGACTCAAAATCCCTTTTCAGAAGGTAGGAATAATCCAATTCCGACGAAACCAACCTGTACCCCAGTAGATCCAGAGCCTGACGAGGACGGAACCTATCAGCTGAGGAACAGACCAACTTAACAAGGTGCACCAATCAACAAAAACTCCAACACTGGAATACCCAGAACAAAAACGAATAGTCTTGTACCACGAGTAACCCAGATCCTGACAAGACTGGCACCCTATTACCCGAGGAACAGACCAACCAAGGCTCACCAAAATAAAAGAACAAACCCCAAACCAAAATCAAAACAGCACTGAACCCCGGAGAAACCAAGTCCTGACAAGATTGGAACCAAACAACCGAGGAACAGTCCTACCCAACCTAGCGGAAACCTAAACAAACAATATTCGGTCGTAAACGAAAAAGGTCGAATTGAGACTACACACACATACTGATCGTATTTCGCCAATGCGGTCAAGTGACCTCAATCTGAGAGCAAACAACAAGAAAGCTAAGGCCAACATTTCATTTGGGAAGATGAAATTAGTAACGATGCGAAGTTAAGTTCTGAGCGTCTAAGCCAAAACCTTTCGACCCCGGTTACCCGAATTGTCAGTGGATTTGATTTGGATAACCACCCGACTAAAAAGAGCATTAAACCGGCCGTCTGGGATGACTTGAGGAACCATTTCAGATACCATAAACCCTGGCTATTTAAGCAGCAAGACTCGGATAGTTTTGTGATAGGGACAAGATCCACCCAACAACCCCTGCTATTCAAGAACTTTAATTGAATAGACCCGCAACAGGGATATCCCAAGGGAATAACTCAGGAGTTCTTCTTAAAAACTCCAACACACCAATCTTCGTCTTTCAGAACCATAACCTGACAGACTACCTTTCAAGACTCTGGCGCCCAAACAAACATATCAACCAATCTTGAGTAGCTACACGAGTCCCCTCTTCAGAGACAAGCCTCAAACTGATCTAATGAGATAATTCAGATATGTCATAACCCATGAACCAATCTCAGGAGACAATTTGAACAAGTCACTGGCCCCCTCCCGATTCTGGCGTCCGGCCAAACATATAATCCAGTTCCGGATGACTACTTGAATCCCCCTTCTAAATATGAACTTCATATCGCCCTCATGAAAGCAGCTTGGGAAATCTACGACCACCAAGTTGTCGGTAGGAGACGATTTGAACAGTCAACACCCAAATCATAATGCTCTTAAGGCTGGTCAGATCAACGAAGAATTTGATCTGGGGAGCCGCCCCTCGCGCATAATCGGGATTCAGTATAGAACAACCCAAGGCACATGCTGAATCCTCAGAACATCAATACGCCAAGGCCCGATGTTTCCAACCAACTTGACACCCTAGCCAGAAACCAGGAACCAAGTTATCAACATCTGACTGGCAATCAGATGGACCTCTCCAATGATTCGATTGATCACCGAATCATATACCCTCTAACTAGACCCACTTGGCTGGCAACCAGGTGCATATTGCATTTTTCTCCACCCCAACTCCAAGCATCACGCTCGTATCTCTGACGGGCGGCTAACTTTGCATCATACTGGCATCCACCCCAAATTTTCGGTTGGCTACCGAAGTGCTTACCGACGAGGTCGAGGCACATCAACTCTCAGTGGAAGTCAGACCATGATATCTTGATCAGGTGATTAAGATGTCTGCCACATACTCTATGCCAACGGATGAGTATAACTTCGATGTGCGAGACTGCCAGAGTGGTTCTGTCTCAAGCGTCACCCGCGCACCCCAATAACGCCCTCTACAGTCAGGCGTTAGACTGTTATCAGGAACAATAATCAGGGACATGATGATAACAGATAGAGTGGCCGATATTACCGTCGCCGACTGGTATCGAGTCATTCACCCGTTCTCAGGAAAACGACCAACCTAAAAATTCCCAAAAACGAGCCTTATAACCAACCACATTGAACTTTCTTCCCCGAAGCTCAGACCCGAACAAGGTCTATGCGAATCCTCTCCAAGTCATCAGAATCCAAATAGGAGTCTAACTCAGATTCCTTATATCCTCAAATCCCAAATTCCTCATAGTTTCCTCATAATACCTATCAAGTGGCAAGAACTCAAATTCCTCACATCAGAACCCGAAAATCGAGATAACTTCCAGCAATCAAGGATCCAAACCAAATAGAGAACACCAGGCCAACATCAATTGAAGGGCATCGAGCCGAAACCTCTACAAAGGCAACAACCCAACATCTACCAAGGCAACTCCAAAACCAAGGGCACGAAACCAACTGTCCTGCGATCAAATCCATTGATATGTCAGAAAATAACAAAAAAAAAGAGAAATAACCCCAAAACTAAAAAGAAAAGAAGAATAACCCCAAAAACAACAAAAAAACTAGAAAAACTCAAAACACCAAAAATAGAAATAAGTCTTTTAGCCATCCCGTAAACGCTAATTGTGTTAGACAATTCCCTAGCTGTTTAAAGACATAGAATCGGTCGATATCCCTTCGAGTTTCCAGATCCAGAGGTTCTCTTGACCATGTCAGAGGTAATTAACAGTAGGGGCTTGCGCCTACTGGAATAACTGACGAACCCCCCAAATAATAAACTCTCGTGGGAAGCATTAAGGCTGTACAGTTGTCTCACCCGTAAAGGAGACAGCCGTATCGTGACCTTAAGGCCCGCGAGAGGTATCTGATCCGTATGCTTTTTCCGCCCTCAGTCCGCCATAAACGGGCACCGTCACTCAACAAACAGGGAGGGCGCCGAAAGGCGCGAGACAGGTCCTGGCACGCCCGGTGGGACAGTTTTCACCTCTCATCTAGGAAACTCAGTTTAAAGGAATATCAATGGATATAATGTATTAACACTAGGGAATAGAACTTTTCTTCCATGCACTGATGAATGAGTTGAGCACCTCTTACATTGTAGGGAAATGGCATATGACAACTTCAGCACGGGAAACATGAAGACTGGCCCTGGCATGACTGTGATTGGACTGATTCGACTGGACAAGAACGGCCACCCGACGACCGCTCAGACAGAGAAGCAGTTCGGCCACCGAAAGGAGCAGTCAGACACTACAGCTGTCACGATTGCCCAGACACCCACGTCTTCTAAACCAAGACTCACCAGAAGGGTCAAGGTTTCGGAGACGGAAGCACTACGAGCTTACCAGAATGAGCTGGACGTGGAGACTGACTTACCAATTCAGAACTCCTTTTCCCCGCTCCGAGCTACAAAATGGAAGTCCCAGAAAACACGCCTTCTGGCCTGGAGGGACATCCCCACCCGCTTCAAGTCCACCACAATACCGACCGATAGATCAAATCGGAGGATCACCCTTCCGGAAAAGATCCAGAAGATCTACCATCACATCAGGAGCCACCAGGGCAAGAAGAAGGGTCACAACCTACCACCACCCCATGGCTCAAAACAGGAATACCGTGTTCCTGTACACCAGAGGCTCACCTTTCCACGCAGGGGGCAAGCCTCAACCAGACCACCACAGAGCGGAGGTTCTCATCAGGATCGACGTGTCTCTGTCCATGAAAGGTTGACTTACCCAGACAGCCCAAGCCAACCGAAACCCCGTACAACCGAAACCGAGGACTTCTTCACTGTTAATGCTATAGGCATTGATGGAGACCCCGATGACAATGAACCCCACTATTCCTACACAGCAGGGGATGAGGAAACCGAACCCCAAGACCCTGAGATCGAAGCAGTAATGACTCGCAGTCTGGTCGCCCACACTGGGGAACGACTAGAAACGGGTCAAACCATCAACAACGGTAGGAAAAGCCGCAGAATCAAGAGCAACCCTTCCACTAAGGGGGAGATTCCTGTTTCCGTGACAGACTCTCCCAAGAACGAAGAAGAACTTCAACAGGAACCCATTGCTCCAATTGACGGGAGTGCCAGTGACGAAGAACACGACACAAGCGCGCGACTGGAAGAAAAATTGGAACAAATGGCCCAGCAAATTGAGATCTTCCGGAAAGAGAATGCCAAACTGAAAGAACGGCTTAGGAAGGAACCATGTGATGATAGCACTCGTTTCAACTCAGGGAACGGGGGAAGAAATCAGAATGAGGGGTCAAAGAGAAGCCCAACTGTCAGAATGGGAAAGAAGGCCATATCCATCGAAGATGAAGGAGGAGAGGAAATGGATACTCCTCTATACCCTCCCAAAACCTCTACGACTATCAAGAGATCCGCCCAGTCACTAACAACCTCACCCAGTGGGATAACCAGTGATGATGTGCAAGACCTGATTGTCAAGAAGATGAGAGAATTAGGAGTAGAAATTCCTGCCAGACCCAAAAAGAGGATAGGAAGACCCTACCCCAGACATTTCGATGATGAACCATTTCCCAAGAGATACACCTTGCCTAGGTTCAGAATGTTCGAAGGGACGGGAAACAAGGTTACCCCTGAAGAGCACCTAGCCCATTTCGTCACTGCCTGTGGCGATACAGCCAGCAATCCTGCATGGCTACTCCGTCAATTCCCTCAGAGTCTCGCTGGAGTTGCATTCGAATGGTACGCATCATTGCCAGAAGATAGTATCAACTCATGGGAAGAAATGGAAGAAGCTTTTTGTTCCAAGTTCATGGTATTGGCCCAGGATGTGACATCCATAGACATGGCAAACCTGAAACCTGAAACCGATGAAACCATCATGGAATACATCACCAGATGGAGGAACATGAGCATCCGATGCCAACCCCCAATGACCGAGGCCGAACAAATCAAAACCGTCCTGAACAATTTGCCTGGATGGATCAGACCTTACCTAGTTTCAACCAAGATTATAGGCTTCAGAACTTTGGTCACCGTGGTATCCAAGTACGAAGCCCTGAGGCAAGAAGGACTAATTCCTGCTACTCCGCCTTATCCCAAGAGAGAGAAAGGCAAAGACAAGGACAAGAAAGGTCGACCCAGGAAATCTGATAAATCGGTAGCCGCGACAAGTCACGATACCAGCCTGGAAGAAACCAAACCAAACTACCGCAGAGAGCCTGATCAACAGAGACCTAGGCGCCCTACCCTGAGCGAACGAAGGAAACAACCTTACTCCTTCAAGAAAGAATATGTGGGAGACCTCTTTAAGATCGCACTGGAAAAGGGAATTTCTTTACCTACAGACGTCCTGATGAGGAAAATAAGAAGGATGATCCGAATTACTGCCTGTATCACAGAGTTTTGGGTCACACTCTTGAGGAATGCTATGTCTTTAAAGATTGGATAGAAAGACAAGCACAGGAAGGTAAGATCATTATTCCGCGAGAAGCACGGCAAACCCCGAAGCCACACTTCCAGGTCAACATGGTCTCTACTATGGAAGAAGGAGAAGGGAAATCCTCACAACCTTGGACCCTTTGCCTATCCCAAAAATCCAAGAAAATGCTCAGAAAGATGCATGATGAACTTCTGCATGGGAACCGGAGCAAGGCCCCCGTAAAAGACGCTCCACCACCAAGGACGATCATCAGTCGTCCGAAAGAAAACAAAAAGAAAAAGTCAGTAACCTTAGCCAGGGCTAAGAAAATGGCAGGGATCAAAGAGCCAGCCGAACGGACAGAAGAGGAACTTGTTCAAAGCAAACCTACGCCCGTCACCTTGGCAGACTTTTTCCCACAACAGTTCCTGACATCCTCTGCCAAAAGGAAGTCTGGAGAATCAAGCCGCCGTCCATCTCAGAATGAACCAGAACATTGCAATGGTATCACAATGGGAGACTCTAGAGACGAGCGGACGACAACATTCTCCATCAGAAAAATGACACGCACGGCTCGCATTTCAGTTGGCGCGCGAACCCTGCGAGAAGAAGCAGAACTGATGCAATCCATCAACCCTGCAACCACGGAAAAAGCCAAACCAACAGCTCAACAGTGTCCATTACCTGCAGCAGAACCTTCACAGATTTGCCATCAGGGCATAACACAAGGAATTGCCGGCCTACAGGAAAATTTTGAACACTGTTACTCGCTTAGTCTCACCGGTCATGACGAAGAAGAGCCTCTAGAAAATAATCTGGGAGAAATCCAATCAGACGGTGAAAATTTGTCGGATGAAGAGATCACTCTGGCAGACTATCTCGACTTCTACCCTGAAATGCGCGAGGTATTTCGTTTAGTCATGAACGAAATAAGGACCTCTCAGGGAATGGAACCCATTGAACCAGCCAACAGTGAAGAATCAGAAGACGAGATTGAGTTTTCCTTCCACCAATTAAACCTGGGAACAGAAGAGGGCACTGTCAATTTGGGCTGGGGAACCAGCGGAATTGTTGCCCAAGGATGGGGAGACTCAGAAGATGAAACTGAACTGCACACAGAAACCCTTCAGAACGCTGCCGTCTCAGAACCAAGTCATATTGAAGACAACCATAACCCTTCTGACCCTGGGGGAAAAAGCGGTAGTATCTCGCTTCCAGAAAGGCCGGATCAGGCAAAACCACCCATACAATTCCAGATCGAACCAGGTCCTCAGCTAGTCGCTCGCGGCGTCCATGCAATAGAAGGCACCTTTCCAGCCAGTCTTAGCGATTCGCGGTTAAGAATAACAATCTTTACTGAACCACGTGAAGAGGAAGTGGAACTTAACTCAGAAGTGCTGAAAGAAGTGCTCCATTTGGTCCACGTACAAATGAGGGAAGAGATGCATGGAAGAGGGGAAATAGTCAATGGATATCCCTCTGCCGTGCGTGAAAACCCAGATAAGAGCGAGACCGATCCTCTAACCTTTCGGATCCGAAACGAAGGTTACCATGACCGTGAACTTGGAAAGAGACCATGTTACCCTGGCGAGGAAGAAGGTCCGAGCTTTTCCAAGGATTCTGATAACGAGGAAGTGAATTTCACTATCCCAGAGAAATTAGAACCAAACGAGAGACCGTCAATAATGGGTGAAAGACAAGACATGGAATATGAGATTGTTCCGGGACCTCTATCAACACCTCTGGGCATCCAGGATATTGAAATTGCATTGCCAACAGACCTGGGAGATTCACAGCTCACTGTGAATATCACCACGGATCAAGGCGAAAGATTATCTGAGATTGAGCCTCGTGTGCTTGATGAAATTCTTCAGATAGCCTACGAGAAAATGGTAGAAGTAGCCGTTAACCGAGGTGAACTGCAACCACCAGATAGCTCAGATAATGGAGAGGCTACAGCGAATGTCTTGGATCAAAACGGTCAATGCACGTATGGCCAATACAGTCATCCCACTCAGGCAGAGCAACGTTCTGACGAAGAAACTTCATCGCTAGAATCTTGCCACAACATAGGGATACACGTACCCTCACCCTACGGGTCAAGCGATGACGAAATTGACCCAAACCTCCTTGAGAATGAAGAATCTGAAGAGGATAGTGCAAGCAGCAGTTCCTCGTCACCAATAGAGAAGAGGTTAGTCAGAATCGAGATTGCACCGACCTCCGAAATGGAAGCTCAAGGCATATGGGGGATAGAGATCGTTCCAATCCAAAGAATCTACCCTGGATCTAGAGTAATTCTCCTTATCGAAGGGCAACCTTACCCAGAACCCTGTATAGTCCGAGAAGCACGCCAGCTTGCACAAGATAAACTGGATGAGATCAAACAGGCCGTAGCTGAATCCCGTCCAATATCAGAGATTGAAGGTACTCATGTCGTGTTCAGATACGCCAACCCTGACGACGACAGTGAAGATGAATACCGTAACCTAACCCCAATTCCCCCAAACCCAGAAGAATCACATGAGTGTCGCTTCGTAGAAATGGAGGAAGAGGAAGGTGAATCTCTAAACCGACCAGAAGACCCATTAGAACAAACCGGATCAAGCCCTTCAACCCCAGGAGAAGGGTTGACACAGGTGGTACCTGATGAGTCAGAATATCAGGAGGCCCGAGTCATCCATGTCCCCTTGACTGAACACATCTTCCTCTGCACTTTCATTCCTTTTGAAAAGAGGAAACTCCCCATCAAGAAAAGGAAACGACCTGATCCTACGACACCCTTTCCTTGGATGGATGGATGGAGAGATCCAGAGACGATTCATGAGGTGATTGCAAGACATGAAGCCCGGATGAGTGATGCTGAACTCCTTGAACACTTCCAATTGCCACTTGATACCAAGATCACGGTCGAAAAGAGAAAGAAACCCTCTAAAATTGGAATAACGCCATGCTTGTGCCATCGATGTCCGAAATGGGGAGTACTCTATGACTGTGAAATGAGGCTTGAGATGTCCTTCGAAACCCTCAGGGATCACATGGAGGCGGAGCCATCAAACACCAACCCTCCTACCGAAACTCTAATCGCTCGGGAGCCATACATGACAGAACTCGACAGGGGAAAGGCACCTGAGGAACCCAATCCAGTAAACGAAGCGGAACCTATCCCAGACCCTGCGGATATCCCAATCGAACACTGGTATACCACCATATGGGAGCAAGGAGAATCGTCCCAGGCAGCTCAGGGAAACGAGGATCAAGAATATTTTCAGGAAATGCTCGCGATAATTCAAGAGGTATGTGATATGCCAACCCCAGAAGCTGAAGGCTCTCAGCCGAAGGAAAACACTACCACACTGGAGGCACCAAATCCCAGAGCAGAAGCAAGACTGACTCAGAATGCAGAGATGGACGAAGATTACGATATGCCTCTCACTGCAAACCCAGAAACCTATCCTGATTGGCCTCGACCTCATGGAGAAGAAACCTGTCATGCGATTGATTCCTTTGGTACTGATTCCGACTCAGATTCCGACGGCACAGCCCCAAGACTCTGTGTTGAACTCCTTGCTGAAACCTCGATAAGGAAGAAAGACAAGGGAATCATTATCAAAGAACAAAGCTCACACTCGCCAGATCATAAAGGCAAGAGATTGGTTGAAGACCAAGGTGCCATGCTTCGCAGAATGGAAGAGAAAATGAGTATATACTGTGATCTGCTCGCAGTAGTACATCAACAGAACTTGACCATACTAGCCACCCTGGAATCACTATGCGACCTCGCGATTACAGATAAGCGCTCCAGTGAGGAAGTAGTCCAAGCAGTCATGGCGAACCTCCGTTCCGCCAACACGGAAGAATCAATTCAACCAGTAATCACAGAAAGGACCAATGAACCGGGGGACGAGCATAATCTTCAGCCTGAGGGAAACTGTGAAATAGAGGATTCACCAGATGAAGAAAACCTACCTGCATCCCGAGAAACACCACTTGCTTCTCATGGTCCATCTGAAAACATGCCATCGCAAGAAGAGAACCGACCGATTGGAAGTTCACTTCAAGAAGAAGGTCAAACCAGCCAAGTTCCTGAAAATCGAGAATGGGGGCAAGATAAAGCTAATTCTGACGATGAAGCTCTGAAATTTCCCATTGAATCAAGCATCAAGAAAAGTTCTCCTGAGCGAATTACAGAGCAGGCCAATCAGGAACCTGAGCAAACAAATAGACCAACATCCCTACTGAGACCGATCAGAACTCGCAGGACTACTGCACGAAGGAGAGATCGAGCACAAGAGGTCATTGATGCGCTAGCTGAGCGAGTTGAAGTGGTCCCTCACGCAAGATCACAAGCCAGGCATCAACCTATGACCGCCATTCGATCCAACTCTCATAGGAGAAACCGCCAGAGAAATAGACTCCAGATAGACCGAGAGCATTCGACTGCCTTGGAAACTCATCTCAATCGGAGAGCATTTCTGGCCCAAATTAGAGCAAATCTCGCCCTAAGACCACCCACTACCCCAGTTGAGAGGTATGAGAGGCAACTGTATGTGCCACGCAGGCGAATAAGAGGGAGCAGCCCCTGCTTTCCTTCTATTCCATGCATGAGAAGCGCTCGAAGACAAAACAGAACTGGATTTTGCCTCTACCACCAGGAACAGGGGCACAGCACCAGTGAATGCCCAGCCTTTCAGAGGTGGTTGACAAATGAACAAAGATTGAGGCGAGCCAGAACGCAGAGAACATCCAGGACGAGGGATACTCGACCACATAATACCCCAATGAGACAAACAACATGGGAGGAACTCCTGGATTTATCAGATGACGAGTTCGTTAACATTGTCACCTGTGAATATGACCCAGATGAATCATGGTCGTCTACCAATGGATATGACAGTGCGAGCAGCGTCACGGATGATGAACATCACAACCGTCCTGATAAAGACCCCATTGTGATGTCCCCAAGAAGGCCAATCTTTGAAGGAGACTCCTGTTCCTTAGGAATCCTATTTGACGCGGAAAAGAAAGACAACGAGTGCAACGTTAATCTTCGCTCGGGTACCTATATTCCGGAACGACAACCCCCAAAGGAAAAAGGGAAAGTCTCCCAACCTGCCAAAGGAAACCCAGAAAGGATTGAGTTGGCAAATGGTTACAATATCCTATCTCACTTACGGAAAATACCAGCGCCACTCAGTGTCTTTGATGCTCTGATGATGTCAGAAGAGCTGAGAAAGACACTAATCCACGCTCTGCAAAATCCAGAAGGCTTTCAGTCTTGTCTAACCAACGAAGAACCTGATGAGGTCGCCTATACTGATCCAGCCGAACTTATCACTTTCACAGAAGAAGATTTGCTGATCGGAACTGCTGTACATAACCGACCGCTCTACATCTCAGGGATAACGCGAGGCAAGACCATAAAGAGAATATTGGTAGACCCAGGATCTTCAGTAAATATTCTCCCACTAAAAACCCTACAGTGCCTTAACCTGGATATTAGGCATCTATCCAAAGAGACCCCTTCGATTCGAGGATTTGACCAGCATCCGCAAAAATCACTGGGGGCAATCACTCTCCCTCTCCAGGTTGCTGATCTGAAGACCAATGTCAAGTTCTACATCATTGATGCAAACACGTCATTCAGAGCCTTGCTAGGACGACCATGGTTGCACGAGAATCACCTAGTTCCATCAACCTTGCACCAATGTATGAAGTATGTCGAAAATGGTCAGCAGAAGACGATCAAAGGAGATAAATACCCTTTCTCAGTGTATGAAGTGCACTTGTCAGACGCCAAGTACTTCATACCCCAAACCTGCGAAGGAAACACAACCTCGATCCCGCGGAGACAAAAGTCTGAACCGTCCGAGACATCAGGAGAAACTCAGCCGTTTCCCTCCAAAGACACGAAGACAATAAGGGTCAGATTCGTAGTTAAGGATCCGACAGACAAACCTCTGCAAGACGAAGGCATGAGACGGGGACCCATGAATGGGGCGACAGATGAAAACCCCTCATCACAGAGCAGTCGTGGCCTCACGGACAGTAATTCCATTATCAAGGGATGTCACATGGATCTGACGCCCAGAGAGTTAAACCAGGTCAATCAATTGGAAATCTTCTTAGTACCAGCCAAAATTGAGTATGTAAAAGGAAGGAAAACCAAGCACGAGCCCATCCTTTTCTACACCAATGGTGGGACTCAGAAAGATTCGACTTCTGATGAAAGACCGAAGAAATGGTTAAAACAAGAGAACTCTCAACCCGTGCCGATACAAATCCCAGGGAATTACAACAGAGAACTCACTCCTCTCTTCCAGAAATTCCAACATTCAGACCAGACAAGATCAAACCTCTTTCAGAAATTATGGGATATAAGTTCCTCTCCGATTAAAAGATTTGATGGCACGGAAAGGCGTGTCAAAGGCGTCGGGTACCATAGAAAAAGGAGAAGAGTTCACATGAGAAAACCCTATGAACGTTTCTGGAAAGTTAACAATCCAACTTATCTTAGAGTCAAGGACAAGAAAACTGAGGAATTGTCTTTCACCTGCTACGCAACAGATGAAGCAGGGGACAAAATGGAAGATCAGTTCATATTGGCCGCCAAGTCAGCCCCAAAAGAACTCGAAGAAGGAGGACAAAACACAGTAGATGAGCTAGAGGAGATGAACCTTGGGACCTCAGAAGACCCTAGGCCCACCTTCGTAAATGCAACCCTATCTACTGAGAGAAGGGAAGAGCTCAGAGTACTTCTTACCGAATACATTGACTGTTTCGCCTGGACATACAGCGAAATGCCTGGTTTAGATCCTGCCGTGGCAGTTCACAAACTGAAAATAGACCCAAACTTCAAGCCTATCAAGCAAGCGCCTCGAAGGATGCGAATTGAATTGGAAGAAAAGGTCACAACAGAAGTGAAAAGGCTGATTGAAGCAGGGTTCATTCGTGAGGAAGAAACCCCTGATTGGATAGCCAACATAGTCCCTGTCAAAAAGAAGAACGGTCAAATTCGGGTTTGCGTTGATTTCCGAGACCTCAACAAGGCATGCCCCAAAGATGACTTCCCATTACCCGTAACTGAGATAATCATTGACCATACGTCTACCTATGAAGTTTTCTCTTTCATGGATGGGTATTCTGGATATAATCAGATAAGGATGGATGAGGAAGATCAGAAACACACCGCCTTTAGGACACCCATAGGCATCTACTGTTACAAGGTCATGCCCTTTGGACTCAAGAATGCTGGGGCAACCTATCAGAGAGCCATGACCAAGATCTTCGACGATCTCATACACAAGGTAGTGGAATGCTACGTAGATGACCTAGTTGTAAAAGCACGCTCCCTGGACGAGCATCTGCAGCATCTGAGATTAGTCTTTGACCGCCTGAGAGCTCAAGCCCTTAAACTCAACCCACTGAAGTGTGCCTTTATGGTAACGTCAGGCAAATTTCTGGGTTTTGTGGTCAGACACAGAGGAATCGAAATTGACCCAGCCAAAATCAAGGCGATCCAAGAACTACAACCTCCACGCAACCTGAAACAACTACGGTCCTTACAAGGGAAGCTGGCGTATATCCGTAGATTTATCGCGAACCTCTCTGGACGAATCAAGCCATTTACCAATCTCACAAAGAAGGATGTTCCTTTCAGATGGGATGATAAATGTCAGAAAGCTTTCCAAGAAATCAAGGGATACCTGCTCAACCAGCCGGTTCTCTCAGCGCCCATTCCTGGAAAACCGCTCATCCTGTACACCACAGCCTTGGAAGGTTCTCTGGGGGCACTCCTCGCGCAAGAAAATGAAGAGGGAAAGGAGAATTCACTCTATTACCTTAGCCGTATGCTAGTAGGAGCAGAGCAATCCTATTCACCAATCGAAAAACATTGTCTAGCCTTGGTCTTTGCTGTTAAGAAACTGAGACACTACATGCTAGCCCACAAGGTCACCCTAATTTCAAGAGTCGACCCCCTGAAATTCCTCATGACTCGACCCATGCTTACTGGTAGATTGGCAAGGTGGGCTGTCACATTAATGGAATTTGACATCACTTATGCGCCTCAGAAAGCAATAAAAGGTCAAGCTCTCGCCGATTTTCTGGCACATCACCCGGTCCCGGATGACTCTCCTCTGGCATGCGAATTCCCAGATGAAGAGGCAAGTTTAGCCCAGGAAGAGGGAGAGCCTTGTTGGGAGATGTATTTTGATGGTGCGTCATCCGTCCAGCCAGCCATCAGACCAAAGTTACCTAGAGTACGAGCCGGAATCGGACTAGTCTTTGTCACACCTGAAGGAGGCATTTTACGATACTCATTCTCGCTCACCGAACCCTGTACCAATAATGAGGCAGAATATGAGGCATTGATCGCCGGACTTGAAACTGCTCTGAGTATGAATATCAGACGACTGCGAGTATACGGGGACTCACAACTGGTCCTCAATCAAGTGACAGGCAAGTATCAGACTGTCAAACCTGAAATGGCTCGATACCACAAGAAAGTACTCGAATTGATCGTTCAGTTCTCGCAAGTGATACTGGAGAAGGTCTCAAGAGCTACAAATGGAAGAGCCGATGCATTGGCAAGATTGGCCAAGGAAATGGGTAACCCTGATGAGGACGAATTACATATTACCGTCTGCAACCGCAGATCATTGGCACCCTGCTTCGCAAGTTTGAATTCTGATGAAGAAGTGGAAGGAAATGTTTCTTTCATAGAAGTCATGAACCTCGAAAAAGAAAAGAGTGAAGATGATACAAAAGAGAGAGAAGATGAGGATTGGAGAAAACCCTTCTTGGAACACTTTCAACAGGGAATCCTACCAAAAGATAAGCCTCTCAGGGAACAAATCAGAAAGCGGGCCCTCCGTTTTGTCTACGTCAACAATACCCTCTACCGTCGATCCTATGATCAGTTATGGCTACGGTGCATCTCAGGAAAGGAAGCACAACAAGTCATGCAGGAAGTCCATGCAGGAGTATGCGGGGCCCACCAATCGGGTCCTAAAATGAGACTTCAAATCAAACATCTGGGATATTACTGGCCTTCTATGGTAGCTGATTGCGAAAAGCATGCTAGGAGGTGTCACGCGTGCCAGATTAACGGAGACTTCATACACCAGCATCCAAACCCCTTGCATCCAACGGTAGCATCTTGGCCATTTGATATGTGGGGAACCGATATTATTGGACCAATTGACCCTCCTTCTGCGAAAGGACACAGGTACATTCTTGCTGCCACTGATTACTTCTCAAAGTGGGCCGAAGCCGAGGCATATAAAGAAATCAGAGCAGAAGATGTGGTCAGATTCTTCAAGAAGCACGTCCTATACCGATTCGGTACTCCGCGGAGGATCATTTCAGACAATGGGACGGCTTTCAAGAGTATAAAGGTCTATCACTTTGCTCGGCAACACAAGATAGATTGGAGATACTCTTCAATCTACAACCCCAGAGCCAATGGTTTAGCAGAAGCTTTCAACAAAACCCTAGTACGCCTCCTGAGAAAAATGACAGGGAAAACATATCGTGAATGGCACGAAAAGTTACCAGAGGCACTTTGGGCATATAGAACAACGGAACGAACTCCCACTCAGTCTACACCATACTCCCTGGTCTTTGGAGTAGAAGCAGTCCTTCCGTTGGAGGTTGAGTTGCCTTCATTAAGGATAGCCATGCATAATGAGATGCCATTCAGCAAACAAGCACAGCTGCGGCTCGAAGAACTTGAAGCCTTGGACGAAAAGCGCTTGATTGCTCAGCAAAATCTCGAACTATACAGAGCTCAAATGACAAGGGCCTATAACAAGCTTACCCGGCCTCGTACATTCCAAGAAGGCGAGTTGGTACTGGTATTAAGACGACCGATACTAGGAAGGCACCACGGCCCTAAATTCTCACCCAACTGGGAAGGTCCTTACATAATCGACAGAGTCTATGAAGGAGGAGCATACCTGCTGATCGACAAGGACGGAAATCATCCCATGACTCCAATCAGTGGGAGATACCTGAAGAAATACTACGCCTAGTGTTTCGCCTGTATGCAAAAAAATAATAATGTAACAAAAATAAAAAAAATAAAAAATAAATAATAAACAAAAACACAAAAAATAATAAAGGAGTTGCCCCATGAAGTTTAAGCCTCTGTGGCGTCTGAGGGCACACCCCGGTGCTCGACTAACCATGTCTTGTAGCACCAGAGACCATGTCCTATGAATCCCTCTAAGGACTAGAGTCTCAAACCATAGCTAGTATTGAGGAAGACTGTGTGGCTTCTGAATGTACAGGCAGTGGAAATTCACCCCAACCGCCCAATGAAAAGGCTTTAAGGTTCACCCAGCCTTAAGGATCATTGAGGGCATTCCCCGGTGCTCGACAATCTCTGTCTAGCAGCACCAAAACCAGTCCTGGAGGTCATTTACTCGCAACCCACCATGGTCAACCAGAAGAATCCTGGCTCTGCCCAGCAACCGATGGAGAAGAGACAACCGCCATCCTCGACAAATCCAACCGCCCAATGAAAAGGCTCTAAGGTTCAACCAGCCTTAGGGATCATTGAGGGCACCACACACCAAATTCCCCGGTGCTCGACAATCTCTGTCTAGCAGTACCAAAACCAGTCCTGGAGGTCATTCGCTCGCAACCCACCGTGGTCAACCAGAAGAATCCTGGCTCTGCCCAGCAACCGATGGAGAAGAGACAACCGACATCCTCGACAAATCCAACCGCCCAATGAAAAGGCTCTAAGGTTCAACCAGCCTTAGGGATCATTGAGGGCACCACACACCAAATTCCCTGGTGCTCGACAATCTTTGTCTAGCAGCACCAAAGCCAGTCTTGGAGGTCATTCGCTCGCAACCTACCGTGGTCAACCAGAAGAATCCTGGCTCTGCCCAGCAACCGATGGAGAAGAGACAACCGACATCCTCGACAAATCCAACCGCCCAATGAAAAGGCTCTAAGGTTCAACCAGCCTTAGGGATCATTGAGGGCACCACACACCACACCCCCGAAAACCTGACAGGCCTCGATTGACAGCATCGACTTCAACAATCAAGCCAAACCCCCCCAGTCTTGTTAGTTCGCTCGACATGATGAGAATACCCTGATAGCCCCTGATAGAGGATTGACTATGTCCTGATCACATAGAGTCCCATCGGAACGCTATCTCAGAGAATGTTTGACTCGAAATTCTAACAAGCACTAGAATCACACAGGGTCGCTACCAGAAGACAAACTCCTTCCGTTTCCCAACCCAGGACACCTTGGAGATTTGAAGTCCCGACCGCCTCAATCTCCCCTCAAAGGAAATAAGATGATAGGGGGCAACCGAGAGCGATCTCTGAAGAAACCAAAAAGAAACTCAACAAAGAAGGAATTTCCCCCTTTCTTGAGAACCGATAACCTGACACCTGCTTCAAGGATAACCAGCATAGAATCGCTATGCTATAACTATTCTAGTTGCAAGAAGTCCCACCGGAACAGCACCTTGGGAGACACCCAAAACCATGGAATCAGCAGAGTCGCCATCAGCACCCGGATTCCAATCAGTTCCCCAAACCAGGATGCCTTGGAAGAAGAAAGTCCCAATCACCTTAGCCTCCCTCCAAAGGAAGGAAGATGACAGGGAACGACCGAGAGCTATCCCTGAAGAAACAAAACGAACCTGACCAGAAAGGGACTCGTAAAGCCCAGTGACCTCAACGAGCTACTCCGAGATCATCAGCAAGAAGTAGTCACACCTTGGCTACCCTAATTCCGGAAAAGTCCCACCGGAGTGCCGCCTCAAGAGATGCCTGACTCAGAATTCTAATGCCGGACACTTCCTCCAACCTCCCTTCGAAAGAGGGAGACAACAGGGAACAACCGAGAGCTATCCCTGAAGAAACTAGAAGGGCCTCAACAAAGAAAGAACTTTCTCTCTCCAATGACCCCGACGAGTTGCTTCAGGAACAACCAACATGAAGTGGTCGCACCGTGACTACTCCAACCACCAAAGTCCCACCGGAGTGCCACCTCAGCAGATACCTGGTTCGGAACTCTAAACATCGGACGCCTCCTCCAACCTCCCTTCGAAAGAGGGAGACGACAGGAAACCACCCGGGAACTATCCCTGAAAAGACTAAAAATGGGCTCGACAAAGAAAAAATTTTCTCTCTTCAATAACCCCGACAATTTACCTCAGGGATAACCAACATGGAGTACCGTGCCGCAATCATCCTAATCACCAGAAGTCCCACCGGAGTGCCACCTCAGGAGACGCCTGACTTGGAACCCCCAACACCGGATAAAAGCTTTTGGGAACAAGGACCTCCGCCTCTCTTCCCAGACCTGGACTCCTCACCACTCCAACCTCCCCTTAAAGGAAGGCAGGGGGCAGGAGGAAATATCCTGAGAGCTATCCCTCAAGAAACCAAAAAGAGACCCAACAAGGAAAGGATTTCCTGGGATTTAAGCCAGGAACCCCTAATTTTGAGTCACATGAAAGGATGATGACCTTGGTTCTCTCCTCCCTTGAAACCTCAAACCTTGAGCCACAGACTTCCTCGGCTATCCCGTCTTCCCCTTTCAAACAAACTCAGGTCCAAAAACTCCATGTAACCCATTAAAATAGGACGATTTCAATCGACCCTGGATAGTGGGCTGCACGAAACACAAATGACCCTAATCTTCCGCCTCCCGGATGATTTGGATCAAGAGCTCCCCCAACCGCAACCAAATACACCTTAATACCTGTCCAACTAGAATCCGGAATTGAGCAACCTCTGATCAAATAGTGTAAAGGCACTATTCTGAGGTCAACAAACCGAAGCCTCCCCTGACTCAAGAAGAATGGAGGAAATCCATGCATCACAAGTCAGAGCCAAGACCACAAGCATCTTCGCCCCATCTCGTCTGATTTGTAATCAGACAAGCCTAGGAAGATTATGCCCTCTCCAAAGCCAATTCTCACCTGATCACATCAACATCAACTTCAGTTCAAAGGATCCATTACCCTTTCTGATCAATCCCACTGAAATCAACATTATCCATTCCTACTCGACTGCCAAATAAAAAAAAACAAACAAAAAAAAAAACAAAAAAAACAACAAACCAGGATGATTCTGCTAGCAGCAGGGTTGTGCTACATCAACTATCCTATCGACCCCATCATATGAAGTGGAAGCCAAAAAAAAATCAACCTACCTATTAACCTATTTTCTACTGACATAGTTGGTATCACTGCGGAATGTGTTGGAATACCTATGGGCTCTGGTGCGAATTAACCGTTGGACTACCCAAGGGACCCGGCGGACCGGTTTGTATTAGCTTACCCATAGGACCCAGTGCGGACTAAACTGAGATCAACTCTACTAACCTATTCCCCTGCCGACGTGGTTGGTTTCAATGCGGAAAGTGTTGGAATACCTGAAGGACCCGGCAGATCGGATGTTGGATTACCCAAGGGACCCAGCAGATCGGTTTGTTCTGGCTTACCCAAGGGACCCAGTGCGGACTAAACTGAGATCAACTTCACCCGCCTATCTGACTTTATCAATGTTGTCGTAATTTGTGTTGGAATACCTGAAAGCCCGGAGCAAATCAACTGTCTGGATTACCCAATGGACCCAGCTGACCAGTTTGTTCTGTCTACTTGCAGGACCCAATATGGATCCGACTCAAAAAAAAAATATTATCAATCAAATGCTTTTCCACTTCACTACAGTCTACCCTGGCGCCCCCAGTGCAGACTAGCTTATTCTGGAAAATCCTGGCTCCAGAACAAGCCCAATCAAGGTCAACCCCATCCTTTTGCACACCTCACTTCAGAAATCAGCCCTTATCATACGCATCCGGCTAGCAGTTGGGTGTAACATTGCTTCACCTCGTCTGGTGTCCATTCAGATGAGTTAAGATAATTCTATCGGCAGCAGCATCACCTTCCCCAGTCATCGTTGATTTCAACCATAACATGGATCAATTCTACGGATACCTGATCAGCAATCGAGAGTGTCTCCACCTCGCCTCGCCTGATCACCAATCACACAAAACCTTTGAATAGAATTTGTGACCATCCCTCACCTACTCTATCACCCTTCCTTACCTGGTCTTGATACGCCTTGCACTGACTCACTCAGAGGAACAACGCCAGTTCGATTAAGACCGACTTCATCCCACACTCGACCGATGCCATAAACCCAAAGGACCCTTGGAGAGGTCAGAGACAGACCGACCATCAAATACGAGACGGCCTGTGAACTCCACCTAGAAAAATAAAACCTTATCCCACCACATCTTGATCACAGAAACTGAAAGAAAGGTCTACCAGATCACGAATCAAGATAATACCCCCACTGAAACATGTGCACTAATCTATTCTGTGAAGACTAGAAATTCATGCGAAAGGGATGAGGAAAGAAGATGCTAATGCGTTAGCTTGCCGGAGTGATAAAAGGAAGGGAGTCGTTTGAGGAGACTAACATGGATTGACAAACCATTGTTTTTAACTAAAAGACTCTCTGCATCAGTTCTGCAAGATAAAAACCATACAACTTTGGTAACGAGGAAGAAGAGAACCCTGATAAATTCATTATATGGATTAGAATAGGAGTTATCTCCAGGATACAAGAGTAAAGGAGAAATAAAGCTCTTGACATGGATTACCCCATCAACAAATACAAAAAGGGAAACACGTAAGGGGAATAAAAATTACAAGAGATACATCCCGGACACACATATAACCAGCGTTACATAAACCCACGACTTTTTTGAACACCCTAGATACCTAAACAGACCTGAGAAACCAGTAAAAAGGGTATGAAAAGGAAAACTGGTTAAAAGGTAGAAATGCGCGCTATGGTTCCTGAACAGTGAGCGCAGCAGGGGTCTTCAATGCGTTAATGGAAGCAACGACGGTCGTGAGCACATTTTCTATGGACTCAAGACGAGTCTGAATGCCTCCGAATTTCTGGTCAAAGAAGGCAACAGAAAATCTTGAATCCGTAATGGTTGCATCCTCGTCTGAAGAAGGGGAGCCTTCCCGTAATGGTTCATATTGGTTAGGAGCAGCTCCAGGTTGCATAATGTAATCATTGGCCGCGTCACGTGGATCAGGGATTAAAGTATTATTTGGAGACTCAACCCAACCAATGGATGATAATTCACTAAGCAAATTCTGGGGGTATTCAACATCTTTATCGGAGGTTTTATTTCCCCACAAAGTTTCTGGGATACCAATGCCTGCCCTGTGCATTAGATCCTCCACCATATGACCATAAGGTAAAGGAGCATTAGCAGTACTGACTGCACAATGCATGTGCCGGATGATCACATAGGCCACGTTAATCTTCTTGTCTTTCGCGATGAGATGACGCAAATAAAATAAGGTTTCAGAATCCACAACATCGGACGGCTCCTCTCGAGGAAGAAGAATCTGATCGATTACCATGCGCAGAAACCTGGCGTATAACGAGGAAGAAACCTTAATCAGAAAACAAGAGGGCAAAACCAAGAACAGAAGATCCAAACCACCAACCTGTGCATAGCCGGAAGAGAAGTTGTTGAAAGAGACCCTCTCATAGCAGTCAGGGGAAGCTTAAACCAGCGACGATATTCGCGACGACTTTTGAAAGCACGGGGCCAAGACATGAAAGTGTAGACAGGAGCTCCATCTAGCGTATCCATAGTCTGCAAGAACTCCGCCAATGCTCTTACGTTAAAAGAAAGATACTTGCCAAAGAGAAAAGAGGAAACTGAAGGGAGATTGTGATGATCATAGGAAACCCGGAGGTTGGCATAGAAAAGGCGAGTGATCTTTGGATGATAAGAGGATTTACGACCCGTCAGTTCACGCATACCCCAAAAGCCAAGCCAAGAACGGAGGAGGCGCATGTGTTCATTCTCCATTCTTCCAAAGGGGTGAAAGTAAAAACATTCAGCCACAGGACGTGCATCCGTACCCATAGACTTGTGATAACAATCGAAAGCCTCGTCATCACGAAAGAGAAAACGGTTATGAGGACCATAAGACCAGTCAGGACTGGGCAAGGGACTCTCTGCACCTCTGTAACGCTTACGGACGGGGGTGGAAGCCATTCTAGATGATGAAAGGGTAGTAGAAGAGATGGTAAGCAAGGAAACAGATAAGTTCTCTCTTATAGGCGCTTGGATTTCCAAGGCGTAGTTAAGAAGAATTTATGAAGCGTCATATGCAAGCTGAATGCAATGGCAGACAAGGGCACGTTACAGAACATGCCAAAAGCAGTCAAAGGCTGAACCTACGATGTCATCATCCTGTATAATGTTTTGACCAAAGGATCTCCTGGCCTACGGATCAAGATTTCAGGAACTTTGGTCGTCAAAATTAAGGAAAGGAATAATATCTTGAAGAAGCCTGTGAAGTATCGACTGTAGCAGATTATCAAGAACCCATTCAAGAAGTGACTCGCCGAATGGCAACATGAGACATTTCTTCCACAAAATATTTTTTCCTAAACTCTACAAAGTTCCACAGCCAAATTTCCACAAAAATAAAAGGCCTATTGATAGTGCTGGCCTAAAACCTACTATCACCGGTATACGTTCATCCTACCGGTTTCTAAAAAGATGAACGAGGGTTTCTATATTTGTCCCTTAAACAAAATAAATAACAAATTCTTCTGTTCCTATTTTTGCAGGTATATGGAGCAGCTGAAGCCTTATGTCCCTGGAACAAAAATAAGAAATATCTTGCTTTATAGCAACATAAGATATTTCTTCCACAAAATTTCCAAACTCCACAAAATTCCACAGGCCAAAATTCCACATACAAAATGGTCAATTGTTGGAGTGAACCATAACTCAACCAACAACGGTGAGTTCATTATACCGTTCCAAAATAATGAACAGGGTTTTAGGAGTTTTGTTCCTTAAACAAAACAAACTGGAAATCTACTGCATCAACTGAGAAAACCGATGCTATGGATCATGACTTAATATCACGAGAATGCTGTGTTAGTTTATGATAAAGATCCAGCGAAACACAAAGTAACGAAGCATGGAATAATACTGCAAAGTCTGGAGGATATCATACATAGAATACTGTCGCGATACAGTCATATAATACAAACTAGCATAAGGGCTCATACACCCGTGGTATAATACAAAAGTGGAATAACTAAAGCGGAATCAGACATCCGAGCCTCCCTCAGGCCTCGGAAAAGGCTCAGCCACGTCCGGAGGAAATGATCTCGCATCAGGAACTGGCTCCATGATGAATCCTGAGAGCAGAAAAGAGAATCAGTAAGATATGCGGATCATCCACCTGATAAAGGATTTACCAAGCGAAAGGGAAACGTACCGGTGCTATCAGGAATCGGACACTCCTGTGTGAAGCTGGCATCAACCGGTCTCATCCCTGAATCAGCTGGACCTGCCTCCGACCTCCCACGATCAGTCATAAGGTCGGCATAAAGGAAATCCACAAAGGAATACCCAGCTACATGATCAGATCCAAGTCAGAATGGGACAGAATATACCAGACCAAATTTAAAAAGGGGAGAATACTTACGAGGGAACTCAGGAGAAAGAATAGAGGCACCAAAGCTGTCAAACGGGTCAGCCGTGATAGGTGCAGTCGTCCCATAAACCCCCAAATCAGCTGCAGAAGAAACCACAGAAGGAGGAATAGCATCAGTAGCAGGGACTGCGACATCCCCCTCAGTAACAATCTCTGCTAGCAAACCCCAATCTAGTGCAATGTCTGGAAGAGGCTGATGTATCTCACCTGCTGAAAAACCATGTGGTGTCAGAAATAACTAGGGGTACAGTATCAGAAATCTCAAGGAATGAAGAAAACAGTACCTGATGTGAATACCGATCCGACAGTATCAGCTCCAGGAAGATCTGCTGTAGTAGCATCTGCCGAAACCAGATCTACACCTGCTGCCATAAAACAATGTTAGCCACTAAAAGGGATCAAGATATTCAACTGAAAACCCTTAGGGAAACGAGAATAACACCTGCTGAAACCATAGCATCAGGAGGATCAGCAAAAGCAACAGAAGAAGGACCAGCGCCAGAATCTGCAAATCTCAGAGTCTGTGAAGGAATGGGAATAGAAACGTCTACCTCATCCTCAGAATCTGAATAATAACAGAGACACTTATGAGCAAACCTGCATGCAATAGGCTTAAGATGTGGGTTATACAGAAAGGGAAATTACCAGAAGACAAAGGACCAATCCGATCGCCCGTCTCGATAGGCTCCCTAATAACCAAGGGACTAGGTGCAGTAACAACCCGCTCAGCCCGTCTAATAACCCTCGCCAGAGCTGACCGATCGAATCCATAAGATGAACGAGGTAGAGGACGGACACGCCCTGCAGCACCCTGCCAATCCACTAGCCTCAAGAAACCTACAGGCCGCGATGGGACAGAAAAATGCGACGATCGAACACGCTTCTTCCCCCCAGATCTATCAGTCTGTACCACTAAGCATGAACTCTGAGGATATACCATCTCCCTAAGACACGACTCTGGAACAGCCTGATGAGCAGCTATCAGACTTCGGATCCATCGCCAGTAAGAAGTGGTGAACTGACCCACTCGATCGGCATGCGGCTCAGCAAATGACACCCCAGTCCCACGACGGAGGACAAAATGGCTATAGTCCGCAAAAGAGTGCAAGGAAACTCTAGGAGGATGATCTGGTGCTGTCACAGAAGGAATGGTCTGATCGAAACCAAACTGCCAGCCAACCCGCTGCGGATAATAAGGCTCAAGTGAAACACCATCCTCGCGTCTAACTGGCAGCACACCCTCTCTCATACTGATCAATAACTCCTGCTGCTCAACAGACAACTCAGAAGACTCCCTGTCAGAAGAGTAACGAATACCATCCACGGAAGTCTGAAGACCCTCTCTGAAAATGCCTGATCTCAAATGTGACTGAGGCCTCCAAAAGAGAGAGTGAATCCTGAACTGGTCACCAGAAGAAATCGGAGCCCCAGCAATATAACTCAGGAGAGGTAATTGCCTTCTCAACTCCAAAGACATCACAACTCCGTAGAAATCTCTCCAATAGGCATACAATCAACCCAGAATGAAGTGAAGGGGAACCACTACCTGACTATTTGAGGGATCCCTGGAAGATGTCACCTCTCTCAGAGAACGGTAGATATTCCCTAGAGCAGGAACAGCCAGAGAAATCGGAATACCTCTCGCCAAAGCACTCGCTACTACGAAAACGCCAGGTCTAATCCGGTCTGCAGGATGGCATACAACCACAAAGTAACAGATCCACCAGGCTAGAAACGCTGTCAGAATAGTCTCATCATCCAGTCTCCTGGTACTCAACTCTGAAAACCTAGGACCCCTATGCCTAGCTCTGATACTACCAGTACCATACCCAGTGCCAAATGGGTCATTAGGATCCGCAAAACAGGTTATTCCACCACCCGAGCGTCTCTTGGAAACCCGATTCATGAAAAAACCAATCCATTCATAAAAGGGAACACCTGGACTCTGCCCATCACCCTCACGCCTGACCAGAATCTCCCTATAAATCTCGAGTACCTGACAAAGCGAGTCTGGATAGGAACGATTTCCGTTCCGTGACCTACTGAACAACTCAGCATCCGAAGGCACACGCTCCTCATAGGGAAAACCAAAAATGGGTAAGCCAGCTAAACGAGACAGTTCCCAAAGAGTAATGGTCATTTCTCGATCATGAAGGAACACCGTGTTGGTAGTATAACTCCAATTGGACACGAAAGCACGGAACAAAGCTGGATGGAACTGATACTCAAAAAGGCATAAGAAAATGGCTCTATCAAGACGTACCCGTGCAAGTCGTGAATGCAAGCGAGATAACACGAACCGAGTCCACTCAATCTGACCCACACTCCTCCTCAAGTGACCATAGACATGCAGATAATCGGGAGACCATGGAACAACCCTCCCAGCTGCCATCTCAGTACCCAATAAATGGATAGGTGTGGAAACAGATTCGGTATGATCAACTGGGTTCAAGAAAACACAATCCTTCCTTTCTGGAATATTTCTTCTATGGATATCACCCGGTCGAGGCTGAGAATGAACAAGGGTATGTCTAGACGAAACCCAAGAAGAAGGCTCAGTTATCGGTCTGGGAAAAGGCGGTCTAGTAGGAAAAGGAGTCCTCCTGTGGCGAGTAATCAGACCCCCCATAAATGTCACCACCTGATCGAATCCTATCTCTCCAAATGCTATGCAAATCTGTATGACTATTGTCAGGATCCAAATAGCGAATATAAGCGTCAAGTTCTCGGTCAGAAAACTCAGGTAACTAATCTTTTGAAGAATCCATGAAAAGTCAGCCTGCAAGTCACAATAGAAAAGCCTGTTAACATAAACAGATAAAACTTTCTTTGGGGACACCAAAATTGGTTGCTCGAAACGACAGATTCTCTCAACCTATTTTGGTGGGGGGCATTTGTTTGACCCTAAAAAGTTGCCATACTGCTATATGGGATCAAATCCGTAATTCAAGACATAAGCAGATTGACGTGAGGAAGCGCAAGAGACCCGTTCAAGGATACACAAAAAAAAGACATGCGGAATTTGTGCAAGATGATAAAAAAACGGTCCCATGATTAGAATACAAATGGATGCCTAATAGATTTCAGAGTTCTGTATTAACAAAATTTTACTTTTATTAATGGAATTTTGTTTTCGTTAATAATATGAAATCTGTTAATACAAGGCCCATCAGAAATGTCGGCCCAATTGAAATCAATGTCCCATTCAAAATAGAAAATAAAGGAAGCCCACGACAGCCCGTTTCAATCTCGGCCCATTCCTCTCTTTATTTTTCTGAGTGGGGCCCATTGTCAGAGTCTTTTTCCTTCTCTTTGTGCACACAGACTCACGCCATAGTAAACCTTCGCTGTTTCTCCCCCTTCTCCGGAATTCAAATCCGCGCGAGTGAATCACGATTGGCCTGGCACATGGACCCCGCCTGTCAATCTCCGTTCACGCCCTCCACACTAGGCACCAATTTACTCTTTCCGACTTAGTTCACCAACCTCTCAGAGCCGAATTCACACCACCAGTGTCAGACCCTACGCCTGGGCCCCACTCGTCAGACCCTTGTCATGACCCCACATGTCGGAGAGACCATCTGGTGTGACAGCATCTTGCCAATTTTGTTGATTCTCGTCTCAATCAGCTATTAACTTGGAAAATTGAAGCCTGATAGATGGCCCCCACATGGTGAATGGAAGTTAGTGGCCATCAATACGGTTGGTTGAACCCTCCATCCGTTCTTCTCCTTGACAATCAGACCCCACCTGTCAGACTCTCAACCACTGATGGTAACTCCTAGTTGGATGTCTATAAGTCATCTTTTCCTGTGTTAGCTTCACCACACGCAAACAAAGCTGGATAGGAGCCTCCTCTCCCTGATCAGTGAACCCCACACGCATCTCTATTCCAAGGAGTTGATACTGAAGAGTGGACCCCACCTGTCGGTCCCTCAAACACAGACAATTACTTCCTCCTCACTGCACCATGGAATTCAATGGCCCATGAGTAAACCAATGTGGCAAACGATGTCCCTTGATCAAGCCCCATCCGCTAAATTTTTCTTGGTGACAGAGGGCAAAGATGTGGGACCCACATGTCATGGAGCAATAGTGTTCACCAGCAATGCAAAGGGATGAGTGACAATCAGAAGAAGCAAATGCCAGTTCTAGTAAAAAGGGGTTTAGATGGTAACCTTTAATCGTGAAATGAACATGACACAGCCATAATTGTGAGATGTGTATATCAAGTTCATGCATAAAAATTGTACACCTCTAAATCCTCTTGACAATAGAATATGCTTCTGTACACAACCTCTCATATGCATAATGAATCAAGGGTGTAAAAAGAAGAGAAAAAGGGAATGTGCAAAACATACTGAGATGCCTTGAGGATTAGCAGTTTTGCAATATTTTCACTGCCTCCACAGGCTTAGGAATAAAAAGGAACCAATTGAAAATAGAGATGAGTGCCTCAATAAACAGGTCCCATACATGCAATAACAATAACAACAGAAATATGATGAGTTGCATCATTCTACCTTGATGAGTAATTTCAAGATGCCCACTGTTGGTTCAAGGATGATTACTGGGTTAAATAAAAGAAGTAGTCTATAGCAGCTGGGTCGAATTCAAGGCGAGTGGCAAACTTCCTCCTGTCAAGACCAGCAGTAAAATGAATAAAGAAAATTACAACATCCCAAGGGAAGTGGTTACATGTTGGTGGGACAGTAAATGCCACAGTGGCAACCAAATGTGAAATGTCCACTCTACCCTCAGGGGTATTTTTGTCCCTGAAAATCTTGCTACAGACTTCAACCCCATTTCCTATAAATAAGACCCCATACCCCCCATACAAAAAAAGAGCCCCCCTGAGAGATCATCTATCATCACAATACACAATATTTCTTTGCTCCATCTCCTTCAGTGTGCACTGTTCATGCGCTGAGAAAACAAAAAAAGGGCTTTGTTAATCTGTTAGGTTAGCTAGAAAAAAGAGAGAAGAGGATTTGTATCTGCTGTAACAAGGAGACAAAATGTAAGTGTTGGAAGTGTCTTGGACTCTTTGTTGATAGAGTTCAGGGCACTAGAAGTATGTTTATAAAGAAATTTATATAGTTTATGCACTTTACCTTTGCCTCTTCTGTTCTACCTCAAGTTCTTGTGTTGTCTTTGCTTTTTTTTTCTTTCTTTTCTTTCTTCTTTTCTTCCTCTATATAACAAGTAGGTAAGAATGATAATTAAGTAAAAAAAAAACAATATATCAATGGATGTTGCAAAGGACAGCAGGTACCTCATCCAGAGAGAGAATAAGCTCTCTAGATAGAAGCTCATTTGAAGCCACCTCAGAGAGAGAATAAGCTCTCTGAGGCACACCTCCTGAAGACATCTCAGAGAGAGAATAAGCTCTCTGAGACATGCCTTGTGAAGACCTTCCAGGGAGAGAATAAGCTCCCTGGAATGAAGACCCTTTTGAGTGAGAATAAGCACTCAAATAGTGTCCCCCTTATCAACCCTCATCAACCCTCATTTGCCTTGCCAAAGCTTGCCCACCTAGATAACATGCTGCCAGATTTGTGCCAACTCCTAACCACTCAAAAACAAACCCTCACCATGCCCAAATGTCGCCTGAATCAACCTCCCACAATAGCTATTAAAACACCCTGATTACCCTCCCTATCTTACATCTCTACATAACCATGAAGTCTCTAAAAACCCCTCTCCTGTGTTGTCAAGACCAAGCCACACAAGTCATCATGCTGCCTAATCTTTGTCAACCCCTAATCCCTAAAGTGACATCAACTTGTTAGCCTCATTGCCTCATCACTAAGGCCATTGCTAAAACCCCTCTCTTGCTTTGTCAAAACCAAGCCTTATGAACTATCATACTGCCCAATCTTTGCCAATCCCAAATCCCTCAATAAAATAACCTCCATCACGCCTATTTGTTGTCTAGACCCAGCTTCTGTGATTACAATCATGCCTAGCAACAAATGGCTGTCAACTGATCTTGATGCTTGCAGCCATGGCCCTGAACCAAGCTGGCCGTCCCTAAGACCATGCTTTGATGAAACCCAATACCAACATGCTTCAATCATGAAATTGAAATCTTATCTAGTCTCATACATGCCCCAACATACCCTCAAAGGCTTCATCAAATTCATATCACCCTCAGGAAGACATAATTATTGAACCCACCTCATTCAGGCCCTGTCAAGATAAAACACTATGCCGACAGTGTGTATTCGTCAAATTAACCACATACCCAGCCTTACCCATGTGTCGAAGTAATCTCTGACCATTCAATTTTGAGCCAGCACCATTAGAGAGGCCTAATTACCGTTGAACCCCAGTTAAACCCTAGTCGTAGGGGATAATCCAATTGTGACGAATGGAGGGTCTATGCACTCGAAAATCGGGCCCCACACCATCAGGGCTCCTTCACGACGTCAGGAGACCTCTGTCTGGCGGTTATCCATCGCTGTGTTACTTCAATCGCGCGGTCATGGCGAGACAGGATGTGGCGGATCAAATGAAAATGGAAAAGAAGAAGGAGAGGAGATGAGTGTTATATCCCGATTTTGTATGAGCTCAGTGCGTGGAGAGCCATGCAGTGACAATGGGTCCCACATAGATGAAATAACATTGGTGTACGAGGGACCTGACCCACAGAATCGGCAATGTCACCTTAACGAAACCCGTCTCATTTTTTATGATCTTCCGTGGCATTCACATGTAGCGAGTCACTGACAGGCAATAAGGACCAATCACAATTTGACATCTGGCCCCCCTTTTCTGATGCGTTCAACATAGCGCTGACCCCATCTGCGTTGACCTGGCCCAATGATACCCTGACACGTGTCATTCCCTAATGACATGGACCAATCATATTGCCGGAAACTTTGAAAATCCATAGAAAATCAACCGTGACTCAGAAAAATACAAATCCAATTTCCATGGACTCAGAAAATCATGAGGAATTTAACCATACCATAACCCTGATCCAAACCATGCCGAAACCAGTTCGGAACATTTAAAAAAAAAGGGAGAATCCAGAACCTGACCAATTAGAGATTGCCACGTCACTTCCAGGATTATTCTAAAACCCAGAAAACTTCCAAAATTCACCAAAAATCCTAGGAAACCCAGAAAAACATGAGGAAAATTCCTGTAAATCCAGAAAATTACAAGGAATTTAATTCTGCTGAAATCATGACCAAAATCCAAACCCAAATCACCCTTTAACCACTTAACTGGTCAATCACTACTTGCCATCTCAGCAGAAACTTTGAAAATCCATAAAAAATCACAGGAAACTCAGAAAACTACATGGAAAATTCCTGTGAACCCGGAAAAATATGAGGAACTCAACCGCATCAAGAATTTTGCCGAAACCCGACAGATGACATACTCGGTACCACAGCTACACCGAGACCATCGCCAAAACCTAAAACCCACATACCCTGAACCTTTCAGATCAAACCAATAAAGGGATGGACGATACTCTAACGCCAAGCCAAAACTCAAAACCCAGTAAAGCCAGTAAACCAATCCCTAAAGAGATCCAGCGGAGCGAAACCTGGAATTGTCTGAGCAGGACTAAATTGGGTAAAACTCTGAAACTCCCTGACCAACTCTGATGACCACCAAAACCCAAAAGAATTAAGTTCAATGTTGAGAACCCGATTAGGGACTCAAAATCCCTTTTCAGAAGGTAGGAATAATCCAATTCCGACAAAACCAACCTGTACCCCAGTAGATCCAGAGCCTGACGAGGACGGAACCTATCAGCTGAGGAACAGACCAACTTAACAAGGTGCACCAATCAACAAAAACTCCAACACTGGAATACCCAGAACAAAAACGAATAGTCTTGTACCACGAGTAACCCAGATCCTGACAAGACTGGCACGCTATTACCCGAGGAACAGACCAACCAAGGCTCACCAAAACAAAAGAACAAACCCCAAACCAAAATCAAAACAGCACTGAACCCCGGAGAAACCAAGTCCTGACAAGATTGGAACCAAACAACCGAGGAACAGTCCTACCCAACCTAGCGGAAACCTAAACAAACAATATTCGGTCGTAAACGAAAAAGGTCGAATTGAGACTACCCACACATACTGATCGTATTTCGCCAATGCGGTCAAGTGACCTCAATCTGAGAGCAAACAACAAGAAAGCTAAGGCCAACATTTCATTTGGGAAGATGAAATTAGTAACGATGCGAAGTTAAGTTCTGAGCGTCTAAGCCAAAACCTTTCGACCCCGGTTACCCGAATTGTCAGTGGATTTGATTTGGATAACCACCCGACTAAAAAGAGCATTAAACCGGCCGTCTGGGATGACTTGAGGAACCATTTCAGATACCATAAACCCTGGCTATTTAAGCAGCAAGACTCGGATAGTTTTGTGATAGGGACAAGATCCACCCAACAACCCCTGCTATTCAAGAACTTTAATTGAATAGACCCGCAACAGGGATATCCCAAGGGAATAACTCAGGAGTTCTTCTTAAAAACTCCAACACACCAATCTTCGTCTTTCAGAACCATAACCTGACAGACTACCTTTCAAGACTCTGGCGCCCAAACAAACATATCAACCAATCTTGAGTAGCTACACGAGTCCCCTCTTCAGAGACAAGCCTCAAACTGATCTAATGAGATAATTCGGATATGTCATAACCCATGAACCAATCTCAGGAGACAATTTGAACAAGTCACTGGCCCCCTCCCGATTCTGGCGTCCGGCCAAACATATAATCCAGTTCCGGATGACTACTTGAATCCCCCTTCTAAATATGAACTTCATATCGCCCTCATGAAAGCAGCTTGGGAAATCTGCGACCACCAAGTTGTCGGTAGGAGACGATTTGAACAGTCAACACCCAAATCATAATGCTCTTAAGGCTGGTCAGATCAACGAAGAATTTGATCTGGGGAGCCGCCCCTCGCGCATAATCGGGATTCAGTATAGAACAACCCAAGGCACATGCTGAATCCTCAGAACATCAATACGCCAAGGCCCGATGTTTCCAACCAACTTGACACCCTAGCCAGAAACCAGGAACCAAGTTATCAACATCTGACTGGCAATCAGATGGACCTCTCCAATGATTCGATTGATCACCGAATCATATACCCTCTAACTAGACCCACTTGGCTGGCAACCAGGTGCATATTGCATTTTTCTCCACCCCAACTCCAAGCATCACGCTCGTATCTCTGACGGGCGGCTAACTTTGCATCATACTGGCATCCACCCCAAATTTTCGGTTGGCTACCGAAGTGCTTACCGACGAGGTCGAGGCACATCAACTCTCAGTGGAAGTCAGACCATGATATCTTGATCAGGTGATTAAGATGTCTGCCACATACTCTATGCCAACAGATGAGTATAACTTCGATGTGCGAGACTGCCAGAGTGGTTCTGTCTCAAGCGTCACCCGCGCACCCCAATAACGCCCTCTACAGTCAGGCGTTAGACTGTTATCAGGAACAATAATCAGGGACATGATGATAACAGATAGAGTGGCCGATATTACCGTCGCCGACTGGTATCGAGTCATTCACCCGTTCTCAGGAAAACGACCAACCTAAAAATTCCCAAAAACGAGCCTTATAACCAACCACATTGAACTTTCTTCCCCGAAGCTCAGACCCGAACAAGGTCTATGCGAATCCTCTCCAAGTCATCAGAATCCAAATAGGAGTCTAACTCAGATTCCTTATATCCTCAAATCCCAAATTCCTCATAGTTTCCTCATAATACCTATCAAGTGGCAAGAACTCAAATTCCTCACATCAGAACCCGAAAATCGAGATAACTTCCAGCAATCAAGGATCCAAACCAAATAGAGAACACCAGGCCAACATCAATTGAAGGGCATCGAGCCGAAACCTCTACAAAGGCAACAACCCAACATCTACCAAGGCAACTCCAAAACCAAGGGCACGAAACCAACTGTCCTGCGATCAAATCCATTGATATGTCAGAAAATAACAAAAAAAAAGAGAAATAACCCCAAAACTAAAAAGAAAAGAAGAATAACCCCAAAAACAACAAAAAAACTAGAAAAACTCAAAACACCAAAAATAGAAATAAGTCTTTTAGCCATCCCGTAAACGCTAATTGTGTTAGACAATTCCCTAGCTGTTTAAAGACATAGAATCCGTCGATATCCCTTCGAGTTTCCAGATCCAGAGGTTCTCTTGACCATGTCAGAGGTAATTAACAGTAGGGGCTTGCGCCTACTGGAATAACTGACGAACCCCCCAAATAATAAACTCTCGTGGGAAGCATTAAGGCTGTACAGTTGTCTCACCCGTAAAGGAGACAGCCGTATCGTGACCTTAAGGCCCGCGAGAGGTATCTGATCCGTATGCTTTTTCCGCCCTCAGTCCGCCATAAACGGGCACCGTCACTCAACAAACAGGGAGGGCGCCGAAAGGCGCGAGACAGGGACGGACAGACGCCAGGGATAATATAAAGGGTTTGAACCTTTTGTAACGGTTATTCGCTAATAACCGTTACAGAAGGTCAAACATTTTATACATATAACCTTCTGTAACGGTTATTAACTAATAACCGTTACAGAAGAGGCTAATCTGTAACGGTTATTAGATAATAACCGTTATAGAAGGTCAAATGTTTTTACATATAACCTTCTATAACGGTTATTAGCTAATAACCGTTACAGATTGGTTTCATTTCAATTTTGACTGAATTTAGTGTTTTTAAGTGTTTTGACTGAATTTAATTTTTGTGTTGGTTACACATGAATTTAATTTTGTTTTACATTTTTTCTAACAAAATAAAATTACAATTTTAATTTCTGTGTTGGTTACACATGAATTTAATTTTGTTTTACATTTTTTCTAACAAAATAAAATTACAATTTAGAAAATTAACCAAAAATAAAAATAAATTAGCTCCTTGTTAACAAAATTTTTCACCAATTAATGACCTGCAAAAAATAAAAATAAAAATATTAACATAACAATTTAGCACGTCTATGTTAAGAATAATTTATATTACCACATAACAGTTTTTTAAACTCACATGTGATTATGTAGCTACTTTATTTTTTTTCCTTCGCGTGTCGACCCACACGCCTTCGGTGTTTTCTGTACGCTTACAACTGATCGATACTGGCTGTGATGTATCGTCGATACCGATAGAAAAAGGAGGTATTTCCTCGAAGTGGTCGTATGCTTCTTCATCTACGACATCACCAACACCGACAATACGTCTTTTTCCTGAAAGTGGCATACCAAAAATACATTGACATCATCAATTTCATCACGTAACATACAAAAAATTTTAACATTATCAACAAAATTTTCATCCACATTGTTCACAATTTCATCTAAATCGGCATTAAATTCTGAGTTATCTACATTTCTATCATCATCTACATTCTCATCATCAAATACATTGACATCATCAATTTCATCATCCAATGATACATTTTCTTCCTCATACACAGAATCCAATACATTTGTACTAGTACTATCCCTCCCATTCTCTCCATGGAGTGTCCACCGACTATAATCCGGTTGAAATCCATTTATAATCAAATGAGCCTTCACTTCTTCAAAATTAGACCACTTCAACAAATTCTGACAAACACGACAAGGACAATACATTTTATCATCTTCTTTCATTTTCAAATTCTATTTAGCACAAACCATAAATTCTTCAAGTCCTCTCAAAAATGTAGACGAGGATCGATTACTTAAATACATCCACGTCCGATCCATCTGAACAACAAAATTTATGCAAATTATTAGGGTTTCGGACCAATTTGTCATATTAGGTTTTCGGACCGGTCACCATCCTAGCCCGCTCTTTGGATACTCTGTCTCATTAGCGAGCGTACGTTAGATGCAATGTGCTATCTGAGAAAAATTCGGCAGCATTTCCCCTTATGTTCCCTGAATACGCCAACACACGATTGCTCGTGCGTACGTATCCGTGGGAACACAAGGGAAATGCCGCCGAATTTTTCTCAGACAACACATTGCATCTAACGTACAACTCGCTGTCCTAAATGAGACAGATCATATCCAAAGAGCAGTACTCCCGACCGGGAGTACTATCCGAGATTAATCCCTAATAGATTAATCTCGGACGGGCAATGACCTAAATTCAGTTGAGTTCCGGTATTTGGTTCCTATATGACAATACGAAATTCATGCCTATATATATATATATATGCAAATTATTAACGAAATGCAAATAATTTAAAAAAAGAGAAGTTCATGAAAATATACTTTCAATTGTGTGCCTTCCGATCCGTTGAATCGTGCGACTTATCCGACCGATGTAAGATCTTCTCCTATTCAATGATATCTTAAAATATATAAAAAAATAAAAATAACCATAAATGAATGAAAAAATCGAAATAAATAAGAAAAAAATATAAAAAAAAATTACGGTTCAAATTTAATTTTTTTACCTTAAATCTGCTCTCCTTCTTATTCTCTTTCTAATTATTATTTTTTCAGAATTTTTAGAAATTTTTGGCTATTTTTTTGGAGTGAAGCCACCACCACAAATTCGCAATAAATGAGAAGATCAGAAAAGAGTTAAGTGATGCGGCGCTAGCTGTGAGTTTGTTGGGATGGGGAGGAAGACCTAATTAATACAGAACTATTCTGTAACGGTTATTAAAAAATAACCGTTACAGAATCATAAAAAAATATAAAAAAAGCCGTTACAGAATCATAAAAAAATTAATAAAATTTCGTCCCATATCAGTAACGATTATTAGAAAATAACCGTTACAGAATCATTAAAAAATAAAAAAAACGTTAACCTACTGTAACGGTTATTTACTAATAACCGTTATAGAAGATGGTTGAAATTAATATATTTCTTTTTTCTTTTCTGTAACGGTTGTTGGATAATAACCGTTACAGAATATAAGAAATCTGTAACGGTTATTGTCCAACAACCGTTACAGAAGGTTGATGTATATTTTTCCCTGACCATGACGGAAATGTTATTACGGTTGTTTCATAATAACCGTTACAGATTTGTGGCGCCAATTTTCCCGCCTAATGCTTCACTATTCTGTAACGGTTATTTCAAAAACCATTACAGAAGTGCCGTTACAGAAGGTCCTTTTTCCGTAGTGTTAGCTAGCAATCCATTCACACCTCACCACCTTGAATAAAGTTCTCAAATGAAGCCGATTCTCTAAAACCTAGTTCTCATCCAGTTCCGTACTTTTGTCTTGAAAGGAAAATTTGCGTGCCTGATCTCCTTCGCGCCTCTGATTTTACTCGTATTAGAGGTAATTATTTTTTCAAGCTCAGTAATTAGTTTCGGGAGTTTGGTTGCATTAGATTATTAATTTTGTAGATTAGTTTTTATTCACTGAATTTCAAGAGTCTGTTGCATGTTAGTTATTATTCTTCTCTTAATTAGCTCAGATGATTGTATTATTAGGCAATGTTATAAAAATATGACCTCTTTGCAAGTCATTTTCTGAACCTTTTTTGACAAAATCTAAAGTATGTGGAATAGTCATGTTAATTTCTCAAGGAACAAACTACATCTGGAAAGATAATTTGTTAATGACTTAGTGTGTTTTACTCCGACCTTAATTACTAATTAGTACGGCCATATTGCACTGTTTATCGATTTCAATGTCTACTTTTATACTCATTGGCAAAAATGTGTTTATTATATTCTTTCTCTTTTCAAAAACTTAGCTTAAACAATGTTTATTGTTATATTCTTTATCCATTTAAAAAACTCCTCTTATTATTTTTTTCTTTTTATAAAAAATTGTAATAGTAAGATCTTCACTGTGTTGTTTTACCAGTATTGAATGGTAGGTTGGTAGCTCATTTCCATACTTCCATACAAGTCAGCATACAGCACTATATACACGGAAAGGAAGGATTATTTTTCATGTTTCTTTAAAGCATCAGCAAACTGTAAAACTAAAATATCAAGCAAGGATGACCCTAGTTTAAAAAAAGATGTTGGCATGCACCCAAAAACCATATCTATTGTACAAGTACAAAAGGTCGCACTGAGAACAGACTCTGTATATTTTCAGGTTGACCGACGTATAAGAATCAGAATTACCTCGTCAATTTTTCTTTAACTAAATTCTCCTTTGTTAAAATCTTGTTTTATGCAGTTTTGACCCCCTTTGTTTATTCTATTTCCATATTAGCCTATCTTGTACTCCAGACAAAAAGCAGTGTCATTCAGTTTAATTCTAACGTCAGACTACCAAATCTCGGAATCACATCCTCTACCCACCTTTTAAGGTGAGTAGAATGCCGACCTCTGATCTGAACCGCTAGATCTAATCTCAACGGTTAAGGGAGCTCCGTGCATGTAACTTAAATTGATAGGCCCGAAAAATTTTAACCGTCGAGATTAGATCTAACGGCTAGGATCAAATATTGGCACTCAAGTATGGTGACGTCGAGGACTATATATATATATCCTATTTCTGAGACTGTAAAAGAGGAGATTGGAGGAGAGTGTGTAGTGTTTATGAGTGGTTTAGTGTGACTGTTTTGTATATGCTTTGATGCATGGTCGGGGCTATTTTGGTTGTTTTCAGTTGCTGCTTTGACAGTTTAGTAAGTGACAATTGGGATGTCTTATGGCCCGTTTGAATGGGGCTGGAATTGCAAATTTCAGATATTTTATATGCCAAATTTATTATAAACAATTCAAACTCTTTACAAAGTTACATACTTCTTAATAAATTTATGTCTAGGAATTGTAAATTTTCCAAATTTCTATAACATCCAAACGGCACTGTTTTTTTATTAGATGTTGGCACTTGGAGGTGGAGTATTGAACTGTTGTGGTGTTGAGCTTTCTCGCCTGTGATGCTTTGATTTTAGTTTTCGAAGTAATCGTTCTATAACAAAAATTGTTTGTGGGCTCTACTCATTGTGCTTTGTTATTTAAAGACTAAAGCAATTCTATATTGAAAATGTTTTGAATATGTAGAATTACTGATTTTTCTATAGCCAATGAAGCTTAAGTTTCTTGACTATTAATCTGATACTTTAATTTTACGAGAAGCTTTTTTTTTTTGGAATAAAAATGGGGGTCACGCCCCACATCTTGTAAATAAAAGAACTATTTAGAAAGTGTTAGCCAGAGGCTAAAATTTTTTACGGGAAGCTTTTTTTGGAACTCTTGAGAAATCAAATAGAACGAGGTGCTTAATCCTTGAGGATCATCATAAAGTTTTATTAAAAGTCTATTAGTTTGATATCTTTATAAGGTGATAAATGATTTGGGAGCAAGCTTAGAGGTTTTAATTGAAAGGTTAAAATAATGTATCAGTGAAGAATGAAGATGAATTATGCATATTTGTTTACAAATATATCTTTATAACATGTGTCGTCTTTACTTGGAGATGAAATCCATTCTGTAGCTAATTTTTCTTTTTCAATGAGAATAAAGTAGGTAAAAAATAAATGACACTTTAAATGAAATTATATACCCCCCCCCCTTTATTACATTGTAAAATATAAGCATACTTTATAAGCGTTTTTAATCTTGTAAATAAAAAAAATATTCAATCCTATTTAATGAAAACTAAAAGTCATTTTTATTTATATGGAAATGTACAAAAAATTTAAGGTTTGGAAATTGGAACCGAATTACAAGCCTGTCAAAATTTGTACTCAAAAATTAATTCAGCAATATAATGGACCAGGAGGACATAAATGTAATTTGCTCGTATCGTGTTAGAGAAGTATGTCAGAATTAGTTCAGCGACAAACTGACTCTTGAACAAACACGAAAATGTTAACAGACTTTGGAAACTTCAGTGGCATTTGCTGGGAATTAAAAAAGGGAAAAAAAAAAGAAAAAACATTGTGTAAAATCGTAATTTCTGGGAAAACTAAAATAAAAATTCATCTAGGATATTAACAAATCGTTCAAATTGTGCATAAATTCATCTCTGCCATGGAAGTGTAACATCTCTTTTAGTACGGCATTCTCATAAAAAAAGAAGAAGAAAAACATCGCTTTAATACAAACACAAATAACGTAATTGGGTTATATACTTATATTTGATATTTCCATCATAATACTTTAAAAGATATCTAATGGACTATCTTCTAAAGATAAAAAGACTTCAAGACATTTCTAGTATTCTCGTTTTGATAATTAGTCGGTGTCACACCCCGCGCCGACGCACCGACACACGGGGCGGGACGGTGGGACGGTATCTTCTGCATCCATCCGACGGCCCGTCAACCTACGTCGCAAGCAGAAAAGGAACAAAACGGATGTCAGCTACAAAGCTCAGTAACCGGTTATTTAACGACGCAGCTTCTCTATATTAGTTAATAAAGCAAATTAAACATGATTGGATTAATCCACATAACAAAACATACATTTCACGGAGATAATCAGGTCTAGATTAGTCATATCACCATGGTCATGTCTCCTAACCCAACTAGCTGGGCAGGCAGAAGGAGACCTCTCCCTAACCCGAGGGCAGGCAGAAGAGACTCATCTCTAACCCTGGGCAGGCAGAAGGGAGTTTCAAATCCTCATACACAACAAATTCAAAATCCAGATTCTAAATCTGATATCCCGCAAAACATACCACATACGGACATACACATGCAAGCAAAGCCAAGCGGTAATCAAATCAAGCCATACGAAACTAATTATAGAGAAGTCCGGTTACCTGACTGAGCGATCCAGTGCACAAGCAAATCAGGATGACTATGACTGCGACGTATAACTCGAATTCCAAATGGCCGACTATTCAAAGTCAAGGCTGTATTCAAAGTTTGCTAGGAAGAGAGAGAAACAGATTTGATATACGAAATGAAATGAAATGAGGCTGGGGTCTATTTATAGTGGAGGTCTGGCTAAAATGGTAAATATTCTAGATTACTTAATGGCTAAGTAAGCAGAAAGAAATTACTTAGCTGTTATTCCTAAAAATATTAATACTATTTATAAAGATAACTGAGCCTATTTATAAAAATATTAATTATCATAAATTATTTATATAAATACTGATTACTTAGCTGTTAAAAATGTGGATAAGATTAAAGAGATATTTTCAAAGTGGATAAGCATGAACAATTTTCAAATAGAACCTTAGAATTTGAAGTATTGCAAACAGATCCTAAAATTCAGAAATGTCACAGTCGGTCATAAATGAAGACATCGAATTTAACTCGAGGACATCTTTTTCGTAAAAGCAAACATAGAAAAATATATTAGCTCGTCCCAATTTTATGTTTTTTCAAGATCAACAATACCTAACTCTACAAAACCAAATCCAATTAAAGAATCTGTATTACTACATAAAAAAAAGGTAAATTTTATATTTTCTTTGAAAAATTATAGTAGAAAGTTGAACATTTTTTATGTAAATCATACCAAATGAAATTCTTCTTTCTTTTTCTACTTCAAATAACGAATATACAATTATTTGTTGGTGAAATGCATAGCAACGTTACCAAGTCGCTTTAATTAGACTTAATTGCACCAATGTATATAAAATATAAACAAAAAAAATAATACTGGAGCTACTTAAAAAAATACACTGCCGAAGCACAAATTTAAATTACACCAAAGTTCATTTCCAGTAACGATAATTCTGGAACTATACAAAGGTGGGAACCTTTTTTGTCTTAAATTTGAACATCTCGTTTGACTCTATTTTGAGTTTGTTTTAAAAAACGAACCACATTAAAATGCAACCATTCAATTGCGTCCCTCTAAACTCAATCTGGATTCGCTGTTACGCGACACATGCTGTAGCGCACGTACGAGCCGTCTGATCTTGATCGGACGGTTCATTTTTTACGGGCCTATCAATCTAGGTTACATGTACGAGGCTCCCTTGTCTATTAGATCTTGATCAGACGGCTAGCGTAGCGCGCTATAGGATTTCATGGTGTAGCGCGCCACAGGATTTCTTTTCCTGTAAACTTGATTGGTTACTGCATCGGGTGTAAGTGTAACTCTTGTACAGATGTTGGTTGTGTTTTCTTCTTCTGTTAAGGGTTTAATTATTAGTGGGGCCGTTTGGATCGTTTATGAATAAGAGAAATAGCCTCCTTCTAGATGAAAATTTATTCTTAACAATCTAAATTCTTCACAAAGTTACACGCTTTTCAATATTTTCTACCTAAAAATAAACTATTCCTTTTATTCCTAAGCGATCCAAACGGTCCCAGTAAGAAGTTAAGTTCTTGACACCAGGTCATGGCAATCTTTATACTAAGATGTGGATACTGTGCTCGGTATAATCAATTTACAGGTTCATTTATGTACCTTCTAAATACGTCTTCATCCATTTTGCACATTTTTCAGAACACTTAACAGTAAATCCATCTAGATCGAACCCAATATAAGCACATACAAATCCCCATGGTTACATGGTACATCATGCAAATATATGTGTAGAACAAATGTATTGATATCAAGAAAAGGATGCACATCTGCAAATCTCTTTAAAGTAAGTAATTCGATTTCTAATTAAAAAAGTTGGTTTATAATGAGTTAATTATTTTTTCCCCGACTAATCGGCTAAAAAAATGAGATATTTGATGGCAATTAAAGTCTTTGAATTGTATTTAGTGGATTATTCCAATAAAGAATCAAAATTGAAGTACTGTGAAAATTATTTAATAGCTTGCTGTAAAATTACGTCCCAACCATTAGAGAAACAAAGAACTTATTGGCAATGTTTGAATGACAAAAGGAATAAGGAAATAGCTTCTTCTTACTCCTAAATTTATTATAAACAATCCAAACTCTTCACAAAGTTACACACTTCTCAATACTTTTTACCTTATTTCTTTTATTCTCACACTATCCAAACGGGAACCAGCATCCTCAGCAGTCAAAAAAAGAACTGCTCCAAGCAATCCTTTTTATTTTTTTAAATTTTAAAATTCAAATGGAGAATCCAAACCGTTGATCTTGTTAAGTTTTATCGGCGATGCATTTTCATATAAGTTTTATAAAATTTGAAGTTGATTTAATATTTGATTAAGTGACCAAATTATGAACGTATTAGAATTAATCAAACCAGGTTCGTTCATTTGTTGACCACTTAATCAAGTATCAAATCAACTTCAAATTTTATCAAACTTATATGAAAATGCATCGCCGATAAAACTTAACATGATCAACGATTTGGATTCTCCATTTGAGTTTTAAAATTTAAAAAAATTAAGAAAAATGAAAAGGACTGGTTGGAGCAGTCCTTTTTTTTTTACTGCTGAGGATGCGGTTGCATCCAAACGGAACCAAAAGAAATAATGGAAGAAGTATTGGGAAGTGTGTAACTTTGTGAAGAGTTTAGATTGTTTATAATAAATTTGAAAGTAAGAATAAACTATTCTCTTATTTCTAGACTCATCCAAACACAGCCTAAATACAATAGAATAGACAATAGTCAATCAATATTTATGAGAACATGAAGAAACAAATAATAAATACATGTCTCTGGCGATTCTACTTTGGGGTGCGTTTGGATGAGAGAAGAAGAAGAGGAAGAAGGAAGATGGGAAGAAAAAAAATTATAAACAATCCAAACTCTTCACAAAGTTACACACTTCCCAATACTTCTTTCCACTTCTTCCCTTCTTCCCTTCTTCCCACACCTATCCAAACGCACCCTTAGTTCGTTTTTAACTGATTCCTTTTATTTCTTTTACCTGATTGGCTGATTCCCGGTTCAAGAAGTCTCTGTTTGATTTATTAAAAAAAAAAAGTCATGTCTACATAGAGGATAACAAATGTTTTATGTTGGATTTAATATATCCATCGCCCATTAGTTATCTGTCTGCTAATCTGCTTGGGTGGCAGTTCTGAAAACAAACAAAAAAAATATATTGACACCCTCTAGGTTTCTATTTTTTAAAATAAGTGTGCATAATACAGTTTTTTAGCTAAATCTAAAATTATAATTGTTGTTCATTGACAATAGATTAGGTAAATATTTGTTTCCCCCATTGTGTCTTGCAAGAGATTATGAAAAGGAACCTTGATAGTAAACTATAAGCATACCTTATGAGCAGTTTTAATCTAATAATAGAAAATATATATTTTAATTGAACACTGTAAATCAAAAGATATATACGGAGGTTTACAAAATTCGTTTGGAATTATAATTTATAATCTTAATAGTTCAGCGATTCAAAAATTAAGTAAGTTAAAATTATAACGTATTAGTAGGGTATAAATGTAATTTGCTGCTTTCGTGTTTTGGAAGTAAGTCAGAATTAGTTCACAGAGTCAGACTGACTCTGAGACAAACACGACAAAATGTATGCGCTAGAGAACGACCTTGGAAACTTCAGTGGGTATAAATGTAATTTCCTAATAATTGTACGGTAATTTGTTTGCCTAAACATGTTGGGATCCTCTATGATGGTAACAGTACATAACACTGACTAGTAAATTTCTGTTATCACAAATCGTTCAACATGTGCATAAATTTATGTTATTCATCTTTACAATGGGCTGTTTGGATTGAATCCAGATCCTGTGCCGCGCGGGACCGTCCAGCGCACAGGATCTGGACCGCTCGTGAAATCCGACGGCCTCAAAACTTTTCCTCTCGCTCCCACTCGCTTAGCATTATCGGATTTGATTTCTCATCGTTCCACCGGATCCGAATTAAAAAAGCTCAGCTCCAAGCCGCTTCTGTTCCTCTCCTCTTCCTCAATGGCATCTCTGATTCGATATCGCTAGTTCGCTACCTCTCGAGCCCCAGCTTTACCCTTTGGAATCGCAATAACACAACTACATTGCTCCAATTCTCTTCACCAGAGCTATCCTCAACCATATCGAAACGGGGTTCGTCTCTCCGAGCGACACATGCCACCACCCAGATGTCGGAGTCGTGACAGAAGCGAAGAACGAGAGGAAAGAAGAGAGATGAAAGCCACTCAGAGTTGCCTTGGTGTGTGGCGGCCCCTCCACTCAGAGTTGGCACTCTTAGATCGGTAGCTATTGACTTGTGTCTCTGACTAGCAAACTGGTACCAGGGAATCAGCCTGTTTTCTAAACCTCTTGATGCCTGTGAAAATAACTCGTCTCCTAGAAGTAACAAACTCGTTATCATTGTAAATTATTGTATTTGAATTGAACCATCAATTAATTTATTATCTCACTTGTGCAATGGGAAGTACAATTAGGAATTCTAATAATGAATCTTGTACATGCTTAAGAATTTGTGGATTTTCCAATGTTAGATCTTACTTTAAATTATGATGTTTATGTAATTTTCTCACTAACTTCTGTACTGTTACGTGTTAATTTGTCACTATTGGTTGGTACAGGACTGAAAAAAACAGGCAATTTCTGCTGCAAGTCGTTTTGGGTTTGTAGAGCAAAGATCCGAACGATGGAAGCATTTCCATGCAATTAAGTTAGAATATATATAGCTTTCTAAAAAGACAGAATATAAGATCGACGATTGGCCAATGATTTGTCTTTTAATTTTTATTCATGCTTGTTTATGTACAATTTAGAACTCAGTTACTCGGTAAGTTACTTTAATGCAAGGTGCTGATATTGAACTTGAGAATGTACTACAGTGTGCTGAGTTCCTTAAAAAAGCTGTTTTGAGAATGTATATTGCTGAAAGTTGCACTACTTTGATGGTAGATGGCAATTTTCACTATTTCAATGTTATCTCCCCTTTTATTTAGGCTGCTTGATCACAGAAAAGAAGTATCTTCATTACCTTAACACTTGGACTACTTAACTTTCCTGCTAGTAATAAGGTCACGATCCAAATAACACTGAGAGAACAAATATAGCAACAAATATCATACAACGACTGAAAATAATACAAAAAACTACAAAGAACTTAGAAGAATATATAATAATCATATGTTCAAATCAAAATTACAGCTTCTACCTCAAAAACAAAGTCAAACACTACAAAAAGTTTAGGATTTCTCTTCTTGGGACTTCCAATGTGTGGTTCTGCCTTGTTTTGTTGCTGCATTCTTTGCTCTCTGCAAAGGAGAACAACAAATAAGATGCAAAATACTAAAACTAGCATTTCATTGCTATAAAGGCCTGATTAGTTTTCCATTCATTTATTCTACGTCTTTAGCTGTTCTCTTTAGTTTCAACTATATCAAAACAATCACATACTATAATACTGTGATATAGAAAGACACTTCGCAAAGCTATCAGCATTATCAGTCATATATTTGTTAATGAAACCTCTTCTCAGCACCCGTACCAACTACCAACCAAATGGTCCCCCCACCAAATCAGACTTACGCAACCTAAATTGAGCTCACATATCCGTTCTCCTTCTTCCTGAAATTCTAAACAACCATATTCTGGTACTATTTAAATGCCGTCAAACCCTCCGGTACCACCTACCTATACCGGCGTACCAAGCTCGTGGTGACCCCGATGAACGAGGACGACACAATGTAAATGAACACCACCAACGGGTTTGCTGCGATCGGCAGACAAGAGGTGCGATTCCTGCGATTTCGTGCGATTTCTGCGAGTTCGCCTCCTCTCTCTTTCTCTCGCGATTTTAATTTTTTTTTTCTATTTTTTTATGGTAAAACGGAGCCAAAGACGGGAGCCGTATAAAACCCAAACCCGCTATGGAGTGGGAATATAGAGAAAATAAGTCTGTAGCCGTAGGATCCCATGAAGGGTCCAGATCCTGTGCGCTGGACGGTCCCGCGCGTCACAGGATCTGGATTCGTTTGGATTTCCTAAGGAATTTGGAGAATTTCATCTTCCTACCATAAATTTATTATAAAAAATCCAAACTCTTCACAAAGTTACACACTTCCCAATAAATTTATTCCTAAGAATTACAAATTCTCCAAATTCCCAAATTCCTAAGCGATCCAAACGACCCCAATGATTAATTATCTGTGTTTCATCACATTGTCTACTATTGCATTTTTTATACAAGTATCAGCGTTAGGCCGTTAGCTCAAGCAGATTTATTAGCTATAACAAATTAACAAATCATGTTTTCATTTGTAACCAATTTTAATTTTAAAGCAAAAGAGAAAAAAAAATTTGTAGCATTCGATTTCTGTAAAATTTTAGCAGATGGATATCTAAAATTGTAGCATTAATATGGATATCTAAAATTTTAGCAGATGATTGTATTTACTAATGGAGTTTCAAAATCAAACACAATAAAATGATCAGTGAACACAATAAATAAGAAGTCTACACAGAAAAGTCCATGTCATATTTTCCTATACAGAAAAGTCTACATTAGATCCGGCAATGCTTCGCAAATTACATTTGTAACCTCGCTACTATTTCGAAATCCCATAAAATCCCTGCTCCTTTGTGACTCGTAGCTCACAATCCATTCATTTCCTTGTCTCCAGCTTGAGAGGGAAATTTGTGTGCTTGAGCTTCTTCACACCTCTGATTATACTCCTTTCAGAGGTAATTTTTCAACCTTAATAACTAATTTCGAGAATTTAGTTGCATATACATTATCTATTCTGTAGATTAGTTGTTTTTCACTTGAATTACAAGACTTCTGTGATTCTGTTGCATATACATTTCGAGAATGTTGCATTGGCTGTGTGTTAGATAACTTAAATGGTACGGTAATATGACCTTTTTGCAAGTGATTTTGTGTACTTTCTGAAATTTTGATGCCTTTTTTGGCACAATAATTCAATAATAGGGTTGAATAGGCATGGTTATGTTAATTTCTCAAGGAACCAACTAGATCTGGAGATCCAATAACAAAGTCAGTACTTTCATTTTTCTAAGAAGAATAAATTATTATTGTACTGAGTGATTATTGCAAGACTCAATTTCTGGCTATTTCTTTTTTACTTTGAGCTTAATTAGTTCACCAACACACTATCTTTCACTATCTTTTTTTTTTGCTTACTAGCATTAAATGGTAGTTCATTTCTTTTCTTCCATACAACCCAGCATACAGCAATACACACCAAAAGAAATGATTGGTTTGTCATATTTATTGAAAGCATCAGAAAACTGTAAAAGTATCTTGCAAGAAACCCCCAATTTGAATAAAGATATTAGTGACCATATCTGTTGAACAAAAGTTCACACTAACAACAGATTATATATATTTTCAAGTTTGACCACACGTGTAACACAGAATTACCTTGCGAATTGTTTTTCTTAAATTATGTTTTGCTAAAATCTTGTTTTTATACAGTAAGCACACACATATCTTTATATTATGCAGAAGTTGTTGTGACCACCAAAGAACAGGATTATCTGGCATGATCCCAAAAAGTTATAAATGAACTTAGTATTCAACCCCTTTCGGCTTTCAGTATAGTTATATTGTTTTTCAATCACTTAATGGCATCCCCATCAAGGACTCAAGGTTCTCAAAATCTTAAACATGCTAAATTTGAATGAAACACTTTCTGCAAAAATAAAATCATTGTTAGTACAGAGGTGATAAAGTGTGGAAATTGTTATTAACCTGAACACTGTGCCAGACATATATACTGTCTATTACCCGACTGATACTGACAAGAAATATCTCCCAATTGATTTAATTTCAGAATTTCCCTCCAAAAAAGGGGGTGCTTCCTTGTGGGGTATATACAATTATATTTAGCTTCTATATTACTGTTTTCCAAAGATTAGTACAGCTATGACTATGAAATCTCCAACCCCACTTAAAGTCGTGAAGATGTACTCATATGTTGCAAGTCTGTCAGTCCCATCACACCATACTCTTGTTGCTATAGTTCCTTTGCCCCGAGATGCAAAATTTAGCTTATTATGCTTGCGCCCCAAAATTTCCTTGATATTTTGCTTAATATGCCATCCCTGTTTTAAATTTGTGTTTGTTATATGTTAAATAATGTAGGTGATTTAATTATGGAAAGCAATGTGGATGAAGCCCAGAAACCAGTGGTTTGTCTTACTGGCATGACCTCATTCATGGCGTATCTTCTATATGTAATTGTTGTCCCTCTCCGTCTTTATGATGTTTACATGACAGATGGCCTCTCACTTACGTTTGTGCATTTCGTTCTGTCTGGGTTTATGCTCGCACTTTCCCTTGCCGGACTCAGTGGGTGGATTGGCATTGATGCATTGATGATTCTTCTGATCCCAGCTGGAATAGGGTATGTTGCAACATATGAGTGGAATGTTGCCACTTTCATCACCATGATTGTTGGTTTGGTTGTTTTCATTATTGTCTTTGTGGTACTGGTTAGTTGTGACAAGAATGGTGATGTGGAGGACATCCCTCTTCCTGTGACTGCAATGGAGGCTAGTTGTGACAAAAATGGCGATGTCAAGGTGCTGTTGAATTGTGATGAGAATGGTGATGTCATGGTGCTGGTGAGTTGTGACGAGAATGGTGATGTCAAGGACATTCCTCTCTCTGTGGGTGCAAAAGAGGAGAATGTTTAGTGCGTTGCTTTAGTGCAAGTAGTGGTGTGTAAAGAAACTATTTAGTATTGTCTTTGATGGATGGGTCTACTTTAGGTTCAGTTAGTGACGATTTGGGTGTCTTATGTTTTTTTGTTTTGATGTTGGCACTTGGAAGTGAAGTTTTTTAATTGTTGGTGTTAAGCTTTCTAGTTTGTGATGTAGTGGTGTGTAAAGAAACTGTTTAGTATTGTCTTTGATGGATGGGTCTACTTTAGGTTCAGTTAGTGACGATTGGGGTGTCTTATGTTTTTTGGTTTTGATGTTGGCACTAGGAAGTGAAGTTTTTAATTGTTGGTGTTAAGCTTTCTAGTTTGTGATGCTTTAATTTTCGTTTCTGGTCTGAACTGCTCATTCTCTGACAAAAATAGATTGTGGGCTGAAGTATTCAGTGTGTTTGTTATTTGAAGTATTCTATTTGCGATGTTCTGGATTTGTAGAACTGCTTAATTTTTCTATAATCAATGAACCTTTTTACCTATATGTACTATTTAAGTACGTACTCTGGATATTTGCAATGTTCTGGATTGAAGTATTCAGTGCGTTTGTTTTTTAGAGAAGTTTTTTTTAAAAAAAAAAAAATCTCTGATTTGTACTCATCAAATAGAACTGAGGTGCTTAATCCTTTTAAGGATCACCATTTTGTGTGAATGAAATTCTGTTAATTTGTTATCTTGATATTGCATATTGTTGGTACATAAATGTCCATTGTTTGTTAAGACTCGTAAAAATTTTATCTGAAGGTGTTAAATAATTTGGGAGGAGGCTTACAGAGGCTTATAAGCGGTATTAATCAAATAGCGAAGGAAACAAACCTGCGTAAGTATGTTTTTCATCAAGGAAACAAATTCATCGTCTGAAACCTTGAAATTAATGTAAATTTGGTTCATCTCCTATTCAAATTCAATATAAAAGTTCTTATTTCTTTTCAAACTTAAAAAAATATGGGATAGACCTTGGCTAGTTGGGGAAGCGTATCCTCTGGATGGTTGTTATTCAACCATCCAGTGGACGTCTTTCGATACGAGCCGTCTGATTTAATCTAAACGGTTATATTTTTTCGGGCCTATCAATCTTAGTATCATGCACGGGGCATTTATAGCCATTGAGATTAAATCAGACAACTGAGATCGAACCATCCACTGGATGGCCATCCAGAGGATGCGAATTCGGCTAGTTGGTCAAATGCATACTAAAATTATTGAGTCAAATTATAATGCACTGCCAAACTTGATTGTCTTCAGGTACCTTCTTGTGATTAATTCTAGCATATTGGAGATATCATAACTGATGTTTCTATGCCAAATTGGAACACTAATGTTGTGTTACATCTCATTGGGACAATGTGACCTGGCAATAATCTGAGGAACCACATGCTAATCCAAATGTGAAATTGCACAGAATTCATCCCAATATTAAGGTTGAAATTAGAAAAATGTGAATGCCACCAATATAAAAGAGACTTCTAAGATTGAAACCAGAATGCACCATTCCATTCTCGATCATGCACTGAAGATTTGTCTTTTTTTTTTAATGATACTATAATAAATAAGACTATAAAAGTTCCTTTTTTTGGTGGATTTAGAAAAAAATGACATTTGGCATTGTTTACAATAATTGTTTTCTATTGGATTTAAATATCTGTGTTGGTTAATCTGTCTGATAATCTGCATGGATGGCAGTTTTATATATATATAGAGAGAGAGAGAGAGAGGAATGCTAAAATACTATGGATAGCACGGATGACCTTCGTGCTACGGATTCGCTCTTAAATATAATACTTCAAACAACCGATCCAAATCATTCATTATTTTCTTCATATTGAAATCTCTTTAAAATCAAATTTTACATTTTTTTTAAGTTTTTACTATTTTTTTAAGATTTTTGAAAATCATTATTATTGAAGGGTCCGAAATTTATTAGATTAAAGATTTTCAAAAATATAAGAAAAATAGTAAAAAAATTAAAAAATATAAAATTTGGTTTCTAATAAGATTTCAATAAGAGGAAGATAATGAATGGTTTGGATCGATAGTTTGAAGCATGAAATTCAAAAACGAATCCGTACCACGAAGACCATTCTTGCTATGCATAGCATTTTAGCAATATAATTATATATATATATATATATATAGAGATGGGCTAATGTCCTTTGGATAGGACTAAGGGTTTTTCCTATTCACTTTTTAGCCATCCGATTGTTTCAGGATTCGTGTAAAGATCAGATCACGCGGTTCAAATTTTTGCGCTGAGAGGAGTTTGTGTTTTAATTATTTCCGTCTCTCCTCTCCGTCTCCTCTCTCAGTCTCTCCGTCTCTCTGTCTCACTTCGCTTCTCTCCTCCCCTTTATCTCTGTACGCGAATTGAAACCTAAAAAATTGAAGAAACCTAGATTATGCTCTCCGTCTCATCTCTTTGAAAAATCCGAAAATCAAAGGCTTCTCTCCAGAATCATCTTGCTCTCCTTTTTTTCCGCTAATTATTCACCGTAAAAACCCAAAATTTGTTGCACGGGGCCCAGTATTGGAGATGACGTATAAAAAGTATAATGAGTTTTACTTTTACTTCTTCTTTTTTATTTACTTCAATTGCACGGGAGTAATTCAATTTTACTTTTTACTTCTTTTTCTTTTGATTTACTTCAATTTGTACGTGGTACTGTACCGAGGAAACAAAATTAAAGAGTATAATGTGTGTGTGTGTGTGTTTTTTTTTTTTTTTTTTTTTTTTGTAAAGTGATAGTATATAAAATCGTTGGTCCCGCATTAAGTCTCAATTGACAAAAAAAAAAATGTTGAACTATATAAAGATGTGTGTGACTGAATCGTTAGAAGATCAATCATGTTAATGCTTGTAACATTTAATAGCTAACATTAGTTCACCACAAAGCTTCTTCTCAGAAAAGCTACAACTTTATTACACGAAAATTAAATGTGCAAAGCTTATCCAAAGGTCAATTCACTGTATAACATATCAACTCTACTTAGATCTTTTATTTACCTCAGTACTATAACTAAAATATGCCAAAATTCTACTTTTCTCTAAGAATAACAATTAACCAGTATTCTGTATTCCAATAGAATTCCTATTGAAGTATGCAATTTGAGAACTGTCACCGTGATAATGTCAATATATTTATATGAACCTTTTAAATAGAATAGGCAGATACTTAAACGTGAGTTACATACTCATGTAGTCATGTGCGTCAGCTAGCTGGCACAAGGAAGAGTGCAGGCACAGGATATGGTGTTAACACTACATTCTGATAAATTGGCTTCACCATTTAAGTTTTGATTTTAATTCATTCCAGTTAGTCCTTAATTTGATGACACAAATGCTAATTTAATCATTCTCTTTTATATATACACGATTCATGAAAACCACCACTCTAATTACCCCTTGTGTACCAACTCAATTTTACTTGCCGTGGTGAAATCCACCTAGGGGTGAGCAAAAAACTCGAAACTCGTGAGTTACTCGAACTCGACTCGAAAAAAACTCGATGAAAACTCGAGTTAGAAGAACTCGAGTTATAACAACTCGAGTTATGCCAACTCGTTAATTTTACGAGCCGAGTTCGAGTTGGGCCCAACTCAACTCGGTACAACTCGAGTCGGAATATACAGGCTGCAAATAATAAAATGTTATCATATTAATATACAATCCAACAATTTTATTGATTTGCAATTCAATAACTTGTGCACTAACCCTAGTCTTCAAGTCCCCAGACCTTTTTTCCTCCCTTACACCCTCATGACTGCTCCTCTTTTTCTATTTTCGAGCAAAATTTTAAGGTGACTAGTACCTCAACACCTTCTCACGAGTTCGTTGCCGAGTCACGAGTTGGCTCGAGTTAAAATGAGCCGAGTTCGAGTTAGCTCGAATAGCTCGGAACTGCTTTGCTGTCGAGTCACGAGTTGACTCGAGTTGTGACGAGCTCGAGTTCGAGTTGAGGCTAACTCGCTCGAACTCGGCTCGTATACAGCCCTAAATCCACCACTCTAATCCCAAAATTAGCATCGCAGTGATGATGAAACAAAGTTTAGCAAATTATATATTAGAGCCGATTATTTTCAGATGAGAAATTAAATTCCATTTTAAGTATGCCCAAGTAACAAATAACCAGAGAACGATGGATGCTAAAATGTTGCGCTGCATGATACTAAGAAAAAACAAGAAAGACAGAAAATTGAAAGAGCACTTATGACATCTCTGATTTTGGTTGTTGTTGTTATACGTCATCTCCAATACTGGGCCCTCGTGGAACAAATTTTGGGTTTTTCCGGGGAATAATCAGCGAAAAAAAAGGAGAGCAAGATAATTCTAGAGAAGCGCCTTTGATTTTCGGATTTTTCAAAGAGATGAGACGCAGAGCATAATCTAGGTTTCTTCAATTTTCTAGGTTTCAATTCGCGTACAGAGATAAAGGGGAGGAGAGAAGCGAAGTGAGACAGAGAGATGGAGAGACTGAGAGAGGAGACGGAGAGGAGAGACGGAAATAATTAAAACACAAACTCCTCTCAGCGCAAAAATTTGAACCGCATGATCTGATCTTTACACGGATCCTGAAACAATCGGATGGCTAAAAAGTGAATAGGAAAACTTATCAGTCCTATCCAAAGGACATTAGCCCATCTCTATATATATATATATATATATATATATATATATATATATATATATATATATATATATATATATATATATATATAGTTATGTCTGCTTGGGAAATTGCACCTCCAGTTATTATGGTTTTTGTTTTTTTTTTTTTGGGTGAATGGATGTAAAATTTAATCTTTAGCTAAATTTATTATTATTTTTTTCGATTGATAGTGGATTGGTTTTGACTTTTCCACATTAGTGCAACGAAAAAGTGGTGGGAATTTCCCGGTTGTGTCTTGTTTCAAAATAATAATAATAATTGATTGGGTATTTGGGTAAAAAATTTTCCGACGTGTCTTGTAAGAGGTTATGATAAGGAGCCTTAATAGCATACCTTATTAGCGGTTTACATCTAATAATCAGAAGATATGTATTTTAATAGAACAATGCTAATTTAACGATATAACGGAAATGAACAAAATTCAAGGTTCGGAATTATATTTTATGAGCTTATTCGTAATTCAAGGATTCCAAAATTAATTAGTAATTTAAAATTATAAAAATATAACGGACCAGTATAAGGTATAAATGTAATTTGCTGCTTTTAGCTAAACAACATAATGTTTGAGCTAAACAACGAGTTTGGAAACTTCAGTGGTATAAATGTAATTTGCTAATAATTGTACGGTATTTTTTTTTTTTTGAACTTGGTAAGGTATCTTTTTTGCCTGAACACGTATGGGATCCTCTGTAGGGGTGCGAGCTGTATACCGTTTGTCGTTTTTCGTGCACGTTCCGTCCAAACGAAACGGTAAATTGATATGAAATTTCAATACGTTTTAGAGACGGAACAGTAAACGGAACGCGTTTCGTCATTCGTTTGGGTGAAATACAGTGCAAATATACATGTTTCGTCCAAACAGAAGCGTTAACGAATCGACTAGTACATACCGTTACTATAAACAAAACAGCAAACGAAACAGACCATCCCATTTACCGTTTGAAACGGTAAACAGGACTAATCCTCTGGGATGACACCAGTATTATAGCACTATTCAGTAAATTAAAGGATCCAGATAATGAGACCTATCAAGACTGCAGTTATCACACATCGTTCAAAATGTGCATAAAATAAATTTATGTTATTTATCTCTGCAATGATTATCTGTATTTCATCACATTGTCTATTAATGCATTTTTGTACGCGTATCAGTGATAGCTCAATCAGAATTATTAGCTATAACAAATTAACAAAGCAAAATTTTTATTTAGAACCAATTTCAAAGTACAGGAAGTGCCTTAGCATCCAATTTCTGTACAAAAATGTTGATAATATGGATATTTAAAATTTCATCAGATGATTGTATTTACTTATTATTAAGTTTCAAAGTCAAGCACATTAAAATGATTAGTGAACAATAATAAATAAACAAATGCATGGCAGTGCGACCCGACATCATATTTTTCTATACAGAATACACAAGATCCGAAATTCTTGAAGAGTCACGTTTTGCTTCACTCACAAATTACATTTGTAACCTCGTTGCTATTTCAAAACCCCATAAAGGCCCTGTTGTGTTCCTTTATTACAACTCTTAGCTCACAATCCTCTTCCTTCTCTCCACCTTTTGAGAAATGAATCTCCATCTCTAAAACCCTAGCTTTCATCCAGCTCCGTAGATATCTCGAGAGGGAAATTTGTGTGCCTGAGCTTCTTCGACCTCAGATTATACTCCTTTTAGAGGTAATTTTTCAACCTTGATTACTAATTTCGAGAATTTAGTTGCACATACATTATCTATCATGTAGATTGGTTGTTTTTTACTTGAATTTCAAGAATTTTATCGCATGTTGTTTATAATTTTTCTCTTAAATAGCTTTGTTCGCACAGACTATGTGTTAGACAACTTAAATGATATGGTAGTTGACCTTTTTGCAAGTAATTTTGTATACATTGAAATTTTGATGCCTTTTATGGCGCAAGGTTTCCAAGTATATTGAATAGGCATGTTAATTTGTCAAGAAACAAATTAGATCTGGAAGATCAAAGAACATAATCTGTATTTTCATTTTTATAAGAAGAATAAATTATTATTGTCCAGAGTGATAATTGCAAGCATCGTTCTGGCGATTACTTTTTTTTATTTTGAGCTTAATTACTTCACCTACACACTATCTTGCACAGTAATGACATGTAAACAGTACTATGTATTAGTAATTGTTAACTTTTCACTATTTTTTTTGCTTACCAGCATTAAATTGTAGTTCGTTTCTGTTCTTCCATACAACCCAGCATACAACAATTTACACCAAAAGGAATGATTGGTTTGTCATATTTATTTAAAGCATCAGCAAACTGTAAAAGTATCATGCAACGACTCCCAAATTGAATTAGGATCTTCCAAACCATATCTGTTGAACAAAAGTTCATACTAACCGCAGATTATATATTTCAGGTTGAGCACATATATAACAGTCAGAATTATCTTCCCAATTGCTTTTTTTCAAAATTATCTTTTGCTAAAATCTTGTTTTTATATAGTAACCACATAAATATTTTATGTAGAAATTGTTGCGACAACCAAAGAACAGGATTATGTGGCATGATCCCTTATTGGTCAAAAAGTTATAAATGAACTTAGTACTAGACCCCTTTCTTTATCCTATCTCCATATTAGCCAATCTTGTTCCACAGACAAAACCGTCTCATTTAGTATAGTTCTAATGTTTTTCAATCATTTAACTACATCCTAGTCATGGTTCTGCAAAATTTTAAACATGCTAAAAATTTAAATGGAACACTTCCTGCAAGGAACAATCATTGCTAGTACAAATATGACAAAGTTATGGGAGCAGTTATTTACCTGACAAAGAATGATGTATTGTCTATTACCCAACTGATACTGACAAGAACGATCTCCCAATTAATTTTAATTTCAGAATTTCTCTCCAAAAAGGGGAGGATTTCCTTGCTATTTTCGAAAGATTAGTATAATTATGAGTTATGACTATGAAATCTCCAACCCCACTTAAAGTCATGAAGATGTACTCATATGTAGCAAGTCTAACAAGTCCCATCACGCCATACTCTTGTTGCTATAGTTCCTTTGTCCCGGGGTGCAAATCTTAGCTTATTATGCTTGCGCAACAAAATTTCTTTGATATTTTGCTAAATATGTTATTCCTTTTTTAAATTTGTTTTTTGTATGTTAACTACTGTAGGTGATTCAGTTATGGAAAGCACGGTGGATGGAGTGCAGAAGCCAGCGGTTCATCTTAGAGGGATGGCCTTATTCATGGCGTGTCTTCTCTATGTAATTGTTATCCCTCTCCGTCTATATGCTGTTTATATGTCAGATGGCCTCTCACTTAGGTTTGCGCATTTCGTTCTGGCTGCATTTGGGCTCGCACTTTCCCTTGCCGGCCTCAGTGAGTGGATTAGCATTGATGCATTGATGATTCTTATGTTCCCAACTATAATAGGGTATTTTGCAACATATGAGTGGAATGTTGGCTCTTTCATCACCATGATTGGTATTTTGGTTGTTGTCGTTATTTTCTGTGCGGTGCTGGTGAGTTGTGGTAATGTCAAGGTGCTGGTGAGTTGTGACAAGAATGGTGATGTCGAGGACATCCCTCTCCCTGTGATTGCAAAAGAGGTGAGTTCTGACGAGAATGGCGATGTTCAGGTGCTGTTGAATTGTGATGAGAATGGTGATGTCATGGTGTCGGTGAGTTGTGACAAGAATGGTGATGTCAAGGACATTCCTCTCTCCGTGGTTGCAAAAGAGGAGAATGTCTAGGGTGTTGTTTTAGCGCAAGTAGTGGTGTGTAAAGCAACTGTTTAGTTTGTTCTTTGATGGTTGGGGCTAGTTTAGGTTCAGTTGCTGTGACAGTTCAGTTAGTGACAATTGGGGTGTATTATGTTTTTTGTTTTGATGTTGGCACTTGGAAGTGGAGATTTTTAATTGTTGGTGTTAAGCTTTCTAGTTTGTGATGCTTCAATTTTCGTTTGTCGTTTGAACTGCACATTCTCTGACAAAAATAGATTGTGGGCTGAAGTATATTGTTGGTTCAGAAATGTTCATTTTTGGTTAAGACTCGTAAAAATTTTATCTAAAGGTGTTAAATAATTTGGGAGCAGGCTTACAAATTCAGATCCGCTGCCGCGCGACACAGCGTGTCGCGCGGTACTCTGGCCGTCTGATTAAGATCCAATGGACAAGGGAGCCCCGTGCATGTAACCTAGATTGATAGGCCCGTAAAAAGTGAACCGTCCGATCAAGATCAGACGGCTCGTAGTGCGCTACACGCTGTGTCGCGCAACAACAGAGTCGGGTTGCAGGCTTACAGGGGCTTATAAGCGGTATTAATTAAATAGCGAAGGATACAAATCTAAATAAGTATGTTTTTCATCAAGGAAACAAATTGGATCGTTGGAAGAAGGAAGAAGAAGAAAAAAAATTATAAACAATCCAAACTATTCACAAAGTTACACACTTCCCAACACTTTTTCCCACTTCTTCCTTTCTTCCCTTCTTCCCACACCTATCCAAACGGAGCCTAGGAAACAAATTCATCGTCTGAAACATTGAAATTATGTAAATTTGGCTCATCTCCTATTTAAATTCAATATAAAAGTTCTTATTTCTTTTTTAACTTAAAATATTGGATAGACCTTGGCTAGTTGGTCAAATGCATACTAAAATTATTGAGTTAAATTATAATGCACTGCCAAAATATAAAGGGTGATTTAGATATATGCCACTGAAAAAAATTGAAATTAGAGAAATGCCATCACTAAATGACAAATTATTTTTATGACATTACAAAACATTAAAAATTAGTTTTATACCATCGGACAATTGAGATGACCATTTAACCCTTTTAAATATACCACTATAAAATTTCAAAATTTGAGATATGCCATTGTGAATGAAATAACGAGTTTTATGCCATTACAAATCAACTGGACTAAGATGAACATGCCTTGATTTATTATACCTAATTATTTTAAATTATTTTTTTTAAATAAACAAGAATATAAGTGGAGTGAGCATATCAATGCATCTAGAAAATATAATGGACATTATAGTGTTTTGTTGCATTTTTTCACACAACCAGTAAAGGACTAAAGGTAGTTATGTAATAAAGAGGAAAATATAGACAGACAAAAAAAAATCATGATTACTCTAAATAGTACTATCGGTATAACAAATAACGAAAATTTTCTTTCTTGAGTGAGTTCATTTATTTTCCCTCCAGTGCCGTCTTTTTATTTTAGATTAGGGTTTATTTTCAAAAGAACAATTTGGTCATTAATAAAAATTATGACAGGTTAATGATGACATTTTTAGAATTTATTTTACTTTTAGAAAAAAATAGTGGCAAAAAACTAATTTTAATAATTCTATAGTGGCATAAATATAATTAGCAATCTAAGAGTGGCATTTTTTTAATTGACAAAATTTTTAGTGGCATAAAACTATTTTTTCCAAATATAAAATGTGATTTTTTAAACTTTAATACAATTTGACAGCCCTAAATTACAATTGTAACCCCAGTTGCGCTTTGTAAGTCTTTTGCGCGCGATCCATTTCCAGTTTTCCACTCTCCCGCTTCTGAGAAAATGAGTGAGCTCCTTTCGCTAAAACCCTAGACCTCATTTCGCATCTCCAGAGGAAATTTCGTGCGCTTGAGCTTCTTCTTACCTCTGATTATACTCCAATTACTGGTAATCTTTCAACATTCATCACTAATTTCAAGAATTCGATTGCATAGTAACCATTGTTTTATTGTTGATTAGTCTTATTCATAGAGGCGATTGCATTAGGCAGTGATTTTGTGTATGATTTGAAATACTGATGCCTTTTTTCGGCACAAGGATTCAATATATGGTGAATCTATAAGTCATGTTTCTCAGAAGAGCATACTAGATCTTGAAAAGATCAACAGTACAAAATGTTGCATATTTATTTTTATAAATGTTCTGTGTTATTATTGAAAGTCTTTTAAGTTAGATCTGTTTTCTTTTAGACTGAGCTTAATTTATACCTTATACTAGATCTGGAAAAGATCATTAGAACAAACTTTTGCATTTTTATGTTCTCTTAAGAAGATTTGTTTGTTATTAACTTATTATAAAGAGTAATTGTTGAAGGTCTTTATTTTTAGATCAATTTTCTTTTCGTCTCAAGGTCTTTATTTGTTTTGTTACTAGATCTCGGTTTTCTCTGACCATGCCTTTTATCACTCTTATCCTCGCCAGATTTTGCAATTGGATTGGCTTTGATGCATTACTGATTCTGATGTTCCCAGCCTCCTTTTTGTTTGTAGCAGCATATAAAGGGTATGTTGTCTCTTGCATGGCTCTATTCGGAACTTTGATGTTTTTCTTTTTCATTGTTGTCTTTCCTTGACTGGAAATTTATGTCAAGAATGGCAATGCTATGGATATTCCTCTCCATATCTGTGAAAAGAGTAGACCGTGTAGGGTGTTTTTTGTTAATGACATTTGGTGGTGTGTTATGTGGCTGATTTGTACGTTCCTTTGACCGTGTTGGCTCTTTTAGGTTGTCTTAGGAATCTTTGATGGTTTAATTGATGACAATTGGGTTGTCTAAGTGTTGCATAGTGATATGCCTTCTAGTCTGTGATGCTTTAATTTTAGATTGTGGTCTACAGTTTAACTGTCTAGTTGGATTTCCATTTCTAGCCTAAGCTAACTTATTTGGGAGTAAAGTCTTTGTTGTCGTTGCTCTCTGAAGTACTCATTCTATAACAAAAATAATTTGTGTGATCAAGCACCCTACCAGTAACTTTTTTTTATTTGACTGCTAACTGCTTTGAAATGTTTTGGATTTGTAGAACTAGACATGTACTCGTAAATAAAGTTAGAGGTGCTTAATCCTTATAGGATCACCATTGAGTTTGCAGCGAAGTCTACAATTTAATATCTTTATAATGTCTATTATTGGTTTAGACTTCTCAATAAGTCTCTAAGGTTAGCATTGTCAGCCTTAATTGTTTCTCATTCAACAGGACAATGGATGCACAAGAGCATCTGGACAGAAAATCACCCATTAAAAAGCTCCCCACTATAGAAATTCTCAATGTTAACCTCTTCTTCTTGGATTACATTTTGAGAAACTCACCCAATCAATTCAAGCTCATTTGTGCTGCGTCTCTCTATGCCCTATACACATAGCTTTTTCGGCTCAAGGACAATGTGCTCAAGCTTGATGGAGAGCATCCACTGGAAGCACTAAAGTTGAGGCGCTTTTGCATTTGTGTGGTTTATGCAATTAGCATGGTGTTTGAGATGTTTGCCTTCATTGAGGATATGGACAGAATTTCTAGAAGCTTCCTTCATGTGGGTTCCAGCCTGATGGTGCTGGTCCCATTGGCTCTCCAGTGCTCTTTTGGTGAGTTTGACGCTGTCATGGATTCTCTTCCTGGGACTGGTAAAGGTAATATATATCTGAACTTTAGAACCTCTTTCCTTGCCATCTGGAATTCCTTCATCCATTATGGTTATTGGTTTATGTGAGATTTTTGCTTCCTCAATGACAATGTTTGGTGCACTATGTACTGAGTCTATAATGGATGCTACCTGTGGCCCTTAATACAATAGTTGGTCGCCTGTTAAAATTCTATAAATTATTGATTATGATCCAGATCATTAGGCATTTGTAACTTATTTCCAGAACGGATGTGTAATTTGATACCATAAATCTGAGAGGGGTGTTCCGTTGCCACAACTTTATATTTTATCAATATTTTAAAATTTTAAAATTCAAACGTCAAATCCAAACCGTTGATCTTGTTCTATTTAACGAGCGATGCATTTCTATATAAATTTTATAAAATTTAGAGTCAGTTTGATACTCGATCAAGTGATCAAATGATGAACGTATTAGAATTAATCTGTCATAATCAACTAGATTCGTTCATTTGTTGACCAGTTGATCGAGTATCAAACTGACTCCAAATTTTATAAAATTTATATAGAAACGCATCGCTAGTTAAATTGAACAAGATTAATGGTTTGGATTTGACGTTTAAATTTTAAAATTTTTAAATATTGATAAAATATGAAGTTGTGGCAACTTGTGGCACCAAAAACATGTGGCAGCGGAACACTCCTCTAAATGTGATTTCAAGGATAAAATACTACTGCTGTGTTTTTTGGCCATGCTTGAAAGGGTAAATACCATGAATCGTTAGGCATTTGTAACTTTTTCTAGCTTTTGAAGATATATGCTGACTTTTTTTTTGCTCTATTTCCTTCAGAACTTAAAGGAATGGAAAACCGTAGAGTGATCACACAGATCATGTCATTGACTCCAACATTTGGCATGTCTCTTCTAGTGTCTGTTGGCAACCCATGGAAGCTTGCATATTCTGGCCTCTCCTATTTACTTGTATCTCTGGTGAAATTTTCTTCAGTAAAGGTAAATGAATCGAAACAGGAATTGTTGGTTCTTTTGAAGATGTGGTGAAGGGCCAAGAATTCCTTGTTGATCAGTTGCTTGATTCCTTGTTGATCAGCCTGCTGTTTACATGAGAAATTTTCCGTGCATGTTAGTGTGTGACCTGATACTGATAATAGTTATGGCGCTTGTTTTCGGTGTTGAACTGAGGAGGGATAAACATTTCAAACAGAAGGGCAAGAGCTTTAATAATGGAGACGATACTGGTGTACTTGACTCTGTGAGGATCACTGCTGCTGAACAGGAAGGAAATCTTTTAAAAAAAATTTTGATTCTGATTCTCGGTAATTTCAGCATAATCATTGTGTGTTCACCTTAGGGTCCCTGTTGCATCTATTGGGTAGCAAGTAGTGTCTGACAATGCTTAATTAGCAATGTTTCATTTGGATTTTTTTCAAAAATGGGTTTGCCTGTTGTTGAGATGGGATCTAAACTAAAGATGTTTCTATTTTTGCTTTTCTTTCTTATTAGAATACCTTTTATTTCATGTGGATGGTATGTGAAATATTTGTTGGTGGATTTAGAAAGAATGACATTTGCTGATCTAAATGTTGCTTTCTGTTGTTCTCTAATCTCTCTTGTGGTTTTACTTTCCATACTGTTCAGTTTATATATAAGTTTTCGTTGTCTTGTCATCTGCATAGCATTGTTCCTATTTAGCGTTTTTTAATAGTAGATTACAAAAAAAAAAAGAGTCGAATATGCATTATTGATAATGATTTGTTTGGATACCTTTTGATGACGCCTAAGGTTTTTCACTGGATATTATTTTGAACTAATATTGGACAAGTCTTTGTCAATTTACATTTTGGATATTATATTTATGCTTAAGGCACCCGATGTCTCTGTTCAAGAGTGAGTCATGAACTCATGATCTTCTAGATATAGTAGAGTATCGAACAAAGGATACTCTATTATTATCTGAGGTCCCATCTCAGCTCTGGAGAGTGGAGAGTCTAAACTGATACTAATAGAGTACTTTCTCTCCCTATATACGTCGATTTAAAACAAATGACATTTGTTGATCTGTTGGCTTTTTCTCTCCAAATTTTAAATTTCTCTCCTGTTGATACGTTTTAGACATTTCACAAATGAGTTGTTTGTGTCGATGAGACGATGACACTGGTTAGAAAATTAATCTAGATTCCATTGGCCTTTTTTCTAATGTAGCAGAAATTCATAATATACATCTCGTATATTACAATGTGGCCTTTGTGTAGAGTATAAGGACGCCCAATTGTGTAGAGTATTGGACTCTTCGGCTATTTATTTAGATAAAAATCTACAATGAATTCATGTTTCCAATAAAGGGCCCAGAATATCAACTAATTAGCACATATAAATAGAAATTGAATTTCGGAAACCCAATAATTCCAAGTTCATTGTTACATTTTTTTTTTATATAATTTTAGAGAAAAAGACAAATTCAATAACAAAGCAGGCAAAGAAACACATTTCTTCAATCAAATGCCTAAGTCTAAGATCATTCGATGGCGCCACTCTGCTTTCTCCTCCTCAGTCCTTAAGAGTGAAGCCATTTGCAAAATAAATTTCGCGGCGAATCTTCTCTGGGCTCTGCCCCTTTATATCACCCATCTTTTGGCATGACAAATCCATCAGTTTGTTGATCTTGAGAAAATGAGCCGCAAAGATAAGTTCAAAAATTGTCGGCATATATACATGATCTGTCAGCTCCTCCAAGTCTACTATTGATTCATGTTTCTCGCAATACTCGATCACCATTGCAAAAGTCCTGCCAGTGACGTTGGGTAGAAAGATGAGGCTTTTGCCACAGTCATCTTCTAAAATATCATGAATAGTTCGAGACTCCTTGGCCATCGCCTCAGGTACCTTAAATTTCACTCCGTCAGAGGTCTTGAGTGTGATCTTTTTGCTGGTTGTCTTGTTTCCCAATTCCCACTCCATTTGAGACGTTTGCCATTGATATTTGCTAAGAGAGAAATTCAAACGTAGGAAAATTTAGGACAACAGAGATGGTTTGTGTTTTGGCTGAAATTCCAATTTGTGGCTTGCGAGACAAGACCTAAAGAAATGCAATTACGAAATATGATTTATTTTATTTTATTTATTGCCTCTAATTAATTTAAGGAAAGAAGTACCTATAAACAGGGTGTCCACGCTTGAAGTTTCTAAAAAAGAATGTTAAAAAAGATCTACGAAAGATTTTTTTAGATACATTGACGGCTGGTATCAATATTTTTGCTACTAATTAATACTAATGTTTTTCTTTTGGGCATATGTTAACACGATATCTCAAATTGTTCCTGTCCAATACTTTCCACAGATTTATATGCTTTTCCAATTAATACTAATGTTTTTCCAAAGATTTTCATGATTTTTGATATGTTCTTTTTTTGACATAAAAATAAGGGTCTGGCCCTTATCTTTTCCATTGAAATAAAGGTTTGTACAGATTAGCTAAAAAAAATAAAAATAAATAAATAAATAAATTAAAATTAAAATTTAAAGATAGCTACCAAATACTGCAATGAAAAATAAAAAGTTGTAAGTAGACACTTAGAATAATTGTGTCCTCCGAAACCAAGAAGAGCAGGAACTGATTGCCAAGGTGTTGCGTGAGAGTAGCGGATAAATAGGTGCACCTCTTTGGAAGGCTATCAGTTTCTTTTGAGGTTGTAGATTTCCCATTCAAAGATTGCCTGGTCCACTACATAGTGGTAGTCTTGCTGGAGTTGGTTGAAAATTCTTTGGCATCTCTCTCGCCATATCAGAAAAAACAGAATTGCCAGAAGTTCTTTAGCTTTCGTCATTGTAGGACTAGTTTTGCCCTGTAACAGCTGGGTTGAGGTAGTAAAGAGAAGCTGAAGATTTTCTGGACAGTTAGAAGATAGCAATTTGTATTTTGCTTGTCGCACAAAAATGCAGTCATCAAAGAGGTGCTGCACTGTTTCCTCATTTGCTCTGCATAAGTAGCAAATACTTGTCATCAACTATCCCCTCTTCTTTAAAGTGTCAATGGTTGCAATTCTGTTTTGCACCATTTGCCAAAGAAAAATAACCATTCTGGGGGGTATCTTTAGTTTCCAAATTTTCGTAAACTTAGAAACATGCTTAGGTACTGTTTTGATATGTTCTTGTCAAACAAGTAAATCTTTTACCTTCTACGTTCGACCGCTATTACAACTTTACAAGGGAACTTCCACTCCGCCACCAGTTAAAAGGAAATCTATATTTAAAATATTTGTTCAATTAAAATGAAGAAGTTTCTTTTTATATGGATTACAAACAATCTTTCATTTAACAGAAAAGATACATTAATAGAAATATATCCAAATTACAAATATGCCAAGTAAAACCTTTCTTTCACGAAAAGTGATGAAATTTGCATCTGTATAAATAATTACATTAACATTTTATGAGAATTAAAGATACATGATACAACCAATGTTTTGAAAACCGACCCGGATATCGAACCGTCGAAGCCATCGGTTCAATAGTTTAACCGGTTCGACCGGTATAAAAAATTAATATTTAATTTTTTTGTGGTTTTCAGGAAATATACTTGCCGTCAAAATACAACATTGAAAAAGATCTCTCCATAGAATATGATGTTGGGAAATACATCGTGGAGAATTGGATATATGATTTACTGGATAAAATTGAGCTCATATTAAAATAAAAAAAATGATTGTTAGCCCAAATCTGCCAAATGAGTCGTCGGGCTTGGCCCACATTGACTTTTAAAAGTTTGAAACTCGTAAATCTGGAAATTACTAATTATCGGGAATTAGGGCTGCAAAACAAGGAATAAGTGCCATCGACAAATATACCATCCCAGCCATCGCTAAATACAAAATGAACATATACAGTAAATAAGGTGAACATAAAGACGATCTAAGTGAACACTTACAAACAAATAAGTGTTGTCATCACTTGTTCAGAAATTTACATGTCTATTGAACTAATTTTCATTGAACTTATTTGTTTGTATGTGATTCACTTAGATCGTCTATATGTTCACTTTATATTTAGCGATGGCAGGGATGGCAAAACTGCAGATGACAGTAATCAATTTTCCTACAAAACGGTTATAACGATGACGCAAATGAGCTGTTGCGTTGATCGTTTCGTCCTATGTCACGCAAATTTTTTTGGTTGCGTGTTGCATTTCGTCATTTGAATGCAATGATTTCTTGTTGCGTTGGTCGTTTCGTTCGACCAAAATAGTTTGACCGTTTCAACTGTTTAATCGTTTTTCATTACCTACAGAGCCACAAATAATAAAATCTTGAAAAAATTTCAAAAAACAGTATCAGAAATACTGCCCTTGCAAAGAATAGAAAAATGCTACAAAGTTAAAGCCAAAAAAACCAGTACTAGTTGCTTGTACCAGTAGGTCCAGTACCATTCTAGATCTGATGTACCAGTAAACCAAAGCAAATAAGAAATCTCATTCGAGGCTCAGTAAACCAAAGAATTCATCAAGGAACTAAAAAAAGAAATCCCAAGAATACCAATAGACCCCATTATTACATACTTCAACATATACAGTAAAAATTCAATATTTACAACCGAATCAAACTCATCAAACAATAACAGCATCACTGAAAATGCAATTTCTGAAGCGTCCATTTATCTCCACCACCAATCAAGCCATTGAGATTTGCAAAATAATCAAATTCAAGGATGTGGAGTGGGACTCGGATCATATTAGGCAGTCAAGCATGATATGTGAGTGGCACTCGGATCTTGTGTGGACTATGCGTGTACATATCGTTATGATGTTTTTGTATTTGTGTTATATTTGTTTGTACTTTAGTTATTTTCCATCAAGAGGTCCTTTCTAATTGGTGGATTGATACAATAATAAATAGTGATCCATTAAAAATCGCAAATATAAATAACAACAATCTAAGGACCCTTTATTTCAGGAATTAATATATGTTTATACCTATATTTTGTATAGTATAGTATAGTTAAATCAATTTAGTTCTGACCATGAATTGATTTGAGATTTTGTGAAACCCATAATGATATGAAATTTATATTTGAACTGATATTGGACTAAACTTAAATCCAAATTCCGAGATGATCCCAAAATGACCAGCATAAAAATCGATCCGAATCCTGACGATTAAAAACACGAGTCAAATTTATTAATCTGAATAACCAAATTAAATTTAATGTTTGGTTGTTTAAAAAAACCCATATGCTTTTCTGCGAGAACAAATTAATCATGGACGGTAACTTTGAAAAGCCGTATATTTATTCAAAAAAAAAAAATTAAAGCAGAATAATCCATTCTTTTGTTAAAATTAATGTTTCCAGTTTTCCTGTGAAAATAAAATTGAGTAAAATACGGGGGTTTTCAAATGCAAATGTTGATTTTGTCACCTGGATTTCCAAGGATTTATATATGAGATTAAGCCTTCATATAGATAATATATATCAGAATAACAAACTTAATGGCATTTAAGTCTAATATTATGAAATTCTGCTACACTGGAAATGCCTAACGGATTATAGATTCAGTTACCATTTAAAGTATATACAAAAAACAATTATCATCAACGAATATACGAGTATACGAATTAAAAGCAAAAAACTCGGATTATAGCCTACGTTTGGATGAGAGAAGAAGAAGAAGGAAGAAGAAAGAAGGAAGAAGGAAGAAAAAAAATTATAAACAATTCAAACTCTTCACAAAATTACACACTTCCCAATACTTCTTCCCTTCTTCCCTTCTTCCCACACCTATCCAAACGCACCCATAGATTCAGTTACAAATGTACCATTAAAAACGTTTAAGAAGGGGCAAGACATGCATACTAACGGCAAAAAACTCGGAAATACACTTTACAGGATGAAAAGCAAAAGTGCAAAACTGCAATGGCATTAAAAGCAACAGAAAATTGCATTTGGTTCCAACAATATTGTCTTCTATTAAAATCCAGCGACAAACATTGCACTTACCGCTTACCACTTACCAATTATATACCACTTACAAAGCCACGTGCAAGAGACAAAAAATAAAAAAGTATTCTAATAAAAGAAAACGTTAAAAATTTAAAATAGAAACATCTCCAATCTAGACTCTCCAGAACTGAAATTACCCCCCCCCCCCACACACACATAAACTTTAATATGCACTATAGTGCATATGGCATTCCGTGCACCGCGGATTTTTTCAAAGATATTTTTATAAATTGACAAATCTAATTTAACCAATCTAATATAAATATTGAAATCTCATAGCAAACCAAATTTTACAATTTTTTTGATTTTATTACTATTTTTTTCGAATATTTTAAAACATGCCATTTTTGAAATATTGTAAATAGTAAAACTTTCCAAAAATGACATTTTTTAAAAAATTCGTAAAAAATAATAATAAAATCTCAAAAATTCTAAAATTTTATTTTCAATGAGATTTCAATATGTAGATTAGATTAGTTAAATTAGATTTGTCAATTATAAAAATATCTCCGGAATAGTTCGTGGTGCACGAAATGCCTTATGCACTATGATGCATATTAAACTATATATATATATATATATATATATATATATATATATATATATATATATATATATATATATATATATGCCAACCCACTTTTGAAAGGGGCAAAAAATTAACCATAACCAATGAAACAATGTCGGACATTACATGCTACCAAATGTATTGAATCACTTTATTGCCAAAATGATTTATGAATCAAAACGTCTGATGTGATATCCTAATTGAAACAACTTTTCCACTGTTGTCTCGCATCACCTTAAAATTCTTTACAATTCCTGAAATGGATAAGGATCAAGTTAGATATGCCTATTGTTATAAAGGTTCCCTCATAATATATATAAAATTTTATTCAGTTTTTTATTATTATTTTATTTTTGGTAAAAAGCCGAGTTAGACGAGACATAAAAAAAAATGTTAACATACATGATTGATAATTCACATTACATTTTAAATCAATTAACTAATTTGAAGATTTTCTTTTTTAAAAAAAATTAGCTCAAAAATTTATATGACATTTGACAGTTTTAATAGTTGTGGAAGGAAAATAACATATTAGTGAAACAAAAGATTTACAAATTTAAATAAATTGGATTTTTTTCTTAAACGGCTATGACGAAAACAATAGCTCGACAAAGCACCATGCACGATGTGATATTTACAAAAAGAGCCAAGGTGCAAGGTGCTAGAACGCCTTATTTTGACTCACAAGTAGGGCGCAAGGTGCTTTTGCGCCTTAATAGTTAGGCCCCAAATCAAACTACGTCTTACCCCTCATTTTATGCAGACCCATGTACACAAGTTTATTTGTTCTTTTATTAGTTTAATTCTAGACTTGTAATGTGATTTATTATTTGATTAGTGCTTTAATTAGTTTTCTTTATCAATGAACTCATTTTTAATAAAAACACTAGAAACTTCAAATTTTTCAAAAATACAAAAAAAAAAATTATAATAGTTAGAAAGCTAGCAAGTATGCCAAAAGTGTCAAATTTAACAAGACAGAATGCCAGTGACTAGCCGGTGCGACCTCGACCACGGCTTCTCACTCGACGTGCTTGATTATAATTAAATGGTGTGTACAGAATGCGACCCCTGCATGGTCTACCACCTCTCCTCAAGAGAATGTGATCACCAAACTGCATCATAACAGAAATTTAATGCAAGAATTTTTAGTTGCTGGTAAGATTAAAAACTGTATTCTTACTAATCCACCAGTCCAAAAACTATGAAAATTTTGCAGTAGGTGTGTCTAAGAATGATATAACTGCAGTTAAATTTTTGCTCAATTCCATGTAGCTGTTTGTGATATAAAAATGATTTTCTGAGCTGGCTGAACTGCAAACCGGCCCGACAATCAGACATCTAGTTGGTTTTCAATTTGTTATTTCTATTCTATTTGGACTTAGGGGGTTCAAACTTTCAGGGATGAAAATAAACATGCAGAGGAGCATGGTGTGATTTTTGGGGATTTTTAGAGGCTTAATACTGGAGTTTCTGACTATCAATTTTATGACATATTTTCTGGTAAAGGTCTTGTAATTTAAACTGTTAAAATTCAAAAAATTATTTTTACTAAACCAGCAGTCTAAAAAATATGAAAAATTTACAGTGGCCGTGTCTGAGTATGATATAACTTTGGTTAAATTTTTATTCGATTCTAATAAGCCATTTGTGAAATAAAAATAATTTAGTGCACTGGCTGTAATTCTTTTGTTATGTTTCAAGAAAAGCAAAAACTTAGAATAACTTAATTAGTATAACATATCTAAGTTAATCCAAACATGTCGCATGACTCGCTGAGTCGCTATGCGTTTTCATATTTTTTTTCCTCTGAAAAATAGGGTGCAGTGAGATCAGCAAAGAAAGAAGGTTAGGCGTAGGTATTTCTGTGGCCTATATTGATTAGGCGCAGTTGCTCCTTGCACCTTATTCAAGGGTCAAAATAAGGCACACATGCACCTTACGCCTTGGCCCTTTAAGTAAAAATCATATAGTGCATGGTGCTTTGTTGAGCTATTATTTTTGTCAGAGCCGTTTAAGAAAAAAACTCAATAAATTTGGACCATGTATTAAAGTTAATTTTGTAAGCACCTATGTTGTACAGTGGCTGTGGCTGTGGCTGTGACAGATAGGTGCAAACTACTACACCATGTGAACTTCTGTTAGTATATGTAGTGTCCCACTCCACATGCATGGAATTTACCTTTAAAAGCCCTGTAAATTTATTTTATAAGAATAAAACATACTTTAGATACTTGCTCATAGCTATTGTTACATAAAATAAAGATTCAATTAAAATATAAAAGTTGTATAGTTCATATAAGTAAATTTACAGTCAAAGGTAGGAGAGAAGAAAAGCTTGGGGTCAATAATTGCACCCATAATGGCAACATTAGCATTGCCAGACACAATTTTTTTCATAAATGTCCTTATATTGCTAGGTTCCATTCCTGTAAGCTTCCTCCAAGAACAGATCTACGTGTCTTTCATCCAACACATGGCCCATTGCTGAAATTTAATTAAGGCTAGTTTAATTAAATTTGATGAAAGAACAAATTGCATTTGTGACTTCAGATGTCCATTTTGTCTTACCTGTGGATGTCTTAGGTTTATGCACAGGCCAACCAAACCGATGGCGATCTGCATAAAAGTTGAAACAAGAAATTATATTGGTTGAACCGATAGTTACGTATTTTAATTGAAGTTACACAAAATTAAACATTTTATTAGTTATAGAGTTGTCTTGTACCAGCAATCCAGATGTATGTCCTGACATCGGTCAAGGAGCACATGCTAGTTTCATTAACTGAAGTTTGTACATCAGAGCCCGACATAGGTGGCATGTCGGGTGGCGAATGTGTCAATGCCAAAAGCACAAAAGGAGAGTCCAAGAAGAAAGCCTCAATCCGCTTCCAATCTACGTAGGAAATTATGAGTTTTCACTTCTCAGCTTTGCAAGTCAATTAAAGGAGGTTTTCGTTTTGTATTTAAACTGCTTTTAATGAAAATAAAAACAATGCAAACCAATATGCTTATGCTGTGGGCGAAAGCAAAAGGAGTGAATTTTATCTGCAGAGAGAGAGAGCATCTGTTAGTCTCGAGTAATGCCTAACAAAGCAGTTACAAGCTAAAAATACTATGAAATTTTGTGTATAAGCCAGCAAACTTTTCTAAAATCATTAAGAAGGTTTAGAATTATTCCATGTTTGACGTGGAACAGACGATCAACCAACTAGCCACAGATACAAAATATACAACCTATTTTAAAGTACAATTTGTGCAAAATAATGCTTACTATTTTTTTTTTGCATAATATGTGGTCTCAATAGATAAAAAATTATATGTTGGTTTTCTCCAATGTTTTATTTTAAAGTCTCTTTGGAAATGCATTTTTATAATGTCAATATACATTCTAACCAAGACATGCTAAGATTATATAAAATTGAAATATGTATATATATCAAGGTATGATATGATGTTGTTCATCTTTGCTTGTCATACTATTTGTGCCAAAACACTGTTAGTCATACTATTTGTTTTCATACACTACTAGTCACACTATTTGTGCTTATGTCTAACGTGGACAAGCTAACGACCAAGTAGAACTTGCGGACTCATTGATTTGTTAGTTTTCATCAAAGTTAAAATATTCCAAGGAAATTCTATTTGGGTTTTGAAATCGGCAACCTCCATCCTTTGAGGCCAGATCAGATCAAGTGATGTTTTGTTATAATGTGTTGTTGCCTAACACTAGTCTAATCTAATTGGATGGCAGCTAAACAAAAGCAGTATGATGAGATGGTTTTTGCTAATCAAGTTTTTTTTTAAAAAAAAATGCATAATCCATTCTTTAGTTAAATTAATTTTTTTTTTTAAAAAAAAAGGTAAATATTTTAGCGATCCTTGATAAAAGTCTTTATTTTTTTCCTAGTGGTTTGTAATGGGTTATGATAATCATAAAACCCACGAGTGTTTTTAATCTCTATTAATACAGTAAAAACGTTCAATTAATAACTATAAAAGAATATAACAGAACAGTAGGATATATAAATGTAATATGCTCCTTTCGTCTACGAGAAGTTTGTCAGAATAAGTTTAGAGTCAGACTTTGTCACGGGATCCTCTGGAATGTTACCTATACATCCTATACATTGCTTTTTGTCTAGCAAAAAATGTTCCACAATTTGTTAATTTTTTTTTTATCTTTGTAAATGTAGGATGTAATGTAACATTTTAGGAGCACAAAACACAAGTGGATTTTTACCATATTTATAATCATAATATTTTTTAATACAATATCTAATCAACTATAATCGAAAGACTTAAAAAGATATTTCCTTTAGAAATACTTGTTAGTGGCTATCGAGTAATCGAGTTAGAATTTAGAAATTTTTAATGTTCTCGTTACCCAATTAGTAAGAAAATAAAAATGTCAAATTTAACTGTCTATATCTTTCCGATATTTTCATCGAGAAAATATATTTCCCTTCGCAAACAATAGAATAATGCAATTAGTCCATCTCCTCTTCAAATTTACAAAAAAAAAAGTAGCTTGCTTAAATGTAATTTGCCTATTCTAGATCAACAATCTAGCTCTATACAACATAATTTATACAAAATTGCAGCATTCCAACAACCAAAACAAAGGAAACTTATCACTTTTTTCAAAAATTATAATATGCAGTTGAAAATTATGGGGGAGCTAGTGTCATGTCCATTCGTTTGTTTATAATCCATACTTTATTTTGCTTTTATATAAAGAGAGAGTTTATTATGCACTGTAGTGTATAAAGCCACCTATGCACTTCAATCTGATCCGTTGGATTTGCTTTAATAATCGTGCAAATGAGAGCGCTGAACTAAGAATGTTAAGTTGTTCCTCTTCATTTGTTTTATTCCTTCGCGTTTCCTCGAACTCAATGATGAATTCAAACCGTAGATCTTGTTCAAATTTACGGGAGATGCATTTTCATATAAGTTTTATAAATTTTAGAGTTGATTTGATACTAGATCAAGTGGTCAACAAATGAACGAATCTGGTTAACTATTACTAATTAATTTTAATACGTTCATAATTTGATCACTTAATCTATTATCAAATCAACCCCAAAATTTATAAAACTTATCGAAAATTCATCGGTCGTAAAATTAAACAAAATCAACGGCTTGAATTTATCATTTTACTTTTAAAAATTTTTAATTTTGTAAAAAATTATTGAATTTATCATTTTACTTTTAAAATTTTTTAATTTTGTAAAAAATTATGCTGGACGTCTCTACAGCCATTTACGGCTGTAGAGGATTTCGGTCCCATTGCGTCTTCCCACTTTTGAAAAAACCTTTGTCTCTGAAGTTCCGAAGTCTGAACCCATCCCTTCGTGTGATGCCAACACTCTAACACAAATCCATCTGAGACGAAATCCTCTCTCCGTCAATAGAGCTTCGAAAACCTAGAGAGAGGGAGGTCCGACGAAACAAACGCTAGATCTCACAAACTTAGCTGGAGAGAGAATATTTTTTCCTTCCACTTGATTCGTTCTAACCTAGATCGAACTCCCGCTCCTCTCTATTTCCTCTCACTAAAGGATCCTCGTCTTCGAGCTCCCAGCTATCCCTTGACTCGACAACAAACAGGAAGTTCTAGTCCCCTGTTGACACAACAACAGGCATGGAGGTCCCTCTCTATCTATCAAATTTACATTATTTTCTTTCAGATTGTATGCTTGTGCCTGCCCTTATTTTGTACTGTTCCGTAATATGCATTTTGAGTTTGAGTTAGATTAGTGGATTGTTCTTTGGCAACTAAAACATAATTGATTTTAGTACATTTGCAATTAATTGTAGACAAGCCAAATAGAGATTAACAAGTATTTTTTGGTATCTATCATACCAGTGGTATCTAATAAAAGTTTGTTTAATTGCCTCTTACTTTAATTGCTATTTGGTTTATCATAAACTGTTGATACCATGTAAATATAATTGAATTTCATCATTTTTAAAAATTTATTCTAATCTATTAGGGTAAAAGAAGATTTTTAACTTTAGAGATAATAAAGTATTGTCATTTAGAGCAATCCGGACCCTCATATATTCTGTTTTGAACTATTGGACAGAGGTATGGCCAGGTTAGATCAAGGAAACAGTTTGGAAGATGATACCACTCTTGGTGGAACTGCCACTGCAGTTGATGTGTGGGGCCACTTCATTTCTTACATGAAGCTTCAAATCCAGAGAGAAAATAGGAAGGCATTGATGAGGAGGATTGGCGATAATGTATCAAATTTAGATTCTGTGTTTTTCATTTTTTGTAATAAAATGGATGTAATTTTTGCCATGTTGGTTTGAAAAGGTTGGCTGCCAGTACAATGGAGATAATTCTGGAGAGATAGATAGCATTACTCCACTGGTATTGGTAGTTGGTACCAGTGCATTTCATAGGTTTGATTCTGTTGATTTGTAGTTGGTACCAGCACTTCTGATTTTTATAAATTTAAAATGAAGAAGATAGAATAGATATGTTATATTACTGTGTTGTATCTTTTAATATACCTGAATAAGTGTATGGATATTCTATCTTTAATTAGCGTGTTTGATTTGGTAATTCAGCTCTATGATCTGGTTTCTAATGGCTCCGTTTGGATAGGTGTGGGAAGATGGGAAGAAGGAAAGAAGTGGGAAGAAGTATTGGAAAGTGTGTAACTTTGTGAAGAGTTTGGATTATTTATAATTTTTTTTCTTCTTCTTCCTTCTTTTTTTTCTTTCTTCCAACGATCCAAACGCACCCAATGATATGTACTTGGCAGTAGTGAACCAATAGGGTATTTTTGGGAATTGATATAAGAAATTAATATGCTTTACTTACATGGGTAACTCAGTACACAATTAGAACCTTGATGTTTCAATCATTAGAGCTTCATTTTAACATCATTGGTCACATTGAAAGTCCTGAGAAGTGAAATAATTTTATATCTGGATTTTTCAATTACTTTTAGTAGCTACTGCCTAGTTTTTCTAAAAAAAGTGTACATGAAGTAGGTCATTCCCTCAAACATGTAGCAAGCATTGAACATTACCAGTCGAGATCATTTATAATGCTTACACATAGAATTTCCAATATTCAAATTGCTTAACACATGCTCTTTCCAGTAATCAACTACACATTTCCTAAATGCTTAACACATCAGCAGTAATCAAAAACAGTTTTCGTAAGTCCTAAATTCTTATTTTCTCCTCCTGTCTCTTCTTCATCATCCTGTTCTCCATCGGACTCATCTCTATTGATTATTTGATTTTCTTGCCAAATCTTTATCATCATGCTGTAAATAAACAATTAAGATTAACAATTAGAGGTGTATGTAAACTTTTTGAAAATACATAAAAGAAAGATATTATTTCAATTGACAATAGGAAATGATGAATTTGTTGTGATATATAACATTCCTGAAACTGAAACTTGAAGGCAACTCATACGATCTGAAAAGCCAAATCAGAGGCAAACCAACTCTGCATTCTTCCCTAATTAGTTTCTGACATCATTATAATTAAACAATCAATAACCAATTATCGATTGGTCTTCTTATTTATCATATCAAAGTTGCGGGTCAGGTCTTAGTGGGATTATGCTTTCCCATAATTTTTAAGAAAAATTACATGAGCAAAGTTAAACGGATCTGTTTGAGTACATGGAAATTGAACACTGTCTCAAGGCTCTAGCAATTTGGTTACTGGTACATCTTTAAACATACTACTAGCTACCGAGTCACTTAATTTCAACCCACTAAAATTCATGCAATAAAATAAACGAAATTGGTAACTGAGTAGGAAAAGATATATAGAGAAGCAACAGGTGTTTAAAGGCCAAACTTTACTGTTTCGTTTGATAGTTGCAAGAACGAAGAAACTAAATCAACTACAAAATCGAGAGGGAGGGAGGAGGATGAGATGGAGAGGATCAGGTACCTTAGAACTCGTCGGACCTTCCATTAGAATAAAGGTTAAGTCGCTCATCAGTTCGATTTAACTGAGAAAGACAACGAGGCAAGAGGAGATAGAGAAGGGTTAGTGTTGGTGATAGCATTCCAATAGAGTAAAATAGAGAGAGAGGGGGCTGTCAGTCACCTCGGCTTCGATGGTTGGACGGAACCTAGGTCGTAGAGAGAGGCGAGACAGGCTTTTTGAATAAAAAAAAATGAATTGCATTCTAAACAGAATAAAAAGTTTAAATGTAGATTATTATGATGAAATGATTTAGAATGATTTCAGAAACGATTGAAATGTTCAAATGATTCTCAGAATTGCATTATTTGTACTTTATAGACGTAATTACCATGTATAATCCAATATTTCTGAATAAATAACATATTAATCGCATTATATTCAGCATAAAGTGTTTAAATGTTGATTATTGTGATGACTGACTTAGAATGAATAAAAGAAACAATTGAAATCCACAAATGATACTCGAATTGCATTAATTGAACATTATATGCTTAATTACCATGTATAATCCAATCTTATCGAGTAAGTAACAAAAGAATCATATTCTACAAATGATTGGGATAATCCAATCTTTTAATTAGCCAGAAACGATTGAAATCCACAAATGATGCTCAAAATTGCATTATTTGCACTTTATGCATCGTAATTACCATGTATAATCCAATCTTTTTAAAATAAATAACATATGAATCGTATTCTATTCTGTATAAAGTGTTTAAATGTAGATTATTGTGATGAAATGAATTAGATTGAATCAAGAAGAGATTAAAATGCACAAATAATGCTCAGAATTGCATTATTTTCAATTTATATGCGTAAATTACAATGTATAATCCAGTCCTTTTGAATAAATAACTTAAGAATCATATTCTATTCAGTATAAAGAGTTTAAATATAGATTATTGTGATGAAATGACTTAGAATGAATCGAGAAATGATAGATATATGCTCAAATGAAGTTCAGAATTGAATTACTTGTACTTTATATACGTTATTACCATGTATAATCCAATCTTTTTTGTATAAATAACATATGAATCAAATTCTAATCAGTATAAAGAGTTTAAATGTAGATTATTGTTTTGAAATGACTTGGAATAAATCAAGAAACGATTGAAATACTTAAATGATACTCAGAATTGCATAATTTGCAATTTATATGCATAATGACCATATATAATACAATGTTTTTGAATAAATATCATTTGAATCGTATTCTAGACAGTATAAATAGTTTAAATGCAGAATACTGCGATGAAATGATTTAGAATAAATCAAGAAACTATTGAACTCCTCAAATGATGCTCAGAATTGCATTATTTACATTTTGTATGAATAATTACCATGTATAATCCAATCTTTTTGAATAAATAACTTACGAATCATGTTTTAGACAGTATAAAGATTTTAAATGTAGATTATAATGATTAAATGACTAAGAATGATTCCAGAAATGATCGAAATGCTCAAATGATTCTTGGAATTGCATTATTGGCACTTTATATAAGTAATTACCAAGTATAATTCAATCTTTTTGAATAAATAACATATGAATCGTATTCTGCTCATTATAAAGAGTTTAAATATAGATTATTGTGAGGAAACGAACTTATAATAGATCAAGAAACGAATGAAATGCTCAAATGATGATCAGAATTGCAATATTTGCACTTTATATGGGTAATTACCATTTATAATCCAATATTTTTGAATAAATAACATATGAATCATATTCTATTCAGTATAAATAGTTTAAATGTTGATTATTGTGATGAAATAAATAAGAATGAATAAAAAAAACGATTAAAATGCTCAAATGATGCTCAGAATTGCATCATTTGTAATTAAAATGATTAGTTACCCTGTATAATCAAATGTTCCTAAATAAATAACATATGAATGTTTTTTAGACAGTATAAAGAGTTTAAATGTATATTATTGGGATAAAATGACTTAGAATGAATCCAGAAACTATTGAAATCCTCAAATGATAATCAAAATTGCATTATTTGCACATTATATGCGTAATTTTCTATGTATAATTCAATATTTTTGAATAAATAACATTTGAATCGTATTCTAAACAGTATAAAGAGTATAAATGTAGATTATTGTGATGAAATGACTTAGATTGAATCAAGAAGCTATTGAAATGCACAAATAAATCTCAGAATTGCATTATTTTCAATTTATATGCGTAATTAACATGTATAATGCTGTCCTTTTAAATAAATAACTCAAGAATCATTTTCTATTCAGTATAAAGAGTTTAAATGTAGATTATTGTGATGAAATGACTTATAATGAATCGAGAAATGATAGATATGCTCAAATGAATTTCAGAATTGAATTACTTGCACTTTATATACGTTAGTACCATGTATAATCTAATCTTTTTTTATAAAAAACAAATGAATCATATTCTATTCGGTATAAAGACTATAAATGTAGATTATTGTGAGGAAATGACTCAAAATTAATCAACAAGCGGTTAAAATGCTCAAATGATGCTCAGAATGGCATTATTAACAATTTATATACATAATTACAATGTATAATCCCGTCTTTTGGAATAAATAACATGTGAATCATATTCAATTCATTATATAAAGTTTAAATTTGGATTATTGTGATGAAATGAATTAGAATAAATCCAGAAATGATTGAAACTCTCAAATGTTTCTCAGAATTATATTTTTTCCGCTTTTTATGCGTAATCACCTATAATCCAATCTTTTTGAATAAATAACATATGAATCATTTTTTAGACTCTATAAAGAGTTTAAATGTAGATTATGGTTTTGAAATGACTTAGAATGAATCAAGAAACGATTGAAATACTGAAATGAAGCTCAGAATTGCATAATTTGCAATTTATATGCATAATGACCATATATAATACAATGCTTTTGAATAAATATCATTTGAATCGTATTCTAGACACTATAAATAGTTTAAATGTAGATTACTGTGATGAAATGACTTAGGATAAATCAAGAAACTATTGAAATGCTCAAATGATGCTCACGATTGCTTTATTTACATTTTGTATGAATAATTACCATTTATAATCCAATCTTTTATATTAAATAACTTGTGAATCATGTTTTAGACAGTATAAAGATTTTAAATGTAGATTATAGTGATTAAATGACTAAGAATGAATCCAGAAACCATCGAAATGCTCAAATGATTCTTGGAATTGAATTATTGGCACTTTATATAAGTAATTACCATGTATAATTCAATCTCTTTGAATAAATAACATATGAATCGTATTCTGCTCATTATAAAGTGTTTAAATAAAGATTATTGTGAGGAAACTACTTAGAATAGATCATGAAATGAATGAAATGCTCAGATCATGATCATAATTGCATTATTTGCACTTTATATGGGTAATTACCATTTATAATACAATATTTGGAATAAATAACATATGAATCTTATTCTATTCAGTATAAATAGTTTAAATGTTGATTATTGTGATGAAATAAATAAGAATGAATAAAAAAAACGATTCAAATGCTCAAATGATGCTCAGAATTGCATCATCTGCACTTAAAATGATTAGTTACACTGTATAAACCAATGTTCCTAAATAAATAACATAGAAATGTCTTTTTTTGACAGTACAAAGACTTTAAATGATACTCAACATTGCATTATTTGCACTTTATATGAGTAATTTTCTATATATAATCCAATATTTTTGAATAAATAACATTTGAATCGTACTCTAAACAGTATAAAGGGTTTAAATGTAGATTATTGTGATGAAATGACTTAGATTGAATCAAGAAGCGATTAAAATGAACAAATAATGCCCAGAATTGCATTAGTTTCAATTTATATGCGTAACTATCATGTATAATGCTGTCCTTTTGAATAAATAACTCAAGAATCATATTCTATTCAGTATAAAGAGTTTAAATGTAGATTATTGTGATGAAATGACTTATAATGAATCGAGAAATTGTAGATTTGCTCAAATGATGTTCAGAATTGAATTACTTGCACTTTATATACGTTATTGCCATGTATATTCTAATCTTCTTGTATAAATAAGGAATGAATCATATTCTATTCGGTATAAAGGCTATAAATATAGATTATTGTGATTAACTGACTCAGAATTAATCTACAAGCAGTTCAAATGCTCAAAAGATGCTCAGAATTGCATTATTTACAATTTATATGCGTAATTACCATGTATAACCCCGTCTTTTTGAAGAAATAACATATGAATCATATTCAATTCAGTATAAAAAGTTCAAATGTAGATTATTGTGATGAAATGAATTAGAATGAATCCCGAAACGATTGAAATTCTCAAATGTTGCTCAGAATTATATTTTTTTCGCTTTTTATGCGTAATCTCCTATAATCCAATATTTTTGAATAAATAACATATGAATTATATTTTAGACTCTATAAAGAGTTTAAATGTAGATTATTGTTTTGAAATGACTTGGAATGAATCAAGAAACGATTGAAATACTCAAATGATGCTCAGAATTGCATAATTTGCAATTTATATGCATAATAATTATATATAATACAATGTTTTTGAATAAATATCATTTAAATTGTATTCTAGACAGTATAAATAGTTTAAATGTAGATTACTGTGATGAAATGACTTAGAATAAATCAAGAAACTATTGAAATGCTCAAATGATGCTGAATTGCATTATTTACATTTTGTATGAATAATTACCATGTATAATCCAATCTTTTTGAATAAATAACTTATGAATCATGTTTTAGACAGTATAAAGATTTTAAATGTAGATTATAGTGATTAAATAACTACGAATGAATCCAGAAACGATCAAAATGCTCTAATGATTCTAGGAATTGCGTTATTGGCACTTTATATAAGTAATTACCATGTATAATTCAATATTTTTGAATAAATAACATATGAATCGTATTCTGCTCAGTATAAAGAGTTTAAATATAGATTATTGTGAGGAAACAACTTAGAATAGATCAAGAAACGAATGAAATGCTCAAATGATGATCAGAATTGCATTATTTGCAGTTTATATGGGTAATTACCATTTATAATCCAATATTTTTGAATAAATAACATATGAATCATATTATATTCAGTATAAATAGTTTAAATATTGACTATTGTGATGAAATATATAAGAATGAATCAAACAACGATTGAAAAGCTCAAATGATGCTCAGAATTGCATCATTTGCACTTAAAATGATTAGTTACCCTGTATAATCAAATGTTCCTAAATAAATAACAAATGAATGATTTTTAGACAGTATAAAGACTTTCACTGTATATTATTGAGATGACATGACTTACAATGAATCCAGAAGCTATTAAAATCCTCAAATGATACTCAAAATTGCATTATTTGCACTTTATATGAGTAATTTTCAATGTATAATCCAATATTCTTAAATAAATAACATATGAATCATATTCTATTCAGTATAAATAGTTTAAATGTTGATTATTGTGATGAAATAAATAAGAATGAATCAAATAACGATTGAAATGCTCAAATGATGCTCAGAATTGTAGATTCTATTCAGTATAATCCAATATTTTTGAATAAGTAACATTTGAATCATATTCTAAACAGTATAATGGGTTTAATCGTAGATTATTGTGATGAAATGACTTATATTGAATCAAGAAGAGATTGAAATGCACAAATAATGCTCAGAATTGCATTATTTTCAATTTATATGGGTAATCACCATGTATAGTGCTGTCCTTTTGAATAAATAACTCAAGAATCATATTCTATTCAGTATAAAGAATTTAAATATAGATTATTTGGATGATATGACTTATAATGAATCGAGAAATGATAGATATACTCAAATGAAATTCAGAATTGAATTACTTGCACTTTATATTCGTTATTACGTTGTATAATCTAATCTTTTTGTATAAATAACAAATGAATCATATTCTATTCGGTATAAATACTATAAATGTATATTATAGTGATGAAATGACTCACAATTAATCAACAAGCGGTTGAAATGCTCAAATGATTCTCAGAATTGCATTTTTTACAATTTATATGCGTAATTACCTTGTATAATCCCGTCTTTTTGAATAAATAACATATGAATCATATTCAATTCAGTATAAAAAGTTTAAATGTAGATTATTGTGTTGAAATGAATTAGTATGAATCCAGAAACGATTGAAATTCTCAAATGTTGCTCAGAATTATATTTTTTCCGCTTTATATGCGTAATCACCTATAATCCAATCTATTTGAATAAATAACATATGAATCATTTTTTAGACTCTATAAAGAGTTTAAATGTAGATTATTGCTTTGAAATTACTTGAAATGAATCAAGAAACGATTGAAATGCTCAAATGATGCTCAGAATTGCATTATTTGCACTTTATATGAGTAATGACCATGTATAATACAATATTTTTGAATAAATAAATATGGATCGTATTCTGGACAGTATAAATATTTTAAATGTACATTATTGTGATGAAATGACTTAGAATAAATCAAGAAACGATTGAAATATTTACATTTTGTATGCTTAATTACCTTGTATAATCCAATATTTTTGGAAAAAAAACTTATGAATCATGTTTTAGACAGTATAAAGATTTTAAATGTAGATTATAGTGATTAAATGACTAAGAGTGAATCCAGAAACGATTTGAAATGCTCAAATTATTCTCGGAATTGGATTATTGGCACTTTATATGAGTAATCACCATGTATATTCAATTTTTTTTTCAATAAATAACATATATGAACCATTGAATCATATTCTGCTCAGTATAAAGAGTTTAAATATAGATTATTGTGTTGAAACAACATAGAATGAATCAAGAAACGAATGAAATGCTCAAATCATGATCAGAATTGCATAATTTGCAATTTATATGCATAATAATTATATATAATACAATGTTTTTGAATAAATATCATTTAAATCGTATTCTAGACAGTATAAAGAGTTTAAATGTAGATTATTGTGATGAAATGAATTAGAAGGAATCCAGAAATTATTGAAATTCTAAAATGTTGCTCAGAATTATATTTTTTTCTGCTCTTTATGCGTATTCACCTATAATCCAATCTTTTTGAATAAATAACATATGAATCATTTTTTAGACCCTATAAAGAGTTTAAATGTAGATTATTGTTTTGAAATGACTTGGAATGAATCAAGAAACGATTGAATTACTCAAATGATGCTCAGAATTGCATAAATCAAGAACCATTGGATTATAATCAACATTGCATTATTGTGATGAAATGACTTACAATAAATCATGAAACTGTTGAAATGCTCAAATGATGATCAGAATTGTATTATTTACATTTTGTATGCGTAATTACCATGTATAATCCAATGTTTTTGAATAAACGACTTATGAATCATGTTTTAGACCGTATAAAAAGTTTAAATGTTGATTATAGTGATGAAATGACTTAAAATGAATTCGGAAACGATTGAAATACTCAAATGATTCTCAGAATTGCATTATTTGCACTTTATATGTGTAATTACTATGCATAATCCAATCTTTCTGAATAAATAACATAATAATCATGTTTTAGATAATATAAAGATTTTAAATGCATATTATTGTGTTGAAATAACTTAGAATGAATCAAGATACGATAGATATGCTCAAATGAAGTTCAGAATTGCATTATTTGCACTTTATATACATTATTACCATGTATAATTCAATCTTTTAGAATAAATAACATATGAATCGTATTCTGTTCAGTATAAAGAGTTTAAATATATATTATTATGATGAAACGACTTAGAACAAATCAAGAAACAAATTAAATGCTCAAATGATGATCAGAATTGCATTATTTGCACTTTATATGGGTAATTACCATTTATAATCCAATATTTTTGGATAAATAACATATGAATCATATTCTATTCTGGATAAATAGTTTAAATGTTGATTATTGTGATGAAATAAATAAGAATGAATCAAATACGATTGAAATGCTCAAATGATGCTCAGAATTGCATCATTTGCACTTAAAATGCGTAGTTACTGTGTATAATCCAATGTTTCTAAATAAATAACATATGAATGTTTTTAGACAGTATAAAGAGTTTAAATATATATTATTGAGATGAAATGACTTAGAATGAATCCAGAAACTATTGAAATCCTCAAATGATATTCAAAATTACATTATTTGCACTTTATATGCGTAATTTTCTATGTATAATCCAATATTTTTGAATAAATAACATTTGAATCGTATTCTAAACAGTATAAAGAGTTTAATGTAGATTATTATGATTAAATGACTTAGATTGAATCAAGAAGCGATTGAAATGCACAAATAATGCTCAGAATTGCATTATTTCAATTTATATGCGTAATTACCATGTATAATGCAGTCCTTTTGAATAAATAACTGAAGAATCATATTGTATTCAGTATAAAGAGTTTAACTGTAAATTATTATGATGAAATGACTTATAATGAATCGAGAAATGATAGATGTGCTCAAATGAAGTTCAGAAATGAATTACTTGCACTTTATAAACGTTCTTACCATGTATAATCTAATCTTTTTGTATAATTAACAAATGAATCATATTCTCTTCGGTATAAAGACTATAAATATATATTATTGTGATTAAAATGACTCACAATTAATCAACAAGCGTTTGAAATATGCTCAAATGATGCTTAGAATTGCATTATTTATACATGTTATAAATTATAGAGAGAAGAATTAGAATAAATCCAGAAAAGATTTGAAATAGAAAAATGTAAACCATTTAGTTTTAAAAACGTAGCACAATAGAATGAGAATTATTTAACAGATTCTCTATGCTTGATGATAGTATCTCTAATACGAACAAATTCACGGTACTACGACACACGTTCTTGTACATAGTAAGGTCAACACATGATCCGACATTCATCACGAGTCTTACAACGCTCCCTCGCATTTTGTCTTACTTGTAAATTACCTTTGTAACCCTGCTGCTCTTTCAAATTCCATTATTCCATTCATTCACACACTCTCTCTCTCTCTCCAGCTTTTGAGAAATGAGTGAAGCCATTTTCTCTAGAACCCAAGCTCTCTCTCATTCATTCACACACACTCCCTCTCTCTCTTCTCCAGCTTTCAAATTTGTGTGGTTCACCTCCTTCGCACCTCTGATTTTACTCCTATTAGGGGGCTGTTTGGATTCTCTAAGGAATTTAGGGAATTTCATTTTCCTACCATAAATTTATTATATACAATCCAAACTCTTCATAAAATTACACATTTCTCAATAAATTTATTTCTAAGAATTGCAACTTCTCCAAATTCCCCAAATTCCTAAGCGATCCAAACGCCCCAGAGGTATTTTTTCAACCTTAATCACTAATTTCGAGAATTTTGTTGAATATAGATGATCAATTTTGTAGATTAGTTTTTGTTCACTTGAATTTCAGGAATTTGTTGCATGTTAGTTATTATTCTTCTCTTGATTAGCTCAGATGATTATATTATTAGGCAATGTTGTAGTAATATGACCTCTTTGCAAGTGATTTCGTGTACCTTTTTGACACAAGGATTCAAAGAATGTTGAATAGGCATGTTAATTTCTCAAGGGACAAACTAAATCTTGAAGAATAATTTATTAATGTGCTTAGTTGAGTGATTATTAAAAGCCCTGTTTGTCCATTGTTTTTTGTTTTTTACTCTGAGCTTAATTAGTACCATATTGCAGAATTTATCGATTTCAATGTCTATTGCTTTTATACTCAATTGGCAAAAATGTGTCTATTATATTCTTTTCCATTTATAAACTTAGCTTAAAAAATGTTTATTATTAATTTATTATATTCTTTATCTATTTAAGACTTAGTTTATTATTTTTTTTCAAAAAAAAAAAATTTGCCACACCTTACCTGTGGCAAACAGTCCTATGCATTAGTAATAGCAAACTCTTCACTGTGTTTTTCTTACCAGTATTGAATGGTAGCTCATTTCTATGCTTCCATACAACTCAGCATACAACACTAGACACCGAAAGGAAAGATTAATTGTCATGTTTATTTAAAGAATCAGCCGAACTGTAAAATACCATGCAAGGACATACAGCTTGAATAAAAATCTTGGCATTTACCCAACCAAAACTATGTCTTGAACAAAAGAGCACATTTAAGAACAGTCGTTGCATTTTTCAGGTTGACCACACATATAAAAGTCAGAATAACCTTGCCAATTCCTTTCTAGTAAATTCTCTTTTGTAAATGTCTTGTTTTCTATGCAGTAACCACATAAATATCTTTGTTTTATGCGGAAGTTGTTGATTGTTGTGACCACTAAAGAACAGAATTATGTGGAATTGTCCCTCTGTTGGTTAAAAAATTATTAAAAGACTTAGTAAACCACCTGCTTTATCCCATCTCAATATTATCCTGTTTAGTTCCCCTGAGAAAACAGTATCATGAGTATACTCTCAAGGTTTTGTTAGTCGCTTATTTTTGAACTAGCTCCATTTGAATGGAACAATTCCAGTCAAAGTTACTCAAAATTTTGAACTAGCTCCATTTGAATGGAACACTTCCTGCAAAGAACAATCATTAATTGTAGTACAAACATAATTAAGTTGTGGGAACAGTTATTAACCCAAGTTTTGTGCTAGAAAGATATAATCTCTCCATTACCAGGCTGATATTGACATGAAAGATGACCAGATGTCCAGATTGATTTAATTTTACAATTTCTCTCCAAAAAAAGGAAGTATTTCTTGGGAGGGGTATACTACCATATTTAGCTTCAATCACTTTTTTTTATTTTTTCTGAAGTCATCAAGATGTATTCATATGTCTTGAGTCTGACAGTCCCATCCTTTTATACCTTTTAGGCATACATACAACCTTTCAATGTAACCGCGAATATTTCTTCTTATTGCTATAATTCCTTTGCCTGAGAAGCAAAACTAAGGTTATTATGCTTTTGCACCAATATTTCTTTGAAAATTTTGATGTTTGATATATGTTGAATATTGTAGGTGATTTAAAAATGGAAAGCATGGTGGGTGAACCCCAGAAGCAAGTGGTTAGCGGATCTTCTATATGTAATCTTCATCCCTCTCCGTCTTTACTATGTTTACATGACAGAAGGCCTTTCTCTTCAGTTTGCTCATTTGGCCATAGATGCGTTTACACTCGCTGTTGCTCTTGCCAAACTCTGCGAGAGTTAGCTTCAAAGCATTCATGGTTCTGTGCAACCCAGCCATCATAGGATATGCGGCAACATACGAGTGGAATGTTGTCTCTTGCATCACTGTAATCGGCACTTGGTTGTTTTCATTATTGTCTTTGTGGTGCTGGTATATTGTGACAAAAATGATGATGTAGAGGACATTCTTCTCCCTGTGACTGCAAATGAGGTGAGTCGTGACAAGAATGGTGACGTCAAGGATTTTCCTCTCTACGTCGGTGCAAAAGTGGAGAGCGTGTAGGGTGTTGTTTTCAGTTAGAAACCATTAGTGTGGTGTGTAATCTGACTGCCTGTTTTGTATGTGATTTGACAGTGAAGCTTTTTATTGGTTGTTTTGACAATTTAGTTAGTTGTAGTTGGTTTCTTATGTTGTTCATTTGATGTTGGCACTTGGAAGTGGAGTCTTAAGTTCTTAACTGTTCTGTTTTGTCATGCTTTCTTGTTTATGATGCATCAGTTTTAGTCTTTGGTTTTTGTCTCAAGTAATGCTTAAATGCGCTGTTATGGAATTGCTGTTTTACTTCAATAAAGAAGTTTAACCCTTATCTCACCTAATATGCATGACAGCATGCTTCTTATTAAGGCGCTTCTAAGGTACTATTCAATTTGGTGATGGGTTGAACATTTCAATGCAAATTTAATGAGTTCGCTTTTAGTTCTAGCTAGGCTATGGGTGTGTTTGGATGACTGAGGAATAGGGTATAAGAATAAGGATTTTCGGTTTGCGTGCTTATTCTTATTCTTGTGTAACTCAAACAATACAAGAATAAGGAATAAGGGTCCTTATTCCTATACTAACAAAACCATAGTATAAGAATAAAAAATTTAGATAAGCACGCAAATCGAAAATCCTTATTCTTATACCCTATTCCTTAGTCATCCAAATACACAACCCGTTCCAGAAAAATACTACTTAGCTCGTTGCCGTACAGTTTATTACTCATTGCTCCATTTGGATGCAAGAAGAAGAAGAGGAAGAAGGAAGAAGGGAAGAAAAAAAATTATAAACAATCCAAATTCTTCACAAAGTTACACACTTTCCAATACTTATTCCCACTTCTTCCCTTCTTCCCATACCTATCCAAACGGAGCCCATGATATCTTTGTATCGTCTTGTATAGCACTATTCACATATCCATTAAAGCTTTTGTTATTTTCTATTTTAACATTAAAACAAGTATTTTTATTTTTTTACTAATATTTCATAATTTTCCTAATTTAAATGCAATAATATGAAGTAAACTAAATTAAAATTTTGGAAAACAACGGAAACACCAAATTTTAAGTTTGGCAAAAGAAATATGAAGTGCTATTTAAGTGTGAAAAATATAAGAAATAATGTCAAGTTTTCAAGTGTACATATATATATATATATATATATATAGAGATAGGCTAAATTAGACTCCAGCACATGAGGGCCTTGTGTGCTCAAGTGTTTTAACCGTTGGATCGAGTGATCTGATGAGATCCTGTGGTACAGATTTAGGCGCTGATGAATTCCGCCTCTCCGTTTGTTTTTTAATTCTCCCGTTTCCTCTCTCCGTTATCAGATCAAACGTCTCTAAAAATAATCGAATAAAAACAAAAAGCACAACTCTCCCCCTCTTCGTCTCTCTCTGACGCACCTCTCTCCCCCTTCTTTCTCACTTGCAGCACCTCTCTCACTCACTCAACCCTCGAATGTGTAGATTGAAGAAGTCGCTCCCCCTGTCCCTCCTCCGTTCCGCTTCGTCAATACTCATCTTTGATTGAGGCCCAATCGATTGAGGCGAAACCTAAACCCTAGTAGTGATTGAGTCAGGTGCGACGAAACACAAGCTCTAACTTCGATTGGGACCTGATCGGTGCTTCGATCTCTACAAGTAATTTTGTGTATTTCTGAGTTTTGTGTTCTACACTTTGGATGAACTTTAGCTTGCAAATTTTTACTTTCGTGAACTATCTTAGGTAGTCTCACAGAGTCAAAATTTCAATTTCTGTTAAATTTAGTGCGTTACTAGTTTGTTGATGGAAAGTCAGAGTACTCGTTTTTTTTTCACAAATTTCGTTTGTTATCTATGTTATTTGCAAAATCAAAATTAATCATTTGGCATTTAAGCATTGCTGAATCTTATAAGGATAGAAAATTTAATTTCATTTTGTTGTGATTACAGAACACACAGGGATGCACTTCAATATATTTCTCTTTTTTCTAATTTCATTTTGTTAGGATTATAGAATGTTACTAGGTTACTAGTATATGGCAACTTAACTTGAATGCATATTGCACTAGGACATGCCTAAATTAGTTTTGACAGTACAAAAGGAGAGCATAATAGAAGAACTTGTCCGGTATTAAAGTTCCTTTTGCCTAAACAATTTGACAGTAGCTATTATATGACAACTTAAATTGAGTACATAATGCACCAGGACAACAGTTTCTAATTGGATTCTTAAATTTCATTTTGCACCAGACACCCTTAATTTGATTTTGTAGTTTCTAATTGGATGCTTAATTTTTTTTTTCAGATAAGGAAGGAAAAAGTAACAAAAAAGAAAAAAAAAAAAGAAGAAGAAGAAGATGTTGATAGTGCACAAGGGACTGAAGACACAAAATCAGATAGTTCATGTGAATATGAAGACTTGTGTAGTTGAGATGTGGAATCGGATATGATCTCCATTTTGTTATAATTTAGAATATAGATGGTTATAGAATGGTTATAAAATGGGTATAGAATGGTTACATTTTGGAAAGGTATTTTGTTATTTAGTGAAATACTGATTCATTTTGGTATTTTATATTTAGTTTTTAAATATGCAACAAGTTGGGACCACTTGTGTTTCCAGGCTTTATCTAGTGTGTGAAGTTTGTACCGGTCTACAAGTATTTGTAGATAAATGGTACGTACGTGCACAAGAAGGAAATAAAAGAACCAAGCATATGCTATATTGGTGACCATTTATGAATCACTGTAACACTGTCAATCTCTAAAAAAAAATGATATCTGTTTCACTTTGTTTTATTTTGTATAGTTCGTGGTTCAATGATATCTGTTTAATGGTACAGACTATTTGAAACAAGCAATATACTCTATGTTGCGTTTGTATATAGCAAGGTAAAAGTGAATAAATGCCAAACAAGCACAGGTACACATAACTGTGGTACCCTGTGGATTTTAAAAGCATAGTCAATCCAGGGGTATTGCTGCTTCATTTTAAAAGAATATTCACATGCCAAATTGCGTATAGATTGAAAGCATACATTAAATTGCCAAATTGCTTCATCCAAATTATCAAGGAAAATTTATACATACAAATAACCAAATAATTATCAATTGAAAGCATAGATTAAATTGCCCTTGGTGACATCCTCATATCAGTAAAAGATGTCGATTATACCAAAGTAAGAATATAGAAATACAAACCATAACTAAAGATAAAATTGCTACTGATCATAAACTTCAAGTACTAATTAGAGCATACATATCATAAACTTCATTCAAATCATTATCTCATTCTAAATTGCAGCCATTGATCTCTTTCAAACCTTCTGACCAAACAACTAGAAGAACACTATAACAAGTAAACTAATTAATATTATAGTGAGAAATTTTTTTTCCATTCCTGAGCGTTTGTTGCCAATCCATGGAATTCAATCTGATTCAGTTGCTTCAATGCAATCTAGAGGAGACAGATAGTTTGTTGCCAATCCATCTATGGGCAAAAACATTTAGTAATAACCCCACACCAGATTGATCCTGCCATTTTTATATATACCACACAGTTCAAGACCAGTGATAATTTGGTACAGTGAGCTCTAATCCTGTAATTTTCTGGTCAGGTCCTTTATCAGTATATATAGGTACCAAAGTGATCCTTGATTTTAAATCCTTGAGAGTATACAAAAACCCACAATACCATTTTCCTATCCTATGTATTGATACCAGCACAGATTCATTTCATCATAATTAGTTTTTCTATCATGCATCAAAATTGGTGATGCTGCTACTATTCTTTTCATGACCACTCCTGGGAAGGTTCAGACTAGAAAAGGATGGTTACATAGCTGTACTTGCCTAAAGAGTTAAAAAGAACAAACATGTACCTGTACCTGTACCCAAAGCCTTCTTCTGACCACCCAGCAAACTTGTACCTGCCACAAACCTACCATTTAACGCATTGAATAACATGGATAAATACAAAAAAAAGGGATCAGCTTTTAACAAACACCGATTCTATGCCATGAAAATTGAATGAGCAATTGCAATAACAACTTATGAGCAAAGCATACTGAGACGAGTAATGCTGACAATAGTTAATCGGATTTTGGTTTATGGAGTTGTCGGAGGCTTCGATTAGAGAGAGACGCAAGAAAAGAAGAAGGATAAAGGCGGGGGAGCACAGTGACTCTCTCACCTAGGGTTTCATTTCTGGGAGAGAGGGACTTCGCGTGCGTCAGAGAGACGGAACGAGAGAGTCGTGTTTTTTTTATCGATCTGATAACGAAGAGAGGAAACGGAAAACTTAAACGAAGAGATGCATGAGTAAACGGAAGTTGCTATCTACTAAGCGCCTAAATCCAGACCATCTATTTTCAAATCCAACGGTTAAGAAACTTCAGCACACAGACTTCCTATGTGCTGGAGTCTAATTTAGCCTATCTATATATATATATATATATATATATATATATATATATATATGAGGATGGCTAATGTGCCATAGATGGCACAGAGGGTCCCGTGCCATAGAGTCGTTTTTCGAGATCCAAAATTCAAATGCTCAATTTGAACCATCCAAGTTATTCACCACATTAAAATATCTTTGGAGACCAAATTTTACATTTTTTCGAATTTTTTTGCTATTTATTATGATATTTTTAAAAAACGTTATAATTGGAGTATTTCAGACCCTCCAATTTGAACATATCAAAATAAATACCAAAAAAATTCAAAAAAATGTAAAATTTTGGCTCCAATGGTATTTCAATATACTGATCAATTTGAACGGTTTGGATTGACCGATTGAATTTCGGATCTTCAAAAAATGACTAAAAAAAGACATCTATGGCATTGCCATCTATGGCACTTTATCCCACCTCTATATATATATATATATATATATTTTGAAAGACTAGGTAGCGGCTACGAAGTTACACTGTACATACAGTTATATCGCTTTATTAATGAATATCGATACTAATTAATAATTAAATGCAATAATTATGAAGTTACGAAGTAAACTAAATTTAAATTTTGGAAAACAGGGAAAACACCAAATTTTAAATTTGGCTAAAGGAATATGAAGTGCTTTTAAGTGTAATCATCATTTAATATATTAAGTCCCGCAACTCCACCCGAATCCGAAACAACTGTGGGTAAACAGTTGTTGGAACAGTAATCAAATCCTGGCCGTTGATTTTTCGCTCTGTATCGGACGGCTAAGAAATTCCTGCTCCGTCTATCCGAATCAAATACTTCGTACAATCCTCAAGCCGACTGAAGATCAAACCCTACACCTCCCTCCCTCCCCCCTTCTCTCTCGCATTAGTGCCTCTTCAGTGTCTCACGAAGAGATCGAAGAGAGCTTCACTCCTCCGATCTCCTCCTCCACTTGATCTTCTCCTCCACTACTCGATCCTCCTGCGCAGTCAATCTTTTCCTCTCTACTGGTAGCCATGGAAGCAAGACAGGAAAAGAAAGAGACAGTGCGAGATAGAAAGAGGAAGACTGGTGCAGCCGAGTGCGTATATGTACAGGCTATGCGAGGGATTTCAGGGTTGTGCTGATGTTGGACGGCTGTCGACAAAATTTTCGGAATCTCTTTTCTTGAGGTATTCAGATCATGAATAAAGATTTTTTCCTTCATGTTCTTTTTTTTTTCCTCTTCAATTTTGCATTTCTGTTTGATCTTGGACTGATTTTACCTTCTGTTGCTTTGGGTTGTGCAATTTGTGTGTTATTGCGCATTTTCATTTAGGGTGGCCGGATGCACTTTTCCTTGCCGCTCTTGGTGAACTCGCTCGCTCCATGGTGATACTTCATAGAGCAAGACTGGAAGGAGAGGATGAAGACAATTTCGCTTATGATTCCCTCAGCCTCTTCAATTTGGTACTGATTCTTTATCCCTTTTTCCTTTAATTCAGTATCATTTCCTATTTCAGTTTAGTCTTGGACTGATCGACTTATTTTAATCTCTCTTGCTGGTTTTTTGGTTGAGATTTTCGATATTTATATTAGCTGACAAGAGATTTTAGTAGTATATCAACCATAGGCAGGAGATTAAGCGAGAAGAGTTTGAGTTTCTTCTACTGTATTTTTTTTTGTTCTAATTTCTTGCTTTTTTTCCTTTTCATTTTTGTCTTTACAGGAAAGATCTAATAAGTTTATTTCTGAATTGATTTATTTTATTTTTTCCTATTAATTGATACACTTAATTATTGAACTTTTCCTTTTTTCTATACGCAGGCTGATACAACAATCCGAGGAACAACAATAAAATGGTAACGCTTTAGAATCTCTCTCTCTCTCTCTCTGTAGTATATAATCAAAGAGATGGTAGGGTTTTTTTTTCCCTGGCTGAAATGGTTTCTTTTGTTGATTTTTCTAAGTTACTTAGTACCATGCGTAGAGAATTTTACTGTCTCTTCTCAATAAGGAAAATTTCACTGGCACAAGCTGAACCATAGATTACTACTGATTAGTGTTATTGTCTCTTTTCAATAGAATAATCATACTTAATAGGTTGTATATTGCTTAACGTTTTTTCATTGCAGTCGCCCAACATGTCTATAAATAGATAGCATGTCATTATACAAATGCTCTGGATATTACATGTCATTATAATCATTCCTCTTGCTTGGATTCTTGCATCAACTATCTTATTTGGTTTCATCCAAGGTAAAAAAAATTCTGCCATTTTTCTCATCAAATCTTTCACTGTATGTTTTTTCAAACCTAGGTTGAGTGCATCATTGGCTTGGAGGGATGGATGCTGGGCTTGCTGGTGTGTGTACACAGAAGCTTCAGTTCAAGAGATTTGTCACATATGGTATTTCTCACATGGTTTACTTTTGCCTGATTTTCTTATTGTTTACGCATTCCAATCAGTTTTTAGATCAATTTGCACATATTGCGTAATTAATTTCTGCAGTTTTATGTTTTATGAGGTAATTTTGACGGAATTAGGGTATACTTAGGATTTGTATGCAAGAAAACCCAAAATTTTACTTTGTAATTGATATGCCCTTGCTAGAGTAACCCTTCTATTTTATATTTCTCTATTTGTTTCCAGTCATACTCTGAGGTGCATCCATTGTAGGTAGAGATAGAGAGCCGTGGCCTGAGGGCTCTCTATCTCTATTATTTCCATAATTGAAAGGTAAGCACATGTATAGAGGCTATTTTTGGAAATGATTCATTATTGGTTTTTGTCTGGGTTCATTTGCGATTCCTGTTAATTAGAATATAAAATAATGATTTCAATGCAAAGCAATTGAATATGAACGTCGTTTTGGTTATGCCTGATCTCCTTGAGGTTATTGAATACATAATCTCTCATTAATTTAGTCATTGAATTTTACAATATTTAAAATTTTAAATAGGTTGTTTTTTGTTTCATATAAGATCAGATCGGAGAAAGATCAAGCATATTTTCTGGAAGGTTATGCATTAAACCGAATCACCTCGAATTGGTATATATTTTTATCAACCTCAAATGCTTTTCTTCCATATCGATTTTCTTTTAGTGAAATAGAATTGTAGAGCAGTGCTCCTATATGTTCTTTTATTTTATAATGAGTTCTGATTAAACCAATAAGGACTAAATTATATACACCAATAATTTTCTTTACAATGCCAAGTTATTAAACAACAACTGAAAAATTTTCGTTCAACAAATACATCTCAACATCTACTCAAATTCGTTGTACTTTTTTCCCTGCTAGATTGAATGTCCTAATTATTATGCAGCTGCACTGAAAGCAGTAGCTACTGACAAGGATGATTTTGGTTAACCATAACCAGCATATCAGCGCCTCTTTCATTTTATATATCTCAATTTGTCCCTCGAAAACTGATTTGTCTATCTATTTGTGAATTTATGTATTTTTGTTGTCCATTCTCAGTTTTGCTTGGATGTTTTTGTGAGTTCTCTTTTTTTCCAATATTTTTAATATATTAAAAGTTCTCTCAATTTGTTCCTTTTGCTATTTTTGTTTTCTGTGTCTTCCAGTTCCTTCAGTTTGGTCATTTTTTTTTAGATCTAAACACAACAGTGAATGTTTAAAGTTTTACGAACTTTAAATTTCAGTATGAACAAATCTTACCATGAGAAAACTTTGCCTGGCACGATTCTGAAAATCGTTGTACCATTAGTCTTTGTTTTTTTTTTTTTTTGTATTAGGTCTTTGTGTTTGCCTTTTGGGGGAAAACAAATTAAGATATAGCTATTGCTGGGTAAGAAAGGTGTGCTTTTATTTGATGCATTTATAATAATTTTGGGGTCAATGTATAGGTGTGGGTAAATTCAAAGGAAAATCATGTTTACTGGATTTTGACTGTTCTGTATTGAGGGCCGATAGATAATTTGTGGACAGAAAGGAATTTCGAAAGTTACTTTTAGCCCTAATTAAGATATAGCTATTGCTGGATTTTGTATGTATTATCGAAACTATTATATTACCCTAATTTTGTTCTTCTATTTGAAACGCTCTCATTCCCGTGAGGATTCTTTGTTTTCATCGTTAATTTGAGATTTTTCTTTCCTTGCAGTTGATTTCTTCAAATTCTGCTCTCTATCTCAATCTGGCCTCAATGCACAAGGTACGAATCTACTTCGTTCTCTCATTCTCACATATGAAAATTTTCTGTGAGCCTGCAAATGGTGGCAAATTATCATCATGCATATCAACTATTACAGCCACTTTATTATGCTTCTTTGACAGTATAAAAAATTTGAGTTGTTCCTCATTTTCTAGAATCTGAGTTTCATCTACGAGAAGGTGCTTTGGTCAGATGACATACCTTAGGTACTCCTTTAACATAATGGCATCTTCTTTCTACTATTCTGAGTTATATGTTTTGTTATATTTTATTTTTATCCAATGAACTTCTCATGTTTGCTTTTTTTTTTTTTCCTACTGTGCTGAGATCGATCCAATCTCATGATTAGTACTATTGGATTGTCACAAATGTTACCTGGTACAGATCAGTACCTCAGTACTGAGATCGATCCAATCTCATGATCAGTACCATTTGGTTTTTTTTTTACTAATCCGGTGCATTTTGCTTTTTTCAGGGGTGGTACCCGTCAGATTTTTTGTTTTCTCTCGGTAATGACATCTTTTTATGCCTTTTGTTTTACGGCCAGGTTGTTAGTTCTTTGCCTTTTATTTCTTTTTTAGTCAGTTTTTTTCTTCCTATCTACAAAGAAGCCTGCCAGTTTACTGGTATGATGCATGAACAAACTGCCTTTGAAGGTTCTATGGTTAAAAGTTCATAATTGAATTCAAAGTATTATGTATATATGAATCTGTATAACATTTAGGTACTTTGACTAAACCCTAAACCCTAAACTTTTAATTTGTCCTACAATGTACCTAAATGTTTGGTCAAAGTATTATTACTGCAGGCCTTGCATTCTTTCACTTTATTTGATGGAAGCTGTCATCGAGGCTTTCTGTGAGACTTTGGACTTCCAGATTGATCAGGTTGAACGAAACCAAGTCTTCTTGCATGAGAAGAAGGAAGGGTCAAGCATATCCTATCAATCTGATACACTGTACATTGTGAGGTAATCTTATTATTTTTTTAAAAAAAAAATCTTGGATTATTTAATCTTATCAAGGACTCATCATTTATGAAATTAAGATTGACAGATTTTGGTGAAATTAAGATTGCCTCATGGTACTATAAATTATTACATCAGTACTTAGAACAAGGAATATATTATTTGATTTCAATGATAGCTGTTACCATTTGCTTTGGTATTCTGTTTTTGTCCTAAATATCATTTTTAACTGAAAGTTCATATCTACATGAAATATATACCACCCCAAATGGTACCAGCTTCACAAATGGTACAAGATGTGCTGGTGAGGATGTGCAGACCAATAAGGATGGCTAATTCAATCATTTACTAAACCCTAATTCAATCATTTACTATATAAATTTTCATTTCTCATTTTCTACAACATCACTTTAACAATGTTGTTGTCATGGATATGCAGATTCGTATTGCTACCTAATTATTGTTATTATTTTTCTGCTTTTCTAAATCCTCAATATCAGTTTTCTTACTTTGTTTTGTCTTCAAAATGCCTTTGTAAAATCTCAGGCTCTCTTCCTTTCGCAACCATGCTGAGAATGGAATTCAAACAAAGGCTATTAACAGGTCTAGAGAATATCTTGAACTTTGTACATATCTTGAATTCAGGTACTGCCATACGATTTAGTTGTTAACAACTTAACATCACTGGTATAGCAAATTGGACATTCATAAAAAAATTAAGCTCATTGTAATTTCTCTGTCCTGGTATATGACAATTTAGTTCTACCGATTTCTTAGAAATAAGATCAGGATAATCCAAAGTTACATTTTTACCTTCAATTTTATTGCTGATTGATGACATCCAAAAGTTCGAAAATTCAGGTTAGGATGGATTTTCCCATGTTACTCACTTGAGCATTTTTTGATTTGAAGTGATATTTCTGAATTTTATAATCATGCTAACTCCCTACCCGGCTTTTATAGTTAGGCTGACCTAACCGGTATTTAACAATGACATCCTATTGTAATAGTTTCGATTTTTATTATGGTTGCATTTACTTTTCTCATTAATAATACCATGTGTTTCATTGGCCTCACACACTTACAATTCATGAACGTGAAAGTCTTCAAAATAGCAAGAATCATGAGTAGAAGTTGCTATAATGTTTCAATATCTTTCATCTTATTTTTATTGTTGTTTTTTTTTTTCCATAATTTATCAATTTGCACTATGGTTAATTATGGTTTGTAGATGGAATAAACTAAACTACAAAATAAGACTACTATAATAGTAAAATTTAACCAAAAAAAAGAAAAAAAATAAGACAAAAAAAATAGGTCGCGCAACGCGCGACGAACCCACTAGTTTAATATATTAACACCCGCATGTTGACTCTGGGTTGACCAGCTGTGGGTAAACAGTTGTTGGAACAGTGTCGAATTCTGGCCGTTGATTGTACGCTCTCATAAATCGTGACCGTTGATTCTGAGTTCGCATCTTAGCCGTCCGATGCCAGCCTCTCCTCTCATTCAGTACCCCATAGATCGAATACTTCTAGAGAGTTCCCACTTTTATTTTTCTCTCCGACTAGACTCCTCTCGAGGGGAAGGAGTATTCTGCCGTTCTTCGCACGCGAACTCCGGTGGCCTCCGATCTCAACTCGCAGCATCTTCTTTCTAGATGGATAGATCGGCCGTTCCTCTTTCGGATGAGCACCATTTTGTTGGTTTTTCGTTTAGTTTGTTACATGCTCCAAGACTATGCTTCCTTCTCGATTTCGCGCGTTGCTGCAACTTGGTTTCTCCAGAGTAGAGTTGATAAATTGGTTTCACACCATCAGTTTGTCAGGTCATGCTTCTTCTTTGTCTGATTTGGTTTCGATTAATCGATTTTGTCAGTGTAAAATTGCGTTTTGTTTTTTGTTCCTTTGTTTGGTTTTAGGTTTAGGGGCCTAAAGTTGTGCTTCTTCTCCGTCCATTTGCTCAGGTGACTTACAGATTTAAATTATTCTTTTTTTTTTCCTTTTTGATTCTGTTTATACTTCCTGTATTATCCTCTTTCTGCTCTGATTTTTTGCTTCTTTGTTTTGTTCATCAAATATAGTTGTTTGAATTTGCAGGATTTGTACCATGGTGCCATGTTCTTTGGAGTTGCCTGGTATATTTGGGTCTTCATATATGTTTCGTGCTCTTTGTGCCAGCATTTCAGGTTTAGGAGTTTGACGCCCTTGCAATTTTTGGCTCAATTTCTATGTGCTTTCCGATTGTCTTTGCCGGTTTTAAGCCATCAATTTCATTGACTTTCTTTTTGTTCGATTTTGTAGGTTATTACATTGAGTGGATGGCAAGGAGGCCACACAGAGAATAAAAGGTTAATTTGAGTCCATTTAGGCCATTTTCAGATATCTTTAATTATTACTCATGCTGCTTTTTTCTTTTATATATAGTTGATTGTTTGTTTCATATCTGAATTGTATGCTAATGTGTTATAAAATTTGCAACAAGCTTCTTTTTCGGTTTCTGCTTTCTTGCTTGGAATTTGAGGGTTGTCGTCAGATAGCTGGTATTTGTGCAGGTTATTGTGCTCATAGTGTGAGCTTAGATTTTGCGATAGGATTATAGCTTTCGTTGGTTACACACAAAAAGTTTAGTTCCATCAAATTAGATCTTTAAGCCATTTGAGATCAGTTTCAACTTAAGCCTGTATTGCTAGCTTATCAAAATATGCTTATCTCTTTTGTCTCCTATTTTTGATTCCTATATTGTGTATATCTCACAGCTTACGATTGTTATCATGATGCTGGTGTTCATCCCAACTACAGCTAAGGTGTTGTTGGTTTCATTCTGATTGAACCTATATTCCTGCATTGACCAACCAATATAACTGTTTAGTTATCGAATAGTTTGCATATTCACCAATCATCATCATTTAATATATTAACACCCGTCCATTGACTCCTCCCTTGACCAACTGTGGGTAAACAGTGGTTGGAACAGTCTTTCATCTTGGTCGTTCATTTTGGGTTGGTCAGATCGCAGGGCTTGGATGCAATGTGTACGGTTACAAATCCTGGTCGTTGCTTGCTTCCTTCTTCTCCGTTCGATTTCCTCTCTCTAACACAGTAACGCTCTCGATTCTAAATTCTTCTCTTTTCTCCTCTCTTTCTTTCTCGATGTCATTCCTCGGTACTCTCGCACCATCCCTCCGTCTTTTGAGTCTTTTCGCCACCTGCCCTGTCGCCCCTCTCTTTGCGCTGTCGACCATTGATCTGAAAGATAACCTTCCTGTTGGTAAGGTTTTCTCTAGCAGATCAGTACCTTCTTGATTTAGTTCGTCTCGATCGTCATTGTGGGGCTTCGCATCTCAGTCGGAGTTATTCCGCCGAGTTCATTGTTCCTCTTCTTCTAGGTGAGTACCCATTTGAGACCTTCTCTCTCTTTTCTGTCCCTTTTCCTTGACTGCTTCTGATCCAGGTTCTTCTTTGTTGGATTAGTACTGTCAAAGAAGCGACAAAGGAGATGTAGCGCTGTAATTTTTCTCTTTCTTTTGGGTACAGTGTTGGACTTCTTTCTCGATCAGCTCTTGAGCAGATAATGAGGAGAATTATTTTTCATTAGGGCGCAAAAGGAAAAATGGAGGCTATAATGGATCAAATAAGCTCCAGGTCTGCTGTTTGCTTTCAAAAGCTCATGATTGTCGGTATTACTTATTTTCACCTCTTTTCGATTTTTGCTCAACATTATTACGATAAATCCATAGTCAATACAAACTAGCAAGAGATTCATGCCTATCTATTTATTACTCATAGATGAGTCAGATAGATTGCCAAAATACATGTGTGGCTTCATTATTGCTTATCATTCTTCAGTTTATTTGTTGTTCGATTGTTCAATCACACAACAACAATATTTTTTTGACATTTAATACAATAAAATGACATGAAAATCTTTCACAAAACCAAACTTGCAAATTTTGGCTGTTTATTTGGTATTGGAACAACTCTTTATTTGCTTTTGTTGATTTAGGTTATAACAACAGAGCTTAATGTACATATGAATATGTACAAATTTATATGTACAAATTTTACCTTAAAGACTAGATTTTTTTTTCTGAATTAATGTATAGTTCTTACATATCTTGGCATCTCTTCTGTTCTTATCATCATCTCTCTCCCTTTTTCTCTCTCTACCCTACCCTAGGTGACAGAACTCGCTGCTGCCGCTTTTCGCCGTCAGATTGTCGCACCCTCTGATCTTAGCTGCAAACTTCAACTAAGGAAATAAGCAGAATGTCACTTCCTCCTATGGAAGAGTTCTGTTTTGAGCATGAATCAGGTTCGACAACTCGCTTCACCCATTTCATTTTATTTTGGGCATGAATCAGGTGTGTTTATTTTGAGCACGAATCAACTTGCTTCTCCTGAATTTTTCCTTTGATTTCTCTTGTTTATTTGCCCTCCCCTCAGGTTTCCTTTTTTTTGCGATATTAACAGTGCAGTCAATCGGAAGATCAGTCGCTCCTCTTTGGATTTTAGGCTGATCAATTATGTTTCCTTCTCGAATGCAGGTACCATGGTAGTGGCTATGGTGTTGCTATCAATTTATTGCTCTACATGGGAGCTTTTGTGCTATGTGCTGCGTAACTGATTGAGGGCTCGAGAAATAAAACTGCAACAAGGGCTCTGCAGCATACCAACTCATACCAGTAAGATAAACTATCAATATGAAGCCTCTCAAGTTCACGCCAGCTCAAATATATAGTATTTAAGATTATTATATTATGAAATTTTCTGAAATTGAACAGCTCAAAAGATATAATAAAGGACAAAATAGGAAGTTTTAAGAAAAAAAGTATATAACTTTTTACAAGTCGCAAACAGATTTTAGTACTTTGAGAAATAACTTTTGGTCTATGTTACAATTTACTTTTTAGCACTTCTATTGCTTTTCATGTGTTCAACAACTCAAGTATCTACGTTGATTGCTAAGTTTTTAAATGCTTTTTTCCATTTTGAGAACTTCTGCTACATGCTCATGGAGCTCTGGCATTGTCTTATTTTGCATGAAGTGCTTCGTCAGGAAAAAAATGAAGGTATTATTATGGAATTTTAAAAATTTTTATGCTGTCATGTATCTTAAAATTGAGGTATTCATATGTATATTGAACTGCCAAGGTAATTTTATATTTATAGATGAGTGAATAATAGTTTTTTTTTGTCTCTAAATCTATGTCTAAAACAATTTTTATCTAATATATCTGTTATCGATGCAATTGAGTGACCTGCTAGGTGCTTAGTTCCTTCTTTGATTAATGATAGGTAATAAGAGCAATATATATATATATATATATATATATATATATATATATATATATATATCCCCTCACAATTTTCTATGTCAGATTTATTCCAAGCTAGGTACAAATTTTATTTTCTGTAATGTTTCATATGCGGTCATTGTTGAATAAACAGACTTGCATTAGTTTCTTAATGTTACTTCTCACTGATTTTCCATGCATAGGACGATGGATGGAGGTTACAGGAAGTGGTACCAGCTGTTCGAGGATGATTCCCAAGGTTATTTCTCAAATTTGTGCTTAATATCTTTAGTTCCTGATTTGTCGTCTTTTTTTTTTCCTATGATTACAATAAAATTCTGATACGATTCTATTTGGTATAGAAAATTAATCTTTTCTTACAGTTGATTCAAGGTCGAATTTTTTTTTATAAATTACAAATGAAAAAGCATGTCATTTATTTTACAATTAGGAGGAATAAGTTTGAATGAGAAAATTCAAGTTTTAAGAGTCTGTTTATTTACATTCAATCATTTTATATAATTTTTCTTCTTTCAACAATATTACGCCGTTAGTCTGTTTATTAGAAAGAATGTTTATTTTCGTAACTTTCTGATGTTTTTTTCCTTTTCTCTTTTATAATTTTTTTGTTTATCGATAAATAAAGGGTGTTGCAAATGAGACCTTATTTTTCATTGCTTTCTTAAGTTTGGGCATATGGGTAAGGGTATATTAGCCAGGCTTAAAAATAATTCTGAAACATTTGAGTTGTAAGAATAGAGTTCGACTGAAGTATGTTGCGTTCAGCTAGGCTTCATGTAAATCTCAGTATAATTTAGCTGATTCATTTGAGTGCATGAGCGCATTTTTCCTTTCCAATGATCCTTCCAAGTTTTAAACAATCAAAATTTGCACAAACTGCATATGTTGCCTATTTAGTTGATATATTCTATAGGTATTAATTTCCCCCATTTTGCTTTCGCGTGAGGACAAATTTCTGCTGTGCTGTGTGATAAATTAGATTCAATTTTAGGTGCTTCTTCGAAAATGTAGGTTCATAGATATTTTGACACCCTTGCTAATTGTGTTATTTTGTTGGGCTTACATTATTATCCTTCATAATTATTGATATTTTATGACGTGCTGGCTACTGTTGCCAGTTTCAAATGAGTTTTCTTTGCTTTATCACTCATTCATGTTATTTATTGAAAATGCAAGTCTATTCAGATATATTGCATCAGAAAGTAGACGTATAATTTGGGTCCATATATTACTGGCAAGTTCAAAGGTCCCTGTCAGTTCTTTGTGAGTTTAAACCGACAACGGTTATTCTCCTGAGTGGGAATAACAGAAGCATGTTGGGCATTGTAATATTCAGAAAACTTTTTTCCTGTTATCTCGCTATTTTGATTGTCAATTTGCTAATGTAGTTTTTTCAATAGAATTTTGGCAAATTCAAGATGTGGTTGGCTGCTGAAAATGAGATTTTTTTTTAGGCTAACAAATGGTAAGTTGATGACCACAACGCCAAAGCACCTGAACATGGACTATGTTGACAGTGTCGAGGTACACATTTGATTATAAGTTTAAGATATGTATAGTGACAAATAAATGTAGTCAGAAAGAAATTTTGGTTTGAAATAGCAAAATATTTTCAGTTTTACCCCTTGCTGTATTTTTTCGTTCTAATTCTGTTACTATTCTAAAGAACATGCCAGATTCTTTTTAATGTGATTGCAAATATCGAAATTCTTTTGTGTGCTAATCCTGATATAGCTTATAATTTGATTGCATTTCAGGATAAGAAACGGATGTGATATTGCTTAGAATCTGATTGCACTGAAGGAGCATCATAAGGTTTTCTATATTTCTTCTCATCTCATTTTTAGGTTAGTATGTATATGGAGATTTCTCATAAGTTCATATATAGTGAGGAATTGATACATGGCTGAATTTTGGGGATTGGCTCACTTTAATTCAATTGTTTGGTTTATGTTCCTATATGCGTGGGTCAGTTGTTCTTAAATTTTGATTCATTCTGGTAACTATAGTTGATAGGCTGACCGTATAATGGAGTAATGCACCGACAAGGTTGAGCTTCTAAGCTATATTCGGCTCCTAAACAAAAGATCAAGTCTTGGTGAAAGAACTTCGAGTCCTGAACATGTTATGTGTTGGTATGTTTATCCTTGCTGCATTCTATTTTGGATTGGCTAATTGGCAAGGATATATAGGTTATTTAGCGACAGATTAATTACTGAAGGTGCTATTTTAAAATTACCCCCTTGGAATTGAAAAAGGCTGAATTTTCATCTTTTTATTTTGTGTTCAAAATTTGTTCTCATTGTTAGAAACTTATATCGTAATATGCAAAATGACAAGTCTATTGTGTATCGATGGCATGAAGGCATAGTAATATGTGTTTTCTTTAATGGGAATTGAGTCATTTTGAGGTTTAGTACCTTCATAATAATGCTGGCGTAATAGATCAAATAGTGAAGTCTAGGAGGGTGTGATAATTGTGAGGAACAAAGTGGTCATGCGCATTGTGCATTGTGGTATTTTGCAAGTATTTCTATTTCTATGATTGAGTGGCATTTTTTTACGATAAATTATTAAAATCAAATCAATATAACGTCTTCGTTGTTTATTATTCACATATATCAATTAAGAAAGAGGAGATCGCGTGTTGCCCGATAATAGCACTATAGATATAAGTTGGATGTCTGATAAGAGAATAGAAAGAACTCAGAACTCAATTACTGTGAATTGAACCATGAGTTCTTTTAACAAAATATATATTATAGCATGCACTTTGAATTTTCTCCATACATATAGCGCACCTATAGTTTGTGTTGTGCCCTTGGTGATAATTTAGACCGTTAATTCATTTATTTCTATATTTTGTATTTTGTGAATGTATGATTTATTTATCATTATACTAATGTAATGGTACCCTCTGGGCTAATTTAAAGAAAAAAAAAACCACATGAATGTTGTATCTTCAATATAATATTTGAGCTTCTTTGAACAACCTATAGGATACAAGAGCATTACTTTGACGATTTGACTCATGTGTGCAACAGTGGAAAGGAAAATATGAGAAGGCTAAAGCATCACCAAGAATCATAACCATACAGATGCATGGAGACAAATGAGCTATGCGGTTGCTGAGGAAGTATAATTTTTTTTTCTTTATGCATTGGTAGTTCCAATTATTCTATATATATATATGAATTAAACATGCTTACTAAATATTAGGTTGCAAATCATAATAGGTCGATGCTTCAATGAGATTGATGCGCATGATTTTATGATGAAGAAACCTTCAAATCAGATCACCTGATGCACACTCAAAAAGTAAGAATTGCGATTTATAAATGTGTGATACCGTTTTATAAATGAATTGGTTGTGTTGACTAAGTTCAGATTGTATAATAAACACTCTATATATATCATTTGATATGGATTTAGGCCATGATTAGTATACACAATGTAAATGAAGTTAAATGTGTATATCTTGGTATGAACAGGTCTGTGGGGGCGCGATGAGCTCTAGATGCAATTTTGATATAGGCTCAGGTTGTGTACCAATTCCTGGTACGAGATTTCAGGTTCTGGTATGGAAACATAGATGAGTTTGTGAATTCTGAAAAAACTTTGAGAGTTTAAGTAAAGAAAAACAGAATTTTCTTTCATAACAGACATGAAATTTGTAAATTTCCAACCTTAAATGGGGTTTAGGTGTAATTCCTGGTATTGAGTTGTAGATGTAATAAACTCAACAACAAAATAAAACACTATAGTAGTAAAATTTAACAAAAAAAATAGATGAGAGAAAAAAATAGGTCGCGCAACGCGCGACGGCCCCACTAGTATATATAGAAATAATGTCAAGTTTTCACGTGTATATATAGTTGTATCACTTTATTAATGAATATCGGTACCAATTAATATTTAACTACTGCGTATTATTCTGCACGACTATTCTACAGGAGTAGTCGAGTAAAGTTGACCACAAGCTACCAGGCTTACGGGGATGGGACTCCCCTGAGCAGTGGCCAGTGGTAGATTGATAAAGTTTAACAAATAAACTCTCTTTTATTTTACTTTTATTACTACTGAATGCCACAAACTCTACATAAATTCGGAATTACTAATGCATTTTTCCAATAATCCAAAAGACAGAAAAAAGAACTGCGCATTTTTGCATGAAACCCCACAATTTTCAGGCGACACTGGCAAAGTAGAGGATAAAAGCAACAAAAAAAAGAAATAGTAATAACTAAATTTTCAATAAGCTGGCAACGCACTGAATCTCCTCGCTTGTTACTCTGGTAAAGTCCATTGATGACATCCTGACGAAAATCAACAGCGCGAGACAAACTAATACTTAGTGATTAAGTTGTCTAAAAAAATAAGATGAAATTTGGATTAGCGGATTTTGAATTAAAAAAACTACAGTAACACTAAATTAAAATGTGAAAAAATAAGAAACTTTGTCATTATACTCCTAGAAAAATGTCCTTTTATTACCTGATAGTTTCTTTTTGTACGTAGGTGTAAGCAGGTCACGCTCCATATCAAAATAGCACTGGATATAGATGGATTCCTTTTACGATTTCAAATCCTTTCAACTGCGATAAAGCATCAAACGAAAAAATAGTAAAAGTATACCAACAAAATCTGATCTTTGTCATCATTTTTTTTTACTGTTTCTTTCTAATTGCAAGAACTTTGACCATTAAAATTGGCCCTTTGACGAAGAATATAGTAAATGTTCTGGACAAATTTTCCATGGTACCAGAAATGACTCTTATTATTATTTTATTATCTGCATATGCACTTATGCAGGCAATGCATGCATATTTGGTCGTAGCATAACTACCAGAATTCACTGCGCTACCCAAGACGACTTTAAAATTGGTAAAATACCTTCTTTTCTCTTGTAAATAGGGCTGTCAACGGTGCACCATTTACCGTTATGCCGTTTCTTTTAACCAAAATGGAACGATTTGTGGCACAGAAAATTATACCGTTTTTTAAGTGGCACGGTTGATGGCACAGTTGGTTATATCGTTTCGACCATTTCAACCTCATTTCAAACCGTTTTATGTGTAATATACGGTTGATGGTACAGAAAATTGTTTCGTTTAATAAATGAAACGGTAAGTGGCATGCCGGTATTGTACCGTTTAATAAGTGGCACGGTAACAGTTTGGTGTCATTCTGTGCCACTTACCACGTTTTGACAGCCCTACTTGCAAATGAACTTATTATGCCCAAAATGTACTTTTTCACTTCGGGGCCGTTTGGATGTTGTAGGAATTTGGGAAATTTGCAATTCCTAGGCATAAATTTATTAGGAAGTGTGTAACTTTGTGAAGAATTTGGATTGTTTATAATAAATTTGGTATATAAAGTGTCTGGAATTTGCAATTCCGGCTCCATCCAAACGGGCCGAAAAGATTTTCACATAATTCCTCGAAATTACCGCTTAGCCCATTTGATAAGGCCCAATTCTCTATGGCTTGTCTATTTGGATTAATCACCGCAACAAGAAATGACTCAAAACTATTTCCGGAGACCCAAATCTGAATAGAGAAAAAAATAAATTTAATAATAGAAAAGCCTGTTATCAACAAGAATAGGTACATAAAATTACTTTTTTTTTAAGTGCTACCAGAATATTTTCGATTTCTACCTAGACTAAGAGCAAAAGGCATTAAGCTGCAAATGTTTTATATTTTCCTTACTAGTTGAGTTTTGGATTGTAGTGTTGCAGAAAAGTCATAACAATCCCCCCCCCCCCCCCACAAAAAAAAAAAAACGTACAGAATCAATTTCAGGAAGCATGCCATAGATGTTCTCCAAAATTTCAACCGCAACATATTCCCCTTGGGATAATTTAAATATGTTCTTCTTTCTGTTAATAATTTTCATAGAACCATTAGGCTGCCATTCACCAATATCACCTGAAAAAACAATCACACAATAAAAAGTTTATATGGGCGGCTGTGAAATTTATATCAGCTGAGTTGTATTAATTGCATTTTCACTGCTTGTTTAATGTTTGATGTGCACAGAGATGGAGACAGATGGTGTCTAATTACCCCCCACCCAAAACACAAAATCAATCTACACCACGTGGGATGGTGCCAAGGGCATCATAAGTCATAACCCATCTCTGGCACCGACTCAAGCCGTACATCCATGTTCGGCACTGGTGGGCCCACCGTCATTGATATGTCATTGGTAGCTAGACCTGGTTAACGTTCGAAACGGCAACGGAATGGGCCATTCCGTTTGCCGTTCCGTTCCAGAAATGGTATGCACTGAAACGATTCGTTATTCGTTCCGTTTGCAACGGAATGGACGGAACGTAGCGGAACGACTCAATTTACACTGTATTTCATACCAACGTATGCCGAAATCCGTTCCGTTTACCGTTCCGTTTAAAAAACGAATACCGAAATCTGTTCCGCCACTCGTTCCGTTTGGACGGAACGTGCACGGAACGAGTAGGACGGTATACCGTCGGCAGGCCTATAATGGTAGCGACAGCATTGTCATTGCACATGTCTCTGTCAAACCTGAATATTAAGAAAACAAACAAAAATGTAGAAGATGTCAGAATTTAGAATACTACAGGAGATATTCTTTTTCCTAACTACCACAACTTTCTTGAAAGATAGCTTTCTTTTTCCAGATATCAAGTTTATCCTCAAAACATAAGTACCATAGCCTTGAAGAACATGGGCGCATGTAACCACGCGCATAAACTCCTCCACATGCTCAGCAAGAGGGGCTGCACCGGAGAAAAGAAACCGCACTCTCCCACCTAACACTTGTTTTATCTAGTATCACAAAGAGAAAAATAAAATAAAATAAAATGAAGATAGTATAACATTAAAAAAAATTCGTGTAAAAGATGAAGGAAACAATGGACTAGTGTTAAAGTTTACTTACATGCCTCTCTCAGTACCTGTGCATCTATATCATCTAAAATCTAGCATGGCAATTTTATCCCCCTAATTGTACATAAATTTGCACACATAGTAACAAAATTAGACTCAGAAATCAATTAGTAGGTCTTGTTGTGATAGAAAAAGGTCTCATTCATCTCCAACAGTAGGACTACTTAATGTTGTTTGCAATAATGAATATTCTTTTAATTTACAAAAGTGCTTCCACTTTTATTATATAAAAATAGTTATAGATTTTGAATCCATGGAGAATATTGTATGTAATGATCAATCTTACTCAAATTGACATTGTCAGCCTTACATTATGACACACCTTTGATCAGAGTCTCTGTTTCTCATTTCATAGGACAATGGATGCACAAATACAACCTGAGGGGAGGTCAGTCTCTAAAGAGATTGATTCTGGTTTTGCAACCACAATTAATCTTCTCATTGTTAACCTCCTCTTCATTGGTTACATGTTGAGCAATTTTCCCAATCATTTCAAGGCCACTTGTGCTGTGTGCCTCTCTGCCCTCTACACGTTGCTTCTTCGGCTCAAACACAAGGTCCTCCGGATGGAAGTTGACCAACCACTGGAAGCAATAAAATGGAGGCGTCTATGCATTTGCGTAGTTTATGCAGTCAGCATGGTGTTTCAGGTTTTTGCCTTCCTTGAGGATATGGACAGAATTTCTAGAAGCTTCCTTCAAGTGGGGTCCAGGCTAATGGTGTTGGTCCCGTTGATTCTCCATTGCTCGTTCGGTGAGTTTGAGGCTGTTATTCTCTTCCTGGAACTGGTAAAGGTAAAATGTATCTCAACTTTAACACCTTTTTTCTTACCACCTGACATTCCTTCGTTCATGGTTATGGACTTGTGGTTATTGACGTGTATGAGACTTTTGCTTCCTTAATGACAATGATCCGAAGATATGAATGTTTGGTGCACTATGTACTATCTGTATCTATAATGAATACTTCATGTGGTCTTTGAGTTGATTGCTAGAGCTCTGTGATTTTCATTAAAGTTGGTCACTTACTAGTGAAAATCAAAGTTCTTTAAATTATTGATTATGATTTAGTTCATTAGGTAGTTGTGGCTTCTTTCAAGGATGGAAGTGTTATTTGATAACATAAATCAGATCTCAAGGATAAAATTACTACTTTTCCTGTGTTTGTATATTTGGAATCTACAGTTAAACACTTTTAAAAATATATGCTGATTTATATTTCTCTTTGTTTCCTTCAGAACTTAAGGGAAAGCAACGTCGTAGAGTGATCACACATGTCATTTCATTTACTCCAATATGTGGCATCTTCCTCCTGACGTCTGTTGGTGACCCATGGAAGCTTGCATATGTTCTCCTCTCCTATTTACTTGCATTTGTGATGGTATTTTGTTCAGAAAAGGTAACTGAATCGAGACTGGAATCTCTTTTTCTTTTCAAGATGTGGAGGAGGGTCAAAAGTTCCTTGTTAATCACTTATAGGGGCCGTTTGGATGGGTTGGGAATTGGGAGAATAGCCAATTCTAGGCATAAATTTATTGGGAAGTGTGTAACTTTGTGAAGAGTTTGAATTGTTTATAATAAATTTGGCATAAGAAATTTCGGAAATTTGCAATTCCCACCTATTCCAACCTCATCCAAACGCCCCCTTACGTGATTCTTAATTTGGTTGTGATATGTCACATCGAGCCTGCTGTTTACAAGAAGAATTTTCTGTGCAAGTCAATGTGTGGTTTCTTGCTGATGATAGTTGTAGCGCATGTTGTCGGTGTTGAACTGGAGATAGAAAAACATTTTGAACGAATGGAGAAGAGATCAGATAATGGAGAAGATACTAGTGTGCCTGACTCTTTGAAGATCACTGATTATGAGCGGGGAGGACATCTAACAGAGAGTCTTTTGTTAATGCTAATTCTCTCTAATTCCAGCACTGTTGTGGGTTTACCATAGAATCTGTTGCGTCTATTTTGGTAGCAAGTAATGTCTGACAATGCTTGATTACTTATGGTTCATTTCTGTTTCTTCAAAAATAGGTTGGCCTGTTATTGAGATGGGATGTCATCTCTAGAGAGAGTGTAAACTGAAGATGTTTCTACTTTCGCGTTTCTTTCTTATCAGAATACCTTTTGTCTAATGTGGCTGGTACGTGAAATATTTGTTGTTGGACTCTACCTTTTGTCTAATCTCTGCACTCTACCTTTATGTTCCTACCATAAAGGTATTCTGATAAGAAAGAAACGCCACATTAGACAAAACATTTTTTATGCAATTATTAGTTAATTTTATTTTTTTATAAAACAAATTAGTACAAACATTTATGCGACCCTCTAAGTAAAGTTTTTATTTTTCCCTCGTGGTTTGTAATGGGTTGATTAGATGCCTTTTTAGATACTAAACGTAAGCATAAAAGCCTATAAACGTTTTCAATCTAATTAACACAAAAAAAAATCAATTGTATAACAGAACAGTAGGATATAGATGTAATGTGCTCATTTCGTGTACAAGAAGTATGTCAGAATTAGTTCAGAGTCAAACTGACTTTGTTATGGTCCTCTGGAATGTTACCGATCAAACTCAACAACAATAAATAAATACGCTTTTGACATAATTGTAAGCTTATTTTGTATTAAATTAACAAATAAAAACTTTTGCGATATATTGTATTTTGATTTGGAGAGGAATTATTGAGGTAAAAGAAAAATTAGCATATGATTCAAAAGTATGAGATTGTAACTTCTATGCAAAATTTGATATATATCACTATTTGGGGTTTTCTTTGATTTGATATGTGACCTGATAAAGCCAATAGAACTAAATTAAAACTAGTAATCTTGATTTGATCCAAATTAGCATATATTGCAAATCAATCCAGGGATCTGAAATTTACGTCAAGAATTTGGTTATATCTTCTGTTTGTGAACAATGAACAAACAACAAACTCACCGTCACCGCACACATCACACATTCTTCTATATAGCAAGTCCCACACATGATCTGAAATTTCATCACGAGTCTTGCAGTGCACATTTGCACTCGATCACTTGCTTTAGCCTTTAGGTCCCAGGGCTAGGGTTTAGGGCCTAAATCTGCACTGATGTACAACAAACTCACTTTTGGTAATAGCGCATTAAGGCTATCCAAAATCAAATAGAATATTTTCCACCAACCATCAACACATGAGTAGGGGTGTCAACGTTCGCCGTTATGCCGTCACGTTAACGGTAAGTGGCAGCAAAAATTGTGACGTTTCGATGATGGAATGGCAAACGAAATGGATAGTGGAACGGAATAGCACATGCCGTTTATTGAAATCGTATATTTTGTACATGCCGTTTAGCGAAATGGTAATGGAATGGCAAACGGAACGTCGAAATTGTGCCGTTTCATTTGTGGCACAGCAAACGGAACGGCTTGTTCCGTTGCCACATACCACGTTTGACAGGTCTACACATGAGTTTTTTTGTAATAGCGCATTGAAGCGTTTGGATGGTTAGAAATAAATTTTCACTCGAAATTTGTTATTCTTACTTATTCCTTACCCATCCAAACAGTCCCAATATTTATTGCTGAAGAACAAAGTGCACTGTTAATGAGGGTAATTATCTCATATGGCAAAAACTGTCCTTTCCAGCTCTGTAAACTATTTCTGGAATTTATTTATAATAATATGCATCAAATTTTTTCATAGTTTTTTTCCAATAAATTATGCCCACTCGCCCCATTAGGCTCCGTTTGGATAGGTGTGGGAAGAAGGGAAGAAGGGAAGAAGTGGGAAGAAGTATTTGGAAGTGTGTAATTTTGTGAAGAGTTTGGATTGTTTATAATTTTTTTTCTCCCTTCTTTCTTCTTCCTCTTCTTCTTCTTGCATCCAAACAGAACCTATGTAGGGCTCCGTTTGGATAGGTGTGAGAAGAAGGAAAGAAGGAAAGAAGTGGAAAGAAGTATTGGAAAATGTGTAACTTTGTGAAGAGTTTGGATTGTTTATAATTTTTTCTTCCCTTCTTCCTTCTTCTTTCTTCCTAGCTTCTTCTCAACGCATCCAAACGGTAAAGATGAAATACAAAGGAAGTCATGCCACTAAGATAAACCACTGGCTTTTTCAGTTCATCGGCCATACTTTCCATTAAATCACCTACAACTACAACATTTAACACGTGGCAAACAGAAATTAACACACAGGAATTGCAAAGTTTAGCAAATTTTCAAGGAAATTGTGGCACGTAAGCATAATATAATCTAAGTTAAAGTGGAGAAAGGTCTGCCGACTTCTATCTCACAATCTACAAAGAGAGAGAAACGGAAGAGATTAGGGTGAATTGCTAACAGCTCATCAATGTTATGATTAATTGGTCCTAGTGCAGTACTAGCGCAGTTGTTTTTGGATGCCTTCTGCTCTAGGCGAATCTTTTGCAAATAATTCAAGACCATGAGCCTTTCGACTTCATCGATGGTCCTTTGTATTTGCTCCTTATGAATTTCCTCAAGCCTAAGTAGCATGGTTCATTCCCACTGAAAAGACCGTGGGTAAATTGTTAGTAGGTCACCAGTTATTATTTCATAATCCCGAAGAGAGTCTAACTCTTTTCCTGAGGTTGCCCATCTTTCGGCTTGCTGAAATGCTTGCCGGCTTCCTGGTCTGAACCCGGTTGTTGAACTTCCTTCATGGATTCTTATGAGGTTTCTCAGATGATCAAGCACCATTTTTCTGAAAAAGAAATAAAATTCACACAAAATAAAAATTATAAGAAAACTAAAAATGTCAGTAGCTTTCCGTAGATTACTACCAGACAGTTCCTAAGATACATGGTATAGTGGGTTTTTCCAGCGGTCCACCATGCCCGCTTATCGCCTTGCTCTAGAGGTTTTGAAAGAAAAGTTTTTCATCTAGCATATTATCAATATGCCCGATAATTGTTGCCAGATGCTTGATTATCTCCTCAGGAGTTCCTTTTGTTTCTTCGAGCACCTTTTCTAAATCGGCCAATTGTTCATCAGCGAAATAGCAATTTCCAGTTTTCACCATATTTGCTGTTAATCGTGATAACGAATCATCTAGCACATTTATTTTACCATCAATGTGCTCGAAATTTACTTGCACTCCTGTTCCTGTAACAAAGTCAACAAAATTAATCCATCGGACTCTTAAAGGTTTGTTTTGTGCTGACTTGTTATAGAAACTAATTATGGCCTGGCAATCAGTTCTGAGAGTGATCTCCTTTTAATCCAGGTAGTGAATCTTGAGTGCCTTCATTGTTTCCATGCAAGCATAGATTTCTGCATCTATTGTGGATTTAATCACTGGGAATTTCCCGCTTGCATACGCACAAACTTTCTCCGTGTTTCGGGAGTCATGCTTTGCTTTCTTCCATTTGCATACTCCACCCCATCCTTCAATGCATCCGTCTGTTTCAAGGATGATGTAGGATCCTTCCGGAGGTAGCTCGAGATCTGGGAGCTGCTGCACCGCTTGTTTGACCTTTCTGATGATCTCGTAGTCTGAGCTTTTGAGCCTTTTGTCATCGTGTTCGCTTGATTTTTAGTATAATGGCCCAAGTAATGTCCCCAATTTTGGTATGTATGATCTGGCGTAGTTGAGAATGCCAAGCCATGATCTCATACCAGCCTTCTCCTTCAATTTTTCTTCATCGAAAGAAATGATCTTCTTGATTATGTGAGGCTAAAGTTTGATTTTTTTGTTTCCAATAACTGCACCCAGAAATTCGATTTCCTGTACAGCTATTTTCATTTTAGTTGGGGAGAGTACAAGCCCCCATTTCTCACAAATTGTCAGCATAGCCTCCAAGTGTTTGGCATGCTGTTCTTCATCTTCAGAAAACACCAGTATATCATCGATGTAGACTGCTATGAAGTTTTCCGTTCCCCGGAAGCAGTCGTCCATCTTTCTTTGAAAAATTGCTGGTGCATTTTTCAACCCGAATGGCATAACTAGCCATTCATACAAGCCATTTGGAACGACAAAATCCGTCCACTCAACCGATTCAGGATCCATTGCCACCTGATGGAACCCACTTTTTAAGTCGAATTTCGAGTAAATTTGACTATTGCCGACTTTCTTAAGGATGGTATTAATTCCTGGCAAGCTGTATTGGTCTTTGTGGGTATTATCATTGAGGGTGCGGTAATTAAATACCATACGCTCCTTGCCTTTGATTTCAGCACCAGTCTTTGGATCTATTGATGTACCTGAGTTTACCATCATTGCCATGGTTCTGTGTCGGCTCTTACTGGGTCGTATCACTCCAATCTTGAGTAGCGCCTGAACATGCTTGTCAAATTGCTCTTTCATTGCTGGTGTGACATGTTTCAGGGACTTGTCTTGGATTGTGATATCCGGGTTGATAATGTCTAACTTGTACTTAACCCGATTCTTTTCCCAGTGTTGGAGAGGATTTTCTCCAATATACCCTTGTTCTTTTAATCTCTCCAAAAGGGGTCCGAACCTTTCCTTGAATTTCTGTGATTCTTCACAAGAGTATGCAGTGATTCTCTGAATCTCAAAATATTCTAGGTCAGACAGCTCTAGTTCTTCGATTGCTGCTGAAACTGCTACCTCAGCGTCGACTTTTGTCGCGATTGTTGTAACATTTTTGTAAAATGTTACCATTTGGCCCTCAATCCTTAGCCCTCCTTGCATGGCTCGGATGAAATTGCAACCAATCAGCATTTGGATCCCATCCCTTTGCTCCATTGGGAATGCATAAGTGAAAGGGATACGAAAACGATTTTCCTCAATAGCCATTATTCCGCCTTTAAGTTTTTGGTTGGCTATTTGAGAAGAGTTAACCCCGTTGATTTGAATGGGGTACGCACTTGGCTCCAAAGCTTCTTTTAGAACTGCATTCTGGTCTATGCAGCAAACTGTTGCGCCAGTATCCAAGATTGCTTGGATTTTGAACTTCTCAACCCCTGGTATTTCCATTGTCAGCTCAATATTATAAAGTCTGTTTAAGACTCTTTTCCCTTTTCTTGGATCCGGAACTTGGGTACTAATGTATTCGTTTCTATCTGTCAGCATCTTGATTACTACTCTATTTTGTTTCTGGATATAGTTTTCAATTGCTTCGTCATCCGAATCTACTCCTTCAAAAATTGGCTTTTCCGGGGCTTTTCCTTTTGTTGGATCTCGCATTTCGTCCCGATCCTTTCCCATCTCCAATTCTTCAATTCTTTCCTTTAGCCTTTGATTTTCTGCTAAAAGGAAATTTGTATACCCCATCAGCTCATTGATTAGGATATCTTTGTTGTCATACTGGGGATTTGATTTTTGTATTGTTAGCCTTCTTCCCAGGTTGAATCTTGAACACATCGGGCAGACAGTCAGATGACATATACTGCAATGTGCTCTCATCCTTGGATTAGTCTGTTCTTTGCAGAACAGACACTTCATGAATTCTTGCGCCACTGTACTGTTATCCTCCCATTGATGCGCGCAGTTTTGGATTTCTTGAGGCACTGAGATCACTACCCGCCATGAGATTTTTTCATTTGTTATCATCATTGCGGTTTCGTATGGTACCTCATTTATACCAGCCATTAAAGAATGACTAGTACTTCATTTCCCTTCAGAAAATGAACAGATTGCATCACTATCTGGTTCATTTTGATCTACCGAGAGCACATCCCAGTCGTCATCTAGATCTAGATTTTCGACTATGCCTGCTCTTGCAATGTTGCCCTTTTGTCTTGTGCAGTTCCGGGCAAAATGTCTTTCTTCTCCACATATAAATCACTTGCATTTTCTTACTTTATCCGCATGCTTCCTTTTGAATACTCTGATGTGCGTATCATGTGGTTTTCCTCGGTATGTCTTTGCCTTTCTAAGACCATACTTCTTGTTCTTTTGATAATAACCTGGCACTGGTATGCGGCCTACAGAATGAGAGATCTTTGAGGCTTCTTTGGAGTGCAACTCTCTTACATTGCTCTGCCAGGTACTGGTAGGTGAAATGTATTCTTGGAATAACCCCTACAGTATTGCCTGGGTATTTCTCAGTGAATGCCTTCTCAATTTCACCACCAATGATCGGAGGCATTTTTCTGAAAAATTTTGTTGAGAGTTCAGGAGATATGTACATTCTTCCTGATTTTGCCGCTAAGATCTTATAATCGTTTATATAGTCGAAAAAATCTTTCACATTGTGGCATGAAAGTCTCTCCAGGTCGTTGTACGCTCGATCTTGCTCTTCAGTGGACCCGGTTGTTGGGTCCTCCAACAGAAACATTCGTCTGATTTGTGATATTATATTTTGCGGATCATCGGCGATGTTCACTAGTTCTTCATATTCAGTGGGGAATGCTATTCTCCACTGAATCCAGGTCTTTTTTTCCGTTTCACATAGGAGATTTTCGATGTAGTTGACCTTTGATTTGTTATCTGCCCAGTTTTTCTCATTTATCAGGTTGAGCGTGATTGATTCCCATCGGGAGATAACTTCTGAGTACAGTCCAATATCTTCTGGTAAAACCAGGATTGCGCCTTGACTGACTTGGGCTGTTGGCAGATTAAACCTTTCGTTCATTTGCCTTGCATAACCGCCGCGGATATTGCCTAACCGTGCTTTTATCTCCGGGATTTGGGGATTCTGGGGTTGTCTTGAACCAGGTGGGTACATGGCTGGTCCCATGATTGGTTCTGGTGGTATCCTTGTGAGTGAAGATTCTGCGGTTGAGAGTACCGTCTCCACTTTCTTTTTGAGATTTTTGAATTGTGGGTATTCCATCTCTTTTACCATATAAACCGTCTCGAATAGATCCTCGTCCCACTTTGTTTTGGAATTTGAAGAACTAGCATCTTCCCCACCACCTTTCGCTAGAAGACTTAGCAAGTCTTCACCTCGGTTTGCCGGTGCATCCAATTGAGATAGGAATTGCACCGTAGAGAGTGTCTCATCTTCATCTGACTCATCCCATTGACAAGTCATCATGAGGGCTTGTTCCTCAAACCACTCACTTTCGGCATCAATGGTTTCTAGCCAATTAAACTCTGTAAATGTCATTTGTACGAGTTCATCTTCGCTATCTAGCTGCTCAATAGCAAACCATTGATACGGGTTTATTGGTTCCAGCATTTCAACTGTTGGTTCAGTTTGTTCAGCCTTTAGTATTGCCAAGAACCATTTCCCTAATAAGGAACCATCATCTTGCTCAGTCCCATCATCTTCACCGAATTCCTCAGGATCTGAATAGATTTCTGGAAATTCTGGGTCATCTTCGTATGGCCAATCATCATCTATTGTGAGTAGATTGATGAATTCTTGTTCAAGTTCTTCCTCATCATTTTCTCCATGAATAGCTTCTTGTTCGAAGGTTGTTGTTGCATACCCCGAAAATCTGACAGACAATGAGCCGTCTGTCCTTGCTCGAATTCGTGCTGCTTGGGGATTCTGAACTTGTGAGATGACAGCTGGTCTCACAAGCCACTGCCTTCCACGGAGTTCTGTGGTTGTACGTTGCGAGCCAGGGATGGCCCGAACTCCTCGACTTGCTAGATGGTCCGCCACGTTCTGAACATTGTATCTAAAATTTGTGTGGCTTGTATTGGACAGTCGCCCAATTAGAGACCTTGAGAGTAAAAGGTTACTCTCTCCACCTTGCCATCCTTCATACCCGTGAGTTTGAATCACTAGTTGAATGTGATCTCTGAAGTCACGGATACTTAGAGTCATATCTGGGGCAGTATATGCCAACTGCGTCCCAGATGTGAGATCCATCTCCATAGAGCTGATGACGGCTCTATCATCTCGCCATCTAGTATCTCTGATTAGCCGTAGTGCATTCACACCTGCACTTCGCCTGTGCAATGTGTACAATCGAACCATAATTAGTCCGATATGCAGATGTTGGAGCCCTTCTTGCAAAAGTCTGTTAAAACTTTCTTCAGAGATAAACGGTAGCTCCACTTGCTGGCCATCTGTGACCAACGTTCTTTCATCCGAGTAATGTTGATATACTCGGTGCCTGCTCTCTGACCATCCAGCTTGGTACAGAGTTTCTGCTGGGACTTGCTGTGCTCGTCTGTATTGGGAGATGTTGAGCTCAGCATCAGGATTCATTTGTGACTCAAGGCTTCGCTGGTACCGTCGAGATTGACCAGGGAGCCTCCTTTGAGCCTCAAATCTAAGTCTGGATCCAAGGCGATAGCCACGGATCTGATCTTCAACAGTAGGGGTTTGATTTGTGTCTCTTTCTGACACTGATGGTCTTGCTGCCTCTGTTGTTGTTTGTGTTCTGCTCATGCTGCCTTCTTTTTCTCGGCTTCAAATATTTCTTTTGGGTTTTTGAACACAAAAAGTTTGCCTTTCGGTTTTGGTACTACCGGCTTACTGGGCTCTCCTAAGCTCAGCTTCTGAAGTTGTTGCTGGATCTGGACTAGGGAGTCAGTCAGGTCGTCAGATTGAGTGCCTTCTTTCCCTTTCACAGCCTCGAGCCTTTTGACTGCTACCTTCAGATCCTCGATTTGTTCAGTCAATTTAAGCAACAATTGTATGATTGTGTTATTTTGCTTAAATTGGACTTCTGTTGTTCTCCCGGTTATGTCCTGTGGCTTGACAAAACCGACCGCCGGTGAATGGATTGATTCGGTTGCTTTGAGTGCTTCTCTGTAAATTGTGCTGTTCGCGCTGAGGCGCCAATCGCTCATAGGGAAAATAAAAATTTTTATAAGAATTTTTAGAATTTCTACTGGTTTATTCTTAAATGACTTTTATTTCAAAAATATTCTAGGTCGGCCTTTTCAGGTTTGATTATACCATCTGGTTTTTCTTGGGGACAATTCTTGGGGTTCATGTAGTACTTTTATATGGTCATAGTGGCATTTATAGAAGAATTAACTTTTGAGTGGCATTTTCACAATTTCCTTCTTTTGGAGTGGCATAAAAACAATTTCCCCTATATATATATATGAATTCTCTTACCTGTAACTTTTGCTATATGAAATAGTTCTATTTTGAAATGTTCTGGATTTGAAGATTTTCCTAAATTGGATTTGAAGATTTTCCTAAATTTTATTCAAATGGAATGTGAAGAGTAACTAATTTCTTTCATGTTCTTCTTTTCCGTCTTTCCCTCCAAACTCAATTATAAATTTGAATTCGGCTTATAGGAAATGACTTAATAATGATACTTGTTATTTCATTTTCAAAGTGTGAATTTTCACTTAGCAACAAAATTGAAAGACTGCTTGTTCAAAAGAAAATAAAAAAAGCTTCCAAATTAAATAAAAAGATTTTTCCAAATACCAATAGCTAATGAGTTTGAGAACGCGACAAAACAAATCACAACATGACAACATCACAATGTTCTATTTATCAAGGACCACATAAGATCCGAGGTTCCTTCAATCCAATATATCAAATTACATTTGTACCCCTGTCTTATTAAGAAAATCAACAGAGGCGTGACTCTTGCACCACAAGCCAGTTCAGTTCCTCTTCTCCAGTGAATCTCCACTGAGAAAATGAAGTGAGCTCTCTTCTGTCTTCAGTGGGAAAAGTCTCTCTCTTTCTCTGCTCTAGTTTCATCAGGTCATTTTAAAACTTCAAATCTTCAATTTCATGTGCTCGATTCCATTTGTCGATTATTTTCGCACATGGATCAGGATTTTGTCAATCGCCTTTGTCGTTCTTCACGGTACTTAATAGATACAAAAAGATCGAACAACAATAGTAGAAATCCGAATGATTCGTGAGACAAACTTGAAAAAAAGGATCTATGCACTTAAAGAGTTATTAATTAGGAAAATCTAGTACCCTGCTAGTTTTTTTGAGGAAAAAATGTGGGTCATGCCCGCATTAGTACCCTGCTAGTTATTTTCGGTAACATACCGTTTCTTTTAATTTAGTGTCATTGGTAGCGCTTAGAAAATCTTTTTTTTTTCTTTTCTATTAACAGAAAAAGAGAATAAATTTGAATTACATGCTGAAATGTAACAGTTATTTTGTACTGCCCCCTAATTGTACCCAAATTTTCACACAAAAGTAACAAAATTAGACTCAGACATCAATTACTCATCTCAAACAGGACTACTTAATGTAGTTTGCAATAATGAATATTCTTTTTAATTTACAAAAGTTCTTCAATTTTTATTATAATAAAATAGCTATATATAATTTGTATCTTTCTCAAATTGGCATTGACAGCCTTACATTCTGACACACCTTTGACCAGAATCTCTGTTTCTCATTTCATAGGAGATAGGACAATGGATGGACAAATGCAACCTGAGGGAAGATCAATGTCTAGAAAGATTGATTCAGCTGGTTTTAGAACCACAACTTATCTTCTCATTGTTAACCTTCTCCTCATTGCTTACATTTTGAGCAATTTGCCCAATCATTTCAAGGTTACTTGTGCTGTGTGCCTCTCTGCACTCTACACGTTGCTTCTTCGGCTCAAAGGCAAGGTCCTCCAGTTCGAAGTTGAGCAACCACTGGAAGCATTAAAATGGAGGCGTCTATGCATTTGCATAGTTTACGCAGTCAGTGCGGTGTTTGAGGTGTTTTCCTTCGTTGAGGATATGGACAGAATTTCTAGAAGCTTCCTTCAAGTGGGGTCCAGGCTAATGGTGCTGGTGCCGTTGATTCTCCATTGCTCTTTTGGTGAGTTTGAGGCTGTTATGGATTCTCTTCCTGGAACTGGTAAAGGTAAATTCTATCTCAACTTTAACACCTTTTTTCTTACCATCTGACATTCCTTCATTCATGGTTATGGTTATTAGCGTGTATGAGACTTTTGCTTCCTTAATGACAATAATTTGAAGATCTGAATGTTTGGTACACTATGTACTGCCTTTGTCTATAATGGATACTGCCTGTGGTCTTTTAGTTGATTGCTAGAGCTCTGTGATTTCATTAAAGTTGATCACTTATCAGTGAAAATCAAAGTTCTTTAAATTATTGATTATGATTTAGTTCATTAGGCAGTTGTAGCTTATTTCCAGGATGGATGCGTATTTGGATACCATAAATCAGATTTGAATGATAAAATTACTACCTTTTCTGTGTTTTTTCTTTACATTAATGCTTGCTAGCCTTGTATTAGTCAAAAGCTTTGTATTCAGATTGTAATTGCAGAATGTAATTAGAGAAAGAGAACCAAAGCTTTTGATTATTGATTGTAATGTTGTGTCCCTGGAAGAGACTGTAAAAGAGTATATATAGGAAATAGATGGTTACCAGAGAGCTAACCAAGAAGCGCTCTCCCAAGTCTAATCCTATTCTTGAAAACTATTTCCTTAATTACAACATTCTAATGACTAAATTAATAGCTAATCTAGGTGTACCAGCATACTGGTAAACTGAAAGTATTAATTCTCTTATAATTAGGCATCTACATTTCTACACTTTTGAAAATATATGCTGATTTTTTTTTTTCATTGTTTCCTTCAGAACTTAAAAGGAAAGAAACGTCGTAGAGTGATTACACATATCATTTCATTTACTCCAATATGTGGCATCATCCTCCTTGTGTCTGTTGGCGACCCATGGAAGCTTGCATATGTTGGCCTCTCCTATTTACTTGCATCTCTGATGGCATATTGTTCAGAAAAAGGTAAATGAATCGAAACTGGAATCTCTGGTTCTTTTGAAGATGTGGAGGAGGGCTAAGAATTCCTTGGTAATCACTTTCTTGATTCTTAATTTGGTTGCGATATCTCACATCCAGCCTGCTGTTTACATGAGGAATTTTCTGTGCAAGTCAATGTCTGGTTTGTTACTAACGATAGTTATAGAGCATGTTGTCGGTGTTGAACTGGAGAAGGATATAGATTTCAACCGAAAGGGGAAGAGATGTGATAATGGAGAGGATCCTGGTGTGCCCGACTCTGAGAGGATTGCTGATAATGAGCGGGAAGGAAATCTAACAGAGATTCTTTTGTTTCTGCTTCTCGGTAATTTCAACATCACTGTTGTGGGTTCACCAATCACCATAGAGTGTCTTTTGCATCTATTTGGTAGCAAGTGCTGTCACTGTCAGACAATGCTTTAGAGTGTCTTTTGCATCTATTTGGTAGCAAGTAATGTCAGATAATGCTTGATTAGTTGTGGTTCATTTGGTTTCTTCAAAAATGGGTTGGCCTGCTATTGAGATGGGCTCTCAGCTCTAGGGAGTCTAAACTGAAGATGTTTCTAATTTAGCGTTTTTTTTTCTAATTAGAAGACTTTTTTTTTGTCTATGTAGCTGGTACGTGATATATATTTTGGTGGCTTCAGAAGAATGACATTTGTTGATTAAAATGCTGCAAACTGTTGTTTTCTAATCTCTCTTGTGGTTTTGCTTTTTCATACTGTTTAGATTATAATTTTATATGTAAGTGTTTGTAGTCTTGTCACCTGCATAGCATTGTCCCTATTTACTGTTCATTAAGGGTAGATTTGGTAAATGAGTCAAATCTGTGTTGATGTCTTGATGATAATGATTTTTATCGATATCTTTTAAGGAGGAGACAATACCGGACTTAATTTGAACTAATATTGGACAAGCTCTTTGACAATTTGGATTTTACATTTAAATTTTTGCTTGAGGCGCCCGATGTCTTTGTTAAATGCATAACAGGTCTCGTAAGGCAAGAATCTAGATGAATCATTTATGTTGAATTTCTAAAAAGCCAACAGCAGTCTTTCTTAGATAAATGAGTTTTAATTTGTAATCCGGGTTGATATTTTATAGACGTAGTTCTGTAAACAATGCGGTTTACTTGTTGTTTGATTTATCAGATACAATGAACATGTAGTTTTTTCTTTTTCCCCTTTTATTTTCAGTTGCGGATTGGTAATAATAGAGAACTGTTGGATAAGCTGTATATGTCGTTCTACAGGAATAATGGGCCTGAATTAAAGGTAAACGATTTTTTTTTTTTTGGACAAACTAGGTAGTGGTTACCTAGTGAGTAAACGATTGAATATTGAAAATATGTATCGCTTGTCGATCTGCTTACTGCTAAATCAAAGGGAAACGATTCAAAAGTGTTTTGTTCGGTGGATTTTAATGAATGACATTTGACTACTTCTTTTGTAATAAGTATACTGTTGGTTTTAATGTCCCGTGCTTAATTTCCGCTTATCTGATTGTCTGTCAGCTAACAATAAAAAAAAAAGTCTGCTCGGATGGTTTCGCTTTTTGAAATTTTACATCACAAAATCTGTAAAAGAGTTGCATAATCCATTCTTTAGTTAATTTTACTTTTTGCAACGTATAAAAAGTGAAAAACGTTTATAATAACCCTCAAAGTAAAAGTTTTTACATTATGGTAAGAGATTAATTGCTCTTATACAGCTGGGAGACTTTCCAATTTATCCTTTTGGCAGGATAAATGGTGTCAAGGAAATTCCCTGCAAATTCTCTATCCTTCTCTTTATAACATTTGTTCAGATAAGAATATCACAATTAAAGATGCGGTTAGTAATAACTTTAGAAGGGTGAGATCTCTCTTTCTAGTTTACCCTTACATCAGGAAGATATACTAGAATTTTGGGGGGTGGGGGGGGGGGGGGTTTAATAAGATGGTAATTTTACAACTAGAGCCATGTACCTCTGGTTAGATGACAGGGGTATACAAGATGATTTTTCTCATAAAATTTGGCACTACCTTTAACTTTGAAGATTAGAATTTTTCTGTGGTTGTTAAGTAAAAGAAAATTGCAAAATTGCTTACAAGATCCAATTTATGTGCTAGAGGTTGGGTATGGGAAAAAACTTGTGGTCATTGCACTACAGTGGATCATCTGTTTTTTGCAATGTCCACACCATAGGGAGATTTGGAAATGGTTCTTGGGACAGTTTAATATTAGTGTACCCAGAAGATTAGAAGATTTGATAAATTCTGTTTGGTTAGTTAACACAAATCTGAGATATAACTACCAGCTTTGTATCAGTGCTATTGTTTGGATAATTTGGATTAACAGAAACGCTGTTTGCTTTAATCATAGCACCCCTCACTCAACCAGATCTTTTGCAATGTTGATTAAATCAATTCTGGTGTACTGGTCAGGTTTATGGAATGAGCAGGTGCGCCATCAGGTAATGGAAATGATCCCCGGCTTAGACTCACTGCCCTTGCCGATTGTGTCTACTGGCATGAGAGATGTTGCTCCTGTGATGGCTTGATGATTTAGTGACGGTAGCTCGTAGTGGAGAAAAAGCGGTGCTTCTGCTGGCCACCTTTGAGTTTTCAAAGTTTTTGCTTTTATAGGGGTGTTATCGAATAAAAAGTTGCATTTGATGCAGCTCTGGTAGTGGATCGGGTAATGTTTGGCTCAGTGACCAGAGATATTTGCATATTGTTTTTTTTGGTTTGTTGACGTTTGTTGTGTATTTGAACTTGGCTTTCTTTTAATAGAAAGTGGTAGGGGTATAAAAACCCTTGTTTTCAAAAAACAAAAAAAAATTATGGTAAGAGACCTTAGAAACTAAATGCATAAAACACCATAAGCATAGTATCTAATCATTCTAATAAGCACAAAAAAATATATTTTCAATTGATAACTAAGAAAATATAACAGTGTTGTAAGGTAAATTAGTTTATAAGAGCAGGTGGCTGAAATGGCGACAAGCATCAAGCATGAAGCGTCTTACGCGATAAGAAAGTCCCACAAAAGCTAAAAAACAAGTTCTATAGAATGACGATTAGAAGTGCAATTTTGTATGGCGCAGAATGTTGAACTACTAAAATACGACATGTATTATCTCTCTCTCCATTCTCTTCTGATTTGGAGGAGAACAAATTTGCACATAAAAGAAAATTCTAAAAGAAACCTTTTCCCTCCTGAAAAAATTCACTTCCCTATTTCGTTCCATCCAAACACGAAAATTTTCTAATTTCATTCCTTCCCTCTCTTTATTCTGAAGCGAACACCCGAAGCAAACATAGTGTAATGGCCGTTTCCATTCATAATTTTGAGGCCTCTAGCACAATAATGAAGTACCGTAGTGTGTAAACCAGTCGAAATACAAAAAAATTCATCTCGCTTTTGTAATCCCTCCATTAACGTTCTTCTTATATCGATAATAGTAATTATTATCTTTTTAACCCATTGAGCGAAATACCAAATCGGGGCTTGAAAGCAAACAACTGGAAGTTCGGGAAAATACAATCTGGGATCGATGAATAAATTAGCTTTTCAGTAGCAAACATTTTCGGCGCCTTATAATTTGTCCTTTTATACACTAGTATCTCTTCCTTTTTCTTTCCTTTCTATAAAACTTTTGAGGTCAACAATTTAAACAATATAATTCATGCAAAGTGGGGGAAAAAGGAAAAAAAACCCAAAAATAAAACTATCCAGTATCCATTACATCCACTTTATAAAGGGCTCCTACAGCCTAGAGGCATATGGGTGCGGGTGTAAAATGATAACACCAATTACATCAGCAAATTATGTTTTATACTGAATTTGATCAAGCATAACAACTCCCCAACTGCTGTTCCCCCAACCTCCCACCAAAAGGAAAAAGAGAAAAACTGCTATCAGAGTGGCCTAAAACGGCTTCTCCTTCGAGTGCGTTTTCTTGAAATCTTTTGGTCACGTATCCAGACGTTTATCCAGTACCAGACATCATAAAGCATTTTCAAGCAATCATTTTCAACAAACGAAAATCGCCGAGTCAGATTCAGATTAGAGATTCCATTTTCCTTCAGAACCTTAGTCAGATGCAGTGTCCTTTCATCAGACTGATGGCATATTTTTTTTTGAAGAAAAACAAGGGTCAAGCCCTTGCCTTTTTTATTATAAATAAAAGGTCTAGTACAACATTAACATTAGCAAGAAGCTAATAAAAAAATTAAAAAGTAAAAGCCAAAATCTCTACTGATGTAATTGGTATTTCAGATTTTGGCATTGGAACCTCAAATTGATCGACCCGTCAAGCGATTTTATATTATTTATTTCAGCCATCTTCTATAAAGAAAATGACAACGTGTCAGTTATACTTATACAGAGAGCATCATGTGTTGCCAGTTACAGTACCTGTATGCACACAGCACAGGTGGGTACTATACTAAGAGTAGACAAAAAAAAGAGCAACTAATTGTCAAAACAAAAACTCATCAAGAAGTTAGTCTAGATTGGTACTGTAGCATACCACTTGGCAAAAGACCCAGAAATGTTACCTGGAAGAAGATCAGAGTAAGCTTTTCAAGCATTGGTGAGTGCTGAAGAAAGAATAAGACAGCATCAGGATAACTCCTGACCCAATTTCCACCAAGTATTAAGCTCTTCAGATTTGGGAGATCTAGCTCAAACTGGTGATTCAATAAAGATATATAGAAAGTTCTGATTAGAACACACCCAAAAAAAGATCTGCACACCATTCCAGTTGAGGCACTACACAATTATGTACCAATTGGAAACTGGCTAAGTTCCAATTCCAATATCATGTTCTTTGATATTCTGGCGGTTTGATTGAAGACTTTTGGCCCCCTTACCAGGATTTAAAAAAAGAAACTGAAAAAAAAAGTTGAATAAAGGAGTTCACATATATCACCCCACCCCCAACCCCACTCCCTTCCAGCTTCAACTCCAAACTCATAACTGAAAGAGAGCACCTTTTTCACAGTTTCAGAAACATGACAGAGATAGAGCAGTTAGTTTTTATTTACATTTTGACCAAATTTGCTCCGTTGGCAAGTACAGAAGTTTTTGTAATAGCTAATCAGTTAAGCGCATATAAATATATAGAGAGAGAGAAAACAAACCATTTGATTAGGCGTCTCATGGTGAGATAATGTTCCACATCCTTGATTAAAATGCAAGTGTACGAGGTTAGGTGTACAAATATAGAACTTGTTCTCCCTCTTAGTCCGTATTGTACAACTTTCCATGACCAATTTTCTCAACACCATAGAATGAACTCTAGAAAAGGTTATCTCACAAAAATGTAAATTCAAATTTTCAAGCATTGCGCACCCTGAAATTATCTTCTCGAAAAAAGCCGAATTGATCTCCATCCTTTGTAGGCTCAATATTCTTAGTCGGCTTAAACTAATAATACTTGGTGTAATTATTTTCACACTTGGAAAACTGAATAAACCCAGTTCCTCTAATGACTGGCTAGTTAAAACAGGTCTCGGCAAAATGACATTTCCTCCCCGAATTATAAGGTAAAGAACGCCAACATCATTATTAACTGCCTGAGTGATCCATCTCGTGCTTGTCGCGAGATAAGTTGGAGAAGTACTGAACAAAAATGTTTTAAAAATTTGAAAATCCTGTTTTGCACGGTAAGGCAGTGCGGCATTCACATAACGGATGAAGCTCTCAAGGCCGAACTTGGCTAATTCATCCTTGTAAAATGTTAGGCCTTGCAGTGAGGCCCATACATACCTCCATCTACGTGACAATATACTGGTACGGCCAGCTTGTTTTAGTGGGATAAAGGAAAGGATGTGATGTAAGACATGGTCTGGTAATATACTTATCCTGTCTACAGTAGTTGGAACCTTTTTAGATCTGGTACTGGTACCAAAAGGTTTATGTGCTGGTTTGGGCTGTGTCATGTTGCCTTTATTATTCATAGATTTCAGTGAACGCTCACGACTAGTCACGTTGAATACCTTGGCTCCTAAAAAAGAAAAGGAAGAGAAGAGCAGGAAATAAGTACATTGATTGCATTACTGAAGTCCATGAAGGTACTTGGATTGATAATCCATACAGAAGTCGTTGAAGGTATTAAAGCTGTAGAGGAAGAGAGGAGAAGGGAAAAAAAAAAGAAGAAAATATTAAGGTTAAATTAGGTTATTGTCATTGTCTAATTTTAGATTATGCCAAAATTGTAATTGTTTATATAAGAAATAAATAGTAATTAAGTATATAAATTGTTATAGTAAAATATTATTTATGATCCAAAATTAAATGTATTAGATGTTTATTAATTGTTGAAAGGTAATTTTAGTATTTTTCATCATAGCCTAAAATTGTTGTCCAAGATAGATATTTAGTGTTAAAAGGAGAAAATATTATGTATGAGATAATTTTATTTATTAATAAAATTATTTTTCATGGCCCAAAATTGTTGAAATAAAGAGCAATATTTAGATAATTTTCATTTATAGGATATATATGTACATTTATAGTGATGATTTAAGTAAGACCCGTAGAAATTCCAAAAAAAAAAAGTCTTCCCATCGACCCAAAAAGAAAATAGTGATTAAAGTAAGACCCGTAGAAATTCCACCGAAATTATTTTATATAGGAATTTAAACATCAAAAATTTTAATAGAAAGAATTAATATTTTTTTAATAAGAAGAAAGTTCTAACGTGTTCATAAAACGCGCGTCTCTCTCTCCTCTCGAACGCGTTTATAAAATGGGTAAGAAGGCTTCTTACCTGTTTTATAAACGCGCTAGAAGGATGCTATAAATGAGATAATTTTTACGCGAGTTTCTGACAAGCCGACTTTTTTACGCGTTTTATAAACGGGTAAGAAGCCTTCTTACCTATTTTATAAACGCGTTCGAAGACCAATTATCAAGTATTCATAAATGAAGGACTCAGATCGCATGTCGCATGCTTGGGTTTATAAAACGGGAAAGAAGCCTTCTAGCGCGTTTATAAAACGGGTAAGAAGCCTTCTTACCCGTTTTATAAACGCGTTCGAGAGGAGAGAGAGAAGCGCGGTTTATGAACGCGTTAGAACTTTCTTCTTATTAAAAAAATATTAATTCTTTCTATTAAAATTTTTGATGTTTAAATTCCTATATAAAATAATTTCGGGAAATTCCACCCAATGTCACTTGTTGTTCATTCTATATGTACTTCATATGATTTAAAGAGATGCTTATATAAAAAACATAGGGGCCATCTCAGGTTCATTTGTTGGTTTACCAATAATCCATGCTTCTTTTTGTTATGTTTAAAATATAATCCAAATTGCAACGATATATATAAATTATTGATAACGCTCAAGAACACGTGATGCATTAATGACATAACTTTAAGCTTTTTTCTTATAAATTAAGATATAAACCTGTACAATATAATATATTTAATTTGGAGAGTTCAATTATTGAGGTAAAAGAAAAAATCAATATGATGATTCAAAAGTATGAGATTGCAACTTCTATGAAAAATATTGATATCATAATTGGGGGTTTTCTTTTATTTGATAAGCGACATAAAAACTACATTAAATGATTAAAAAAATTGAATAACTTGCTCAATTTGAAACAAATTAAATTAATGAATCATATTTTCACTTAGAAGTAATTTTTGAAATTTAAAACGAAAGAGGATAAAATGAGCACGAAGTATGGAAAAACAGGAGCATAAAAAATTTGTACACAATTTTGTTGACAGTTCTGGATTTTTCTAGTGCAGGAGTGTATTTTCTAATATAGTTTTCAAAATGTAGCCTATTAGAATGAAAACCATTAAAATATCCTTTTGATGAGCATAGATGCCTTGCGCCTTTCAAAAGAAGATATTACCAAAAATTCTAAGGCATTAGTTACAGGCTTACAGCATTAGTTAGTGAAAGAATGAACAAATAACAAATTTTCACCTCAGTCTAATGAAAAAGAACAATGCATTTTGAGTGAAAGGTCGCAGATTCGAAATCCGCTAAGAAATATTTTATAGACATTAATTTAAAAAAAAAGTTGGGTGACTTAGACCCCAATTTATCTTAAAAAAAAATAAATAACAATTTTTCTCGGAAAAACGACACACATTCTTTAGTACATCATTTAATTTTAAAGAGCAATGCATCTTGAGTGAAAAAGGTCGCAGATTTGAAATCTGACAGGAGATATTTTATAGACATTTAATTTAAAAATAAGTTGGGTGACTTAGACCCCAATTTATCTTAAAAAAAAATAAACGACAATTTTTCACTGAAAAACGACACACATTCTTCAATACATCATGGTTCACACATGATCCGACATCTCTTCGAGAGCCTTGCAATAGAATGCTAGTAAAAATTACATTTGTAACCCTGGTGCTATTCCGAAATCCCGCAGAGGCCCTAAAGCCCTACCTAAACCCTATTGGCGTTTCCTGTTTCGGAAATTCAATTTCCCTCGTCTCCAGCTTTTGAGAAATACAGTGAGCTCAATTCGCTAAAAAACCAATAAGAGATAATTTTGCGTTGTACGCATATTGAGAGGAAAATTGGTGTGTTTGAGCTTCTTTGCGCCTCTGATTGTACTCCTGTTTGAGGTAATTTCTCAACATTTATCACTAGTTTAGAGAATTTGGTTGCATGTATATTATCCTTTTTTGGTTATTAGCATGTTGGTTATCACTTTTCTCTTGATTAGCATTTGTTTAAACCAGAATGCAATTAACAAAAGAGAACAGAACTAAAAGCCCTATGTTACTATGTGTCCTCTAACTAACTTAACTTTGAACTACAAAACCACTGGTACTAGTACCAATACCAGTTCCCACAAATTCCAACATTAACCAACAATTATATCATCCATTCCAAACTCAGATCTGTTCCGACCCTACTATTCTAAACATTTGAAACCTTAGCTTCAAAGCCCTCCAAATTAAGTCTCAGATTCATTTACTTCATTAATAAAATATTTGTGCATGATATCTTCCATCATCATCGGTAGGCTATTAATATGCTATTCTCCAAGCATTAGCAAGCAGTGATCCTCCTTATCCCCCAAAGCTGTCTGTTGTGGGTTAGGACTTAGGAGTTCTGACTTGAAGTGGGGCCCCCTCCCAGTTCTGTGGGACCCACTTCTAATATGTTGTTAATCCCATCTTAGAGACCACCTGCCCAATAATCAAGGATATTACATATTTTATTTGTACCTAGTGTACTTTTTGTTGACTAATGTGAACTATTATTAAATATATGATAATATTTCTCAAAATTCCAAGTATCTAACGTACGGCAATTTCCACCTTAAGGAAAGCTTTCCTGATGTTATGTTATGTTTTAATATGTACAGACAATTCTATTAGGCAATGGTATAGATAATTAATCAAGTGATTTTGTGTGCCTTTTGAAGGTATGCTTACTTTTTGTGGCACAAGGATTAAAAAATGATTCATCAATATGTTATGTTTTTCAAAGAAAGATACTAGATTAGGAATTCAGTACTTCTTTACTTCTTTAAGAAAAATAGTTTATTATTGTGCTGAATTATTATTGCAATCCCTACATACTATCAATTTTAGTCTGAGCTTATTTAATTCCATATTGTGTAATGTTCTTTCTCTAGTTTAATTAGCTTGTTATGCTTACACACCAAAATTTTTGTGTTCTAAATTTGTGTTTGTTATATGTTAAATATTGTAGCTGATATAATGGAAAAGCGAGGAGGATTAACTGAAGAAACCTGCAGTTTATCTGAGCGGGTTCAACTCCTATGTGGTTTCATTTTTCAACTTTAATCTTCAATTTCAAGTATTCTCTGTTGCATCCGATTGTCATCTTCTGTTAATTATTTTCACATATAATGACCTGGAGTTGGTAAGTCACCTTTGTCTTTCACATATAGATTTGTTAGACAAGTTTGAAAAAGGCTGTATGCACTGGAGTTATTAATTAGAAAATTTATTACCTGGCCTGATAAATTTTGGTATTTTACTTCTTTTTTTCCTTCTTTGGTTGATTGTGCCATTGGTAGCAATTGGGAATTAGCAATTAGAAAAGTTTTTTTTTTTCTCCCTATTAACAGAAGAAGAGAACAAAGTTGTCTTATATGCATCTCTCAGAACCTGTGAATCAATATCATCTGAAATCTGAAATCTAGCATGGAAATTTTACACAGACCCCTTATTGTACTCAAATTTGCACACAAAGAAACTAAATTTAGACTCAGACATCAATTAGTAGGTCTTACTGTGATAGAAAAGGTGCATCACTTACCTCAATCAGTACGACTACTTATGCAGTGTGCGATAATGAATATTGTTTTTATTTACAAAAGTCTTTCCATCTTAATTATATAAAAATAGTTACATATAATTTACAAAAGTGTTTCCATTTAATATAACATGCTTGTCAATCTTTCCCAAATTTGCATCGTCAGCCTTAAATCAACCTGAGGGCAGATCAATCTATAAAAAGATTGATTTTTGTTTTAGAACCACAACTAATCTTTTCACTGTTAAATCTCTCTTCATTGCTTCATTTTGAGCAATTGCCCCAATCAATTTAAGGTCACTTGTGCTGTGCGTCTTCTCTGCCCTCTACACGTTTCTTCTTCGGTTCAAAGACAAGTTGCTCTAGTTCGATGTGGAGCATCCACTGGAAGCATTAAAATGGAGGTGTCTGTGCAATCTACGTGGTGTTTGCCTTCCTTGAGGATATGGATAGAATTTTAGAAGCTTCGTTCATGTGGGGTCCAGGTAATGGTGCTAGTCCTGTTGGCTATCCATTGCCCTTTCTGTGAATTTGAGGCTTTTTATGGATTCTCTTCCTAGAACTGGTAAAGGTAAATTGTATCTGAACTTTCAACTCTCTCTTTTTTCTTATCTGACATACCTGCATGATTATGATTAGTGGTTTGTATGAGATTTTTGCTTCCTTAATGACAATGATCAAAATATCTAAATATTTGGTGCACAATGTACAATCTGTGTCTATAATGGATACTGTCTCTGGTCTATTGGATGATTGCTGGATCTCTGTCTTTTTCACAAAAGTTGGTCACTTATTGGTAAATGTCAAAGTTCTTCAAATAATTGATTATGATTTAGTTCATTAGGCAGTGATAACTTATTTGCAGAACAGATGTCTAATTTGATACTATAATCAGATTTCAAGGATAAAATACTAGTTCTGGGGATCTTATGGTTCATTTGGTCTCTTCAAAAATGGGTTGGCCTGTTATTGAGATGGGATCTTAGCTCTGGGGAGCATCTAAACTGAATATGATTCTATTTTAGAGTTTCTTTTTTTATTTGAATATATTTTTGTCTCATTTTGGCCTGTCATTTAATTGCTGTTTTATGTTGTTTTCTAATCTCTCTTGTGGTTTTACTTTTCATACTGTTCGGTGTATATATATGGTTTTGTAGTCTTGTCATCCGCATAGTATTGTCCGTATTTAGCATTTTTCAAGGGTAGATTTGGAAATTGAGTCGAATATGAGTGATGATAATGATTTTTGTCGATACTTTATTACCTTTTAAGGACGAGGCCAACACCGGACATTAATTTCAAGTAAGATTGGACAAGCTCTTTGACAATTTAGATTTTAGATACTACATTTTTGCTTGAGGCACCCGATGTCTTTGTGACTTTGTTCAAGAACGAATCATGATATGATTTAGTAAACTACTGAATAGATTAATGCATGACAGGTATTGCAAGGCGAGAAGATAGATGTGTCATTTTTGTTGAATTTCTGAAAAGCCAACAGCACTCTTTCTTAGATAAATAAATTTACATTGTAATGCACAAAAATGGTTTGATAGCGTAGACAGCTTCAGTTTTTAGTCTGTGTCTTGTGTTATTTGTTTTTCATTTTTTTTTTGTCATTTTCTCTATGTTTTCTTCTAGATGTCCATTATCACCCAAAAAAGAACTGGGTTGATAATTTAATAGACGTTGTTCTGTTACTTCTGTAAACAATGCTGTTTACTTCCAGTTTAATTCATCAGATACATGAAACATTAATTTTATTTTTTGTTAGCTGATTGGTTACAAGAGATAACTATTGTATATAAAAGCTGTATACATATGTATTTCTACGGAATAATTGGCCTAAATTAGGGTCAACGTTTTATCAGTTCATTTACTTTAAAAATTGGAAGGTACCAGATAATTGTATGTCAGAAAAACTATTGAATTGAACATTTATTTCATTTCTCACAGCACGACTGACATCTCAATGTTGACAACTGGATTACTGGTAGATTTGCGTGCCCATCATTGTCATACGAGGAGAATAAAAATATAATAACGCTAGGTGCCACCTATCAACTAATAAAAATGAGCACATATAATGACGAAAAATACTTTTAGAGACCTACTAAGTCACAAATTCTTTCTTTCCTTTTTTTTTTTTTGTTGTATCAGAGAGAAACGCAATCAATAGGAATCAAATTAAAGAAAGCAACATAACGCTTTCTTCAATCAAAAGCCCACGGGTTCAGCCGGCGGTGCTCTTCTTCCACCTCGGGAATAAAACCATTTTCTATATTAAACATTTGCCGAAGCTCCTCTACGCTCCTCCCCTTTATCATGTAAGCCACTTTTTCGCATGCCAAATCCATTAGTCCATTGATTTTGAGATAGTCGGCCGCCATAATTAGGTCGTAAAGGGTATCGATATCGACATCTATAAATTCCTGGTCCCAATTCTTCAGTGCCTCGGCAGACATCATTGAGGTATCCGGTTCGGCTGTCTCAATCTTTGATGCATCTGTTGCTTTGACATGCTTCTTGCAATACTCGATCACCATTGCAAGGGTCGTGGCAGTGACATTGTGTATCGGGATGATGCTCTTGTCATAGTCATCTTCTATCATTTGACAAATAGTTGGAGATACCTTTGCAACTGCCTCAGGTACCTCAAATTTCCCTCCGTCCAAGCTCCTAAGTGTGATATATGATTTGCTGGTTGTGTTGTTTTCCTCTACGTCAGGGTTCTTGGGTGTGATATTTTGGCTGGTTATGATGTTTCCCATTGTTATCGAGGAGAAGAGAAATTCAAAGGAAGGAAAATTGAAGACAACAGAGATGTTCTATGTTTGGTTGGAATTCTAGGTTGGGAGAAAAGACCTAATTAAATACACGGATCTTAAATTACTACGATATATACCATTATATTTAGATATTATTTTCTTTTTTTATTTCTGGTATTACCAAAAAGTTGCTCTAGTTTTAAGTAAAGTAGGTACGTGTAAACTGCGTATCCCATTTTAAGGTTTCTAAAAAATGTTACAAAAGATACTATGGAAGGATTAGACAACAATATAAATGTTTTCTTTGCGCTTTGTGGGTTGAAGATATTTTGGTTGTCTTGCTTTGACAGTTAAGTCGGTGACAATTGGCTTCAAATTATTTTTGCAGACTTGCAGAGTGCATTATGTACCGACCACTGTCTTTCCTTTTATTAGTGATTGATATATTCAAGGGTATTTGGGAAAAGATTCAATTAATCATATTGAAAATTCCACATTTGGCTCTCTCACTTTTGTTGTTTTAGACTTTTAGTTACCATCATCTCTCAGTATCTTAATGATGATATACAAGACATGGGCATTTTCGTCTGAATTTCATAAAATTGATTTTTATAATTTCTAAAACTTGTAATTATATCAATAAGTGTAAATATCTATTATTAGCATAATTTGAAGGGTAAATATTCAATATACAAAGATTAGAGGGGTAAATATCCAAATAGGGGAGATTAGAAGGGTATACACCTAATTTTCCATATATTCTATTAGCTCAACATACTTTCATTTCGTGTCCAAATCAATTAATAAAATTAAGGAAATTCTTTATGAAATTTCACCCATAAAATAATCCAATTCACCCTTCTAATTCGAACCAGAAAGAATAAATAAAATAAATGGAGAAACCGCGCTCTTTCTGTCCAGAGGATGTGAATATCACAAGTTACTCTGTCTCTTACCCCATAGATACACGAAACATAGCACCTCTATTCAAATATAGTTATATATAGCTATTTCTGTTATTTAAATTCTTTTTCTGGTTATACTGTTAGTAGTTAATAGAAATGAGAACTAATAGGCTATATTAAAAAAAAATAGATGCAGACGTGATTTAAAGTTTTTTCTTTTTTATCTTCTTTATTTATATTATTTTGGAATTGTATTAATCAAGCTCCATGAATTTTCAAGTATAATGTGAATCTATTGTGTACTATTTGTGGTTCGTCTTCATTTTTGGTTGAAAAGAACAGATACGTTTCCGGATCTATAATGATCTGTTGTGAAAAAATTATTTTAGTTATAGTATTCATTCCACATAAAGCGATAAACCCCATAACCTAGTATGATTTGTATTGCTTAATTAGTTTCTGAATATTAAAAAAATTTACGTTCAAGTTTGGATCTTTGCACATTTTATCGCCCGACATAAAATTTACTAAAGAACTAGAGTTATTTGGTAAGTGATCAATTTACAATTCTTTTGCAACAGATTTCACAACAAAGAATTTTCATTGTATTAACACTCAAATTACAAATTTTAAAGAAAATAATTAAATATTGCTCACTGCCAGGATTTGGGCCACAGCAAAGCAAGTGCTCCGCCGTTATAATTAAAAGTTAAAAGCATTACTTTTGTTTATTGTCCAAACAGAGAAGTAAAACTTTTTTGAAGCAACAAAAATGTATATTACAAAATTAGTGCTTTGGACACGCAAAAAATCACTGGGAGCTGGGGAGGTGCTTTGGACACTAAAATTTACACTGCGAACATCCTGATATAATTTAAGAGAAGGGTTCCAATGCCAACATTTTGGTTGCCCCCAAATGCCAACATTTCACTATTTGATTACTTTTTTAAAATTTAAAATAGAAACGTCAAATCCAAACCGGTCATCTTATTTAGTTCAATGACCGATGCATTTTGATATAAGTTTTGTAAATTTTAGAGTTTATTTGATACTCCATCAAAGGCTAAAACATGGACGTATTAGAATGAATCTATCACAATTAATAAGGTTCGTTTATTTTTCTACCTCTTGATAGAGTAGCAAGTAAACTCTAAAATTTACAAAACTTATATCAAAATGCATCGATCATTGAACTAAATAAGATGACCGGTTTGGATTTGACGTTTCTATTTTAAATTTTAAAAAAGTAACCAAATAGTGAAATGTTGGCATTTGAGGGCAACCAAAATGTTGGCATTGGAACCCTCCTCATAATTTAAATGACAAATTTGTCCTCGAGCACTCCTAATTCCATTTGGAAACGCAATAACTCATTATTCCACCGCTATCCCAACCTCATCTTTTTTCACTCATTATTATTAAAATTGAATGAACACAACAAATTTATGTCCAGTACAAAGTCTTTAAGCAGCCGTCCAACTTTGCCTTATGGGCTTATATTTGCTCAAAAAAAAAATAATAAATAAAATAGCTGCCCAACAAGAGATTTATAAAAAAATATATATGCTCAATAATTATTTACTAATATAAACTTATATATTTAAATCAACTAGAAAACGTATTACTCAATATGTGGGTTATAAAAATTTAGAAAACATTTATACTTTAATAAAAATTAAAATAAAACTATCAACATGAAAAATATAATTTAAAAAAGAAAAATTCTAAAGTCCAACATATAGGACAGATATGGTTCGTCTAACATGATTGTATTCGCATATCAAATTTCAAACGACCGATCCAATCCGTTAGATTGAGTCTATATATTGGGAACTTTAGGATTCTAAATTTTATGTTTTTTCAAACTTTTTTTTACTATTTATTTCATATTAAAAAAAATGATCCTAGAACTTATATATGGAACGTCCAATAATAATGTTGAAAAATATAGAAAAATTCTCGACAAGATTTGACTACATATGTTTTTAAGGATAAGATGAAATAATTAACTTATTAAGAGTGCAAATGAATTTTCAAAATTCTCGGCAAGATTTGTCTCTTCAAATGGCCGGTAAGAAATTCTTCTATTACTGTGTAAAGGAATAAATGATAATTCAATTAAGGAAAATAATTATGGGAAGAAAAATTTCAGTGGAATGTTTCCAGTGAAAATTTTGGTGTCCAAAGCACCTCCCTGGGAGCTGGGAGCATTTCATTGAATATTTTTGGACACATCTCCCCCTCTAAAATAAAGCAATAAGCTGCAATCAATTTTTGCCACTTTCACTAATAATTATATCACATAAAATTTCCTTAATTGAATTATTTCTTAAACAATAATGGAAATAATTTCTTAATTGAATTATCTCTTAAAATTTCCTTAATTGAATTGTCTTTTAAACAATAACGGAAATAATTTCTTAAGTTTATTCTTGCCGCCAATTGAAGCTCATGTTCCATGAAAAATATACGAAATTTTTTTGTGAATGATTTGAATTGAGTCTTTTATAATAATTCCAGTTTCTTTTCTACACAAATATTACCAGACTTAATCTAATGTATAAATAAATAAATCTGATATATCATTTATTTATAATTTAGATGAAACTTTTTTAAAGGTATGAGTGTGTTCAATTTTTTTTCAAATTAAAAAATTATTGTACGTGAATCACATTCATATCACATATTTTCAGAATTTTCATTATTATTGCAATTATTATATTTACTATCATTTTACTTTAAAATAATAATAATTTTTATTATGATTATTATTATTGTTATTATTTGCATTTGTATATGTATTATAATTATATTCATCATTTTTATTACTATTGTTATTATATTTAATTTAACTTACATAATCATTATAATTATTAGTACAAATATTATAATATATATAATCTTCTTCATTTGTGTTCATCGCCACCTCCTCTCTACAAAAGATAAAATGAAAATGGAGTATTATTTTGTATTTTGTATTTTTTATTTTTACTTTCCGTGTGTAGAAGGGAAATAAAACCCATTCTAGCTAAGTGGGACTAACGTATTTTTAACATTTGATGTGTAAAGCAACATAATTTCTAAATGGGTGATTTAGATTTATGCCATTATAAATATTTGAAATTGAAAATATGTAATCACTAAACGACATATTATTTTTTTTGCCACTATAAAATTATAAAAATTAGTTTTTTGCCATCAGACAATTATTTGTCAATTTTAACCTTTTAAATATGCCACTATAAAAACTTAAAAATTAGTGCTATGTCATCGCAAAAGATATAATTAGTTTTATGCCATTAAAAATCATTAACAATTAGTTTTATCAACTTAATATAAATTATTACAAATCCTAATTAGTAATATATTATTAGTTTTTATGTGAAAGAAATAAATAAGTATTATTATAGTGATGTTATGTTTTTTGTTTAGAATTAAAGTGACTATCTGTCACGTAAATATATGCATTCCAATATAAGAATTCATTAGGATTCATAAAAATTTGAAATGGGCAAGAAAGGAAACTTTTTATCAAAGTTAATTTGGTAAACATGAACGCCGTTTATTTTTAATGAGGGTTAATGTGGTCATTGAAAAAAATTAATGACAAATTTGGTAATGGCATTTTTATAATTTAGTATGTTTTTGGAGAAAAAGTGGCATAGAACTAATTTTAGCGATTCTATAATGACATAAATTTAATTAGCAATTTAAGAATGTCAATCCCCTAATTAACAAGATTCACAATGGCATAAAACTAATTATCTCTTTCTAAATAGGGTCGGCCGGTCGGGAGAGCAAGAGGGGCAAATTTGTCACTTGCCTATTTTGATTCTTATTCTTGAAGTCTAAAAAAGAGGAAATAAAGTTCTTTTTTCTTTCCATAAATGAATGTTTTGTTTTATGTAATTTTTTTGACCTTTCCTTTTAAGCCTAGCCCTATCATGTCCAAATAACCAAATATCTTTGTCGTGATTAAAATGGAATCCTCACTAATTTCATATTTACCGACTTTTGTAAATTTGGTATCAAGAGAGAAACTTCGCTAGTAAATAAGTCTTATTATCGAATAATACCAAAAAAGAAAAAGTATTTTAGGCAATGTCACGCCGCCTTTATACGCTATATATTATATAGGGCCATACTATTAGAGAGTCATTAACCCCAGACAAATTTTCTTGCTCCCAAACATTTACTGATTTCCTCCAACTTTCTCCTTATTTTCCTCAAAAAGCTAAAGGCAAATACAATGAAGATGATCACGCTCATGAGCTCTGAGAAACGGAAGTTCCTAGTACCTGAGGCAGTGGCAAAGCACTCGCTGACAATTCACGACGCTATCGAAGATGGCCGTGCTTACAATAAGACCATTCGTATTACAAATGTTAATTCAAGGATACTTCAGAAAGTGATTATGTATTGCGGGAGGCATGTAGCCGCGGCAGAGAAGATGGCATATGCATCCAAGCCGTATAAAGTAGCAGAGAAGTTGAAGAAATGGGATTCAGGGTTCCTCGACACAGATATTGACACATTAAATGATCTCATCTTGGCTGCTGATTCTCTCAACATCCCCGGTTTGCTGGACGGGGCATGCCAAAAAGTTGCCGACATTCTGAAGGATAAGTCTCCTGAAGAAGTATGTCAGATCTTCGGAATTGAGAATGAATTCACACATACAGAAGAAGAGGATGCATGGGCCTATGCGTGAAAGGAATTCATCATTTTAACTTGTTATATTATATATATGTAGCATGGCCTTCAAATATTTTAACGATTAATTTGTTCACCTAATTTTGTTCGGAGGAATGAGTTTGTTTTGTGTTAAATTAATGATCCACTTATTTGTGTTTGAATTTAGTTTTGATAGCTTGTATCTTTGCTAAGTTAGGTAATGATAGTTTGTATAAATTAAATAATATTTGAAAATATCTTTTATATTGACTATCATTGGTGTTCTTTTCTCTTCTCGTTATAATTTATACTTGTTTTTATCAGTGCAGTACCTAAGAAAAATACAGCAGAAAACTCTGTTACGTACGATAACACACTGGAATTTCCATTTTGTCTCTAAATCTTGAATACCAAATTCATGTTTCCGAAATTTATTCTTTTTATAAAAAAGTAACCCCTTTATGAATTATTGATATGGTTTCTAAATGGCATCAACTAATTAAAGCGGAACCCCAATAATTAAAACATTGGCTACTACAAATAAACAAAAAACAAATACGGGAAAATAGGACAGAAATAGGACTATAGGAGCACAGATGATTTGTTGTATTTTATTTAAATTCTGCTTCCTTCAATTTGGCTTCCAATTCTTCTTTCTTCAATTTATATGAACAGAGATGATCTATCGAATTTTCTTGCATATATAAATTTTCCTATACTAATTTAGATATTTTTATGTAGTTTTCTTAGAAATGAAAAACTTTTCTTGTCATGCATGTCAGCATGTGAATAACTTTTTGTTCATGTTTGCATCCTTAATTTACACATTTTACCCCTTATAAAATTTACTAAAGAGCAATAGTGTATTTGAAAAGAGAACAATTTTAAATTTTTTTGCATGAGGTTTTACAACAATATTTTCATTTTATTACTATTTCAATTTCAAAATAAATAAATAATACTTAACAAGGATTTGGGCAACAGTAACCTGTGGCTCCGCCGTCGCTTAAAACCGTTAGTTTTTTTTTTTTGCCCGAACAGATAAGTAAAATTTTGAAAAAGGGGGAAAAAAAAGTTTTTTTCTTCTTTCCAAAAATGTCTGTTTTGTAATTTTATGTAAATTAATTGTTAGACCTTTTCTTGAGCCTTTCATGTCGAATATAACCGGATGTCTTTAGAAACCTGATTAAAATTGAATTCTTTCTGATTTCATATTAACCGACTTATGCAACTTAGACATCTAGAGAGCAACTTCGCGAGTAATTAAATAAGTAAATTTCATTTTCATCAAATAAATACTAAACAAGACAAAAATTGTTTTAGGTAATATATATGCACCCCGCCATTAATTACGCCCTATATATCATAAGGCCACACAATTGGGGGACGGATGTGGTTCCTCCAACATGGACGCATTCGTGTTTTAAATTTCAAACGATCGGTTCAAACTTCAAACCATTAGATTGAATCTTCATATTGAGTGCGCTCATATGAAACCAAAGTTTATATATTTTTAAATTTATTTATTATTTGTTATGTATTTTTAAAAATTATTGTTATTGGACATAACATACAAGTTCTAGAAGTGATTTTTCCACAACAGGAAATCAATAGGAAAATAATTCGGAAGAATATAAAATCCGGTTTCATGTAAAATAACGCGCGATATGATAATATTAATGTGATTTTATTTTTGAGAATGCATGGGCTAATGCATGAAAAGCATTCGTCATTTTATTTTTGTACTATGTAGCATGGTCTTCAAACTTTAATTTTTTATTCATCTATTTGCATTCACATAATTAGGAATGAGTTTGTATGTTTAAAATTAATGATCCACTTATTAGAGTTTGAATTTAGCTTTGATATCTAGTATCTCTTCTGTGTAAGGTAATGACTAATGAGTATGTATGTGTTAAATAATATTTGAAGTGCATGTATCCATAATCTTAAGGATGGTTTAGTTAGTTTATCATTAAAAAACAAAAAAAAATTGAAGTGCATGTATCCATAATCTTAAGGATGGTTTCGGTTAAACAACAATATATATAGCAATGTTTCGAACTTTGTTTTAAAATTAGAACGCATTTATATTATATAAATTATCAATCCTACATCTGGAAACTCCTTTACAACAAATTGCGGTCTATTGCAATATTTGCCTTTTTTTAAAAAAAAAAAATTCTGTTACGATTAAATGTATTCTAACTTTACGGAGAGGGCTGACATAATTTGATGTTTGAAACTCACTAAAGAGATCTTAACAAGAAATTGTACCTGCCATCATTTTTTTTCTTATCTTGAATTTAATTATTTTATATTTGTGATTACCTTGTAAAACAAATGTCAAAATAAATTACTATCAAGCTATGCTTTCGAAATCAGTTTTTGCATGATCGCATGAACGATGTTGCTTTCTAAGCTTCTAGGTGTTCTGTCTATTGTGAAGTATGCAAAAGATGAGATGAGATGGTATGCCACGAATGTGCTGTCTTGGCAATTTGGCAAATATGGCAGTGGATGTGAATTCACGAGCTCAGACAGAGAGCAAGTCATTAAGGACCAGGCCCAATGGGCTCATTTGACAAAAATATGCCTAAGAAGCATTTTTGGACTTAGATATGAAAGCTCAATTCCAGAAAATTTTACCTCAAATTCTAATTTTAAACATTGAAATTGTCGATAATTTGAGACAAATGATGGATAAAGAATTCTTTATTCTGATGATGTTTTTGTACAAGGATTTACAAGCCTATTTATAGGCAATATTGCAACGGCTATAAGCCTCTCAGTTAGGAAATCCTAACGTTACATTTTTCTATACAAGGAAACTAATCTAAGTAAATTGTAACCCTAATCTAAAAGATTGGCTGGCTGCATTTTACCTAATCTGGCTAGTGAGGAGATACAATCTGAGGCCAGTTGTTCCTCTAATCTTTTCTTATATTTTTGTTATCTTCTATATGTTCAACACTCCCCCTCAAGCTAGGATTGTAAATATCATATAATCCTAGCTTGTTTGTAATATTTTCAAAAGTATTTATGTAGAGTCCCTTTGTGAAAATATCCGCTAGTTGATCTCCACTTTTGACAAAAGGGGTTTCAATTTCTTTAGCTTGAATTTTCTCTCTAATGAAGTGACAATCAACTTCAATGTGTTTGGTTCGTTCATGGAAGACAGGATTTGCAGCAATGTGTCTTGCTGCTTGATTATCACAGAACATCTTCATTGGTTCTTTTTGATCAACGTGCAGATCAGCTAAAAGTTGTTTAATCCATGTCAACTCGCTTGCCGTAGATGCCATGGCTCGATATTCTGCTTCAGCGCTTGATCGTGCCACAACATTCTGCTTCTTGCTTTTCCATGTGACTAAATTTCCGCCTACAAATGTGCAAAAACCGGTTGTTGATCTTCTATCAAAACTTCCGGCCCAATCTGCATCGGAATAGCCACATACTGCATTAGTCTTATTACTTCTCATCCAAATTCCCTTTCCAGGACAACTCTTTAAATATCTAAGTACCCTATTAACGGCATCTAAATGAGGAGTTCTTGGTGCATGCATAAACTTGCTAAGTTGGCTTACAGTAAAAGACAAGTCAGGTCTAGTTACAGTCAAGTATATCAATTTTCCCACAAGTTTTTGGTATTGATTAATTTCTTTGAGTGGTTCACCATCCTCTGTATTAAGTTTCACATTTGTGTCAATAGGGGTAGGTGCTGGCTTACATCCTAATTTACCTGTTTCCTTAAGTAAGTCAAGCACATATTTTCTTTGAGAAATAAACAAACCTTTTGATGAGTGTGCAATTTCAATTCCTAGAAAATATTTTAATTTTCCTAAATCCTTAATGTCAAATTTTTGTTTAAGGCTACTTTTTACAGAATCAATTGCTAGTTGATTATTCCCTGTTATAATAATATCATCAACATACACTAAGACTACTGTTGTACCATGCTCATCATGTTTTGTAAACAAAGATGTATCGGCCCAACTAGTTTTGAAATTACAAGAACGTAAAAAGTGACTTAGTTTTCCATACCATGCTCTTGGAGATTGCTTGAGTCCATAGATAGATTTATTTAGCCTACAAACAAGGTTAGATACATGTTCTTCTTTATGACCTGGGGGTAGGGTCATGTACACTTCTTCCTCAAGTGTACCTTGAAGAAAGACATTTTTAACATCCATTTGGTGAAGACCCCAACCATTATTAACAGCAATAGAGAGAAGAATCCTAACTGTGTTCATTTTTGCTACAGGTGCAAAGGTCTCATGATAGTCAATTCCATATGTTTGTGTATATCCTTTGGCCACTAACCTAGCCTTATATCGTTCTATGGTTCCATTACTATTATATTTAATTTTATACACCCATTTACAACCTACCGGTTTCTTATTTTTTGGTAGAGGACATATCGTCCATGTTTGATTTTTTTCTAAGGCATGAAGTTCTTCTTCCATTGCCTTGCACCATTTTGGTTCCTTTCTTGCTACCTCAAAGGTAGTTGGTTCTTCCATTGTTGAAATAACATTTACAAAGGCATAATGTTCTTTTGAAACATTTTCATAGGAAACATAATCTTCAATAGGATACTGTACCGTATAGGTTACAAAATCCTTTAACCTGGAGGATGTCTGTGTCTGGCGCGTTGATCTTCTCAACGATTGTTCAATTTCTGGATCTTGAACCTCCGTGATTTCTTCGATCTCTTCATTTTCTTGTTCTTCTTCACCTGTTTCATTAATGACATTTTCTACAAAAATTTCTCTTCTTCCTTCGTTAGTGATGCAAGGTAAAACAAAATCACTAGAATTAATTTGTTCACTTTGATTTTCTTCGATATTTTTAAAATAAGGCTCATTTTCGAAAAAAGTGACATGTCTTGAAACATAAAATTTCCTTTCCTTGGGGTCATAGCATTTATATCCTTTTTTCTGAGTAGAATACCCTAAGAAAATAGTTTTTATAGAGGTAAAATCTAATTTGTCAATTCGATTTTTGTGTACAAAACTAGTGCACCCAAAAATTTTTAAATGATCCAAACTAATTTTTCGATTGTAAAGAATTTCCAAAGGACTTTTAAAATTTAGTTTAGCACTTGGCACTCTATTTATCAAATAGGTTGCGGTTAGGAAGGCTTCCGACCAAAAAATTTTTGGAACGTTATTTTGAAATAAAAGCGCTCTCGTTACTTCAAGAAGATGACGATTTTTCCTCTCCGAAACACCGTTTTGTTGAGGAGTATAAACACAAGAAGTTTGGTGTAAAATACCTTTTTTGCTTTAAATAGTTTGAAAAATTTTGGTTGATAAATTCAGTTCCATTGTCAGTCCTAAAAATTTTTATTTTCTTATCATATTGAGTTTCTACTAGATTTGAAAAAGTTTGAAAATGCGAAAAAACCTCACTTTTATTTTTCATCAAATAAAGCCATGTTGTTCGAGAGAAATCATCTACGAAAATAACAAAATACCTATAGTTATTATAAGAATCTAAGGGGGCAGGTCCCCAAACATCCGAATGAATAAGTTCAAAAAGTTCACTACTTTTAGTTTTAGAATCAGAAAACGAAAGTTTGGTGTGTTTAGCAAATTTACACACCTCACAATTATTACAATCCAACTTTGAAAAATTAAACATAGTTTTTAGAATTTTGTCGGAAGGATGTCCAACCCGCCTGTGCCAAAGTTTGCTAATAGAAAGTAGATTCACAGAGCATTTGTCGACAAAAAATACATCTTGGAGAAAATTATTAGGAAAAATGCTTATCATCCCCCATCCATTGATCTTCACTTTTTCATTGTTGGCAACAGTAAAAAATTGATCGTTCTCTATCGTTCGATAATTCCTAAGTAACTTTTGATTCCCTGTCATATGGTCAGTTGCTCCGGAGTCCAAAATCCATTTGGTACAATTGTTTGGAACTATTTTAGGTGCAAATCCAACAGCTAGACATTTGTTATTATTAACCATTTCTAATTCGGATAGTATTAACCCATTCTTCATTAAACTTTGTTTCATCCGTGGGCCTTCAATTTCATTGTTGTTCTTTTGGGCTGGACCAAAATTAATAAAAGTTTTAGATACAAAACCTGATGGCCCGCCAGGAGAACCACGTTGTTCTAGAAGAGAAGCTAGATCAGATTTACAAAAAAAAAATAAAATAAAATAAAGTCCGTTTTCAAGAAAACCTTCACCAATCTTCTCCTTGGTGATTAAATCCTGAAAAATCACAACATTTGCTTTAAAAATAATTTCACAATTTAATTCTTTTATAAGTTTGCTAATAGAAAGTAGATTCACAGAGCATTTGTCGACAAAAAATACATCTTGGAGAAAATTATTAGGAAAAATGCTTATCATCCCCCATCCATTGATCTTCACTTTTTCATTGTTGGCAACAGTAAAAAATTGATCGTTCTCTATCGTTCGATAATTCCTAAGTAACTTTTGGTTCCCTGTCATATGGTCAGTTGCTCCGGAGTCCAAAATCCATTTGGTACAATTGTTTGGAACTATTTTAGGTGCAAATCCAACAGCTAGACATTTGTTATTATTAACCATTTCTAATTCGGATAGTATTAACCCATTCTTCATTAAACTTTGTTTCATCCGTGGGCCTTCAATTTCATTGTTGTTCTTTTGGGCTGGACCAAAATTAATAAAAGTTTTAGATACAAAACCTGATGGCCCGCCAGGAGAACCACGTTGTTCTAGAAGAGAAGCTATTCGGTTGATTTCCGATTCGAGTCTGATAAATCGATCAGCAGTTATCTCGCTCGACCCATTCGATCCTCCCTTCTTCTCCCCCTGACTCGAGACGTCTAGGGTTTCCGCCATATAAGCCTTGCGCGGCGGCCCCCCTTGATTTCGACCACCGCCTGTGCCGGCTTGGCCCTTCCACTTTGGTTTGAGATGCGGGTAGAGGTTCCAGCAGCCGTCTTTGAGATGGCCGTCCTTATTGCAGTGCGTGCAGTGCTGACCTGCATTTTTCTTACCTCGATTGGCTTGCGAAGTCATGGCTGAGAAGGCGTGACCCTCTGGCTTTGGGTTCTGGTCAGAGATGTTCATCGCCGCTCGCCTTGATTCCTCTTGCTGAACACGAGCCGTCACGCCAGAAAATGTGAGGCGATCAGTGCTGCCAAGGATTTGGGCCTTGAGATTGTCGTAGCTCGAGTCAAGGGCGTTGAGGAAGGTGTAAATTTGATCTAACTCATCCCTTTCTTGGAGCACAGATAGGTCAGTAGTAATAGGCCTATAGATTTTGAGTTCTTGGTATTTGGATTTCACTTGGCCTATGAGTTGGCTTACTGTTTGATTTCCTTGTGCAATTCTGACAAGGTCTTTTTTTATTTGAAAAATGTGGGAGTTGTTGCTTTGCTGGTTGTATTGATCTTGGATGGCTTCCCACAATTCTTGTGCAGTTTCACAGTGAACAAAAATCTCATTTAATTGAGTATTTAAAGAATTAAGGATTAAAGTAAAAGTTTGACCGTCGAGTATATCCCAATCTTCTTGGGCCACCCCTGTGCTTGTCGGTCTCGGTCGATTGCCATTGATGAACCCTAGCAAACCTTTGCCTTTGAGGGACGTCTTGGCCGCCTTTGACCACGCCAGGTAGTTTGGCCCATCAAGAGGTACACTGGTCAGTTTTTGTGATGAATTGAAATCAGGCATGGTTTTCTGAGAAGTGATGAGTTGAGTTGTTTGTTGATTTACTGGTGTTGGATTTGGTTGCTGGTCTTTGTCTGCTGTATCAGACATGGCTTTTTGTTTTGTTTTTGGATTTTACTAGAAATTGATGTGGAAGCAAATGGTTCAGACGGGCTCTGATACCATGTCGATAATTTGAGACAAATGATGGATAAAGAATTTTTTTTTTTGATGATGTTTTTGTACAAGGATTTACAAGCCTATTTATAGGCAATATTGCAACGGCTATAAGCCTCTCAGTTAGGAAATCCTAACGTTACATTTTTCTATACAAGGAAACTAATCTAAGTAAATTGTAACCCTAATCTAAAAGATTGGCTGGCTGCATTTTACCTAATCTGGCTAGTGAGGAGATACAATCTGAGGCCAGTTGTTCCTCTAATCTTTTCTTATATTTTTTGTTATCTTCTATATTTTCAACACTCCCCCTCAAGCTAGGATTGTAAATATCATATAATCCTAGCTTGTTTGTAATATTTTCAAAAGTATTTATGTAGAGTCCCTTTGTGAAAATATCCGCTAGTTGATCTCCACTTTTGACAAAAGGGGTTTCAATTTCTTTAGCTTGAATTTTCTCTCTAATGAAGTGACAATCAACTTCAATGTGTTTGGTTCGTTCATGGAAGACAGGATTTGCAGCAATGTGTCTTGCTGCTTGATTATCACAGAACATCTTCATTGGTTCTTTTTGATCAACGTGCAGATCAGCTAAAAGTTGTTTAATCCATGTCAACTCGCTTGCCGTAGATGCCATGGCTCGATATTCTGCTTCAGCGCTTGATCGTGCCACAACATTCTGCTTCTTGCTTTTCCATGTGACTAAATTTCCGCCTACAAATGTGCAAAAACCGGTTGTTGATCTTCTATCAAAACTTCCGGCCCAATCTGCATCGGAATAGCCACATACTGCATTAGTCTTATTACTTCTCATCCAAATTCCCTTTCCAGGACAACTCTTTAAATATCTAAGTACCCTATTAACGGCATCTAAATGAGGAGTTCTTGGTGCATGCATAAACTTGCTAAGTTGGCTTACAGTAAAAGACAAGTCAGGTCTAGTTACAGTCAAGTATATCAATTTTCCCACAAGTTTTTGGTATTGATTAATTTCTTTGAGTGGTTCACCATCCTCTGTATTAAGTTTCACATTTGTGTCAATAGGGGTAGGTGCTGGCTTACATCCTAATTTACCTGTTTCCTTAAGTAAGTCAAGCACATATTTTCTTTGAGAAATAAACAAACCTTTTGATGAGTGTGCAATTTCAATTCCTAGAAAATATTTTAATTTTCCTAAATCCTTAATGTCAAATTTTTGTTTAAGGCTACTTTTTACAGAATCAATTGCTAGTTGATTATTCCCTGTTATAATAATATCATCAACATACACTAAGACTACTGTTGTACCATGCTCATCATGTTTTGTAAACAAAGATGTATCGGCCCAACTAGTTTTGAAATTACAAGAACGTAAAAAGTGACTTAGTTTTCCATACCATGCTCTTGGAGATTGCTTGAGTCCATAGATAGATTTATTTAGCCTACAAACAAGGTTAGATACATGTTCTTCTTTATGACCTGGGGGTAGGGTCATGTACACTTCTTCCTCAAGTGTACCTTGAAGAAAGGCATTTTTAACATCCATTTGGTGAAGACCCCAACCATTATTAACAGCAATAGAGAGAAGAATCCTAACTGTGTTCATTTTTGCTACAGGTGCAAAGGTCTCATGATAGTCAATTCCATATGTTTGTGTATATCCTTTGGCCACTAACCTAGCCTTATATCGTTCTATGGTTCCATTACTATTATATTTAATTTTATACACCCATTTACAACCTACCGGTTTCTTATTTTTTGGTAGAGGACATATCGTCCATGTTTGATTTTTTTCTAAGGCATGAAGTTCTTCTTCCATTGCCTTGCACCATTTTGGTTCCTTTCTTGCTACCTCAAAGGTAGTTGGTTCTTCCATTGTTGAAATAACATTTACAAAGGCATAATGTTCTTTTGAAACATTTTCATAGGAAACATAATCTTCAATAGGATACTGTACCGTATAGGTTACAAAATCCTTTAACCTGGAGGATGTCTGTGTCTGGCGCGTTGATCTTCTCAACGATTGTTCAATTTCTGGATCTTGAACCTCCGTGATTTCTTCGATCTCTTCATTTTCTTGTTCTTCTTCACCTGTTTCATTAATGACATTTTCTACAAAAATTTCTCTTCTTCCTTCGTTAGTGATGCAAGGTAAAACAAAATCACTAGAATTAATTTGTTCACTTTGATTTTCTTCGATATTTTTAAAATAAGGCTCATTTTCGAAAAAAGTGACATGTCTTGAAACATAAAATTTCCTTTCCTTGGGGTCATAGCATTTATATCCTTTTTTCTGAGTAGAATACCCTAAGAAAATAGTTTTTATAGAGGTAAAATCTAATTTGTCAATTCGATTTTTGTGTACAAAACTAGTGCACCCAAAAATTTTTAAATGATCCAAACTAATTTTTCGATTGTAAAGAATTTCCAAAGGACTTTTAAAATTTAGTTTAGCACTTGGCACTCTATTTATCAAATAGGTTGCGGTTAGGACGGCTTCCGACCAAAAAATTTTTGGAACGTTATTTTGAAATAAAAGCGCTCTCGTTACTTCAAGAAGATGACGATTTTTCCTCTCCGAAACACCGTTTTGTTGAGGAGTATAAACACAAGAAGTTTGGTGTAAAATACCTTTTTGCTTTAAATAGTTTGAAAAATTTTGGTTGATAAATTCAGTTCCATTGTCAGTCCTAAAAATTTTTATTTTCTTATCATATTGAGTTTCTACTAGATTTGAAAAAGTTTGAAAATGCGAAAAAACCTCACTTTTATTTTTCATCAAATAAAGCCATGTTGTTCGAGAGAAATCATCTACGAAAATAACAAAATACCTATAGTTATTATAAGAATCTAAGGGGGCAGGTCCCCAAACATCCGAATGAATAAGTTCAAAAAGTTCACTACTTTTAGTTTTAGAATCAGAAAACGGAAGTTTGGTGTGTTTAGCAAATTTACACACCTCACAATTATTACAATCCAACTTTGAAAAATTAAACATAGTTTTTAGAATTTTGTCGGAAGGATGTCCAACCCGCCTGTGCCAAAGTTTGCTCAAATTTTCATCTTTTGAAATATTAAAACCAAACTTGTTGCTATCCAAAAAATGACCGATCCAAACCGTCCAATATGATCTCTTTATTTAAATCTCTATGCTGACCAAATTTTATATTTTTTAAAAATTTTTAAGTAATTTTTTTAAATTTTTCAAAACTGTTATTTTTAAACGGTTCAAAAATATAAAATTTCAAAAAAATATATATATAAAATTCGGTATGCAATTTTTAAGTATTTTCAACAATTTTCTAAAATTCAAAAAAATAATTAAAAGTTTAAAAAAATATAAATTTTGGTCTTTATGGAGATTTAAATAAAGAGATCATATTGGACGGTTTGAATCGATCATTTTAAACTAGATCTAGGAGTTTTGATCACAACTCATCATAGACAAACTCTGTAATTTGGATATTTTAAAGTAATTTTGATAAAAATGAAAAACTTTTGTTGTCATGAATGTGAATGATTTTTCATTTTAATGAAACAAATATTTTAAACATAGATTTCCTGATGAGTGATGATGTGTAAGTTATCTAAGCATTACATGGCGAAAGATTGATTTCTTCGAGAATGACCCGTAGAAAAAATCATGAACATTTTTATGGATATAGAAGGCACAAAATTTTGGGCAGGAACAATTACAGATATCGTGTTATCATATGCCCAGAATAAAACATTACTAACTAATATCGCTGTGCTTTGGAGTCTATTGCGACTCCATTCCCTCTTCACTCTTGTTCAATTACACCATCTGATACAATTTTGCATCATCCAGCGCAAATTTGCAAATCAATTCATTCAGCCACATTGAGGGTGCATTTGGATAGGTGTGGGAAGAAGGGAAGGGAAGAAGTGGGAAGAAGTATTAGGAAGTGTGTAACATTGTGAAAAGTTTAGATTGTTTATAATTTTATTTTCTTCTTCTTCCTTCTTCTTCTTCTTTCTTCCAACAATCCAAACACACCTTGAGTAAAAGACAACACCATATATTTCATACTGGATTGTACCAACCCCTATCCTGGCTAGGCAAAGGAGGTGCGAAACGCCATAGGAATGTGCTCACAGATTAAATGATAGTTTGTTAAAAAAAAATAAATAAAGTCCAAATGAAATACAAACGACCTTTCCAAATTCCAAATACCAATGGCCCTGTTTGGATGGGGCCGAAATTGCAAATTCCGAACATTTTATATGCCAAATTTATTATAAACAATCTAAACTCTTCACAAATTTACACAATTCTCAATAAATTTATGCCTAAAAATTACAAATTTTCCAAATTCTCCAAATTCCTACAACATCCGTTTAGCCTAGGCAGTTTGAGAACACATCAACATCACAATGTTCTATATATCAAGGCCCGCACAAGATCCGGGGTTCCTTCATTCCTACGTAGAAAATTACATTTGTACCCCCAGAATCACTCTTGCACCACAAGCCAGTTTCTCTTCTTCTCAGTCTCCACTCAGAAATGAAGTGACCTCTCTCTCTCTCGTTTCGTCAGGTCATTTCTTAACTTTAAATCTTCAATTTCAAGTACTCTGTTGCATTCGATTGTCATCTTTTGTTCATTATTGTCGCATACACTGATCAGGATTTCGTATATCGCCTTATCTTTCTTTACGGTACTTGATAGATGTAAAAAGGAAATAAAAAAGAACAATAGTTCATTAATTTCCTTCATTTATTCTTGTGATCCTTCACTTCGCACAGCAAGATATAGAAATCGGAAAGATTCGTATAAGATAATCTTGAAAAAGGATGTTTGCACTCAAGTTATTAATTAGCAAATTTAGTACCTGGTCAATTAATTTCGGTACCTGGTCAATTTTTCTTTCTATAATTTAGTGTGCTATTAGTAGTGATTAGGAATTAGTAGGTCTCTTTTTATTTTTGGAAATTTGTGAAGTTTAGTAGGTCTACCTGTTCTATTACAAAGTTGATTTACATGCATATGTCCCCTAATTGTACCCAATTTGCACACAAAGTAACAAAATTAGGCTCAGCTATCAATTAGTAGGTCTCATTGTGATAGAAAAAGGTAATTTGTAGGACCATTTGTGTAATTTGTAGTGTAATGAATATTCTTTTAATTTACAAAAGATTCTTCCATTTAAACATGCAGAAATAGTTATACTTGGTATTTATGGAGAAATTGTATGGTAATTTTGTCTATTTGTCTCGAAATTTGGCATTGTCAGCCTCACATTATGACACACTTTTGACCAGATCCTCTGTTTCTCATTTCACAGGATAATGGATGCCAAGCAACCTGAGCATAGGAAAATCTTCAAAAGGATTGAATATTTTAGAAAAACCGCTAATCCAGTGATTCTTCTCATTTTATTCCTTGCTTACATTTTGGCTAACTCACCTAATCATTTCAAGTTCACTTGTGCTACATCTCTCTCTTGTCTTTATACATTGCTTCTTGTGGTAATTCCAATTACTGACACGTGCCCACCCAATTGTCAAACTGTTACACCGCTGTCCAGCCTCGTCCTTATATACTATCTCTATAGAACATGAATAGACCATGTGGGACTAAAGATTTCACATCAAAACCGGACAGAAAATTGTTGCAATAATATTGCTGACGGTGGGGATCGAACCCGCGTAGTGGGTTATAATGTCCACTGCAACAACCATCAAGCCAAGTTACCGTTTGTGATGTATATGTTTTATGTTATAAATATATACTATATAATAACCGCTATGGTCCGATAGCGGCCGCTAAATAGCCGCTATCCGCTAACCGCTATGATGTTGGCATGTCCGCAATGAATCCGCTATCCGCTATTTAAACCTTTGGTTGGAAGCATTAAAATGGAGGCGTTGTTGCATTTGTGTGGTTTATGCAGTTAGCATGGTGTTTGAGGTGTTTGCCTTCCTTGAGGATATTGACAGAATTTCGAGAAGCTTCCTTCTTGCGGGGTCCAAGCTAATGGTGCTGGTCCCTTTCGCTCTCCATTGCTCCTTCGGTGAGTTTGAGGCTGTCATGAATTCTCTTCCTGGAACTATTAAAGGTTATCTGAACTTTCAAACCTTTTTTCTTACCATCTGTACTTCCTTCATTCATGAATCATGATTATGGTTATTAGTTTATATGAGATTTTTGCTTACTTAGTGATAATGATAGGAGGATCTGAATGTTTGGTGCACAATTAATGTACTATCTGTGTCTATAATGGATACTGCCCCTGGTGTTTTAGATGATTGCTAGAGCTCTGTGATCAACACAAAAGTTGGTCACTTGTTGGTGAATGTCAAAGTTCTATAAATTATTGATTGTGACTTAAATCATTAAGCAGCTGTAACTTCAATTCCAGAACGGACGTGTAATTTCATAACATAAAAATCAAATTTCAAGGATACTTTCGCTGTGTTTGTCTTTATGGCCATTCTTGCAAGCCTTATATTAGGCATCTATACTTTTAAAGATATATACTGATTTCTATTTCTCTTTGTTTCCCTCAGAGCTTAAAGGAAGGCAAAAACGTAGAGTGATCACACATATCATGTCATTTACTCCACTATGTGGCATCTTCCTCCTCACGTCTGTTGGCAACCCATGGAAGCTTGCATATTGTGGCCTCTCCTATCTACTTGTTTCTCTGATAATATTTTCTTCAGCAAAGGCAAACGAATCAAAACAGAAATCTCTGGTTCTTGTGAAGATGTGGAAAAGGGCCGAGAATTCCTTTTTAATCATTTTCTTGATTCTTATTTTTGTGGTGATGCTTGACATCCAGCCTGCAGCTTTCGTGAGAATTTCTGTGTGCAAGTTGATGTTTGTTATGATGCTGTTAACAGTTGTAATGCATGTTGTCTTTGTTGAAATGGAGATGGGTAATCATTTCAAACCAAAGGATAAGAGATCTTATAATGGAAGGGCTACTAATAAGCCTGACTCCATGAGGATTAGTGTTGATGATCTGGAAGGAAATCTAACAGAAATTCTTCTGTTTCAGCTTCACATTAGTTTAAGCATAATTGTTGTGGGTTTACCTTAAAGTGCTTTTTGCCTGTACTTAATAGGATGGGATGTCTGACGATGATTGATTAGTTGTGGTTCATTTGGTTTCTCAAGAATGGGTTGGCCTGTTATTTGACATCCCATTTCAGCTCTGGGCACTCTAAACTGAACATGTTTCTATTTCAGCGGTTCTTTTTTATTAGAATAGAATACATTCTGTCTGTCTCATGTGACTGGTACGTTGAATTATTTTTTGATGGATTTAGAAGAATGACATTTGTTGAACTAAATGAAGCTTTGTATTGGTTTTTTAATCTCTCTTGTGGTTTTACTTTTCATACTGTTCAAGTGTTTATATGACTTTTTTCAGTCTTGTTATCTGCACAGCATCTTGTCCTCGTGTGGCGTTTTTTATGGGTAGACCTGAAAAATTAATCAAATATGCATTGATGATAATTATTTTTGGATACTTTGTATGGTCTGGAAATCCATAATCCATTGGTCTTCACTCTTCTCCAATATTGTGACAGGAATTCAAGAGATATATTACCCCCAAAAAAAAAAATCAAGAGATTTTGGTAAATTATAATATCGCCTTTGTGGATTCGAAGGGCTTGTAAGGTTTTTCTATGGAAATTAATCAAAAGTTAAAACACTTAATATTGGACAAGCTCTTTGACAATAAAAATTCAATTTACGAAATCTAGCAGAAATATAAGTTCTTTTTTTCCTTTTCTTTTTGTTTTAACGAAGTGACACAATCAGGAATAAAATTAAAAGCAAATAAAACAGTATTCTTTAATCAAAAGCCCACTGGTTCTCACGGCGAATCTCTTCTTCCTCCTCGGGACTGAAATCATTTTTGATGTTAAAATGCTTACGAATCTCCTCCGGGCTCTTCCCCTTTATCATGTCAGCCACCTTTTGGCATGCCAAATCGAGCAGTCCTTTGACATTGAGATAGTTAGCAGCCAATATAAGGTCGAACAGCGTCGCCTGTTCCACTTCTACAAAATTTTTGTCAAATTCATTCAGCGACTCGGTCGGTGCCTTTGAGGAATCTTGTGCGGTGCTGCTGCTCCCTTCCTCGGATTTTTCTTTTTCTTTCTTTGATGCCTCTTCTGCCTCGGTATGCTTCTTGCAATACTCGATCACCTTCGAAAGAATCGTGGCAGTAACGTTGGGTAGCGGGATGAAGCCCTCGTCCCATTCATCTTCTATCAGGTTACAGATAGTTTGAGATAGCTTTGCTGCAGCCTCTGGTACCTGAAACTCCTCTCCGTCAGAGCTCTTGAGTGTGATCTGCTTGCTGGTTTTGTCGTCTGCCATTGCCGGTTTTGCTTTGTGTTTTGGTTGGAAGTGTAGGTTGCGAGGTTCAGACATAAAACACTATGATATTAAATACCAACCATGATACCTCTGTATTTAGAAATTGCTCTTCTAGAATTCTATTATTTCCTAAACAGTTGCCTTATTCAAGGCAAGCTGTACCTATAAACAGTATATCCAATTTATAAGTTTCCTAAAAAATGTTAAAATGAAAATCAAATAAACAGTATAAACAGCTTATAATAGTAATGTTTTATTTTAGTAATATGATAACACAATATTTCTTATTGTTAATTTTTGTGCACTTCTATGTACATCCTTTCAAAAGGTTTTCATGATTTTTGCTATGGGTCATTCTCGAACAAATCTATTTTTTGCCATGTAATGCTAAGATAACTTGCACCATCACCTGGAAATTTATATTTATTTATAAAATTTGTTTGATTAAAATGAAAAGTCATTCACATGCATGACAACAAAAGTGTTTCATTTTTAACAAAACTTCCTTAAAATATCCAAATTACATACATGGCACGTAGAACTCTTTACTTGAAAATTGGTAACAACAATGACTTGAAAATTTGTTCAAGTGTAAAAAATTAACATTCGAAGTTTAAAATTAGAATTGGATATGTAATTTACTGGAATTGAGCTTTCATATGAATCATATCTATAATTGTTAGGCAGATTTTGCCGTCTGAGCCCATTGCGCCTGGCCCACAATGAGTCTGCAAACTCTTGAATTCACATGAATCACATCCACAGCTACAGTTGCCAAGGCGGTACATTTGGGGAATGCATAAGTGACATCCAAGAAAATGACATTCTTTGACATTCTACATTTAAAATTGATTCAAGACCCCAATAATGTACCCAAAAAAAAAACAACATAAGAATAAAATTTTAAACAGAAATTTTCTTAGAAGGTATAATCGAACCCGAAATGCTGACCTAAAATATTTTAATAAAAGCCATTTGGAAATTAAGATTGGACATTATTAAAAACACCACTAATATTTAATTTTCTTTATGAACGACTGGCGTATTACTTCACAAACTGAACCATATCGAAGTGCTCTCGCAGCTACCGAATCTATTGAAGAACCCCCTGTAGGTTTCATTAAACCTGCAGAAGTAACACAGAAGAGTACCACGACAATTATAAAGCAAAACAATACAATCATTCAGCTGTTGGTAAAAATAAGCGAAAACCTCTCCGATTGTAAAGAAGCAATCCGAGATATCAAAAGGGTCGTAGCGGACCAATCATCCGCTGGGACTTCCTCAGATATCTCAAAATCCTTAGCAGATTTGCAAAAAGGATTTCAAAAACTATCCTTAGGCGAGCCCATACAAAAACCAAGAAAGAAGGAAACACCCTTCTACGTGTTTAAGGACCCAAAGAAAATAATTGAAGAAGAGAAAAATAAAACTTCTTCAAAATGAGCCAAACAAGAACCCAAACTACGATGGAATCACGACCATCAGTATCAAATCGTGATGAACAATCTCGAGAACAGACCCCAACCATAGAAGTTCAAATCCGTGGCTACAGACTAGGCCACAGGGCAAGGCATGAGCTGAACAGAAGATTGCACCTGAGACCAAGGGGATATCAAAGAACGCTTGAATCACAACTAAATCCAGATGCTGAACTTAATATCTCACAATTCAGACGTGTACAAACAGTGCCCGCTGAAATTCTGTATCAAGCAGGAGGCTTGTTCAGAACACAACATCAAGTGTATCAACACTATTCTGACCAAAGAATCTCTGTTACAGGCAATCAACAACTCGAATTGCCATTCATTACACAACAGAGTTTCGAAGAGTTACAACGATCAGGACTACAACACTTGCATATAGGCCTGATCATGATCAGACTCTTCACATTACATAAAAGAGCTGCTGGAGTAAATGCTCTAGTAGTCTTCAGAGACACACGATGGTCAGATGACAGATCTATTATTGGCACCATGGAAATAGATCTCACTCATGATACACAACTTGCCTACATAGCCCCAAACATAATGTTATCAATCAGAGATTTCTTTAATCATATCCAACTGGTGATTCAAACACATGGGTATGATACCTGGCAGGCAGGTGAAAGCAATCTGCTATTAACAAGGTCATTAATTGGCAGACTCTCAAACACGAGCTACACAGGATTCAGATATAATGTCTCAAATGTATCTGATTACCTAGCAAGTAGAGGTGTTCAGGCTATTCCAGGCCAAAGATACACAACCACTGAATTACGAGGAAGACAGTGGATTATCAGGCCCTCACAATAACCAGAAATACAACACCCTCAAGAAGCAGTATCACAGACTAGAACTGATGGTTTTATACTGCTTAGATTCAAAAATTATGCGGCTACTCCAACTCCCCAAGGCCCCTCCGTTGGTCCTAATGATGAGGAACAACTATCTGATGAAGAAACATCATTAATGTTCTGGGTAGAAGATGATGAAGAACCAGAAGATGATACTGAAATTTTCTGGGAAACTTTACAAATAATGGCACAACCTGCTGTTATACAAAATGATGGCCCCGTGTGGGATACTAATTATGAAGATGAAGATGATTGGATCAATCATTTTGCGAAAGGTGGTAGGGTATTTGAGCCTGAAACCAAAACCTCAACTACAGCCGAAATCGAAACGCAACATGAAACCAATGCCTCAACTACAGCCCAAACAAATATTGAAAGCCATGAAACAGCCCTCATGATGGAATTAGAATATCCAAAACTAAAACAATTCCTAGAAGAAATACCAATACAAGAAAAGGCTCTTTCAAGTGTCACCTCAAACTATAGACCACCTCCTGAACCAATAATGGGTCCAATAACCTACCCACCTGGAAGATTGAGGACAGACGCAGGACCATCCTCATCCCAATTCCAAGGGATAAGGCCAAGGGGTTTACCTGGTGGAATCGGTAGACACCAAAATGAGCAATGGAATTTACCAACTTCAAGTCAAACACAAGGAGCCATGTTGGTATTACCAGAAGATATTGGCCTATACCATGATACAATATCCCGTTGGGAATCTATCACCCTAAACCTTTTAAGTGAAAAAATTTTCGATGATAATAAAGCAAAAGTGAGGTATATCGAAAATTTATTGGGTGAGATAGAAAAGAAGATATGGATTCAGTGGAGGACTGAATTTGCAACAGAATATGAGCAGTTGATCGCAATTGCTGATGATACCCAAAATGTCATATCTCAAATAAGAAGGGTATTATTATTAGAAGATCCATATCAAGGAACCACTGAGGAACAAGATCGAGCTTATAATGATCTAGAACGATTATCGTGTGAAAATATGAAAGATCTCTTCCTCTACATGAATGATTTCAAAGTGTTGGCAGCAAAATCGGGTCGTATGTATATTTCTCCAGAGCTTTCTGAGAAATTTTTCAGAAAAATGCCACCACTCATCGGAAAAGAATTAGAGCAAGCTTTCCAGGCAAAATTCCCAAATAATAATACGGGAGTAATGCCAAGGATACAGTTTTCTTACCAATACTTGGCAGAAATGTGTAAAAAGACTGCTTTACAAAGGAGTCTAAAGGATCTTACAATCTGCAGTAAGATTCCCATACCAGGAGACTACCGCTCCAACCAAAAGAAGTTTGGTCTCAGAAAGGCAAAAACCTACAAAGGAAAACCACATGATTCACATGTCCGGGTATTTAAAAGAAAACACTCGGATAGAGTTCGAAAATGTAAATGTTATATTTGTGGAGAAGAAGGTCGTTTTGTCAGAGACTGCAGAAGAGGTCAGGGAAATATTGCAAGAGCAGCAATATTAGAAAATCTGGATTTACCAGATGATCTAGATATCATATCAGTAGACCTCAATGAACCAGATAGTGACGCCATTTGTAATCTATCTGAGGGAGAAGCAGGCAACACAGAGCACCATGTACGAGCATGTCTAGAAGAACTACCATATGAAGGGGCATTCATGCTCAATATCACAAATTATGGGTGGCGTTGTAAGGTGAGGCTTTCCCCAGAACAAGAAACCTGTGAGCATCAACTCACAGAAGAATTAAACTTTACTGGGTCATGTAGCTTTTGCAAAGAAAATTCAAACCATAAAGTTGGATGTAAAGGATGTGGTTTAATAGCATGTCCATTATGTTCAAACTTTTACCTTGGCAGACCTATAAAACCCAAAACTCAGCTCAGGAGGTACCAGAACAAAGAACCCTTGATAAAAGAATTATTCAAATATATCGAACACCTGGAGGCTGAAAATGAAAGGCTAAATGAAGAATTGAAAAACCTAACCGAAGAAAAACTAATCAAAGACCTTTCTAAAGATTTTGAGGAGTTAAACCTTTCTAAGGGAAAAGAAAAGGTTGAAAATGAAATCGAAGATATCCATGTTATGGTCACAGAAAAACCCTCACACCAAATAGAAGAAGAGCAATACAAAGCATAAGAAATTTCCAGACCAGGTCAACGAAAAATTATCAACCGCCTATACAACCTGGTGATATTGTTTGAAATTCCCAACCTAAAGCCATTCGAGATAAGAGCAATTCTTGATACTGGTGCAACAAATTGTTCCTTATTCTAAACAGCTGTACCAGCAGAGGCTTTGGAAGATAGCCCATATCCTGTACACATAACCGGTGTGAACTCAAGGCAAATTGCCACAAAGAAGCTGAAAGGAGGACAAATGACGATTGGTGAGAATAAATTCAGAATACCTTTTACCTACAGTTTCCCTATGGGTATGAGAGATGGAATTCAAATGTTGATTGGGTGTAACTTTATACGCTCAATGCAAGGAGGGTTAAGAATTGAAGGGAATGTAATAACCTTTTACAAGAATGTAACAATAGTTCAAACCAGCACTGAAACCGTTGCAAACACTATGGCAATTGAGGAATTGGGTCTTAATGAAATCGAATACCTTACAATCCAAGAATCTGTGTATTACCAAACTCAAATCCACAACAAAAACTTCGAAAACCGCTTTGCTACCTTATTGGAGAGACTAAAAGAACAAGGATTCATTGGTGATAACTCTCTTCAACATTGGTCAAAAAATAAAGTGGTATGCAAGTTGGATATCATAAACCCAGATTTAACAATAGAAGATAAACCATTGAAGCATGTCACACCAACGATGCAAGAGCAATTCAACCGTCATATCAAAGCCTTACTAGATATTGGAATTATCCGACCTAGCAAGAGCAGGCATCGTACCATGGCATTCATAGTGAATTCTGGAACCACAATAGACCCAAAAACCGGAAAAGAAACAAAAGGAAAAGAAAGAATGGTCCTAAACTACAAAACCCTCAATGACAACACCCATAAGGACCAATACTCTTTACCGAGAATAAACACAATCCTAAAAAAGATTAGCAACAGCAAAATCTTCTCGAAATTCGACTTAAAAAGTGGATTTCATCAAGTTGCAATGCACCCGGATTGTATTACATGGACAGCTTTCATAGTCCCTGGAAGCCTTTATGAATGGCTAGTAATGCCATTCGGATTGAAAAATGCTCCTGCCATTTTTCAAAGAAAAATGGATAATTGCTTCAAAGGCACGGAATCATTCATAGCTGTCTATATCGACGATATTCTGGTATTTTCCAAAAATGAGGAAGAACATGCAAGCCACCTTGAAATCATGCTCTCAATTTGCGAAAAACACGGCCTGGTACTATCCCCAACAAAAATGAAGATTGCTGTACCAGAAATTGAATTCCTAGGAGCGCATATCAACAGAGGAAAAATCAAACTGCAACCTCATATTATCAAGAAAATTGCAGATTTTGATATAGAAATGCTAAAAGAAAAGAAAGGATTAAGATCATGGTTAGGTATCCTTAATTATGCCAGATCCTATATTCCTAAACTTGGAACTCTCCTAGGCCTCCTTTATTCAAAAACAAGTCCTCATGGAGATAAAAGGTTTAAATCATCTGATATAAGTCTTATCAAAAGAATTCAGGAATTAGTCCAGAATTTACCAAATTTGGAATTCCCCCTAGAAGATGCTTACATTGTTTCAGAAACTGATGGATGTATGGAAGGATGGGGAGAAATTTGCAAATGGAAAAAGATGAAAGGCGATCCGAGATCAACAGAAAAGATCTGCGCCTATGCAAGTGGGAAATTTCCGACGATAAAATCAACAATTGATGCTGAAATCCATGCATGCATGGAAACACTCTCAGCAATGAAAATTCATTATTTGGATAAATCCGAAATTACCCTACGCACAGATTGTCAAGCTATTATTAGCTTCTATAATAAAACTTCATCTAATAAACCATCAAGGGTAAGATGGATTAAATTTGTTGATTTTGTAACAGGTACTAGAGTGCATGTGAATTTTGAGCATATCGAGGGAAGATTAAACACATTAGCCGATACACTCTCTCGCTTAACAACCTATACACTTCAGGCCAAATGTCTCACAACAGAGCAGGAAAATCTCATTGGCAAGCTAGGTCCAGTTCTGGAGGAACTAGCAGACAAACAAGTCCAGAGAAGCAGCTCCATTCCTTACAGGAACGAATAGAGGCCCACTTCCCTGTGATAGCCTCTCCAATATTCATGCCATGCACCATAATACAGAAATCAGAGGAGGCCCTCTCAATGAAGTCCAACTACATGGGTACATTAGAAACCAAATCAAAGAACTACAAGTGCGAAACACCTTGGATAACGTTAAATCATTAAAATCCATGATAGAAAAAGAAATTTTATATACGCGCATTTACAAAAACTGTGATTGCGTAGCAGGGGACGCATATTGGATAAACAAGGATCAAATTGAACATATTACTCAAATGGAGAAACAACTGGAGAAAATGCTCCAAAATATGGTGTAATAATTAGTCTGGTAGTAATCTACGGAAAACCACTGACTTTTTCTTATTTTTATTTTTATTTTTATTTTTAGAACGTGGTGGACCCATGTTTGATAACCATCCATTCAACTTTCGGTGGGAAAGATACCCACTAATTTATCTTTTAGTGTGCTTTCTTTTATAAAGTGGGCAAAATACCCACTAAATTATGTTAGTGTGCTCCACTTTCGGTTAGTGGATGCATTATTATTAGCTGAGTGGGAGACAAAGGTTTGTGGAAATCCTTTAATCACATGACGATGGGGCCCAATGAGCACCCGGTGTGATAATTGAGATTCCATCCCGAGTCTCTATATAAGAGTTTGTTTTCAGAGTTGCGAAACAAGCTCAGAACGAGCAAGTTTCACTTCTCAATTTCTCTTTCTCTCTCACCACTTCTCTCTTGTAACATATTCTAAAATAAATAAAATTCCGCTTGTGTGTTTGTGTTCTTCATTCTTCTCGTGTTCATAGTAACCAACTGAAGTTTGAAGAGTCCTCCGATCGATTCTCCATCCTGGTATCAGAGCAAGGTGTGCATTCTTAATATTATTTATGGCTTTCTAAGTTCTTATATATTTTAGGGAAGCAAATTAGGGAGAGATTTTACTAGATCATTAAAAATTGTTTAAAAACTTGAATTAATAAAGGTATCACTTAATAAATCAACTTAAGGATATTAACTTTTAGTGCGTCATTTTTAAAAATTTAGTTTAGCCAAAAGAATCATCCTGCCTTAAAAGTACCAAGAGTAGGGAATACTAAGGAAAACACGATGAGGTGAGGTTAGACTAAAACCAGTAGGAAATACCGCCCTGATACGTTAATAACCAATAGATGATAAATTAATGTGTGACCAATATAGGCCCAAAATTATTAAAACCCAATAGAATGTCATGGGATGTCAAAACAGTAGGATGCCCCATATCAGTCCCGGTATATTTGTGGCATAATCTCAACTTTTCTAGCCACAAGTCCACAACGTTCATGCGCGAAGCGAATTGAATAGTTAAGATTGCATTGCATAGTTATGCTGACGTCATTTCATGTTTAAAAAGAAGCTACACCGCTAGGGAAACAGCAACAAGTTGAACTATTAATAATGGCAAGGTTTTGTTTGGCTTCGTTTGGATGCAAGAAGAAGAAGAGGAAGAAGGAAGAATAAAAGAAAAAAAATTATAAACAATCCAAACTCTTCACAAAGTTACACACTTCTTAATATTTCTTCCCACTTCTTCCCTTCTTCTCTTCTTCCCACACTTATCCAAACGGAGCCTAAATAAAATTTTACTATATTATTTCTTTTTGTAATTTTTCTTTTTTTCCTCTTTTGTAAACCAACTTTTATTCAATGTTTTGAAAACCGACTCGGACATTGAATCATGAAGCCATCGGTTCAATAGTTCAATTGGTTTGACCGGACGAACAGGTAGAATGAACCGGATGATGTCATCGTTACCATACAGTTTATATAAATTAAATGTTCACTTATTTACATCAAAACTAATTGGTCTAGTGGTAGAGCATCTTACTTCTATTCAAGACATCACAGGGTTCAACAATTTCACTGCAAAACCGGACCGGACCTTTCGGTTCATTGTGGTTCGCCAACAGCTAAAAAACCAGATCAGATTGGACCGGTTCGCTGTTGAACCGGTCGAACCGGTCTGGTTTTCAAAACGTTTATTCGATAAATTTCCTCTGACAGTCGCTGTCAAAGTGTCAAAAAAAAAAACTTTTATTCGATAAATTTCTGCCGGATTGCATTTTCCATCCGTCCCTCTAAACATAAAAAAATAAATAAAAATAATGGCAAGGTTTATAACAGCGGAAGTTGCATGATATATGACTATAAGGCGAACGACCTATAAGATCAGGACTAATAAATTAGTTTCAATTTGAATATTTCAATGATCTTATGCCCTTCAATTCTGTATTGTAATTAACTATACAGTGAAAATTTTCTCTATTTGCATTCTAGAATATTTAAGATGACCCGCTCAAATCTTCTCTATTTGCATATAACCCCCTCAAATCTTGAATATTAGATATAACCTCCGCTAATCATGATGATTATGGATATAAATTCCTTTTCATAATTTTAATAAATTTAAAATAAAAAGTTAATTGTTTTATTTTTATGACCAAAATAACCCTCCTCTTTTCTTCTTCCTCTCCCTCTTGCTTGTCTGCCAAATGTATGGTTTTATATATTTCTGAAAGATAATTTATGTATCTTTAGTTAATTGTATTTAATGGTGAAAGAAGCTACAAACCGTGATATTCAAGATTATTATATATGCATTACAAGCTCGAGAAAGTGAATAAAGAACCAAGGTTAAGTACAAAATATATCATAGCTTGATCTCACTAACTCCGTCAGAAACTTTGTCGACTCCATGGACCGACATATATAGATGCTGATCACTGATTAGTAATTTTATTTTGCCAGGAATGTGTTTCTAGTTGCACGACTTGGACACATTTTCCTTCAACAATTCATGATTAGTCTTACGCAATTTTACCACATTTTCTGAGTTTCATTTTAGTATTAGTAAATAAATCCTAATGTCAGTCGACAAGCTCGAAAAAGACGGAGATATAGAGAGATCAGAGCACAGGTTTTGGTAACAAAAATTGAAATGTTAATTTTTATATTTAAAATTCTATTAAAATCAACAAAAAAAGTTTATATTCAAAATAATCATGAATATAGGGAGTTATATCTAGTATTCAAGATTTGAGGGAGATATATCGAAATAAAGAAGATTTGAGGGGGTTATATCCAATTTTCTCTCCTATTTAAGTAGGAGCAAGCATAGCTTGATAATTTTTTTTTTTTGACATTTGCTTTTATAAATATAACGAATATATATAAAATAAAATTGAAATTTAAGATTAAAAAAATGATGAGATTTTGGTACAATATTTATAGCCATATAAGATCTCTGTAGTTACTTGGTATGTACATCAAGCTTTGTTCGATATGAAAATTCTTACTGATATTAAATTATTATATTTGTTGCAACAAATCGAGTTTCATTATACGAAGATTTCCTTTAATCTTTAATATTGATTACTATTTATAAGGATTATATTACAAGTTAAATTATATGATATTATTTCAATTTTATAAAATTTATTGCATAGAAATTTAAAGCAATGGTTGAAGATGCCAAATAATAATTAGGGATGATTTACATATCTTAGATTTTCAAATATATTTAATTCTTTAAATTAAATAATGATTGGTACAATAATTTTTAATATATTTAAACAAAATAGAAAATTATTTTAAATATATTTAAAACAAAAGCGAAAACTATTTTTAATTATGAAAAAATAATGGTCATTGATTTTAAGCAATACTGTAGAGATAAAAATTTATTGCATAGGAATTTAAGCAACGGTTGAAGAGACGAATAATAATTAGACATGAACTACTTTAGATTTCTAAATATATTTAATTCTTAAAATAAATAATGATTGGTATAACTATTTTTAATATATTTAAATAAATAAGGAACCTATTTTTAATATATTTATAAAGTGAAAACTATTTTTAATGATAGAAAATCCAAAAATATAAAACTATTTTTAATTATAAAAAAATGCAGTCACATATTTTAATTATTGCAATAGCTAGCCCACTGCCCACAATTTGTGGTAAAAGAGTTTCCAGATGTAGGATTAATTAATCATATAAAATCGTTCTAACATCTGAAACAAAAGTTCGAAATAATTTTTTTTTATATTGTTGCTAACCGAAAAAAAGAGCATGGATACACATCAATTCCCCCCCCCCCCCCCTTTAATGATAAACTAACTAAACATTTAAAAAGCATGTTCCCCAATTATAAAATCGAGGTCGCTTTTTCTGTTTGGTTTGTAATTTCTTACAATGCACTTGTTGCTTTCTATTTGTGACACTTTTTATTTAGGGCTGAATATTAAATTCATAACTTGTGCATGAGGTCAACACACAAAAAAAAACTAGTATTGTATGGCATGTGAACTGTGACTCTGTGCCGAAAAATTAAAAATAATATTAAAATACTTACAAATTTCGAAAATACTTTAAAAATAATCGGAATTATATAAATGGTATATTCGAATATCGGTTTTTGAAAAACCGATATTAATACCATGCTTTTCCAAAAATCGATACTAGCAAAAGTCTGTCCTTTTCTTTATTTCCCCAATACTAGCAAAATCATGTGGTGTAGCTTTAACAACCTGAATGGCCTCTTCGGGTTAGGATAAAAGTTACAGAAATTTGGGTATATTTGAAAAATCAATAAAGTACTGGTTTAGAAATTTGTTCCAAACTTCACTTCCTTATCGATATTGTTAACATAGAAAACCGATATTGTAATACCATTTATATAATTTCGATTATTTTCAAAATTCGTTAATATTTTAATATTATTCTTAATTTTTTCGGTATAAAAAGAGCATGCAGGGCATTTACAACAGGGTCCTGCCTGCGAGCCGCTGGTCCAACATACTGATAGTCCAAAATTCTATGATCTCACTTGGTTTGTTACTCTTTTTTAACCTCAGTATCACCTTCAATGCTGTCCATTTTCATAACTCCACCATATAACTAATTACTGGAAAAGAAAAAGCTAGTTCATGTGCTAATAGAATTTCAAGTCGTTTGTCCATGTCGATGTACATTAATTTTTTCTTTGTTCCTATAGGCAATTAGACCAAATATAAATTTTCAAATTTTTAAAGACAACTGTTATTTGACAATCTAAAAATAATCGAAAATTATATAAAATAGTTTTAAAAAAAACTGTAAAAATATAAATTTTGATATTCGGTGAAGTAACAATGAAGACATCAGTAAAGATTTAGATTGGTTATTTCAAATTTTCAAATTTTCAAATTGAAATTTGATTGCATTTGGCATGGCACTTTGTCAAATTTTGAGTGTTGCATTTTTATTATATAGTTTTAGTCGTCCGCTAGAAGTTTTTTACTTCATTAGAATTTTGAGTTTTAGTACTTTGTAATTGTAAACTTGTTTCAATAATAAAACATGCCCACTACGCCAGAAACGATTTTTTAGCACCGCCACAATAACACCGGTTTTTTAAAAATCCGGTTGTAAAAATATCCCGTGGCATTTTTATAATTGTCAGATTTTTTATTAAGACTGGTTTTTATAAAAAACCGGTCCTATTGGTTGAACCCCGAAAAATCATGGCAAGAGAAGAGGAAATAAAAATGCATTGGTTATTCATAACAAATGAAATAATGACAAGGCGAATGACAATTGAATATGGGGCGTGAAGGGTTTAGTTATATAAGATCAACCCCTGGAATGCGTCAGACATGAAGATAAGAGAGAAATACGAACAAAAATGAGGAAAATGGCAGATTATAAGAGCAACAGAATCATGAAATATCAATTCATACGATCAGACTGTACCCCTCCAGTATTACTGAAACGAAGAAGAGAAATGCAGTGGGTTCAAATTTCCCTCCGTACAGTGAATAGACTCTGGTTGCACTTGCTTCATGAAGACCACAGCTGATGGATTGAAGAGGCTATGCACGGTTCATGGAAGGCCAGGTTCATGTGGAAAAAGTTGAGGGAATGTCGTTGGGTGTATTACTCTGTTTAAAACTCGATCCCTTCGACAATGTGAGATGGCTGAGCGTGGAAAGGGAAACGCGATGGGACCCACAGAACATACCGTGGTGAACCAGACGCTGTGTGTAGCCAGAAAAGAGAAAATAAGAAAGGAAAGGGATCCCAAACAGAAGTTGTTAGAGATGAGATGCAGCGTAACTGCCGGGCCAAGAGCTCTCGACCAATAGGAAGCAAGACAAGAGGCCTATAAATAGAGGTCAGGAAAGAGAGAACAGCGAGGACATTCAATCTTCACTCGGCAAGATCCATATCTAGAAACACACCCACACACTACGCACACACTAGGTTAGAATAGAGAGAGAGGTTAGGCATTTCGTCGAATAGGTTAGAAGCGTAGCTAGAAGAGAAGAATTAGGAGCAATTGAAGCTTTGGAAGCGATTGTAATCAAGGTAAATCGAGAGGATAAAGGTAATAGTCGAATTGTATCTTGAAGTCGAGGTTTTGATGGATAATTGAAGTATTTTGATGAGATTTGATTGAATTCGTGCTTTCGTGACCTTGATCTGGTAGTATCTTGGTAGGGTAAAGAATCCTCTTGTTTCTTTCTTTGACCTGTGTTAAGAATGGTATTTCTTGATTGATAGTTTTAATTCTTGATCTGCATACTGTATTCTTGATTAATCTGTTCAAGCTCATTCTCTCCTTTCCTGTTTCTCTGGTCTGATCTGATTGCGCACAGCGCATGAAGAGATAGATCAAGTAGTCTGACTTTATAGGTAATTCTTGATTGCATATGGTATAAGAAAGAATGAGTATTAAGGTTTCTATTTCCTGTAAATAGCTTAGTTGTGTCCTTTGATTGCGCCTAGCGCATGAGAAATACAATCGAGCTTTCAGAATCTGACATTGTTAATAATTAGTTCAGTCTTAATTAGCATGAGGTAGATGTTCAAATGTTGAGTGAAGTGGTAATCTGGGTTTCAATAGAGTATTATGTCTCACAATTACATTTGTCAGACCAAGAAATTGTCTTCCTTTCTTGATAAAATTGTTTGATCCTTGAACTTAATGCCTGGAATGTTATCTGATTGTGATATTAGGTGATAAGATCGAAGTTGAATTTCAATTGCGCCCAGCGCATGAGAAATCTCAATTAGATCGCCATGAGTAATGATAATTAAGATTCAGCGATGCCTCGGTTGTACTTAGATTGCGCACAGCGCATGAAGAGTTCAATTGGGATGAACTTGTTTAAGATCGTTCCTTAGCACTGGCTTTGGAATCCTTATGCAAGTGGTGTTGCTTTGATTGAGCACATGATGAGCATTGTCAATCATGCTCGTGATGTACTTGGTCTAGCATACACTAAGTTACTTCATATTCCCTTTAGGTCAGGATGTAAGGTATGAATGGGTGATGATAGTAAAATAAAGGACCTGTTTGTAAATGTCAGACCTGAACTTGAAGAGATGATGGTAAATTGGCAGTTGGCTAAGTGGTTCAGTGAATAAGGTTATAAGGATGTCCCTATTGCATAGCTCAATTTTAGAAATTCTCAAAAAACAAGGGACCTAAGTGAAGTTTCTGGTCATTATTGATTGAGGATAAGTTTTACTATTTCTATTTCTTTCAGAATTGTAATTGTTGACCTTACCTTGACATTTTTAGAATTGCTTTGACTAGGAGATAAAATTTCATTTTCACTTCTGCATACGATTTGTACTCAAACCAGAAGTTGATCAAAGCTTGTACTGTGAAGTTCTGAGAATACAGGTGATAGCTGTAGATTCTGTGAGAAAGTGCTGCAAAAGATCAAGTTATGGATCGAATGCATGGCACAAATTATTAAAGAAAAATAGACAAATTGTCCTTACAAGTTGTATAACTTGAGGGAGAGTGTTAAAACATGAAGTGTGGCAGTATGTGCTGCCATAGAAGATCAAAATAGGGCATTCAGCCAGGTGTTCGGCCAGGTCCAGCCGAATGGTTGGCAGAACAGACGCGTTTTTCATACAAGGAAAGGTCCAGGCTGCACCAAAGTTGGAAATACGTGTATGGCACGTCCAGGGGTGTGGTTCTAGTATGTTGGGATAGTTTCCTTGTAAATAAAATGCCAAATGTAACAAATAAAGAAAGAAATAATGGGGAATTATGGAAAGGGGGTGTGTGCCTCTATAGGATAGTTTTCCTATTTAATATTCATCTTCTCCATGTAATATGTATCTCAGACATTAACAGAAAATAATAGAAAAAGTGTGCGTGTGTGTGGAGGACGTAGGCACCAAGTTGGTGTTGAACCTCGTTAAATTCTCGTGTCTCTTGTATCTGTTTGTGTGATTGTTGTACTGAGATCCTCGTGCTGACTAGCCCTAAGGGGCACGGTTCTTGTGCAAGTTGTACTTGGATCATGCCTCCTCGAACCTAAAATCTAACTTCTGCTGCGTAGACGCTCGAATTCTTAACATGGTATCAGAGCGTGGTTCAGAGATGGGAGGACAAAACGAAGGCGATGGAAGGCGAAGAACGACTCGAAGCAAGTGCAAGGCGGGTGTATGGAGATAGACAACCGTTCGAGTGGCTTTCTACATCGACTTTGGAGCACGAGCAGTGACATAACTGTTGAAAACAGACTATTCGACTGTGTGTACGGCCGTACAAGGTCAAAAACAGGGTTATTGGCTATGTGCGCGGCCAAACGGGACCAGATAAGAGACATTCGGCTGTGTGTTCGGCCGAACAGGAACCAGAACAGTCACGTCCCTGGTGATTAAAGATGTTTCTGAGTCATATGAAGTTGTCACGGAGGTATCACTTGGGTTGTGTGACCTGTGAGCGGTGATTGGAGCCCAAATCTACCATAAAGAAACAGATCTGTCTAGTCACAATAAAAATAAGGTATCTTATTTGTTTTTTTGGAAGATTGAACCAACAAGGTGATTAGATGTTGGTTGGTTGTGTGACCATGGTTTATCCAGAATAAAACTAGTTTGTTGTGGTTTGCTTAGAAAAGATCTTGTTGTATGGTTGATTGTATGGTTTGGGTATAGAAAGAATGTGACAATAGATGAAATGACCAAAGATAGAACATCAAAGTAACCCAAGTTGGGTCAGATTGAAGGCTCAGGTCGAGTCGATGAAGTAACCCTAGTTGGGTTTAAGTCTGTTAGGCTGTATGTTTGGCCGGATGGTAGTCCGAATGGTAGGCCAAATGATTTGTCTCATGTCAATTGATCAAAAGTATTGGTTGTGGCTCGAGTCGGGTCCAAATCGAAAACCTAGAACAGGTCAAATGGTCCATAATGAGTCTGTTCGGCCACGTGTTCGGCCGAATGGATGACCGAATGAGTGGTAAAGTGGTCAGTTTTGAAGCAACGAACATGGTCCAAGTCGGGTCTAAGGATAAGGCCTAAGATGGGTCATGATGGTGGTCGAATCTGGTCAGGAAAAAGGGCCCCAAGTCGAGTCCTGTAAGGAAGATCTAAGTCAGGTCCAACAAAAAAAAAGGCAAGTTGCATGTATAACCAAATATCTCTCTCAGGGGGAGAGCAAAATTGAGAGAGATCTTTGGTATTAATCAAACATGTGGCCCATGACGGATCAAGAAAAGAGGCTCAAGTCGAGTCTAAGAAAAGTTCTTCAAGTAGAGGAGCTAGATGTCTTCAAGTCGAGGGCATGTGAAGTCAAAGGTTCTAACCAATTATTGCAAGCTACCAAATATCCCTCTCAGGGGGAGAGTTGAAGTGAGAGAAATATTTGGTGTCCAAGTTGGATATCAAGTGAATAAGCATGAGAGATCAATGGACGAGAGGCTCTAGTCATGTCATATGGTACAGGTTGGGTCAAGTGGTCAAGGCGAGTCAAGACTTAGACCTAAATCCAAGTAATGAAGATATACTCAAGGAATACTCGGGTCGAGCACAAGTGTGATCGAATCGAGTGGATATCGTGTCATGCAATGTATTCTACAAGATGGCCTAGAAGGTAAAGATCAAGTCATGTGCGAGTCAAGCAAAGGATGCTCAAGTCTTACATGTGACAGGTGAAACGATTCAAAGCTATTGAAAGAAGAAGTTGGAGACGTGTTGCGATAGAAGAAGACTGAGAGTAATCTGCTTGGAATAAGGTTAGTAAATAATATCTCTCATGTGTGATGATATGAATGGTGAAGGTGGCTTAAAGCAAAAGGGTTACTTGGCTTTGGTGCACGGGGCGTGCCAGAAGGGCACGGACCGAGCAAAATGATTTGATGCAAGGCGCTAGGGTCTAGCACAAGATGTGTGACTCGTGCCAAGTGAATAAACTGATCCATGTGGCGATGTGTGTCGTCGTCGTGTGTGCGACTCATGGAAAGTTTGAATGAAGAACTTGAAGGCATGTGTGTGCCAATGAAGACAAAAGGTGTGTGCCTTAGAACACGGTGTGTACCGGTGTGCAGCACTCCATGCAAGTGAGACATGACAAATCAGTACATGTCCACTTGAGGGGGAGTGTGAGAAAGTGCTGCAAAAGATCAAGTTATGGATCGAATGCATGGCACAAATTATTAAAGAAAAATAGACAAATTGTCCTTACAAGTTGTATAACTTGAGGGAGAGTGTTAAAACATGAAGTGTGGCAGTATGTGCTGCCATAGAAGATCAAAATAGGACATTCGGCCAGGTGTTCGGCCAGGTCCAGCCGAATGGTTGGCAGAACAGACGCGTTTTTCATACAAGGAAAGGTCCAGGCTGCACCAAAGTTGGAAATACGTGTATGGCACGTCCAGGGGTGTGGTTCTAGTATGTTGGGATAGTTTCCTTGTAAATAAAATGCCAAATGTAACAAATAAAGAAAGAAATAATGGGGAATTATGGAAAGGGGGTGTGCCTCTATAGGATAGTTTTCCTATTTAATATTCATCTTCTCCATGTAATATGTATCTTAGACATTAACAGAAAATAATAGAAAAAGTGTGCGTGTGTGTGGAGGACGTAGGCACCAAGTTGGTGTTGAACCTCGTTAAATTCTCGTGTCTCTTGTATCTGTTTGTGTGATTGTTGTACTGAGATCCTCGTGCTGACTAGCCCTAAGGGGCACGGTTCTTGTGCAAGTTGCACTTGGATCATGCCTCCTCGAACCTAAAATCTAACTTCCGCTGCGTAGACGCTCGAATTCTTAACAGATTCAATCTGAGGAGTTTCTAGTATTATTATGGTTCGAGTGATACTCACTGAAATCAAGGGCTGACAATTATCTGAATTTTGGAAGGAGTTATATCTAAAGGGTGTGTTTGGGAGAACGCACGAACAGGGTGAATAGTTGGTTCGCGAATTTCTAGTTCCCCACCCAGCCGAACATTTAGTTCCCCCGAAAAGTTAAAACTGGGAATTGGGCTTTGTTCTCAATTCGTGAACTGCAATTCCGTGTTTGGTTCGTGTGCCCATTCTCCTGTTCGCGAACTGCCTTGTTCGCTGGCGTGCCAAACACACCAAAAATTACTAGCCTGATGAATAAATTAGGTTCCCTGGTCTTAATACCAACTTGTTGAGCAGTATAGAAATGTTAAACATGATATTACATCTTTGTTTTACTTTGACATAAATTGATTAGATGACAAAAACTATGGACAAATGATAGTTATGTAAATGATAATCTTTAATGGTATTTTACTCAAGTAATCAACCTGGATTGATAATGTTTTCTCATGTGTGTAGCGTTGAGTCTCATTGATCCTTGTCCCATGATTGTTGATAAAATACGTGATATAGCATTTCATCTACAGGCCTTATACAATATGGAAATGGGATTAGAGCAATATATTTAATTTCACACTTGTTAATGTACATTAGTAATGAAGGTCAATGTCAATTACTTTATAGCACATTACGTATGACCCTTAGAACCAAACTATTCCATGCTAATTATCCATAACGAGTCTTGGTACCCAGCCCCTTTATCACCGTACCAGCTAGCGGTACCCCACTGAATGGATCTGACACACTAGATTTCAAGCCCACCATCGCATTTCTCTTTGCCCGACGATGCTTTGAAGACTAGTCCGACGAGATGCGATGGTCGGAATCCAAAGCGGATCTTCACCCATTACCAGTCGGACCAGCTAACAGAGAACAAACCCGTCTCCTTTGTTTAATGTCTAGCGTCATGACTTCTCCGATCTTCTGTGGTGAAGGGAGAGTGTAGCGAGTCAGGACGGAAATAGCCAAGCAATCCCCCCGATTCTGTGCCCCAGGGGCGTTAAGCTGGCATGGACCAATAGGAAAATTAGTAAATAAACTGAAACTCTAGAAAATCATTAAAGATAATAGGAAACATAAAAAAATACAAACGACACATCCATAAAACCCTAAAAATCTAAATAAATCAGTTCCACTGATACTTTGATATGAAATTGTGTCAAAGTAGCGGTCTTTTGTATTTTTGAAGTATTTTCGCTTTAAAAATGAATTTTAGAAAATGAAATAAATCCTTTTATAAAATGCTAGGTATTTTCAAAACTAAGATTTCAAATATACTACTTTCAAAAGCTAAATATAATATACTCGAGTATAAAAAAGTATTTTCAAAAGTCTAAAAGGTTTCAAGTATCTAGTATACTCGATTATGGATATTTTTAAAAGACTAAATGGTTTCGAAAGTGATATCTTCCAAAGTCAAATATCTTCCAAGATTAAGTATTTTGAAATAGAAAAGTGCTTTCAAAGGTCAAAAGTGCAAAAGGCCAAAGTGAATAAAATCACCAATATCCCAAGTGAAATCCCAGAAATTAAAAAGTCCAAACACGAAACCCAAAGTCAAAGCCGAAACCTCTCCGTTTGAGGAAAAGTCCCTCACTAAAGTTGAGATCGACCTTAGATGACTTAGAAAACGAATTCTTATGGGCCCCCTCGTCCAAAGAATTTTATTTTTATTCTCACATAAAGACCGACCAAGATGGTCCCGAGAACCAACTCTTATTAAGAAGACCGATGAAGATGGTCCCTAGGGTTGTAAAAGAACCAACTTTCGTCGAGTAGCCATCCAAGAGGCCCCGAAGGTTGCAAAACTCACAAGAAGACCGACTAAGATGGTCCCGAGAACCAACTCTTATTAAGAATATCGATGAAGATGGTCCCTAGGGTTGTAAAAAAACCAAGTTTCGTCGAGTAGCCATCAAAGAGGACTCGAAGGTTGTGAAACTTATCTTTGTTCTCACAAGAAGACCGACCAAGATGGTCCCGAAAACCGACTCTTATTAAGAAGACCGATGAGGATGGTCCCTAGGGTCGTTAAAAAACCAACTCTTATTAAGAAGACCGAAGACGGTCCCTAAGGTTGTAAAAGAACCAACTTTCGTCGTGGCCGCCCAAGAGGCCCCGAAGATTGCAAAACTCCTTTTCACTCTCACAAGAAGGCCAGTCATAGTCCCGAGAGTTTACCAGAAACAACCTCAAGTGAAGCCTTCCCTTTCATCAACCAAAAACCTCTTCTAAACAAAAAATCCATTCCCTTCTTTTGGTCAAGTCAGGAGTCTTTTTGTTGATCCTTAATTGGGTCCCTTTCATTGAGTTTGGTACCATCAATTAAGTCCTCCGCGATAGCACTCCATAAGTCTCTTTTCTTAGCCTATTACGTCAATATCCTTTGCGTCCCTTAATCAGAGGTTCTCGTAGACAACTACGAGGTAATTAACAATAGGGGCTTGCGCCTATTGGAAAGAAAGGACCCGCTAAATCAAGAAACTTCTTTAAGTAGCGACTCTTTATAGGATTCTCTTGTGTTGAGAGATATTCGCTAAAGAGATCGAAACCTTAAGGGAGGTGAATCTAAGGCTATGTTCCCATTGTTCTTCGAGAAATTCCTTCAAGGAGAACAATGACGAAAAAGCCGCAACACTATTAAGTTCCAAAAAATCAACCTGAAAATCATTTTTTCAATAGCACCGGTTTTTATAAAAAACCGGTCTTAAAGATTACTATATTAAGACCGATTTTTTTATAAAAACCGGTGCTATTAAAAACTGAATTTTTTTTCCCTTTAACTTTTTAAAATCGATTTTTTATAAAAAAAAACCGGTGTTAATATAGTAATCTTTAAGACCGATTTTTTATAAAAACCGGTGCTAAAAAAAATAGAAATTTTTTTCCCGTTAACTTTTTAAAACCGGTTATTTATAAAAAAACGATCTTAAAGATTACTATATTAAAACCGATTTTTTATAAAAAAAAATCGGTTTTAAAAGAAACTGAATTTTTTTTTTCCGTTATCTTTTTAAGATCTGTTTTTTTTATAAAAAACCGGTCTTAAAAATTATCACCATATTTAATAAAGACTTTCGCTCTCTCTCCCTCTCCCACTATTCATAGCTGCCATATATGCATTTAACCTGATCTCTAAAAATCGAAACTTTTTTCTTTCTCTAAAACCTCCACAAAAAAATAGTTACAAATTCCAAAAAATTCTGAAAATTTCAAAAATCAAGAGAGAAAGCAAAAGAGATCACAGAGGATTTAAAAAAATCGTAGGTATATTCTATATTTTTTCTGAACTTTATTTATGGTTAATTAATTTTGCAATTTTAGTTTTTTATTGATTTTTTTTCATTTGATAATGAATATAAAAAGGAAGAGGAAGAGTTAGGAAGATCGATAAGATTATTCTATCGTAGTGGAAGAGAAGACAATTTCAGTAATTTTCTATTTTAACGCTCTTTAATTTTAATTTTTTGTGCATATATAGATATATAATTTGGCATTAATTTGCATATATTAGTTGTATTGTCATATAGGACCAAATTGCCGGAATTTGTACTATTTTAGCTCGTGCCCGTCCAAGATTAATCCATTAGGGATTAATCTCGGATAGTACTCCCGGTCGGGAGTACTGCTCTTTGGATACTATCTTGTCTCATTTAGGATAGAGAGTTGTACGTTAGATCGATGCAATTTGTTGTCTGAGAAAAATTTGACGGCATTTCTCCTTATGTTTCCCACGGATACGTACGCACGAGTAATCGTGTGATAGCGTATTCAAGGAACATAAGGAGAAATGTTGTCGAATTTTTCTTAGGCAACAAATTGCATCTATCTAACGTACGCTCGCTAATGAGACAAGAGTATCCAAAGAGCGGGCTAAGATGGTAACCAGTAAAAAAACCTAATGTAATGCATTAATTGAACCTATAAATCCAAACTTTGACTTTTGAATAAATATATTTTCTTTCTATACAGATGGATCAGAGGGAGAAGTATATGTATGAATATTCAAGGATATCAGGTGAATTTGTTAGAGTTGTTAAAGAGTTCTTAACATGTGCAGAAGAAGATAGAAAGTTGACCGAAAAATCCAAGACTCTATGTCCCTGTAAACGGTGTGTTAACTTACAGAGACATGATAATATAAAAATTAGATCACATTTGATTGGGCGTGGATGGATGACAACTCCTAAATACCTCCAATGGATTTTGCATGGGGAAAAGTTGGAAGATCGTTCAAATATTGGGACTAGCAATGAAAATGTATATGTGGATGAAAATGTATTTGTAGATGATAATTGGGGGACTGATATAAGGGATGAGGTATTTGTAGATGAAAATGTAAGTCAAGACCAATATTGTGAAAATGATAATAGAGGAAATGACTTTGATGAGATGATGAATGAAATACCAGATGGTTTTATTGATGAGGTTCCAGATATTTTTCAAAAATTGGATGAAAACGCTCATATACCAATATATCCCGGTTGTAATCAGGATAAATTTTAAAAAATTAAAACGGTTTTTAAATTTTATAACCTTAAAGCCAAGAATAATTGGAGCGATAAAAGTTTCTCATCTTTGCTTGGTCTTTTACGGAAAATGCTTCCAGCAGAAAATACATTGCCGGATACATGTTATAAGGCCAAAAAGTTACTATGTTCATTACATATGGAAGTAATGAAGATTGCAGCATGTCCGAATGATTGCATATTATTTCGGAACGAGTACGAGAATCTTAATAAATGTCCAATGTGTAATGCATCACGGTACAAACTAAGGGACTGATTCATAATAATGTCGTTGATAAAATATTAAAATGAATTCGAACAACAAAAATAAGTTCAATAGTGCTTGTTGTGCTTGCACCTATTTGAATAATATCAAAACACACACACACACAGAGGAATGATAACTGCCATCTGCAGTTTTACCATCCCTGCCATCGCTAAATATAAAGTGAACATATAGACGATCTAAGTGAACACTTAAAAATAAATAAGTGTTGTCATCATTTGTTCAGAATTTTACATGCATATTCAACTTATTTGCTTGTATGTGTTCACTTAGATCATCTGTATGTTCACTTTATTTACTGTATATGTTCATTTTATATTTTACGATGGCAGAGATGGCAAAACTGCAGATGACAGTAATCAATTTTCATATATATATATATATATATAGAGAGAGAGAGAGAGAGAAAAAAAAAGAGAAAGAGAGAGAGAACCTATGGTGCATACTAATGTACGGAAGCTTCGGTGCATACTGATCCGAACTCTTGGATCTGCTTCAAAATGACCGATCCAAACCGTCCAATATGATCTTCCTATTATAATCTCCTTACCGACCAAATTTTATATTTTTCAAAATTTTTAAGTATTTTTTTTTCAAATTTTAAAAAATCGCTAATCTAATTTTTTCTGAACCGTTTAAAAATAGCAGTTTTTAAAATACGAAAAAAATACTTAAAAATATCGAAAAAATGTAAAATTTGGTCGGAAGGAGATTTCAATAGGGAGATCATATTGGACGGTTTGGATCGGTCATTTTGAAACAGATCCAAGAGTTCGGATCAGTATTCACCGAAGCTTTCGTACATTAATATGCACCATAGGTTTTCACTCTCTCTCTCTATATATATATATAGGACAAACTATCTGAACTTACATTTAACTAAAAGAGATCATTAATTATTAAGCGACAAAGATTATTGTATATATGATTCTAATTAATTTAGATGACTATATATATATTGAAATATTATATATTTAGATTTTAGACGTATAAATTGGTTGAATTGTCAAAAATATGGCATGCGTGTAAAAAAGATTGGGTTTGTATCAAGCCGGCCGGCCGACTATACTAGAATACGGAGGGGATCGAACTCTTATAAATTTTGCGTTTTGGCGAGACGCGAATATCTACATAAATAGAGAGAGACCGGAAAAGAGCGAAGAGGAATTAAACAAAATCAGGCCAACTGTATATAAGAGGTCCGGGGAACGGAGAGGATAATAACAAAAAATAAGGAGGAAGAAGAATCATATGGGATATCAGCGTCGACATCATGCCTTGTGATATTTTAATAGTCATTATCTTGATTCAATATTTTGTGTTTCTCCTATACTATTGGTTTGTGAATAGAAACGCCCCGACCGATGATGATCTGTCTTCGAATATGAATTTTGTTCATCGATCAAATGAGTCTCATCGAACAATATCCGGGCTACACCCGTCAGTTATCGCGGCATTGCCTGTTTTGGTGTATCAGAAAGGAAGGAAAGATGCAGATGGAGATGGATCTGCCCAGTGCGTGGTATGTTTGGAACAACTCGAGGAAGGAGAAAAGGTGCGAGTGCTGCTAAGATGCAAACACCTTTTCCATGTTAATTGCATCAACATGTGGTTGCGTTTGCACTCGACCTGCCCCATTTGCCGAGCAGATGCTAAGCCACCTGATTCTCTAGCTGTGGTCATGGTCGGATTGTCTAATATGAAAGTAATGGAGTCTACAACAGCTGGTCCCGGGGCTTCATTATTTCAATGAGGTCGTTCAATAATCAGAAAGACAGTGCATTAATTACTTGATGTGAATATATAATTCGCTTAGCTTGATATTATTTGATTAGAGAATACAGAAATTAAATAATGTTTATGAATTAGTTAGCCTAGCATAGTACTCAAATTTGGATATTAATTAATATTTATCTATCAGTGATGTTTCTGTTCTTAATTATATATTGAACAAATGGTCTTATATAAATTAATTAGTTGATGGGACAGATATACAATTCCAAATTGATTTCTTATAATTTATTTGTTTTCTTTTATTACATTACCAAGCTAAGAAACCTTTCTGATATTAATTTGTAGTCACTTTGGAGAATATACATCAATGGCCACAAATATTCGAAAAAAATTGGTGTAACTTATAAAATAAGGTTAGAATTTAATTTGGATTAAATAACAATATATATTATATATTGTTCTATTACTTGTACCCTACAAAAATATCATTGGAAAGTGATAGAGATACATACTTAAAATAGAAGCAATAATCTTATGCTGGCAATATTTAAGCTTAATTTAATTTCTTCTATTACTTGGATGCCCTATATCGCGTGGGGCTAAAAATCACCCATATTTAAGGGAGGGAAAAAAAATCAATATCATATTTTGCTCAAGTCCATTATCATTTACAAAACATGAATGAAATATACTCAACTCACTGCAGTTGGCGAATCCAGTGAGGGGCGGTCGTAGACCTGGCCTACGCCGTAATTATAATTTTTAACTAGAAATGTTATTAAATATAGTGTAAATTTATTATTTTAAGGTAACGGACCTATCCCATGTTTAATGTCTGAGCCCAGCTAGTCACAAATTTGTTGTCTCCTCTGAATAACCTTTACGGATTTTTTTTTAAAAAAATAGAAGAGAAACCATGCCAATATTTTTGGACAAAACGGTGATCTTTCCTCAGATTCATTGTTTTTTTGTTTTAGCTTATATATTTTGGAATTTTGTAGAAACCTTTTCGGTACTAAAAAACTGGAAATAGGACTATAGGTAATATATGAAAATAGGATCTAGAATGATACCATGATGGGTAATTAGTAAATACTTGAATGTGTATGCTCGGAAGTTAGAATTTTGTTTGATTTTGTGAAGGTATAGTGCTTGCTCAATGTATTCTAGTTTTAATCTATTTGTTAATTTCTTAATATTGGAACGCATAAAAAAATCACAGAAATTTCATGTATAGCCACATGAGTAAGCAGAATTCTATATTGTAAGAAAGGTCCTAATAAAAATGAAAAGAGAGTAATTTGAATAATTAAATTAGGTAATTATGTTGATTCATATCTAGAAAAAGATTTGAATGGCCTAATCAATTTTAAAACCCTAAAAGTGTCTTTATTACTAATTGATTTACAATGTAAGAAGGGAAGTTGAGATTAATGATGACATCAAGGAATTGCTAGTTTTTTATACAACGAAAGCACGTATTGAATCACTTATCAATGCTTGTACTTGATATATTCTTAGAATTTCTTATGCTTCCAATATTGCATGATGAACCGTTTCTTTTCAATTTGCTTGGCTACAATTAAGCATATGTTGATGATTTTAGCTAAATTTGAACATTATTAATTAGGAAGCTTAAAATTATCGATACAAGTTCGGTACTCTTTTATCTTTCTTGCTGGTATAGTGGTATGTCCCTTTGATAATAACTAGTGGGGGTGTCGCGCGTTGCGCGACCTATTTTTCCACATAAGAGTATCACCAACTTTTGTTACCTACAATAGAAGTAAATTTTGTTTTGTAAGATAAATGTATATATGAAGAAAAGGAATAATATGATGAAAATTTTTTAAAACTATAAATTGTAAAATAACCAAAAGTTCAAGGGATCACAGACACATCCAGTATGTGTACCTCCTTTACTATTAATTGAACACTGAGATAACAGCCCAAATGTATGTTCTAACTCTATAGAAACATATCTGCATCAATGTGCCCAATCCTGATTTCTTTATTCTCATACACGATTGCAATCTGTAAAATAAAAATAGATTGATTAGTTATTACTGGTTTACAACAGCAGCCCTGCACTGATTTATTTGGTAATATAAAAAACAACCGTATATCTTTAAAGAAAAATTTTGTTACGTTTAGTAAATGGGAATATTTTTTTTAATAAATAATGTTGTTGAATTTTTGTGTAGAAGAAAGAAATATATTATTTTTCCTAATTTCAAATTGCGAAATGTGACAAACAAATTTTCTTCAATGGCCAATATGGGAGGAAGCATCTATGATGGGTACAGTACAACATAACACATGGTGACCATTGCTAAATCAAATGAAATAATACTTCAAAAAAGTTAAATGCCAAAAATATACCTTATGCATCTTTTGTTTTCTTTCAATAAAATTGCCAGCAAGTTGTACATGTAAAAAAAATGAGCCATCAGAATCTGCAAAGAACACAACAAAAAATGTGTTCAATCTGTTAAGACTACAAACAAAATTGTAAATACAGAAACAATCTTTATTAGCATTTTAAATTTGATCTCATCATTTTGTTGATAACCAAAATAAAGCTATCAAGTTCAAATTATTAATGACAGCTGAAAAAATGGAACTTAATACACATCAATTTAGTTGCTTAAAGTGAATTAACTTATCTACATTATACTATAAAAGGAAAATGGATACTTCCAACTTATATTTAAATTAGTATATTATATGCATGATCCGAAGAATAGAACAGAAGTTCTATTAAACAAAATACACAACATTGATAGCAGTAAAGGGATAAAGATGCTGTTTACAATTACATGGAGGTGCCTCATGGTACCAATTTGAAATTTGTTAATGGTGAATTGGACCCTATTTCTTATATAACTATCCCTCAGCTTTAGCTAATAGCACAATCAAAGGCTGATTAAAAAAATTATGCGTAGTGGGTAAAAAATTAAATACCACGAAATCAGAATTGAAATAATTCGTCCTCAAGGACGAATTAATCTTGATTAGCTCATGCTCATGGACCCAGTACTCCTTAAGCCTCTCATCCTTGTGCTTGTCCCTTACGTTCCCTCTCCATAATAGTTATGTTAATAACAAATTCTTTAATAAGCATAGTATCTGTATATAACACAAAGAAAGTAGCCTAAAACCCTCCTAAGAACTAACTTTTTATGAGGAAATAAGCAAAAAAAAAAAAAAGGTAAAATTTTCACGATTGAGTCTCCTAATTCAAACACCAAACTAATGAACAAATTGCTAAAATCACATGATTTTCTTCTTGTTCTAATGACCATGGGTAAAAATAAGAAAATTGGAGGAACTAAACTGGAGAAAGCTAGATAGAAATTTAGAGCTAATTAAGTTAAAATTGAGGCTGATTTAAAAGATCAAGGCCACACAGTCTTGATATGCATTACTAACAAATTGGAGTAGGTACAGATGCCATAACAGTCAAGCCATAAACTGGTATCTACCAGCACATAATAATTTTTTTATTGCCAATGTTCAAAACCTGATCTGTGAACCTGGTATTCCATATAAAGTGTGAGGGAATTGAACTAATCCAAACGAATCTTGCGCCATGTGAGAGATGTTGCAAGAAAAGCAGCACCGACTCTCATGCAGTCTGTTATAATAGCTACAATGCATCAATTAAAATATAACAATTTATATACATAAATACGTAAGAATTTTTTTAATATATATGCACGATAAAAACGAAAATATATCTACTTATTCAGATCCTATAAAAATATAAAGAGATGCCATGCTCAATTCTTAAAGTTTCAGTACTTACCAGCAAGGAGAATTACATTGTGTTTGGTACAGCAAGATCACCTCTTTAACCTATGTGATCTTTCTGAAATCAATACCTGATATGAAGAGACATTTTTTAGTAGAAATCGAGTAACACTTAAAATAAGTAGAAATTATAAATTTATAGTTTGGTGGCAACGAATGAGTTTATGTTTTTTCAGTTTAGGCAGTTCATAGAAAACACTTCTGTTTAATGACTCAGCGTGCAATAATTACAATGCTGATTTTGATAGAGACGAATTAATTTGCATGTACCCCGGACTGAAAAGACCGCAGTAAGGCACTCATGGTCATAGGGGTACATTTGCCTTGTAACAGTACTAAATTCAAAGAACTATTAACATATGAACAAAGTAAATTTTTTATATTCATCTAAGGGGAAAAAAAGTAAATTCTGTAGATCTTTTGCAATGCATCAATGAAAATAGGCTGATCAAATAAAAATGCTTACCTCTCTTGGTTGGAAGCAAGGGATAAGAAGTGCAACAACTGCTCGAAGGTGTAAACGTCCTCGTCTCTATCCTTTTTTTTCATCCTCCTTTTCTAAATCAAAAGGAAAGAAAAAAGATACATATGGTTGAAAACTGTTGAAAATTGATCCAAAACTAATTTCAGAAGATCAAATTTGGAAGCACAAAAAAGGAGAAACCAGCAAGGTTATTTTAGGAAATGTTTGGTTGTATTTTCAGCATGTATCTTTTATATCTAGCATGATTCTATTAGTAGATTAGCCGTAATTAGGAAATAGTTTTTAGACATGTAGTAGCCCTCCTATAAAAGTATGTACTGCTTTGCAATGTAGTGTATTGAATTGAGTTGAAATCTGATTTCTTTCTCTCTCAATTTTCTACTTCTTTCAAATACTGGCAGCAGTCCAGATTCTGGTTTTTTTTCATACCAGAACGTGATTCCTTTCCATATTCCAACAATTTTGGTATCAGAGCAGCATCGATCTAAGTTGGGAAGGATGGCAGAAACAAGTAACAACACAATCAACGTGACTCAACCTGCAATTCCGCTTTTCAAGGGAGAAAATTACGAGTTTTGGAGCATCAAGATGAAAACCTTGTTCAAGTCACATGGTTTGTGGGAACTTGTCGATACTGGTGCTGGAACTACAGCAGAGGATGTAAAGAAAGATGCAAAAGCACTGTTTTTCATACAACAAGCAGTGCACGAGACGGTTTTTTCAAAAATTGCAGCAGCGAACACGGCTAAAGAAGCTTGGACAATCTTGAAGACTGCATTTCAAGGTAGTTCCAGAGTTGTTGCCATCAAATTGCAAGGGCTACGCCGAGATTTTGAGACACTGCATATGAAACAAGGAGAATCTGTGCAAATTTTTCTGTCAAGAGTTACAACCGTTGTCAACCAAATTCGAGCATACAGAGACAATCTTTCTGAGCAAACCGTGGTGGCAAAGGTGTTGAGGAGTCTCATACCTAAATTTGATCATGTAGTTGCAGCAATTGAAGAATCAAAGGATCTCTCAACCTATACTTTTGATGAATTAATGGGATCATTGCAAACCCATGAAGCAAGGCTATCTAGATCTGAGGAGAAAGGAGATGAGAAGGCTTTTTATACAAAAGGGGAGAGTTCAGGAGGCAGAAACAATACTAGCACAAGAGGAAGAGGTAGAGGAAACGGTAGAGGAAATCGTGGAAGAGGAGGAAGAGGCAGAGGTAGAGAAAACACAACCGAAAACCAATATGACAAGGAATCGAGGAAGAATATTCAATGTTATTACTGCAACAAATTCGGTCATTTTCAATCAGAGTGCTACAAGAAACAAAGAGAAGAGAATCAAGCAAGCTATGTAGAAGAGAAAAGTGTGCAACCAAAACTTTTTATGGCATACACAGAAAGCAAAGTCGATGCAAGCACAATCTGGTTTTTGGACAGCGGCTGTTCCAATCACATGACCGGCTACAAACACTTGTTCAAAGAATTAGATGAAAATCACAAGTTGAAGGTCAAGCTTGGTGATGATAAATTGATTCAGGTGGAAGGGAAAGGCACAGTGGCAGTGGACACCCAACAAAATGGTATGAAATATCTCCACAATGTTTATTTCATCCCTGAATTATCGCAAAATCTACTCAGCATAGGGCAGCTTATGGAGAGTGAATATTCAATTCTGTTTGAAGAAAATTCATGTGCAATTAGTGACAAAATAACAAATCAAAAGCTAGTAGAGGTTAGGTTGGCAACTAACAAATTGTTCCCACTAGAAATTACTGGTGTGAAAGAGAGAGTAATGGTTGTGAAAGAACTTAACCAATCTGAGTTGTGGCATCTTAGATATGGTCATTTGAACATTGGTGGGCTGAAATTGTTAAACCAGAAACAAATGGTATTCGGGTTGCCTGAAATTCATCAAGTTGGTGTGTGTGAGGGGTGTATTTATGGAAAACAGACCAAATTACCCTTTCCCAAAGGACAAGCAAAGAGAGCAACACAAATTCTGGAAATCGTGCATACCGATTTATGTGGACCGATGGAAACTGCATCATTGGGTGGCAGCAAGTATTTTCTCCTCTTTATCGATGATTATAGTAGAATGAGTTGGGTTTATTTTCTGCAAAACAAAGGTGAAACATTTGAAACTTTTAAGAAGTTTAAGGCTCTTGTAGAAAAACAAACTGAAAAGAAATTAAAGGTGTTAAGGTCAGATAGAGGAGGAGAGTATCAATCCACCGAGTTTAGAAGATTTTGTGAAATTGAGGGTATACATCATGAACTTACCACACCTTACACACCTGAGCAAAACGGGATTGCTGAAAGAAAAAATAGAACTGTAGTAGAATTGGCTAGAAGTATGCTAAAATCAAAGGGTTTACCAAATCTGTTTTGGGCTGAAGCTGTAGCTACTGCAGTTTATTTGCTGAACTTGTCACCAACAAAAGCTGTCATGAATAAAACCCCTTTTGAGGCCTGGTTTGAGAGAAAACCTGGAGTTGGACATTTAAGAGTGTTCGGATGCATCGCCTACACCTTGATCAATGCACATAATAGAAGAAAGTTGGATGAAAAATCAGAAAAATGCATTTTCATTGGTTATTGTATACAGTCTAAGGGATATAGATTGTATAATCCAATTAGTGGTAAAATTATAGTGAGCAGAAATATCTTGTTCGATGAGAATGCAAGTTGGAAGTGGAAAGAAACAATTGGAGGAGTAGAGACATCAGAATTTGAAGAATGTGAGGAAGAAAATGTTGAAAATCTGCAACAATCCAATGACTCAAGAAGCAACACAAGAACAACAAATAGGCTCACTGCAAATACAGATTTTGACCCTGATGCATCAACAAGAAAGATGAGAACCTTGAAGGAATTGTACGAAACCACTCAAGTATTGTTGGTAGCAGATCCCATGAACTATGAAGAAGCAGCTGAAAAGGAGGAATGGCGTCAAGCAATGAGAGAAGAAGTGGCAGCAATAGAAAAGAACAAAACCTGGGAGCTAGTTGAGCTTCCTAAAGATAAACATGCAATTGGAGTAAAATGGGTATTTAGAACCAAGTTTGGTGCAGATGGCAGTGTACAAAAGTACAAAGCACGATTGGTAGCTAAGGGTTATGCTCAAGAGTATGGAGTAGATTATGAAGAGACATTCTCACCTGTTGCAAGGTTTGAAACAGTAAGATTATTGTTGGCATTGGCAGCTCACTTAAAGAAACCAGTCTACCAATTTGATGTCAAATCAGCTTTTCTCAACGGGGATCTAGAAGAAGAGGTGTATGTTGAACAACCAAAAGGGTTTGAAGTGAAAGGCAAAGAAGATCAGGTATACAAATTGATAAAAGCTTTATACGGGTTGAAACAAGCACCAAGGGCATGGTACAGCAAAATTGATTCGTATTTCCTTAATTCTGGTTTTGAAAGAAGCAAAAGTGAACCTAATCTATATGTTAAGAAGAAAGAAACTGATGATATGTTGGCTGTTTGTTTGTATGTCGATGACATGATTTACATGGGCACAAATGAGGAATTAGTAGAACAGTTCAGAAGAAGCATGAAGCAAAAGTTCGAGATGTCAGATTTGGGATTGCTACACTATTTTCTTGGTTTAGAAGTGGAGCAAGAAAGTGGCAGCATCTTTGTATCGCAAAGGAAGTATGCAAGAGATTTGTTGAAGAAGTTTGGATTGCAAAATTGTGGAAATTCCTCAACTCCCATGAATGTAAATGAAAAGTTAATAAAGAATGATGGTACAGGAACAGCTGATGCAACAAAATTCAGAAGTTTGGTTGGTGGTTTAATTTACTTAACTCACACAAGGCCTGATATATCATATGCAGTTGGTATAATCTCTAGGCACATGCAAAATCCAACAAAACATCACTTTGGTGCAGCAAAGAGGGTGCTAAAATACGTTGCTGGTACAGTTGATTATGGATTATGGTATGGCAGTTCAAATAAATTCAACTTAATTGGTTACAGCGATAGTGATTGGGCAGGATGTGTAGAAGATAGAAAAAGTACATCAGGATATGTGTTCAGTCTTGGAACAAGCGCAATTTGTTGGAGTTCAAAGAAGCAAGCAACTGTGGCATTATCATCTTCTGAAGCTGAATACATGGCAGTTACTTCAACGGCATGTCAAGCAGTGTGGTTGAGAAGAATGCTTGAAGATTTGGGACAAGAGCAACATCAAGCTACTCACATTTTTTGTGACAATCAATCAACTATAGCCATGACAAAAAATCCAGTTTTCCATGGAAGAACAAAGCACATTGATATTCGAGTTCATTTCATTAGAGATTTGGTGGCAGATAAAATTGTGCAGCTGAAATTTGTTAGTTCAGAGATGCAAAATGCTGATATTCTGACGAAAGCACTGGCAGTTAGCAAATTTGAGAATTTTCGAAGAAGACTTGGTGTAACCAGTTTTGAATCAAGGGGGAGTGTTGAAAATTGATCCAAAACTAATTTCAGAAGATCAAATTTGGAAGCACAAAAAAGGAGAAACCAGCAAGGTTATTTTAGGAAATGTTTGGTTGTATTTTCAGCATGTATCTTTTATATCTAGCATGATTCTATTAGTAGATTAGCCGTAATTAGGAAATAGTTTTTAGACATGTAGTAGCCCTCCTATAAAAGTATGTACTGCTTTGCAATGTAGTGTATTGAATTGAGTTGAAATCTGATTTCTTTCTCTCTCAATTTTCTACTTCTTTCAAATACTGGCAGCAGTCCAGATTCTGGTTTTTTTTCATACCAGAACGTGATTCCTTTCCATATTCCAACAAAAACCAATTGCATGAACAAAAAAAAAAGAAAAGAAAAGCCAAACATGAGCAGAGGCGAAGAACAGGAAAATGAGCAAACATATCACAAATACCAAAAAAAAAAAAAAGAAGCATGAGTTACCCAAATGAAAAAGAACGGAACTGAGGCATGAGTTCAAGGAACACCAGAGAAAAAAGCAGCTCTTGGAACCAACTAACACCGACCCCCAAATCTAAAAATCAAGTATGCAATCTGCAAAGGAGGTAGAAAATAAACCAAATCAACCCAAAGCAAACCAGAAGTTCTATGCAAAAGCAAAACAAAAAGATAGAAAAACCTACAATAGCAGCAAAGATGAAGAGAAATGAAAGAAAATAAGTGATTTCCTCTGCACAACTAAAGTTGCGAACTGATAGTAGAGGCAGAGAGATCAGCGCCTTCTTCTACCTAGTAACCTAGCTAGTTGGAATCGGCGGAGAGAGAGAAGAAGAGGACGACAATAATTTGAGAGAACAGTGACGAAGGAGAGGGGGAGAGAGAGAGCGCCCAAAGAGAACAGAAAATTGACCCTTCAGATGTCGAAAAAACGCCCCCAGAAAGATCGAAGAGGCGCCAGATGGACAGACAGATCTAGTTGAATCAGACGGACTGGATTGACTTGAGAAAAATGAACGGCCAAGATCTGATACTGTTCCAACTACTGTGCGCTCACAGTAGTTTCGGAGTCGGACTCAATTGTCCGGAATAATATATGTTTTGATGATCTGTTGCATGATATATAAAGTAGTAAATACTCTCTCTACATTTCTTTTAACATCATATTGATTTTTTTTTAATATTTGCATGTTTTTCTTATTCTGGAGATGAAAAGAGGAAACACTGTCACCAATTAAATAAAACGAAAAAAAATAATTGAATATACTTATCACAAACCAAGGTTAGTCTTTAATTTAGACTTTGGCCGACTCCATCTCTTAACAATGTCACCTAAGTTCTACGTAACAAAACCACCTCTAATTAACTCTACTATAACTAGTGCCATTTTGACCTGAAGATATCGTAATGCATGCTACATTGTACAATTTCTGTCATTTCTTTGATTTTGTCCTACCAAAAGTTAGATGAACATGAAAAATATACCTCAAATTCCCATTAATTAAGTGTTTACGCAAGCAAAGAAATTAGCAACTATGAAATTAGCAAATTTCGGCATTCAAAACCCCAAAAGTATCCCCCAAAAAAAAAAAAATGTAATATCTTGTTTAAACCCCTAAGATTGCAATTCTTATATTTTCTATTTCAAACCATGTATTATCTAATATTACAAAAATAAATAGGTATCATACCATCAAATTAAATTAGCTATATAGATAATTAGAGTATACATATTTATATTTTTTATACGTACATATTATATTGTTTTTATATTAGACAATTTATATATTGTAAATTAATTGTATTTACAATAATTATTAAAATTTGTAATAATAATAAATTTAGGATCATCGGCGACTTAATTCAAGGCAATATATAATATTTTATTGAAGTTAATCACTGATGATCCTAGTACTTTATTATATTATAAAATTATTCAAATTCAATAATTACAAATATGAAAAGTTTTGAATATATAGATTATACAATATAATAATACATATATTCATTTATACTATAGTATATATTCATACTTCCATATATTTAATACATAATCTATTTACGTTTTTGTAATTAAATGAAATTTAGTTAAAAAAAACATTGCTATATCGGGAAATGGTTGCCGGACGCAACACTTTATTTTTATTTTTTCTTTGTTCCCAGATAGAAATTTTAAATCCCGATATTAGCTATATATATCGAAATTAGTGCAGTTGAATCTATCTATAAGGTACTAATATACATAACTAATTATTTTTGTGAAATCCAAATTACGACATATATCTAAATATACTTTCATATTTTCTAAAATTTACATATAACATACAACTATATTATTATATTCTAGCACATCTTTGTACAAGTTCTTTTTTGGAAGATAAGATGGGATCAAGCCCTCTAATTTATTTTAAAATTAAATGTCATAAAAATTCTTTGGTCGTGTTTCGAACCCGCGATCTTTAGTGAAAGTGCATTATTTTTTGCCACTAGATCAAGAACTGCTTGATCATATCAATATATAATCTTAATAAACAATCTATATCAATATATAATCTTAATAAACAATCTAGCTGCTAAATCACTGTGACGTAGCTATTAGTGTACATTAGATCCAGGATATTAATTCTGCACTTGCTTATAAACAATCTACATCCCGTGATTGATTTGTTAAAGTTTGATTGGAACCAAATTTTAGTATCCTTTTGATTTTCCGTGATTGATTTGTTAAACTCTGATTGGAACCAAATTTTAGTATCCTTTTGATTTTCCGTTACTGACATAAACAAGGATATGCTGGTTGGAAGGTCAATACAATTGTATAAGTATCTAATTGCAACTTTTTACTACTCTGAGGAATTACATCTAAAATTCTCTCTTACTATTATTATTTTTTTAATGTAGACATTTTTCTGTCATAGCGTTGAATAATGAATATTGCCCTCTTTTGTAGGCTGACGAGGGGTGGCTACGAACTCAAAATTAGTTGACCACCAAACGTTCTATTTTCGCATAGGTTATTGAATTAGGAGTGAGTGGCCTGTTTGGATGGAGCGGAATAGTATTAACTAGAACAGTTATATATACTAACTAAAATAGTTGCAGTATTAAATATAACAATTAAATATATTAACTAGAACAATTGCTATATTAATTAGAACAGATGTATAGAGAATTGATGAACAATATCATTTTTTTGAAGAAACAAAATGATATATGGAACCTTGTTGAGTTACCTAAAGGTGTTATGTAAATGGGTTTACAAAACTAAAACTGATTCTCATGGTAATATCGAAAGATACAAGACCCGGCTTGCTGCTAAAGGCTTGCTGCTAAAGACTTTACACAACAAGAAGGTATACATTATGATAATACTTTTTCTCCCATCTCAAAAAAAGATTTATTATGAATTATTTTAGCCAATGTAGCTCATTATGATCTCGAGTTGCATCAAATGGACGTGAAAAATCGCATTCCTTAATGGTGACTTGCATGAAGAAATTTTCATGAAACAATTTGAAGGTTTTATTGTTAAAGGCAAGGAACATATGGACTACCGGTTGAAACAATCAATTTATGGCTTAAAGCAACCTTCAAGGCAGTGGTATCTCAAGTTCGATAAGGTCATCATAGAATTTAGATTTCAAGAAAACATTTTTGATCGATGCATATATCGCAAGGTTAGTGGGTGCAGATTTAACTTTTTTATTTTGTATGTGGATGATATTTTGTTAGCAAACAGTGATTTAGACATGTTGTACGAGATCAAACATTTTCTTTCTAAGAAATTTGAAATTAAGGATCTTGGTGAAAAATATCAGTTTTTAAAAAACCTCCATAATCAAGCTACTTTTGGATATAAACCATTTCATTTATTTAAACAATATTTTAAATGAAAAATATCATTTTTAATATGTGTGACCAAAATATTCTTTATCTTCCTCCTCTGTAAAACTCTCACTACATGACTTCTGTTTCCCGTTTGTTTGCTCCGAAGACCATTTGCAATGGTGCAAATAAATAGCTTGATTTCTGAACTCATATAAATGGTCATGAGGTGCTTGGAATTAAGAACTCTGTAAATAAATAGCTTAAACAAAGGCTCGCATTTTCAAAGGTAATATAATTTATTTGGATCAATTACGAAGGTACTTGGAAGTTGGAACTCTATACTGGGCCTTGATGGATGATGGTGCATCTTCCTCATCCAAATTGGAAAATTTCATAGGAGCCGTTTGGATTAAGTGGTAATTTGAAGAATTTTCTATTTCTAAGCATAAATTTATTATAAACAATTCAAACTCTTCACAAGATTATACACTTCCCAATACTTTATGCCTAGAAATAGACAATTCCTCTTATTCCTAAACGATCCAAACGGCCCCATAATGAATGAAATGAAAGGAACGGAAGAAAATTAAGGGGTTGTCGAACTACATCTCATCACAAAAGTCTTTACGTAACAATTGCTAATGCATCTCATCCCTTCATTGATTAAACATGGAATTGCAGATTGCATGAAAATTAATGAAATGGTGATCAAAATATATGGAGTTAGTCAAAGGGAAGAAGAGAGGTACGGCCAGGGTCTCATGAAGGGTAATTAAGTCAAACACTTTAAAAATTTAAAACATTTTTCCAAAACATTGTTTAAATAAATGACAAGAGTTTATATCCAGGAATGATCTAATTATAGGGGTTATATTCAGATGAGCAAGATTTGAGGGAGTTATATTCAATTTTTCCCAAATAATTGTATATTGGTTATTTGAAGTAGAAAAGAAAGAAGAATTTCATTTGGTATGAGTTACATAAAATGTTCAACTTTCTACTATAATTTTTCAAAGAAAATATAAAATTTACTTTTTTTTTATGTAGTAATACAGATTCTTTAATTGGATTTGGTTTTGTAGAGTTCGGTATTGTTGATCTTGAATAAACATAAAATTGGGACGAGCTAATATATATTTCTATGTTTGCTTTTACGAAAAAGATGTCTTTGAGTTAAATTTGATGTCTTCATTTATGACCGAGTAATTATCAAAACGAGAATACTAGAAATGTCTTGTAGTCTTTAGAATATAGTCCATTAGATATCTTTTAAAGTATTATGATGGAAATATCAAATATAACCCAATTACGTTATTTGTGTTTGTATTAAAGCGATGTTTTTCTTCTTTTTTTTTTTGTGAGAATGCCGTACTAAAGGAGATGTTACACTTCCACGGCAGAGATGAATTTATGCACAATTTGAACGATTTGTTAATATCCTAGATGAATTTTTATTTTAGTTTTCCCAGAAATTACGATTTTACACAATGTTTTTTCTTTTTTTTTATTTCCCTTTTTTAATTCCCAGCAAATGCCACTGAAGTTTGCAAAGTCTGTTAACATTTTGTCGTGTTTGTCGCTGAACTAATTCTGACATACTTCTGTTAGGCAGTGTTTGGATATAGGAAGAAGGAAGAAAGAAGAAGGAAGAAGTAAAAAAAATTTATAAATAATTCATACTCTTCACAAAGTTACACACTTCCCAATACTTCTTTTAACTTCTTCCCTTCTTTCCTTCTTCCCACACCTATCCAAACGGAGCCTAAGACGATACGAGCAAATTACATTTATGTCCTACTGCTCCGTTATATTGCTGAATTAATTTTTGAGTACAAATTTTGACAGGCTTGTAATTCGGTTCCAATTTCCAAACCTTAAATTTTTTGCACATTTCCATATAAATAAAAATGACTTTTAGTTTTCATTAAATAGGATTGAATAATTTTTTTTTTTGTACTACAAGAATAAAAACGCTTATAAAGTATGCTTGTATTTTACAATGTAATAAGGGGGGGGGGGGGGGGAGGGATATATAATTTCATTTAAAGTGTCATTTATTTTTTACCTACTTTATTCTCATTGAAACCAAAAAAAAAATAGCGACAGAATGGATTTCATCTTTAAGTATAGACGATACATGTTATAAAGGTATTTGTAAATAAATATACAAAATTCATCTTCATTCTTCACTGATACATTATTCTAACCTTTCAATTAAAACCTCTAAGCTTGCTCCCAAATCATTAATCAACTTATAAAGATATCAAACTAATAGACTTTTATTAATTGAAACTTTATGATGATCCTCAAGGATTAAGCACCTCAGTTCTATACTTCTATTTGATTTCTCAAGAGTTCCAAAAAAAGCATGATTCCATCATTGCAACATGGTATCAGAGCAATTAATCTCTTGGGCAACAAATCAAAATCAAATTCTCAGCCAAAAAGGCAGCATAATCCATTCAAAATTCCCAAAATTTCTGTTCTTATCAGCAAGGGTACACAAGTTCTATACTCTATATATCAAGGTCATCTATAGGTATACCATGTTCAATTTTCCTACCTCTTTTCACTAAAAGAAACATAAAGCCCCCTGCAAACAATGTTTTTCAAATTTCAACACAAGTGCAAACCCACATTGTGCATCAGCATCAAACAAGCAGACCTCTAATATAATCATTCTGATAACCATGTTCCATTGAACAAATACAGAAGTCAGATTAATTTTCAAAAAAAAAAAAATACAGAAGTCAGATTTCACTCAGACTCGGGAACCTAGAAGCTCTACAAATTTTATTCAACAGTTTTATTCTAGAACCTAGAAGCTCTGACAGATTTCCCCTGCTTGTCTTACTTCTTTTTCACACTACCTATTTCAATTGTATCCATATTTAATCCTGCTAGAAAAATCCCAACAGAGACGTGCCAAAATTTGGAAATATTTCCAAAATGATGGCCTTCCTCAGTTTGATGGAAATAGAACAGAATAGGTATCGGCCAGATTAGGAGGATACACGACCAAATAGTATATTTGATTGTCTCTTTGGTGAATTGCAATTGGAATCCTAGAGACACACCAATGAAGAGCAGCATTGTTAAAAGACAGCATGTTGAGATTATGGAGGAGAGGGAGAATTGGTACCGATCGGTACAGAGAGTTTTTGAGAGAGAGAGATTTGTGTATTTTCTGTTTCGCACCAGGGGGCTCACGAAGCAACCAAAGAAGAAAAGTAATTTTTGGTGGGTTAGCAACCGTGCATCCCCAATTTTTCATTTAGCCTATATATTTCAATGTTTACAACATTTACAACAATAACCCTATAAAGTTTGGTTATTACAACAATGACATAAATGAAAACTAAATGGGTTAAGTGAGGAGGGACCCAACAAACTCCTCCTCCCGACTCATGGAGCGCATCCATCAACCAAACCCGCCTTCTCACAACAAGTTTCAAGCTTCAAAGACGGTACCGGCTTCGTCAACATATCTGACCCATTCTCACTAGTGTGGATCTTCTCCAACACCAATTTCTTGTTCTCAAGCACATCGCGTATCCAATGATACCTCAAATCTATATGCTTGGACTTAGAATGAAATGTCGAATTTTTGCTCAAATGAATTGCACTTTGACTATCACAAAACAACACATACCTCTCTTGCCGAACGCCTAGCTCATGCAAGAACTTTTTCAACCAAATTAGCTCCTTGCATGCCTCCGTAATGGCTATGTACTCGGCTTCGGTAGTAGAAAGTGCAATACACTTTTGCAACTTAGATTGCCATGACACGGCTCCATTTCCAAAACACATCAAATAACCGAATGTAGACTTCCTTGAGTCTATGTCACCGGCCCAATCGGCATCCGTATATGCCACTAAGGTTGGGTTCTTGCCACCAAAACAAACACAACGGTTGGTTGTACCCCTCAAATACCGAAGTATCCACTTAACGGCATTCCAATGCTCTTTGCCGGGGTTAGAAAGAAAACGACTTACCACACCAACCGCTTGAGCAATATCCGGTCTTGTGCACACCATAGCATACATCAAAGAGCCAACAACCGATGCATATGGTACATCTCTCATCTCCTCCTTCTCTTTGCCACTCTTAGGACAACCATTATGTGACAACCTAAAATGGTTAGCAAGAGGAGAGGAAACCGGTTTACACTTGCTCATGTTGAATCTTTCAAGTACCTTCTCAATGTACTTCTCTTGTGACAACCAAAGCTTGTGTTCTCCACGATCTCAGTGATTTTCATGCTAAGAATTTGTTTTGCCGCACCTAAGTCTTTCATGGCAAATTCTTTTCCAAGACTCTCTTTCAACTCTTTGATCTTTTCTAGATCCCTTCCAACGACCAACATGTCGTCAACATAGAGCAAGAGAATGATGAAATCATCATTAGAGAATTTCTTCACAAAAACACAATTATCGGAGATGGTTCTCTCAAAATTATTGTCACACATAAAAGATTCAAACCTTTTATACCAATTCCGAGGTGCTTGCTTCAAGCCATAGAGGCTCCTCCTCAATTTGCAAACCAAGTGCTCTTGCCCTTTCATCACAAACCCTTCCGGTTGTTTCATGTAGAGCTCCTCCTCCAAATCGCCATGGAGAAATGCGGTTTTGACATCTAGTTGCTCAATCTCCAAATTCAAACTAGCGGCCAAACCGAGCACAACTCGAATTGTGGACATCTTGACCACCGGCGAAAAGATTTCTTCAAAATCAATTCCCTTCTTTTGGTCAAAACCTTTCACAACTAGCCGAGCTTTATACCTTGGCTTTGCCTCTTGACCCTCGGATTTCACTCGGTACACCCATTTGTTCTTGAGCACCTTCTTGCCTTTTGGCAACTTCACCAATTCAAAAGTGTTGTTCTCATGCAAGGATTTCATCTCATCTTGCATGGCTTCCAACCACTTATTTTTGTGCTCCGACAACATTGCTTCTTCATAACATTCGGGCTCACCACCATCTACAAGTAATACAAACTCATTAGAAGAGTACCTTGTATTAGCCCGTCTTTCTCGACTTGACCTCCTTAGTTCTTGCACTTGAGAACTATCACTTGAAGAGGTTTCGGTTTGAGAATCATTCTCTTCATTTTGTGGAACATTGGTTTCGGTTGATTGGCTAGGATTTAGGTGATTGGTTTCGGTTCTTAGGTTGTTTCTTGAAATAGGAGTTAGGTCAACATGGCTACTTGAAGCGGTTTTGGCCTTGTCGAGATTGCTCAAATTTTCAATGGTTTCTTGTTCAAAGAACACCACATCTCGACTTCTTACTAACTTCTTTTCAATCGGATCCCACAACCTATATCCAAACTCACAATTTCCATACCCCAAGAAAACACACTCCTTAGTCTTGCTATCAAGCTTTGACCTTTCATCCTTGGGTATATGCACAAAAGCCCTACAACCAAACACTCTTAGATGGTCATAAGAAATATCTTTACCTTTCCAAACCCTCTCGGGTATGTCACCATCCAATGCATGCGAAGGAGAGCGGTTAATCAAATGAACCGCGGTGTTCAAAGCTTCACCCCAAAAGCCTTTGGAAAGCTTGAAATGAGAGAGCATACAACGAATTCTCTCACAAATGGTGTGATTCATCCTCTCGGCCACACCATTTTGTTGTGGAGTTTTGGGCACGGTCTTCTCAAGTTTAATACCATTGGTCTTGCAAAACAACTCAAACGGACCACGGTATTCTCCTCCATTATCCGATCGGATGCACTTCAACTTCCGACCGGTCTCTCTTTCAACCTCCACAACCTATTGCTTGAACACTTTCAACACTTGATCCTTCGTCTTTAAAGAATATGCCCACAATTTTCTTGAATGATCATCCACAAAGGTGACAAAGTAAAGAGCACCGCCAAGAGTTCTATCTCCCATAGAACAAAGATCGGTGTGAACTAAATCAAGCACACCCGGCCTCTTACTTGTTGGATTTCTCTTGAAGGCCACACGATGTTGTTTGCCCGCTAAACAATGTGTGCATGAGGTAAGTGAAGTACCATCAATAGGCACATACTTCCTTTTAGAAAGAATCTCAATGCCCTTCTCACTCATGTGACCCAACCGCAAATGCCATAAATCGGTTGAGTTACACTCGGCGGCATTCACCTCACCACACACCTTTACTTGAGTAACATAGAGCGAACCAGATTTGGTTCCTCGAGCAACGACCAAATGACCCTTCAACAACTTCCACTTCCCACCAAGGAAGCAACTTTGATACCCCTCATCATCAAGGGCACCCACCGAAATTAAATGAAGCCTCATATTCGGCACATGCCGAACATTCTTGAGAGTAAGCTTGCATCCTAAACTAGTCTCCACACAAACATCTCCAATGCCAAAGATTTTGCAAACTCCATCATTCCCCATTCTAACAACACCAAAATCACCTTCCTTGTAGGAAGTGAACAAGTCACGTCTAGATGTGACATGGAATGAGGCGGCGGAATCAACCACCCAAGTAGAGTCTTGACTAGTAAGGTTCACAAAACCCTCATCGCAAGCTATGAACACTTCATCATTTGTAACAATTGCGGTGGTACTTTCTTTCTCATCATCTTCTCTTCTTCCCCTAGATTGATCTCTCTTGGAGCCATCATTCTTGGCTTTCAACTTCCGGCATTCACTTCTCTTGTGGCCGGATTTTTTGCAATAATAGCATGTAATCCCCTTTCTTGACTTGGACCTCCCCTTTGACTTATCCCTATCATCATCACCATAAGCATTCCTTTGAGTACTCCTTTCACGATTTTCGGTGACAAGAGCCGAAGACTCACTAGTGATCCCCAACTCCTTACGCCTCAACTCCTCATTGAGCATGCTATCTTTAACCATGGCTAGGGTCACAACACCATCGGGTGCCGAATTACTCAATGACACCACTAAAGTCTCCCAACTATCGGGTAAGGAACTCAACAAAATCAATGCTTGCAACTCCTCATCCAACGCCATTTTCATGGTAGATAAACGGTTCACACAATCTTGAAACCGACTCAAATGATCCGACACCGAGGAACCTTCTAGGTATTTCATGTTTACCAACTTCCTAATATAGAAGGCCTTATTTTGAGCGGTCTTGCGCTCATACAAGCTTTCAAGCTTTTCCCACAACACCTTGGCATCGGTTTCGGATGAGATATGGTGATAGACGGAATCATCAACCCATTGTCTAATTATGGCTATTGTCTTCCTATTAGACACTTTCCAAACATCATCGGTGGTAGTAGCGGGTTTGGTACCCGAAAGGGGTTCATATGCATCCTTGCAATACAACAAATCTTCCATACGGGACTTCCAAATGGAGTAATTGGAAGATGTAAGCTTAACCATGGTACCACTATTGCTCTCTTCCATATTAGACACAAACCCTAAATCCCAAATGCAATACACCGGTCAAAGAGAACCTCACCTCAATACGGCGGAGTAACGGAGACTCGCGACTCGACGGCAACAACCCGATCGATGTCGGAAACGGAGGTGATCAACGGCTGCGGCTCGGCAGCGGCTAGGGTTTGACGGCGGTGACTCGACGGCTAGGGTTTCCGCAACAGCGACTTAGCGGCGACGAACCTTGCGCTCTGATACCAGTTGTTGAGATTATGGAGGAGAGGGAGAATTGGTACCGATCGGTACAGAGAGTTTTTGAGAGAGAGAGAGATTTGTGTATTTTTTGTTTCGCACCAGGGGGCTCACGAAGCAACCAGAGAAGAAAAGTAATTTTTGGTGGGTTAGCAACCGTGCATCCCCAATTTTTCATTTAGTCTATATATTTCAATGTTTACAACATTTACAACAATAACCCTATAAAGTTTGGTTATTACAACAATGACGTAAATGAAAACTAAATGGGCTAAGTGAGGAGGGACCCAACACAGCATCATAGCACCAAAATCCCTCCATACATCTGGTTTTGGATCGATCATGATCTTGAAGACGAAAACAGCAATAAACGGCACAAAACTGGTTAAAGCAAGGTATGCTCTGTGGTTTATGCTGGGGTAGCGTAGCACCAGAGTCAATAGCAATAACAGACCACCGACAGATCCATCCAACCAATCATTATTACACCAGAATGCCAGAACTAATAGGAAAAGGATGAGATGATGGATACCCCTAACAAACCACACCAACTCATCATTGTACCTTTCTGTTTTTTCCATCAACAACATTTTGTTTAAAATCTCACTGGAAATGATTAGGAGGAAACAGAAGCAATAGAGGAAAAACCCACTAAAATGGAACTTCGAAAAACCCTCAATTTCTTGTATCGATAAGATATAAACTGTAGTGAAAGAAGCAAGAACCAGAATGGTGTGGGGGGAGAACGGATCCAAAGTTTTCGCTCGGGGAAATTTGGGCAAGGGGGCTACGAGGTGCTGAGGTCCAGCTTCAGCCAGGATCTCTGTATCTCCTACTTCCATTGTTTTGTGTTCCATCTGAAACACACAGAGAAAGGTAGCTGTAAATACACAGGTAATGACATTTTGCAATGTAAGAGCATTTTCAGTACTCAAGTAATGACATTTTGCAATAATACCCTTTGTTGCCAAGATATATAAACTTTACTGATTGCAATGATTTGGCTTTGGCATAACCTACTTTATTAACAATAAATTTGATATTTTTAAATTTCTAGAATTTTATAAACGTTTTATCTGAAATTTCCAAATTTTGGGACTATGTTGATAAATTTCCTGGACAGGAGGTTATTTCTACAATTTTGAATCTGCTTAATTTCTGCTCTAACGGGTTCGACCCCATTTGACTAATTTTGCTGGGCCCTTCTTGATATTGGGCTTGGAACGTATTTAAATTCCATTAAATTTTTTATTGGGTTTTCACTTGACTTTAGGCCTTGCAATATATTCAACTTTATCAAATTTTTATCGGATTTGGATATCAATTAAAGGGTCTAATTATTTAATATGCAAGGGTACTAAGGCCAGCACCAAAGGCATTATAGGAAGCCGAATAGATTTACTTGGACAATCTATTCGTTGAGCTGGTACAGCATTACAGGGAACAACACACACAAAGTAAAGCATGAGGTTATCATAAAAAGGAATTCTGGTAAACCGGTACAGATGTAAGAGTGGTACAAGGCAGCAATTGATATAATGAAATGGGGCAGATTCATAACCACTGATTTAAGATGGTTACATGTTGGAAGGCATAACTTGGTGGTATCATTTTATACATGATGCAATATCTTTCATTTCACTCACATGATATCATGACTGACATATTTATACACTTGTGAATATTGTGAATAAAAAGGGTATGGCAGGTAAATTAACCTCATTCACTGAAAGTTAAATCATGCAGTTACCGCATTAGTTAATGCTAAGTACCTGTACAGTAATGCTTGCTTACCTGATGAAAGGTACCCCTTGTTGCCTTGACCACTTTGTCAAGACAATTGATAACATCGAAAAGTGAGAATCTTTTACCTTTATTGCTAATCAACAGCGAAAAGTGAGAATCTTTTACCTTTATTGCTGATCAGCAAAGAGAAATGCGAGAGAGAAACGACGAGGGAGAATGTGCTCTTCTTTCTCTTCTTCCTCCTCTTCTTCTCTTTAGTTTCTGTCGTTGCTCTTCTTCTTCTTCTTCTTCTTCTTCTTCTTCTTCTTGCTCTTCTTCCTCCTCTTCTTCTCTTTAGTTTCTTGTTTCTCGAAAAGTGTCTGACAAGAGAGAAATGAAGAGGTGACGTCAGCCTGGATCGCTCTCTCGAATTAATATGTAACCCCGAACCTAGTCTTCTCCAGTGCGTAATAAATGCGTCAGGCCAAGTTCTTCTCCAGTATTTTATAACGTCGCCACTCATGTGACATGTCTGGCCTATTTCTTTCTTTTCTTTTTTTTTTTTTTTTTAACAGTTTAAAGCCGGTAGGCATCCATTTGCTTGAAGTAAAAGATCAGAAACCCAACATACATTACAGCTCCCATCATATCTTGCCTTTAACTCGGCACAAAACAAAATTACTACCCCTATATACTACGGACCAGCTAAAATTTCATAACACCCCAAAAATTAGAAGTCTTAGCCGAAAGAAAGATTCTATTTATACAATAAAATAACGGCCTAAAAGCATAATATCCAAAAATCAAAATAGCGCCTAAATCCTCTTAAAACAACTGGGAGCTTGGTGATATTCAGGACTGAGACAAAAATTGTAGCATACACCTCTTCTTGCCTGATTTGCCAACAAATGTGCTGGATGAACAGCAGCCCTCCTTGCGTGCTTGATCTGTACCTGATTCATGGAAGACAACTTAATTAAAATTTACCTTGAAATATGCTCCGCACGCCAACTTGGAAAATCCTGCAAATTTCTATTTGTAATGGCATTTACAATAGGTAAAGAGTCAGAAAAAATATTGCAAGATGTAAAAATATGGCCGACAGCCTTTATTAGATATATGGCAATCGAAACAGCCTCGGCTTCTGCAACATAAGAATCAACTGCCTTTCCTCCCTTGCAATGAAAATGATAAAGTTTTCCCCTTGGATCATACATAACTGCAGCCAAATCCATCCTTCCTTTCGTGTCCCATGAACCATCAACAAGGATAATAACTACCTCGGAAAAAGATTATAATGTAAATCTATATCCTTTATCCTTTTATTTACAAGACACCTCATATCTGTATAAATTGTGGATTTGGCCTTGTTCAAAATGGTGACTACATCAAAATTTATATCCCTAAACCAAATATCACACCTTCTCTTCCAAATTTGCCTCATGATGCTAAAAAACATTTTGAGTTGTTCACATTGAAAATTTTCCATCACGTGGGTGATAATTTGACCCAAAGTTTGTGGTAAAGCCTCAACTCTCAAATTTAATTCTGAAGCAAACCATACGGCTCTAGATGAAGGGCAATTAAAAATCATATGTTCAATTGTTTCATCATCATGTCCACATCTAAAGCAAAGTGGTTCGGTTTTGTGAAAAATTCTACTCAATTTTTTTGCCACTGGTAAAGCATTGTGAAGACATCTCCAAATAAAGGTGATTACTCTAGGGGGGGCCTGCACTTTCCACAAGTCCTGCCACAATCGAAAATTTGAATCTATTAAAGGTATCTCTTCCTTAAAAATTTTAATAAATCTATTATAGGCCTCTTTTGTGACATATTTACCAGTTTTACTCGGTAGCCAAATTAGGGTATCCATAGCACCGGGAAAAACTTGCACCGATCTCATTATGTGATTTGCCATTTGTGGGCTAAAAATATGAATCAATTTATTGACATCCCAGGGTGTGTTTGGAAGAGACGCGAATAAGGGACGAACAGCTAGTTCGCGAACTAGCACTGTTCGCACGAACCAAACAACCCACGAACAGTCGTAGTTCGTGAACTTCTCCCTTGTTCCTAAACCCCCGATTTTTACGAACTAGGCGCGAACTAGGCGTTGTTCGTGGCTGCCTTGTTTGTCTCTTGTTCGTGCAAGTTCCAAACACACCCTCCACTGTTCACAATTTCCAATAAAAAGATTAAAGATCTTTATATTTTGTCGGCTATTTGTGTGGTTGTCAGTAACAACCTAGAAATACAAGACCTAGTTTAATTGTGACGGTTAGGTTAATTTTTAAAATAATATTAAGAAAAATAAATTTTTAAAACTAATGACCTTTAAACCATTAATTAAATTGTAACATTAAAATTTACTCGAAATCGGAATCTTTTAAATTGTGTAGTATCTTAAAATGACTTAAATGATTCTAGCAAAATCAAAGCTCAAATTACTAGATTAATTAAGCTCAAATCAGAATTTAATCTTATAAGAAAAATCAATTAAATTGTTTATTTGAGTTGGAGCATCCTTGGCTGCATGAATCATGCCACAGAAAATTCCAGAGATCAATTTTCCCCCTTAGATCTGCTTTTGTTGCTGCAGGAATAGCAGCAGCATCTATACGACTCTTCAAAGAAGCAACTTTCTGTAATGAATTCAATATACATATTACATATAACTTCAAAACTACAATATAAAAAATGCCTCTTCAGAAATACCGAAGTTTCTTTCTAATAAACTCATGATGGTGTGAATTTTTTTTATCCAGTTTCATAGTTGACGAATGACAAGGTGCGCTAATAATTGATAGGAGGAACATACCTTCTCTTGTGTGCCGCCATCCGATTTGACAGCATCCTCATATTCAGTATAAAATGATGAAGCAAGCTCCATAGCCTTATAGGCGCATTTAGTTGTAACAGCTGTGATTCTTCGAACACCCTTTGCAATGCCCTCCACTTTTAAAAGTGCAAATGCCTTGGCCTCTCTTGTGTTTGAAATATGACTCCCTTGACAAGAATTTTGTTATATTGTCATATAGATGTTAATTACTCCAACAATATGAGAAAAAAAATTGCCAAGCCTATTCAGAACAATGTTTTCATATGCATATGTACCTCCACACAACTCTGTTGATATGGAGAGCCATTCTTTGTTCTCTGGGTCACAGAGTAGATTGTCAACTTTTTGGCTAATGGAAACAACTCTAACTGGATCCATCAGGGTATATCTGTTGATAAATAAAAATAATTGGAATTACTGAATTTTAAGGCAATTTTTTTCTCTTCCAAGCAAAGATCAGAGCATTTACAATTTTCTTTCCATTTTTTCTTTTTTTACTTTAGTGAGGGTATTTTTTTTGAGTATACGTCCATTTTTTCTTTCCATTCAGCAATATAACGGAGCAGTAGGACATAAATGTAATTTGCTCGTATCGTGTTAGAGAAGTATGTCATAATTAGTTCAGCGACAAACACGACAAAATGTTAACAGACTTTGCAAACTTCAGTGGCATTTGCTGGGAATTAAAAAAGGGAAATAAAAAAAAACGAAAAAACATTGTGTAAAATCGTAATTTCTGGGAAAACTAAAATAAAAATTCATCTAGGATATTAACAAATCGTTCAAATTGTGCATAAATTCATCTCTGCCGTGGAAGTGTAACATCTCCTTTAGTACGGCATTCTCACAAAAAAAAAAGAAGAAAAACATCGCTTTAATACAAACACAAATAACGTAATTGGGTTATATTTGATATTTCCATCATAATACTTTAAAAGATATCTAATGGACTATATTCTAAAGACTACAAGACATTTCTAGTATTCTCGTTTTGATAATTACTCGGTCATAAATGAAGACATCAAATTTAAGTTTTAACTCAAAGACATCTTTTTCGTAAAAGCAAACATAGAAAAATATATTAGCTCGTCCCAATTTTATGTTTATTCAAGATCAACAATACCGAAACTCTACAAAACCAAATCCAATTAAAGAATCTATATTACTACATAAAAAAAATGTAAATTTTATATTTTCTTTGAAAAATTATAGTAGAAAGTTGAACATTTTATGTAACTCACACCAAATGAAATTCTTCTTTCTTTTCTACTTCAAATAACGAATATACAATTATTTGGGAAAAAATGAATATAACTCCCTCAAATCTTGCTCATCTGAATATAACCCCTATAATTAGATCATTCCTGGATATAAACCCTTATCATTTATTTAAACAATATTTTGGAAAAAAGTTTTAAATTTTTAAAGTGTTTGACTTAATTACCCTTCATGAGACCCTGGCCGTACCTCCCTTCTTCCCTTATGTTATGACTAACTCCATATATTTTGATCACCATTTCATTAATTTTCATGCAATCTGCAATTCCAAGTTTAATCAACGAAGGGATGAGATGCATTAGCAATTGTTACGTAAAGACTTTTGTGATGAGATGTAGTTCGACAACCCCTTATTTTTCTTCCGTTCCTTTCATTTCATTCATTATGGGCCGTTTGGATCTTTTAGGAATAAGATGAATTGTCTATTCCTAGGCATAAAGTATTGGAAAGTGTGTAATTTTATGAAGAGTTTGGATTGTTTATAACAAATTTATGTCTAGGAATAGAAAATTCTCCAAATTCCTACTTGATCCAAACGGCTCCTATGAAATTTTCCAATTTGGATGAGGAAGATGCACCATCATCCATCAAGGCCCAGTATAGAGTTCCAACTTCCAAGCACCTTCGTAATTGATCCAAAAAAATTATATTACCTTTGAAAATGCGAGCCTTTGTTTAAGCTATTTATTTACAGAGTTCTTAATTCCAAGCACCTCATGACCATTTATATGAGTTCAGAAATCAAGCTATTTATTTGCACCATTGCAAATGGTCTTCGGAGCAAACAAACGGGAAACAGAAGTCATGTAGTGAGAGTTTTACAGAGGAGGAAAATAAAGGATATTTTGGTCACACATATTAAAATCACTTCTGGCATAATTTTGATGCGTTATCTCTTATGGCACAACGACATGTCTTAACCAGTACAATAAAATCACTTTCTCCAGGATTCTGGACTTGACATTGGTAACTAAAATGATTCTATTAGCGTGTCCGCGTCGGTCTTTAACAACATCTCGAATTGTCAGAGACTGATTTGCAACCTTCTCAAGCACATGGAACTTTCATTTGTCGGAACTGATGAGCGTGATCATTTATCTTATTCTTGTGAAATGGAGAAAGCTATGACAATTAGTAAATGTTTACGAAGAAGGAAAATTTGTTTGCTGATTGTGTTTGGAGTTATTAGCAGTTATTAGTAACATGTTTGTTTGTCTGATTTGCTCTTGTTTGTCGTCATCGGCTCGTTGAAACACCCGCTCGCACACACTGTTTTATCTAGAGTTTAGACTCGTATGCCTTTTCAAGAAGGATAATTAAGTCTAAAACTATCGCATGTGGCCTAATAGTTCAATGGTAAGAGCACTAGGCTGGTCTCCATGAGATCAATGATTCAAGTCCCGCATGCACCTTTAATTTCAAAAAAGTTGGATGACAAAAATCTTCCTCTTTCTTCAAAAAAAAAAAAAAAGTCTAAAACTATCATTTGATCTTTCTCCGATTTCTTATCGTTTATATATATGCTTTCATTTAGTTTTCACTAGAAATATAGAAGTACCTAGACAAAAAATTTTATTGACAAGTAAATTCGGTTTAGAAGGTTTATAGAAACGGCCCTGAGACTAAAACTACAAGCAAGAACGTCACTTTATTATTACGGGATTCATGCCAAATGAAGATGCCAACCACCTCAACTTTCACGCTACATTTATGGTTTATAATTTATTACTTATGGATATATACAAAAAATTGGGGCCATATATATGCTTTCATATAATTCGTGGATTGAGGTTGTTAATAGAATGATCACATTAATATTATCATATCGTTATTTTGTATGAAATCGAATTTTATATTTTTCCGAATTTTTTTTACTATTTATTTCGTGTTTTTGAAAAATCACTTCTACAAATTATATGGTACGTCCAATAACAATAGTTTTTAAAAATACATAACAAATAATAAATAAATTTAAAAATATATAAAATTTGATTTCATATGATCACTCGATATGATGATTCAATATAATGACTTGAATCGATAGTTTGAAATTTGAAGCACGAATGCGACCATGTTGGAGGTATTGTTAGGTTTTGAATTCCAATCAACGATTTATGTAAAACTTTAACATAAACTAAGCGGAAACGTTATCTGGTTCCTATGATCTTAAATAAGTCTTTTAAGCTCCATAATGCCTCAGTAACGTACGTGCATGCATCATGGTTAGGAGAGATACCTTCTAGAAGAGCAAGTCGTGTCTTTAGAGTACTATGCCTAATTGAGCACTTTGTTCTCATAAATTATGATGGAGAGAATTGAAAGAAAAGACTAGAAGAGGAAATTGCTATCAACACTTGTATACAATTCTTACAGTTTGTTATGTGTCTTGTCTCTTGGGGACCAACTCCTTATTTATAAGAAAGCAATAACTTGCACTCCACGTAATGTCGTCCATCAATATTTGACAATACTTTTCTTATTATTCCATCTATTTTAGGCATCACAATCAATACACAAATCATCCAAATACGTTACTTGATAGCCACGTTTATTCCTAGATTTTTACCATATTGTTCAACTCCTAATCATTAAACAATATTTGTCCATAATTATGGAATTTATTTCCTAATAATTCAACAATCTCCCACTTGGACTATATGCTTAATGATTATATGTTGTTCTTAATATAATGAGTACTCTATTTTATATGGTACTAAATTTTGTGTCCGTAATTCCGTCCATCGACCATAATAATAGAGGACTAAGGAGATTTTTGTCACATTATAGCAATTACAAGATATTAATTCTTATAATGTTGTCGCAACTCAACCCACAATAATCACAGTATTATCATGAATGAATGACATTAAATTTCATTGAATTCTATGATTAATTTCACACAACAGATCATTATAGATCAACAAACGTTTATGCTCTTTTCAAACAAAAATGAAGAGGAACGAGTAGTACACAATAGATTCACATTATACTTGAGATTTCAAGGAGCTAGAATTATTTTTCCCAAAAAAGCAAAGAATGAGAACTCTTTTGCATAATTGACAGCACATACAAAAGATACATCTGTTTTTATGTTGCATTCTCAGTTACAAAAAATGTTCGTTACAATCTTTCTATTGTCTCTTAGGTGGTAATTAGTCCATTTTGTGGTTGAAGGCCCCAGCAAATTCATCCATCAGCACTCAGCAGGCCCTTTACCATGTCGGTCACAGACTCACAGTTATCATTAAGTCCTTCAATGTTGGTTTACCTCTGTGAAAGCACACGAAATGGAGCAATAAATTGTTGCAGTTTTTTGCACGAGAAAATTAATTCAAATGGATTACTAAGTGAAATACAATTTCCACTTGGCATCTTGATCAAACAATACGCAGTCAAAATTTACAAAAGAAAGGCTCTAACTTCACAGTTCTCAACTTGTAGAACCTAAAAAGAAAAAAAAAATTGAGAAAAATACCAATCATGCAATCACAGTAGAATCAATTTGAATGCCCTGGGAAGCTGAACCTGACATCAGGAGCATAAAGTTAAACCATTCAAATGCCAAAAATCACAGGTCCAGTCCTGACTGTGGTCCCTGCTCTCTGATCCGAAACCCCTCATATTGTTGAAGCCATCTCCTTAACCCAAGAAGGTAGCGGGGCTTTAAGATTTAGCTGCACATCTGTAATTGGGTGTACGAATGACAAAGTTTCAGCATGCAACGCATGAAAATCATATTCTACCCCATTCCACTCGCACACACCGCCATATTTCACATCCCCTCTTATCGGCAACCCCAGATACTGGCAGTGCAGTCTGATCTGATGTGTCCTGCCACTTTTCGGGTAAGCCCGCATCAACACCTCATCTGCCCTAGTGCTTTTATTCTCACCATGTGACACCTTATCTCGTACATCTATAGATTTCACCTCACTGTCAATTCCAGTATCTAAAAAATTTCTCGGTTCGTGGAACTTGGCTAAACGATTAATGCTTAACACCTCGAAGGCAGTCTCCATATGCTTCACGCGGGATCCACCAGGAAGTGTCCGGTCCACGTCATCAACCGAGTACACGCGCCAGGCACCATGTTTGGACCTCCCGTGACCAGATGTAATGTGGGCCTGGCACCAATCAGGAGCAGGACCCAAAGAGAGGGCCAGGTAAGTTTTTGATACAGTGTGGTCGGTGAATGATTTAACAAGCCTGGCTGCGGCCTTGTTGTGCTTGGTCACAACCATAAGCCCGCTTGTGTCGCGGTCTAGCCGGTTCGCCAGGTGTAGGTTGCAAGAAGATATACTAGACCCTGCAGGTGCAATGCATACATTTCAATAAGAAAGAGAAAAGGAATGAGTTGATTTGCAAAATTGTGCTGGTTCATAATGATGTAAGAATGTGATCAATGAAGAAGTAATTAAACAAGAGAAGAAGCTCACCAATCGAAGAGGAGAGAGATGAGAGAATGGAGTCGCAATAGACTCCAGATGGCTTGTTAACCACAGCGATCCATTCATCCTCGAAAACGACGCTCAAATCGAAGGGCGCGCCAGAGCGAGCCGACGCAGACATGGCTCGGCGCACTTCGACTTCCCTCGAGTGAGGCGGGTGTGGTGGGGTCAGAGGGATTGGGAAGACGGTGCTAGTGATGCCCGATTCGGAGGAAGTCATGGCGACGGCGGAGAAGAGGCGAAGTTGAGGTACTGATTTCGACCTCAGAAGAAAGGAGGCGGAGGGAAGAGAGAAGAGGGGTATTTTCGTCATTGCATCAACCTAAGTTGAGATGGATTGGATTAGCGGATATCTCGTTCGTGCTTAATGGGCTATTAAGGGCTCAATAGATTTACTGGATCTTTGTTTTTGGGCCTCCAGATTAACTTCGTTTAAAATTTAAATTATACATATGCTGCATTCTTGCATTGCATCTTTGAAAGTATACATGACATTTTATCAGGACAAGCATAAAAAATTATTAATTACTAATTCTCACGGACTGAATTACGCAAATTTAAACGCAATGTCTAGTTGCTGTAATCCGTTGCATACTGGCATTATTGTAAGCTAGAATGTATGTTTCAATAAACTTTTGCAGTAACATTTCAGAAATTTTCAGCGTGTGTATGTTGTAAGGCAGTAACATTTCAGATATTTTCAGCGCTCAGAAATTTTCATTTCATTATAGTGCTAAAAGATTCACTTTCATTTGAAATCAAAGCTTCAAAATCTTCAGTAATCAAGAAGCCATTTTTACATTATTAGCACCTAACAGCTAATCAGCAATCAAACTATCGGAAACAGGCACAAATTTTTTTTAAAAAAAAAAGAATAAAATAAAAAACGGACTCCCTATCACCATCCCAAACCCAAAACCCGAATATAACCATCCAAACACAGTTAAGTTACAAACCGATACGCTACCCGACACCAAACAGCAAACACCATTCCAACAAAACCCAATCTAACCCCCAAATCCATACAAGGTCCTTCCTTGGCGCTTGAGCGCGTAGACCACGTCCATGGCAGTGACAGTCTTCCTCCTCGCGTGCTCCGTGTAGGTCACGGCATCTCTAATGACATTCTCGAGGAAGATCTTGAGGACGCCACGTGTCTCCTCGTAGATCAAGCCGCTGATACGCTTGACGCCGCCACGCCTGGCGAGACGACGGATGGCGGGCTTGGTGATGCCTTGGATGTTGTCTCTCAGCACCTTCCTGTGGCGCTTCGCACCTCCTTTGCCTAGCCCCTTGCCTCCCTTGCCTCGTCCCGACATTGTCGTCGATTTGGTTGAGAGAAGATATTAGAGTCGATTTGAGAGAGAGTGGTTTGAATTTTGAAAGAGGAGATTTTTTCGGAGATGGATGGGAAAGAGTAGAGTGGTTTTGATTTATATACGAATTTGAGATGGGAGCTGTCGATCCGGGGACTTTAGAAGATCACCCTTGATTTGAGAATGAACGGTGTGGATTCAATTAATGCCAGTGGTGCGGATCGCTGACGTGGATAGGGAATGACTCTTTTTTGTTTATTCGCCAAGTCGTGTGGTCGGAGTTGTGGATGTTTTTCTGTAAAGCGGGTCAATGTATAAACTTGGGCCTATATACATAAAGATTGTTTTGCATTTTATTGAATCTGTTATGAAATTAATATATTTGTGGATTTGTGAATTGTTGATCTTCACATTATCCACTACTCATTTATTTTCACATTCTCCACTATCCATTTAAATTCATGATCTCCACTACTCATTTATTGATCATTATATGAAGTATTATGTTGTAGCTTATAAACAGAGACATTATAAATTTGTGTATATAAATGAATGGATGGAAAGAGATAATAAAATTCTAAAATTGAAATTGAGAATATTGTCTTATTTACTTTTCAGATATTATTTATTATTTTTTTTCCACCTTATTTTACAACAAGACACATATTTTAATTATCTCTTTATATTTTTTTTCTAAGTGCCTATTTTTTTTCAATCTCAACTCTTTACGCTTTAACTTAATTTAGAATAAAACTAAAGTATCTTTCAGAAAATCGTACAAATTTCTTTTTGTCTTTTTGAGATTGTAAAAAAGTAGGAACATGCTTTCTATAAAATGGCGTGTTTTGCATGCACGCAGTAAAGCGAAGAGTGGTAAATACAATCTTAAAAGTTAATGAACTCCTCATAACATGCCTTCTCATACGGACTAGCATATACTAAAATGCTAACAGTGCATTTCATTGTTGGGATTTTGGAGTTAAAAACTTCTATAATTGAGCAAATAAAAGAAATCGAACATTTTAAGCTCTTGATAACACTGAATAACTTCCCCTTTTTTTTTTAGCACTGATACAATTTTATGGATGAATGAAACTTGTATTGTTACTATCTCTCCTTGTTAAAAAAAAAACAGTGTGGTCAGGAAGGAACTCTTCAATCGTTAATGCTACTTAAAGGATGGATCAATCAGGAAGGAACAACAACAAAGAAAATGGGAAGAATAATTGCAATGCAAATAGTCATCTAGCTAGAAGCATGGGACTAAATTGGAGCAATGATCAAACAACACTTCTCTTAAATTTGATACAAGAAGAGAAACTTGTATTTCGATTTTCGAGTCACCGGTCCAGGGACATTTACCATTCAAATGTGGGAAAAAAAATAGCAATTATCATGAATTCACAATCGGTGCTGATATGTGTGGTCGCATATTACAAACACAATGGAAAATAATTAAATATGATTTTTATGATTATAAGAGACGTTCCAATTATAATACAAAACCCTTCAAGTGGCTTGATATAATGATGAAGATAGTTGAATCAAATACGGCACGCAGACAATATGCAATGTAGTAGATGGTAGGTCCAGTTCAGTACCATTTGAAGACTTAGCCAATCTTACAGCTCAGATAGTAACGACAGTTTTAATTAATTAATTTTCATAAATAAATTTATTATTACTAGTACCAATACATGTAATTCCAACTAAGAAAATTAATTATTATTGCATGGAAATAATATATATAAAAAATATTTTACTAATACAACCTGAAAAGTGAAAATTAATTAAAACTGTCGTTACTATCTGAGCTGTCAGATGGGTTAACTAAGTCTTCAAGTGGTACATCGGAGGTACCATCTACTGCATTATTGTTCACATGCCGTATTTGATTTAACTATCGAAGTCATTATTATATCAAACCACTTGAAGGATTCCGGATTATAATCAGCACGCTACTTATAATCATAAAAATCATACTTAATTGTTTTTCATCATGTTTGTAATTCACGACCTTCACGTTTTAGTACCGATTGTGAATTCAATATTCATTAATTGCAATTTTTTTCCAATATTTGAATGGTGAATGTCTCTGGACTGATGACTCGAATGACTCGAATTGCAAGTTGTTCTAATCGTATCAAATTTAAGAGGAATGTTGTTTCATCATTGCTCCAATTTAGTCCCCTACTTCTAGAAGACTGTTATGTATTGTCATTCTTTCCATTTTCTTTGTTGTTGTTCTTCCCTGATTGATACATCTTTAAATAGCATTAACGATTGAAGGGTTACTACACTGTTGAAAGAGCTGCTGGGTGAAGCAAACATCTGTGATTTTTTTTTAACAAGGAGAGACAGCAACAATACCAGTTTCATTAATCCATACAATTTGTATCAGTGCTAAAAAAAAAAAGATAAATTATTCAGAGCTATCAAGATCTTAAAATGTTTAATTTATTTCATTTGCTCAATTACAAAAAATAAAAAGAACTTGTTGATTTGCACATGATATTCAACATATTTTACAAAGTATATCCTTGAATTGCACGTCCTTTGTTTCTATTTGCTGGTAAAATGGAGCAAAACTATGTTCGTGAAGTAAAACCATATCAAATCAAAATGAAAGTTCAATTAAACATAAATTCAAACAAAAAATTTAATATGTAGGCCAATAAAAGTTAAAAGAGAAATCAAGTAAGATATGGACAACAGATAATTCGGTCCTCGATATCTTTAATTTGATGACTAGCATGTGCGGACAAGATACCTTTGACAGGTACACAGAAATAAAGAATTGTGATAGGTTTAAACTTAAAAATGAACTGTCTAATTAAACAACTACTAAGGCTAGTGGTGCAAAGCCCACTTCTGTCCTTCTGATCCTCAATAAATTAACGACAAGAGGAAAGAAAACTGACCTGTCATGATCGAATAGAAGAGAGAACTTGATTAAACTCCCTGAATTTTCTGAGAAGAAAAGAAGAAAGGTTTTATAGGACTAATTTTCTAATTTTATCTACAACAAATAGCGCTAATTTGGGAGCGAACTCTTTCTTTCGGAAGAGTAAAGTGACATGCTAATTTGATCTCCTTTCGGAAGAGGAAAGGCACTTGGCTATTTTTATATATCATCTATTTTTATTAAGGATAAAGAGCGATTTAATTAAGAAGGGCACAATCGTTAATCAGACGAGGCAGATCATATTTCTTAATTTAAAACACTTCTCAAGAAGTTGTAATTTAAGATGCCGAATCAGATATTTAAGAATCCATGTACATCAAATTAAAACTGCATCAAATCATCACTTAAGTATGTTAAGAATCTGATTTTAAGATGTGTTTGGCTTCTTAAATCCATTTTAACTTAGTTAAGGATTTATGTTCCAACCAAACATGGTAAATTTATTGGTTTTCTTAATAAAAAATTGTATGTGGGTGTCTTGCTCCTTTTATAATTAAAAATTCATATATTAATATAAAAAGAATATTTTATATATTTCTAATTCTTAAATCTATACCAAACACTAATTCTTAAATCCATACCAAATACAAATTTAACTTCGGTGGAGTAAGATGAAAATTAGTAATGGGTGCAGGCTCAATTGTACCAGTTCGAAACCAGAATACTCCATTTCAAGCGAAAATTAATCAAAAGCGTTTGATTTTTTAGCTCAAAAAAAGCGATGAGACTGGACCGACAAGTAAATTTGTGTTGGGACTTGGGAGTGGACAAATATGAATGCTTATCATATGTGTGGAGAATTAAAGGAGACGAATTTGATTTTGTTTCTTAGTTACTATTTAAAAAAAAGCGTACATTAATACTGTTCGTAAAATAAAAAAAAATAATAAAGGGATTGTATATGCTTAAAATTTAAATTTGAATGTTTAGGTAGCTGAAAAAATTAAGTTATTAATTACATAATAATTAAAAGCTCGAAAAATAATAGATAGCTGATATTTGATCCCAAACAAGGTTTCACTTTCACACTGACAAAATAGTTGAAAATACAAATGCAGAGTTTCAGACAGAGGTCAGAGATCAGAGGTGGTGGCCTTGCACTCGCAGTTCCCGATATGCTAAAATATACAAGTTGAAAATATAATATACAGAAAAAGTTGAATTTCGTGCATGCGTCACCCTCGTTATTGCTCCGTGCATGTGACAGCCTCCTTCGTGCGAGACGTTGGTCTGAACTCCTTTGTCTTTTCTTTCATTATTCTATGTATGCTTCCACTGGAAATTAATTTCAGACTTTCAGTCAAGATTGATACTTTCAATTCCTCTCTTTCTTTCCGCGTTCCTAATAATTTCCTCAATCCCCATTTGAGAAAGGCATTGAGTGCAGATCAATGGGGCTCAGCGGCGTAATTACCAACCTTCTCTCTTTGGGTGCCCAACTCATTCCCGTCGTCAACGCATCCGCTCAAGCTCCTTCGTCTTCATCCTCATGTCGTCCGGTAGAAACCCAACAGATCGAGACTGAATTGAAAGAATTAATGAGGTTGCTTGAGCGGATCAAGGCCAGGCTTTTACGACGCAGAGGAGAGGAGGATAAGGGACCTTTCAGTCAAGCTCTGGCTCAAGGAGCTCAGGGAAGTTGCATATGATGCAGAGGTTGTGCTTGATGAGTACCACTACGAAGTCCTACGGGCGCAAGTCGAGGCCAGAGATGCTTTTCCCAAAAGGAAGCTAAGTCAGGTAATTATTTCCAAAGCAATTAATCAGATTGCAATAGTTAGTGTTTGAGCTATTTTATTGGCCATCACTCTAGCACCTAATTGCACCTTGATATTTATGACTATTGGGTTAAAATACGTGAGGTCTATCTAATTACATAATAACACTCTCCAGACCATGGTTCGAAAAATCGTTAAAATCCGATTGACAAAATATGTTTTAATTAATTTTATACTTCCAATTGATGATTTTTTAGCTTACATTTGACAAAATAAGTTTTCCTAATTTTTTCGTATTTTTTCAAAATTTTAATTGCATAAAATATAATTTTCGTTAAAAATCCGATTTTTCGATCCGATTCATCAGATTTTTCCGATTCACCCAATTTAACTCTTTAGATCAACACAAAGGTTTAAATAGCGGATAGCGGATTCGTCGCGGACATGTTAATGTCATAGCGGATAGCGGATAGCGGCCATTTAGCGGCCGCTATCGGACAATAGCGGATATGATATCAGATACATAATTTGATTCAAATTAAACGTCATATAGCATCAAATACATGCATATAAATATAACTTCAAACATTAGAGGATTGAAATACACTATTTAAATATCAAAATGCATACTTTAATTAGCATTATCCATCATCATGGCAGCATAATAAGTACTTTGATTAGTATTCTCATACAGTCATACTTAAACAAAATAAAATATATCAAAATAACACTAGTCAACAGTCAAGTCATTCATTCATCCTCCTTTGAAGTCGAAGGAGAGGATGGCACATGATCTTCCTCCTCATCTCCTGAAGATGGCAAGTCTAACTGTTCATCCTCCTCTGATGAAGAAGAGGATACTAAATCTCCAGTGTTAATGATTCTTTTAGTTTTCTTGGAACGTCTAGTACTTGTGGGATCATTTATTACTCTCTTCCTGGTGCATGGCCTCACAGTAGACACATTTTCTGGAGTATCTTCATCATTCTGTACTCTACTTTCTTCTTCATCATTCTGTACTCTACTTTCTTCTTCATTACCAACCCATTCATTATTTTTATCATTAAGAACATCCACATTTTGTATCTCTATTGGATCTCTATCTGTATTTTCTCTCTTTTGTTGAAGCTTTGAATTAAACTTCACAAAAACAAGATCACTCATTCTTGAATGCAGCATCTTAGCTCTCTTCTTTGAATTCACCTAGGAAAGATTGAACTTTATTAACAATATAATTGACTTAACACTCTAATTTCATATATCATCGAATAATAAAAACCTGGCAACTTAACAATCTAATGCAGCATGACAACATCCAACACAACTTGCATTAAAATTCTCATATTCTCATATTTGTACATCCTTTTATTTGTTATCTACCCTGAAAAGAGAACCCTGCATCGAACTATAAAAAAAATTTATCTATAAAAAAAAGCAAATGATTAAACCTACTGTACCTCATTTTGTTCACATACCTGTTCAAATACACTCCAATTTCTTTCACATGCAGATGAGCTACAAGTCAGACTTAATACTCTCATGGCCAAATTCCTCAAAAGTGGTGTGTCAGTGCCATGATTGGCCCACCAATTAACTTCAAAAATTATGCATTTTAAAAACAATCAAACATTAGCAATCTACTAGCAATTATCAACCAACAAATTAAATAATAAAAGTTAATTGAACATTACCTGGATCACTTTTTTTCTTCCTATGCCGAATTGCCATTGTTGATCCAAAAGATCCAATCCCCCTCTCATAAGCATTAAGCTCATTTGCAACTTGATCTTGTCCCTCTTCATCGCACAATTTTATAATACAAGTAACTAGACCACCTCGGAACTCTCCACTTCTATCAATATTTTCTCTATTTTCATAGTAGTAGTAAGGATTTAGGTAGTGACCAGCTTTATGTAATGGAGATTTCAGTTTGGCATTCCATCTTTTATCAATTATGTCCCATGCTTCTTTGTAGTGCTTTTCATCCCCATCAAACTGTAAAGAGATCAACTTTTTTGCATCATCTAGAGCACCCCAAATCAAGCCCATAGCTGGTGTCTCGCTATCAACCAACCTTAAAACCTGCACCAGTGGCTCAAACAACTTGATAGCATATGAAACACCCTTCCAAAATCTCTCACTGATAACAATATCAAATGATGGTTGTCCCTTAGCCTTAGGTTTTCCTATATACCCCATGTCTGCAAACTCTTGAGAATGAAATAAAGTTTTTAGTTGTGCCTTGTTGTCATCCAAACTCTTCAAGTTCAAGTAAGCAGTTGCAAAACGAGTAATACCTGATCGCACTAAGTCCTTGCCAAGGCACCTTCTCATAGCTTCTAAGCCACGTTGATGAGTATATAGAAAGACAGTGATTATCTTTGCCTTCTCAATTGTTGCCTTCACTTTGGGTAAACGTCCTATATCCTCCAACATAAGATCAATAGTATGTGCTGCACATGCTGTCCAAAAGATATTAGGCCTTTTGACTTTCATTAGTGATGATGCTGCCTCATTAGCTCTAGCATTGTCGGTTACAATTTGAACTACTTTTTTCTCACCGATCTCTTCAACACACCTATCAACTAAATCAAAGATATATGCACCATCTTTCTTCAAGGCTGAGGCATCAATTGATTTGAGAAAAAAAGAACCTTGAGCACAATGCACAACTAGGTTCATTATGCCCCTCATTTCCTTATCGGTCCATGCATCAGTTAAGATATAACACCCTGTGATCGACCATGTTTGGCGATGTGACTTGAGAGACTCTTCTATCTTCAGTTTTCTTCTCTGCAATATGGGACCACATAACTCATATGGAGTTGGAATCTTCAAACCTCTGCCATAATCTCCAATTGCTTCTACCATGAGCATAAAGCTTGTTAGTTTTGCAGCATTATGAGCAACTGCAGCTTCATAGAACCATTGTCCAATATAATCACAGACACCATCTCTCATTTCTTCTTTTTGCTTCTTGTTTATGACAGATTGCACTTTTTTCCCCTTTTTCAACTTTACTGCTTCTTCAATACTTAATTTGCAGAAGCTATCAATTGGTCCAACTCTTACAGATCCCTTTGATGTCCCACTTCCTTTGGAAGAAGGCAACTGAACAGTTTCACCATCGCTATCAGATTGCTCTCCATTCGAACGCAAGTTAACTTGGGCACGTAGTGCATGAACAGCTTCAGCTTTTAAGTCCTTTTGTCTCTTTGCCTCATCTAACATTGCACCACATTTTATCCTAACATCTTCTGGAGCCTTCTCACAAGGTTTAACATTGCCTCTCTGCTCAGCTAAGTGTTGTTTGAGTCTGGTAATTCCACCATTAAATATACTTTGGCAAAACTTGCAACCAATTCTACTTTTGTTTTTTGCATCTGGAAGAAAACCATACTCATGAGCAGGGTCTAATGACTTCTTTGAACTAGATGTTGCCATTCCAATCACCTATAAAACCTCAAATAATTAATGACTAATAAAGAGAACTACCAAAATAAAGTTATTGTTTAATAAGTCATACATAAAAGCTTGTGTTAGATCAAATTCATATGATATGTGGTTCATTCTAAGTAGCAAGTAACACCAATCCATCGTAATATCATGCCCAGTAGGCCAGTAGCAATTCATACATGGTGTGTTCTAACTTCTAAGTTCTAACCAGTAACCAACTAACCTCTAACCACACATATTAATCATATAAACAACAAGTGTGTAGCAATTTCAATTCATGCATGGTGTGTTCTAAGTTCTAACCAGCAACCACACATATCAATCATATAAACAGCATCAAGTGTGTAGCAATTTCAATTAGATTTTTATTAAAAATATTAAAATCACCTACATGGCTACATCATCTTATAAATAGAAAAAAAAAACGTTTTCCAAAACCAAAATTTACACAATTTTATAATACAAGTAACTATACACTGGTACAGGAAGGTTACCTGGCAATAGAGGTTTCGAAGAACATGAGTTGGAGAAGAGAAGGTGAGGTGGAAGCCGTGAGTTGCAGCCTCACAGGGTCGAATTTTTCGTTCAAGTGCAGCGGCGATTTGGGGCTCAGAGAGAGAGAGAAATGGTCTCCGTGCAGCGGCGATTTGGGGCTCAGAGAGAGAGAGAAATGGTCTCCGTATGTAGCAATCTAGGGTATGTTACTGTATGTAACACTCACACAGGCCAATTAGGCTTTTTTTGGGCCGCCTAATATATTAGAGAATAGAAATTCAGAATTCATAAAAAAACGCTATAGCACCGTGAAATATCCGCTAAATGCCGCTAAATCCCGCTATACTGCGCGCTATTGGACATACTGCTAATTCTGTAGCGCTGTAGCGCTCTACCACCTACAGCCGCTATATCGCCGCTATAGCGGCCGCTACGGCCGCTATTTAAGCCTTTGGATCAACAGCCCGATTCCGATTTTCAGAACCATGCTCCACTCCGTTTGGATGTTTAACATGTAATAAATATGTATATTAACACTATCAGCCTATCGCACTTAACACCCTGTTGGGTAATTATAAACTTTCAGGTACCAGATTCCATGCTCGGTCAAATCCGACAAATTAATTAGGAGTACATTTGCTAAGATTACAGAGGATCGAATTGCACTGCAGCTATCAGAGGATGATGGGCCCAGGCGCTGCAGTAGTGATATGCAAATAGTTCCAACTAGCCACTTTGTTGTTAAATCGGGTATCATTGGTCGAGAGAGAGAAAAGAAGAAATTGATTAATCTACTATCCTCTGAAAGTAATGATGGTAATATCATTTCTGTGGTGACTATTGTCGGGGCAGGAGGTATTGGAAAAACAACTCTTGCACAGCTTGTTTACAATGACCAGAATTTTCGACAAAATTTTGATAAAGTTGGGTGGATATTTGTCGCACAGGATTTCAATGTGCATAGGCTCTCAAGAGAACTCGGTGAATCTATGAAAAAAAGGTCATTAGATTTTACAAATTTGAGTGCTTTGCAAGAGAATATTAGTGAGGAGATGAGAGGGAAAAAAATATTTCTTGTCCTTGATGATGTCTGGAAAGAGAATAAAAATCTTTGGGAGCTATTCCAGCTTCCTTTTATGTCAGCATCATTGGTGAAAATTCTGGTGATCACAAGGAACAAATCTGTTGCAAGACTCATGCAGACAGAGCCAGATGCGACTTACAACATTCCATATATGTCGGAAGAGCAAAGTTGGCAAATGTTTCAGCATTTTGCATTTGGTAAAGTTGTTCCACATGCGGATTCAAATTTTGTAGAAATTGGAAAGGAAATAATGAGGAAGTGTGGGAAGTTGCCCTTGGCTATAAAGTCCATTGCAAAGCTTTTGAGGCACGAGCCGAATGAAGAGAATTGGAAAGAGATCTTAGAAAGTGAGTTGTGGGAATCAGATGCGAAAGATGAGATTTTCTGGCCTCTTCTGATAAGTTATGCACACCTTCCCACATACTTAAAACCTTGTTTTTTGTATTGTTCCTTGCTTCCTAAATATTACTCCAATGATGCAGAAAAAATGTCCTCGTCCCGTAGAACTTACTTCAATGATGCAGAGATATTGGTGAAATTGTGGATTTCTCAGGGTTATGTGCAAACAGAAAAGATTGGTTGGATATATGTAAAACAACTATATGAGAGGTCATTTCTTGAAGGTATTGGTGTATTGGCGGAGAATATTTTTTGTTTTACTATGCATGATATAGTTCATGACTTGGCTCGATCAATTTTAGGAAATGGATGCTTTTCTATTGTCGGGAACACTATCCTAAATTTTCCAGAGGAACTACGTCATTTGTATGTACATTACTCGCAAAAAGAACCTCTAGAACCTCCTCTCTTTCCCTCTGACACATTTGCTACTCTACGCACTCTCATTGTAGATGATCATGGACATTTGCTTCCAAAAAAGAAACAGATTGTAAAGGACTACCTTGGGAAACAATTTCTTAGTGCTTTTGATATTTCAAATGCACACAAATTAAGGGCTCTGCATTTGTGGATCAGAGGTTATTTAAAATTTGATATTTCATTCGAAAAGTTGAAACATCTGCGCTATCTTTTTCTCGGTGGAAAAGCCTTTGAAAGGCTACCTGAATGCATATGCTCCCTTTATAAATTGCAGAACCTAACTCTTCAGGATTTTCCTTACTTGATGGAGTTGCCAGAAAGCATAAAAAATCTTGTTAGTTTAGAAGAACTAACAATTACAAGGTGTCCTTCCCTTAAGGTGTTGCCTGTGTCCTTTAACCAACTGAAGGCCTTGCAAAAACTCTGCATTTCTTGGTGCACTGCTTTTGAAGAGCTTCCATGTAATATGGGGAACCTTACGAATCTGCAACTTCTGGAAATTGATTATACTGAAATCATTTCTCTACCACCTAGCTTAAACAAAATTATAAGAAGAACTTCACTACAGGTGAGACTTGTTTGCAAAACAATAGGATGGTTGGAGAATTTTGTTGATCTCTAAAAGGAACACTTTGGCTTGTACGATTGAATTTGGTCAGTTTAAACAGTTTCCACGGTGCTATTCTTGTGAGGATGCATAATTTGCAACACTTGGTACTAGCTTGGAATGATTCCACGTATAAGGAAGACGAAAAAAAATTCAATAAACACGGATCATTGGAGTTGTGTATATCGTTAAATGGAAAATCATGTTCTGACATGGACTCATCAGATGAGAACATGTATTATGAAAGTGAATCAAGTGAGGATCTTTCATTAATGGTTAGGCTTCAACCTCATCTTAACCTTAGAAAACTAGATGTAAGAGGTTATCGTAGCCTCACATTTCCAGACTGGATTGGAAATCCCACTTTATGTGCATCACTTGATAGTATTGAATTAGAATCCTGCAATTTTATTAGGTTCCTTCCATTTGGCGGCCTTCACAAATTGAAGTACTTATCATTAGAACGGTGTGCTAGTTTGCAACATGTACAAGAACAGTCCCTACCTTTAGTACTTGAAGAGATTTACATTTGTTCTTGTCAAAGCTTGGAATCTGTTACGGGAATACAAAAGCTGAAATCTTTGGTCAAACTACAAATAACCAACTGTAGGGAGTTGTGTTGTTTGGATCATAATGGGAAATCAGACAGAATTACTATTTCTTATTGTCCCAAATTAATGGAGTTTTGCTCACAACATGACATCAAATACCTGGTATGTACTTCATCTTTATTTTATCGTTTTGAGAAAATTAGAATTTAGTCTGTGTTTGTATGATGTAATATATATTTTCTATTTAAAAAATTTATTATACATGGATATGCGTGACTATGATAATATATATGGAATCCATAATATATCTTTGTTGGATGTTTTTTTATGATAGAAAATACATAATTATATATATATATATATCATCCATTATGTATATATATGTTTTTTTTTTGGATGGTGTGGGAATAAGAGAAATAAGGAAAGAAGTATTGAGAAGTGTGTAACTTTGTGAAGAGTTTAGATTATTTATAATAAATTTGAAAGTAGGAAGAAGCTATTCCTTTATTCCTAGGCTCATCCAAACACAGCCACCGGGAACATAGGATATCACAATTACTTAGGATTATTACTTGTTTTTTTAAGGTCCCAACATAGTTTACCGCTATTCTAATTTCTAACCAGTATGAAACAGGAAGAAAGAAATTACTTGTCACTTTTTTTGGAAATAAAAAGTCCCCAACTGAACCTTACGGTTTACCTTACTAAAAGGCAATCAATTGGAATTTATGTTGACCACTATGATCTTATTTTTCATTTTTCCGGTTACTTTTTCTTTCGTAGGACTCAGAATCGAATGTTGATACCAGGAGTGAATCTAGTTATGGTGATGAGTCCTATTCACATGACAATGATGGCGATTGTATTGAAAGCGATTAGAAAATATTTACAAAAGTTATGAAAAAGAAATAACAAATGGTACGCCATATATGTTAGCTCATTTCATGGTTATCATTATACCACTGCACCCGGGCCTCTATGGGAAGAGCTTGATCTCCCTTCATGTTTGCTTGCCAGGGAAATGATAGTTTGTTTTTTTTTTTAAATTATTTGGTACTTTGGAAAAAGGACCTAGCTTGCAATTGTGTTCAGATTAAAGGAGTCTAAATTGGAACCAAAGATTAAAAAAAAAAATCCAAATTAAGCCTCAAACAATTGATTTAGGAAAGTTTAGCATTTGCTTTAAATATTTCTTGCTCTGAACCTTCGAACCAGTAAACATTGATCTAGGAGCTGCATGAATAGAGCAAGCGGCAAAGAACATCAAATGCTGTTAATTAACCTTTATTTCATGGATTGTTGATGTAAATAGGAAAGTATGTGGTGTCTGGTTAATTTGCATTGACGAATGTAACGAAGCATACAACATGAAGGGATTTCAAGCACATCATTTAAAATGTGGAGATGCGGCTGATGATTAGGCGAAAATGTCTTGGGATGATATTCTACTTCTAGTGGTCACAGAATCATTGGTCCTTTTTATTTGTCATTTTTTTTTTCCTTTCGTTTCGGAGGTGAATTTCAAATTAATCTCGTTATTTTGTATCTCTTTTTGAAGGCTTTACATTTTGATTAGGTTGTGGCAATGTGTATTTTATAGGGTTAATTAGATTTATGTCATTGTGAAAATATGAAATTAGTAAAATACCATCACTAAATGATAAACTAGTTTTATGCCACTGTGAAAAAGTAAAAATTAGATTTTTGCCACCGAAAATTGATTTGCCAATTTTACCCTTTTAAATATGCCACTACAAAAATTTTAAATTAAAAAATGTCATCCCTAAAATAAATTATTAACTGACATAAGCAAATAATATAATCATTTCATGTAAGTGACCTTTTGCAATCATGACATAAAAACTAAAGCAAATAAAAATAAATAAGAACTAGAAGTACTTTGAGTTAATGAAATTATTAATCGTGACATAAGCAAATAATAAATTATAAATTTGACTTACCGTTATCATTCAACAAGTGAATGAAATGAAATTTTTAGTGGTAGCGTTTGCAAAAAATTTAGTATTTTTTCTTTTCACCGTAACTTTAAGGTTTATCAAAAGGGTAATTTGGACATTTTTAAAAATAATGAGAGATTTCATGATGGCATTTTTAGTATTTAATCATTTTAGGAATAAAATAATGGCATATATCTAATTTACACAATTTGATAATGGCATAAATCTAATTAGCAATCTAACAGTGACATATCTCTAATTAACTAATTTTCACAGTTGCATAAAACCAATTAATCCTTCATTTTGTTTCTGCTACTAAGAGAACCCAAATTAAATTGCTTGGACTCGGAAAAGAGCACCCTTGATTCAGAATTAACGGTGCAGATTGCATAGTGGTGCGGATCGATGACGTGGTATGGTTGGCGCAGTCTTTGTTTGTTTGTTGTTCATCATAAGCCGTGCGTTCGGAGTTGCGATTACCAGTAAAACGGGTCTATGTACACTGGCCGATACGAGCCTCGTTCTAAATTTTGGGCTAGCCTAAATGTTGCTATATATAAAAGGATTTTGTAATAACTGCTACTACTGGGCTTTTTGCTATTCAAATTGAACATGAAACAGCTTAGTTTTGCCTTTATCTGGAGCGGACGCGTCTCTCTTTTACTTCTTTCCTCGATGCGCCTTTTTTTTTCCCCCTTTTTACAATTTCGTTTCCTTTAACTTACTTTATATTAAAATAAAACTGAAGTATCCTTTCAGAAAATTTTATAGTTATTTTTTAGATCGAAAGAAAGTAGCAATAGAAATTCTATCATGCCAACGAATACAATTTACATATGGCGCGTTTCATATGCACGCACAATTAATGAAATAATTTTATAATTCGAGTATGTTTGGATTAATTTTTTAATCTAAATTAAAAGTTAATTAAAATAACCTCTTATTTTTTTACATCCAAAAACACCCGTACCCTATATGTATAATATATGCAAGGCATTAAAATAATTCAGAAACGATCACAATTTTCCTGAGAAAACTTGTTTTACACAATGTTCTGTAGAGTTTCAATATAACATCTCGTACTTGTTTGGATTGTTGTCTACTTTCCACTTCACCCGTTAATTTTGAATTTTAAAGTTTAAAATTTACGTTTTGGCAAACATATCGTTCTGCAAGGTATTTAATAACAGAATTGTTTAGGATCATCTCTAAAATTTCATTATCTCCATCATCCTCTTATTATCCAGCGTTTATCATTTCTAGTGACGCGTACGCTGCAACTAACTCCTCCCTCCTCTTCCTCTCGCGTACGCTGTCCCCCTCCCCTCCCTCCCTTCTCCCTCTCGCGTACGTTGTTCCCCCCCTCCCCCCTAGCCCTCCCCCTACCGCGTACATTATAGTTATATATATTAACTTCAACAGTTACGATATTACTTTCAACATTTAAATATACTAACTTCAACAATTACGATATTAACTTCAACATTTAATATATATAACTGTTATAGTTATATATATTAAATTCAACAGTTACGATATTACTTTCAACATTTAAATATACTAACTTCAACAATTACGATATTAACTTCAATAATTATATATTAATTTCAATAATTGCGATATTAAGTTCAATATTTATGTATATTAATTTCAACGGTTATGAAGTGCTCGGGAGAGGGGAGGGCGTACACGGGAGGGAAGGAAAAAGAGCGACGAAGGGATGAAAGGATTCGCGCTGGTTTCTAGAAATAAAAAAACGCGTGAGATGATTTAAAAAAAAAAACGCGTTAATGAGGATTACGGGGATGATGGGGATGATGGATCTTGGAAATGATCTTTATCAGCCCCAATTTAATAATTAAACACTCCTTTTCGATTGCTATCTACTTTCATCTATATATATAGACACCTAAATACCTTTGTGATCAGGGGCGGATTTATAGGTGGGGCGGCTGGGGCTAGAGCCCTACCTACCATGGTTTATATATACGTATATATGGGCCATGAACAAATTTAAATTTAAATTTTTCTTTTTTGATGTTTTTTGAGTGGTTCTTCAATTTTTTTTTTATAATATGACTTTAAACTATATTTTGGTATTGTATAAGATGGATATATGATGAACTTATGTTGGTCAAATGCTCTTATAAACTCAGCCCACCTAATTATTTTTCCTAGATCCGCCACTGTTTGTGATGACTTTGATATAAACTCATATCCATTTCAATTTTATCTACCGCCGGTGTATTTTATATTTTTCGGAGTTGACAACTTTTATTTTTTCGATAAGCATCCACATTCTTCTGTGAAGTTTGATAAAACAGAACATATTCGTTTGGATTGTTATGTATTTTCAGTTCATTTTACCTATATATAAACAATGTTTTCATGATGTGGAGTTTAAAACTTATAATTTGATGTACATTGGAATCCTTCGGTAAACTTACAAACTTACAATTTTACCGACAACTCATACTCATTTGGACCATTGTCTACTTTCAGTCGCTATATGTATTTTTCTTAATTATATTGAAGCTATAATTTTACATTTTAACAAATATCCAATTTCTTCTATAAAACTTTTTTTTAATATAAGACAGAGGTCAAGCGCCCCTACTTTTTATTAAATAAAGTTCTATAAAAGTTTTATAAAAAAATTGAAATCGCACTCCTTTGGGTTGTACTTATTTTCAGGTTCATCGTACATATTAATTGGCGTGTATTCCATGTTAGTTTTGTGGCTTAAGGTTTACGTTTTGACAAACATCCAATTATCTTTCTGTAAAGTTTTTTTTATAACAAATCCTATCTCATTTGGATGGTTATCTACCTTTTAGTTTTATTTTATCAACTGGGATTCATTCATTTTACGTATGTACTGGGGCTTGTATTTATTAATTTCTTGAAGTTTAAATTCCAAGTTATTTCACTAACGGAGGCATCCAGTGAGATAAAACTCACGTAACTATAAAAAGCTCCATTATTGCTCCTGGTTCCGTTGTCACTGCACTGGGGGCCCACACGGTCAAACAGTATTGAAGGCCCTTTGTTTCGAAATGGGTCTATATATAATTATATATATATTAACAACAGTGAATATTAATTTTTCCTTAAAGTATATGGCATGCTTTTCATTTACTGTTGGTAATAAAAAAATATATTGTTGGGTAAATCAAACAAATTAGTGGTTTCCTTTAGTCACCATCTTATTTAATGCACTAATTTATTGAAGTCATCACAGAAGATTTGCTTCTTTTTGTACCATATCCAATTTATATATTGCAACACCTAACGCTAAAAATTTAGAAAAGAATTTTGAGCGTCGTCATATTACTAATGCCTGAAATTTTTAATTAATGTGAAATTCCTATGTCATAAGCATCATTGTATAAATTGGACCATTGGTACTCACCCATGACATGAGTGACTAGATCTTCCGAAAGATAACTGTTTCAAGATTAATTTGGAATGACATAATACTGTATATACTAGTGGTGCATGCAATTAATTTTTTTTTAGGTTTCTGCATATATCCCACAGAATATGAATAGCGAATAGATTCTATCTTATTGTACATTCAATGAAAATCTATATTTACAAAAATAAACCGGACAGATTCAGAACAAAGTTGGTTTTATCATACCTAATTATCAGCCACGTACCGCTATAAAAATAAAATGTCTCCTCTACCCCCCCCTTCTCCACTCAATCCCTCAATTCTTCAACTCTCTTTGTTGCACTTTCTATTTGTCCCCAACACAGTTGAAGGCAATTTCAAGATTTCAATGGCTAGCAATCAAAGCCTTGAACCAGGATGCAGCACTTCTTGGGAATCTATGAATCGAGACTTTTGTTTTTGGTTAACCAGTTCTTGCGGCAGGAAGGTTTCCTTGAGAGTGCTCACAGGTTTTAATCCAATATTCAATATTCTCTCTTCTTATTATTCTTTGATTGACCTGGGTTTTATAGTTTCTTATAACTTTTATTAAGTAAATTGCACTTCACAAATCATTATATGTCTACATTTACTTAATTTGCTTCCGGATTAATTACCAAGCAACGAAAAGAATTGATTTTTGCCCTCAAAATGATGATATTATGGTCATCCTATCATATTAAAACTAAATAATTTAGTAAGAGAATTTATCGCTTTTTATTTGCTATTTTGTAACATAACATTTAAAAATAATATTTACCTTTTTTTTTATTGAACCAAAATTGTAACTCAAACTAATGAAAGCAATGTGAACACATTTAAACACTATATCATCAGCTAATTAAAAACTTGTTGATTATCTTTGCCCTTATAATATCAGCACAAACAAAAATAATTAAAACTTTATGTAATTGTTATGATTAGGGTCCAAGTACCTTTATTTTCCAGACTTCAATAATGGCTATACTTTTCAAATAAACCATACAAAATTTAATTAGTAGCTCTATATATGATTTGTTTCCAATATTTTGTTTTGCATAATTGTGATTTCTATCACAGCCCGCAGATAATAATTAGTTAATTACTGCTATAAGCGCACACTCTAACAAAAATTTTGACCATTCATTGTTTCTGGCGTCAATTGTAAGTCTGGAGCGTGATTCTAGGGTCTATTTCGACCTCCATTACTTTGAAGGGAGAATCATAGCCGGTGCATGGGAAGAGGTTGAATGGTATTTAAAGGCCTATTTCTCCAATGTACAACACAGCAGCCATGCATCCAAGCTTTTTTTTGAGATATATAAATGGAAGTATATCGATGCTTTATTAAGGTATATATATACATATACAATAGCTAGGACGTCATTTACATGGAGAGCGATCATTTTCAGTTTCCTACCTTAAACATTTAGGTGCTTAAAATTGGGATTAACTATTGATTCTTTAAGAAAAAATAATTGGTTGGCTAAATATATGTACTATACTCATCATTCAATTAATCATAATAGATTATAGTATTATATATTATAAAATGGAAGCTACATTAAGGTCCTAATTAAAATCTTGTGTTGTAAACACGGATTTCATTCATTTTTTTATCAAAATAACTAACGAAATTGGTGCCATTTCGTTGGAATTTCCATATATATATATATATATATAACTAGACCCAACAAAATTCTTAGAAATCAATTCAAATGAAATGAAACGAAATGAAATCCTGTGTAAAAAATTTTTTTATCAAAGCTTAAGTCTTTCAATTTGCATTTTAGGCAGGAACCCGGTGAGGCCTTGAAAATTTTGCAGAATGAAATCAGGCCACTCGCACCACCAAATGACAAGACCTACGAGGAGCTTGTTCTTCTTCTTCCTCGAGATGAAGCAAGGTTCTCCTCTCCATCTCTCTTGACCTCATTTTTTATTATTTTGCTTGTTGTCTAATTCATATTTTATTTGAATTAACAAACACATGTCAAAATTAACAATTTTGTTGCTGGGATCAGAATGAGCAATCTACAAACTGCAAGGAGTTTAATGTGTGTGGAGATAAGAAAGCTAGTATTACAAAGTCCTGATCTCCGAAATAAGTTGAACTTCCCTAACATTTCTCCTTCAAGATTGACCTTTCTATTAATGCAAAGGTACATAATATGTGTTTTCTTTCCAACCAATAAAAATATTTTTGTTCATCAAATGGTTTCTTAATTAATATAAAAAAGTACACGTTATTGATGAACAAAAAGCACAGATACTAGCATTTTACTATTTTTATAATCATAATATATATCCTGCATCACACAGAGTAGTGATCAAACAAGAAATCCACATAAGTTTCATACTTTCATTGTAAGAGTGCGCTAATATTTTCTCTATCTCGGTTTATAGTTTGAACTGGCAGCATCACCTTTGCTTCAGAAAGCAACCAATCCCTGCTATGAAGACTCTTTTTCAAGACCATACTTGTCCACCGTATGGATCAGGACAAAATATCCAAGTGAGCTTTCATTCAACTATGTCGATCCCGTATCAAGTACTACACTAATTTCAAAATACTTAATAATGTCTATCATTCCCATCTATATATGAACTATTAAGATATATATAATTTTATTTCTAAACCATTTCTCTAAAACCATGCAGGTGTCTTCTGCAGGTCCAAGCAGCAGGCCTGAGGGAGTTTCTGGGGCTTTCGGTGATGAAACTGCCTTGCAATAAATAGATCTAATCTAAATTTTGTGCAGGATAACTGTACAAAAACTTTGTTTCCAGTCAGAAATTCAAATTAAAAAACATACCGTGTTATCGCAATTCTATTTTGCGCTAATTTCTTGTTTCTTTTAATGTTAAAACATTTTATTTTGTTGAGGTAATATTATTAATGGTATCATATGCTATTTTTGGGATGATGGATTTTTCTTTTTATCCCCCCCCCCCTGTTTTTTATTAGTTATTTGCTCCGTGGAATGGAGACCAAATCCAGTGCACTCTTTGGATCTGTCAAACTAACTGATACGAGCCAAGCCATCGATCAGAACAACTTGAATCCGGACCCAATATGAGAGTTGTAGGAAGTGGAAGCAACAAATTAAGATGACTTGCCATGCAAACACCATGAGGCCATTTGTGTTAAGAGTTAACTGAGATCTCCGGTTGCCATCATTAATTGTCACCTAGAATGGTGTTTAGCACATAAAGTCAACAGTAAACAGCCACGTGAGAGAAAATCTACGGTTTGGATGTGGCATTTCTGATCTTTGGAGTCCATAACATTTTATATTTTTTCTTGCTAGAATTGAATAAGGGGATGTTAAGTGATGTGGTATTTATTTCTAACAGTGTGTTTGTGTAGGTTGTCCAGATTTGACCCAAGTATTGGGATTTTTGTGTTTTGACCCCAAAATTTCAACATTCCTTCTATCGTTTTAAATGTTCTACTTAAATTGGTAGGACCCCAATTAAATGGGCCAGTTGCCAGTATCAGCCTTATTTTTTTTCGGCCCAGTGAAAAGACTCATGAGATGATAGCTCATATATCTATTTACAAAATTAATAATGTAAAAATTTGTGCCAGTTTGGCAAATAAACGACGGTAGTACATGTTTTGATTTGGTTCTGTTTTGATTGTTCTGTTGCACATAAACGGACGAGTGGCAGCTGTGTTATTCTTTTTATTTATGTAATTCGTGTTCCTCTGACTTTTCCGGAATAATGGTAATTATATTTATATTGATAACTAGGCTAACGTATTGAATATCAATAATTTTAAATCTAAGATGTTAATTATTTGAGATAATTAGATTTATGCCATCATAAAAAATAGCCAATTTGAAATATGCCATTGTTAAATTGCTAATTAGATTTATGCCATCATCAAATTGTTAAAATTAGATATTTGCCATTATTTTTTTCTAAAAAAGATTAAATTCTAAAAATGGCATCCCCACATCTCTCATTATTTGTAAAAATTCCCAAATTACCCTGCTGCCTCTGCTGGCTTTCGTCCATAAACCATCATGGATATATATATATATATTTTTTTTGAAGATAAAACCATCATGGATATGTTAAATACTTAGGTTTAATTTAAGTTTAATTTCCAACTTGTTTTCCCGTATCGTGAAAGTTTTCTAATTCCAAATATTTAGGTTTAATTTCCAACTTGTTTTCCCGCATCGTGAGTTACGCGAGAGCCTTTAGCAGTTGGTGATTTGGGGTTTTATTAGCACTAGACAAACGTGAGTTGGAGTTTTATCGAGTAGCACACAAAAGAAAAAATATATATATAGCATAGTAGATGTACCATAGACGAGCCGCCAAAGAATTCGAAATGAGAATAATCAAAATATGCTTTAGGTTCGTATTCTCTAATAATATAATTAATTAATCATTGGTCTTCTAGCCGAACCATTCCATTATAAAACTTTATTTATTTCAAATAAAAATAACAAAATTACATTATAAATGGGTGAAATTTAATTTGAGCGCATTAATTTGTTCTTAATAATACAAAGTTTTTTTTTATTTTGCCACTATATATTGTAATGCACAAGTGGCATAAGTTTTATTTTTATATTTTTTTTCTTTACAATGGCGTAAAATTCATTTTTGTTAATTTATAATGGCATAAAACTAATTTTTATTTAATGATGGTATTTTTCTAATTTAAAATTTTTGTAGTGGCATATTTAAAAAGGGTAAAATTGTCATATCAATTAACCAATGGCATAAAACTAATTTTATCTATTCTATAATGGCATAAAACTAATTTGTCATTTAGTGATGGCATTTTACTAATTTCAAATTTTCCCAGTGGCATAAATCTAATTCACCCTAATTATTTTCATAGATAATCGGTCGATGACAAAACAATTTCAAAACGCAACAATATATAATTAAAGAGAATTGCTAGTGTCCTATATATAGGACGGATGGGTCCGTCCAATACGATCGTTTTTACGTTTTTAAATTTCAAATGACCGATCCGAACCGTTCAATATGTTCTCCATATTGAAAACTTACTAGAAACCAATTTTTATATTTTTTCGAATTTTTTTACTATTTTTCTAGTATTTTTGAAAATTCATGATATAAACATTATGGATCGTCCAATAACAACGATTTTCTAAAATACCCAAAAAATAGTAAAAAATTTCGAAAAAATGTAAAAATTGGTTTCTTAGAAGTTTTCAATAAGGAGAACATATTGAACGGTTCGGATCGGTTATTTGAAATTTAAAAATGTAAAAACGATCGTATTGGACGGAGTCCATCCGTCCAATATATTGGACTCTAGCATTTCTCATAATTAAACTATTAGGACCTAAATTCATTTCTATTGTTTTCTAGAAACTTTTATTTCATATTAAATTGATATTAATATCAATCTACCCGCTCACATGAAACTTTTCTTTCGAAATACTTAAACTTGATCTCCACTTGATTTTAAACAATTGTGCCAGCTTGTCATCCTCTCATCGTTTGAATGTGCCTCTTTACTGACAAAAACAGTTAATTAGCGGCAATGTGCATCTATAAACTGAAAAATTAGAGCAGAATACATTAATTAGGACAAACACGTACAAATAACTCCCCTTATTAAAAGCAGCAGAATTAAGGGATTATACACTAAATGATGAACATCCACCAAGCCACATGAAAAAAAATGACATTCCTAGATGTCAACTTATAACTTGTAAGAGAGTCAGAGAGATACTATAAGCTTGGAAAGAAGCATCAAACAGCAATTGAAAATGTTTGTACAGTCAGACTATACCATATTCATAGGAATATAGAATCATTAAATTCAGTTACTAAAACCTCATCCTGTACAGTTAATGCACCGCAGAACCCACTCAAAGAAGTGCACTACCAAATTTCTTTGTTGTTAGAAAAGGAACTATGTATACCCCAGTAATGAAATAAAAAAATATGGTCAATTCTACCACATTAAGGATCACCATATGAGTACTCTTTGCTCCTCTCATCCTCTGAAATCACATCACTGTCACTCTTATTAGCTCCTCTTCAAATTGTCACCACCTTCCCTTTCCTTCTCCATCTCAACATAAACAATGTGAAGGACAACAATTAGTAGTGCCAAAAATCCATACCAAATACTTGAGAGGTTTCTCATATGACTGTCCCACACCACACAATCATGATGCATATGCAGAAGTACAGGGATCATGACCATTCCAAAACTCACAGCCCTCTTCCACTTAATGGCTTCGGCCCGACCATTCAGGACAGAGTACACTTGAGAAGCCTCCGACAAGCACACACCAATAAGAAGAAGATCAATGCAAAGCAACATGTTGCAGCAAAGGCTCCATGGGTCGCCAAAAGACATCGATACAAATGTAAATGTGGCACTGAATGGAATCAGGTTAAGGATGTTGTAATACATGGTCGAGCCTCTGTACTTTGGTTCAGACAAAATTGTAGCTGAAGATAAAAAATATAATTGAAAAGTAGTTGAAATTCATGTGATAAGGAAATGGATATGGGATCCTAGACTAAATTCTTGCATTGTCTAATATTATTTACTTTATACAGTAAATTTATAGCCTGTGTCAAATAAATTGCATAGTAATAAAGTGGACGGTGAGATTTCAACTATCATTCAAAATTCATTTACACACAGTTAACAATCTTAGTTCATTATTATTTTGTGAAATTGCAATACATCTCAAAAAATCAGTGATAAAACTAATTCAAATCATGTGATTGGACTATACAAATTCAGTGCAAAGCAATAACAATTAAACAGCAAAGGGACTGATCACATATCTCAAATTATTCAGCTAGTACAGTGATAAGAACAATAGAATATCTGTAAGTACCATCTAACCTTTCATCTCAGGGAGCTCCACCAGAGCAAAATGAAGCACCACGACAAGAACAACTAGAATTCCAGAGGCAATGCTAATTGTTGCTTTGGACCACTGCTCCATGCTGGCATGATAGATAAAGCCAGGAAACACCATGACCAAGATGCACAAAAGGATTGTGCAAATCCGCCTCCATTTTCGCACCTTGATTGTACGGTCCACTGAAAACTCGAGGAACATTCGATTGCAGATCAGCAGGAGCACAGAAATCAGGTACAGCCATATATCGCATTTCATCATCCATGAATCCTGAATTTGACCGAGAAGTGCGGCGTGTGCTGTGGTGAAATACACAAGGGCTCCTGAGAGAGAGGTTCCAGAAAAGAAGCAACTCCATTTATACGTCTGAGGAGGTAATTGTGGCTCCTGAATTTGCTCATGGAGCGGCAACTGTTCCATCATTTCCTCTTTGATTATTTCCTGTTCCATCATTTCCTGTACATTGAAATTGTAAGACCAGATTCAGCGTTTTTATGAAATAACAAGAGGTATATATAATTGTATCTCTTGGTTATTTTGGCTTTAATAAAACCAGAGGAAATTTGAGCACCTATATAGGTCCAGAAGTTTGCACAAAAAAAAAAAAAGAAAAACTAAATAAGTACAATTGCAAGTTGTGATAGCTACCATTTTTTTTATTGAAAAGATTTAACTGACAGCCAATTTCTGCCTAATAGAATATGTTCCTTCAATTCAATTGGCATAAGGCAGTTACCTAATTTTAAATTTTTAACTCTTGATCAAGATATCTAATCATAAGAAGCTAATTATTTTCAAATCAACTTACTATCATTTAGTAGTGAAAAAATTACTTATCCGTTATCAGACATTTAGATGAATACAGTCATTACTACATTTACCGGATTCAATAATATTTGAGCTCTGAAAATTACAAAGAAACTCATATCCCATATTCAGTCTGAGCGAAAAAAAAATTGATAAAAATAAGTTGAGAAACAAAGGAAAATTTTGTATAAAACAAATAGGTGCAGCATTTAATTGTAAGGAAACTGCAATGAGAAGCCAAATATATCCTGGTATTGACAGGAAGGGATTTCTCTGTTCAAAGAATAGCACAGCATGTAGATTTTTGTATAGGTTTATTGCCAAAGAAAGTTTTGATAAATCGATAAATCTTCTCATTTTGCTTCTGATCAGAAAAACGATTGAATGCGCTCAAGTAAACTAATCTTGAGGAGAAGAAACATCAAAATAAACAAAGTAATTTGCGCCAATTATTTTCATCTGACAATAACATATATCGATCTCAGTATCAAATCTCGCTTAGAAGAAAAATTGTTTCAAAATAAGTAAGAAAAGAACTAAACAATCTCATCAGTGCTTTCTTTGTATACACGATGCTAAAAGAGGTAATTAAGCATGCCTAAACTGAGACGCTGTCGCAAGACGACAGAGAAATGTGCGAAATAAGGGTTTGAATTACGAATTTTCGTAAAATAGGAATGAATTATTTACCTTCTTTGCTGATCAGTAGAAATGTTAGAAGAAAATGAAGAAGGCGAGCTTTCTTTCTTTCTTTTCTTTTCGTTTTTCGTTGCATCTTTTCTTTCCTTCTGGCAAGAAATGACGAGTGAGAATGAGAGCTGACGTCAGTTTGCGTCGGTTTCCCAAAATATATGGGTCAAGCACCTAGTTCTTCTCCAGTGCTTGTTCACTGCAGAAGTCGGTGAGTCTGGACAAAATAAGAACTGACGAGTAAGTTGCGCCTAGTGTTTTTCAAAATGACACGATATGAGCGTGTTGGTACGACACGCACACGTCTATGGAATTAGCACGACAAGTGCGTGTCAGCGTGTCATGTCAAAGTCGTGTCGTGTTGGAGATTTCTAGACATTGACACGTCTTAACACGACACGAGTTGACACGTGACACGACACGATACGACAAGTGACACGAGTTAACACGATAAAAAATATTATTATTTAGAATTTATCAAATTATATTGAGTTTATATTATAAATTTAATAATTTTTTATTCATAATATTTTGATTCAATCATTAATTTTCATTTTAATATATGAAATTTCAATAATTTATTGTATTTTTCTATTTTAAAATTTTTTTTAATATTTTTTAATGGCTTTTTAGAATAAATTATAATATTGCTTGACACGTTTAACATATCGTGTCATTACGCGTGTCGTGTTAACCAATTCCTTCATTTGACACGACACGTTGAAAATATTAACTCGTGTCAATACGATATGACATGAGCTCTGACACGCGCGTGTTCGACACGACACGTTTGCAACTTGCGCCTTGTATTGTAACAATTTCTTTCCGGCCCTTTACAAACCACGAAATTGGTTATATCCTCACTAAAAACAGCATTGGTTTATTTAATAAATTAATAGTTAAGAGTTCTGAGATTTTTATGCAAAAGGTGGAAATTGTATAAGACTATGTATATTGCAGAAAATTTTAATTCTCATTCCTTCTTTTAAATTGGAAATGTGTCATTTCCCACGAAAATTAATGTTTGAAACTTTATATTTTTCTACTATCATTGGAACTATTTGGATGCAAGTCAATCTTAATTGGAAAATTTTGAATTTTGATTTTTGAATATGTACTTTATTATATTATTAAAATTGGAAAATATTATTACAAAATTAACGTCCGTGATAATTCTATATTTTTAAATTTTTAAAAGTGGGAGAATGTTTTTAGAAAACTTTAATATGCAGGTTATAAAGCATGCGCAAGGGTTAGAATATTTGAGCCTTCAGACCGAACAAACTCGCCTTGCAGTACGCCGCCAGGGGAAGTGATCCGCACAACAACTAACTTAGTCCCGAACAACATTTATGCAGTCTTATGTCAAAAATACCCTCACATCAGTTAAGAAATATATTATATTTATTTCCTAAATTTACTCTAATAACTTTCCTTTAATTGTGCTTTTCTTAACCATATATTTCTCTACGTTTCACGCCAATGCTAAGCCTAAGAGACAGCACAGCTGTATTGTTGTTGTTTCAAAATTTTTGTTGATTTTGTTTTGATATTTATTTTACTCATCAGGACAACCTTTCGTCGATTAAGAAATTCTTGTGTCACAATTAATAATTACTTAGTTAATACTTAATTGAGTATTATATGTTGTATTGTTGATTTGATTTTTTTAACCATATTTTACAAATTTTTTTAACGATAAATACGAATTTTCAATCACTTATGGGGCCGTTTGGATCGGTTAGGAATTTTGGAAAATTTTTTATTCCTAAGCATAAATTTATTGGGAACTGTGTAACTTTGTGAAGAATTTGGATGGTTTATAATAAATTTATGCCTCGTATTCCCAACGCATCTGAACAGGTCCTATGTGTTCTTTTTAACACAATGAAGATGATGGCGTGTGCTTGAGGTAGGAAGCATCTCAAATATTTCTTTTTTTTTTTTTGAAAAACTAGAGCCACGGAATAAAAGTTGTTCGGAAAAAAAAAGTTAAAGATTGTTTGCCATGAGGGCACTATTGTCATTTATAAAAAGTTAAGTTGTTCGGATCATTTTTAATGTTGTCCGGATCATCACCCCGCCGCCAGTAGCACAGTACCTTTACACTCCAATTAATTAGAAAATTAGTTTGGTATTTGGTAAGCGTTTACTGAAAGTGCTGTTTTTATTGGAAAAATAATTTAAATCTTTTTTTTTTAATTAAGGAGTGGAATGGTGGCCTACAAGCAATTTTTTAAGATATATTTTAAATAAAAAATTTTATTCCAGCGACAAAATTAAAATCGAGAGCAAATTGAATTGAATTGGATTTTGGTTGTATGTACTGGTATCAAGGATAATGTAAGGTGATATCATATCATTTTCTCCTTAATTAATTTATCATTTGTTATAGTAACAACTGTTAATAAAAGCATACTTTATATTGTATTTTTTTTCCCCTTCTTTTTTATTTTTTGGTATTATTTTAATCCGAAAAAATAATTTCAAAGGTCTTGTTCCAATTGTTTATTACGAGAGAAGACAATACAACGACGAGTAGTGCTTGTTTCCAGGACAGGAGTCCAGGAAAACCTTACCTTTAACTCAACCATCATTGAAAGTTTTATACTTTTATTATTCTCAAGTCCCAAGTCCCAACCAAGGTAGAAATTTTACTACGGAAATGACACAATCCTCATTTCAGATGTTGGTGCTCCTTTGTTCATGTTAGTGTTCTTTTGTTTTAATTTTGAATAATTATATAACCTACTGTCCCTCAAATGAGGATGGCTCAAATATATTTTTAATTTGGACAATGGACAAATGGAGGGGAGAAGTAATGGGAAGGAAAAGTGGGCTGACCGCACTTGCGGAAGTTGGTAACCCTAGTAACACAAGGTGTTTGAAATCCGACCGGGTTCATAACAAAATACAATTAATTTGGGACCGTTTGAATTGCTTAGAAATAAGAGGATTAGTCTATTTCTAGACGAAAAATATTGAGAAGTGTGTAACTTTGTGAAAAATTTAGATAATTAGAAATAAATTTTCGCCTAGAAAGAGCCTATTCCTCTTATTCCTAAGCGATCCAAACCGCACCTTAAGGACAAACACAAGATACAAATTTAAAATAAGATAGGAAAAATTGGGTTCATACCAATCTAAAAGAGTAAAATTAGAAAAATATCACTCCAAAATTCGCTCTTAGTTAAATGCCACCTAAAGCTAATTTATTCAGATTTTTGCCACAATTGTTATATAAATCTCTTCCAAATACAATATATTTTTATATTGACTGAAATGCCCTTTGTCTCCCACTTTAATCCCATAAAATCTACATCGGACATTCTCTCTCCATCATTCCCAACCCACTCTGAATTCTTCTAATAACAGAACCGAGATAAAATAAAAAAAAAACTAATTTTCTACCAGCAGTCTGGTGCAAACCAAAGCATCTCTCACAAGCAGATTCTTCATGTGTTTGATTGTTTGCATCTCATATTGATTTTTCTGTTCTTGAGTCTCATTTGAAAGTGTAGACATCTCTAAGCATCACACTTTAAATATAGAAAATTATATTGGTATAGCTTGCTGTGATAATTTGGATCCGATTGGATTTTGTTATTGGGCCTTCTTAATCAGCTTGCTTGATGTCAAATTCAAAGACAATTAATGTAAATTAAGGACAAATAAAGTCATAATTGATTCAGACCAACATATCATTATATTTAGCAAATGAGAAGCAAAATCAAAGTAGTGCAACGGACAAATAGAATAATTAACAATAAAAAGAATAAAATTGAGGGAGATTTTTTTTTATAGAAAATTGGGAACGGTGATAAACATATCCGAATTAGGAAGGATCACCTTTCTCTCTGTTGTTGACTGCAACGATTATACTGTCTAAACAAGTAGAAAAAGTGAGGTCGAAGGAAAAAGCGAGTCTCATTGCTAGGTTTAGACCAGCAGCAAGGGGATGATGGAGATGGTGCAGATTCGAGTGGAGACACTGGAAAAAGTGGTGCTGATTGGTGGAATTAGAGTGGAACCATGGAGGTCTGGATGGTGGGATTGAAGGGGGGAGATGAGGGTATTTCAATCATAACGAAAAATATTATATTTGGAATAGACTTATACAATCATTGTGGCAAAAATCTGAATAAATTATTTTTTGGCTGGCATTTAACTAAAGAGGAAACTATGGAATGACATTTTTCTAATTTTGCTCTTGTGAGATGGCATGTATACAATTCTCCCTAACCTCCAATTTTTATCCTCAAATTTGAGGTAGCTCACCTCCTCAAATCTCCCCTCTTCCTTTTTTATAAAAATTCTGAAGTACATTCTAAGGTGCCCCGAAAACATTTTGAGGGAAATGGAAATGTAAGGAAGATATTTAAAGGAAAATAACTTTCTCTAGCTTCTAAATTTAGACGGACAAATTTATTTATTTGAACTTTTGAAGGTTTCCGGTGGTGAGGTTTTAATTTTATATTTTATACAAGTTGTAAAGCAAGTAACTAAAAAATGATACTTATTTTCATCTTGATTTAAGAAAATTGTTTAATATATAATTAAAGTTGAAAGAATTGTTTTTTTTATCTAAAAAAAGGTTCATAGAACGGTGTGTAGTTTTGTACTGCTACTAATGGTTCTCCCATCTTTTGGTCTGGTCCAGGTGATGCAGACATGCAGTTCGGTCCAAAGTTGACTAAACTTGTTCCAGAATTATAGTTCATTTTTTGTTTTTTTCCACAATAAGCATAATAGAAATCAGGGAAAAACATGAGTTAATTGATGGTTCAAATTGCGGCAGCGTCATGTTAGCGAAAATTACTTGAATTGTAACTTCTGTGTTCTGAAGTCTTTTTATAATTTCTCTGGATTCTTTTCATCGTTTGTATTGTTTCTAGGGTATTTAGTTTTTTTTATTTTTACTAGCAGCAGTGCCCGCTCAATGTGCGGGCACTTTTTTTATTTGATATTATTTTTTTAAAATTAAAGACTTTTAATATATATTTTTATGTGAACTTTTTGTTCTTAAAGAATTTCGCTACATGATCGGACTTGTAACTTGTTGAACTATTTTTTACTTTCAGAGAAATAAATTTGATGGAAAACAACTATATAAAATCGGACCATTCCCAGATTAAGAATCTCAGTCTCTATACATACCATAGTAGACACCACATGTTAGAAACTAATACATACAAGTAATGCACAAAATTGCCACATAATTATTCCAATACTTGTACGTAGACATTTGAAAATTATTATCCATGCCTTCAAAAACAAAACCTTCTAGATATCTTTTCAAATATATTACTTTTGTAAAATCTATTATTTATTTAAGTAACAGCTGTATGAAAGATTGAATGGCCACAAAGAAAATTACCATTTTCATTTTTATAAATAGAATCTTTTTATAATGTCTTCATTTATTAATTATTACACTGAATTTAGGAAAGCAAATTTACAATAATTAAATTGGCAATGAATTATTAGCACGTGAAAATGGATTGCTTTATTTATGCAAATTCTCTGCAACAGCTAATTCTGTTTAAAGTTGGAAATTTTATTTTTTGTATTTTTATGCAACTATAAAAATGGAAATGCCAACAATTGAAGGGAAAAAAGAAGATTTTGTAAATCTGACATGAAAAAAAGTCAATTTTAGACAATTGAAGAGATGCATATCTGGACTTAAGATTCCAAATATCTTGTATATGCCAGGAAGGAAAATAATAACATAAGAAATGGATCTGGCATTAGACAAATAACTATCGTTACATTTTCATTGATTGCCATTTTAAAAAGCAAGGTAATAAAAAATGCAAAAGGAAAGACTGTCACGGTTTTTTGGTACTTGTTATTGTAATGGGAACTCTATTATATTCTGCGTTTATAGAAGAGAAATAGATCCCTATCTCACTCATTGTCAAGTTTCAAAAAGCATCAGTAAAACACGGCTAACGTTTTTTGCATAGAAGTCCTTGGAAGGTGGTATATTTGCTTCAGCTCTTTGCCATCTCAATAAGCTGTGAATTAACAAATTGAAATATGTCAATATAAAATTTGAGTCAAAAAGGTAAAATAAAATTGAATCCTAATTAATATTAAGTTTGTCCATGTTTTCTTATTGGGTTTCAATATATACCCGATTCCTTGATTTGTATTTTTATTTTTCTCTTTTTGTTGCGATCTTTCATCAGATTAAGCATTGTAACAAACTGACCAACAAATCAAACAAATTGAAATATGTCAGTATTTGACACTAATTTTGTCTATTGTCAGATCCAAACCATATCAAAGTTTTATATGTTGATATTTAAATAAAGTAATTTATATGGAAACATGACAACCAGGAGAATAAAATCAGAACTTACATGAGTGAAAATGGGACAAATGTGATGGTTATTAATCCCAATAAAAAATAGAAACACTACAATTCATACTCAAACATGATCACAAAAACAGTAGATTTATAGTAACTCTTAATAACCATATAGAAACAGTAGCAAATGAATTGTCTAATCAGAATGACTCAATGAATTGTCTTAGATGACCATAACCAGTATAAAGTCAATGAAGGGGCATTCAAAGAGAGGTTGTTTCAATCGGTACCGGCTATTAAAACTCAATGGTGGCACTGACTCAAGTAAATTGAACTGAACTCAAGCTAATAGCAATAGTTACAAGTCTGGCTAAAACCTCAGTATATCTTCCTGAATTCAGAGAATTTGGCTTATACCTCCGATCACTGATTTACCACTCATCCCACTTCTTTTCCTAAAATGATATTCTTTGTGGTTGTGGATCAGAATTAAAACAGAACCAGATTTATTTTGGCTTTATTCTCCAAATAACAAAGTTGAATTAATTAGTCTAAACCTTTACTGAATGTACCAATTTTAGTTGAAGGAACTCACTTGCAAGAACATAAGCTTATCTCAGATTATGCATGGCAGTTCCTGGTTAGCTGGGGAGGCTGCAATTGACTGAAGAAGGTTGGCACAGAATGCAAAGACCTCAGTCTCCTGTACAATTCCTTCCCAGACCCAGGATGCTACATCTCTATTAAGCTCGCGATTCTCAAGTGAAGTGTCATCTCTGATAGTCAAATTTATTGCTGCATTATTAAAAAAATTCTCAATTAAGCTCGCGATCCTTGATCAGTAATTATTTTCATATATAACAAAACCAAAACCAAAACCCAAATAAACCCAAATAAAAAACAAGATCAATAGGACATACAGAAGCAGTACCTTGAATATACAAATTGCTTGATTTGAGTGGTGAACCAACGTTGATCTCGTTCACCTAAAAGAGAAAAGAAAGCCCTATGATTAGATGCTATTGGTTGATAAAGAGAAGATGAAATTCAAAAAAAAAAAAATTGTTTCTAACGGGGGAGGACTTAAAAAATTTGTATAAATGATTTAGCTTACGATATCATCGTTTCCTAAATTTGCTATTTGTAGAAATTCAGATCCAAAGAAGAAAAAAATAGATGAGAAAAAAATGAACAATACTGTTTTGCTCGCCTGAAACAACAAAACCGATGTGTTTATTATCTATCGGATGACCTGTTTAAATAGAGAGCAGAATAGAATGAAGTTTTACATATGAAACAGTAGCACTCTAGTAATTAAGAAGAAACATATTGCAGCAAATAAAAAAAATTAAACTAAATTAAACTGAAATCAAACCAGATCATATCAACTGAAAACCAAAACCAATTAAATCCAAATAAAAAAAACAAGTTAAAAGGGACCAACAGTATCTTGAGAGAAAGTTTCTTGATCGACGTTGTTATGTTCACCTGAAAGCAAAAAAGCAAATAAAGTTTTTAGATTTTGAATAATATCATGACTAAAAGAAGTACTTTGGCTAGACATGCCATTGTCGCTTCTGGTATTCAAAAAGCTTCTCTGTTTTGGTATAACTCCAGCCATGTAAGCAAGTATTATACTGACAGTTAAAAGTGCTTGATCAGCCAATGCAACCCAGCTTGGAGCAAATGGAATCTCTGAGCTTACAAGAGACTGGATACAAAAGCATTCCAATGGACGAGACCTCACGGGCAGGAGACTCGGAGGTGCAGCGTTGAAGATAACTTGGCTTCTCTTGATGCAATTCCTACACATAAAACTGCATTTTAGGTCTATAATTGTGTTTTGTTTTATTTTGCATGTTCAATTGCACAGCAGCTGGTCAATTGAGTTCAAATTGGGATACAAGACACAGTTCCTTAATTAAGATTTATGGCTGGGCTAATTAAAGTACAATTTCACAGCTGACGGTTAATTTATCACATTTCAGCTTAATTAACAAAATGGAGAAAACATAAACCATAGTTTACTGAAACGATAGCAGAAACAATCAAATTCTGGCATGAAAAGAAGCAACACTTCTTCCATACATACTGAGACAATAGTGGGCATCACAGAATCAGGTATTTAAGAACTACATAAGTTACTGACCAGTAACCAGTAACTAGTAACCACACATGTACTTCCTATAAGAATAAAATCTCAAGGAAAGTAGTTGGTTCGGTGGTGAAAGTAGAAAAGACAGGAGGTGAAACAAGATGGGTCTCATGTGCATACGGGCCTGTTGCAAACATCATGTTGGTGGGCCCGCCAGGTGAGTTGGTAGAGAGAGAAAGGAAACAGCTTGGCGACTGAGCAGTTAATGGCAAAGCCGAGTTGTTGAAGGAGGCAGGAGAGGACGGAGGTGCAAGGAGAGAGAGGTTTAAAGTAGTTGTTTGATTGGTGGCACCAGGTTGTGAGACGAAAAATGGGGAGAGGCGGCCGAAACCCTAGACTCGAAAAAGGAGAAGGGGGGTAAGCGGGATAAGAAAATACTGAAATTGAGCGATGGAATCGAAAAAGGAAAGGAATGAAGGAGGTGCTCTATCAAAGCTTTCTGATGAACCACGGAATAAGAAAGAAAAAAAAAATGCGCTAGTGATGAATCGATCACTCGCGCTGCGAGGAACACAACAACGGACTTACCAACGCACCGCCTAAACACTACCTGTTAAAAAGTCGACCTTTTAGTATGATATTTAAATCTAAACCGTATAACAAAATCAATGATCCATATTTGATATTTGAGGGGTGTAACTCCCTTTTAGCTCGAAGTTTATGCCTGTTCTACTGATGCTTTATAAGTAGTGGAGATAAAATTTACCTTTTTTTCTTGATTTGTAATACCCTTTTTATAATGGTGTATGCTGACAAGATTCTCATATCATATTATTCCAATGAGAAATCGGAAACTTCTGCAAACCATCTAATATTGTTTTTATTTGCATTGAGATTATTTCTATTATGGGATTATTTTTATAGAAGTCAACAAAATTCAGGTCGTTTGATTACAATCACAAACAGATTTATAATGGTTCTGAACAGTTCAATTTCTTCTAACTATAGTGAATTTAATTTTGAAATGAATTATGATTTTTTTAGTTTTTAGACATGGTATATTGTATGCATGCATGATCTGCGCTGGAAAAAAAAAAAATTGGAAGCATGGTATACTTAGAAATTGATCTCTAGAATCTGCAATCAATCCTTCTTAACAACACAAATAGAATATTACAATAAAACTTCCTCTAGCTAATCGTACACAAATCCTTTTTATCAATTCTAAATTTATATTTCTAAATCTTCAAAAGCCCATGAACACTCCTTGCGAATCTCCTCTTCTTCCTCAGGGCTGAAGTCGTTTTCGATATTAAAGGTCCTGCGTATTTTCTCGGGATGTCTCCCCTTAATTTGATCAGCGACAGCTCGGCAAGCGAGATCAAACAGCCCGGCAACATCGAGGTAATTGGCTGCCAAGATGAGATAAAAAAGCTTATCGTTGTCGATATTTATGAAGGCCTTGTCCCAATCCTCAAGATCCTTTTTCAGCTTTGCGGCAGCCTTTGCAGAGGGGCTCTCCTCCTCTGACGTTTCATCAGTTATCGCCTCATCCGGTGCAGAGGAGCTCCCCTCCCCAGAATCCTTTTTAGATGCCTTGGGAGAAGCCGGTGCAGACGAACTTCGCTCCTCTTCTGTCTCAGGAACCGGTAAAGCCGCTATCTTTTCTGCTTCGGCGACGTGCTTCTGGCAATACTCAATCACCTTTGAAAGGGTCTTGGAGGTAACGTTGGGTAGTGGGAAGTTGGTTATGACGCAATCGTCTTCCATCATGTTGCGGATAGTGACGCACTCTCTCGCCACCTTCTCCTCCACCATGAACTCTTCTCCGTCAGGGGTCGTGAGTGTGATCATATTCGCGGTGCTACTGCTTGCCATCTCTTTCTTTGAGAAGGGTTTTCTGAAGGAAGAGAGATGAGAATTTTGTGGAAATTCAATGTTTGAAGTTGTGGGTCGGAAGCACTACAAATCGTTGTATAAATAGGAGGCATGGAGTATGGACAATATTTGTATTAATGGAAACATCCTAAAATAATAATAACATTAATTATCTTCCTTATTTAAACATTTTTTTTTCGAAACCATACTTGTATTATTAGCTTGTTTTCTATAATTTTGGCCGTAATAAAATTAAATTAGGAAAGCTCCAGATCAAATCTGAACGAAGTAATACTATACTCGAAGCATTCCATAGCTGTCAATTAAAAATGCTATTATGCTATATGAGGTAATTAAGTATACCTAAACTGAACGAAAGTAATGGTTGAAATTAAGGTAAATAAGAATCGCTGAATTTTTTTTTGTTTTTTCTTTTATTTGTTATTGTTATGTTTCTCTGCTTAGCAGCCGCCCCTAAGTTCTCTAATAAAAGAAGGATTCGCTAAATTTTAAGTATATACTTACACTTATTTTATATTAATATTAATAGTCATAATATTATTTCAGAACTAATATTAATTATATTTCTATATTTTAACAAAAAAATGAGGAGAAAAATATACCATTAATAAAATTTATAAATTAAACTAATGAAAAAATTTTCAGAAAAATTTAATATGGATTATAATTTATAAAGCAAGCACAAGAGTCCCAATGGGCCTTTAGGCCCAACAAACTTGCTTTGTAGTACCTCTAGAGTGTAGAGTTACACTCAAAGTAATAGGAAAATTGTTTTGTAAGCGAAAGTGCTACTATCTAAATTAACTAATATTGGAAACAAAATGCAGGATTGATGGTATTTTATACTGAGAGAAGAATAATTTAAAGGATTTTATTTAATATTTAGAGAAAATTTGTTTTATGCCACTATTAATCTTGTCAATTTCTAATATGCCATCTTTACATGACTATTTCAAAATATGCCACCATAAAATTGCCAAAATTAGTTTTATGCCACTAAATCTTTCTAAATTATAATAAATTCTATATTTTTCATTTTAAAAGCTGTCAACCAATTTAAAAAACCCCAAACTACCCTTCTTATTCAATTATTTAAGTATGTTAGGAAAGATATTGAAAAGGGGGGAAAAAATACACGCCTTCCATGCATGTAGGAGATTTTCAAATACAATGTTTTATTTCCGATTTTGCTTTTATGTAAAATTATTATAATTTGTTATTTTCTTTACAGCGATGTAATGCTTTTATTTGGGTTTATAAGCGAGGAGACTTTAAAGTCAAAGACCGTGTTCAAGGACGTACGTACTTGACTTCGACTATATCTAGTTTATAACAGAAGATTCAAGACGTAGACTGAATAATGATGGTTTAGTCATATTAATGTTGTGTTTTAAAAAATACTAGCTGGGGAAGCGCGGCTTCGCCGCGCCTTAGTGATTTTTTTTTATTTCAATTTTAAGAATTAGTAATAATTTGTCATTAAGTCTAAATTGTATGCGACAGGCATATAAGTGCAAAGACAAAATGCCATAATTTTTCTTTTCACATGATATTTAAAAATTTAATTGCATAAGCATCATACATGAGCTATTTTAGCATCCATATATGTTGAATTTTAAAAAAATATATAAGCAATTGAAGAGACCCAAATAGAGCATCCATACTCATCTTTTTAATAAATTCAAACAATTGTCAGCATGATAAAATAATGTATGTCAAATGGAGTAGGTACAAAAACTTCCAAGGTGCATTATTGTCTAATCGGTGATCCCTCCAAGAATTAGACCAAGTCAAACTGGCATTGAAACCCTAAACATCACTTGTGTAATCGAAAAGGATATCAGCTTTACTGTAAAATGTCATAATTTTTCTTTAAGTGATGTACACAGACAACAATATACTGGTTCAGCAACCAGTATGTACATAGATTGCAGTAACACTTGAAACTAAAGTACCAGCTCCATATATACTCGTCTTTTCCTCATTACGATTGAGATGCAAAAACTGGTTAAATTTCATTTATTTAGAAATACTTGTTAAGCAATTAGCAAAATACACTGATCAATCAAAATGCCTCCATATATAATTTACAGACATTGCTAATCCTAAAACCTAAAAAAAATTGCATACTCTCATAAACTTGTCAAAAAAATTTTATTTTTATTTGTCAAATACATAGAATATTTATTTCATCAATTGATACTTGTAAACATATCAACCGGTCAGTTCTCCTCTTGGTAGTATAGTAAACATTTAAATAAAGACATACTTTGGTTTGAATTCAGGTGTTTAGTACAAAAATTTTGTTCAAACTTCAAAACATAAATGAAGAAACAAATGGTGCATACCCATTTTGCTAGTGATTTTCTCCTCTGGTCTACTATCAGGGTCAATAGGAGGTCTCCCAGACATCATTTCTACCAGTAGCACACTGAATGCATACACATCACTATTTTCTATAAAAATGTAAGTGCCGGTGTATACAGGATCAAGATAACCACTAAAGATGTGTAATGAATCATTTGTCACTCTATCGTTCAATGCTTACGCAAATCCATAATTAGAAACTTTCGCTCGAATATCTTCGGTAATTAAAATATTTGAAGATTTAATGTTTCCATGTACAATTGGATGTCCTGCAAAAGAATGGTAAATAAGCAAGTGTTTAAGGTCTTGCTTGTTACAAATAATGTATGTATAGACTTCACTCTTTTAATTTTTCAAAGCAAACTTTTCTCTTTCAGTGTTTCTTCATATGCATTAACAACATCCAACATGAGAAAATAGAACTTTAGTTGCAAAAGCCACTATAAAGAGCAATTTAAGTAGCTAAATATTAACGACCTGTGAAAAACATAAATTTATAAGGATACTGACATAAAAGCTTCATGCAGTTTGTTACACTAAACTTTATTTAATTCATGTGTTTAGAGAATTACCTTCAAAGCAACATCTATTGCAATGGTGAGTCGTGTCAAAAAGCCCAGAAAAAATCCATACACACCGGCAGTTTGTAATTCTTTATGCCAAACTTTTTTAAATAATAGAGAGACGACAAATAGGAAAAGAAAAGGTTGTATCAACGCAAACCATCATAGGCAGCCAATTCGATGTAAAAAATGCAATTTGAGTATCCGATCGGTGCTTACTTGATTTTGTAAACATATCAATTGATACTTGTAAACATATCAAGCGATCAGTTCTCCTCGTCTCTTCTCTTCTGTTAATAGCACATTGTTAACGACGCATTATAATTATCAAAATTCAAAGGAGTTAATGTCATTTGAGTATCAAAATAGTTACCTGATGTGGAAAGTCCCATAGAGAATCAGGACATGTCAGCCTCTCCTTTTCCTAGGTTCCCCAACTTATTACATTTGAATGAGCAAAAACCAAGATCAACATAAGCAGACTTACAGCACACATAATGTTTGCAAAAATGAAAGAAAACTACTCTAAATGCCATACTGAAAAAGAAAGATTGGCCCATCACCAGAGTAGTATAACGGCGTGCTTAAATGCAAGTGAGGTAGGCTGTGGGGCCTATTGCAAGGACGCATATATCTTAAATTCTTTCAAACACTGCATCAAATGATTATTTTTTGTTTTACTATTGATTTTTTACAGCAATTAATTATGGAGATCAAATGTCACCACTGCAATAGAGTACCTACCTAATTTGAATACCAGATTAGCAAATCGAATTATACGAAGTTTAAAGAAATTAAATAAGTTGACTTGTCCAATTATAACAGGCTTGACTTGATCGAACAGTATCGAGTGGAGTGCATTAAATATGAGCTGGCCGGGAGGATGGTAAATGGGTACACTCCCCTTCATTTTCTACTCCACAAATCTACAAAGACTCTGTGCATATGGTTTCTTTAGCTCGCCAGGTAAGACTTTGAGCCATGCATCCTCCACCATCAGCTCCTCCAACTTGACATACCCACTTCCAATAGCTGCAGTTTTGCCAAAAAAATTTCTTATTTATTTTCAGGAAGGGACGTTCCTGGAAGTGAAGCCCAGTGCGCATATATACAATATGTTAATTAATTCATATTTCTAGAAAAGGGAAGTTCCATGAATTCTTTTTACTACATGATGACATGCTTGAAAAGAAAATTATACCATATGAGTATACATATGATATGACATGCTTGAAAAGGAAATTATACCAGATGAGTATACATATGATATCTTGTGGGTACAAAGCCACCCGTGGTGGATGAAAGAGATAAAGAAAGGAAAAATCAAAATTATGGTTTGGCTGCTTGAGGTTGATTTTGCTTGAATATTTAGATGTGATAGAATTGAAGATGGGTAGGAGTTGTAATTAGTAATTTTGAGCTTCAACTGAAGCCTTGTAAGGGTTTTAGTAAAGGATGGTGGTGATATATTAAGGTTTCACTACAATTATTAGAAAGGTAACTAACTAACTGGATTTTACATTTTTTTTTTTGGCTGCCATCACATGCTTCAGATAGATTAGTCAAAATATGAATTAGTTTGAATCAGGTAGCTTGTGTATTGTCAAATAAAAACTAATACATACCTGTGCCATCTAACTTGACCAACATAGTCTATAAACTACACACTCTATCTCTAGTACCATACAACATAGAAGAGTGTCAGCCACAACATCAGCAACATAGGTTGAGACGATCAGTCACCTAAATTGATATACATCTTATTAAATAGGCATACATCAAGATGAATCAGAACTATGATTATAATTGTGCCTTGATTTGCTCTGCAACGTAACATTTATTTTTTCAAGATGTATTATACATTTTTTTTAATTCCAACTTCCAAGTGGCTATGTCTATCATGTACCATCTGAATCTTTGCATAACATTTGTTGTTTTGCAATAAAATCATGCTGTACCAGGAAGTGGAATAGAGCCTTAAACCCTCATTTATGTCCGATTAATTAAATTGAGGCCTCGAAGGGCAATTAGAGCTTTTTACATTAATTCCTTTTAATATTTGATACACCTTATCATATTATTTTTCCTAATAATAATTAACCAAAAACATTATCACTTTTATGAATCGTTGAGCTCTAATAAGGGTGGTGGGACAAAATGACATTTTGGCATGGTATGCTTACAATCAGAACAAATACTGTTATATTAACGTTGATCTAAGTTGTATCATTCAACGACAGAGCTTAAAAAATAAAGCTGATGAAATGATCCACAGAAGATCCCGGACCTGAACTCACCTTCAAATCCTCTTCATTTCTGTCTCCATTGAGGATTAAACTCAATTATTCGGTTCAAGTATTAAATTAATTACCTCAAAAGGCCGGTGGTTGGACAGATCAATAGCGATGGTTTGTTAACAGCATCGAGGGAGCCCCTGTACTCTCCTAGCCTTGTTGTCGGAGGTGGGGTCAGTTTGGCGGAGAAGAAGCGATGAAGAAGGAGCTATGGCCATGTGGAGGACATCCACAATCAGGAACAAAATCCCAAGCTTTTCCCCGAAATTAAGCTTATGCGTGTTTCTGATAGTATTGGGTTTGATCGACCACTTGGCGGAAGGTGATCTGCTTTCGATTTGGATTTGGGGAGGAAGCATGTGGCGATGGATGTGGGGAAGGAGAAGGAGATGGAGATGGAGAAGGCGATGGAGACGAAGATGGAGATCGGGAGAGAGAAGAGGCGAGGAAGGTGAGGAAGAGCGTGAGGGCTCGTAGGAGTCTCCGAGTCTGGGGCTAGGGTTAGTGTTTGGGTGGGACGGTTTGAGGAGGAGATGAGGAGAAGTTCTAGCGAATGAGAGAGAACGGAGATAAAAAAAATGAACGGTTAGATTGCCGTGTCGCTGACTGAAAAAAAAAACGGTTCACGACACCCACGGAATTTAATTATATATATATATATATATATATATATATATATAGGTGGGATAAAGTGCTATAGATGGCAATGCCATAGATGTATTTTTTTAGTCATTTTTTGAAGATCCGAAATTCAATCGGTCAATCCAAACCGTTCAAATTGATCAACATATTGAAATACCATTGGAGACCAAATTTTACATTTTTTTGAATTTTTTTGGTATTTATTTTGATATGTTCAAATTGGAGGGTCTGAAATACTCCAATTATAACGTTTTTTAAAAATATCATAATAAATAGCAAAAAAATTCGAAAAAATGTAAAATTTGGTCTCCAAGGATATTTTAATGTGGTGAATAACTTGGATGGTTCAAATTGAGCATTTGAATTTTGGATCTCGAAAAACGACTCTATGGCACGGGACCCTCCGTGCCATCTATGGCACATTAGTCATCCTCTATATATATATATATATATATATATATATATATATAGAGATGGGCTATTGTCCTTTGGATAGGATAGAAGAGTTTTCCTATTCACTTTTAAACTGTTCGATTACGTTCAGATCCGCGCTGAGATGAAATCTAACGGATGAAGTTGATGTCGCTGAGGGTCTAATATATGTCTGTTTCTTCGTTAATTTTTATATTTCTTCCGTTAGTTCAATCTTTCTAACTTCGTTCTTTCCTATCCGATCTGAGTCCTTCCAACTTCGCTCTCTATAAAAAAATAAAAAAAAAATGCTAGGTGAAGCTCTCTCTGTGCCGCTCCTCTAGGAGATGATCTCTTGGTCTCCGCTTCTTCCAACTCTCTCCTCTGGTCGATAACCTTTTCAGTTCTATACATGCATCTCTATCTAGCGAAAGAAAGTAATTACGATAGCTGCATCTCTTCTCCCAAATTAGATTTCGTGGGCAACAAAATGGGAAATCAAGGGTCTTTTGTATCTTTATTTGCTTTTGTAAATAGCAAATACCCATTTTGAAAAGTTGAAATCAAGGGCCGTTATATATTTTTCTTAAAAGTAGACTATACAAGTCAATTTCTTTGAAATAGAGTTGTACTGCGGACCATTTAATCAAATTAAAATGGCCAACTAGAACTAATAAACCAGCATCCAAGTTAAGTGCTTTTGTGAAGGGCATCCAAGGCATCCCATTTGATCAATTTAGTGGTTACCTCATAATAATTTCAGAAATCCCAAGAAACTCGTACCAGTACATGAGTATAGGGAAGAACAATATACTAACTAACAAATTAAATGAATCACACAAGACACAAATTAATCAGATCACAAAAAATTAAATACTGACTAGCAATTGACATGTAGCAATATCAAAACCAGCTAATTAGAGCCTCAAAATCAAAGTTATACTCTACCCAATCGCTACCATGCTCTACTGGTACCAATTTCGCACACCCAAACGTATCAGTCACTTGGTGGTCCCACCAAAGCAGATAGCCTCATGACAAATTGACTTCAGGAATATCCTCTCCTCACCACCCTAATGCTAATGAATTTGTTTGTATGTCAATTCACCTCTTGAATCTCTCTCAGAAACTGCTTGGATAGAGCTTTTAGGGTTGAGGAGCTGAGGAGAAGACGTCGTGAGCAACCACTGAGGGTTACAAAAGAGTGGGAGAGCACGATTCGTGGAGAGAATGCGGAGAGGAGAGCAACAAAACGGTGATTTGAGGAGAGGAGTTGGATCTACGATTTTCTATGGTTTCGTAGGAGACGACAAACGAGAGAGAGAGCACGTGAAAAGAGATTGAATTTCTTTTAAGCATTAAAGGGGACGGAGGCGTTAACAGAAACTAAAGAGAGGAACGGAAAATCTTAACTCAGCGCCTCACCATAGCGCATCCATCTCAGCCACAGATCTAACTCTGTACACGAATTTTAAAGCCATCCAATGGTCCAAAACTGGATAGGAAAACTCCTCAGTCCTATCCAAAGGACAATAGCCAATCTCTATATATATATATATATATATATATATATATATATATATATATATATATATATATATATATATATATATATATATATACTATAGATATAGATATAGATTACATGTAAAACCCAGACACAAATAGTACGTACCATCCCATATATCTAGTGCTTCTCTAGCATATCCAAAAGCAGGACGTTTGAAATGTGCATCATTCTTAGAGAAATAAACAAAAATATTAATAAAAGGTAAAAAGACAACAAATTGTATGGAAAAAAATTTAGTTAATATTTTTACCGATGAGAGCAACTGCTTAAAGTTCATTTGGTATGGCATATTTCGTAATTTAATGTTTTACAGTGTATATGCGCAAAAAGACATTATGGTCATTTTTAATTGGCGGATGGCATAATAAAACTAATTTTTATTGTTTTAGAATGGCATAAAAACAATTAGCATCGAGTGATGGTATATTACAAATTTTGAATTTTTACAGTGGCATAAACAAAATTGCCCCTTTTATTTAAATTAGTAGAAGAAACAAGCTTTTTCTAAAAGCTAAAGTTTTATTTTTATTCCAACGACAAGTTCACAACCGACAGAAAATTGAATTGATCCGGATTTTGGTCGTTATGTTAATGGTACCAACAATAACGTAAGATGATATCATATCAATTTCCCTTTAATTACTTTATTATTTGATATTATCATATTATAATATTGTACACAAAAAAAATCTTCTGTATATTGTATGTTTTAAATTTTATATTATTTCCATATATTTTTGCCTTATCTTACTATTTATTCGATTGTTTTATTCCTACAAAATAATTGTAAAGATCTTGTTCGAATCCTTTATTTCGGAAAGAACAATCCTACGTACAACGAGTCGTGCTTGAGTTTGTTTCAACATGCCTAAGGGTTTTATTGCCCAAAAAAAGTGTTTCAACTTTTACATAGGCCGAGCCCCTTTTTGTATGAACTTGGGAGTTAAGATGAATAGGAGTCCGGCCGGAAAAACATTACTTGACTCAGCCATCTTTGAAATATTTATTATTCCCAACCAAGATTAAAATTTTACTATGAAAATTACACGATTCTCATTTCATCACGTTAGTGTTCCTTTGTTTTAATATTTTAAATTAAATTAAATAATAACTAAACGTACGGGCAATTCTACCATCCTTGAGGAACCTTTTTGCAATTGCATTCTTCATCATCTGGAGGGAAGTGCTTTGGGCAACACAATTTTTTCTAGGAGCAACATATTTTTTTTTGAAATGATCAAATTGTCCTTCTTAAATTTAGTAAATAGCTTATATTTTTATGACTAAGCCACGTCTGTCATGTCCTCCCTTTCCACTGAATTTTGAATTTTTTCTCATATTTTTATGTATATACATGCTGTCTTTATCAAATTTGTAATGCATGCTTTGAATATTGGATATTTTATTAATTTTTTTTATTTATACTGATAATTAATTCATTCTAACGACAAATTGTGTTCAATTTCTTTTGGAAAATAAGAGGAAAGGAAAGATGTGCAAATAAAAAAAAATTATGCGAGAAAATATATATATATATATATATTATCATTTGGTTTATTCAATGATCACAATTCAACAGAAAATTTTTCGTGCATGATCATATGTGGATTTTATTAAGAAAGATTTGATTTTTTTTTAGTGAGAAATCTTGAAGAGAAAGAAAGCACAGTTAAAGAAATAAATTAGGACAATAAATCTTGATTGATGCTAAGAATAGTTTAGTAATTTAGAAAAAAATTATGTTGCTCCAAAAAAAATATCGGTTGTCCAAAAAAAAATTATAGTTTAGAATTTTCAGAGAAGTTGCTAACCAACCGGTTGATCTGCTCAAAGAAGTGCTGTTGGAATGGAATTTTACTAGAAAATAACTTTCTTTTACTTATTCGCCTTTTTCTCTTTTTCTTTTATTTACTTGTATTTGCTAATTTAGAAACTTGCTAAATTTGTACTTGAATTCCTATTTAATATAAGATAGGGTCCTGACTCCTATTTTTCTTCAAAAAAAAACTAAACGTACGGGCCGGTCTCTAGTGAGGATGGTTCAAATAGAATTGTTTTAATTTGATTCCAAAACGAGCCGTTTAAATTTTGAATACTCCAATATTTTTTCAATTATACTAGCAAAACATGTGGACAAATAAAAAATAAAATAATTAATATTATTTTTCTTTTATATAGTATATGTTAGTCAATAAATATAGGTAGCTCAATCTACCAACGATGCAGTAGATATATTTCCAAAAAGGAAAAAATAAATTATTTAGACATCTTTTTCGTCAAAGTGTCTGATCTTTTATCTGAAATCAGCATTTAGACCACATATTAGATTATATCAATATGTTACTGAGTCATTGTAGGACATTTTTATGGGTGCTTTTATAAATACCGGCAAAAGATGTCCTTGTATGTGATGTTAGGCAATAAAATTGAGTTGCTCAATTTATTAGCGATACAAATAGATATGTTGCTCAATTTGTTTATTTATTAGATGAAAAATTAAAATATATTATTGTTTCATCTAGTGATTTATATCTAACCACATATCAAATCAATCAAACATAACAAACATGTGGATACACGCTAGATCTAGCATGTAACTCCTATTGGATCAGTGCATTTATAATGTCACGTTCTTGGCGTGATTTGGGTTCATTTTGATATAATTGTAAGGAAATTGCCCAATTTTAATTTTGTGACTAATTACCATTAATTAATCCAATTAAAACACAAGCAACACGAGATCTAGTACTTTAAGCAATAGACACAAAGAGAAAGAGGAGAAATCGATACCTCCCGCGAAATCGTATTCGCGGGGCTCGACCAAGGCATGGGAATCGATGGCGTGCCTTCTCCACCGTCTCCACCACGTCTCGTAACCGCCCTCGAGTCCACCAAGGAGGATTAATCACGTTCTACAAGGTACGTGCTAGCATACCCAAAGAACAAGCCTAATCCCTATGGTTTTCTCTCTTGCATCAATCAACAACCTTGATTTAGTGGAGAGAAAATAGCTCAACACATGAGCAAAAGAGAGGGAGAGAAGAGGAAGGTGACGGCCTAGAATGGGAGGAAGAGAGGAGAGAGAAAGCTCTTAGGTGGAGGCTCTCATAAGTGGTCCTTATATAGAGCACAAAACCTAATTGACCTCTTGCATAATTACAACTATGCCATCCAACCTACCACCATAAATGGCTGCCACGAAATGGGCCTTAATGGGCCATTAAACCCCTTCATTTGGACCATTAATTCATATAATTAAGGTCCCTCAACTTTGCTCTTTAATTGGGCTATATATTTGCTATTTAAATAACGGCCCAATTAATCAATATAACCATTTATATTGATAAGTGTTGAACTAAATTAATTATTAACTCATTAATAATTATTTTAGGATTAGTTAATGCATTAATTTATTTCTATATGATCCATTGACTTAATTAATTATAACGGTTCGCAACGGTATATAATTAATTAATCAATCTTATCATATTTCCACAGAACCTACTGCTGTGAATAAATAAATAATGCACTGTGTGATTAATGTCCTATTTGTGTGACCCTTTGAGGATTTATGCTATGTTGGTCATGGAATCAAATCGTTATTTAATTCCAATAATCATAAGTGGTATCTAGCAACACGTTATGATTCCCAATTCGCATAAATAGTGTACTGCTACAATATTTCAATCCTGCATAAGAGAATAAATATGTTTCTCTATTTTGATTCTTATGTCTCACGATATCATCGTATAATCCAAGATAGGAATGTGTCATTCTTGCAGATTATACGTTTCTTGATCTAGAGTTGATCGCCTAGTTGCGCGCATACGATCCAACTCCATCAAGGGGCCCAAACAGATATCGTCACTCACTAAGTGAATTAATGAGGGACATACGGTTTTCTTGATGATTAGCTTTTCCCCGCACAATTCAAGAGAACGTAAATCAAGTCCGTATAGCAGCCCTTAACGGGAATCAGCGGTAGACGAGATATATAGAACCTATCCTCATGTGGAAAAGATAATCATCTCAAACTTAGAACCAAAATCATAACGAAATAAACAATGACACATAACACAATCCATATGTTTATTTCGTTGGGTCAAGTCCTGTACTATGTTCCATAACATATACATATGCAATTAAGTTGGTAACTCTTTACCTATGATTTGTAGAACTTAATCATCACTTAACTTGCATACTAATCTTATATGATAATTAATGTTCCTTGTTAATTATCAAGATTATGGACCGTTTAGATTTATTATTGTCATTCTAAAGAATGATCCACAGAGATCTACAATTCAGATCCTCAACCTGAATAATCTGTCAATAATAAACCTAGGAACAGATGATAAATATCATCCATAACATAAACTAATAATTAAGTCATTAAATTATTGACTTCTAGGACATAACTCTAACAATCTCCCACTTGGCCTAGAGTCAATCAGTAGTGATTTCTAGCCAACGAAGAATTGAGAACAATGTCATATATCTACATATATACATGTCTCGGACCTCAAAATAAATAATACGCTTAAAGCTAGTTACTCATACGTCCACCACGTATGGATGCATAACTGCATCTCGTATACTGCTCAAGGTAGAGGTCAAGTTAGAGTGTTCACTGTGTTCGCGAACCTATCCAAATTTGTTCGACCCTATATATATATATATATACTACTATATATATGTTCTTGATCATCATCATATGATATCAAGTGATATTGTTATAGATCATATTTGAATCTCCAATGTAACATTGGGTTCTTTAGGAGTAAGTTGTGGTTCGAGATGCATAGAACCATAATAACTCGACTAAGAACTTGATCCCAAATAATATTCTTTTATTGCTTCACAAGTTGCTATGTATTTTGTTTTGGTGACGGAAACGGTTGTAATATTCCATTTAGAACACTTTCTAAACTTACAACACCACCTTTAAGCAAAATATGTAGCTCAATTGTGATTATATCAATCTTTTGAAAAACTTTTATTAGTGTAACAACTTACACGAGATTTCTTTCATCTTAGGAGATGAAACATTGTATCACTCTTTCTCATAAGGTACTCGAGGATATCCTTGACTATCGTCCAAATGTGCCTCTCTTGTATCCATTTGACAACTGTTTGTCATATCCTTTGGATACTACACATTGGGGCATATGCATAAATATGGCGTACAAAATGAAACTCATAATGAAAGAATGCTTGAACTATTTCATGCACTTTCTTGAATTGAGTTGCAATAGGCCGAGTTAAACACTCAAGTCATGCCATGTGACTCATAGTTAGACATCCTTTCTTGGAGTGTAACTTTCGTGTTTCTAGAACACTTCGTCAATATATGCATATTTGCTCAAACCTAACATCCATCATAATCTATCTTCATAGATTTGTTTCCTAGGATCAGGTGATTTCGCCCAAGTTCTCATTTGAGAAAGCATTCTCCAAAGAGATCTTGACAATGTTCATTTTTCTTAATGTTATTCCCAATTAATGAATTGTTATCTTGAACAATACAAATAATACAATTATGCTCCCACTGAATATCTTGTTTATACAAGATACTTTTTGACGAAGCTCAACTCCTTGACTTCCTTGTCAAAACTTTTATTCCAATCTCCACAACACTTGCTTTAATCCATTAATGGATCCTTGAAGCATGCGTATGTTTTTAGCAATACATTAAATAAAACCTCGATTTGTGTCAAATGCACAACATCTTCCTTCATTCATACGAAGAAGGCGGTTTTATGTGGTTTTCCATATATCGGTATATATGAAATACAACCATTGCTAGAATGATCTTTATTGACTTATACATAGCCACAAGCAAGAAGTTGTGCTTTGTACGTAGTCAACTAGCCATCGACTTAGACATAGCTACGAGCGAGAAGCCGCGCTTTGTACATAGTCGATTTGTTATCCAAGTCGATCTTTCCTTTTGAAGATCTAAACGTTCTTGATGGATTGCTCCTTCATGAACATCAACCAAGGTCTATACCTTGTTGTTATACATGGATTGCTCTTTAAAGATCATATGAATTCAAAACATATATGTGGAATCAGATCATTCCATCGTTTCTTTGTTTATCAACGGATTCTCATATGCTAAGTACGAGAATGTTGTGACAACCTATGCACCAAAACGGCTTAGGAAATCAACTCTCGTTGATCTTTTGTAGGATTGGTACTTGAGGTTCATGAACTTCTTCCACAACGATTTGTTGAATGAGTTCTTGACTCCTCATATATTTTATGAGTTTCTCAAACATCATCAACTCGTGAGATGGTTGAGTCCTCATTAGAAGGAGCATACTATTAAACTTCTTTCAAAACAACTTGTGAAGAAGTTTCGCTCAACTCCCACTAAGTACCATGTATGGAGTGACAAGTTTCCCATAAGAGTACTTCTTGTAGTGACGCATAAACTATTTTAATGCTCACTTTACTCCCACTACTTCTTCTTGAGGATTTCAATTCATCAAGACTACATTATGATTAGCAACAACTACTTTGTTCTTATCATATTCGTGGAAGTAGTGCCTTTTAATATAAAGCATCCTACAGTGTCTTATTTGGTTTAAGCTTACAAGTCGACAATACTTGAAATAAGCTTCTCAACACCAAATCTCGAGAAGTATTATACTTAGAGATCAAAATCTCGTAAGATATCTTCTTCAATAGACTTCGATGGAACATCATTCAGTGTAAACAATATTGTCCTCAAACATAATTCCCTAATACGAGTCGAATAAGTCCATTTGATTTATTACCGATCGAACTATACAAAATATTGTTCGATACCTCCATTCTTGGACATATTATTCCTCATGAAGCGAGTTATGAAACTACTTTCATACTCTTTAGATAATATTTCAAATCATATGACTTAACTACTTACCATGATTAATTGTAAGACTTTTCTTTTTCCTTGAACGGTCTTTTTAACTTCACACTTGAACTCCTTTGAACTAGTCAAAAGGTTCATACTTATACCTTATCAAATAGATATGTTAATATCTACAATGATCGTTGGTTAAGTAGTAAAGTATCAACAACCTTTCATTGCACAAGTACTTATAGGTCTTTATACATCGATATGTATAAGTCCTAATTAATTCACTTGTCCTTAAACCTTCATAGGTTCAAGGTGCTTTTGTCATTTAACAAACATGATTCGCATATCAATCGATTGGAATCGAATTGAATTACGAGCTCTACGTTACGTAGACTCTCGTAATGCGATTCTCGTTTACTTATGTGACTAAGCGATAAAATATAACATGAAAGTCAAACACTTTATGTCAAGTCTTACACATCCTATTGTGTCTTATTCAAAATTGTTTATCTATTTCAAGCAAATTCAATCAAGATGCATGAAATCATATAAACAAATCCATGATAAAAGAACTTGTCTTTTACTAAACATAGTCATCCATCATCGAATATGAAATGGAGACGTTGTGAGAGGTTAGGATTAAGGTATGCAACCTTCAATTCCTTAATAAACTCTTAATAAAGATAACTCTACGTATTCAATGGTAATGACTTAGACGAACAAGTCATTTCATATACGGAGTTTACTTTACATCTCTCGAACATTCTCTTATTTTTCATTGCTAACACATTTCGTTAAATGCGAGCATATGAACTAGTATCAAGTTACTAGTGTAAATTAGAGATAGTGAGATAATTTGAACGACACATACTTCTTAGGATTAGATCATTACAATCATGGTATTTCGAACGACCTTTCAAATGCCTCCATAAACGGCAAATGAAACATCTCATGTGACACATGGTCATAAATGAGGGTCTCGAAAATTTCAACTCATACCTTGGTGAAGTATTTCTTGAATACTTAACCAATTACCTTTCTGCATCAACAAGTGTGCGAAGAAGGTAACATTATATCCTTTATAATTTCAAAGAGATCGTATGACAATATCAACAATCCTTGACATCGGAGATTAATATCTCTAGTTATCAATTGGCTACTTAAATCTTTTGATTTGTAAGTCAATGAAACATTCATGTAATTTCTTATAAAAGAAGAATCTCTTTGTCAACTCATACTCTTTATACTCGATCATAAATGATGGAGTTAATATCTACTTTCTCCAAGAACACTTTCTTGAGTAAGTGGATAAGAGCGTACGAGTTAAAACTAGTCCATATGAATTCTCTAATTCAAAGGTCTAGAAATTTCAAATGAGGATATTAGTCATACGCTTTATTGAATAACTTTTGGCCAAAAGTCAATCAATCATCGCGTTGCTACGTTCGGGTAGTTTGAGAAAAGTTTTGGGAATTGACATACTCAAATTTCTTTTCACTAAGATCGTGTCTTAGGAATCGGTATTACTTCTTTAAGTAAATACTTTTAGAAACGAGTTTGTTCATTTTCAAAGATTGATCGCAACAAAATTAACAATTTAAACATCTATAACAAAATCAATTTAAGGTCATTTAGTTTATGCAATTGTTTTATTTATAACAAATAAAACTCCCACTACATTTATTTAATGTCCCAAATGTAGTTGGTTTTCCAAGATCCCGGTTTTCATCAAGTAGAGCCTGCTATGGCACGTCACCCTACTTAATTAGACAAGGTAGGTTCTCCAACCAATCATATCGTTCCATATGATTCTTGGTTTGTGAATATCTAAGTATATTTACAAACTTCGCCCCGATGTCCAAACTCTAGTTGGGTCCATCGAAAAGTAACATCTCACTATTTGCTCCTTGCAAAAATCTTAGCTATTTGCACCTCGACTACCGAATTGGCAATCATGACGTCCGCTTGGGCGGACCGCGCCATGAGTGACAATCGGCGTGAAGGGGATAGAGAGAAGGAGGGCGATTTCACTTAATCGAATTTTAGTTGGGACTATCAATCATATGACACTTGTTTGGTGGTCGTGTAAGCATACACCCATACCTAGCATATGACAATTCATAGCAATCACAAGCAATCACATATAAGCATCTCATAGTTGTGGGTTTGTATGGCTCCCGCTTGCATTAGTTTCGCCACATCGTCCATGGAGCAAAACTAATCTAATCCTTGTCCCTCCCACTAAATTCTATAAGGATCTAAATCCTATATAAAATAAAGGTACAAAATACATGTGTAAACATCCTATTCCCATCCTAGCCTTAGGGGCATGCAAGCCTCACAAGTTACATTAAAATTAATCAACAAATTAATTAATTAATGGCACCAAAGGCCGCATTACAAACATTCACACATGCATTCAAATACAACCACAAGGCATTGAGTCTTGAGCCATACTAAACCCACTATCCACCTACAAAACAAAGTTAGCACATACAAGAACTTTGTTTCCAATTAACGATTTTCAAGCATCTTTGCGTATCGTTTGCTATAAGTAAATTCCGTGTACAAATCCCCAATTTTAAACAACCAAACTTGTTTAAATTCATTTAGAAAGTTCTTTCAACATCCCATAACTGAAAGGAGATCAAACAAGGAGTTTTCTAATTATTTTCAAATAATTTGAATACTTAGAAAAACAGTAATTTATTAAAAAACGTAACTAATGGAATCCAATAAAAACAGAGGTTTTAGGTCTCCAAAAATTCTCAAATAAATTACTTAAGCTCCTTATCATAGTTGTGATTACCAGTAAAAATTTCAAGAAGAGATCTTAAACCATCTGGGAGAATCAAAAATGACAAATCTCTTACAAGTGCACGAAACACCGTTATGAGACTTTCAGATTATCCTCTCAACCATTTGGTCTGTAAGACCACCTTCTAAACAGTTTTTATATATACAATATACATAGAAAAACTAGTTTATTCTATAGGCTAACTATTCATGAAAAGAAAACCACCAAGTTCAGTTCAAAAAGTTCGAGTTACTAACTAAACAATCAACAAATTCTGTACTGGAACAGACTGTCGATCGAAATGTTCTAACCTAGTTGAAGGTTCAAATTTCCACGAAAAATTATGAAATTAATTTTCCTGGAATCCTAACTCAAAATAGAACAACTCCATTTAAACAGAAATTTTAAAGGAGTTCTCAGTTGGTACAGTTTATTAGAACAATCGATTTGCTCAACAAACTGGATCTGACAAGTTCTTCCTTTTCATACTTGAAAACCCACAAATTAATCTGAGCCATGCAACAATATTTACATGCTCAGAAAGAGCTTCAAGTCCTCTTTAAATCTAGCCATAGAACACTGGTACTTATATTCAAAATATAAATCTTTCAAGCCATTCAAACAGGACAGTGCAAGTAAAAATTGGTTCTCCGCACTGTCGCCGTTTTATTCACAGTAAATCTATACTAATTCAGAAAAATGTGAATCCAACGCCAAAAGAATCACAATCCACAGATCTACAACTTTCATGTAGATGGAAAGACCTTCCAGAGAACTTATCAAAGCGAAAAACGCGAAACAACACAGAAAATACCATTTCCAGACAGCAAACAAACGCATCATCTCTACTAATCCGTTAATTAGCCAATTTCTCTTAATTAAGTGTCAAAAATAGCTTAAGTACGACCATGTGCTCTGATACCACTGTAAGGAAATTGCCCAATTTTAATTTTGTGACTAATTACCATTAATTAATCCAATTAAAACACAAGCAACACGAGATCTAGTACTTTAAGCAATAGACACAAAGAGAAAGAGGAGAAATCGATACCTCCCGCGAAATCGTATTCGCGGGGCTCGACCAAGGCATGGGAATCGATGGCGTGCCTTCTCCACCGTCTCCACCACGTCTCGTAACCGCCCTCGAGTCCACCAAGGAGGATTAATCACGTTCTACAAGGTACGTGCTAGCATACCCAAAGAACAAGCCTAATCCCTATGGTTTTCTCTCTTGCATCAATCAACAACCTTGATTTAGTGGAGAGAAAATAGCTCAACACATGAGCAAAAGAGAGGGAGAGAAGAGGAAGGTGACGGCCTAGAATGGGAGGAAGAGAGGAGAGAGAGAAAGCTCTTAGGTGGAGGCTCTCATAAGTGGTCCTTATATAGAGCACAAAACCTAATTGACCTCTTGCATAATTACAACTATGCCATCCAACCTACCACCATAAATGGCTGCCACGAAATGGGCCTTAATGGGCCATTAAACCCCTTCATTTGGACCATTAATTCATATAATTAAGGTCCCTCAACTTTGCTCTTTAATTGGGCTATATATTTGCTATTTAAATAACGGCCCAATTAATCAATATAACCATTTATATTGATAAGTGTTGAACTAAATTAATTATTAACTCATTAATAATTATTTTAGGATTAGTTAATGCATTAATTTATTTCTATATGATCCATTGACTTAATTAATTATAACGGTTCGCAACGGTATATAATTAATTAATCAATCTTATCATATTTCCACAGAACCTACTGCTGTGAATAAATAAATAATGCACTGTGTGATTAATGTCCTATTTGTGTGACCCTTTGAGGATTTATGCTATGTTGGTCATGGAATCAAATCGTTATTTAATTCCAATAATCATAAGTGGTATCTAGCAACACGTTATGATTCCCAATTCGCATAAATAGTGTACTGCTACAATATTTCAATCCTGCATAAGAGAATAAATATGTTTCTCTATTTTGATTCTTATGTCTCACGATATCATCGTATAATCCAAGATAGGAATGTGTCATTCTTGCAGATTATACGTTTCTTGATCTAGAGTTGATCGCCTAGTTGCGCGCATACGATCCAACTCCATCAAGGGGCCCAAACAGATATCGTCACTCACTAAGTGAATTAATGAGGGACATACGGTTTTCTTGATGATTAGCTTTTCCCCGCACAATTCAAGAGAACGTAAATCAAGTCCGTATAGCAGCCCTTAACGGGAATCAGCGGTAGACGAGATTTATAGAACCTATCCTCATGTGGAAAAGATAATCATCTCAAACTTAGAACCAAAATCATAACGAAATAAACAATGACACATAACACAATCCATATGTTTATTTCGTTGGGTCAAGTCCTGTACTATGTTCCATAACATATACATATGCAATTAAGTTGGTAACTCTTTACCTATGATTTGTAGAACTTAATCATCACTTAACTTGCATACTAATCTTATATGATAATTAATGTTCCTTGTTAATTATCAAGATTATGGACCGTTTAGATTTATTATTGTCATTCTAAAGAATGATCCACAGAGATCTACAATTCAGATCCTCAACCTGAATAATCTGTCAATAATAAACCTAGGAACAGATGATAAATATCATCCATAACATAAACTAATAATTAAGTCATTAAATTATTGACTTCTAGGACATAACTCTAACAATAATTTAGGTGGAGATAGATACTGGTAAAGGGGTAATTAGGGAACAGTAAGAGAAAGGAGATAGAAAAGAACTTTCATTAATCAATTTTCTTCATACCAATTACAAGAGCACTCATCTATTTATAGCTAAACATCCTAATCTGATCCTAATCTCAGCCGTTAGTTACATTTATTGATTAAATATCCTAATGCCAACTCATCAATCCATGGACACTCTAATACTACTCTCTAATTGGCTCTCTCAGCCTTAACCTCAATCTAAATGTAACGGCTACTTCTATTATGTAATTGTCTAAATCCTGACATATCTCATACATGACATATAAGGAGTAGAAACTAGAAAAAGATGCTCTCATACGTGGAAAATAAATAAACAAAATAATGTTAGTCAATAGAGATATGTTGTTCAATCTACCAATAGATATGTTGCTTAATTTGTCTTCTTATTAGACTAAAAACCAAAACATAATATTATTTCGTCTAGCGATTGATATCCAATCACGTATCAAATTGATCGAACGACACAAACATGTGGATACACTCTTGATCAAGCGTATAATTCCTCTTGATTCTATGCATTTATAAGAGTAGAGATTAGGGATTTCTAATATGTTACCAGGTACATTACAGGCGTGAGTGCTGGTATGCATATGAGAGAAAATAATAGGTACTTACATATGTACTAGGTGTGCATGGGGAAATTCACATCCTCTGCCGCGCGCGGCTGGCCGTAGTTTTTATTTCGACCGTATGATTAATCTCAACGGTTCTCAGAAAATACCGAATTAATAGGCTCGAAAAAATTGAACCGTCCAGATCAGATATAGCTAGTTATAATTATTTCCAATGAGAAATCGGAAACTTTATGAAATCATCAAATAATCGGTGTCTTTCAACTTTATATAATAATCGTTGTCAATGAAACTCTTTATCTGTTTATCGAACCTGTACCATACCGTATAAGACGGGTATGGGTATGGATAAGAAATTTTTTTTTGTTAATTTAATGGGTACGGGTACGGGTAAAAACTATTTCGTATTTATTTTCATAACGGGTAATTGCCACAATTAAAATTATACAATTACATGATACATATGGCATCTTATATTGCATGATTGGTAAAAAATATTGCCAGATTTTATTTAAGATCTATAATTTTTTCCATTGTACGAAAAAAAAAATTTAAATATTTGTCATCATTGTTGCACTTTATTATTATACTTATTGATATAATTTATTTATATGTACAAATTTTATTGCTATTATATCCATTTATTACCGTTACCGTACTGTACCGTTAATTCTTAACGGATGCGGGTAAGGTACGGATAAAGTTTTTTTAACGGGTACGGGTAAAGAAAATTTTAACGGATGCAGGTTTGAAAATACCTTCTATACCGTACCATACACATTGAAAACCTTACTCTCAAGAATCCAAGTCCGTATCATTGCCAAGAAAACAAAATTCAGATCGTTTGATTACAATCGCAACCAGATTTATATTTGTTCTGAACAGTTCAATTTCTTCCAACTACAGTGAATCACTTGATATGAATTATAAAGCCTGCATACTGTGTGCATGGATCATCTACGCTGAAAATTGAAAGAAAGGAAAACTGGATTTTTAGAAATTGATCTTTGATATCATATCAGCAATAAATCCTTCTCAACAAAGCAAACAGAATATTAAACTAAAAGTTCCACGACGTTTCAACTTATCAATTCTGTAAGTTTTTTCTAAATCTGAAATTGTTTATTCAGTGTTTTGAAAAGCCCATGAATGCTCCTTGCGTATCTCCTCTTCTTCCTCAGGGGTGAAGTCATTTTTGATGTTGAAGGTCTCGCGTATCTCCTCGGGTTGTTTCCCCGCAATTTTGTTTGCAGCAGCTTGGGCAGCGAGGTTAAGCAGCCCGCCAACATTGAGGTAATTGGCTGCCAAGATGAGATAAAAAAAGAGTATTGTTGTTGACATTCATGAAGGCCTTGTCCCAATCCTCGAGATCCCGTTTCGCCGTTGCAGAAGAGCTCCCCTCCCCAGAATCCTTATTAGACGCTTTGGAAGCAGCCGTTGCAGAAGAGCTCCCCTCCCCGGAATCCTTATTAGCTGCCTTGGAAGCATCCGGTGCAGACGAGCTCCCCTCCTCTGCTATCTCAGGTATCGGTGCAGCTGCTGCCTTTTCTGCATCAGCGACATGTTTCTGGCAGTACTCAATCACCTTTGAAAGGATCTTGGATGTAACGTTGGGCAGTGGGATGTTGGTTATGATGCAGTCGTCTTCCATCATGTTGCGGATCGTGCGGCACTCTCTCGCCACCTTCTCATTCACCACGAACTCCTCTCCGTCGGAGCTCACGAGTGTGATCATATTCTCGGTGCTACTGCTTGCCATCTCTTTCTTTCACAGAAGGGTTTTTTAATCAATTTCTGAAGTTGTGGCTTGGAAGCACTACAGGATCGTAGTATAAATTACGAGACGAAGCAAGGACAATATTAGTAATAATGGGAACTTCCTAAAAATAATAATCATATTAATGGTCTTAATTCCTTATTTAATTTTTTTTTCGGAAACCATACTTTATTATTAGTTTTGTCTCCTATAATTTTCTTTATAATAAAATTAAATTAGGAAATCTGCAGATCAAATCTGAGCGAAATAAATCTGTACTCGAAACATTCAATAGCTGTCAACTAAAACCGCGATATGAGGTAATTAAGCATACCAAAACTAAGCGAAGTTAAAAATTAATGATATCTGAGGTAATTAATTAAACATGCTGCCTAAATTTTTTTTATTTAAAGCATGCCTAAACTGAGCAAAGTAATGGTTGAAATTAAGGTAAACAAGAATAGCTGAATTCTTTTTGGTTTTCTTCTTTTATTTGTTATTGTTGCCTTTCTCTGCTAAGCAGCTGCAACCAATGTTTAAAAAACCGTACCGGCCGGTTCAACTGGGTTCGAGTTCAGTTCAAAAGGTTCGAGTTACAAACTAAACAATCAACAAATTCTGTACTGGAACAGACAGTCGATTGAAAAGTTCTAACCTAGTTGAAGGTCCTAACTTCCACGAAAAATTATGAAATTAATTTTCCTGGAATCCTAACTCAAAATAGAACAACTCCATTTAAACAGAATTTTTAAAGGAGTTCTCAGTTGGTACAGTTTATTAGAACAATCGATTTGCTCAACAAACTGGATCTGACAAGATCTTCCTTTTCATACTTGAAAACCCACTAATTAATCCGAGTCATGCAACAAGTTATACATGCTCAGAAAGAGCTTCAAGTCCTCTTTAAATCTAGCCATAGAACACTGGTACTTATATTCAAAATATAAATCTTTCAAGCCATTCAAACAGGACAGTGCGAGCAGAAACTGGTTCTGCGCACTGTCGCCGTTTTATTCACAGTAAATCCATACTAATTCAGAAAAATGTGAATCTAACGCCAAAAGAATCACAATCCACAGATCTACAACTTTCATGTAGATGGAAAAAACTTCCAGAGAACTTATCAAAGCGAAAAACGCGAAACAACACAGAAAATACCATTTCCAGACAGCAAACAAACGCATCATCTCTACTAATCCGTTAATTAGCCAATTTCTCTTAATTAAGTGTCAAAATAGCTTAAGTACGACCATGTGCTCTGATACCACTGTTAGTAAGTGTGTAATTTTCGATTTTTATGCTAATTACAAGTTAATTAAGCCATCGAAACAACACACACAACGAATCGTGCACAAAAGCCAAGTTAACACAAAGAGATTAAGGTGGAATATTAATACCTCCCGCGAAATCGTATTCGCGGGGCTCGACCAAGGTATGGGAATCGATGGCGTGCCTTCTCCACCGTCTCCACCACATCTCGTAACCGCCCTCGAGTCCACCAAGGAGGATTAATCACGTTCTACAAGGTACGTGCTAGCATACCCAAAGAACAAGCCTAATCCCTATGGTTTTCTCTCTTGCATCAATCAACAACCTTGATTTAGTGGAGAGAAAATAGCTCAACACATGAGCAAATAAGAGGGAGAGAGGAGGAAGGTGGCGGCCTCATGGGAGGGAATGAGAGGAGAGAGAAAACTAGGTGGAGGCTCTCATAAGTGGTCCTTATATAGAGCACAAAACCTAATTGACCTCTTGCATAATTACAACTATGCCATCCCACCTACCACCATATTGGGCAGCCACGTTTTGGGCCTATTTGGGCCACTTAATCCACTCAATTTAGTCTCTAATTCTATTAATTAAAGCCTCATTTATTTGCTCTTTAATTGGGCTATCTATTTGCTATTTAAATAACGGCCCAATTAATCAATATAACCATTTATATTGATAAGTGTTGAACTAAATTAATTATTAACTCATTAATAATTATTTTAGGATTAGTTAATGCATTAATTTATTTCTATATGATCCATTGACTTAATTAATTATAACGGTTCGCAACGGTATATAATTAATTAATCAATCTTATCATATTTCCACAGAACCTACTGCTGTGAATAAATAAATAATGCACTGTGTGATTAATGTCCTATTTGTGTGACCCTTTGAGGATTTATGCTATGTTGGCCATGGAATTAAATCGTTATTTAATTCCAATAATCATAAGCGGTATCTAGCAACACGTTATGACTCCCAATTCGCATAAATAGTGTACTGCTACAATATTTCAATCCTGCATAAGAGAATAAATATGTTTCTCTATTTTGATTCTTATGTCGCACGATATCATCGTATAATCCAAGATAGGAATGTGTCATTCTTGCAGATTATACGTTTCTTGATCTAGAGATAATTGTATAAAGTTGCATGCAAACAATCTATCTCCATCAAGGGGCCCAAACAGATATCGTCACTCACTAAGTGAATTAATGAGGGACATACGGTTTTCTTGATGATTAACTTTTCCCCGCACAATTCAAGAGAACATAAATAAAGTCCGTATAGCAGCCCTTATCGGGAATCAGCGGTAGACAGTATTTATTGAACCTATCCTCATGTGGAAAAGATAAACATCTCAAACTTAGAACCAAAATCACAACGAAATAAACAATGACACATAACACAATCCATATGTTTATTTCGATGGGTCAAGTCCTGTGCTATGTTCCATAACATACACATATGCAACTAAGTTGGTAACTCTTTACCTATGATTAGTAGAACTTAATCATCACTTAACTTGCATACTAATCTTTTATGATAATTAATGTTCCTTGTTAATTATCAAGATTATGGACCGTTTAGATTTATTATTGTCATTCTAAAGAATGATCAACAGAGATCTACAATTCAGATCCTCAACCTGAATGATCTGTCAATAATAAACCTAGGAACAGATGATAAAATCTCATCCAAAACATAAACTAATAATTAAGTCATTAAATTATTGACTTCTAGGACATAACTCTAACACATTTAGCCCATAAAACCGGATAGCTGGAAAACCGAAAAAATCGGATGAATACCGTTTAAACCGGAAAAACCGGTAATTGAACCGTCCGGTTTATTCTTTTCGAACCAGAGAAACTAAACAAAAAATCATAGAGAAGTAAGAACCATGAGAAATGGGGACTCGAACCAATGCTCATCGCTATAAAAGTCAAAATAGCTATCCATTGGGCCATGTGACACCTTGTGATTAAAGTAGAGCTTTCTATATTATTATACCGGTTTAAAAACCGGTAAACCAGATAAAATCGATAAACCCTATACCGACAGCTCCACCGGTTTGATGACCGGTACGGTATTTAAAACGCTGCAACTATATATATGAGAAGGATAATTTAAAGGTTTTTTTATTTAAAAAGGAGTAAAAAAAAAGGTAGTCTACAAGCTTTCTTTAGAAAAAGAAATTTTTCTTTTTTTTATATATTCCAGCGACAAGTTCAAAATCGGGGGTGATAAGTATCATCCCAAAATACGTTTTAATTTTTTTAATTTTTGAAATATTTTTGGTCCCCACTCACTACGGGAAAAAGGACCTTCTGTAACGGCACTTCTGTAACGGTTTTTGAAATAACCGTTACAGAATAGTGAGGCATTAGGCGGGAAAATTGGCGCCACAAATCTGTAACGGTTATTATGAAACAACCGTAATAACATTTCCGTCATGGTCAGGAAAAAAAATGCATCAAGCTTCTGTAACGGTTGTTGGATAATAACCGTTACAGATTTCTTATATTCTGTAACGGTTATTATCCAGCAACCGTTACAGAAAAGAAAAAAGAAATATATAAATATCAACCATCTTTTGTAACGGTTATTAGTAAATAACCGTTACAGTAGGTTAACGTTTTTTTTTTATTTTTTATTGATTCTGTAACGGTTATTTTTAATAACCGTTACAGAAAAGTTCTGTATTTAATTAGGTCTTCCCATCCCAACAAACTCACAGCTAGCTAGCGCCGCACTTAACTCTTTTCTGATCTTCTCATTTATTGCGATTTGTGGTGTCCTACTTCACTCCAAAAAAATAGCAAAAATTTTCTAAAAATTCTGAAAAAATAATAATTAGAAAGAGAATAAGAAGGAGAGCAGATTTAAAAAATAATAATTTGTACTGTTTCTCTTTCTCTCATTCTTTCCTATTTCGGTCCCCACTGTTGCTCTCCCTCCCATCCTTTCTATTTTTGGTCCCCATTGTTTCTATTTCTCTCATCCTTTCCTATTTCAGTTCCCACTATTTATCTCCCCCCATCTTTTTTATTTCTGGTACTCATATTAACTACAACAATTACTTATTCTAACTACAACAGATACATATATAACTTCAACAGTTACACATATAACTTCAACCGTTATATATATATTAACTTCAATAGTTACATATATATATAACTACAACACCTACATATATAACTTCAACAGTTACACATATAACTTCAACAGTTATATATATTAACTTCAACAGTTACATATATAACTTCAACATTACATATATAACTTTAACAGTTATATATATTAATTTCAACAGTTACATATATAACTTCAACAGTTATATATATATTAACTATTAAGAGAAACAGTGAGGACCAAAAATAAAAAAGATGGAAGGGAGAGAAATAGTGGGGACCGAAATAGGAAAGTACGAGAGGAAGAGAAACAGTGGGGACAAAAAATAAAAAGGATGGGAGGGAAAGCAACAGTGGGGACCGAACATATTCCAACAGTGGGGACCAAAAACGTGTTCCCACTGGGGATGATGGAGACTGATAGAATCCAGAGGATGGTCTTAAGCAATTCCGGTTCAAAATCGATAGAAAATTAAAATGAATTGGATTTTGGCCGTAATGTTAATAGTATCAAGAATAATGTAAGGTGATATCATATCATTTTTTCTTTAACTAGACATGCCAGTCACAACTTCGCTGTGCTATATTTTTTTTATGACAATAATTCAGCGTGAACTATCTTAAATCTCCAAATATATTTAATTCCTAAATTAAATGATGATTGATATGACTATTTTTTAATATATTTAGCCAAAAAAACTATGTTAATTATAGACAATACAAATTTTTTTTTAAAAACTATTCAAAATTATAAAAAATACAAAAACCAATTTTTTTTATACAAAATAGCGGTCAAAAATAAGAAAACAATATCGCAACTTAATTAATATTATATATTATATATTATAGATATAGATTATAGATTACATTATATTTGATATTATAACAACCGTCAATTGTGCAAAAAATAAAAGTGGGCTGAAGGAATACATGCGGTTTTAATTTTAAATATTTACTAAATGTACGGTGCCTCCAGTGAACTGGTTCAGATAGAATTGTTTTAATTTTATTTCGAAATGAATTGCTTCAATTTTGAATTAATACATGTGGTTTGTACTGAAGGAAGTGAGAAGTAATGGGAAGGTAAAAGTGGGCTGACCGCAGGAGCCTAAAAGTCGGCAACCCACACAAGATGAGCGAAGATATTAATTAAGGGATGATACTAGAATACTAGATACAAATTTTAAATAAGTTAATCTCCAAGCTTTATCTTCCAATTTGATGGATGGTTCAGCTCTTCAAACCTCCTTAATTACTTACTCTTTTATAAAAATTCTGGATTAATTAGATTCTTACACTATGGCTCCGTTTGGATGACTTCTTCCCGGATTAAGGAATAAGGAATAACCACTTTTTACCAATAAATTTATTTCTAACGGGTGCGTTTGGATAGGTGTGAGAAGAAGGGAAGAAGGGAAGAAGTGGGAAGAAGTATTAGGAAGTGTGTAACTTTGTGAAGAGTTTGGATTGTTTATAATTTTTTTTTCTTCTTCTTCCTTCTTCTTCTTCTTCTTTCTTCTAACGATCCAAACGCACCCAACCATCCAAACTCTTCACAAAAGTTACACACTTCCCAATAAATTTACCCCTTCCCAATAAATTTCTTCCCTTATTTCTTCTTCCTACCTTATTCTCAACGCATCCAAACGGAACCTATGCTTCACAACATCTTTTGAGAGGAAAGCAATTGAAGAAAAACAAAAGAAAATTAAATCTACATCTCAAGTGACAAAATCAGAAAATCTATTTATTTGGATGTCTCGAAGTGAAGTTTTTTTTTTTCATTTTATAAAGTTGTGAATTAAGTAACTAACAAATGTTACTTGTTAAGTTAAAAAAAAATGGTTTTCATCTTGGTCTATAAAAAACTCATTGAACGTCGATCGTGTACTTTCTTTTAAAAATTTCGATCGTTTTTTATTACAATCACAAGCTGATTTATATTGGTTCTGAACAGTTCAATTTCTTCTAACTTGATGATATGACTTATGAAGTCTGCATACTGTACGCTGGAAGATAAAGAAAAAATTAAAGAAAGGAAAGCATGCACATGGTTTTCTTAGAAATTGATTTCTAATCGTAAGTAATTAATTACAATAGAAATTGTTTTTGTATCTATAAGTTAATCTAGAAATTGTTTACTAGATACTATAACTAAGTTAATCTGCAATGAGTCCTCCTTAACAAAACAAACAGAATATTACAATACAACTTCCGCTACCTAATCGTACGTAATTAATTACAACTTATCAATTCTGAAATTCTATTCTAAAATCTGAAATTCTTTATTCGCTCTCTTCGAAAGCCCATGGAGTCTGGCTGCGAATTTTTTCTTCCTCCTCAAGGCTGAGGTCGTTTTGGATGTGGAAAGTCTTGCGTATCTGCTCGGGAGATTTCCCTTTTATTAAGTTGGCGGCGGTTTGGATAGTGAGGTCAAGCAGCCCGCTAACATTGAGGTAGTTGGCTGCCAAGATGAGATCACAAAGCGTATAGACGTCAACATTCATGAAGGCCTTGTCCCACTCCTCGAGATCCTTATTGGCCTTCGCTGCAGCCGGTGCAGAGGAGCTCCCCTTCTCTGCCGTCTCAGCTGCTGCCTTTTCTGCTGCGGCGACATGCTCCTTGCAGTACTCAATCACCATTGAAAGGATATCGGATGTAACGTTGGGTAGTGGGATGTTGGTTATGACGCAGTCGTCTTCCAGCATGTTGCGGATCGTGGTGCACTCTCTCGCCACCTTCTCCGTCACCATGAACTCTTCTCCGTCGGAGCTCATCAGTGTGATCATGTTCTCAGTGCTACTCCTTGCCATCTCTTTCTTTGACAGAAGGGTCTACCGAAAGGATTGAATTTGAGGAAGACAGATGGGAAGAGATATGAGACTTTGGAGGGATGAAGTTGCGAGCCGGAAGCACTGTAGGATCGTAATATAAATAGGAAAGAAAGTAGGGACAATACTAATAATAATGGGAACTTCCCAAAAATAATAATAACAGTAATGGTCGTCCTTATTTGCTCAAAAATAAAATAAAATTAGGAAAGTCGCAGATCAAATCTGAACGGGCCGGAAAAAAATTGGTCGGATTTAATATTCTAAACTGTTCGATCCATGGGCCACAGATACCGGAGTGGAAAGGAGCTAAAAAAATTCAATTTTTTTTGGTAGGTAGGAAACATAAATCATATTTTGGTACGGTGCGCATGACATACATCTTCCGAAAACAGCTAATTAAGTTCATATTTTTTTGTGCTTGGTCCCGTTACATATATAGATGTTTCCTAGAATTTGTACTTGACAGAGTTTCTAAAAATTAGTTAGCGTCCAAAATAGATATCTATATTTATTTTTCGGCCAAAATGGAAGATTTATTTAGTTTATATGAATTTATAGATGCTTCAAATTTATAGGATAATTGTGAGATAAATAAGTGAGGCTGGGAGCTCCGGAGCTGCTGAGGAAAATGTCGACTCGGTCGGTAATAGGGAGCCGTTATCAGCTAACGGAGAAGAGAACGGATTATTTAAGAAAGAGACCGCTGCAAACGGAGCCCATGATATCAAAACAAACGTTGTTACTAGACTTGTCAAATTAGGGCTGTCAATGGGTAGGATAGGGTACGGTAGAGACATTTTCGTAGGATAGGATCGGTAATAGGGAACATTACCCATATCTGTCTTATCGAATACGATACGGGTATGATAAACGGTTAAAAGGGTACCGTTGACGGCCCTATGTCAAATGTTTAATACGAAAGCAGAAACGGTCATTTCTGTTTCTATCCCGTTTCGGTAACGGAACAAAAATATTGTTTTATTTTCGTTTCGTTTCATTTAGTCAAACGAAATAGATTTTTGTTCCGTTTAACTTTTGTCTTTCATTTTCTACTGATTTCAGCCAATTTTCATCTATTTCCGTGTTCCGTTGAACGTTCCGTTTATTTTCTTCATTTATGTTTCCGTCTCATTTTTAGAAATGAAACTGATTTTCTATTCTGTTTAACATTCTGTTTAGACGGAACGGAACAAAAACGTTCAAAGCGACACGAATTGACAGGTATAGTTGTTTCTAAAAGGAGAAAACGTTCAAAACGACACGAATTGACAGGTATAGTTGTTTCTGAAAGGAGAAAACGTTCAAAACGACACGAATTGACAGGTATAACTTGTTACTGAAAGGAGCGCAGTTCTGGAGTTGACACGTGTCTGAAGGGTCAACAATTGAATCAGAAAGAAGACAAAAGCTCGAGCTGAGTTTTTTTTTTTTTTTTTAGAAATAATAGATAGTAGCTATCTAGTTTAAACTAACTAAAAAAGGAAATTAACAAAATCTTAAGCAGTCCCTAGCACAATTCTGGATATCCTGCAGAATGAGTTGTGAAGAGTGAGCGTTGTTCCTAAAAATTCGCGAGTTTCTCTCTTTCCACAAACACCAGGCAGCGCAAGTGAGGTAAACTATAGCTCTGTCCTTTTGAGGGGTTGTCAATGAGTGAAGTGTCCGTTGAAATGTTGAACAACAACCTTCAAGCGTTACTGGTAAAGGAATCACCCTCAGACTGTGGAGTCGCTGCCAGATCTCTTGTGCAAACCTTTTTTAGTTCTGGAGTTGACACGTGCCTGAAGGGTCAACAATTGAATCAGAAAGAAGACAAAAGCTCGAGCTGAGTTTCTTTTTTTTTTAGAAATACTAGATAGTAGCTATCTAGTTTAAACTAACTAAAAAAGGAAATTAACAAATCTTAAGCAGTCCCTAGCACAATTCTGGATATCCTGCAGAATGAGTTGTGAAGAGTGAGCGTTGTTCCTAAAAATTCGCGAGTTTCTCTCTTTCCACAAACACCAGGCAGCGCAAGTGAGGTAAACTATAGCTCTGTCTTTTTGAGGGGTTGTCAATGAGTGAAGTGTCCGTTGAAATGTTGAACAACAACCTTCAAGCGTTACTGGTAAAGGAATCACCCTCAGACTGTGGAGTCGCTGCCAGATCTCTTGTGCAAACCTTTTTTAGTTCTGGAGTTGACACGTGCCTGAAGGGTCAACAATTGAATCAGAAAGAAGACAAAAGCTCGAGCTGAGTTTCTTTTTTTTTTTAGAAATACTAGATAGTAGCTATCTAGTTTAAACTAACTAAAAAAGGAAATTAACAAATCTTAAGCAGTCCCTAGCACAATTCTGGATATCCTGCAGAATGAGTTGTGAAGAGTGAGCGTTGTTCCTAAAAATTCGCGAGTTTCTCTCTTTCCACAAACACCAGGCAGCGCAAGTGAGGTAAACTATAGCTCTGTCCTTTTGAGGGGTTGTCAATGAGTGAAGTGTCCGTTGAAATGTTGAACAACAACCTTCAAGCGTTACTGGTAAAGGAATCACCCTCAGACTGTGGAGTCGCTGCCAGATCTCTTGTGCAAACCTTTTTTAGTTCTGGAGTTGACACGTGCCTGAACGGTCAACAATTGAATCAAAAAGAAGACAAAAGCTCGAGCTGAGTTTTTTTTTTTTTTAGAAATACTAGATAGTAGCTATCTAGTTTAAACTAACTAAAAAAGGAAATTAACAAATCTTAAGCAGTCCCTAGCACAATTCTGGATATCCTGCAGAATGAGTTGTGAAGAGTGAGCGTTGTTCCTAAAAATTCGTGAGTTTCTCTCTTTCCACAAACACCAGGCAGCGCAAGTGAGGTAAACTATAGCTCTGTCCTTTTGAGGGGTTGTCAATGAGTGAAGTGTCCGTTGAAATGTTGAACAACAACCTTCAAGCGTTACTGGTAAAGGAATCACCCTCAGACCGTGGAGTCGCTACCAGATCTCTTGTGCAAACCTGCAATGGAAGAAAAGGTGCATTGGTGTTTCAAGTACCTGTGAGGAGCATAGTGAGCAACCAACGTTAGTGATGCAGTTCCATCTAAGTAGGCGATCTTGAGTCGAAAGGCGATTGCGAAACCAAAAATAACAGAACAATTGAATTGAAGGAGTGACTTTTAAATTCCAAACCGTTGGTAGGTGTGTAGCGATTTTTCCACTGGTTACCAATGAATGAAAAGTTGAGGCTGTATTAAATCTACCTCCAGGGTCCCACTTCCAATGACAGAATCACTTGTGTTATTCAATTGAACATTCTGTAAAGCTTGTTATTAGTGAATTTCCATGTTCTTTTTTTTTTTTTTTTACGCTGAACTTTTGTAATGGATAAAGGATATCTAGGTTTCTCCTGGGATATCTGAGATCTGAAAACTAATTTGATATCGTATTATCAATTTTCTTAGTATTTTTCCTGTTTTAGATTATCTCATGTATTTTTGAATTCTGGCATGGCTCAATAGCCGAATTATGTTAATTTCATCATTTATTATCTAATTTCATGTGTTCTATGCATTGTTTGGGAATTTATCTGTTAATTGGCTTCAATTTGGGAAAACCCCAATTAGTTGGTCTGACAAGCATCGCTGTCGACTGAGGGATTACTGGTTCAAGTTAATTGTGTTGTAGTTGAGTTAAATTTCTTGCCAAGGTAGTGACAATAATCAAACTTGTAATTAAAATACAGGTCACGTATAATAACACTACTAAACTTGCGTACATGTGCGATTTATGCTTGAGAAAGTTTAATATGCACCATAGTGCATAGGACTTTCTATGCACCACGGACTTTTTTGAGAATATTATTGTAAATTGACAAATCTAATTTAATCAATCTAATATACATATTGAAATCTCATAGCAAACCAAATTTTACAAATTTTAAGATTTTATTACTATTTTTTTTCGAATTTTTTAAAACATGTCATTTTTGAAATGTTATACTATTAACAATATTCTAAAAAAGACATATTTTAAAAAATTCAAAAAAATAGTAATAAAATCTAAAAAATTATAAATTTTGGTTTGCTATGAGATTTCAATATGTAGATTAGATTGGTTAAATTAGATTTCTCAATTTACAAAAATATCTCTGAAAAAATTCGCGGCGCATAGAAAATTCTATGATGCACTACAGTGCATATTAAACTTTCTTTTTTTTTGAGAACCCATATTAAACTTTCTCTCTATGCTTCAGCATTCAATTTATGCCGCCGAACAAATATATCCATTTCCTTCATCGTATTAATTGATATTAGAAATCAAGGTTACGATCCAATTATCTAAATTTTTTGGGCTAAGTTTAAACAGTTCAACATAATTACAAAAACCATATTTAAAGCCTTATATTGTAAGGAAAATCCATATTGTTATGTTACATTTTGGCTCCGTTTGGATTCCATTTGGGAAGAAGGGACGCCGAACAAATATATCCATTTCCTTCATCGTATTAATTGATATTAGAAATCAAGGTTACGATCCAATTATCTAAATTTTTTGGGCTAAGTTTAAACAGTTCAACATAATTACAAAAACCATATTTAAAGCCTTATATTGTAAGGAAAATCCATATTGTTATGTTACATTTTGGCTCCGTTTGGATTCCATTTGGGAAGAAAGGAAGAAGAAATAAATTTATACTAAACAATCCATACTCTTCACAAAGTTACACAGTTTCCAATACTTCTTCACTTCTTCTTTTTTCTTCCCATACCTTATCCAAACAGAGCCTTTCTTCGGAAAAAAAAAAAGAATAATGGTTTTTAAGCAGTTGCCCATCCTCTCATTGCAAAAATTTCAGAAATATACTTCGAATATTATATATATATATATATATTTTTTGAACGTTGATCTGAAATCAACTGTTTTGTTATAAAAAATTTGAAAATAAATTGTTCTCTCTATGATTCGAATCAAGGATAACTTAATTGATTGAAATAGAGCCAAAATCACTAAGGCGAATAACCCAGCGAATATTATACTTTTTGAGGTAAATTGTTTCACGATCCTATCGTACTTCCTGACCGCACTTTTTTATGCTTGATACTGTTGGTTGAAGGTTTTAAAAAAACTTAAATTTGACACACTATAGGAATTGAGGAAAAATTAAGAAGTGCTTTGGAAAGGTTATCACTAATGATTTAGCTCTCTCATCATATTTAAGATGGTTCAATTTCGGCCTACGGTCCTTATTATGGATTCAAAAAGAAAAAAAGGTTCAATTTCTTGATATTTTGTAGAGAATGTTATGCTTATTTTTTTAGAAAATAGTGCAGATTTTATTTGGAAAATTCGGTAATTAATATTACATGCAATATATAGATAGGTAATGTTTACGCTCTCTTTAAATATAACAATGAAGAGGAACCAGTAATAAGTAATAACACACAATAGATGCGCATTAAGCTGAGAGATCTAATAGAGCTAGAATTTTTGTCCAGAAAAGGGACTATTTAGCATAATTGACAGCATATTACAAAAGATAACCTCCAACATAAAGGCCCCTGCATGCTAAAAACACAGATGGTTATTGGTTAGTAAACAATATGCACAAACGAAGTAACGAACCCTTCTTAATTAATTATTAACTAATTAACTAATCTCTTAAAGAATGTACATCCTCAAACTGTCAAATTCTCAATTATTACTCACCGCTACTGCATTTATCTATTTACTTATATGTATAACAAGATGATTAAGAAAGTCGGGGTGCTAATCAATTCAGTTATTATTATTATTTTTTGAGGATAATCAAAAGAATGTTTACTATTGCAATATATTTTTTAACAAAATACCTATCAATTAAGTGGTAGAACTCGTCAAAAACTTAATTAACAGATCGATTGAGGGGTAATTTAGTCAAAAGTCGCGTTGCAATAGCAAATGCTGTTGTCATCACTCATCAGCAATTCCCTCCGTCAGCCGGTCTGGTCGAACCCAACCGCCGGTTTTTAAATTAGTTCTGAGTTAACCCTAGACCTTGCCTCCCAGCCAAAATCGTAAAACCCCCACACTCCATTCAAAGCCTTCGATCTCGCCTCCTTATCTCCCTCTCTCTCCCCCTCCCCTCCTTCAGCCACGGTGTATCTCCGTCAGTAGCTTAGTCGCCTACTCGCCTCTTGCTCTCTCCCCCCGCCTTTCTTCTACTAGCTTCTCCTTCCAACTCTGTATATCTTTTCTCTTTTTTAATTTGATTTCCATGATATGGTTTCCCTTTTGCACTTGGGGTTTTGACCCACCTTTTTATGCCCCTGATGGTTATAATTCAAACACGGATAATCGAAAATTATAGAAAATTGATTAGTTGAAACATATTTAGCCAAAAAAAAAAAAATGAAGATATGAGCTAGAATTCAACACTTAATTAAAGTTTCATCACTTCCGAAATTTAATAGAGAGCAATTAGATAATTGTTTTAATAACAGCTTTTCAAAAGGTCTGTCATGCCTATACTTACCAGGGAACCAACCATTAAACCCATAGCTCAATGTATGGTTTGGTTTTCAAAACGTTGATCTTAATCAGTAATCACAGCGAGAATTGGGAACACTAAATCACGTGAGTCTCATTGATGTGCTCTCTCTCACATGTTCTCAGCCGCTCTTCCATTTCTTCGACACCACTCTCTTTCAAAATCTACTAGAGTCCTTGCTTCTGGGATCGCCTTTCGACCACCCCTTGCCTCACTTACCATGGAGGAATGGACAGCTGACCGTGTGCGGGATACCTTTGTCTCCTTCTTCGAGGGGAAGTCTCATGTGAACTGGAAGTCAAGCCCAGTTGTGCCTGTAGATGATCCAACCTTGCTCTTTGCCAATGCTGGCATGAACCAGTTCAAGCCGATCTTTCTTGGAACAGTTGACCCAGCATCGCCACTTGGCCGGCTGAACCGCGCTTGTAACACTCAGAAGTGCATCCGAGCTGGAGGGAAGCACAATGATTTGGATGATGTGGGGAAGGATACGTACCATCACACCTTCTTTGAGATGTTGGGAAATTGGTCTTTTGGGGATTATTTCAAGGAGGAAGCCATCTCCTGGGCTTGGGAATTACTCACACAGGTTTATCTCTTTCTAAGATATTACTGTATGTATGTAATATTTGAAAGTTGGAGTCTTTTATGCATCTTAGATCTGCTGCTTTTCTAGGTTTGACTATTTTAATTTTATTTAGGTATACAAATTGCCGACAGATAGGATCTATGCCACCTACTTTGGTGGTGATGAAAAGGCTGGGCTTGCACCTGATGAAGAAGCTAAAAGCATATGGGAGAGATTCTTACCAAAGGAGAGAGTACTTCCTTTCGGTTGCAAGGTAAGTCCTTTATTCATCTATCAAATTACAGAATAATAATATAATGTTAAAAAGAAACTATACCTTACCAGCCACTGTGTCAACTCTCAAGCACTACCTAGGCTTTTTTGCTCCACTTTAATCCTTTGTGGCAGTTTAATGTGAAATGGTTGCTGGAGGATAGAATGAATCCCTATGTGGATTTCACAGACAAACCCCCTTAAAGCCACAGTGGTTATTTTGGTGCAGTGGGGGTGCTGCTGTTTTGTAGTCCCCATGAGTATCTGCAACCTCCTTGGCTGCATCTGATCCTGTGTGGGGTTCGCATGGCGCTGGCACATCAACACATGCTATAGGCATTGGGGAAAGGCATGGGTTGAAAATAGGGGTTAGGAAGTTATCAGGCTGGAACTTTTATCCATCAGATTTCAATCAAAACAATTAGCCAGATACCCATTTATACACTGTTAAGGATTTGTCACCCTTTCAATCGTACTGATTTCATTGGAGAAGTCTAGGGAGATCTGGGCACATTTATGTAAGATCGGGCAGTCTAATTAGATGCTTTATGGGAAGCCTGGCTAAAAGAGACTTGTATAAACTGGTGATTTTTCTGGACTATCCAATAAGTATCAATGGCCTAGATCTGCTTGTGACTCGGCCAATGCAATTATACAATTGGAGGGAAACGAATCCTTACTTGGGTGCACTAATAGAAAACAAAAATGAAAAACCATTTTCTGTGTGAAGTGCTGAATTATTAGGTATATCCCTGAAAACAGGGCGGAGGCAGAAACTCTTTTAATGGGGTTCAGCAGTACAGATCACCTGCTTTCATACTGTTAACTCAGACTGTAATCTATTAGTTATGAAAGTGTGGGAATTATAGCGAGCAATCCTTTTAAAACTTTTTGGGATAAGTTTTGATTTCCTTTTAGAATATTGAGAAAGAGAAATACTGTACAGCTTAGTTCAATTTTTTTTCAAAAGTATAATTGAACCCTGATATTAACAAATTAGACCTACCCATGGCTGCAAACCTTTCATCAGCATTTGTGTTCACTGGAGGGATTGTGAATATCAAAAGATAACATGAAAATGTCCTTTATACTTATTCTATTCAACATTTTCAGAACAAACCCTAAAAAACCACCTTAAATCACTGTTTCTCAGTGTAAACTTGCAAAAGTACATTGGTCTGGGCATCTTTTAAGATAAGGGGAGAACTGTGGTTAATATATTTTCATGCATAGGCGATTCTGAGGTAATTTTACATTGCTGGGAATATATAAAATATTTTGAGGTTTTCTAGGAGCCAACCAGAAAACATTTTTGAAAAAAATAATGGATAAATAGGCTTACCAGGATTGCACACTAGGGCTTGTTGTTTGTATATTGGACTTCTAAAACTCAGCAATGTTATTGTTCAGAATTAATTATTAATTTTACGCAAAAATTAATATTTTGTGAACGGGCAGGATAATTTTTGGGAGATGGGTGATACAGGCCCTTGCGGCCCCTGCACTGAAATTCACTTTGACCGATTGGGGAACAGGGATGCTGCTTCCTTAGTAAACAATGATGATCCCACTTGTATAGAAATATGGAATCTAGTCTTCATCCAGGTTTGCGTTTTTCCTTTATTTGTTATATTAGATATCTGACATTCTGTTGTGTCTACATGCTATATCAGATACTATTTCACGTGATTTAAATATGCAAACACACTGAACATAACAGGCATGCAGTCATAAACTTTGGCATTCTTGCTACATTGCACATCTTAGGTCAAGCTCTGAAATTGCCCGTAGAGTCATAACTCATAAATTTTGGCATTCTTGCTACATTGCACATCTTAGGTCAAGTTCCAAAGTTGCCCTTAGTATTGTTTACACTTGCCAGCTAGCTTTTGAATGTCAGTGATATAGCCATTTAGTGAGGTTTGAGTTTTTATTTCCAAAATGAAGAAAATGTTGTTATTTGGCAGATTCAAGTATAAAGCAGGTTTAAAAGTTTTCTGTTTAGTTTATAATGTTTATGTTGACTCCAGTATGAAGAACTTCGTGTAGCTTTTGTAGCATACTAGCTCTTATTTACAATGTTTGAATTGATATTTATTATATTGTAATGCTTGCGAGATATATTATTAGAATTTTGCATTTTATAGAATTTGAATTTTTTTTTTTATAGAACATATTGAAATTATTGTTTATCAGGCACTTTATCATGCTAAAACACGTGATTCTAAAGATAAGCCCTGGGCGCTAAAAATTGTTAAATGGCTTTCAGAAGCTTATAATTCTTTGCACAATTTTGGGTTAAACAAGGGGTTGCTAAATTAGTCGAAAAATCCTTGCTTAATGGATTTTACAGAGTATTGTGTGTTAAGGGTTCTAGCATGTATATTATCTCATTTCTGTGGTTGTAGTATAACCGCGAAACAGACGGCAGTTTGAGGCCATTGCCTGCAAAGCATGTTGACACAGGAATGGGGTTCGAGCGATTAACTTCTGTGCTTCAAGATGAAATGAGCAACTATGACACTGACATATTCAAGCCTATTTTCATAGAGATCCAAAAGGTAAATTGTACTTACAAAGTGTTATTTTGGAGACAATAGTATCAGCTGGTTTGGATTATATAGTGTAGACATTATGTAGTACAGAACTGCTAGTGCTACCAATTTAGTGGTTGTACCTTATTTTTATATATTTACTTTTTTTTTTGTTTCTGCGACGCACTCTTTTGAATACCTATTTCATGGTTCAAAACTTCAATGCAATCTATATGTATTTGTTCTTTTTTTTTTCTATTCTCTTGACAGTAAAGTTCCTCTTTTTTTCTTCTGAATCTGAAATGAAGGCAACTGGAGCTGAGCCATACTCCAGAAAAGTTGGGGCTGATGATGTTGACAGAAAGGATATGGCTTACAGAGTACTGGCTGATCATATAAGGTGTTACGAGCTTTGGTTGGGAGTAGAAGGAAGAAGAGAGACAGAGAGATAAGAGAAAGACTATTTGTTATTGATTTCTGCTTAATTTTTCATACAATACTTCAGCTCAATATATAGAGCATTTCTAATATGGAAATAACTAAAAATACAGCAACAATCGTAAACTAAGGAAAGATGCATAATAAGGAAAGATACATAATATCAGATTATATTTAATAAATCTGATTTTAATGGAAACTAGAATCTAAATTATATAATCTATTATATTATTTCCTTGGCTCATAACATTTCCCCCCTCCATGAGGTTCAGCTTGTCCTCAAGCTGAAAAAAATGCAAATATTATCCAGGCGCTCCTTGGATAGTCAACAATGATGAATTCTCATATTCATCATCGTTCATGACTAGTAGAAAGAATAGCAGCTTCTTTGTGTATTGCTCATCACAATTGAAGCACAAGCCCTTCTGTTGTTGTCTCTCAGCCATCTTAGTTGGATTGAGGTGGCATGAAGAACGTTGATTAGGTCCAGATCCTGATAGTGAAAGTATCACAAGCATTTTAGGAGGTTTACGAAGAACACTAGTGATAGGGGTCGTGTGGGCTAAGCTCATGTCATGTTGCACGCCACATGGTTTATGTAACTTGACATCGGTGCGAAGAAAATCGGAGAGACCAGCGGTTAAGACGTGCATCTTTTGAGTTGGAGTAACTAAATCAGCAATGAAAACATCCATCCGTTGAGTTGGAGAAACTAAATCAGCGGTGGAAACGTGCATCTGTGTTGAACCAGATTGTGGATGATGGTTCTCACCGATTTTAGAAGGGTTCTCCAATGCGAGCAAACGACCTTCAACTTTACTCAGGAGACACATGATTTCGTTATGGCCCTGAAGGAGCTGTTGGAAGGCGGCAACGACATCGAAGGATGGGGTCTTGTCATTGGACATGTTGATTGGTTTGGATCGTTTTGGCTCTGATACCAAATTGTTACGAGCTTTGGTTGGGAGTAGAAGGAAGAAGAGAGACAGAGAGATAAGAGAAAGACTATTTGTTATTGATTTCTGCGTAATTTCTCATACAATACTTCAGCTCAATATATAGAGCATTTCTAATATGGAAATAACTAAAAATACAGCAACAATCGTAAACTAAGGAAAGATGCATAATAAGGAAAGATACATAATATCAGATTATATTTAATAAATCTGATTTTAATGGAAACTAGAATCTAAATTATATAATCTATTATATTATTTCCTTGGCTCATAACATAAGGACTCTTTGTTTTGCTATTGCTGATGGCTCTCGTCCTGGTATTTAATAAAAACTTGTACTTGGACCTGTGTACTACCAGTTGTACTGTTGAGTTGTTTCATATCGTCTTGGCTTTCAACATCATGGATGAAGTTAAAATAGCATGAGGGAAAGCATTTCTAAATGGTAACAGTGGTTTCGCACCTGACCACTCAGGTCCAGTATTGCTATTTACTACAATGGTATAGTCTAAGTAGGTATAGCCTTCTTCAATTGCTGTTAAACCAAGGCCAATGTAATTTTGACATCTTAGTATATTGTTTGCTCCATGTATGTTATCATACAATAAATATATGAATTAATAAATGATGTTTTCAGGAAATGAGGGCCGTGAGTATGTCCTGAGACGTATACTTAGACGAGCAGTTCGTTATGGCTGGGATGTTCTTAAGGCACCTAATGGCTTCTTTAGCAGGTATTGTTCACTTATTCCCTTATTCATGTTCTGGTCAGCATACTGTCTGGTATGGTATTGTTCAGCACACTGTTTAAGCTTCCTTTTAGTGTCACAAGTGATGCAATGAGAGGAAAGAAAAAATATAGAAGGTGAGATCACATCAAACTTGTGTTATAAGGATCCTGATGCCTGCTGGTATACTTCAATTCAAATTTTTTATAGGGTTGTTAATTACAAGTTGGTAGAGTGATCACTTGGCAGGATAGTAGTTCATACATTAATTAGTTGCTGGTCCATACCAATAGATAACAGCATATGTGTAATCTTTATATCATGTCATCGATACTTCTACTTGATATTCTACAATCACTGGCTCTTATAGTTCTTGTTATTTGGTGCTTAAGGCTTGTAGATGTTGTTGTACAAGTGATGGGCGATGTATTTCCTGAGCTTCGGCAACACAAAGCCAAAATTGAAGAAATTATCAAGGAAGAAGAAGAAAGCTTTGGGAGGACTTTGGCAAAGGTCAGCCTGACTAAAGTTTAAAATTGACTGGGACATAATAATAATTCTTCTTTCTGTTTTTTTACTAATAATTGGCAGAATTGCTACTTGAATTTCAGGGAAAGGAAAAGTTTGAAAAGGCAGTCCAAGATGTTCAAGGGAATATGCTTAGTGGGCAGGCAAGTTTTTTTTTTTTTTAATGCTGCTTGAATGGGAATTGTTGAGCCTTTGAAATTAACAAGCCTGAAATATCTTTGCATGTGAACTTCTTTTTGCAAACTGTTAATTTACTATTTACATTCTTTTCCATTGAATTGATGTCTTGGCTTGTTTAACTTTAAGTTTGTGCTGCTATCTTCTTGGAATCAACTTCCATTCCATTTTTGTTTGATGCTTTATGCATGCCACATTTCCTACTTTTAGCAATCTAATAGTTGCACTTTCATACTCTTATGGTGATCAGGAAGCATTCATTCTATGGGACACTTATGGCTTTCCATTAGATTTGACCCAGGTCTGCATTTTGTGTTTCTATTGATCTGTAATTTACCTCTGACTCATGTTTTGGTTGCATTTGTGCTCTTTCTCTTTTTAAGTGGTTGTTGTATTTTGGTCAATAGCTAATGGCTGAGGAAAGGAAACTGCCTGTTGATGTCAATGGATTCAATGCTGCAATGGAAGAAGCCCGGCAAAAAGCTAGAAATGCTCGAAATAAGGTCCTTCTCTATCAAATTTGCCTAGTTTGGAAAAGTCGTACACTGCCGCACACCCCGCACAAACCCAGTTTAGAAAGGTGTAGAGAGAGGGACATAGTTAGGGATAATAAGGAAATTATTTTCTTGTTCAAATAATTGCAGGTGGTAGGTGAATCAATTGCAATGGATGCTGAGGCGACAGCACAGCTGCGCAAGAGTGGTGTAAATGCTACAGATGATAGTCACAAGTTTATTTGGCATGAGGTCTGATAAAAAAAACATCTTATTTTGATGTACTGTTAAAAATTGAGATGCTATATATTGTTGAGGATATATCTAGAAGTGTCATCTAAATGCTTTTGTTACTTTTTCTTTCTTTAGGATCTTGAGAGTGTGGTCAAGGCCATATACACTGGCTCTGAATTTGTAAAAAGTTCCACTGGGGAGCATGATGTGGGTATTGTTTTGGAAAGAACAAGTTTCTATGCTGAGCAAGGTGGACAGGTATTGATTCCTCATTGTTTGAAAACATTGTTTACAAGTTCATGAATAATATACTAAAAGAACAGGCATGATTTTTACTTTTCTTTTGATCTTTGACAGATTTTTGATACTGGGTCAATTGAAGGGCCTTTTGGGTCATTTATGGTGACTAATGCTCAGGTCTATGCTGGTTATGTTGTTCACATTGGTTCATTAAGACAGGTTGGCAAGCCTTTGTCGGTGGGGGATAAAGTCACATGCAAGGTTTTTATCTGTAAAAGTGGATCTCATTTGTAGTTGTTTTGGCTGTAGTCTCTAAATTGTGATTTAAATGTTATTATTAGGTTGACTATGAAAGACGGACACTAATTGCGCCAAACCACACGTGCACACATATGCTCAATTTTGCTCTAAGGGTATGTTTCTCCATACGATTTATCATCTTGATGTTGGAATACCAATACTTGGTCCTGTTAGTCAAACCTGACCAATCTAATTGCACGCATCGATGGTTGGTATTATTTCCAGATCAGTAAAGGTACAAGGAGTGACTTCTAGGCCTGTTAATGCTCTTGCTACTGTTGGATTGATTATTGTACATGGAAATTGAAAGCTTACCTGAGTTATTTGTAATAATTTGAGCTTTGGAGTGCAGGAGGTGCTTGGTGATCATATTGACCAGAAAGGTTCCATTGTTCTTCCGGAGAAACTGAGATTTGATTTTTCTCATGGTAGAAGAACTATAACTTTTATCTAATTTTAACTATTATTGTACCCAAGTTTACGAGTAGAAACTAGTACCTGACATAAGAAGCTTAGTTTTAACCAGCTATATAATTAATATTACCACATATTTCAGTGAATAGAAAATGAAAAAAAGGTACAAGGACTCGATTGGTTCATGTTGCATTGGCTATGTTTATGTTGATGTAATCACCTAGAAGATTGAATTTATTTATATATTCCACTTCTTTTGAAGAGAAATTTAAATGGACCTCCAAAAGATAAAAAGTCTTGATGTAATAAAATAACAGGCAAGCCCGTATCTCCTGAGGACCTGAAAAAGATTGAATCAATCGTCAACAAGCAGATCGAAGACGAGCTGGATGTGTATGCACAAGAAGTTACCCTTGCTTCTGCAAAGCGTATAACTGGGCTAAGGGCTGTATTTGGGGAAGTAAGATTCCGCTTTCATTCTTTATTACGTTCATTTTCATAATTTTTGAAGTAGGATAATTCACTTCAGTTTGCAGTTCATAGTAGTAATCAATACCATACCCCCAGCAAGGCACCAAATGACCATGGTTCTATTGGGGATTAGTTAAAAAAAAATACCCTCTCTAAAGTAAAAAAAGTAAAAATGGAAAGAAAATTGTAAATGCTCTGATCTTTGCTTGGAAGAAAAAAAAATTGCTTTAAAATTCAGTAATTCCAATTATTTATCAACAGATATACCCTGATCCAGTTAGAGTTGTTTCCATTGGCCAAAAAGTTGACAATCTACTCAGTGACCCAGAGAACAAAGAATGGCTCTCCATATCAACAGAGTTGTGTGGAGGTACATATGCATATGAAAACATTGTTCTGAATAGGCTTGGCAATTTTTTTTCTCATATTGTTCGAGTAATTAACATCTATATGACAATATAACAAAATTCTTGTCAAGGGACTCATATTTCAAACACAAGAGAGGCCAAGGCATTTGCACTTTTACAAGAGGAGGGCATTGCAAAGGGTGTTCGAAGAATCACAGCTGTTACAACTGAATGCGCGTATAAGGCTATGGAGCTTGCTTCGTCATTTTATAGTGAATATGAGGATGTTGTCAAATCGGATGGCAGCACACAAGAGAAGGTATGTTCCTCCTGTCAATTATCAGCACACCTTGTCATTTGTCAACTATGAAACTGGATAAAAAAAATTTGCACCATCATGAGTTTATTAGAAAGAAACTTCGGTATTTCTGAAGAGGTACTTTTATATTTTTGTTTTGAAGTTATATGTAATATGTATATCAAATTCATTACAGAAAGTTGCTTCTTTGAAGAGTCGTATAGATGCTGCTGCTATTCCTGCAGCAACAAAAGCAGATCTAAGGGGGAAAATTTCCAAGCTAGAGGTATTATTTCTTCTATTATCATGATTAGTAATGCCCTTATGTGCACACATAATCATCTCTTCTGATATGAATCCATGTGAACATATCAGGAACAACTGAGGAAGGCAAAAAAGAAGCAAGGAGAGGAAAACATCCAGAAGGCCATCAAGGTAGCAACGGACATTGCAGAGGCTGCTGTAGCTGAGGGGAAGCCTTTTTGTGTCACTCGGCTTGATGTCGGTCTTGACACCACTGCTGCTCGGGAAGCAGTCGTGAAAGTCATGGATAAATTGGTATGCAAGCCTAATGTTTGGGTTCTGGTATTACATTTTAAAGCTGATTTAGGGCTTTTTTTTTGTGAGTATCAGATATTGGGATTTACCCAAATAGTACACGTGTTGATATTCATAACTTAAGTATTGTTGATCTTACTCATGTGGTTGTTGCTAGTCTATTAACTCCTCTGTACTAATCTTGTGCAGAGTCTACCAATAATGGTATTTAGCTCTGACGAGGCATTAAATAAGGCTGTTATATATGCTGCCGTGCCCCCAGAAAAGGATGGAATTAAGGTGCTAGAATGGCTCACTGCTGCCCTGGCCCCACTTAATGGTAAAGGTGGTGGGGGTAAGAATGGGATTGCACAAGGACAGGTATATTATAACATGCTAGACGAGAAATATAAACATATGGATATTTAGAAGTAGGGTACTTCTAATAGCAGTTGGTATATAACATATGGATTTTTGTTTGGATTTCAGGAAAGCAATGCATCACGTGTAGAGGAGGTCATGGATATTGCTACAAAGTTTGCTTCAATGAAATTACGATAATGTTTTTAGTTGTGTTGTGAATTATGAGGTGTTCTTGTGTTGTTGGATTAGCGCAATCAATTATTGATTAAATTGGAACTGATTATTCTCTTCTAAATTAGTCAATATTTTTTGCTATAAAGTTATTGAGAACAATGTGTAAGGCAACATTTGACATTTTATTGTCACTGGTCTTATTATGATTCATATTTGAAGCCAACCTGTAGATGATGATATGATTTAAATTTTGGTTGAGAAAAGGTCACATCCTTTTTTAGATGTACTTTTCAAACAGGTTAGATGGTCACTGTTACATGTGGCAATAGGGGTATGTAATTTTGGATCAGAATAGGTCTGATGCGGGTTGCATTTTAGATTGTCCGACTTCAAATTATGTTTGAGTTAGGCGCCAGTGAAGTTGGATTAGATTTAATATTGTACGGTTTAAGATCCTGTTGGGGTTGATTTAGTTCTGACTTAGTCATGTTTCGGATTATTTTAAAATTTAATTTAAGATTTTCTCTTTGACCGAATTTCAGATTGTTAGACCTTGGATTATTCTGGACTTCAAGGTTCAGGTTGGATTGCTTTAGTTTAATTACTGAGTTGTTTTTCAATGCACAGTCAAAATTCTGAGTTTGCTTTTGATCAATAACTTAGTCTAAAATGGGGACAATAGACGGTAGTAAGTTAATGTAATCTGACATATTTATATGGAAAAAGAAATGTAAGGGGGAAAAACAAAACCACATTATATCAAAACCTAATAAATGTAAGAGAAGCACTTTTGAGCTGGAATAATATCAATACTTCCTGTCAAAACTCGTTACAATTTTTACAATTTTTCCAAAAGCGTTAGAATCAATGCAGGCTAATCGCCGAAAGACCCTAAACTGAGAAACTTCTAGTCACTAACTCACAAAAGCAACATAGAAAAGTTAGAATCAATGCATTATACACTAAGGCTAAACGCCTAAACTGTGAAACTTCCTGTCACTAACTCACAAATGCAACAAAGAAACGGTCGGACCAAGAACCAAACAATATGCAACCAAATACTATCACACGCACAATTCATATAAAATTCGTACCTTTTCTCTACACACACAATTCATATACACTAACACAACCTCACAATTCATACACTCCTCCCATTTGAACCGCTAGCTCCTCACATCTGAACTGCTCCTCCCATCTGAACTGAATCGCTCCTCCCATTTGAACTGAACCTCTCCTCCCATTTGAACCGCTCCTCTCTTTTGAACCGCTCTCCTCGTCGACAAGTTGAGCAAACCCATCACACCATGCCATATTTTTGAAGTTTGCTCAAGAACTGGTCACCAATATCGGATGGATCAGTATTGGTATGGAATAGAATGTCAACACGATCGCAGGGATGACCAATAATGCATAAGTCGCTACAATCCACAATTTCTAGACCGCGCCTTGATGATTCGGTCGTGAGTTGAGTTCTGAAAGCTTCAACGATCACATGTGAAGGAGGCGGTGGTCGATGCTGAGTAGTATGCATCCCAATATACTTCATTGGTTCGAATTTGCGGGAGCAGTGAAGAAAATGTGCATGATAGTAAAGGGAGCTCGCTGAGATAGTAATATCCACAAGGAAAATTTTGTATGGTTCGGTCCATGCCCCAACAATTCTAAAGCAACTACATATACAAATACAAATTTAATTAATCATGCATTGTTATATAATTATACTACTATGATAGAGAATGGCAGTTTGGAACACTACTGGGCCCAAATTTCAATTTTTTTCAATATCCATTAGTAATTACCAGGTAATTGCACTCCCTAATTGCATATTGGGACCAAATTTAAGTTTAATTTAATACTCATTCCCAAGTAGTCAATTACTAAGAAGATTTCAAAAGTATACTAATGAGCACACATTTCAATACACACAATATAATATTAACAACAACAATTTAAAAACTAGTATAACTGAAATAATAACAATACCAATTGAGTGCGCACATTTCAAATTAAAATCACAATATAATAGTTAATTACCTATTTCAAACCTAGTCTAATTAACTGAAATAGTAACAATACCAATTGTGCACACATTTCATTCATAAGTCACAATGTAATTATAACAATATCAATTGTGCACACTTGATTCAAAGACACAATATAAGAGTAATAGTAACAATTTTAAAACTAAAATAATTACAAGTTAGAGAGCACATAATTCTAATCATCAATCTGCTCCGTAAATGACATAATCATAAGGAAGAGGAAAAAGATGCAAGAAATCGTAAGCCTCACCACTTCTCCGTTTTGTTATTTGTATTCTTTGTGTTTTCCACAATGAACACTAGTAACAAAATTAGGCTTCTACTAGCTTTCCTCCATATCTCCACATCTACTTTTCGCTTCTCAATCAGGCTATGCATCAGCATCTTAGTGGATATAATGAGTGATATCAAATCATATAAAGGAGAAAGGCAAATGTCATGTCCCATGTGTCCTTAATAAGGTCCACAAAGAAGATATACAAAGTCTAAAGCTCATAAGAGCAGTGAGGCATGTCGAGTGGAAAACTTCCATCAATTTATGTATTTGAACAAAAGAAATTGAACTTAATAAACTAAATAGGTTCTTGTATCTAATTTAAACATTCAGTATTGATCAAGAGGAGGAAGAAATGTCAAAAGGGAAAAAAATTATAATTTGAGCCATTTATGATCATTTTGTAACTAAGCACACATAGCAAACTAACTAGCAAGTAAGCACATATAACAACCTAAATATCAAGTAAGCACATATAATAGCCGAAATCAGTAGGCACATGTTTTTTTATATTGATGAGATAGAAATTATATTTTTAAAAGGGTAAATATCTGTCAATTGAAATGTAGAAGAGGTATCTAGCTAGGTGTATATAAACAATTGAATATTTAATACCGTTATTTTATTGATTTTCTCTAATATTTTATTGTATATAAATGGTGTTAAATATTTTTTAGTTGTTTTGTATTAATTTGTTGGTTCTCTTTAAACATTTTGAAGATAAATATTATCTTTGAACATGATATTTATGACACTTTTTATTTACAGCCAAATATTAAATTCATATCTTGTGCATGAACTCAACACACAAAACAGACTATTATTGTATTGTATGGCATGTGAACTGTGAGGAAGGTAGATATGGCTGCAAAACGATCGAAACAGTAACGAAACTAGAATGTTTCGTTAACCATTTCATTTCGTTGACGAAACTGACTATTAATTTCGTTAACCATTTTGTTTTAGATGAAACGATCGAAATTGATGAAATTTTCGTGATTTATACATGAACGAAACCGTTTCATTATTTCATTAACCGTTTCTTTTTTTAAAATGCAACCATATAATTGTCACGTCCCGCACCAACGGATCAATGAATGCGAGCTGAAACGGTATCTTTTGCATTCATCCGACGACTCATCAACCTACATCGCACCAGAAAAACAAACAGAATCTGTTAACAAACTCAATAATCAAACTTAATAATCAGTTATTTACTGACTTAATTAATTAACATGGTAACTTCAATATACTCAGATTAATCCACAAATTTTACACTATATTTACTGATATAAACGGGTCCAAGATTTTTCAAATATCAATACAGCCAATCAGAATAGTTTTTCAGCAATAATCAAATTTTAAATCTTAAACCAAAAATCAGTTCACAGAGTAATACACTTATTTTACGAGCTAGTCTGTCTTCCAATACAATCAATCAATTTGAATCGTGAATCAGCTTTTATGGAAATTGCCAACGGTTGATAGCATTATTTACAAGGTCATGCGCAACCGTAGTCGGTGCCCTTCATGTCTGACGAAATTTCAGGATAACTTTAAGACATGCGCAATCGTAGTCGGTGCCCTCTATATATGTCTTAAAGGTTGCTCAAGTTACAATCAGTCTAGTCAACATTTTCCTAAAACATCTAAATTTTTAGTTTACTTGATAGACAATACATGTACCATATCAATATATCATGATGCTGGATTTCATCCATTTCGTATAATTAGACAAAAAAAAATTAATTACACTCACACCTTCGTAACAAAATATAATATCAGAATTTCAATTATCACAATTTCATTTATGTACTAAATTTGAACTTGCAACACTCAAATATCATAGAAGACACTCGAAGAACTAAAGCTCCATATCTGATACAGACATACATATAAAATTGAAACAAAACTTACGCTCAATCAACTATTTACAATTGAAAAATCATAACATCAAGATAACAGATTTCATACTTAACTTAGATAAAAGACAGTGTTATACCGCCAATTCCAAAACTAGCTCCATCATTTCCTCTTGCTATATCATCAGATTTCTTTCTCCTACTTTCAACTTCTTACTCCACCAATATCACTGATATATCCTCCTTGATTCTACCTTCACTCTCCTCCGTTATTTCATATTATTATTTTCTTTTCCTTTTCGGAGAAGATCTGAAGATAATAAGAAATAAAATCATTTCATGGTGATGGTCTTTTTTTTTTTTTTTTTCGGTGCTATATCGAAGGCTTTACAAGTAAAAGCAAGACACGTAAGTGCACAGTGGCAAGAATTTGTTCGGTCATCATTTTCATTTCATTTTTCTTTTTCTATTCCTCAACATTTCAGTCAAATATTGGTCAACATAATAAAATTCTGGTCAAAGTTGGTCAACAATTCAAAGTCAGGTCAAACATTGATCAAACTAATGGGGCGTTACAATAACGGTCGAAACGAATTCCATTTTCAGCCCTAATGGTACGGATAATTAGTATCTATCGTTCACCTAAATACCATTCAACCATCCAACAGACTTTTACTGGACCAGCGACTGGCCTAGTCTATATATTTCGGTCTAAAACTCCTCTCTGTCTCCACCAAAGCCTTTATTTCTTATCTCTAGACAACGATGACAAATGTTAGAAGAGAAGTATCAATGGCGGCCCGAGCAACGTTGGCATCGATGGCACACGTGGCGCTCGCTGACACTCCGACAGCGCAGATCGTTCCCAGGCGAGGCATGGCTAGTGCTGAAGGTACCTCGATCTCCTAATTCCCCTTTTCTGTTACTTCTTTTCCCATTTGAAATCATCGGGAAATATCGGTTGATTTGTTTCTATAGATCCCAATTTTATGGAGCACGGTTCCGGTGCCTACATTTTTTCGTCACCAATTGTGAGCCGTTCGATCAATTTATGATAAGTGGTCAGGATCTCATATCGTTCTTCTGTTGAAAAAAATAAAAGAAAAATCAAAATCCTCGACGCCAACGGCCACCATTCTCTGGTGGCTCGAGTCTTCTCTTTTTCCCCGTCGCTCTCTCCTCTCGGCCCGCCCATCTCTGGCTCTTGACCTTTCCATAGCTCACCCGGGCTCTCTCTCTCTTCGCGTCCCTTGAGTTACCTCTCACTCTGCATCCCTCGACCAGTCGAGCTCTCTCCTCTATGCTCTATCCGCCTTGTCTCCCTCCTTGCATATTCAAATCCTAGATATGACCTCTACCATCGACAAACACAAACATCGTGACCTTTAGCATGGAAATGTCGATGAGGTATTCTTAATTTTCTTTCTTAAAAAGTAATAGAATTGTAGATTATGTTGATTTTATGTCCATTAATTTTGTATTGATGATATATTACTTTGTCCTATATTACTAATTGGTTATAGGTTAAACCAACAACTTGAGTATTCGATGCGCCATCTTTGCTTTGCTTTCTATTATCCAATCACTTGATACAGCTTATTATAGTTGATGCACGTATCTTCTAACCCTGAATTTTTAAGGTTCATTTAGCAATTACACATCATGTTCTGGTCAATTGATTCCTTGAGTGACCTCCATGTAATGATATATGCTTATTGAGGTGTCGCAGCGTTATGTTGGTGCAGGGTTCCTGCGAGGGACTGGTACAAGGAGCTGACAAATGAGCTGGTACAAGGAGCTGTGCTGGTATAAGGGTGGCTGACAACCGCACATACACTAGCTCAATCAGCATTATGAGTTGATACATGCCGGGCTGGTAATGAGTTGATACAATGATACTCCAGCGGTGCCTTGAGCAATTCCCCTCCTTTACTTGGCGTGCTGTGTGATAAAAAGATAGAAATAATGAATAAGTTATTGCACGAAAAAATCATTTTCTTTGTTTTCTTCTATGCTCTCTTTCCAACCAGAACTGTATGTACTTAATGTACCTTCATTGTTGTCCTCTATGTGCTTAATGTTCCTTCATTGTGATTATTTCTCATTGAAATTGTCGTAAATTTGAGATTGTAATAAAAAACTGAAATGTGTTACATTCCCCCCCCCCCCCCCCCCTCGAGAAGCTCATTAATTTGGAAATCTTTTTTTTTTAATACTTTTGATTGTTGTATCCATTTTTAGATATATATTTACAAGAGCATTTTCTGAACTTCCTTCTCAAAAATTTGAATGAAATTTAACACATACGAGTCAAAGAATCCAATAGTGTTTTAAGTTGGTCAAATAGTGAAAAATAGTATATATGTTGGATATGGTTTGCAAAAAACCAGTTCTTAGAAATACGATTGTAATTGATTTACACATTTTTTTTAGAGTAGGACTTGATAGAGGCTATCAAGTGACAAAAAATAAAAAGAAGAGGAAAAAGAAAACAAAAGAAAAAATCAAAGAAAATCCAACGGCAAGCTGAAGAAAGAAAAATTGAAGAGACCAAAACATCAGCAGAATTTGTCGAATAAGCTATGCTGCATCAAAAGCCAGTGTAGTAGAGCATCTACTCCTCTTTCTTCTTTCCTGAAGATCCTATTATTTCTTTCTAACCACAAAGCCCAGAGAGCAATGAAAGCAACAGAAGTTTTGCAACCGGCATTGCTTGAAACGCTAAGAAGGAGCGCCTCTCTTACTATGTCCTGCACGCTCTGAATGTTTGAGGAAAGGAAGTTTTGGAACAGTCCTCTGATCCTATTCCACAGTTGAACCGCATAAGGACAAAAACAAAAAAGATGTGAAGGTGTTTCCAGAAAACTTTGTTTGCAAAGAGCACAATTGATTTACACATTTATTTCACAAAATTCATACTAGACGAACAAGGAGAAGAGGAAGTGGCAGAGAGAGAAGAACACTCTAACTTGAAGCTTTGTTAATTTTTTCATTTATTCATATCATAATATGTAATTTGTTATCAGTGATTTAGTTTCTCTAATAGATTAGTTAGTCATCATATGCTTTCAGTTAGTATCTCTAAGGATCATTTATTTCATTATGTATTACTTTTAAAATTCAGTGTTACGAATACATCTAACTGAACACATACACAATTTAACTTCATCTCTTGATGTGCTTAACTGAACACAAAACACTATAAATCTAAATTACGGATACATCTAACTGAATACAAACACAATTCTTCGTCCTTTGAGATGATTAACTGAACACAAAACATTATAAATCTAAATAACAGATATATCTAACTGAACAAATATACAATTTTAAAACAACCCTTTAGGAGCTTAACTGAACACAAAACACTATAAATTCAAATTACCGATGCATCTAACTGAAAACATACACAATTTTAAGACATCCCTTAAAAAATTTAACTGAACAAAAAAACTTAAAATCCAAATTACGGATGCATCTAACTGACACATACACAATTTTAAAACAGCCCTTGCGGAGCTTAACTGGACACAAAAACCAATTCATTTGATGACGTCAGCGTCCAAAAATTTTTCCTAAAAAAAATTGATGACGTCAGCATGCAGATTGATGACGTTAGTAGTAAATGTCGTTGAAGCTCAATTTGGCCTGTTGGATTGTATTCGATGGTAATTTATTGGATGGTGCATATCACACTTGGTATGTATGGCATGTGAAGTTGTGGGACCCGAATCTGGTGCCGCGCGGCACACCGTGCAGCGCGCGTACGAGCCGTCTGATCTGGGTCGGACGGTTCATTTTTTACGGGCCTATCAATCTAGGTTACATGCACGGGGCTCCCTTGTCCATTGGATCTTGATCAGACGGCTAGAATGCCGCGCTGCACGGTGTGCCGCGCGGCACCAGATCTGAATTCGAAGTTGTGAACTGTGAGGAAGGTAGGTAAGGTAGAGTAGCAAGTCTAAGGCTCCGTTTGGATAGGTGTGGGAAGAAGGGAAGAAAGGAAGAAGTGGGAAGAAGTATTGGGAAGTGTGTAACTTTGTGAAGAGTTTGGATTGTTTATAATTTTTTTTCTTCTTCTTCTTCTTCTTTCTTCCAATGATCCAAACGCACCCTAAGTGCCAACTACGTATAAGAAAGGCCTGTAGGACTAGGGTTGCAAAATGATCGAGACGATGGCGCAAATGAGCTGTTGCATTAATCGTTTCGTCTTATGCGACGAAACAGATTTTTTATTTCGTTGATCGTTTCGTCCAGACGAAACGGTCGAAATTGATGAAATTTTCGTGATTTACACATGGACGAAACCGTTTCATTGTTTCGTTAACCGTTTCGTCCAACCAAACAAAATTATGTTGTTGTTTCATTAACCGTTTCGTCCGGACGAACGAAACAAAAAACAGTTAAAACGACTTCCGTTTTCAGCCCTATGTAGGACCTTTACAACAAGGGCCTGGACAGCTCAGGTCTAACATACTAATAGCCCAAAATTCTATGGATCTCACTTAGTTTGTTACCCTTTTGTAACCACAATATCACCTTCTATATGCAGTTATGCCTGAAAACGGTGACCGATTCGACCGTTTTTTCGTTTCGTTTCGTCCAAAATAAAACGAAACGGTTAAAGATTTTGGTTGCGTTTCAAAAATGAAACAGTTGATGCAAGCTTGAAATGGTTCCGTCCATGTGTATTTTCGTGATTTCGATCGTTTCCTCCAAAACGAAATGGTTAACATAAATGATAGTAAATTTTGTGTTCAAAACACAACGATCAACGCAATAGTCTATTTGCGTGGTCGTATTAGACGGTTATGCACCCTATATGCAGTCCATTTTCAGAAGAACACCATATGACTAAATTACTGAAAAAGGAAAGCTAGTTCATGTGCTAAATATAATTCCAAGTCCTTTGTCCATGTCGATGTACATTAATTTTTTTTCTTTTGTTCCTGTAGGGAATTAGACCGAATATAACTATATCTTTATATTTTTTGAATTTTTAGAAACAATTGTTATTTGACAGTTCAAAAAATCGAAAATTGTACAAAATAGTTAAAAAAAACTGTAAACATATAAATTTTGATCTTCGAGGAAGTAACAATGAAGACCTCAGTAAAGATTTAGATAGGTTATTTCAAATTTTCAAATTGAAATTTGATTGCATTTGACATGGCACGTTGTAAAATATATTTGAGTGTAGCATTTATATTTTATAGTTTTAGTCATCGCTACAAGGTTTTACTTCGTTAGAAGTTTCGAGTATTTAGTAGTTTGTAATTGTAAACTTGTTTCAATAATGAAACAGGGTGCTTTTTTGCATCAGAAAGTGTTCATAATTAGAAAAATAATTAAATGCAATTTAAAACCTATAGTTATATTTAAATATGATTGAGTTATTTGATAATCCAAAAGAGCCAATAATGAGCATTTTAATTTTCACCTGTGATACCAAAAAATAAAAGAATTTAATATAGAAGTTAAAATTAAGTTCCAAATTCAAAACAGGACAAAAAAAATCAACACATGGTAGTGCCAACCCGTACCAAAAATCGCGGGTCACACTCACACACCGTGCACCATGCAAAATTAAAGGAAGACACTTCAAATCATGACCGTAGATCGGTCCAAAGGCGCTAATCAATTGGTCTTGATACGGTGTCCGTAGCAAAAGAAATGCACCATACTTGATTGTCTTGGATCAAAATGTAACAAATATTCAGATACAAATAGCACGTTCAAATGGTGCAAATCTCGAGTTTGACTGTATCATTCGGCCAATCAACAAAATAGCCTGAAAACTTCCTTTGTTGATATATATAAACTCACATACAAAAATAAAATTATTATCAATTGATCTTAATATTATAAATAGGGTTTAATTACCTCCAATTATTATTCTTTTATTATGACTACATAAAGTCATATAAATATCAACACCCCTATAATTCTTTTTCTAAATTTTGTTTCATGATTAAGCGTTAATGTAATCACAAACCACTATCGATCACTCCTAGCTACAAGCACAATTTCACAAACTGTAATAATTTCTTTTTTTTTTTCCTATGATCCTTGTAATCAGGGGTGTCAAACGTTCCGTTTCAGTAACGTAACATAACACAAGTTACATTTTTTTTTGTTCTGTTTCATAAAACGGAATAGTTTTTCGTCTCATTTTCTATTCCGTTCTTCTTTTTTCATTGATTTCATCTAATTTTCGATAAATGGAACACATACGTTTACCGATACTTGTTTCGTTTTCATTTCATTTTTTGAAATAAAACTAATTTTCCATTCCGTTTCTATTCTGTTTTGGATGGAACGAAACGGAAACGTGCGAAACGTTACGATATTGACACCCCTACTTGTAACTCTCAAGCGTGACACTTGGGGTCGAAATTATTTTAAAGAAGAATTTGTACCTCTAAAATTTTAATAGGAAGAAAGATTTATTTTTTTATTTTAATAAGAAACAAGTAATTACCTGTTTATAAAATACATTATTCTTTCTCATTTAATTACTCGTTTATAAAACGAGTAATAAGACTACGTACCCGTTTTATGAACGCGTTACTTTCTCTCTCGTCGAAAATCTTTGCGAAAACAGTAAAAATTGGATGGAAAATTGTGTTGGGTGGGCCCCATTTTTTTTTTGCTACATCGATTCAATAACTGGATTGTACAGTTGTGCGACAATAGTAGTGTGATGGCTTGTGTAGTTCTGTGACTCTTCATATTATAGAACGGTGAAATTATATTTTACCCATTGCTGATATTTTGATGGTCATCAAAAATAAAAGTGAAAAAATTACAAATTTTATTTGCATATGATTAATATGATTCCTTGTTTGGAGATCTGTTTCTGTCAAAGTTAAAGATGATTAATATGATATAAAATATATATCTGACGGAAAACTTTTTTTTGTTAATTTAATCATAAATGAAAAAAATTGACGCTGATTAACAAAAATAATTGTTGGCACTGGCTATTTCGAAATTTTAATATATCTTATATTTGCATCATATCGGTCAATACATAAACCCCATATATAAAACATTCTTAAATTAAAGAAATTTTTTTCTCAAAAAAAAAATTAAAGAAATTTAGAAAATATCCCTTGTAATCAGTCATATACCCTTGTAATCTTGTCTAATTAGAAATATCCCCTCTAATTTTTTTTTTTTTTGAAATAAAAAAGACCCAAGCAGGGGCACCAGCTTCATTAAGCAACGTAAAAAATCAAACAGCCTTATATGGAACTCTGTTAAGCAAAGTTCCATATCTAATATTGAGAGTAATAGCCAAACGGGACTCTTCTAACCAAGAGTACCCAGCACAAAAGTAAGACAAAAAAACTATCCATCTAGCATGCACACAAACAGCAGCAGGTAAACAAGTGTTTAAAGTCAGAATCAGAAAATAGCACAATATCCCCTCTAATCTTTGAAATTGGAAATATCCCCTCCTAATCATTGTCACTATAGAAATTTATCCTTTTGATTAATTTTAACAATATTTTTATTCTGAAAAATTAATTTTAAAAATCATGGACTAAAATGCCCCCTAGCCTATCTGACCATTAATGTTATTACGATTCCCAAATGATTTATTTCTAGTAATAGTCCAAAAATTCTTGGTCCTTGGCCCGTTCTTTGGAAGACCGTCCTAAAATCCAGACCGGACTGGTCCTTCGAAGGGCTTTTCGATGGATAAGGATGTAGAAGGGCCGGATTTTGAAAGGGTCGGGTCTAATTTTTTTCAAAGACGGATGTTGAAGGGTCGGGTTTTGAAGGGTCGGATCCGACCTAATCGTTCAACAGTAGAAGGGATTAAAAAACTACTGTTGAACGATTAGGTCATGATGGAACGATAGAGATTAAAAAACTATTAAAAAAATTAAATGTTGGTATTATTTTAGAAGGACTAGAAGGGCCAAGGACTTATAAAGGCCGGATTTTCAAAGGGCCGGTCTTGTATTTCAAAAAACAAATCCGTCCAACCCGTCCCATCTCGACCCTTTTTCTTAATCTTGTCCGATCCGGCCCTTCTATCAAACCCGTCAAGTCCGGTCCTTTTTCCTTTCACTATTTCTTTCCTCTAAAATCCAAAAAATTAAAAAATGTGGCATTCATATTCTGACCCATTCGCTTGGAACTCTTCGAACTTGCTTATAACCCCTGAACAAAGCCTCCTCTGTTATTCTTTGTATTCAATCGCTAGTGAATATATATCTTAGGCATATACAATGTCCAAGTTGAATTAACAAGGTATAATAGTCAGTATTAGTTTAGCATGTGCTGGTATTTAGAGAGGTTCCCTATTAAATTAGTTGTGGAGGATCTGGATTGACTCGATCTAGTGAGCATCAGAAATTTAATTCGATAAAAATTATAATACAGAAATGTGTAGAATTTGAAATTTCTGAAACATCATATGAACTAATGCAATCTTACTTTTTTTTTAGAGAACCAGGTAGAGGCTACCAAGTAAGAAAGAAAGAAAAAAAGAAAAAAAAAAAGAAAGAAAGCTAGTGAAGCAGAAACAGAGATCTACAAGGCAGACAAGGGTCAGCTCTTGTATCAGTGAAGCAAAACGGCACACAATTAGCAATGCTTAAGAAACAAACTCTGCTGGGAAGTAATCCAGTGCAACAGAGCCTTAGTGCTTCTGGCAGCCCCTCTGAAGATGCGATTATTTCTTTCCAGCCAAATGGCCCACAAGACAGTTAAAGAGACAATCTTACTTGTCGTTCTCTCATATTGCACCAGTAAATTGGCACACAAGAGATTTACAGGTAACGAGAAGAGGATATGTACGAACTAGTACTAGGTCTTCAAGGTAACAAAATTCAGCAATAAAAGATGCAGCGAATTTCAATCAAGTTAAGTTGATCTCCCATCGCCAAACAAATAAAAGAATTAAAGAATTAAGAACAATAAGAGAGGAGCCACCGAGCTGTTGGAAAGGGTTTGCTTCTTGAGGTGACTGCTCCAGGCTCCAGCAATTAATTTATAACTAATAATAACGAAGACTTGCTCCTGGAGAAACATCGATCAGATCGAAAAGGTTCGATGCAAGTGAATGAGTCAGATGGAGAATATTGTATCTTATTCTGATTTAGAGGAAAGAAATCAGGCGTAAAATCATAGGCAGATTAATCGTCGTATAGGTATAGGATGGGGCATTTCCGTCCATGATTTTCAAAATTAATTTTTCAGAAGAAAAATATTGTTAAAATTAATCAAAAGATAAATTTCTATAATGACAATGATTTGGAGGGGATATTTCCAATTTCAAAGATTGGAGGGGATATTTCCAATTCGATAAGATTGTAAGGGTATATGACTGATTTTTCCTAAATTAAATTTGTTTTGTAACAATTGGTATCATTCTCCATGTAGACCAAATTTTTCATTTTTTCGAAATTTTTAAGTATTTTTTTTGAAATTTTAGAAAATCGTTAATCTAATTGGTTCTGAACCATTCAAAAACATCAGTTTTTAAAAATCCGAAAAAATACTTTAAAATTTCGAAAAAATAAAAAATTTGGTTTGCACGGAGATTTCAATAGGGAGATCATATTGAACGGTTTGGATCGGTCATTTTGATCTAGATCTAGAAGTTTTAGTCGCGACTCACCGTAGCTAAACTCTATATATATCTTGCAAGATGATATCTAGTTGGTAGACTTGTGGTTGCACAGAGTCCAAATCAAATATATATTTGAATCATATTCTATTCGAGCCACGCTATCACTCCCAGACAACTACACAAGCCATTTATTGAATTGATGTAGCAAAAGATAATGGGATCCACCCAACGCAATTTCTCAGCCACATTTTACTGTTTCGTAAAGATTTTCGACAAGAGAGAATAACGCGTTCATAAAACGGATAAGTAGTCTTATTATTCGTTTTATGAACGGATAATTACTTGTTTTTTATTAAAATATAAAAAATAAATTTTTCTTTCCATTAAAATTTTACAGGCACAAATTCTTCTTTAAAATAATTTCGGCACTTGGGGGTCCATTTCGACCTACATTAATTACTTTTTAGGAAGGGTACAAGCTGGTACATGGGCAGGCCTATCTAACGTACGTCCACAACGGACAAGGAATCATCTGTTTCGTTTTGCCATTTCGTTTCGGTAATGGTACGTATTAAACTTAAAATTTTCATTAGTACTTTAATATTTCAATTTAAGTGTAGCAGCTAGCACCCACAAATACATGAAGTGGAAATTAATGTGGTACTCTGGTGGTCTTTGGTGATATTCTTTTGTGTTATTTCATTTATTTAATGCTTCTGTGATATTTTTAGAGACTATAATGCTTTCTATAATGTATCAAGGAGTATAAATGCAAGACTCGTTACACAAACATAAAGGACATTTTTATGTTCAAATTAACAATTAGTCCAACATGATTTAATCGAAGCACAAACTATAGGGAACCCCTTGGCTCCGCCTAGGCTGTACAAAAAAATTTAAAACCCGTCCGACCCATTTAATCAGTCCGACCCGATTCGTATTTTAACGGGTTCAAACATTAATCGGGTTGGGTCGGGTTTCAATTTTAATAATCCGGTTGTATTGGATTAGGTCATAATTTTGTTCTTTATAACCCGTACCTGACCCAACCCGTTTAGTTTATTAAATACGAATCCATGACCCAACCCGTACCCGTTTAGGTCATAATTTAGTTTATTAAATCATCCCTTCTATTACTCTCAATTCTTATTTTAGGCCTCTCCTCCGCCGTCACCTCTTTAATTTAGATCTTCTTTATAATTCTTCTTCGTCGTTTGATTTGTTCCATTAGTATTTATTTTCTTAATTTTCTATTTTATTTTTGTTTTCTCTTTAATTTTTCTTCTTTTTTCAAATATTTGTTAATCATGTTCAGTGATATCTTTCTCTCATCTTCTATTCTCAACGTTTCTTCAATCCTCTACTATTTTTTGGCTTCTCGCTTTTCTACTCTTCTTTTTCTGATATTCTCTCCATTTCTTACCTAAACAGTTTAATAAATATATATATTTTTTTATTATATTATGGTTTCGTGGTTGTTTTTTAGGTTTCTTAACAATCACGAAATGATTATCCTTATTTATTTTTTTTTTCTTCCTTTTGATTTTCAATAATTGTGTGATGTTATTATAGTTTATTTGCTTATGTGTGTATTAATAGGTTAGTTATTTGGATTGATATTGTATGATGTTGTAAATTAAAGAAGTGTATATGGGTATGTAATATTGATTGTAAAATTTTTATTAATAAAATATTTAGCCTACGGGCCTTTTCCTCAAAAAAAAAAAAAACATTTGATACGTACACATTTATTTCCCAAGAGTGACATAGCAACACTTCAATACAAACCTAAAGTTTTCCTCAATTATTATCTCATAATTTCTACAAGAAATATTTCTTATAATATATATTTATTTCTTGAACAAAAAAATCGAACAAATTGCGATGATATTTTTTATAATTTTAGTTCAACTTAAATCATAACTATTTTTTTGTTGTTGCCTTTGAAAGAACTAAGAGAAAAATATTCAGGCAATGTCTAAAGATTGTGAGCTGAGTGAGTATAATAAACCAGATATTATTCCTACATAATTTATATTTTTGACAATGCAAATAATGTATAAAAATTCTGTTGTTTTTTTGGAAAACAAATAAGAAGGTTTGTACATTAAAAGAAGAAGAATTATTGATCGTTGAAACAAATGAAACCAAAGGAGTAATCCGCATCACAGTTTACAACAATGATACTATGGTAAAAACCATGACGCATGCACTAATTAATATTACCGGATACTTGTCAAAACTACGTCCAATACTTGTCGTAGGAAGGAATTGTTGTGACTTGTGAGTCGCAGTCCTTGTGTAAGAACAAAAATGGATCGACAATGAAAAATGGGTCCCACTTCCTGTCGTTACATACTTACATTACTTACATCTGGTTTTGTTTGACTATGGGAATGCCCTTCGAGCAAGCAGCGATTTGTACCAAGAACTACGTGGATCGGCAAGTTGCTCTCGGAGTCTGGGTGCAGTACAGTCAGTACTGCAGTAGACAAATGCGTGCCAATGGCCCACTAGTCATTAGGTCCTCAAAAAAGTACGACACGAGTGGGTCCAAGGCTACCAAAAGTAGCGAAGAGTAAAATCAAAATACCGAAAATAGCCCCCGAACAACCCGAGTTAGAGAAAGTTGCGGTTCCATTCTGTGATGTGACAACTTCTTGATTTCGGGACATCAAATACAAAACCCGGTCCATAGTAATTCAAAAGGATGAGTCCCTCAATTTCGGACCCCACCTCCCGGTCTACAGAGATCTGGTGTACTTAAAAAAATATTTTAAATTCTCATTCTGCCAGCGGCCAGCGCCCAGCGCCCAGCGCCTAGGGCCGGCAACGAGTCGAGCTCACCTCAGCTCAAGCTTGATTTGGAATTAATTCGAGTTTTGTCGAATCGAATCAAATTTGTATCGAGTTTTTTAACGAGCTCGTCGAGCTAAATTATAGTACTTTTTATATATATTTTCAAGCAACTAATTACAAATTAATTAATATTTATCAATTTTAATATTTTTTTATAAACTAGTATTTTATTCATTTTATAATAATATTTTAAATAAAAATAGCATTTATATGTAATAAATAAATATATTATATATCAAATTATGTACTAATATATATAAATTAGTTAACAAAATTATATTTCAAGCCAATTTCGAGTTAATTTCGAGCGAGTCGAATTTTGCTTCGAGCCCAAATGTATCGAGCTAATGTCGAATCGAGTCGAATATTTCTCGAGCGAGCCACGAGCCACGAGCTTTTTTGCCACCCCTACAGCGATAAACCTTTGGGACTTTTTTCAAAAGGGCTCAACCCCTTATAATATTATCTGAAAGGGCCTAAACTGAATTTTGGCGTTGGACTTCACAGATCCGAACCCTCATTGTGGAGAGTAAATTTCGATAGACCAATAGACTATTATAAATTTTATGCTCAAGAGGAGGGTTTTTTTCTTATTGAGCCTAATCACTCACAAAACCTCAACAAAGAGGCTAGTGCATGCTAATATTTACATGAAAGGCCAAGGCGCACCAGCCTTAGAAAAAACAAAAAGATCAAGTCCCATAAATAAAAAGGTAACGTGAAAAGCAATTGTTTATTTTAAAAAATATTTACTTATTTTCTATCCATACATTCAATCAAAGAGTGAATATTAAAAATCTTCAGCTAAGAAAATGAAAATTAAGAATCCATTTAGATTAATTATGTGCATAAATACAAAAATATATATATGTATAACTACATATTACATATGGAGGTTGGCTATATTACTAGGGATGAAAACAGATCGAATAGTGGTCAAACTATATCCGTATTCATATTTTTTTCCCGAATTCACATACGAATATAGATACGTTCAGATACAAATACGATTTGGATACTATACGGATACGAATGCGGTTTGGATATTGTCGGATACAAAAATGAATACGAATATATTTCAAATATTAAACAGATGATAAAAATTTTGCTATGGTGAGTCGCAACTCACAGAAGGTCTGTGAGTCGCGCTCAAAGCTCGTAGATCTAGTTCAAAATGACCAATCCAAACAGTCTAATATGATCTCCCTATTGAAATCTCTATGCATACCAAATTTTTAATTTTTTTCCCAAATTTTTAAGTTTTTTTTTTAAATTTTAGAAAATCGTTAATCTAATTAGTTCTGAACCGTTAAAAAAACCAGTTTTTTAAAATCCGAAAAAAAATACATAAAAATTAAAAAAAATATATAAAATTTGGTCTGCATGGATATTTCAATACGGAGATCATATTGGACGGTTTGGATCGATCACTTTTAACCAGATCTAGGAGTTTTAAAACGTGACTCACGTGAGTCGCGACTCACCATAGCAAAACTCCAGATGAGAATGACTAAATAAAAATAATATAATTTTATATAATATATCAAATTTATTCATCAACGACGCTGAACTTTTTTTTTTCAAAATAATCTAGCTTCATTTATTTTAAATATGATAATTGTACAAGACATAAATCATATGATATAAAAAAAATATATAATATGTATGTATAAATACGTATTAATTTGTATAATATGGGTAAAACTAATAAAATTATATATTATCTTGAATTTATTCTCCGATAATATAATTTATTATTTTCACAAAATAATCAAAATCCATAATTATAAACACAAATATTTAGATATATGAACTACATATTATAAATCAATTATAGAATATGCATGTATAGTTTGGTTTTGACATTTCGAAAGGTAAAACACTAATTTACATCAGTTATCTTTATTCCTCCCTTTGGTGATTTACAGAAAGAACCGAATAAATGTGCATAGCATCAGGCGAAAAATCATACTGCGCCTTATAGGCATGTAAATACAAGGCGCACAAGGCCTCTGCGCCTTGGTCCTTCGTGTAAATATTAGCATGCATTAGGCTCTTTGTTGAGATTTTTAATAGGCCAAAGCCGTTTAAGAAAAAAATCCCAAGAGGAGGAATCCCACTTATTCATGCCACTTGTTTCTTTGTCAAATAGTTTTTTGTCTTCCTCCAGCGTGCATTTTTTGTTTTGACGTCTTGCATTTGAGGCGAAATGATATCTGTCATTTCCCCTCCTCCTCCAGTACAAAATCGGCCTATTTACTTACACCGGTAAACTGGATGCGTGATCAGTCCATTTAATAGTGTGAATAGCAAGCATATAAAATTGGTAACTTTTATTAATTTAGTCTCATATTAAAATCAGTGTTGGAATTTTTGTATCTCATTTATGCACAATTGAAAGTAAGCAATCACTATCTATTAGTATAGTTTGAAAAATGCGAACATTATATTCATTAAGAAAGCATATGGTTGGCCTAACAAACACGAAAAATGCGAGCATTAATAAAAAGAAAATGTCTTTTCTATTCATGAATACATACTAGGCCCAATATTTTGATAAAGGGCTTTATTATTTCTTTTTTCAAAGTTTCGATCTATAAAAGTGTTATTCAAGTGAAGACATAGAGCTTTTGTTTACAGAAATGATAACTGTTATATGTAGTTTTGTTATTCCTTGCCATCGTTAAACATAATGTGAACACATAAAATAAACAAGATAAAATATAAATGATCAAAGTGAACACTTACAAACAAATAAGTGTTGTCATCTCTTGTTCAGATTTTTATATGCGCATTCAACTTATTTGTTTGCATGTGTTCACTTTGATCACTATATATATTTGTCTTTGTCTATTTTATGTGTTTACTTTTTGTTTAGCGATGGTGAGAGATGACAAAACTGCATATGACAGTAATCAATTTCCATTTGTTTAAGAGTGCAATTTTTTTATTATTTTCTTTTCCTTAAGACTTATTACGGCCATGGCCTTCTTTCCATATAAAAAAAAAGAATGCAAATTTTCAAAATGAACACGTGATTAATTTGTGTGAAAATTATTGTTTAATTGTTAAAAAATTTCTTCATAAAAAAAATGAATATGCTGCAAAATTTTATCTTGTTCAGTTGGGTGGCTCCTGTTCATATAACCTATTAAACTTACAAGCATATTGAGGCTGTTTGGATCCCCATAGGATTTTGGGGAATTTCATCTTCCTACCATAAATTTATTATAAACAATCTAAACTCTTCACAAAATTACACACTTCCCAATAAATTTATTCCTAGGAATTGCAACTTCCCCAAATTCCTCAAATTCCTAAGCGATCCAAACGGCCCCATTAGTTGACCAAAAAAAAAAAATACAGCATATTATAATAGATATCGCATGTTCACATGCTTGGATAGATATACATGTGACAAGCAAAGGGCTATCGGTGGACGACTGGACATGCGCCAAGTGTAAAGAAAAAAACATTTATAGCGCACAAGTCTATCCAAGGCCCTTTTAGATAATATTAAGAGGTGTTGAGCCCTAATAGAAATTTAAATATTAATTTCGGTCTTTTTAGAAAAAAGTCCAACCTTTGAGAGAGAGCACTAGACCAGGTGTTCAGTTGAAGGAGGAGAAGTCGAGTTTGTAAGAAGAATCAAGAAAAGACTTCTAAAGGTACTGATTCTCTGCAATTGAGGCCAATTCCTGATAAATTGGATCCTCTTCTTCTTCATTCTGGTTTGATACTTATGTTGATTTCCTTTCTCAATGCGAGTAAATTGTGTATAATTATTCGAGTCTAGGTGATTAATTGCGGTCAGATATTGCATTTTAGTTCAATCTATGATCTTCTTGTTATTCATTCTGGTTTGTTACTTTTGTTGATTTCCTTTTTTGAATCTTCATGCGAGTAAATTGTGTTAATTCGAGTCTTGGTGTGTTAATTGCATTTTAGTTCAATCGAGGATCTGGAAAGTGGTAAATTGTGTTAATTCGAGTCTAGGTGTGTTAATTGCGTTTTGAGATTGCATTTTAGTTCAATCTAGGATTTGAAAAGTGGTAAATTGCATGAAATGGAAAATAAATAGGGGACCTGCTTCCTAGGTTTATTTTTTTGAAGATGTCTAAGCCACCCAACTTATTTTTAAATTAATTAAATGTCTATGAAAGATCCCCAGTCGGGTTTCGAACATGCGACTTTTCACTAAAGGAGTCAAGGTGTATTGCTTTTTGCGACTAGACCAAGAGATAGTTCTCTCCCTAGGTTTTTTTTTTGTTATTTTGGATTTTAATAGTAAAATCAGTAACTAGTCATAGATCATGATTTGTACGTGGGGATCCTGTCCCAATGCCAAATCTCTAAAAATTCAAATCATTTGTTTTTCCAATCAATCAATGTTTCATTTAGTTAGCTTGTATGGTCCTGTAATCTGATATCAATATAGATTTAGTCATGGTATTTCTTCTTCAATATAGATTTAGAATCAACGAAATTATATCAAATTTAGTATAGTACTCCAAATTTCTTGTTTGTATAAGATGCCCAAGTTAAAATTGTGTAAAAGATGGTGATGGCATACAAAAGTTTTGTTCTGTCACTTGATGTATTGTTTGGTAATCTTAATGAAAGTATGAAGAATATTTCACTTTGCTTTGTGAATAGCACCTAGAAAGTAAGATGTGAGCTAGTCCCAAGTGAACAGTTGAAGCATAATAAATCGTTGCCCTAAATGAGTAAACATGTCAGTTAAATTTGAATATGAGGTTAATTGTAGTTTCTCGAAGCATATTAAACTACAAATCTTATTTCTGTTAATGCAGTATTAGATTGATTTATACAAAGAATAACTGATCAAATGTTTTACAATTACGCTTTAATTTTGCAATTCAATTGAGGTATCTTTTTATACAAAATACTAATCTTGTGTACATAATTACAACTTTCTTTGTATTTCAGATGGAATATGAAATAATTGAAGAAGGTGATATCGAGATCCCGCAAGAAGATGGACCTCAGCACCTCGCAGCCCCCTACCCGAATTTCCCCAACCAAAAACCCACACCATTTTGGTTCTTGCTTCATTTACTACAATTTATATCTTATCAATAGAAGAAATTGAGGATTTGTCAACCTTTCGTTTCAGTGGGTTGTTCCTCTATTTGTGTCCTCCTCATCATTTCCAATGACACTATAAACAAAATATTGATGATGAAAAAAAAACCGCAAGGAACACTGATGAGAAGGTGTGGTTTCTCAGGGGTTTCAATCATTTCATCCTTTGCCAATTAGTTATGGTATTCCTTTGTACCATAAGTCAAGATATTGGTAAGTTGAAGGATCTGTTGGTAGTCCAAGTGGAGTGTTATTTTTATTGATTTTGGTCCTACGCTACCCCTGCTTGAACCAAAACACTTACCTTGCAGTAACCCGTTTTATACCGTATATTGTTGTGTCATACTAATCTTGCCAATACCCATTCTAATCTACTTCCATCAAACTGAGGAGGGACATTATTTTGGAAAGGTTTCGAAAATGTGACACGTCTCTACTGGGATGTTAGTAGCAGGCCTAAATATGGATGAAATAGAAGAAGGTAATAAGAAAAATAAGTGAGACATGAGTAAGAGCTTTATGGATATGATCCATTAGATTTCTGGTGTGCAACTTTGGTTCTATGGTTATGGGTTGTGTTTTCTTAGATTGTTGAACTGATCAATCCTGGTTAATAATAATAATAATATCATAGGATTTATTTTGTAAAAATTCGAAACTTAACTTTTTAGAATGATGTTATACTTGATAAAAAAAAATCAGTTTTCATTACTTGTTTAGTTGAGTATTGCTGACATAAGTTCCAAAATTTCAAGTTTCAACGAGCATAACAAACAATGAATTATGTTAAGTATTGTTACAATAATTTAAAAGCATAATGTTTGGAAAAAAACGAACAACTAAATACCATTATTTTTATTGATTATCCTCCAACACCTATAATAAAGTAAATGTTATTAAGTCTTTTAGTTAAGTTGTATTTAATTTGCTAGGTCACTACTAAAATTTTGGGCATATATTGTCCTCTTCTAGCATGCTATTTAATAACATCTTTTTCTGTATATATGAATTAAACTCATAACTTCTGCATGAATCAACACATAAAAAATGCATTCTATTAGTTAGAGATATTCACCTTTATTATTATTAATTTCAATAATAATTTATATGAAATTGATTTTAAAAGTTTTTGAAATTGTCCTACTTCCACAACCACACTGCTGTATAATAAACTAGATAATAAACTTCATATCTAATCCATCTCAGTACCAGTAGTACCTCAAAAATCACACTCTGTATTTTTTTCCCCTTGCGCAACTCTTTGACGTCTGGTGACATACATAAAATATTATTCCGTACGGGTCAGTCCCTCAATTCAGAATTATTTTTTTGTTTCTTCAATATATGGGGATCATGCTATTAATAAAAGTGGACCCAACAAGAGAATAAATATAACAAAGATTAAGATCACTAGTTGGTTCTCCTGCTTGGGGAGTTTTTGGTTCAAAAAAAAAAAAAAAAGGTTAAGAACTTAACAAGAGATACTGTCAAATTAAACTAATATTTTATATCTCGACACGCAATATCGACCAAAAAATTAAAATAATTATTAAAATATTCACAAATTTCGAAAATATTCTAAAAAAATCAGAATTTTTTAACTAGTATTTCGATATCGGTTTTTCAAAAACGAAACTAGCATTTTATTTTTATATATTTTTAAAATAAAATAATGATTATTTTTATTATTTTAGTTAATTTTAAATTAATATTAATATATTTGATTGATGAAAAAGATAATATATATTTGTTTTGAACATATTTGCAACAAAAATAATATATCTTATTTATGACAATATTATTTTTAATTTATGTTTTTATTTAAATGAATTGTTTTATATAATCCAAAAAATCCATATAAATATTAATATTTTATTATTATCTTCAAATTTAATCTTTATAATATTATCTATATAATATTTAAGTATATTAAAATTTACGTATATGTTGTATATATGTTTCTCTTCTCCTTTCATCTCATCTCATCTCCTCTTTATTTCCTCTTCTCCAATTTTCTCATATCTCATATCCTCTATAATATATATATTAGCCTATATTTCTCTCTCTTTACTATGCTCAATTTATTTTCAATTATTAACCATCACCTCTATATCTCTACTTTATTCTCTTGTCTAATAGCTATTTTGTGTTGAATAAACACTAATTATAATATTTTTAATATTATTTTTGGATTTGAAAACTTTCAAATTAGATATTGGAAGTTAAGACAACATTTTTTTTTACCTCAAAAATGATCATTACAAAGTAAACACCGGTAAACCATGCAGATCTTATCGTATGCTATCCGAATTGTGTTCATTTTACTCCAATCGGACGTTTCTATTAAAAGTATGCCTGTTTGAAGTTCTAACATTAAAAAAGGCATTATAATTTTTTCAGTTTTCAGGATCGAAAAAAATCACGTTGTGTAAACGATCAACTCTACTTTCATACATATGATTTTCATAATCTAACTCCAAACAGAGAAAAAGCAACAAATCACCAAAGTAATTTCTTCAGTTTTCAGGATTGAAAACTATGCTAAAAATAATTCCAAAAAATCTAAAAAAATCACCTGAGTGACTCTACTTTCCTACCTATGATTAGTATAACATAATTCCGAACAGAGAAAAAATGAAAAATCGTCAAAGTGTCTAACAAATCAATCATGAGAAAGTATTCATTTAAATAAAAACATAAATAAAAATAATAATTTTAAAAAATAATATATATTATCTTTGTTACAAATATTCTCAAAACAAATATATATTATCTTTTTCATCAATCAAATATATAAATATTCATTTAAAATTAATTAAATAATACAAATAATCAATAAAAAAATTAAAAAAAATAGCTAAAAATAAAAATTCTGGTATCGGTTTTTCAAAATCTGATATCGCAATACTAGTAAAAAAATTTCGATTCTTTTAGAATATTTTCAAAATTCGTGAATATTTAAAAAAATAATTTAAATCACGAATTTCGAATTTCCAAATCAGAATTGATTAGTATCATCCCAACATTTCTATCATCCCCACCATTCTTTAGAAAACGCGTTCATTTTTTTTCCATTTTTAGACAACGTGTTTGAAATTCGCCCCTCCCGCGTACGATCCCCCCTCCCCCTCGCCCCCACCCTCCCCCCTTGCGCCTCTCACACACTTCATAACCTGTTGAAATTAATATTCATAAATGTTGAAGCTAATGTCGTAATTGTTGAACTTGGCATATTTAAATGTTGAAGGTAATATTTGAAGTGGGCATATTTAAATTGTTGAAGTTGTCATATATATTAACTTCAACAGTTATATATATTAACTTCAACATTTAAATATGCCAACTTCAACTTCAAACAATTGGTCTATTTATATATATTAAATGTTAATATATATAACTGTTGAGGTTAATATCGTTACTGTTGAAGTTTATATATATAATTGTTGAACTTGGCATATTTAAATGTTGAAGGTAATATTTGAAGTGAGCATATTTAAATTGTTGAAGTTGGCATATATATTAGCTTCAACAGTTACGGTATTAACTTCAACATTTAAATATGTTAACCTCAACAGTTAGAATCAATATATATTGTGTGTGTGAGAGTACGATATTACCAGAGGGTGGAGAGGGGAGGGGGAGCGTACGCGGGATGGTGGGGGTTGGGGAGCGTACGCAGGAGGGTGGGAGGGGAGGCGAGCGTACACGCGCGGGAGAGGAGAGCGAAAAAAGAATGAGTATTGGATTTCCGTATTTAAAAAATGCGTGAATAATTATTTTCTAAAATAGAAAACGCATGGGAATAATAAAAATGACAAATATCGGGGATGATCTTTATCACCCCCGTTTCCAAATGTATATAAAAAAAAGACCTTGTATATTGTTTGTTCTATGCTGTCACCACCAAAAATCTATGCTACCTGCCTCACTTGTCCACGTGCCAGCTTTCGTGCCAAAAAAAAAAAAACCGCTCTATGACCGATTAAATTAGTTGGCTCTCTCTCTCTCTCTTCCATTCTATTTTGCGGCAGCCCCTTAACACCAAAAGAAAAAAAAATGCAACTTTTCCATCCTCCTTGATAATAATATTTGATTAGATGATTATTAATAACTGATGTTGATTGATCGATCGATTGGAATTCGAGTCTACGTTGCAGTCGTATTGTATAATCTGATTTGATTGTGATTTCTGATCTATTTTATCAGATAATTGGACTTCTCTATATTTAATTTCGTATTGATTGAATTGATTCAATTATCGATTGATTTTGATTTGATTTATTTATTGCAATGGTGATGGATATATTTGATTATCTGAATTGTGCTATCAACTGTTAGCAATCCTTAGCGAAAGACGATCCTTACATAGGGCCTACCTCACTGTGCGACCTCTATCTCAGACAAAAATCTACTAGACATGGATAATAATAAAAAGTGTGATTACTCTCCGGGGAAAGCCTTGTTGAATCAATAGTTGTGGTTTTCCTCGTAAAAGGTGATTCGCGGTGTGATAATAAACCGTTGATAAAGTTCAGAGAAGATGATTCACGATATAAATTGATTGATTAATTCCATTGAATAATATTGTGTGGATTAATCCAGTCTTATTGATAATTGTTGTATAATAATTAATTATAGAGAAGCGGTGTCGTGAAATAATCGATTGATTACTGAGGTTTGTACCTGACTCTTTTTCTTTTTTTTCTGTTACGACGTAGGTTAACGGACCGTCGGAAAGATGCAGAAGATATCGTTTCTACCTGCGCTTCGTGATATGTCGGTGCAGGGTGTGACAATATATATATAGAAAGCCTTCAATCAAAGCGCTTTGACCGGGATTTCAGTTAAACCCCGTCAGATCTCAATTTTGAAAGTTCAAACGACCGATCCGAACCGTCAAATATGATCTCCATCTTGAAATCTCCTTGCCGACTAAAATTTTCATTTTTTTGAATTTTTTAAGTATTTTTTTCGAATTTTCAAAAATCGTTAATCTAATTTGTTCTGAACCCTAAAAAAATTGCTGTTTTTGAAAATCCGAAAAAAATACTTAAAAAATTGAAAAAAATGAAAATTTTGGTCGGCAAGGAGATTTCAATATGGAGATCATATTTGACGGTTCGGATCGGTCGTTTGAACTTTCAAAGTTGAGAACCGACGGGGTTTAACTGAGACTCCGGTCAAAGCGCTTTGATTGAATCCATTCTCTCTCTCTATATATATATATATAGAAAACTCTAGAATCTGCTTCACAATGACCAATCTAAACCGTCTAATATGATCTTCATATTATAATCTCCTTACTTACAAAATTTTATATTTTTTCAAAATTTTTAATTATTTTTTTCAAATTTTAGAAAATCGCTAATTTAATTTTTTCTGAACCGTTAAAAAATAACAAATTTTAAAAATCCGAAAAAAATACTTAAAAATTTTGAAAAAATAAAAATTTGGTCAGCGAGGAGATTTCAACAGGGAGATCATATTGGACTGTTTGAATCATTCATTTTGAAGCATATCCAAAAGTTTGGATCATTATGCACCGAAACTTTCGTACATTAGTATGCAACATAGGTTTTCTCTCTCTATATGTAATTATATATATATAGAGAAATTGGCTAAAATACTTTGCAAAGTATAGATAGTCTGTGCTTTAATATTTTAGACCATTGGATGCAGTTCAGATTCGAGCTGAGATCGAATTGGACGACTAAGATTTGAGCGCTGATGCGCTGAGGAGGCTCCGTTTCTCCGTTATTTGTATACTTTTCTTCCGTTTCTTTCTAACTTTTAACGCTGAAGCACAGATTCGAACCCTTCTAACCTCATTCAATGGGAATCAGTGAAATCTAATTTATCAAAAGTCAATTATTTATTAGTTCTGATCCTAAGAGTTAAAACCAACCAGAACAGAGTTTGATTTTAAATCCAAAGAATTCAGAAACCTAATTTAATCATCTGGACTTAAATCCAACAAAATATTAATTGATATCTGGATCAAAATTTTAGGGCAGATTAAACCTGCACTTTAGCCTACAAAGTACTCAATCCAGATTTTATTGTCTCGTTACAGTATTACAGCAAAATTGAATTTCTTTAGATATCCCTCCTAATCGGTAACAAGCAAAGCACTAACAGCAACATAAAACTACTAGTCCTACAAGTTAGTTTACAATAAATTGGTCTCTGATTTGTCCCGTATCATTAAATTAATCCGCAACAAAGAGAAAATCACACAAATATGGGAATAAAATCGCCAAAAAAAGGAGACGGAGTGCGAGACTTAACCAAGTAGAGAAAGAGAGCGAGAAGAGAAGGGGTCGATTTGCAAGCGGACCCTACGTGTGTTTCAGCCGGAGGAGAAAATGAGAAGGTTCACTTGGAGGGATTTTTCCTCTTCGAAGGAAAAAACCAGCAAGAGAAAGGGGTTCGAAGGGAGTAATTAAACTATAAGGGAGTTTGGAGAACGATAGATGCAAACGGAAGAGAGAGGTACAGAAATAACGGAGAAAAGTTACAAGTAACACGGAGACCTCAGCGCTTAGGTTTCAGCGCATAAAAATTAAGGTAAAATTGGATATAACTCCCTCTAATTTTCTCTATCCGAATATAACCCCCGTAATCTCTAAAATTGGATATAACTCCCTCCAATCATGCTGATTAGGATATAACCCCTTTTCATCGATTTTAATTATTTTTTAATTAAAACAAATCAGCAGCATAATTTTTATGACCAAAATACCCTCCTCTCCAAAGATCGTTTCACCTTTCTACTTGATAGATACGTATCCAAAACTGATGAAGTTCTTCTCTGTGTCATTGATTTTTGAATGAAGCACAAGGTGTAATTTGAATAGGTTAAGTAGCCTTTCTGATGAAACTATTCTCCGTGTCATTGATTTTTGAAGGCAATTCAGGCCATGAAAAAAATGCATACTATCGAAAAGAAGGAAAAACCAGTAAGTTGTTTACTGCCAACCTCTGATTTTTTAACAGTCATCAAGTCAGAAATGTAGAGAACTTCATCCACTCTGTTAAACTTTTCTTGAAACATAGAAGCACCACCCAAATTGTTATGTTTCGTGAAAATAGATTTCTTGTACGCTTAAATCCCAACCTGAAAATGTTAATTGTTCATGACATTTGTTGTCGTTTGTCAGTATTATCCTAATCCATTTTACAAGTTCTTCTCTCGAGGCAATGAAATGGCATACCTATTTGCTCCTATTTTTTTTTACCAAGGCAACAACCCTTGTTAAGTTAAAACATCTAAATAAGATTAAAATTGATTTCTATGGTGGATTTAAATTATTTAATATCATATATCTTCGGGTGTCCTATTTGAGTGCATTTTCTCAACAGTGTTTCTTTCTTGTACGGGATTTTTTTTAATTTGGATCTAGATTCATTACTTAAATGTGATCTATATATCCAAATTATTATCGGAAAAAAGAGGGAGGGATGGAGAGAGAGAGATTGGAGTCCAGTGATAGAGAAATTCAGTCTCGGGTATATCAGGAAGTTGAAAGATCTTCTTCCCTAGAAGATGGTACAGTTTTGGATACTTATCTATTTGAAGAAGGTGAAACGAGCTTTGGAAAGAGGAGGGTGTTTTGGTCATAAAAATTATGCTGTTGATTTGTTTTAATTAAAAAATAACCAAAATAGATGAAAAGGGGTTATATCCCTAATAAGCATGATTGGAGGGGGTTATATCCGGTTTTAGAGATTACAGGGGGTTATATCCGAATAAGAAAGATTAGGGGGATTATATCCAATTTTGCCAAAAATTAAATCGTCCGATTCAATCCTTGCGCAAATCTGGACTCTGCTTTGCAAAGCATTTTAGCCAATATCTCTATATATATATCATGCAGTAATTTTTTTTGACAAATTTTAATTTCATTTGGATTGTTACCTACATTAAGTCTAATTTTACCAACTCCCAGTCCAGTGTGTTTCATGTTTTAAATTTTAAAATTCACGTCTTGACAAATTCAGAATTTCAGATCCTTTCTTAAAGAATTTTCCAAAACTCATATTCATTTGGATTTCTCCATTGTTAGTTTCAATTTTACCGATCACCAGCAATGTTTCCCCCCCTTAAAACTAAAGAATTACATTTATGTATTTAACAAACTTTTAATGTATCTCATTTTCATATTTGAAATTATCAAAATTTTTAGTTTATAATATCTTACTATTTTTCGGTTGTAATGGATCTAGTTTTTTTTTTCCTTTTATTTGTTTCAATGATTTAATTTCATGAGAGTAATTTGGATATTTTTAAAAAACATGACAAATTTTATTGTGACATATAACTAATTAGCTATGTTTTAGGAGGAAGGTAATGGTCTAAAACAAACTTTTAAAATTTTATTGTAGCATATTTGTAACTAGACGAGGGGTAAGCGGCTTCGCCGCCATTTGATGAATTTTGATGGTTAAATCTATCAATATATAAAGAAATATATGTTTCCAATATATCTATTTTATATTTACTTTATATATAAAAAACTATCTTAGATGATTGGTTATTTTTAATATATTTAATCAAAAAAATATTTTTAATTAAAATCCAATGCAATCATGGCTTTTAATTAAGAAGGGTAAACTTCTATAATATATTCAGATTGATCGATCAACGAAAATTGGAGGGCTCAGATTGCATGTCGTATGAGGGAATAAATTTTTTTTTCCTATAGGTTAGACATGAACTACCTTAGACTTTCAAATATATCTACCTTAGATTTCCAAATATATTTAACTTTTAAACTATTTTTAATTTATATAAATAACAGTGTAAAAAAATTAACTCTATTTTTTATCGATATTTCAAGTTGAAATATCGGCCACGGTTTTTAATATATATCTTAGATTAGTAATTTAAGAATGTATTTTGAAAATTGTAATTACATAAAACTGATTGTTCGTTCATATTTTAAGAATGTATTTTGTGTGGATTGTTTTCAGCTTTAATTTATGTTTCGTACTTTCATTTTATCCGCTGCTTGTGTTTTATACAACTCACAATGATATCATGGCATGGATTATTACATACTAATGTACTTTCCGTTTTATCTTACCTATTAACGGTGCATTTCATGTTTTGAAGTTCAAAAATACGCTGTTGATGGTATATACTTTGTTGCCTTATTAAAGTACTCCATGTAATTAGACAAAAAGAGACATCCAGTGAGACCCCTTTTGCATAAATCCCTTGTTCCCTGGACCTAGGCCTGTGAAATGTGCACAACATGCACGAAAATAGCAGGTTTCGTTTTCGTTCCGTTCTAACTAACGAAACAGAAAACATTTCATTTATGTTTTGTTTGAGCCAACGAAATAGAAAAGCATTTCATTTTTCATTCCGTCTTTCATTTATCATTGATTTCAATCCATTTTCGCATTCCGTTTCGTTCCATTTCAGTAATGTTAACATATGTCAATTTTGTTTCCGTTCCGTTTTTAAAAATGAAACAGATTTTGAATTTCGTTTAACCGTTGAAAACGTCCAAAACGGATGGTTTTTGTCAGGCTCTACTCGGTGTAGCCACGCAGTCAACTAGTCAAGCATTTCCGGAGAGCACCTCTTTTGTTTGGGAATGTGGGACAGTGGGAGCCGCCAGAACAGTGTAAATTTTCGTATATTTTAGTCATGCTTTCAATTTTTGTCCTGAAATTTGCCTTGAAATATAGTAAATTAATCCATGAAATTAATGCTTTCCACTATAATTTCTTTTCTAACTTATGGAAGTCATCATGGAGGAAGATTTGCTTCTTGTACTCTATATATCCCATTTATATATTGCAAAACCTAACACTAAAAATAAATGAATTTCTGAGTATCGTCACATATATATTTTTTAAGACTATGAAACGTAACCACTCAATGTGTAGGTAAATAAAAATTTTAAAAAATACTTGCAATTCAATAAAACAATTAAAATCGACATATCAACATAGTAAATATAATTTAAGAAATAATATATTTCTTTATAACAGAAATTTTAAGAATATTATAGGTGATAAAATTTTTTTTATATGTGCTATCTTTCTAAAAGAGAAATGACAACTACTATTCTAATCAATACTCTTTTGATTTTAGATGTAAACCCAAAATATAATATCTTTTCGTCTATTGGCCGTTGACATCCAGTCACAAATCAAATCAATCCATTAATTAGACCAAAAGTTAATTCTAAGCGTCACAATATAATTAGCACCAGAAATTATATATATTTGGAAAAATTAGACCGTTCGATCTTCACCCACGAATAAATCACCTATAGTTGGATACAAGTTGTGTGAATCCAATTAATTATTAATGGTAAGTCTGTTATCCCACAAAATGAATACATGATATATTCTATGTAATTATTATTTTCTTGTGATTTTAAGTTTCCTCTTGACAATCAATGGATGTCTATATTTTTATGTACTACTGGAGAAATTCAACGGAAAAAAGTTTGTATTATTTTTTTGATAGGAGCACCGAACACCAGATTATCAGCCACTATAAAATGCCACCTCTTTTCCTTACCCTTCTCTCCACTCAATCCCTCTATTCTCCTCTTCCGCTTTCAATTTGAAGGCAATTTCAAGCTATATATCAATGGCTACTAATAATCAGAAGCAGAGGCCAGGAACCAACGCTTTGGGACCTTTTAGTCAGGAAATGCCATTTCTGCTAATCCAGTTGTTGCGGGAGCATGGTTTCTCAGAGAGTGCTCACAGGTTTTGATCCAATGATTTTTTCTCTCTTCTTATTTGACAAATTTCTTTTTTGATTGGTTTTAGATCTATTTATATCGTTACATGCATATTTCCTTATCTTGGAAAATATTTTGAAAAAAACTGGATCATGCACTACTTTATATCTTTGAAATTTGAAAAATATTATTCCACAATTTCTGTATAAAAAATAATCCCAAATCGTATTGAGTTAGAAATTTGTTACTTATGCACCCATTTTCATACTCAATTTTTTTTTTGTATTAAACAAAATGTGTCTCTGTCCTCCAGATCTTAAATTATTGAAACAAGTAAAAAGTTTCAAATTTGAAAATCTTGGAACTTTATAAAATTTCAAAATTTCAAAATATTTCAAATGAGTCAAAATTGTAACTCCCCAAACTAATGAAAATAATGCTACAGCAAATAAATACTGTACCATTCAGCACAAAATAGCTGTAAAACTTTTCTTATAAAAACACATAAAAAAATAAAATTAACAACAACTAATATTAATGTTATGAGTAGTGTTCAGTTACCATTCATTATTATGGTTCCATTATTGGCGCTACATAAAAGTCTTGTAAATTTTAGCACCCTCTATGCCCCCCCCCCCCCCAACCCCTACATCTCAAGATCCATAGATATTCACAAACCACTATCACTCCTAAAAGCATAATTTCACAAAGTTTAACCCTTTTTTTTTTTGTGATCCTTCAAGTCTTGAGCGTGATACTGGCGTCTATTTTGACCTACATTACTTTGAGGGAAGGGTACAAGCTGGTGCATGGGCCGAGGTTGAATGGTACCTTAAGGGGTATTTCCCCCAAATACTCCGCACCAGCCATGCTTTTGTGCTTTTCTTTGAGATTTATAAATGGAAGTATTTAGATGCTCTACAAAGGTACATATCATTTACAATTTTACAATGTCGACACATGCATCTTTTTCAATTTCCTAATTCTATGATTCTATCTTCAACCTGTTACTGTGTTATATATGCCTAAATTTGGGATTATTAGTTATTGATGGTTTCGAATTTTGTCCATCAAATTATAACAAAAAGTTGTTTGTATGTGTGCGCATATGTGTGTCTTTATAAATATATTATATATATGTCATTATTCATAAATGATTGTAATAAAAATTTGAAGCTGCGTCATGTCTTTGTACTTGAATTCCAGGGGGAAGTATAGTGAGGCTTTGAACATTCTGAACAATGATATCAAACCACTGGTGTCGTCACATGATGACAGAGCCTTCCAAGAACTTGTTCTTCTTCTCTCTCAAGACAGTGCAAGGTTCTTCCAATTCTTTTCCCTGTCTTGACCTCATCATTTTGTCATTACTCTTTTGCATTCACTAGATATTTTATTTGAATTCATTTGACAAAGTCATGTCAAAATGCAACTGAGATTAGATGGGGAACTCTGCCAATTGCAAGGGACTCTATGCGTCTCAAGATAAGAAATCTAGTACTTGGAACTCCTGAGCTCCAAAATAAGTTGAATTTTCCTAATATTGCCCCTTCCAGATTGACCACTCTTTTAATGCAAAGGTATGCACATTTTTTCTTTCCAATCTTACCTCTGACTTTTCTTCATGTATTAGTTGTTGCTATAAGCCTATAATATACAAGAATGCAGCTTTACTTGTTTTTTTAATAGGTTCCAAAATGCATAGAAGAAGAACAAACATTAGTACTATACTATTTCTTAATCATGATTAATATCTTGCACCAACATAGACTGGTGATCAAATGTGAACTTTTTCTTAGAAGTGAATAAGTAACTCGTAAAAAAGGCTTTTGATCCAAAAATAGAAACAATGTGGGAAGGGATAAGAAGAATAAACCTACAAACTCATTATAAGAGTGCAATAATAATTTTTCACTTTCTCGTCATGTAGTATGAGTTGGCAGCATCACCTTTGTCAGTGGAAGCAACCAAATCCAGTGGTTGCAACTCTTTTTCAGGATCACAATTGTGAACAATATGATGAAAGTCAGGCACAGAATATCAGAGTGAGCTTTGGTTTAACTATGTCATTTACATAAAAGTTACCATCCAAGTTCAAAAGATATATTAAGACTTCTTTCTTTTTCCCAAATATTTGTCTAATTTATTTTTCAAACTTTGCAGTTGTCTCCGGCTGGTCCAAGCAGCAGGCCCCAGGGAGTTACCGTGCGTTCTAGTGATGAAGCTGCCTTGCATTAACTAATAATCTACATTTTGTGCAGTCATTCTGCACAAATTTGTTTCAGCATGAGGAACAAATTCAGAGACATAACGTGTTTACCGCAGACCTGGTTTGCGCTAATGTCTTGCTTCTCGTAATATTAGAATCTTTTCAACTTCTTTGATGTTATATGATTAAACCTTGCTATGTTTGGGATCTAGATTTTTATTCCTGTTCTTTGTTAGTAATTTGTGTCTTTCATTAGACGCCATTTTACTGGAACTATTGGATCTGCAAGCATTTGTTCTGAACCTTTCGTAGGTATGAAGAAACCGGCCTGGTGCAGAATAAAAAGGAAGAAAATTAAGATATATATATTATTCCTACAATCCGTTGTTCTGTTGAGTGTTAGGTTGTTATAGGAACACTGGATATTATCTAGGTTGATTTGTCAATGATCTCCCTAACTCAATATTAGACGACGTGCGAGCCATCGAGGGCTATGTGTGTATATATATATATAAAACCACATAATAACATATATACATGCATAAAATTTAAAAAGTATTGCACGTATAAAAGTTTGATTTATGATTTTTAACCATTGCACTAGGATTTATAATAAACATAAAATATATAAAACCTACAGCAATAAAGATCACCAGCTTATCACTCTAATTTCCTCCTCTCATACTATGAAATCACATCACCATCACTCTTAGTTCCTCTTCACACTCTCACCAGTCACCACCTTCATTTACCTTCTCCATCTCAACACAAATGATGTGAGCAACAATGAGCTAGGAGGAGAACCAGAAAGCCATGTCAAATCCAATCTTTGACATATTTCTCATATGACTGTCCCACACCACACAGTCATGATGCATAAGTAGCAGTTCAGGTACCATTACCATTACAAAACTCACAGCCCTCTTCCAGTCTCTCACTTCATAACTTCAGCTCGATGATATAGGGTAGAGTACACCCTTGAGAAGCCTTGCACATGCACACGCCAATTAGAAGAAAATCTATGCAAAGAAACATGTTGTGCACCAAAGGCTCCGTGGTTAGCTGAAAGACATCAAGACAAATGTGTCTTTCGGAACAAAATGGAATCATGTTAAGGATACAGTAATACATGATAGTGCTTCTGCATTTCGGATTAGTCACGATATTACTCGAGGATTAAAAAAAAATAATAATTAAGAATTTCATTGTCACGTTCATGTGCCAAGAAATAGGAGTTTGATCCTAGACCAAATCATTTCCTTTTCCAAATGTAAATAGCCTAGGTCAAATAAATTGCATAACAATATTGAAGTATGAATTATGAAATTAAGCTGATAGCCTGATATTCAATCTATGAATCTAATTTAGACTGTTTTGGAATGCATCAATATTCAGAACAAATTATTGAGAGAAGTAATTCGAATCATGTAATCTTAGACAATTTGTGTTTTCTGACCTTGCATCGAGCTCAATTTAAAAGCGATATGTAATAGCAACAAATATACAAGAAGTATATCGGAGCAAATGCCAATGGTTACTTTAAACCACTCTTCCATTTTGACAAAATCACAACTCTTTAGAAGGTATTTTAGTAACGGTCTGATTGGTCTATAATGATTTGAGGATTGATATATGGAATATGAAGTGAAGCTGGGTGGTTTGGCCTAGTGATTTTGTTGTATTCCGCCAACCAAGTGGTCCTTGATTTGATTCACGGAGAGAGCATTTATTTTCAAATTTTTTATAACAAAATCGTTGGTTTCAAACCAACCTTCAAAAAAGATATGGAATATGAAGTGTGCAGTAGAAATTGGTACCTACAAAAAGAGTTCGGTGTGGATCTCAATAGCCCAATAGATTTTAGCACGTCGGGCCAATATACATGAAAAGGAATATTATTAGTCATTTTCATAATTATATTATTTTTTTTATATACAAAAATCACAATCTTTACATGTGGCTCGATCCTGGAGAGAACAAACAATACCAAGCAACTTAGGAACATGGCCAAATGAAATGATATTTTATCTTTGACTTTACCCGTAAGCAAACCCGACGTTTCAATTTTTTTTTTTTATAATGTTCGTCTATTGAAATGTTAATTTTGGGTTTTCAGTTATCACATTACTGTTCGGATAGTAAGTGTTTTAGTCCCACATTGCCAATTTACAGCGAACCCTTTCGTTCTCAACCTTTAAAAGATTGGCATTACTACCAGCAAAAGCACAATAATTCTACTTACATTGCTTTATACAATAGGTGTCACGCTCTTCCCTGTTTCTTCCTATATATTTTCGGTGAGTATATATATTGAGATATTTTGTATTTTCCATATTTTTTTCGATTCGACAAGCTAGGTTTAATATTTTATTAATTGCATATTGTTTCTTAATTTCTTTATTATACGTAGGTTTTTGTATGACAGTTCTTTATTTTTTTATTTTTGAAAAAAAAACTGATAGTTCATTTTTATTCTATTAATATTATTTTTCTCAAGCAGGATACTTATCTATAAGGTATTGGTTCGTTTGAGGGAACATTGATTAGAAACTCCGATTTTATTAAGAAAATTTGTAATCAGTTGATACTGTTGTGTATTAGCAATTAAATAATTTTTAATGGGCTTTCTATAAGCCTTCCAAATCTACATGTGGCTTCAAATGTTCTCTGTTGCAACAGAGAAGACACACCCCTGACAAGTTCAATATAATCTGAACAATCAAAGTATTTCCAGTTAGTACGGGTTATTAAAAGGGAAAGAATGTTGAGAATTAAAATAAAATAGAAGGGTAAAATTGTAATTTTAGACTAATAGAAAGAAGGGGTTCCGTACATTATACCGTTAGACACAACGGTAAAATAGATTGTCTATATATATCTCTTATTTTCAACCGTTGTAAAATATAAAATACCAATATCAATAAAACAAATATTCATACTCATAAAATTAACATGGTATCAGAGCGGTAGAAATACTATGGCCTCAGATTTTCCCCGATATAACCAAAAGGCTGAAAAATCAGTCACGATACCACCAATAGTGGAACCTGTAGAGAAGGAAATAAATTCCAATCTCTGGCTCACGACTATGGCACTCTATGACCGTGATTTTCCATCATTGGCCCAAGCAAAAACCATACAAAACAACCCTCAACCAATAGATAAAAGAAACTGCCTCACTTGGACACAAGTGGTGGCTATGCTTCCCAGTGATAAGAGCAAACAAAAAGATTCCACTGGTATAAAGAATGATCAAACTCAACAAGATCCAATAAAATTTGCTGAGCAATTTCATCAAAATTATGCTCAGAAACTCCAATCGAAGCAAGCAATCCCTCAAATCAGTATGAAATACCTGGATCAATTGAAGGTGAAACCTGATTACTCAACAGTCTATCGACCCCCAACTACCCAAGTCATGGTTGCCAAAAATCGTGCCCCTAATTCCAAAGGAGAGATGAGAGGAGCACAGCCTTCGACGAATTGGTGTAGCTATTGTCGAAAGGAAGGGCATGATCGAGACGAATGCTGGTTTCTCAACCCTCACCTCCATCCAAATAAGAAGAGAGGGGGAGTAGGCGGCGGCCATGGCAATACAAAAGAGGGAAAGAGGATTTCGTGTAAAGTGCGACAAAGGGATCTGGTCTCGACGGAACGAAGCCATTTAGCAACTTCGATTGCCTCACATCCGAAACAAATAAAACAGGCTCAAAGTTTTCAGCTGCTGGCCCATCTGAATAGGTTGCTTGAAAAAGGTCCATTTAATTTTTCGACAAATTTCAATTTGGTTAAGCCCAGGACCAATACGGTTGACCTTGTTGAGCATAAAATAAATTATAATAATAAGCCTCCCCAAAAATGCACTAACGTAGGAATTACGATGACAAACTTGACAAAAAAAATATGATGACGGTAGTTGGATTTTAGATTCGGGTGCAACCGATCATATGACCGGAGATAAAAATATTTTATATGATTATCAACCAAGCAAAAATAAGGATTATGTAATTGTTGCTAATGGTGGAAAAATGGAGATTTGTGGATACGGTTCTATTGAGCTCTTTTCTAAAGAAATTAAACATGTTTTATACGTAAAAAATTGCACTTCGAATTTATTATCTATAGGAAAACTTTCAAAACAAATAGATTGCGAAATTAAATTTTCTTCTCAAAATGTTTTGTTTCGAGATTTGAAAACTAAGAAAATTATTGGTGAAGGTTTGTTAGAAAATGGTCTTTATGTTTTAAATTGTCAAAAAACTAATTTTCATATTAAGAAAGATGATTTGAGCAATCTTTGGCATAAAAGAATTGGGCATCCTTCCGATAAAGTTTTAAAATGCCTCTTTTATTTTAAAAATTTAGATTGTAGCAATTGCGAAGTGTGTCAATTTTCTAAACACAAAAAACTTCCTTTTTATTCTTCAAATAACAAAAGCGATAAATTATTTGATTTAATTCACTCTGATGTTTGGGGACCCGCTCCCGTTGACTCTTTTAATGGTTTTAGATATTTTGTTACTTTTATAGATGATTTTTCACGAGTGACTTGGATATATCTTTTAAAAAATAAAAGTGAAATTTTTTCTGAATTTCAAAAATTTTTAAATTTAGTGGAAAATCAATATAATACTAGTATCAAAACTCTTAGAACCGATAATGAATCGGAATATATAAATCAAAATTTTTCTTACTTTTTAAAACAAAAAGGAATTTTACATCAAACTACTTGTGTTTATACTCCTCAACAAAATGGAGTTTCTGAAAGAAAAAATCGTCATTTACTTGAAATAACTAGAGCGCTTCTTTTTCAAAATAATGTTCCTAAAATTTATTGGTCGGATGTCGTTCTTACCGCCACTTATTTAATAAATAGATTACCTAGTGTTATTTTGAATTATAAAAGTCCTTTAGAAGTTCTTTATCAAAGAAAAATCAATATTAATCACTTAAGAGTTTTTGGATGTACTTGTTATGTTCATACAAGCAAATTAGATAAGTTAGACTATACTTCTATAAAAACTATTTTTTTAGGATATTCTTCACCTAAAAAGGGCTATAAATGTTATGATCCAAAAAATCATAAGTTTTTTATTTCGAGAGATGTTACCTTTTTTGAAAACGAGTCCTATTTTCAAAAAAAATAATAACAAAGAGCTTGATAACCATATTTCCACAAATGATTTTGTTGTTCCCATAATTTCTAATCAAGGTATTGAGAAAGTATTTGTAGGAAATGAACAACAAGAGGAACATGACCAAAATGATATCGGCAACAACACTCAAAGTGAAAACGAAGAAGAAGAAAACACAAGTGTTGAAGAAGAAGAAGAAAGTGCTAGTGCGGAACAAGAGGTTCCATTGCGAAGATCCACACGTTCTACTCAACCACCGGCAAGGTTACAAGATTTTTTTGTAACCTATGAGGTTCAATATCCTATTCAAAATTATATTTCTTATGATAAAATAGGCAATAATCACTGCACTTTTCTAAGTGCAATATCCCAAATTGAAGAACCAAAAAATTTCGAAGAAGCCATAAATCAACCGGTATGGTGTAAGGCCATGAAGGAAGAACTTCAAGCCTTAGAAAAAAATAGTACTTGGACCATAGTACCATTACCCACAAATAAAAAATCCGTTGGTTGCAAATGGGTTTATAAAATCAAATATCATAGTGATGGTACCATAGAACGGTATAAGGCTAGGTTGGTTGCCAAGGGCTATACTCAAACCTATGGTATTGATTACCAAGAGACTTTTGCTCCCATAGCAAAAATGAATACCGTTAGAATTTTACTTTCAATAGCGATTAATAATGGGTGGAAATTATACCAAATGGATGTAAAAAATGCTTTCCTTCAAGGAACACTCGAAGAGGAGGTGTACATGACTCCTCCACCGGATCATGTAAAAGAGAAAAATGCTAATCTTGTTTGTAGGTTAAAAAAAGCTATTTAGGGGCTTAAACAATCTCCAAGGGCATGGTATGGAAAATTGTCTCATTTTTTAATTTCTTGTGGTTTTAAAGTTAGCCATTCCGATACATCTTTATTTTCAAAACATGAAAACAATGACACTACCGTTGTTATTGTGTATGTTGATGACATAATCGTTACCGGAAATAATTTAGAAAAAATTAATGGTGTAAAAAAATAATTGAAGGACAAGTTTGAAATAAAGGACCTTGGCATACTTAAGTATTTTTTAGGCATTGAAATAGCTCATTCTACCAAAGGTTTGTTTATTTGCCAAAGAAAATATGTCTTGGATCTTTTGAAAGAAACCGGTAAATTAGGATCTAAGCCGGCCTCTACCCCAATTGATAGTAATACCAAATTAAATTCCGAAGACGGTGAACCGTTGGAAAATATTAACCAATTCCAACGACTTGTAGGAAAATTGATATATTTAACGGTAACTAGGCCGGACATATCATATGCGGTAAGTCAAATTAGCAAGTTTATGCATGCACCTAGGAAACCACACTTAGATGCAATAGATAGGATATTAAGATACCTTAAGAAAACACCCGGGAAGGGTATATGGATGAAAAATAATAAATCTAACGATGTGTGTGGCTATTCCGATGCAGACTGGGTCGGGAGCTTTGATAGAAAATCAACAACCGGCTATTGCACGTTTGTAGGCGGAAATTTAGTCACATGGAAAAGCAAAAAGCAAAATGTCGTGGCTCGATCTAGTGCGGAAGCGGAATATCGAGCCATGGCATCCACCGCAAGTGAGCTCACTTGGATTAAACAAGTACTCAAAGACTTACATACTCCAATACGTAGCCCGATGAAGATGTTTTGTGACAACAACTCGGCACGACATATCGCTTCAAATCCGGTGTTTCACGAAAGAACTAAACACATTGAAGTCGATTGTCATTACATAAGGGAGAAAGTGCAAGCAAAAGAAATCGAGACTCCATATGTAAAGAGTGAAGACCAATTGGTCGATATATTCACTAAGGGACTCATTCCAAAAGTGTTTGAAGATATAGTTAGCAAGCTAGGGTTAATAGACATCTATAATCCTAGCTTGAAGGGGAGTGTTGAGAATTAAAATAAAATAGAAGGGTAAAATTGTAATTTTAGACTAATAGAAAGAAGGGGTTCCGTACATTATACCGTTAGACACAACGGTAAAATAGATTGTCTATATATATCTCTTATTTTCAACCGTTGTAAAATATAAAATACCAATATCAATAAAAGAAATATTCATACTCATAAAATTAACAAAGAAGAGGTAATTTGCTAAGCAAATTTATATATATGTTCTTATAATGCGGCTGTATGAATCTGTATGTACTCGTGTCGCACACAAGTTTTGTGAAATATATGATATATTTTGGGAAACCTTATGGCGTACTTCTTGGCCGGATTTTCTTGCATCTTCTTCCAGCTTAATTCAATTCAATCATTCAAAGGAATTAGCTGTGAAATAAGGTTAATTAAATCTGCAACAGCTACAATTTCCTTTTTGACATAGATTCAACTATAAGAAAATTAATGTGACTAATGTCTCTCTCTTCCCTCTAAAAACTAGCTAGAACAACATGAATATTTGCTAGCAGCTTGCTACATTAATTGATAAAAACGAGTATGGCATGAAAAGCCACAGAAAGGGGAATGTGTGTCTCTGCTGTCTTTGGGATTGCCTTTTCCTTTTTTTTTTTTTTTTGGAAACTTGAATGATTCTAAAAGCACATGCATCATCATGATATGTTTTAAGCTTGATTTAGTGTCTTGATAGAAGCAACTTACAATTTTGGGAGAATGGTTTGAAAATGAACTTCTAGTCGAAAGCCATTTCTAATCTTCAAATGTGTACTAAATATTTATTGGAGTGCTGATCATAATGAATATTTATTTATTTGTTAGTTTATTTCCTGATGCAGCCACAAAAGTTGAGAAGATTAAAGGAATGGAAATGATGCTGTTATTGATAGGATCGTCTTCTTAATATGAGGCTATGTGTATATTAGTGGAGATAAAGAGAAACTTAGTAACTGAAAATTCTCATTCATATATTGATAAAACACTCTTACAATTAGATTTCTCTCTAAATTCTAAGTTCTCTAAATTCTGAATTTTTCTCTTACTCTTACATTGTTTATATAGTCAATCTAGTCTTCATAATTAAATACTCAACTACCTAATTAAATTGCATAGTCTTCTAGACAATAAAAACACACAACTTCCTAAACATAATTAATATCCTAGAAACCATAAACATTTGACCATGCAACTATAATTGAGTTTATATTTCCAACATCCTTCCTTAAACTCAATTATGCTCCAGCACTCATCCCGAGTAGCTTCTTGAATCGGTTGAATAATTCTGCTCCAAGCGGCTTAGTGAAAATATCCGCTACTTGATCACGACTCGCCACATGAGTCAGCTCAACATCGCCATCCTTTACATGCTCGCGTATGAAGTGAAAGCGAACATCAATATGCTTGCTTCTTTCATGATGCACCGGGTTCTTCGCTAGCTCAATTGCTGATTTATTGTCGACTCGAATCTCGGTTGGTTTATCTCGAGCAAAATTCATCTCCTTCAGCAATTTTCTCAACCACAACGCGTGACATACACATGAAGATGCAGCCACATACTCCGCTTCACAAGTTGATAGAGTCACAATTGGTTGCTTCTTTGACACCCATGTAAATGCCGTGTCTCCCATGTAAAACACAAAACCAGCGGTGCTCTTTCTATCATCAATGTCTCCACACCAATCGCTGTCCGTATATCCAAGAAGATCAAACTCGTCAGTATGAGAATAGAATAAGCCATGAGATAAAGTACCTTTCACATAGCGAAGAATTCGCTTTATGGCTTTCCAATGTGACATCTTTGGCTCTTCCATGTACCGGCTTACCAAGCCGACACCATATGCAATATCTGGCCTTGTGCACATTAGATAGCGCAAGCATCCAACCAAACTTCTGTATTGAGTTTCATCTACGGCCTTGCCTTCATCATAACGGGACAGTTTTGTGCCACTCTCAACTGGAGTGCACACTGGGTTGCAATCATTCATTTTGAACCTCTTTAGCACATCTTTTGCATATGCCTCTTGCGAGAAAAAAATTCCAGATTTGTCTTGCTTTACTTCCAACCCCAAAAAGTATGACATTAGTCCCAAATCTGTCATCTCAAATTCTTTTGACATTTCCATCTTGAACTTCTCAATCATATCATCATTATTTCACATGAATATCATGTCATCAACATATAAAGCAACAAACATAATGTCATCATGACATACCTTCACATACAAAGCATGTTCACACGGGCATTGCACAAACCCGTGCTTCTTGAAGTATGTATCAATGCGGGTATTCCAAACTCGTGGAGCTTGCTTCAACCCTCAACGCCTTCTTCAATTTCAGCACCTTTTCTTCTTGTCCTTCCTTAATGTAACCTGGTGGTTGCTCGATGTAAACTTCTTCTTCAAGTACACCATTGAGGAATGCTGATTTCACATCCATTTGATAAATATTCCACTTGTTTTGAGCAGCCAATGAAATCAACAAGCGAATAGTCTCCATTCTTGCAACAGGAGCAAATACTTCTTCATAATCAATCCCCGCTTTTTGCTTGTATCCCTTGGCTACTAACCTTGCCTTGTATCTTTCAACCTCGCCTTGAGCATTCAATTTCTTCTTGTAGACCCACTTCACGCCAATCGGCTTATGATCCTTAGGCAACGTCGCAAGTTCCCAAGTATCATTCTTTACGATAGCATTCATCTCTTCATTCATAGCTTGCTGCCATTTCTTCTCTTGAACAACTTCTTCAAATGTGATGTTCTCGGCATCCGCCAAAAGACACACCAAATGCAACTCGCTAGTTGCTTCATATAAGTCTTGCAAGGTTCTGGTTCGAGGTGTTCTCGCATCATCATCGCTTGAGCTCGAACTCGAACTCAAATCGGCTTGCATTGTCGAAGTAGAGCTCGCAATGATCTGCACCTCTTTCTCAACATCATGCGACTTTTCCTCCATAGAATTCCAGCACCACACGACTTCTTCATTAACCTGCACATCACGACTAATATGTACCTTATTAGTTGCTGGGTCAATGAGTTTGTATGCCTTCGACCTTTCATCATAGCCGATAAAAATCAGCTTCTTGCTCTTGTCATCGAGCTTTGTCCTTCGTTGATCCGGAATGTGCGCATAATCCACACTTCCGAACACTTTCAAATAAGATACTGCTGGTTTCACACCGCACCATGCTTCTTGTGGAGTCATGTTCTCCAAGCTTGCTGTTCGACATCGGTTTTGCAAGTAAACCGCACATTGCACTGCTTCAGCCCAATATTCTTTTGGCATATTCTTACTTTTCAGCATGCTACGAACCATGTCGAGTATGGTCCGATTCTTTCTTTCAACCACGCCATTTTGTTGAGGTGAATATGGCGCTGTTAGGAACCTTCGAATGCCATGCTCCTCGCAGAAATACTCAAACTCTTTAGAGATATACTCACCACCTCGATCTGACCTCACTGCTTTTATGTAATTGCCATTTAATTTTTCAACCAGCACCTTAAACTTCTTAAAAACAGCAAATGCCTCTGACTTTTCTTTCAAAAAATACACCCAAGTTCTTCTTGAGAAATCATCCACAAAAGTAATGAAGTAACGGTGCTTACCCAAAGAGTTTGGTGTGATCGGACCACAAATGTCCGTATGTATCAACTCCAGTGGCTTCTTTGCTCGATAGCTTGCTTCTTTTGGAAATGAACTCCTTGGATGCTTTCCAAGCACACACCCTTCACAAAACTTGTCACAATTCTCAATATGTGGCAGTCCCTTCACCATACTTTTCTTTGACAACTCTTTTAAACCACCAAAATTTAGATGACCGAACCGCAAATGCCATAGCCATGCTTTATCAACCACACATGCTTTCAAACATTTAGCTTGCACATTCATCAAATTCAGTTTAAACATGCGGTTTTTGGTCATTTCAACTTGAGCTATCAACCTATCAATTTTATCTCTCAAATACAAAGTTCTGTCCTTCATAACCACCGTATAACCAAGTTCCAACAATTGTCCCAAACTCAAAATATTACTCTTCATATCAGGCACATAATAAACATTTGTGATAAAAGTCTCACTTCCATTTTTCAACTGAATGAGAACTTTACCTTGTCCTTCAACTTTTACTTTTGATGCATCACCAAATGAAACATGGCCATCAACAACTTCTTGCATCTCGGTGAACATATGCTTATAGCCACACATATGATTGCTTGCACCGGTATCCAAATACCACACCGTTTCTTGATTAGGAGCTGCTTCTTTACTAGCAAGCAACACCACACCATCTCCAACCTTCTCATCTCTTTTCTCATTCTCTTCTTTTTTATCATGACATTCATATGCATAATGACCATATCTTTTGCAACTGTAACATTGAATATGAGACTTATTACCTCCTCTTCCTCGGCCTCTACCATTGCCAAATGAGCCTTGCTGCTCCTTCTGGTCTCGGTTGTCTTGCTGTCCGCGACCTCGACCACCTCGGCCACGGCCACGACCTCGACTTCTACCTCGACCACGACCTCGATCACTGCTGGTCGGTCTTTCTTCTTTCCATGTCACCTTCGCTTGAAGTGCTTCCTCGAGCACCTCTTGCTTCTTCTTTTTCTTTCTTTGCTCATGTGCTTCCAACGAGCCCGAAAGCTCATCAATAGTCATCTCATTCAAGTCTTTTGATTCTTCTATAGCACATACAACATTTTCGAACTCGTTCGTCAATGAACGAAGTATCTTCTCCACAACTCGAACATCAGCAAGTGGCTCACCATTTCTCTTGAGTTGGTTCACCACAGTTTGTACCCTTGTGATGTATTCTGACACACCTTCTGTCTCCTTCATTTTCAAGGCCTCAAACTCGCCTCGAAGTGTTTGCAACCGCACTTGCTTCACTCGATCAGCGCCTTTGTATGCTTTCTCGAGAGTGTTCCATGCCTCATGTGAAGATGTCGCACCGGCTATCTTCTCAAAATCCGACTCATCAACCGCTTGATAAATGATGTAGAGAGCGGTTTTGTCCTTCTTGCGATTATCCTTCAATGTCCTTGCTTGTGCAACTGTCAACGCCGTCGTGTCGGCGTGCTCTTGGTAGCCATCTTCGACTATCTCCCATACTTCTTGCGCACCAAGCAGAGCTCGCATTTGGATACACCAATTGTCGTATTTGTTCTTTATAAGACGGGGCAGCGACATGTGCCCAAACGTCGAAACACCGGTGCTTGCCATCGTCTCTGATACCAATCTGATAGGATCGTCTTCTTGATATGAGGCTATGTGTATATTAGTGGAGATAAAGAGAAACTTAGTAACCGAAAATTCTCATTCATATATTGATAAAACACTCTTACAATTAGATTTCTCTCTAAATTCTAAGTTCTCTAAATTCTGAATTTTTCTCTTACTCTTACATTGTTTATATAGTCAATCTAGTCTTCATAATTAAATACTCAACTACCTAATTAAATTGCATAGTCTTCTAGACAATAAAAACACACAACTTCCTAAACATAATTAATATCCTAGAAACCATAAACATTTGACCATGCAACTATAATTGAGTTTATATTTGCAACAGTTATACATAGCTTAGCTTGGGTCCGATTTTAAAATGTTAGAAAAATTGAAGAGACCACCTTGCCCCCCCCCCCCCCCTTTTTACAAAGCTATGGAGAATGATGGAGAGCTCTGCTATGTGAATATACCAATAATAGAGGACTTTTGTGTGAAAAATATATATTGTTTTATTTTCTTTCTTTTGTTTTATGGAGAGATAATGATTTTAGATTGAGAGCAACTCATCTCAAAAGTTATATATACCCCAACGTCTTGTAGAGCAATTAAATCATGAATGAGAGGAAACTTCTCTTCTATCATTTTATATTGCTATAACTAGTTTTCTATTCGTTCCAATTTCTTGCTTTCTGAAAGTCACCCATAAGAATTAACGAAAATAATCAAAGAAATGAATGGATTGATTAATTAATGGGCATCATTATATATAAAAGAGCCAAAAGTTGATGAAAAGGGAACGGCAATAACGAGAAATGAGACATAGAGCAAGGTGCAGCTGACATGATTTCTCTGTGAACCCATCCAGTCATGTTCTGTTTATTCGGATTTAGAATTGGAAAAGTCTTCAAAGGCTTCTATTATTGGTGCTCATTTACTAGTTTAAAATCTGCGTTTTCCTTTCCATGAAGCAGTTAGGGACAGTGTGTAAATATTTCTAAGAAAAAAAATAAGAAAAGTTTTAGAGTATTGGTTACTTAAGGCTAGCTAGCTTTTTACATCTCTAATCCTAATTTCTTTTTCTCAGGTTTATGATCTATTTTATTCAAAAAAAATAAAGCAGCTAGAATTATTGTGTACATTATACTTTCATTGGTTTACCACGACCTTGATTCATTCCTTGTGCTAGATTAATTGTGAAAACAGACGGTCCATATCCAATTACGGACAATTCAGGTGCCACAATTGATCCTATAAAACCACGAAAGATGATGCATTGGCCGTAGAGAAACTAGGTAGACAAATAAAGTTGTTGACGCATGATAAAGGAAAAACTTTCTCGGTGAAAAACCGAATTATATTAAATTACGTTTTCGTAAACGTAATTCAAACGTAAGAAATTTTTTTTACGTTTTCTGTTGAACAAACGTTAAAAACGTAAATTTTAGTAAGCCAGTACAAGATATGAATTATACAAAGAAAATATGACTAACTGGTACCAAGTTTTAAGGTTTACCAGTAAGCAAACAAGACAACATACCAACTGGTACCAAGCCAGTACATGTTCATCAAGGGTGTGTTTGGTTGAAGTGGGAATAGGGAATAAAAATAGAGAAAAGCCTATTCCTTATTTCTTATTCAAATTCCTTGATTTTGTTAGAATATGGATAAGGGCCGGAATAAGTTCAAATTCTCTATTCCTTAGTTGTTTGGTTTTCACCGGAATAAGAAATAAGGGGCTTATTTCTTATTTCCACTCCAACCAAACACACCCCAAGAGTTTTCAAACAACACTATGCCATCCAATTAGTTTAGTTCACCAGATTGACCAAAATAACACTTAACACAATATAGTTTAATCATAATTGTAAAAATTGAAGGCATAAAAGATAACACATAACAACAATTATGCCATCTAGTTTCGAAAAAAAAAAGAAATTAAAAAACCAGAATTGCAAAAAATTGAAGGCAGCCTAAAAAAATGCAGTAAAAAAGTAATAAGATCACAAATCAGAAAAACTGAAAGACTGTTTTTTCAATAATTACTTAATTACGTAAAAACTAGTAACAAAAAATCAGAAAAATTGTTACTAGTAAATTTTCAATAATTACAAAAAATGAATATCAGTCTCAACTGTTACCAGTAAATTGTTCCTCAACTTGCCACCCTCTCGACCACCCATAATAGTTCCTCATTGCACATCCCAAACACCATCTACAATTAACTAGTAACAGTTTCACCTATACCAGTAAATCTCTGTCTATACAGCCACAAACTTGTTTGGTACTAAAGAAGGTTGAAGAAGAAGGTGTTGCTGCTACACAGAAGAAGAAGAAGGTCACCTCTGGTGTTGCATCTGCGACAATGGTGAATTAACTGGTAACAGTTTCACCTATACCAGTAAATCTCTGTTTGTACAACCATAGACTTATTTGGTACTGAAGAAGGTCGGAGAAGAAAGGTGTTGTTGCTACACAGAAGAAGAAGAAAGTTGGAGAAGAAGGTCACCTCTGGTGTTGCATCTGAGATAATGGTGTTGCATCTGCTGTTGCCTCTGGTGAGAGAGGTGGATCACTTGTGGTCAGCACTGAAGAAGGTCGGAGAATGGTGGTGTTGTGGTGGGAGAGGACATCGGAGATGAGATGCTGAGGGATTTCTCTCGGCAAAGGGAGAGAGAGAGTGTGGTGGGACTGTGGTCAGATAGACCATCGGAGAGGAGATGCCATTGAGTGAAGGAGGAGGCAGGCAAGAGAGAAAGAGGCCTGAGCTTTGCTTACGGTCGAGGAGAGGTGAGGGGTGCTGGATCTCGAGTGAGAAGGGAGCAGTGGAGAAGAGTTTAGGCATTCACAGAAAGAGAGAGGGAGAGGGTTCCGATGGGGTTCGAGTGAGGGTGGAGGCAGGCGGAGAGAGCGAGAGATGAGGTGAGTTTTCTCTCGGCTGAGGATAAGAGGGAGATGCAATCGATGCAAATCGAGAGAGAGAGAGAGAGAGAGAGAGGCACGACGCTTCTACGTTGTTCATGAGAGAGAGAGACTAAATATTATGGGCTCCGTTTGGATTGGTTAGGAAGAAGGAATATGAGAAGAAAGAAGAAAAAATTTATTATAAACAATCCAAACTCTTCACAAATTTACACACTTTCTAATACTTCTTCCATTCTTCCCACACCTATCCACACGGAGCCATGGGTTGTAATTATTGGCCGACGGAATAACGTTATTGAATGTAACGAAACTGGACCGTTTCGTCCAACTGAACGAAAACAATAACTATTCCGGTTTTGTTTCGTCTACTGAAACATAAGCATAAATCCTTCCATTTTCGTTCTGTTTCGTCTCTGCTTCTCCCACTCACACAGTAGAGCACAAACTATGTTGCAGCAGATCACACATTCCCACTGAAGAAACACAGACAAAGACAATGCACACTTGTTGCAAACATGCTGGTCAACGCGTTTTATGCCGAGAGTTTTCAAATTTCAATTCAATCCGATTCCGTACCAAACCTTCCCAAAATGGGAAAATCATTCAATCACTCATTCTCCGCTGATTTCGAAACCAAATTCAAAGTTAAACCGGCATAAAAGCAAATATTGTTTTCTAATGTATAGAAGTAAACTTAATTCTGCCCAATGCACTTAGAATAGAATGTGAAATTAGTTACACTGCCATGAACAACAATTGTTTTATAAGAACGTCGCACCGAACAAGCAAGTGGAGAACAAAGCAAGCTGGAAATGCAAGGATATTGCGTCAAAAGATTTCCAAATAAGGAATTTAACCAGGTTGGCATAACTTCAAAGGCTTGATAGGAAAATAAATAAATATCAAAAGCACTAAGCAGCAAATTATGATATATTGACGTCATGACGAATTGAACAACAACAACAACAACAACTAAGCCTTTTGTCCCAAACAAGTTGGGGTAGGCTAGAAAGAAACCCAATAAGAGAACACATCGAAAAAAAAAAAAAAAAAAATAATAAAAAAAAAAAAAAAAAAAAATATAAAAAAAAAAAAAAAATAATAAAAATAAAAAAAATATAAAAAAATAAAAAAATAAAAAAAAAATAAAAAAATAAAAAAAAAATAAAAAAAAAAAATAAAAAAAATAAAAAAATAAAAAATAAAAAAAAATAAAAAAAAAATAAAAAAAATAAAAAAAAAATAAAAAAATAAATAAATAAAAAAAAAAAATAAAAAAAAATAAAATAAAAAAATAAAATAAAAATAAAAAAAAAAAATAAAAAATAAAAAATACTAATAGTAAGACTAGCCATACTAATAATAATACCTCTAATAATAATAGTAATAGTAGAAACCTAGACCTCGACCGTGACCTGATAGAGGGACCTACAAACCTATGACATCGCTCCTACCCCTAAGTTCCTACGTCATGGCTCCGGTACATGAATTGCTAACTTCCAAGCGCTCCTATCGATCGCCAACTCCTTGGAGACGTTCCATTCTTTAAGGTCTCTTTTCACCGCTTCTTCCCATGTCAATCTTGGTCTCCCTCTCCCCCTCCGGGTGTTCTCGAAATGATTAAGAATTCCGATACGTACCGGTGCCTCTGGAGGTCTGCGTTGGATATGTCCAAACCATCTCAAACGATGTTGGATCAACTTCTCCTCTATTGGTGCGACCCCAACCATATCTCGTATGTCATCATTTCTAATCCGATCTTTCCTCGTGTGACCGCAGATCCACCTCAACATACGCATCTCAGCTACACTCATCTTCTGGACATGTCGTCTTTTAGTAGCCCAACATTCTGCGCCATACAACATCGCAGGTCTAATCGCTGTCCTGTAGAACTTGCCTTTTAGCTTCTGCGGGACTTTCTTATCGCATAGGACGCCTGATGCTTGTCGCCATTTCACCCACCCCGCTCTTATCCTGTGACTAACATCTTCATCTATCTCGCCATCGCTCTGCAGCATCGACCCTAAATATCGAAAAGTATCTTTCGTAGGTACTACCTGCCCGTCTAGACAGACATCTCCGTCCACTGGTCGTATCCCACTAAACTCGCACCCCATATACTCCGTCTTAGTTCTACTAAGCCTAAACCCTTTGGACTCTAGAGTTCGTCTCCACAATTCCAATTTCCTATCGACCTCCGTCCTACTCTCATCGACTAACACCACATCGTCCGCAAAGAGCATACACCAAGGAATCTCTCCCTGTATATCCTTCGTGATCTCATCCATCACTAAGGCAAAAATATACGGGCTCAAAGCTGATCCCTGATGTAGTCCTATTTTAATAGGAAAGTCACTAGTTACACTATCACATGTCCTGATGCAAGTAACGGCACCATCATACATGTCTTGGATGAGGGTAACATACTTTGTGGGGACTTTCTTCTTTTCTAGTGCCCACCACATAACTTTCCTTGGCACTTTGTCGTATGCTTTCTCCAAATCAATGAAAACCATATGTAGATCCTTCTTTCGCTCCCGATATCTCTCCATCAATTGCCTTATTAGGAAGATGGCCTCCATGGTTGACCTCCCAGGCATAAAACCAAATTGGTTTTTCGAAACGTTTGTCATCCGTCTCAAACGATGTTCTATCACTCTCTCCCAAAGCTTCATTGTATGACTCATAAGCTTAATTCCTCTATAGTTTGTACAGCTTTGAGCATCCCCTTTATTCTTGAAGATTGGTACTAGAGTGCTTCTCCTCCACGCATCTGGCATCCTATTTGATCGGAAAATGCTATTGAATAGTTTGGTTAACCAAACTACAGCCACATCTCCGAGGCACCTCCATACTTCGATTGGTATGTTATCAGGTCCTAGAGCCTTACCTACTTTCATTCGTTTTAAGGCTTCTTTCACCTCGGACTCTTGAATTCTCCTAACAAAACGTCTATTGGAGTCATCAAAGGAGTCGTTCAACACAATTCCTAAGTCGTCATCCTCTCCATTGAATAACTTGTTGAAGTAATCCCTCCACCTATTATTGATCTCGTCGTCCCTCACTAAAAGCCTATCAGTCTCGTCCTTGATGCACTTCATGACGAATTGAAATTTTAATAAAATCTAAAATGTACAAAAAAATAAAATCTTGGTTTAGGTTGCTGGTTGCGCGGTTTTAATTTTTGGGTTGTCTGAATTAATTATTTATATACATATATGCCATGATAGGTGAAGAAGAATAGGGTTAACACGGAGTTCATCAACAAGAACTATGTTGACAGCAAGACACAAAATTGTCCCATCTGGGGAAGGTAGCGATAGAATAAGTAATCTTTTGCTATAAGCACAAAATTAATTAGTACAATGTTAGTTACCAATAAACTGTAGTTTCATTTATTAAAAAAGAAAATTGGGGGCACCGGCATTAGTTTTAACGACTTTAATTGAACTTTGTACTTCTATATCCATAATTTCTCGCACTCACAGATGGATAAAAATTAAAGAGCACTTACAAGTTACAATAATATAATTTTATAATGATAACTATCCTACATAATTTTGCCATCTCTTACCATCGCTAAACACAAAGTGAATACATAAAATAGACAAGATAACCATATTATAGACGATTAAAGTGAACATTTACAAATAAATAAGTGTTGTCATCTCTTATTTAGATATTTAAATGCACTTTCAACTTATTTTTATTGAACTTATAATTTGTTTGTATCTCACTAATATGTTCACCTTATCTATTTTATATATGTTCACTTTCTGTTTAGCGTGGCAAGTGTTTATATAACCCACATTTTTAATTCGGACTTCAGTTTAGCCTGTATACTGCTACCGGCCGGATCACTGGAATCGGGTGAACAAGGCTGCAAAGGCAAACCTAATTCCCGTTTTTACGTTAAACTTTACGAAATTTTAGGTCTTGGTCCAATATAAAGCCCAAAAAAATATGTATATCTTCTATTATTTTTCTTGTGGTTTATTTAAGCCCAAACGAAGGATGCTGGCTCATGCTAACACTACGCGAAATTTCGACTTCTGTAACGGTTAATAAAAGGCATTTGTAACGGTACACGTAACGTTACAGTAGCCTCCGTTACAGAATGTCTAATAACCGTTACAGATCTATAACGGTTATTATCTAATAACCGTTACAGAAGAATGGCTTCTGTAACGGTTATTATCTAATAACCGTTATGGTATAGTGGACGGAAAATGTGGTTACGGTTTTATTGAGAACATTTGTAACGGTTAATAGATAACAACCGTTACAGAAGACTGGCTTCTATAACGGTTGTTATATAATAACCGTTATCCTATTATTGACGGAAATACATTTTTACTATTTTTTTAGATCCAGTGTAACGGTTATAATCTAATAACCGTTACAGAATCCAGTCTTTTGTAACGGTTATTAAGGAATAACCGTTACAGATATTGTTGATATAAAAGAAATGAAATTATGAATTCTGTAACGGTTATTCCTTAATAACCGTTACAAAAGACCTTCTTTTTTTTTTGAATTTCGCCTGTTTTATTGGCTAGCCCAATTTTGCTAGCCGAATTGGTACCAAATTGGTACCCAATTTACATCATACAATCCAACATGCAGCAGACAAACATATATCATGCATATATCAGATGTCACATATATATACCAAGCACAAAACATATATCAATATGTAGCAAAAATTAACAAACTATACATAGAGTTAACACCAAATCAAGTCAAAATTTTCCTAAAATAATACCCCATACATGAAATCCATAACCTCCGAAACGACTGCATCAACGTCTTCGTTTTTATATGGTTGTCCAACCGGCTCGATATACTGCAATTTGATCATTAACAATTGATAAAGTCAAATAATTTTGTAAACCCTAAGCCCTAAACCAATAAAAATATGAAATCCTAAAATAATAAATCGGCTTAACATTACCTCAGGGAATTCTCCGACCGTAGTCCAACTACTTAATATCGCCCTCATGTTGAGCATTGTGAAATATCCACACTCTATGCCGCCCCTTTGTATCGGTCGCTAATTAAGATTCCAACAAAAGAAACACAATCTTTTTTAGTTAATTTCAATTTCACAAACAAATAATATCTTAAACTGATAAGTTCTGTACCTTAATTCGGTACCAATCAAATCCTGTTCTGCTCTTTTGGCTATATCTTCCGGCTTCCACTAAATACCGCTTGTATACCCTGCATGCAATATTATTTAAAACAACAAAATCTAATATTTTTTTATTTGAAAAATCTCATCATGTTTAACTTAATTCAGAAATGGAAACTTACGAAGATATGAATGGCTTAATATATAACTTTGGATTCTTGCGTTCCAGAGAATCAACAATGTGAACGGTGCGCTTCTCGACATTAATAACAAGGACAACCCAATGAAACATGTAATTAATAGAGATTTATTATTTTGGTGGAATTAAAGGAAACTAAAAAATTCTTTCATTAGTAGCCATATTGGTTATATTTCTTACTGCTGATTATACGGCAAAACAAGATAGGAGGATGGATTATCCATGAATGCTCTCGTTAGGTAATTCACCGCACCGAGTTCTTCGTGTTTGAATTTCCACTCAGCCAATAACTCTGGATCCAGTACGGTGATGCTCTTGGAGAACTCATTCTCTTCTTGCCTTGTTGAAAGTTCTTCCATCCAAAACCTGCAAACATGGATATCAAAGTTCAACAATTTCAATTTTGAATGAATTGAATGAAGAAAAAAATAAACATTAAAGTTGAAAAATTCAAACCAGCAGTAAAATTTCACAATCGATTGAGATAGCTCCTCCCTTTTAAAACATTCGACAATATCCTCGACATTAACGTTGAACTTAACATCGCCATCGTGCGTACCCCAAGGATTGCAATTAGGCAGCTCAAAGTTCGTCTCTTCTTCTGGTTGAAGCATCAACAGTCTGTATACTGCTTTTTCGGATAGGCTCAGCCTGTCAATAATATCCTTAGGGAGGAGTGGATCACGAGTAACAAACGACCCCGCAGTTGGGACCTTTGGACTCTCCTCCACATTCTTCGCCGCCTCCTTCGCCTTTGGCTTCTTTTTGGCCGGCTTCTTTTTGGTCAAACTCTGCATTCAATGACATCATATTAATAAGTCATTAGGAGAAATGTATGAAACAGATTGTCATAATTAAATAAAACGATACCTTATGGCCTATGTCCACCAAAAATGACGGCCATGGGAATCGGCCCCCTATATTATTTCCCAATAGCTCATCTGACCTACCAGGGACTTGCCATTCACAAAATTCATCGCCTACTCGGAGAAGATGGACATACAATTGTTGATCAGTTAGAGGCACGCCGTGTACGATCTGACCAACAACACTCGGAATAATATTTCCTTCGGCCATCTTAATCCTCTGGTTGTTGTGATCAAGAGAAAAGAGATCGCACGGCATTTCTTCCTTAAATTCAGTTCAATCAGAAACTCTAATGCTGCCAAAAATAAATATAAAGAGAAAAGAGAAAAATGATCAATATGAACCTGAACAACGCTTCTCGGATCCGGAGGCATATAGCTTGAGGCAACCGTTCGGAATAACTCTTCGTTTGGCATTCCTGAGTCTACCTCAGCTTCAACGAATGGCTGATACGGCGTCACAAATTGCTGTGGTGCTTGAATCTGCAATCCGCTACTGGCCAACCATTGTTTCACGTCCTGAAAATTATGAAGCAACTGGATAATGAAGAATAGTTTTCATTCATTTTGATTACATTTTGATTGTCAAAAAGGATTACCTGAAAAGATTGTTGTCTCGCCGCATTCATTATCTCCTCAGAGTGAATCAAGTCCCTTTTGATTTTCAAAGCGGCTTCAGCTGCGACCTTGCTCATCAATTCTTCAATCTGGTCTGGTGTCATCCATCCTTCATGCGCATCATTTCTAGATTTTCTTTTATACACATCTTCCTTCTTGGTCCATAAAGGATATTCCCTGATTCTTCCTGGATGTTCCGGCCTGTCAACCGCCCGATTTAAGACTTCTTGTTCCGGTATTGACCCGGAATTGATTTCACCAGACATGGCACTCAACCGACTGAATGCCTCAATAGTCGACGAATCAGAGCTATGGAACGTGTAAGTATCTAACAAGCAACAAACAAATCTTATTAATAATCACAAAACAGAATTTGAAGTTAGCATATATAACAAGTCTTTACATGTGTAAGTACCTTTATCCTTCGTAGCCACAGTCCTTCCCATGAAATACCTTTGACTCCTCGGTTCCAAATCGCCGATGGTAATGCTCGTGGAACCGGCCCCTTCAGAATATCCGGGTATGACAATCTTGTCTGTAGGTTTCCATGAACCTTTTTTTCCTCTATAGCCAGTGGAACCCATCCTATGAGGCTCTTTCCATTTCTTTCTCAACTCCTTCGCTTTGTTGCTCTTTTGTACAAAATCTGCACCCGTCCTTTTCTTGAAAAATTCTTCCCATTCCTTTTGTGATATTGGGTGTTTATCGCATGGATTTTTTGGATTGTTTGGATCGGCATTTGTGACGTACTCCTCAGCAATCCTACTTCTATAAGCCCTGTGACTTATGCCCATCGCTTTGAGAGTATTGTTCATGGTTTTATCATCTTCGATGTTGAACATTTTCTGAAATATAACGAAACGTTAGTTAATTGGTAGCATAGAAATTTAAATTAGATGATTTAAGTGAAAATTTATTCACCTTGATGTCCTACCACAACTCAAGTCTGGTTTCCTTTGAAACGTCCTTCCGCCAATCATTAATTGTGATTGGCACTCTTGTTCTAGCCAAATACCCGCAATATGATGCAAATTTGTTCACCGTCTCTTCAGTACCAATTGGCACTCCTTCTTTGTCAAATTTAATCTCAAACTTTTCCCCAGCAGTTTTTTTCCTCCTAAACTCTTCCATTGTCGTTCTGCTCCTTTTCTTTATTTCGAACGTTGTGACCTCCTCATCGCTGGATTCTGTACCAGCCCCAAACTAAGCATTTCAGTCCCTATTTAAGCAAAACAGACCAAAAAACAGCCCCAAATTAAGCATTTCAGTCCCAAACTAAGCAAAACAGCCCCAAAAACAGTCCCAAACTAAGCATTTCAGTCCCTAATTAAGCAAAACAGCCCCAAAAACAGCCCCAAATTAAGCATTTCAGTCCCAAATTAAGCAAAACAGCCCCAAATTATGCAAAACAGCCCCAAATTAAAATTTCAGAGAAAGGGGGTTTACCTTCGAGAGAGTGCTGTCGGGGGCAGAGAGGGAAAGGTGGCTGTCGGAGTTGAGAGAGCAGAGATCTGTAAGGGAACAGAGAGGGAGAGGGGACAGAGAGGAAGAGGGGAGTCAGTGAGGGAGAGAGGAAGAGGGGACAGAGAGGGAGGGGGACAGAGAGGGAGAGGGAAGAGGGATTACCTGAGAGGGAGAGGAAGAGGCGATTGTTTGAGAGAGACAGCGAGTGCTTGAAAGAGACAGCGAGTGCTTGAGAGACAGCGAGTGCTTGAGATCTAGGGTTTGGAGAGACAGCGAGCTTGAGAGTGAGAGTGTTTTCGAGTTTGGAAAGAAGTGACGAAACAGCGGCTAGATGGTGTATATTAAAAAAACGTTTGATCTTCTGTAACGGTTATTAGCTAGTAACCGTTAGAGAAGATCAAACGTTTTTAATATATATGATCTTCTGTAACGGTTATTAGCTAATAACCGTTACAGAAAATCAAACGTTTTTAATATATATGACCGTCTGTAACGGTTATTAGCTAGTAACCGTTAGAGAAGATCAAACGTTATTAATATATATGATCTTCTGTAACGGTTATTAGCTAATAACCGTTACAGAAGATCAAACGTTTTTAATATATATGACCGTCTGTAACGGTTATTAGCTAGTAACCGTTAGAGAAGATCAAACGTTTTTAATATATATGATCTTCTATAACGGTTATTAGCTAATAACCGTTACAGATTTAACTCTTCTGTAACGGTTATTAGCTAGTAACCATTACAGATTAGTTTAATTTTTTTTTCTTTTTGTTTGTTTTCGTAAGCCTTCTGTTCAACAATTTTAAACTTTAATTTAGAACAATTTTAAGTAGAACAAATAATAATTTTGAAATGTTAAATAATAAGTTAAACAATTTAGAATGTTAAACAAAAATTAAAAATAAATTTGCTCATAAATTAGCACATATATGTTAAATTTCACCAATTAATGACCTGCAAAAAAAATAAAACTATTAATATATATAACAATTTAGCACATATATGTTAAGAATAATTTATATTAGTTTTTGTAACTCACATGTTATTATGTAGCTACTTTCTTTTTTTTCCTTCGTGTGTCGACCCACACGCCTTCGGTGTTATCTGTACGCCTACAACTGATCGATACTGGCTGTGATGTATCGTCGATACCGATAGAAAAATGAGGTATTTCCTCGAAGTGGTCGTATGCTTCTTCATCTACGACATCACCAACGCCGACAATACGTATTTTTCCTGAAAGTGGCAAGTAATAAATAAGATGAACATTTGTACTCAATAAGGTGAACATTGTACTCAATAAGGTGAACATTTGTACTTAAATAAGATTAACATTTATCATGAAGCACAACATGTCTTTTCTTATCCGCCGGATCTTGAATGTAAAAAACTTGCATTGCTTGCTTATTTGCAAGTATAAAGGGATCGTCTCGATAAGCCCTTTTATTGAAGTCAACAGTTATAAACCCCATCTTGTCTTTTTTAACTCCACCGTGACCGTTATCGATCCATGCACACTTGAATAAGGGTATCTTAAATTTCAGGTAATCTAGTTCCCAAATCTCCTCGATCCACCCATAATAAGTAGCCGGCCTAACATTATCACTAGATAAAGCTATAACAGTGACTCCACTATTTTGCACAAAACTTTTACCATCCTGTTTCCTTGTGTACCAGGTAAATCCATTCAAGTCATACCCTTGGTATGTCTCGACCACGGAATCAGGACGTCTTGATAACCATTTCACGGTTTCATCGATCTCTGTTTCTTCTTTCAACTGGGACTGTACTTTATCTTCTAGCCATTGGACAAATTTTATTTCATGCTCTATGGTAATCAAGTTTTCGGTGTAAGAAGGGTATTGTTCACGTAACTCGATTAGATGTTCATTGATGTAAGGCGCCACAATAGCAAGATGTTGGAGAACTTTCATATGTGCTTTGGTTCTCATTGCAAGATCCGGTATATGAGTACTAGCTCCAATTGTACCTGAAAGGTGAACATTTGTGCTAAATAAGGTGAACAAATATTGTGCTTTAAGTGAACATTTGTGCTAAATAAGGTGAACAAATGTGCTAAATTAGGTGAACATTTGTGCTAAATAAGGTGAACAATTGTGCTAAATTAGGTGAACATTTGTGCTAAATAAGGTGAACAATTGTGCTAAATTAGGTGAACATTTGTGCTAAATAAGGTGAACAAATGTGCTAAATTAGGTGAACATTTGTGCTAAATAAGGTGAACAAATGTGCTAAATTAGGTGAACATTTGTGCTAAATAAGGTGAACAAATGTGCTAAATTAGGTGAACATTTGTGCTAAATAAGGTGAACAAATATTGTGCTTTAAGTGAACATTTGTGCTAAATAAGGTGAACATTGGAACTTAATGTATAACATTTTCCTTCAAGTCTACCCTCATGTCGAGATTTTGGAAGACCGATTGGTTGTACATCCTGCAAATAATCGGTGTAGTACTCAATAACCTCATCGGCCACATATCCTTCCACTATGCTTCCTTCTGGTTTAGATCGGCTACGAACAAGCCCCTTCAATTGACCCATGGCTCTTTCGAAAGGATACATGTATCGTAGAAATACAGGACCACACATTTTTATCTCTCTAACTAAATGAATGGTCAAATGCACCATGGAGTCAAAAAACGATGGCGGAAAGTACATTTCCAGCTCACATAGGGTTAGTACAACACCTTCTTGTAACTTGTCCAAACTATTCGGATCAATCACTTTAGAGCAAATGGAATTAAAGAAAAAACACAACTTAGTAATGGTTTTCCTCACTTCTTCCCTTAGAATTTCTCGAATTGCGACCGGAAGTAACTGGGTCAGTAAGACGTGATAATCATGTGACTTCATACCAAGTAATTTGTTGTCATTAATAGAAACCTTTCTTGATATATTCGAGGAATAACCAGTAGGAACCTTAATAGATTTCAGGCATTCTAATAAGCTTTTTTTCTCTTGCTTTGATAAATTAAATTGTGCTGCAGGCAGCCAAGTTCGGCTTTTTCCCTTATCTTGTGCCGCTAGTTCTTGCCGGATCCCCATTTCAACCATATCCTTCCTCGCATTTATGCCATCTTTAGTTTTCCCTTGAATTTCCAACATGCAACCGATCAAAGCTTCACATATGTTCTTTATTATGTGCATCGCATCTAAGCAATGCCTAATCTCCAAACTCTGCCAATATTCAAGATTCCAGAATATAGACTTCTTCTTCCATATCCCCTTGGGTATCTCAATTGCAAATTTCTTACCAAATTTTACATTAATGTCCTTCACCTGTCGATACACCTCTGAACCGGATAACGGTATTGGGGCCTTGTCTTTTTCTACAGTACCGTCAAACCTTTCCTTGTCTCGACGGTAAGGGTGGTTGCGGTTCTTAATAAATCTCCGGTGTCCCAAGTAAACATTTTTCTGGAGTTTTTCAGGTACACAGAATGGGTGTTTTCCATGCAAATAGGACACGCTTTCGCTCCTTTATTCCTATACCCTGACAGGTTTCCGTATGCAGGAAAATCATTAATTGTGCAAAATATCATGGCACGGAGGTTAAACTCACTTCTAGAGTGTGCATCATATATTTTCACTCCATTCTGCCACAATTCACCAAGGTCATCTATTAATGGAGCCAAGTACACATCTATATCATTACCTGGTTGCTTGGGACCAGAAATCAACAAGGGCATCATCATGTATCTCCTTTTCATGCATAGCCAGGGAGGAAGATTGTAAATACACAACAAGACCGGCCACGTAGTCTGCCGGCTACTCATGTTGCCGTAAGGATTCATCCCGTCTGTACATAAACCCAATCTCAAATTTCTAGGTTCACTGCCGAAATCTTCAAATTCCCTATCTATATTTATCCAATCTGGAGAGTCTGCTGGGTGTCTGAGCATGCCATCACCTTTTTTCCTGCAGTCTGCGTGCCATCTTAACAATTTGGCATCCTTCGCGTTAGAGAAAAGTCGCTGGAATCTTGGTGTTATTGGTAGATAAAACACCACTTTTGCAGCTGGTCCCTTACTACCTTCATCTTCAATTTGATCGTCCCTCGATTTATACCGTGACGCATTACACTTTGGACATTTATGCAAGTCTCCGTACTCATTCCGGAATAATATGCAGTCATTTGGACATGCATGAATTCTCTCAACTCCAATTTTTAAAGGACATAACATCTTTTTAGCCTTATAAATTGAATCTGGCAACTGGTTATCTTTTGGAAGAAATTCTTTATGTAATAGTTTGAGCAAAGATGTGAAACTTGCATCACTCCATCCATTTTTGGCTTTAAGATTGAACAGTTTGAAAACAGCATTAAGTTTTGACAATTCACAACCAGGATATAAAGCTATTTTATCTTCTTCACGTAACATACCAAAAATTTCAACATTATCAACAAAATTTTCATCCACATTGTTCACAATTTCATCTAAATCGGCATTAAATTCTGAGTTATCTACATTTCTATCATCATCTACATTCTCATCATCAAATACATTGACATCATCAATTTCATCATCCAATGATACATTTTCTTTCTCATACACAGAATCCAATACATTTGTGCTAGTACTATCCCCCCCATTCTCTCCATGGAGTGTCCACCGACTATAATCCGGTTGAAATCCATTTATAATCAAATGAGCCTTCACTTCTTCAAAATTAGACCACTTCAACAAATTCTTACAAACACGACAAGGACAATACATTTTATCATCTTCTTTCATTTTCAAATTCTCTTTAGCACAAACCATAAATTCTTCAAGTCCTCTCAAAAATGTAGACGAGCATCGATTACTTGAGTACATCCACGTCCGATTCATCTGAACAATAAAATTTATGCAAATTATTAGGGTTTCGGACCAATTTATCATATTAGGTTTTCGGACCGGTCACCATCCTAGCCCGCTCTTTGGATACTCTGTCTCATTAGCGAGCGTACGTTAGATGCAATGTGCTATCTGAGAAAAATTCGGCAGCATTTCCCCTTATGTTCCCTGAATACGCCAACACACGATTGCTCGTGCGTACGTATCCGTGGGAACACAAGGGAAATGCCGCCGAATTTTTCTCAGACAACACATTGCATCTAACGTACAACTCGCTGTCCTAAATGAGACAGATCGTATCCAAAGAGCAGTACTCCCGACCGGGAGTACTATCCGAGATTAATCCCTAATGGATTAATCTCGGACGGGCAATGACCTAAATTCAGTTGAGTTCCGGTATTTGGTTCCTATATGACAATACAAAATTCATGCCTATATATATATGCAAATTATTAACCAAATGCAAATAATTTAAAAAAAGAGAAGTTCATGAAAATATATACTTTCAATCGTGTGACTTCCGATCCGTTGAATCGTGCGACTTATCCGGCCGATGTAAGATCTTCTCCTATTCAATGAGATCTTAAAATATATAAAAAAAAACAAAAATAACCATGAATTAATGAAAAAATCGAAATAAATAAGAAAAAAATGTAAAAATAAAAAATACGGTTCAAAATTAATTTTTTTTACCTTAAATCTGCTCTCCTTCTTATTCTCTTTCTAATTATTATTTTTTCAGAATTTTTAGAAAATTTTTGCTATTTTTTTGGAGTGAAGTAGGACACCACAAATCGCAATAAATGAGAAGATCAGAAAAGAGTTAAGTGCGGCGCTAGCTGTGAGTTTGTTGGGATGGGAAGAAGATCTAATTAAATACAGAACTTTTCTGTAACGGTTATTAAAAATAACCGTTACAGAATCAATAAAAAATAAAAAAAACGTTAACCTACTGTAACGGTTATTTACTAATAACCGTTACAAAAGATGGTTGATATTTATATATTTCTTTTTTCTTTTCTGTAACGGTTGCTGGATAATAACCGTTACAGAATATAAGAAATCTGTAACGGTTATTATCCAACAACCGTTACAGAAGCTTGATGCATTTTTTTTCCTGACCATGACGGAAATGTTATTACGGTTGTTTCATAATAACCGTTACAGATTTGTGGCGCCAATTTTCCCGCCTAATGCCTCACTATTCTGTAACGGTTATTTCAAAAACCGTTACAGAAGTGCCGTTACAGAAGGTCCTTTTTCCCGTAGTGTAATTGAACGAGCTTCAGACTAGATCAAAGAAGTACATCACTACTAAAACAACTCATGAAGTTAAAAAACAAAATACATCAAATTTTCCTGACCAGAAAATGCAGGTTCTAATCGTTCACTATGAACCATCAAATACCTAGAGGCATGTGTGACTAGAAGAACTGATCTGACATAGAGACTAGAAGTCATCAAAATGAAGTTAGTCCATGGTTCAAAAAATTCAAATTACGTAATCAGCAAAGTAATACTAATTAAATTGGAATAGAAGGAAGCATTTTTTTTTTAAATTATTTATTTCATTGATAGAATTTCAATGCTCATAGCTTCATAGAATTTATCAATCCATTGATTAACAAGAAATCATTCACCCCTCAAATTACTATCTATTTTAATTGCTTCAAGTGCCTCATCATAAGAAAGAGAATTTTTCATCTGCAGCAGCTCCGGCCACGTTACCGTTTTATACAGCGGGCCTACCCCTGGATCAGTCAACTTACTAAGAGGGGACACCTTCACATCCAATTCAGATGCAAAAAAGTACGCAGACGACATTCGATGGTATGTCTTGCCAATGGTGGCACGGTGTACCATGTTGTGGAACCTTCCATTTGTCAGCACTTGCATTAGATCTCCAACATTAACCACAAATGTGTCAGGTACCACCGGTACTGTAACCCATCTTTTTGGGCCATTATCATCTTTGCGCCTCAATATCTGAAGCCCACTTACTCCATTATCATACACGAAGGTAATAAAGCCATTGTCAGAGTGGGGTGGCAAACCAAGCACCCGATCTGCATCGGGACAGGCTGGATATGAGTTTAGAGACAGTACAGTCTTTATTTTGCCAAAATCTCCCATTGGGGTAACATTAATTATTTCTTCTTCACTCACTCCCAATGAAAGAAGCATCGCATGCATCAATCTACGGCCGAGAGGATTCATGGCCTTCTTGTATTCCTCCATCACCTCACTGCAGGAAATGATATGAATTTTCAATAATAAAATTTTAATGTTTATAACTTTATATATAAATATTAGACTGTATGTTTATTATGGTATAAAAATTAATGATTACCAAAAAGAAGAATAATCATCTGGCCAAAGTTTTTTTGCATGTTCAAGAGGAGAGTCAAGGATGGTGAATGCTTCAGACCACGTGTACTTGGGAAAAAATCGGGAGATAGGATCACCACCATAACCAGCATCAAGTGCATCAGCCTTGGCCACTTTGAGCTTGACATCAGCCGGCAGTGCAAATAGCCGGTGCATTTGGGAACAGAACTGATTCAAAAGTTTTGGCTCAATGCCATGATTACTGATTAGGAAAACTCCCCATTCTTCACATGCCTTACCGATCTTCTCAACTAGTTTTGGGTCATTTAGATCAATCACTGGGATCGTATCTGGACCAACGGGTTCCACAGTGGGATGATCATGGAGGTCAACCCAGGCATGTGAGTCTGGAATTGAGTCGAATTGAAAGTTCTCAGGCTGGTGTATCCTGATCTTGCGAGTTTCGTGCAGCGACATTTTAGGTTTTGAAATCTTGGTTTTGAGTTTGAGCTTTGAGTTTTGGGAAATGATTTGGGTTTGCTTGGAGAGTTATTTGCAATATGATGTTCTTTTATAAAAGTGAAAAGTAAATTAGGACAAGTATTTATTTTTTTAAATTAGGAAAGAATTTAAAAAATTGTCAGTAAATCTTTTAAAAGATTTGGATACATGAAATCTATTAAAAAAATCATCTTGGTCCATCATATTTTATTTTTGCTAAAATAGTCCTTAAACTTAGGGGGAAAAAATTAATTTTTTACATAAGTACCTCAGTCCTTATTTTGGCTTAGAAAAGGCAAATTTGATATTATAACGAGAATTTTTAAAGATCAATTTATTATTTTGGAAAGTTTGATCAGAATCTTCTTATAGAAAATAATAATCATAGGAACCATATTTTTTCGAAAAAAAAAAACATGAATCAGCTTCAAGATATCCTATATAAAACAATAGTTGGTATCATGCAAAGTCAGTATTCAGAGAGATTTATTTATGCCCAATGCATCTATGAACAACAATAGATTTTATTGTAAACTCATTTAAGAACTAAGGCTCCGTTTGGATAGGTGTGGGAATAAAGAAAAAAGGGAAAAAATGGGAAGAAGTATTGGGAAGTGTGTAACTTTGTGAAGAGTTTGGATTGTTTATAATTTTTTTTTTCCTTCTTCCTTCTTCCTACCTACTTCTTAACGCATCCAAACGGTGCCTAAAAAAAAGAGTAGGCCGGACGTGCCAAGGGTTTTTAAATATAATTTTAATCACTTGAGAGGAAGATAAATAATAGAAGTATTGAGTTGCAACAATGATATATTGAAGTCATGAGGAAGAAATTAAAATTTATTAAAAATAAGAAATTCATTATTAAATTATTAAATATATGTAATAAACCCAAAGAAGTAGGATACGTTTGTTAGTTTCGGTTTTAATTAAAGTTTTTTGGTTGCGTGAGGGAATTAGTGATATACATGTAGGGGATTATATAAAGCATAAAAAGATAGGATTAACATGCATGGAGTTCACCGTAAGGAACAATGTTGACAGCACAAGGCGAACGGTCCATGTAGGAAAGGGGTTACTGGGAATTAGTAAATCTTATATTTGATGCGCACAAAAATTATATTGCAGTTACTAAAAGGCCGGAGTTACTTTAAAGACTGGGAATAATTAAGTAAATCTTTTTTCTTATGCACAAAATATATGTTATTACTAATGAACCGTTTGTACACTAAATACCGGAGTTCGGCGTGGTTATTCCAAATTTCCGTCCCATACTCGTCCCATCAGTACTTGTTATAATTACACATGGTGCTTGTAATAATAGCGTTAAGAAAATCATATTACTCGGTTTTGAGAAAAATTAATTCAAGCACCAACGGTACTTACATTTCACCTTAAGTTTTCAGCTCTTTACACAGATGTTTCCAAAATTTTACAATCTATTTAGAACTTTTTAGATAATAACCCAGAGTCGCATCCAAAGACCTGAAATAATACCGCGCCTACGTTTGGATGAGAGAAGAAGAAGAAGGAAGAAGGAAGAAGGAAGAAAAAAAATTATAAACAATCCAAACTCTTCACAAAATTACACACTTCCCAATATTTTTTTCCACTTCTTCCTTTCTTCCCTTCTTCCCACACCTATCCAAACGCACCCGCTATGAAAGAAAGAGAAGATACCCCCTCGTACCAGTTGTCAAGAGAAGTACAATTGCCGGTTTGCCACACAAAGCATTTTCAAGAGAAGCTGTATTTCAAACCTTTCATCAAAATTCTCAACTAGCTAGCTACTTGGACGTTAAGAGTTATAAGGAGTTAATAGTGCATTTTAACCTTTTTACTCGACACTTTCAAGGCATTCAATACAGTAATTATCCGCCAAATTGTCCATCCTAGCAGGCCTCTCATAGCCTTAATTACTTAATACATGTCTTGTGTACCAAATAGAGCCTTCATTTGCATAAACAAAATTTGTACAAATGAAGGCTCTAATTGTTACACGAGACGCATGGAAGAGACAAAATGATTGGCAATGCGCCCACATTTGCATAAATAATTTTGTTCCTCTTATACCTGTGTCCTATATATACCTAACCATTGTGTGTCCATTGTCCACAGCCTGACCACAGGTGCAAGAGGCACAAAATGATGAAAATCTGTGTGCCTTTGTCTTATATATATATATGATAGTTACATGTTGAAAATGATACGATGATTATGAGACGGAACCGTTTCTACCTCAAATTTCTCATTCAAGTTAAGAGACTTCATTGATCACCAGCCCCATGTGAATTAACTCACTGAAGGTACATGTCCTTTCCTTCTCTTACAAGAGATAGGGGTGCCAGTTAATTCATGGAGGCTCATGGAGAGGCAGGTCTGTTTTTCATCTAATTAATTCTTTGTATAGTTTTCCTATATGAATACTCTATTTGTTTCTTTTTTAGTTCCTTTCATGTGTAGTTGTTCTACACTACGCCAAAAAAAAGCATTAGTACCAGGTCTTTAGTACCGTTTTTTAAGAAAACCGGTATAAATATTAGAAGATGGCAATTCCGTAATTGTCAGTCAATACCTTTAGTACCGGTTTTTTTAAAAACCGGTACTAAATGTTTCTGGAAAAAACCTTAAAAAAATGGGTTAGCATTAGTACCGGTTTTTCCAAAAAACCGGTACTAAAAATATATGGCAATTCCGTAATTGTCAGTCAATACCTTTAGTACCGGTTTTTTTAAAAACCGGTACTAAATGTTTCTGGAAAAAACCTTAAAAAAATGGGTTAGCATTAGTACCGGTTTTTCCAAAAAACCGGTACTAAAAATTGCATCTTTAGTACCGGTTTTTTAGAAAAACCGGTACTAATGCTAACCCATTTTTTTTTTAATTATCTGCCAACTATTAGTACCGGTTTTTTATAAAAAACCGGTACTAATAATACGCAGATATTTTCAGTTCAAGGGGTATATCTCCTCCTCCTTCCCTTTGTATATTACTCATCTTCACTACTTCATGGCCATTATTTTCCATCTACAACCGAAAGTTTTTTTCTCTTTGTAAAACCTCATAAAAAAATAGCTAAAAATTGTTAAAAATTCCGAAAATTTGCAAAATAAGTAGAGAAAGCAAAGGAGATCAAAGAGGAAGAGAAAGTTTTTCTATTGAAGAGGAAGAGGGCGGATTGAGAGAAGACAATTTCGGTAATTTTTATTTTAACCCTCAATATTTTTTTTGGATTTTTTTTCGATTTACTATGCATATACATATTGGTTAATTGGCATTTGCATCTATTAGTTAAGTATTGTCATGTAGGACCAAAATGCCGGAATTTGAACTATTTTAGGTCTTGCCCGTCCGAGATTAATCCATTAGGGATTAATCTCGGATAGTACTCCCGGTCGGGAGTACTGCTCTTTGGATACTATCTTGTCTCATTTAGGACAGCGAGCTGTACGTTAGATGCAACGTGTTGTGTGAGAAAAATTCGACGGCATTTCCTCTTATGTTCCCACGGGTACGTACGCACGATTAATCGTGTGTTTGCGTATTCAGGGAACATAAGGGGAAATGCTGCCGAATTTTTCTCAGACAATACGTTGCATCTAACGTACGCTCGCTAATGAGACAAGAGTATCCAAAGAGCGGGCTAGGATGGTAACCGGCCCAAAAATCTAATATATTACATTAAATCTATAAACCCTAAACCTTGGCTTTTGGATATATACAGATGGATCTGAGGGAGAAGTACATGTTTGACTATTCAAGAATATCAGATGAATTTGTTGGACTTGTTGATGAGTTCATAAAATGTGCAGAAGAACATCGAAAGTTGACTGGAAAGCCCAGAATTTTATGTCCTTGTAAACACTGTCTGAACTTTGAGAGACAAGATAGTAAAGTGATTAGATCACATCTGATTCAGCGTGGATGGATGACAACACCAAAATACCTCCGTTGGGTTTCACATGGAGAAAAATTGGAAGAAAATTTAGATGCTGGAAGGAGCAATATTAATGTATTTGATGATTTTGAAAATATTGTACAAAATGATTGGGGGCATGATATAGAGGATAATGTAATAGTGGGTGATGATCATATAGAAAATTTAAGTGAACCACAATATAATGATGACATTAGAGAAAATGATTTGGATGAAATGATGAATGAATTACCCAATGATTTTATTGATGATGTTCCTGATGTGTTTCAAAAGTTGGATGAAAACTCTCATATACCCTTATATCCTGGTTGCAATGAAGATAAATTCTCAAAAATAAAAACTGTTTTTAAGTTATATAACTTGAAAGCTAAAAACAATTGGAGCGATAAGAGTTTCACATCTTTGCTCGGTCTTTTGCGAGAAATGCTTCCAGCAGACAATACATTGCCAGATACAACTTATAAGGCCAAAAAATTATTATGTCCTTTGAAATTAGATATAGTGAAAATTGCAGCATGTCCGAATGATTGTATATTGTTTCGAAATGAGTATGAGAACCTCCAGAAATGTCCAAAGTGTAATGCATCCCGGTATAGACAAAGGGACGGTGATTTGGATGACGAAGAAGATAGTCCATGGAAGAAGAAACCAGCTGCGAAAACATTGTGGTATCTACCTATAATACAAAGGTTTGAGCGTCTTTTTAGTAATTCAAAAGATGCTAAACTGTTGAGGTGGCATGCAGAAGGCAGAAAGAAAGATGGAAAGCTTAGACATCCAGCAGACTCACCCCAGTGGAACAACATAGACAGTCATTTTATTGAGTTTGGCAGCGAGTCTAGAAATTTGAGATTGGGATTGTGCACGGACGGAATGAATCCTTACGGTCTCATGAGTACCAACCGAAGTGTCTGGCCAGTTTTGTTGGTTATTTACAACCTTCCTCCCTGGTTATGCATGAAAAGAAAATATCTTATGATGCCGTTGCTCATTTCTGGTCCAAAACAACCCGGAAACGATATAGATGTCTACTTGGCTCCGTTAATAGAGGACCTTGATAGGTTGTGGAAGGACGGAGTGAAGGTCTTTGATGCGCATTCCAGAAATCATTTCACCTTACGTGCGATGATATTTTGCACAATTAATGACTTTCCCGCGTACGGGAACTTGTCGGGTTATAGGAACAAAGGAGAAAAGGCATGTCCTGTTTGCATGGAGGAAACACATTCGATATGGCTATCGAATTGTAGAAAAACAGTCTATTTGGGACACCGTAGATTTCTAAGCCGTCATCACCCATACCGTCGGGCACCTTATAGGAACAAATTTGATGGCAACACCGAAACCCGCCGGGCACCTATACCAAAATCTGGAAGACAGACTTATGAAAGTGTTAAGGATCTTAAAATTCAGTTGGGGAAACCATTTGTGAATAGAATTCCAGAAAAGAGTTCTTGGAAGAAGAAGTCTATATTCTGGGACCTTGAATACTGGACTTATCTGGATGTCAGACATTGTTTGGATGCGATGCATATAATCAAGAACATTTGTGAAAATCTGGTTACTTTGATTTTAAATCCTCAAGGAAAAGTGGATAATGTTAATGTGAGAAAAGACATGATAGAAATGGGAATTCGACTGGAACTAGCTGCAAAGGAAGACAATAGTAAGAAACGGGATTGGTTACCTAATGCTGTTTATACTTTAACTAAGAAAGAGAAACTCAGTTTGTTGGAGTGTTTGAGGTCTATTAGGGTTCCAACTGGTTATTCCTCCAATATTTCACGAAAGGTATCTACAAAGGATATGAAATTGATTGGAATGAAGTCACACGATTATCACGTGTTGTTAACCCAGTTGCTTCCGGTTGCAATCCGAGCATGTTTTAAAGAAGAAGTTCGAAATTCTATCACTAAGTTGTGTTTCTTCTTCAATAAAATCTGCTCTAAAATGATCGATCCTGAAAAACTTACTCAGTTGGAAACTGATGCGGTTCAGACCATATGTGAGTTGGAAATGCACTTTCCCCCCTCGTTCTTCGTTGTAATGGTGCATTTGACCATTCATTTAGTCAGAGAAATAAAACAGTGCGGTCCGATATTTTTGCGGTACATGTACCCTTTTGAAAGAGCAATGGGTCAGTTGAAAGGGTTAGTTCGAAGCAGATCTCGACCAGAAGGAAGCATAATTGAAGGATATGTTGCAGAAGAGATTATTGATTTTTATAATGATTATCTAGATGGAGTTCAACCTATTGGCCTGCCCAAAAATAGACACGAAGGTAGGCTCTTAGGGAAAAGCATAATTGGTATGAAAGTAATTACAATGGACCTTGCAAAGAGAGAAAAAGCTCATCTTAAAATTCTGCAACAAGTCGCTGTTGTGTCTCCTTATGTTAATGAACACATAGCCGAGTTGCGAGAGCAGAATCCTCAGAGATCAGAAAATTGGATCACCAAGGAACACAACAAAAGTTTTGTGAAATGGTTCAGAAACAAGGTCTCACTGTCCCGACCTTCAAATGAAACGGTGAAATGTCTTGCCAAAGGTCCCAACGCCAATGTGCACACTTATCAAGGTTACGACCTGAATGGTTTCACCTGGTATACAAAAAAACAAGATGGAAAAAGCACAGTACAAAACAGCGGAGTTACAATAGTAGCCATATCAAGTGATGGAACATCATCGGAGCCGTATTATGGTTGGATTGAAGAAATTTGGGAATTTGATTATAATGCATTTAAAATAGCAGTGTTTGAATGTAAATGGGTGCTCAAAAGCGGCGTGAAGACTGATAAAAACGGATTTGTAACCGTTGATTTAAAAAAATTGGGATATTCCGATGATCCTTTCATACTTGCAAACAAACAAGCAATGCAAGTTTTTTATATTGCTGACCCGGCTGACAAGGGACGACATGTGGTACTTCCCGGAAAAAGACGCATCGTTGGCGTTGAAGATGTCGTGGACGAAGAAGAATATGATCAATTTGATGAAATAGCACCATTCTCCACAGGTATATATAATTAATTTTAAATCTGTAGAAAAAAATTTACAGAATTAATATGAACAATTCGCGTTCCAATTGAAGAGTTAGCAAGTAATTTGCGTTCCAATATACTTATTATGTTCACAGGTATCGATGGGACACCGCAACCAATTGAAGAGTTAGCAAGTAATTTGCGTTCCAATCAGGAAGAAGGCGTGTGGGTAGATCGACCGAAGTCACCAAAAAATAAATGAATTCGAATTTGTAATAAATATTTGAAAAGATTATCTCATTTGTTATTAGAATGATATTTTCAATTCATATTTGTAATTTTATAATCAAATACAAAAAAAATGGGGCCAGAATTCGAATTTATCTTTAGTACCGGTTTTTTTACTAAAAACCGGTACTAAAGATCAACAATTAATTTAAAAGAAAAAGTAATATATTTGTAAAGGTGGGTCCCACCTAAACGGACAAAATTGGGGAATATCTTTAGTACCGGTTTTTATCTAAAAACCGGTACTAAAGATCATGTGAATTTAAAACGTCGCGATCTTTAGTACCGGTTTTTAGACAAAAAACCGGTACTAAAGACCAAACCCTATTTTTTTTAATATATAACCCGCCCCCCCCCAAAACCCTTCCTCCTTCCTCTCGTCCGAAACAGATCTCTCGCGCACTCATCTCTCTCTACCCCCAAAACCCTTCCTCCTTCCTCTGTCTCGCCGACGACGACGCTCTCTCTCGCCGACGACGCTCCTCTTCTTCTCCTCCTCTATCGACAGGAGGTAAGTCTCCTCTCTCTACCTAGCTCTCTCTTTTTCTCTCTCTCCCCCACTCTCTTCCTCTCTCTGCTCTCTCTCCTTCTCACTCACATGCTCTCTCTCCTTCTCACTCACATGCTCTCTCTCTCCCTTCCACAGCCGACGGCCGACAGCCCCTCTCTTCGTCTCTCCGACAGCACCTCCCTCTCTCTCTCGACCGCGACAGCCAAGAGCCGACGGCAGCGACCGCGACAGTGACAACACCTCCCTCTCTCTCTCCCTAAGAAGGTATCATCTCTCTCTATCTCTCTCTTTCTATTTGCATTTGTGATTGATGATTAGAAATTGATTAGATTAATTGAGAATTGAGAATTGAGAATTTAGATTAATTTCGGGGGCTGTTGGACTGAAATTGAACTGTTGGACTGAATTGATTAGATTACAGTGACAGCCCCTCTCTCTCTCCCTAAGAAATTGATTGATTGATAATTGTGATTGTATGTGATTGGGTTAATTTCGGGGGCTGTTGGACTGAAATTGAACTGTTTTGGGGCTGTTTTGGGTTAATTTCGGGGCTGTTGGACTAAAATTCTGGGGCTGTTGGAATTGTTTTGTGTTTCAATTGTGCTAGGAATTAATGTGTGGAATGGAATTCATTAATTTGTGTTGAAATTGAACTGTAAATTAAATGTGTATATAAATTAAATGTGTATATATTAATTAAAAGGTAGTAATGGACAAATCTGAAGGAAGCAACCCAAATGGGAATAAGGGGAAAAAACCCGTTGAACAAGTTTATGTCCGACAAAAAGACAAGAAGAAGGAGAAAAAGACCAAGAAGGAGACGGAGACGGAGACGAAGACGGACACCAAGGTAGAGTTTGATGTCACTCGTCAGAGATACGTGCCTCAGTGGATGCGAGATAAGCCTCTCCCTAGGAGGTCTGTATCTGCTGTGAGGCGTTTTCCAGTCGGTTGCGGACGGACTCCTGCAGATTGGGAGGAGGTCCCAGAGGAGATGCCAGAGGAGGAGCCAGAGGAGATAGAGGAAGAAAAGAAGGAGTGAATTTAGGGTTTAATTTAGCGTTTAAGTGTTTGAATTGTTGTTTTAATTATTATCTATGTTAATTTGAACCTTAATTTGTATGAACCTTAAGTTTGGAAAATGTTATTTGGTTTTATCTATATCTATGTTATAATGTTTTAATTATTATATAAATTATTATTATTGTGTATGAATTGATTAACTATCCATGATTGAATATATGATTTAATTATCATCTAAATAAATTATATATGGTGTTTTAATTAGGTAGTGATGGAGAAAGGTGAAGGAAGCAACCAAAATGCGAAAAAATCCATCGAACGAGTTTATGTTAGGCGAAACGTTCGTTCCAACCCAGCCTCTCAAAATCAGGCATCTCAAAACCAGCCTAACCAAAACGAGGCCAAGAAGCCGAATTATGAAGAGGCTGCAATATTTTTCAAGTTTTTAATTGATAAGTTTGTGGCACCATACACAGAAATTAGAGAAGAAAATACTGATGACAATAAGTGAACTTAGTGTTTATGTTTGTGTTTGGATTAAGTGAACTTAGTGTTTATGTTTAAGTGAACTTTAGTGTTTATGTTTGGATTAGTACTATGTTATTTTGTTGTATTCCTTGGTGATCCAATTATATGAACTTTTCCTTGGATTAGTACTATGTTATTTTATCTATTATTATGTTATTTGAGATTGAGCTTGCTATTAATTTTCATTTCTAATGTTATTTGAGATTGAATTGTGAATTATTTTAATTTGAGCTCTATTAATTTTTGTGTTATGTGTTTGACTTTGTGCATGTAAGTTGTGGTATGTAACTTGGATTTTAAATTACAGCAATGTCGGACAGAAATGATCAGGATCCCGGGATGAACCCGAATGACTCGAGTTCGGAAGAGGAGATTATTGTTAGTAACAAAAGGGGAAAAAGATCAACGGCTAAGTGTTTGAAGACACGCAAAAAGATAGCTGCTGGACAGGACATGAAAGTCGAGTTTAACGAGAAATGCAAGCCGATTGGCGAAAATGCAAAGGCATTCACAAATTGGTGTGCTTCAAAAACAAGAGATATGATTCCTTGCAGGTATTAATATGAATTTGAGATATGAATTATCATTTGATTATAGTATTAATGCACTTATACAAATGAAATGAATGCAGTTATCCTAATTGGATTGCGGTGCCAAATGAGTTGAAAAAAAATTTGTACAAACAAATAGCACAGGATTGGAAACTTCCGGATGACTTACCACTGGATGTTAAGAAGAAGATTCTACGTAACTGTAACGAGTCTTGGAGACATTGGAAAATTCGATTGGTGAGAGAATTTCCTCTATAATACATGTTCATTTATAAACGATTGATTTAGCATCAATTTTAATTATAACGTGTCTTTTTGGTCATATCAGAATAAGGCTTACTTGGAGAATCCAAAGGAAGGTGCACCCTCACCATGGGATGTACAGAACATCTCGAAAGAAGAATTTGAGGCAATGCAAGAGTATCATTCCAGCGAGAAGTTTAAGGTATGAAAATGAGTATCTTTCGCTTTTACTTAATTGCTTAGTTTTTTTTTGGTTTATACTAACAAGTCTTTTGAATCTGCTACTAGAAAATGAGTATGCAAGGCCGTCAAAATGCAGCAAAAAGGGACATGCCCCACAGACTGGGATCAGGCGGTTATATAAGTGCTGAATCTAGATGGAAAGAAGGAGAAAAGGTACATGGTGCGTCATCGGTTATTACCAAGGATATGGATGACAGGACGTACAGTTGGAGTAGAGCACGTGCAGTAACGGATGAAGCTACCGGTGAACTTGTTGTAAAAAATCCTAGGGCTGCCGAGGTGGTCGACAAAGCAGTAAGTGTAACAACTCAAATAACTTTATTTTGTGAATTCAATGAGTTCAATTTTGTTTAACTTTAAATTTTTTTGTGATAGGTTGCTCTAGTTAAGTCAGGGGAAGTTCAACCGGTTCGTCAAAATGATATCTTGACTTCTGCGATCGGTACACCAGAGCATTCTGGACGGTTGAGAGGATATCCGGTGTTCTCAGGCGTGAAGCAGGTGTACGGTAGTGGTACAAGAAAATCAAACAAGGGGTTTAGCAAAGAGGAGGTTGATCGGATGGTGCAAGAGGAAGTGAAAAGACGAATGGATGAGGAATTCAAGGCCCGAATGGATGAGGAATGGAACAGGAGAATGCAACAGTTCTCGCAAGTCCAGTCACCGCAGACCTACGATCCAATTTTTCAACAAGCCATGATTATGCTATCACAGGGTAGCAACAATCAACCGCATCTGATTCCTCCATCTACTTATCAGGTTCTTAATTACACCTAGCTTATGATAGATATTAATTGCTTTTGCCCTCATATAGTATTTAGGATTTCTAATTCGTTAATACAGGGGCCTGTCGAAGCCTTGCTGCTCCTACCAGGGATATCTGGGACGCCTGTGTATGTAGCTAGAGCTATGGTGTTTGCACAGGTTTCTGAGATAGTCCATGGACAACCAGTTGGCATAGGGGAGGTGAAGGTACAAATCTTAGAAGTTTTCGATAGTGCCAGACACGTGATAGTACCTTTTCCACCTCCTAACGCAGATGATCAGCTTGGTGTTCTCCAAGGTTCATTTCTAAGATGGCCGGGTCATATGGTAGATTATGACTTGACAAAACTGGTAAATCTTGATTTCAATTATAAATTTTCCAAAGTGCTAATTATTATATATACTGCTATATTAAAAAATGAGAAATATATCGTTTTGATGACTAATGTGGATTTTATAGGAGCAAGTGAGGAAAATGACGAAACAAACTCCACATATTCCTCCGCAAGATAAGGGAAAGGAGAAGGTGCAAGAGGGTGATGAAGATGAAGAGGAGAGTGTGGATCAGTTTTTTGCGGAGGAGGACATTCAATTGCACGATCCGTTCGTCCCTGATGAGAAGTTGGCACAGATTGGGCCTCACGCAAAGAGAATGCACGACTATATGAGGATGTTCGACAAATCAGTGACTGAATTCGCCGATATTCCTGCTGATTTCGAATTTCAAGATGTGAAGACCTTCATCCTCGAATTTAAAGACATCCGCCATGTCTTCAGTAGGAATGAACTCTTCGTTCAAGTGATTAAACTTTGGATCTTGTAAGTACTTTCTTAACTTTACAACAATTGATCATTGGTTATATGATATGTCTAATAAATTAAAACCCTAAACCCTAAACATTGTACATACAACATTTAGGCGGTGCAGGCAATATTGTGCTGATACTTTGATGAAGAAGTGGATATTTTGGGATCCGGAAAGATGCTCAGGTCGGGATGTAATGCAAGATGAGCTCGGAACTGTACGATACATAGCGAATCTTCTGAAGAAGTATGCTAAAAGGGATCCCTACCATGTTTTAGTGCATCATAATCGGTTAGTTATAAAATCTCTAATTCTGACTTTATCTTTTATTATGAATCTACAGTTTAATGTTAATTTCACCAACAAAGAGATAATATGTATGTAATTACAGGTCGCATTTTGTGATTATTATCGCAAAACTCTCGACACGAAAGATGTGGATAGTAGATTCACTCCAATCGAACGAAGGCTACCAATCTCCAATTCTACGAAAATACGATCAGTAAGTTTAGACTTAACATATATATATATATAATGCGTGTATGCATTGTTTAGTTATATACTAATATTTAGAAATGAATTTTCATAATTTTATATTTAATTTTGCAGAGCTCTGTCAAGATTGGTCCAAGTTCCCAAGTTTGAAGTTCAAATGATTCCCGTACATAGTTCAATACTAATATATGTAGTTTCAACAATTTCGTAATTTATTTAATTTAAACTTAATAGTATTATTTTATGTTCTTGTAGAGTCCACGACAACCAAACAATACAGATTGCGGCTTTTATGCGATGACTTCGCTACGCAAGATCCTTGATCACTGCACGCTACATCCGGACCTACCATCGGTATGGATTAAGTTTAATTAACCTTAATGTATATATATGAAAATGTTTTAAGGTTTATAATTTAGAGTTTAATGTATATTATATTGTGGAGTTTAGAGTTCATAGGTTACTAACTATATGAAATGCCAATAAAATGCAGTTTTTGCAACCTATGGGGAAGCGTTATAGCGAGGACGAGATTAATTTTACTGTAAATGAGTGGTTCGGCTTTTTACTTGGATATTTAGGTGCTAATAATTGACGACTACAAAATTTGTGATATTAATATATTAGATGTTATGATAAATGTTAATTTGCATGTGATTTGATAATTATTATTGTGTGTATGATGCATGTGATATGTAAATTGCTGGTACATATCGGTATTCTTATTTGATGGCTAGCAAAAATGGCGCTAGCCCCAGAAACAAAAATATTTTTTTTTTATATTGATTATTATTAGTACCGGTTTTTAATAATAAACCGGTACTGAAGAGATATTTAGTACCGGTTTTTAGACTAAAAACCGGTACTAATGATACCAAAATTTTTTAAATTTTTAAAATAAAACAGTTTGCTAACATTAGTACCGGTTTTTAAATAAAAACCGGTACTAAAAGTATTATTTTTAGTACCGGTTTTTATTAAAAAACCGGTACTAATGTTAGCTGCTGGTTTCCCCCGCAAATTGGGCCCTGTCTTCAGTACCGCCTATTTAGTACCGGTTTTTAAATATCTTTAGCACCCCCTATTATTAGTACCACTGCAAAACCGGTACTAAAGATTCATAATAAACCGGTACTAAAAAAATAATATGGCGCAGTGCTAGTTTTCCTTCTTTATTTCTCTCTGTAACAGTTTTTTCCTTGTATGAATCTTTTCTGGTGGCATTTCGCTACCCAGCCCTCGCTCAACAAAAAAGGGGAACTGAACTAATCAATTAGCTAGTTAGATTATACCTAGCATCAGTTCATATTGAAGTTAATAAATTTTGACGAGCCTGTAATATTATAATTTTATAAAGCAGGATATTGTAGTGCTCTTGCACATTAATCATTTTTAGCATCTCAACAATTACCAATTGCAATTATGAGTTTAGGAATTTAAAGTTCCCTCATAAGAATTGAAGAGTTACTGGTCATTTGGTCAAACAAATACTGAAATACTATGAAAAATTAAGTTCAAAAAAAGAAGTGCCTCACCATACAAGAAATCAATTAATTAATTAGGGTGTGTTTGGAAATTGGATGTTTGTGAACCGAAAAAAGGGATAAGGAACAGCGGCAGTTCTTGTTCTCAGTTCCCAATTCACCGATTTTGGAGAACTAAGAACTAGCCCCAGTTCTTTGTTCGTGCATTGTTTAGGGGGTGCCGAACTAGCTAGTTCGCGCCTCTCCCAAACATGTCTGATAGATTACCTCATTGAAGTGTTCCTCAGAAAATGCAGATTCCAATTGTGGGCTTATTTATAAACCAATAAATACTTAGATGTATCTGTGAGCTGTATGACCAAAATATTTTGTTGTTTACAATATAGAAACAAAGAACCAATAAAGAGTGTGATCAATCATCAACATCAAGTTATTCGATGGTTCAAAATTCTAATTACATAATGACCTTGATGTCACTGATTTAACTGGCACAAAAGTAGATTTCTGGTTCTAGTTTATTTTAAACTTCATTTGTACATACACCTTTTTTTAATAAAAAAAATGGAGACTGGATCTCCATTTTTTACGAAAAAAAAAAGTTTATTTTAAACTTCGTTTCTATGCTTGTAAATGCATAGAATTCAAAGCTTATTATTTCTCCCCCACTCCTTCACCCCTCTATATAATTACTGTCTATTTTTATTGCTTGGAGTGCCTTATCATGAAGCACACTTCTTATCTTCTTCAACCCCGGCCACGTCACCGGCCTATACAACGGGCTTTGCTCCAAACCTGCTAACTTACTAAGTGGGCCCACCTTTACGTCAGCTTGAGGCCCAAAAAAGCATGCACACGAAAGTCGATTTATCTTGCTAATGGTTACCCGATGTAGCACGTTGTGGAACCTTCCATTAGACAGAACATGCAGAAGATCACCGATATTAACCACGAATGTGTTAGGTACTGCTGGTACCGTTACCCATCTTGTTGGAGAAATATCATCTTTACACCTCAAAACCTGAAGCCCGGGTACTCCATTCTGGTACAAAATGGCAACATAGGCACTGTCGGTGTGGGGCGGGAGGCCAAGCACCCAATCTGGATTAGTACAGGCTGGGTAAGAGTTCAAATGCATTGCAGTCTTTACTTTGCTTGAATCTCCTATTGGGGTTTGGCAAAGTTCCTCCTCACTCACTCCCAGTGAAAGAAGCATTGCATGAATCAATCTACAGCCGAGTGAATTTATGGCTTTGTTGTATTCCTCTATAATCTCACTGCGTGCAAAATGCTATGAATTGTTTATGCAAATTTTGCATAAGATTTTGAATTTATATAATTAGAAAAATCAATTTTACCAAAAAGAAGAATAATCATCTGGCCAAAGCTTTTTTGCATGGTCAACAGGAGAGCCAACGATAGCAAACCCTTCAGACCATGAAAACTTAGGGAAAAAATGGGAGACAGGAGCACCACCATAACCAGCATCATTTCCTTCTGTCTTGGCCACTTTAAGCTTGACTTCAGCCGGAAGTGCAAATAGTGCATTTGCGAACAGAGCCGATTCAACAGTTCGGATTCAATTCCATGATTACTAATTATAAAAATTCCCCATTCTTCACATGCCTTACCGATCTTAGCAATTAGCTTTGGGTCATTTAGATCCATCACAGGGATGGCATCAGGACCAATGGGTTCAACAGAGGGATGATCATGGACATCATCCCAGGAATGCGAGTCAGGGATCGAGTCGAATTCAAAGTTCTCAGGCTGGTGTATCTTGAGATTCCGAGTTGTGTGCAACGACATTTTTTATATGAATTGATATGAAATATATATAACTCTTTATTTGAAATTTTGGTTTCGGGTTTTGATTTGGGATTTGTACAGAGGTTCATTAGCAATGAGGAACTTATATAGAGGTGAAAATGAATTAGGATACGTATGTAATTATTTATGTTAAGGAAAAAATACAAACTTTTTTGTATACTAAATCTTTTAAAAGAGATTCAAATTGAATTCTTTCATAGATATCATCTTGGTCTATCTATATTTATTTTTACTAAATAGTCCTTAAACTTAAAAAATGAAAGTCAGTATTCAGATAAACTTAATTAAATGCTCCAATGCACCAATGAACAGAACTTTTTTTCTTATGGGGTGTGTTTGGATTGTTGGAAGAAGGAAGAAGAAAAAAAAAAATTATAAACAATCCAAACTCTTCACAAAATTACACACTTCCCAATATTTTTTCCACTTCTTCTCTTCTTCCCTTCTTCCCACATCTATCCAAACGCACCCATGAAGTCGAGCAACAAGTAGAAAAATTAAACAGCAGGTTGGAATTGCGAAGGCATTTATGGATTTTATAAGTTATAACTAGACTAGTGTAATTTCAATCACTTCATGATAAGTTTTAAAAATAATAAAAGACCGAGCTAAGTGGCAAATACGATAAATGGAAGTTTTTTTTTATGAATAAAGATAAATAGAAGTGTTGAGTATGAAATAAAAATAAAATGGTACATAATAAATTAAACCTAGGTTTTTTTATAAATTAACATCGAGTTCGTAAAAAGCAACTATGTTCGGAAACGGCAGCATGAATGTGGTAGGAAGGACATTAATTTGAACCCGGCCCCCTTGCGATGCTCAAATCTTATTCTAGAGAGCTTGATGTGGATAATCATTCGACGCTTCCTAATCTAGCGTATTATTGTGTTATCTACAGTTCCATGGACGATTCATTGTGGCAGCAACATTAAGAACAAAATATAGCGGTTCAAATTCATTTAAATAACAGTCGCAACTAGCTAGCAAAACAGATGAATACAGAGTCTTATGAATATGAAATCTCTGACAGACTTATCTTTCTTGTTGATTTGGTCGAATCTAAAGCCCACAGTCACAAGCACAAATTCCTTTTTTTTTTTTTTGAAAAAAAACAAGCACAAATTTACGAAATGTCCAATTTTCTTACACGGCTTAAACAACCTTACGTCTCCAACTTCTGAATTTTTTTTTAATTCTTTTTTAAACTTTGAACAGCCTTAGGCACGAGTTCTGCATTTCAACATGCAAAATAAGCGTGATTGTGATCTACAGAATATTCACAGTGCAACCAAATGAATCCCTTAAAATTATTCACGGTAATTGTCACACCTCAAACCAACTCAATTTGGAGAGACGTATGCACAAGCGTGCATACGTAAGACTATAAAATAGTGCATAAAAACAAAAATGACCACAAATAATAATCATATAATAAAAAAATTGTTGTTCATACAAAAAAATATTGATGAAATATTTACATAACAAAATTTAAAGCCAAATGATAAACAAACCCTATAAAAATAGCATATAAATGACAACTACAGCTTGGCTTGGTCTTCTGGTAAGTCTTTCTCCGTTGTGTCTGTCAAACCTGAACTTGTCTCCACAATCAAAATATGTGGAATGAGTATATGAATACTTGGTGTGGTGACAGAGTGAGCTTACGGTTCTCATTAACTCTAGTTAAAACTAAATCATACTTAAGTTAATCACGTATTCAGTAATGATTTTTTGGAAATAATTTTGAGTTCCGTTTAAAACTAGTTGTGCAGAAAATTTTGTTGATACTTAGTTTTAAAAGTATTTTTGATAGAGTTTCGCTTATAAAATCAATATGTAGAGAGACGTGTTTGACGGTTCCTATAAGTCCAACTACAACTGTTATAGTCGTGTCACTTTTAATTTAGTTAAGGAAAACGTTTGATTAGTTTAATTATGTTTTTATCAGAGTCTTGTTCAAGTATGAAATAGTATTGTTATTAATTCTTCAAAAATAAGCAAACTTTATTTAAAAGTCTTTAAATAAAAGCTAAAGAAAAGAAACTTAGTTTATTTGAATTCGTTTTGGTATATAATATCATGTCTGAATATATCATAGTATCTGTTTTGAAGATTATTTTGCAAAAATCTAATCATCTCCCATTTTTTAAGCCAACAACTTTATTTTCGAATCCAACTTAATTAATTTTTTCGACCAAAAAGCTTTTATCTCAAAATCCCAACCATTTATTTATGCCAGCATAATTAATCGGAAATTGATTACTGTCATCTGCAGTTTTGTCATCCCTGTAATCGCTAAATATAAAGTGAACATATATAGCAAACAAAGTGAACATATAGAAGATCTAAGTGAACACTTACAAACAAATAAGTTTAATAAAAATAAGTTGAATATGCATGTAAAATTCTGAACAAATGATGACAACACTTATTTGCTTATAAGTGTTTATTTAGATCGTCTATATGTTAACATTGTTTGTTGTATATGTTCACTTTATATTTAGCGATAGCAGGGATGACAATGACTAGGGCTATAGAAGAAAAACAAAAACCCGTCCGACCCGTTTAACCCGTCCGATCCGACCCGTATTTTATCGGGTTGTGGCATTCATCGGGTTGGGTCGGGTTATAAATCTATGAACCCGGTTCAACTGGGTTGGATTATATTTCTAATGCTCATAACCCGTTTTCAACCCGCCCCGTTTTGTTAATTACATTGTCTCTCGGTTACTCTGACATTGACATTAATTTATCCCAATTCCCATATAAGACATTCAATCGTGCACAGCACACGTGAATATAAGCGGTGATGCCTCGACTCCTCCCCTCCCAACCTCGATTTAACAGTCTCCATCCCTTGGAAAATGTAACGTAATTGATTTCAATTTACTACAAAATTGTTAGTTAAATACTGGTGCTAGGTGTGTACAACGGATGGTTTGATGATATTTTAGTAAAATTTGAATCTAATCCGGTAATACTGGGTTAGAAAATATATTTAGTTAACCCACCCGTAATCCAATCCAAACCGTCAATTTTTCTATGTACGAATTTTTACGGGTTAAACGGATTTAGTGGATTAAAATTTTGATCAAATAAAAATACATACAAAAATCGTTTGTGGCTATTCCAATTTAGTTCAAGACAAATTAGAGATGCATTTGAAACATCTTTCAATTTTCGAGGTCTTGTAAGAGACATTGAGGACATGCATGTATGTGGAGGAGATCAAAATTTCATGAAATAAGAAATTTTTGAGCAAGGTCATGAGGAGATGTGAGGCGAAAATGAGTAAATAGTGGCAAACGGGTGGGTTGAAGTGTACACGAATTTACTAGCACAAAATCCGTAACCCAACCCAACATAACGGGTTTGTCAAAATTAGAACCCGTACCCAACTTAACATTATGCTAACCCATTAAAAAACGGATCGGGTCGGATGGGTTGAACGGATTGAACGGGTTCACGATTTTTTTGTACACCCCTAACTGGTGCCATCTGTGCTGATAGTTATTTGCTAAATCGCTTCTTTTCAATAGACTCAAACAATATCCTTTGCATCGATTATTAATTTTGTTTTTGTCTTTCTCTTTGATCCTCTTGTAATCTTGTTCTACTCATTATACAAGCATATATACAAGAGTACCACTTCCGTGTACTGTACAAGGTCTCGACTCTCAACTAAGTCTCTTTCAATTTTACTTGTAATTATTTTAATTTTACAACCCTAATTTGATTAATTTAACATGTAATTTTTTTTCAATTTTGTTGTCCTAATTAATTAATTTTACATGTAATTGCTTTTAATTTTACAGCCCTAATTGATTAATTTTTCATGTAATTATTTCAATTTTACAGTCTTAGCTTACAATTTTACATGTAATTATTTCATTTTTTTACTATTAATCAAGCTTCTGTAAGAAAATGTCACTTGATCAGTTTTTGCTGAAATTCGATAAATTTTTCAAGCAGGCGAAAGGAGTTAAAAATCAAGCCTGCAATCTTTGGATTACTAGTGAAGGAGAATGTGAATTGCCTAAATTCTTCACTGCTTGAAAAGGATGCTGAAATTTGACCAGTTTATGATGAAATTTGATGAATTCTTCATGACAAATACTTTTGTTTCAAATATATACCATTTGTAAGTTAATTATAAAACATGGTATCTTGTGTTGTTGAATTTTTTGTTATTGATTTTTAGACAAATACTTGTTGCGTTGTTTTTTGGACTGTTTATTTTAATCCGATCATATTAGTTATGTGTTCATTTTTTTATTTTAGTTATGTGATTATTATTTTTATTTATGTACAATGGATTAACAATTCGTTTGACCCGCATAACCCGTATAACCCGTAATAATTTATATGTAAAAAAACAGCCGGGTTGGGTTGGGTTACGGATGGGTTAGTTGAAATTTTTTTCAACCCGATATAATTGGATTGGGTTAAAATTTTGATTAAAAACCTTTGACCCGTACGTTGTACAGCCCTAACAATGACAATTATCATCTTGCTAGAGGAGAAAAATATACGCAGCCCAGAACAGAAAAGGAAAGGCCTAGGTGAGAGTTCGGGGCCCCACCTGTCGGTCTGGCGGAACAGGGTCACAACGGGTTCGGGGATCAAATCCGACTCGTAACCCACGTTTTTACACAATAGACCATGAATTTAATTTATTTACTTCAATTTTATATTGAGGACAACTCCGCCTATACTAAGCTTTGGTTGCATTGTTTAGTATAGCCCGGTCCCAAGCCCGGGTAAAAGGAGGAGGGTTGTGATAGGCTAGGCGAGCCAACGTAAAAATCCCAGTCATCTCTATGGAAATGAAACCCAATTACTTTTCGTTGGGGCGTAACCCTCTTAGCGACGCGTCTTATCGGAACCCGGATGAGATGATAAATGAGCAAGGGCCGGGTCACCACCCCTTTAGTGGCGCGCCTTATCGGAACCCGGATAAGGTGATAAGTGAGCAAGGGCCGGATCGTCACTCCCTTAGTGGCGCGCTACATCAGCGCCCGGATGTAGTGGCAAGTAAGCAAGGGTCTTCGCACTTTTCACGACGGGTGCGGGGGGCAAGGAAGATAGTCAGTGAGAGTAGGATTCGTTTAGGTAGTTGGAATGTAGGGTCTCTAACAGGAAAGTTAAGAGAGTTAGTGGATACGGCGATCAGGAGGCGTGTGAACATCTTGTGCGTACAAGAGACAAAGTGGACGGGCCAAAAAGCAAAGGAAGTGGAGAACACCGGTTTCAAGCTGTGGTACACTGGAAAAGAACGGGGCAGGAATGGAGTAGGTATCTTAATCGACAAGAGCCTTAAGAGTGGAGTTGTCGACGTGCGGAGACAAGGGGATAGGATCATTCTAGTGAAGCTAGTTTTGGGGGACTTAGTTTTGAACGTCATTAGTGCTTATGCACCACAAGTAGGACTAAGTGAATCCATCAAAATCCAATTCTGGGAAGATTTAGATGGTATGATTAGAAGTGTGCCAACCACTGAAAAGCTCTTCATCGGAGGAGACTTCAATGGACATGTAGGTGAAACTAGTGGAGGGTTTGAGAGGGTGCATGGGGGTTTTGGGTATGGCGATAGGAACCAAGAAGGTGAGGACTTCTTGAACTTGGCCATAGCTTACGACCTCATGATAGCTAACACCTTCTTTAGAAAAAGACAATCCCACTTAGTTACCTTTAGTAGTGCCCAACACTTTTCCCAGATTGATTTTGTTCTTGCTAGGAGAGAGGACAGACGAGCCTGCATGGATTGCAAGGTTATACCTGGGGAATGTGTCGTCTCACAACACAAACTTGTGGTGGCTGATTTTCGCTTTTCGCTGCGTTCTAGAGTAGGTAGAGGCGCTCGAGTTGTGAAGACGAAGTGGTGGAAGCTCAAAGGAGACGTGTCTCATACTTTTAGGGGCAGAATGATTGAAGAAGGTCCGTGGAAAGCAGATGAAGAAGCAAACAAGATGTGGGAAGATATGTCAGCTAGCATTCAAAAGGTAGCTACGGAAGTGCTTGGAGTTACTAGAGGAAGCAACCGCGAACCCAAAGATACGTGGTGGTGGAACGACGAAGTGCAGAAAGCTATTAAAGAAAAGAAAGAATGCTACAAACGCTTGCACCATGACAAGACCGACGACAATGCGCAGAAGTACAAATTGGCCAAGAAGAATGCAAAGAAAGCTGTGAGCGAAGCAAGAGGTCGGGCTTATGAGGATCTATACCAGAAGCTGAGTACGAAGGAGGGTGAGAAGGACGTGTATAAGATAGCCAAGCTTCGAGATAGGAAGACGAGAGACTTAAACCAAGTGAAGTGTATCAAGGACGAGACTGATAGGCTTTTAGTGAGGGACGACGAGATCAATAATAGGTGGAGGGATTACTTCAACAAGTTATTCAATGGAGAGGATGACGACTTAGGAATTGTGTTGAACGACTCCTTTGATGACTCCAATAGACGTTTTGTTAGGAGAATTCAAGAGTCCGAGGTGAAAGAAGCCTTAAAACGAATGAAAGTAGGTAAGGCTCTAGGACCTGATAACATACCAATCGAAGTATGGAGGTGCCTCGGAGATGTGGCTGTAGTTTGGTTAACCAAACTATTCAATAGCATTTTCCGATCAAATAGGATGCCAGATGCGTGGAGGAGAAGCACTCTAGTACCAATCTTCAAGAATAAAGGGGATGCTCAAAGCTGTACAAACTATAGAGGAATTAAGCTTATGAGTCATACAATGAAGCTTTGGGAGAGAGTGATAGAACATCGTTTGAGACGGATGACAAACGTTTCGAAAAACCAATTTGGTTTTATGCCTGGGAGGTCAACCATGGAGGCCATCTTCCTAATAAGGCAATTGATGGAGAGATATCGGGAGCGAAAGAAGGATCTACATATGGTTTTCATTGATTTGGAGAAAGCATACGACAAAGTGCCAAGGAAAGTTATGTGGTGGGCACTAGAAAAGAAGAAAGTCCCCACAAAGTATGTTACCCTCATCCAAGACATGTATGATGGTGCCGTTACTTGCATCAGGACATGTGATAGTGTAACTAGTGACTTTCCTATTAAAATAGGACTACATCAGGGATCAGCTTTGAGCCCGTATATTTTTGCCTTAGTGATGGATGAGATCACGAAGGATATACAGGGAGAGATTCCTTGGTGTATGCTCTTTGCGGACGATGTGGTGTTAGTCGATGAGAGTAGGACGGAGGTCGATAGGAAATTGGAATTGTGGAGACGAACTCTAGAGTCCAAAGGGTTTAGGCTTAGTAGAACTAAGACGGAGTATATGGGGTGTGAGTTTAGTGGGATACGACCAGTGGACGGAGATGTCTGTCTAGACGGGCAGGTAGTACCTACGAAAGATACTTTTCGATATTTAGGGTCGATGCTGCAGAGCGATGGCGAGATAGATGAAGATGTTAGTCACAGGATAAGAGCGGGGTGGGTGAAATGGCGACAAGCATCAGGCGTCCTATGCGATAAGAAAGTCCCGCAGAAGCTAAAAGGCAAGTTCTACAGGACAGCGATTAGACCTGCGATGTTGTATGGCGCAGAATGTTGGGCTACTAAAAGACGACATGTCCAGAAGATGAGTGTAGCTGAGATGCGTATGTTGAGGTGGATCTGCGGTCACACGAGGAAAGATCGGATTAGAAATGATGACATACGAGATATGGTTGGGGTCGCACCAATAGAGGAGAAGTTGATCCAACATCGTTTGAGATGGTTTGGACATATCCAACGCAGACCTCCAGAGGCACCGGTACGTATCGGAATTCTTAATCATTTCGAGAACACCCGGAGGGGGAGAGGGAGACCAAGATTGACATGGGAAGAAGCGGTGAAAAGAGACCTTAAAGAATGGAACGTCTCCAAGGAGTTGGCGATCGATAGGAGCGCTTGGAAGTTAGCAATTCATGTACCGGAGCCATGACGTAGGAACTTAGGGGTAGGAGCGATGCCATAGGTTTGTAGGTCCCTCTATTAGGTCACGGTCGAGGTCTAGGTTTCTACTATTACTATTATTATTAGAGGTATTATTATTAGTATGGCTAGTCTTACTATTAGTATTTTTTATTTATTTATTTATTTTTTTTCTCGATGTGTTCTTTTGTTGGGTTTCTTTCTAGCCTACCCCAACTTGTTTGGGACAAAAGGCTTAGTTGTTGTTGTTGTTGTTGTTGTTGTAATTTTATATTGAGGACCATAATAATGGAATAAATTACATAAGAGTCTTATGGTAGTTCAAAAATATTTATGAACAATTCCCTAGAAGCAAAATTATTTCACAGAAAAGTCCTCGGACAGATTTAAACTTGTACCGGACTGGTGCAGAGTCTGATACCAGCCCTGCACCTTGTACCAGAAGCTCACACAACAGTACAACACAGTACAAGTAATAGAAAGGCCTCACAACAAATGTCTAAGCCTAAACAATCAAATTTAATTAGAGTCTAAGCATTGCATAAACACCACAGATCAAAGAAGGAAAGACATTGAACTGACATTGAAATGGAGATGAGGGGAGTTCGAGTTGCTTAGGTGGTGAGCTGTGAACGAGCAGGGGAGCGGTGGTAGGGTCTAGGCCAAGCTCGAGAGAAATTAAGACAAGTGGCGCGACTTCATTCGGCATGAAAAAAATCAACGGAGGTAAAACCAAGGGCTTGAGGGGCTCTGGCGTAGGTCGATCTGACTGGAGGTGAGGGGGAAGAAGTCGTCTTCTAATTTAATTAATTGAAATTTTTATTTTTTTAACATTTTTGTTTATTTATAATGATTATAATTTGGGTTTTCATCATTAGGTTTATACTATTACAAAATGATTAAAATTAGTTTTTTTTCCATTTTATTTTTTTTAAGTGATTAAAATTAGAAATATGCTACTCTAAAATATATTAGATTTTTCACAAATACCCGTATTGCCTTTTTTTTATAGAATAATCTTACGGAAAAAAAGCCATGAAAGGGCTGCCTCTAGCGTCGCCTCCTTTGCCTGCCACTGCTTGCCCTCCACTACTAGAAAACGAAACATTGATTGAAAGTAATTTGAAACGATCATACCCAGTATTATGGGACAAAATACCAAGAAATTTAGACAAACACCAGATTTCGGCCACTGTCCGGAAGGAGTGCTGGTATTATATAGATACTCTAATAGTAGTTCGTACAAGTTTGAACTTGGAACTGATGGGTAAATGAAAAATAATAGAAGAAATGAAATTATTAATAGTAATAACTAATAAGTAATTATTAAAGTAAATAACACAGGTTAGGTTATTGGTTTTGGATTATTTGGGTTTCTTGAGCGAATTTAAAAAAAAAAAAAGTATGGTCGACAGAAGACAGTGAGGCAATGTTATCCCATTTGGGAAAAGATAATATTGGATAAGTAAATCTTCTGTCCTATGCATAAAAGTATAGGTCAGTTACTACTGAACTGAATGTCCTTTGACACGGCATGTACTAAATTCCAAATTGACAGGCATGCAGTTTTTTTTAGAATGAAAATATGGGTCAAGCCCCTACAAAGTTACTAGTAAACACAATATTATATGGCAGTTACTAGTACACCGTAATTACACATTAAAAACTGGGGTATATCATTTTTCTTACGGACAAAATTATATCACTACTAATTAACAGTTGTTACATTAAAAACGGTGGATCGTCAGCGTGACAATTCCAAATTTCCGTCACATGTCCGTCCCATCAGTACTGCCTGATGGCTTGTTGTTATAATTACACGTGGAGTTTGTTTTTGATAATTTGATGGTAGGGTGGTGAAAGGCCACTCCACACCTGGAGCTTGTTTAATAGCATCAGGAAAATCATATTACATAGTTCTTACAAAACTTAGTTCAAGTACAAATTAACAGTACCTTACATTTCACCTTAAATTTTCAGTTTTGCACAGATGTTTCAAAATTTCACAATCTGGCTTAGATGATAACCCAGATCAAATCCAAGGACCATAAATTGTACCAGTATGGAAAAAATAAAAAAGAAGAGAAGATACCACTGGTACCAGTGTTAAGAGAGGTACAATTGCCATATAAAGCATTTTCAAGCACGAAGAAACTGCACTATCTCAAACTTTTCATTAAATTTCTCAACTATCTAATTGGACCTTAGAACTTAGGAGTTAAGATAGCTTTTTATCCTTACACGATTCTTTCAAGTTTCAAGGCCTTCAATACATTAATTATTCGCCAAATTAATTGTCTATAATTTCCTTTTTGTATAGTTTTCGCGTATAGATACTTTGTTTTTGTTTCTTTTTAAGTTCCTTTCATATATAGCTGTTTCAGTTTTCTTTCTTTATTTCTCTCTGTTAAGTGTTAACAGTTTTTCTTAATGAAAAGTTTTCTGGTGGTATTTCGCCACCCAGCCCTTAAAAAATAGAAAATGAAAAAATAACAAAAATCGGACAAGCCTTTATTCGTCCCCCTGTTCTAAGAGTGTAACTAGCAGTAACTAATAAGGCTTATTTCTTAGAGTGTGCCTAGCAGTCATCAAAATCAAGCTTGTCCATGGTTTAAAAATTCGAATACATATATAACCAGCTTGATGTTATTGATTTAACTGGTACAAAAATAAACATATCAGCCTAGTTTTTTGTTCTGTTGAACATCATTTCTAAGCTTGTAGCGCGTAGAATTCAAAGCTTATTCTGTTTCCCTCGCTCCCTCACCCCTCGAGCTACTATCTATTTTTATTGCTTGGAGTGCCTTATCATTAAGTTTACTCCGTATCTTCAGCAACCCTGGCCACTTCACCGGCCTATACAACGGGCTTTGCTCCCAACCGTCTAGCTCACTAAGTGGCCCCAACTTTACATCATCTTGAGGCCCAATAAAGTATGCACACGATAGTCGATTTGTCTTGCTAATGGTTACCCGATGTACCACGTTGTGGAACCTTCCATTTGACAGAACATGCATGAGATCACCAATATTAACCACAAACGTGTTAGGTACTGCCGGTACGATAACCCATCTTGTTGGGGCAATATCATCTTTACGCCTCAAAACTTGAAGCCCGGATCCATTCTGGTACACGATGGTAACACAAGCACTGTCAGTGTGGGGCGGCAAACCAAGAACCTGATCAGGATTGGAACAGGCTGGGTATGAGTTCAAATTCATTACAGTCTTTATTTTTCTTGAACCTCCAATTGGGATTTGGTAAAGTTCTTCTTCGCTAAATCCCAGTGAAAGAAGAATCGCATGAATCAATCTACAGCCGAGTGATTTTGTGGCCTTGTTGTATTCCTCTATCACCCCACTACACGTAAAGACTATGAATTGTTTATAATAAAATTTACGTAAGATTTTGAAGTTTATATAATTAAAAAATCTAGATTACCAAAAAGAAGAATAATTATCTGGCCAAAGCTTTTGTGCATGGTCAACAGGAGAGCCAACGATAGAGAACCCTTCAGACCATGAGAACTTGGAGAAAAGATGGGAGATAGCACCACCACCATAGCCAGCATCAGTTCCTTCAGCCTTGGCAACTTTGAGCTTGACTTCCTCCGGAAGTGCAAATAACCGGTGCATTTGGGAACAAAGCCGATTCAACACTTCAGGTTCAATGCCATGATTACTAATTATGAAAACTCCCCATTCTTCACATGCCTTACCAATCTTCTCTATTAGCTTAGGGTCATTTAGATCTATCACCGGGATGGTGTCTGGACCAATGGATTCAACAGAAGGATGTTCATGTAGATCAACCCAGGCATGTGAGTCGGGAATTGAGTTGAATTGAAAGGTCTCAGGATGGTGTAGCTTGAGATTCTGAGTTGTGTGCAACGACATTTTAGGTATGAAACTCTTTGTTTGAAATTTTGGTTTCGGGGTTTGATTTGGGATCTGTTTCGAGAATTATAGTAGACAGCGAGGCAAAATTATTCCATTTGGGAAAAGATAATATTGGATAAGTAAATCCTCTGTCCTGTGCATAAAAGTACAGGTCAGTTACTACTGAACTGAAGTTCCTTTGACACGGCAAGTACTAAATTCCAAATTGACAGGCAGTTTTTGTTAGACTGAAAATATGGGTCAAGCCCCTTACAAAGGCAGTTACTACTTACTAGTAAACACATATTATATGGCAGTTACTAGTAAATCGTAATTACATATCAAAGACTGGGGATACGTATATCAGCGTGCCAATTCCAAATTTCCGTCCCATGTCCGCCCTATCACTGCCTGATTCTCGTTGTTATAATTACACGTGGAGTTTATTTTTGATAATTTGATGGTAGGGTGGTGAAAGGCCACTCCACACGTGGAGCTTGTTATAATAGCATCAAGAAAATTATATTACATATATATATAGTTCTTACAAAACTTAGTTCAAGTACCAACAATATATACCTTATATTCCACCTCAAATTTTCAGTTTTGCATAGATGTTCAAAATCTTACAGTCTATTTATATAATAACCTAAATCAAATCCAAGGATCACAAATTGTACCAGTATCAAAAGAAAGAGAGGTACAATTGCCACAATGCCACATAAAGCATTTTCAAGCACGAAGAAACTGCACTATCTCAAACTTTTCATTAAAATTCTCAACTAGCTAATTGGAGGAGCAAAGAGTGCTTTTTATCCATTTTTTTTCACACGATTCTTTCAAGGCCTTCAATACATTAATTGTCTCCCAATTTAATGAGAAAATGGGCCCACATTTACATCAGCTTGAGGCCCAAAAAAGTATGCACATGATCAGGGGTGAAAACGGTCACCGTTTCGACCGTCCTTTCGTTTCGTTTCGTCCAAAACGAAACGAAACGGTTAAGATTTTTTGTTGCGTTTTATAAACGAAACGGTTAACGAAAGCTTAGAACAGTTTCGTCCATGTGTATTTTCGTGGTATTTTCGTGATTTCGATCGTTTCGTCTAAAACGAAACGGTTAACGCAAATGGATGATCAATTTCGTTTTAAAATGAAACGGTTAACGAAATCGACCGTTTTCGTGGTCGTTTTAGACGTTATGCAGCCATACACATGATAGTCGATTTGTCTTGCTAATGGTTAGACCTGTCAAAAATGTGGCTAACGATCACGAAAATGCCCCTCATCGTTAGCATTTTGTTTAATTATATGACACACATTATATTATCGTCAACCAAATTGTTTATTATACGGCATAAAAATCAATTACATTAATCGTTTTGTTTAAAAAATGATTTAAACGATTTAACATTTATGTAATTGAGTAAGGAAAAAATACAATATCACACGCATGCTTTTTTAATCAGAGAATTTTTTTATTATAAATAGCTCATACAAAACAAACAAATTCATAAATTATATGAGCAATTTTTCAATAAAATCTCATTCTCTCCTTTGAGAAATAAATTTACATACTGGTTTAATTAAAAAATGAATGAACAACCACGTTGTACAAAGAACTGATCTTTAATTTATAGAAACCAAAAAAAAATCTTCATATTGTTTAAATTTACATCTCGACCATAAAAAAATATAAAAAATAAATGAACAATCATCCCAAATTGTACAGAGAACTCACCAGTCAGATCGTCCACTCCATGTTTAATTAAAGATTGCCAAAATCATTTGAAAAAACAACTCCATCCTATTCTCAAAGCTCGGCCTCACCCCACCCCATAAACAACCCCTTCTCTACTCCTCCAGTCAGACTCCATCTTCCTCGTCAACGTTGTCCTATGGGCTCCGCCAGATCTCTTTCTGGACTTCCATATTCGACGCAAGAGATGATGATGCCACCGTCACATAGTAGAGGGTAGTGCTGGTCCTTGCGGCTGCGCAAGAGGAGTGGTAGGAGGGTGGTGCTAGCCAGTACTAGAATTTGTAGAGACTAGAGAGAGCTGAATTTTTATTTTCTTTTACTCTGTCTTTTTCTTTGCATTTTCATCGTGGTGTAAAGATAGAAGGAAAAGAGGAAGAAAGAACTTGGGAGTTGAGAGCCAAAGAGAGAGAGGAAAAATGGAGGAGAAGACTAGAGGCAACTCCTTGTTTTCTCTGTCATTTATCTCTGCTATTCAAAAACTTTCATGCTGATGCAATTATATACGGGAAAGCAAATTAACAGAAACCTGGCGACAAGGGTATAAATCGTTGGTGTTTCGTATAACAAACAATAATTAATCGCCAAATCATTTTCGTTACATACGATTATACGCTACATAATTAATTACCGTTATTCATTTCGTTAATTCTTAACGTCACTTAATAACGGTAAACGACTATCGTTGACAGGTCTACTGATGGTTAATTGGTTACCCGATGTAGCACGTTGTGGAATCTTCCATTTGACAGAACATGCATGCATAGTAATACGAATTAAATTGGAATAGAAGGAAGCATTTTTTTTCTAAATTATTTATTCATATTGATAGAATTTCTATGCTCATAGCTTCATAGAATTTTATCAATCAATTGATTAACTAGAAGTCATTCAACCCTCTAATTACTATCAATTTTAAATGCATCAAGTGCATGACCATAAGAAAGCGATCTCTTCGTCTGCAGCTCCGGCCATGTCACCGTTTTATACAGCGGGCCTACCCCTGGATCAATCAACTTACTAAGAGGGGACACCTTCACATCCAATTCAGGTGAAAAAAAGTACGCAGCCGACATTCGGTGGTATGTCTTGCCAATGATGGCCCGGTGTACCATGTTGTGGAACCTTCCATTAGTCAGCACTTGCATAAGATCTCCCACATTAACCACAAATGTGTTAGGTACCACCGGTACGGTAACCCATCTTTTTGGGCCATTATCATCTTCGCGCCTCAAGATCTGAAGCCCACTTACTCCATTATCATACACGAAGGTAACAAAGCCAGTGTCAGAGTGGGGTGGCAAACCGAGCACCCGATCTGCTTGGGGACAGGGTGGATACGAGTTTAGAGAATATACAGTCTTTATTTTGCTAAAATCTCCAAATGGGGTATCATTAATTTCTTCTTCACTCACTCCCAACGAAAGAAGCATGGCATGCATCAATCTACGGCCGAGACGATTCATGGCCGTCTTGTATTCCTCCATCACATCACTGCAGGAAATGATATGAAATTATGAATTTTCAATAATAAAATGTTAATGCTTATATACATTAGACTGTATATATGTTTTATTATAGGACAAAAATTAAGGATTACCAAAAAGAAGAAAAATCATTTGGCCAAAGTTTTTTTGCATGTTCAAGAGGAGAGTCAAGGACGGTGAATGATTCAGACCATGTGTACTTGGGCAGAAATCGGGAGAAAGGATCACCACCATAACCACCATCAAATGAATCAGCCTTGGCCACTTTGAGCTTGACATCAGCCGGCAGTGCAAATAGCCGATGCATTTGGGAACAGAACTGATTCAAAAGTTTTAGCTCAATGCTATGATTACTGATTAGGAAAACCCCCCATCCTTCACATGCCTTGCCGATCTTCTCAATTAGTTTTGGGTCACTCAGATCAATTACTGGGATCGTATCTGGGCCGACGGGTTCCACAGTGGGATGATCATGGAGGTTATCCCAGGCATGTGAGTCTGGAATTGAGTCGAATTGGAAGTTCTCGGGCTGGTGTAGCTTGATCTTGCGAGTTTCATGCAACGACATTTTATGTTTCAAAACTTGGTTTTGAGTTTGAGTCTTTGAGTTTTGTGCTTTGCTTTGGGACTTGCGTGGAGACTCGTGTCTAATATGATGTTCTTATATAGAGGTGAAAGTGAATTAGGAGAAGTGTTTATTTTTTAAATTAGGAAAAAATTAAACAATCTTGTCAGTAAATCTTTAAAAAGATTTGAAAACATGAATTTTATTTTTAAAAAAAAAACATCTTGGTCCATTAATATTTGTTTTTTTGCTGAAAAAAGTCCTTAAATATGGGGGGGATTAGTTTTAAATTAATATCTCTGGAAGTAATTAACTACCTCAGTCCTTTAATATGACGAGAATTTTTAAAAACCAATAATTTATTCTTTATAAAAATTTGAGAATATTCTTATAGCAAATAATTTTAGTGGAACCAGATTTTTTTTAAAACAAAAGAAAAATGAATCAGTTTCAAGATTTCCTATATAAAATTATAACTGATATCATGCATGCAAATTAAGTTTTTAGAGCAAGGTTTTAAAATGTAATTTTTGCAGTATAACGGTACAAGAGTTGATTTAGCGATTCAATGTTATATCGATGATATGAAAAAGAAAAAACGGTGTATAAAAAAAAATCAATTATACAACTGGCATATTTTATCAATTACTTAAAAATTTTTAAATATAAAAAATTAACAAGTAAAAAAACTAAAATAGAGAAAATCAAAGTTTTAAAAGCTAAACAAATTAGAGTTTGGTATGGATTTGTATTCGATTAAAAAAAATTAAGTTTAATGATCCATCCGTTTTTATGCGCCAAAAATGCAAAAAAAAAATTCAATTATATCGTCGATTTTCAAAAATATAACACTACTATTTTTCGTACTTGATTGTTGTAACGTTATGCATTTTGCTCTAAAAATCTTTTATTTCGGTTATAACGGCATTATTTTGGCGTCATTTGAAAGCTTGATTTAGAGAGATTGAATTATGCCAAATGCATATATGAATAACAATGATTTTCTTGTGAAACTCATGTAAGAACTAAAGAAAAGATCAGCTGGCCGGAAGTGCTAAGGGATTTTATATATTAATCACTTGATAGGAAGATAAAAATAATAGAAATATTGAGTTGCAGCAATGATATATTGAAGTCATGAGGAAGAAATGAAACGTTCTTAAAAACAAGAAATTAATTATTAAATATATGTAATAAACCCAACGAAGTAGGTTATGTTTGTTAGTTTCTATCGATTTTTATGTTTTTTCGTTGCGTGAGGGAATTTTTTGGTTGCGTGAGGGAATTAGCGATATACATGTAGGGGATTATCTAATATATACTATAGTGCATTGAGTCATCTGTGCACTGCCATCTGATTCGTTAGATTTGCTTTAATAATAATGCAGATGGTATTGCTGGATCGCTTGAATTATGATGTTCCTCAACCTTATTCTGTTCTGCCTTTCCTCATCTCTCTCGTTGTCGACTTGAACCTTTATCTGTCGTGTGCCTCTTGACTCTAACTCCGCCTCCTTCTCAAGAGACCAGCTCTTTGACCTAGGAACTCTCAACAAATGATCTAGAGTTCTATCTTAGGCGATGCTTAGGTTCCGTGTCTATACTATCTAGAGTGTCGATCACTTGTCTCTCGATATATCTCTCTATCTCTCTTTTCCTCTGAATTGTGGAATAGGGCCCCCCCCCCCACCCACCCCCCAAGCAAGCCATCAGAGGATCTAGGATTCAACTTCTTTCTTTTCTCTGACATTGGGTCTAAACTTCCAATTAGAACTTTTATCAAAACAACTCAAATTGCTAAGCCACCGTTTCTACTTTTACCAGCAACTCAATCTTGAGCTCATCTTTGTATTCTTACTTTTATGGTAAGTTTGTTGTTGGTTTAATTGTGTGTTTAATCTAGAGAATCAGTTAATCTAATTTGCATAACTTATTGGATAGCTAACAACAGTAGATGCAATAAACAACCTGTAGATGCAATAAACATTGTCACAAGGCTCTAGCAATTTTGTTACTGGTACATCTTTATATAAACTATTACCGATTGACTTGTTTAACTATTTTGTCATGCAAAAAAAAAAAATCAAAATTGGCAACTGACTTGAAGAAAATAAAATAAAATAAAAATTAAAGAGAAGCAATAAGTTTTTAAAGGAAATTTTTTATTTTTTTGTTTGATAGTTGCAAGGAAATAGATCAACTATAAAATCGAGAGAGCTGGAGGAGATAAGGAGAAGAGATAAGGAGGCAAGAGTTTCCATTAGAATAACCTTAGAGCTCGTCGGACTTTCCATTAGAATAAAAGTTAAGTCGCTCATTTAGCTCGATTCAGCAGAGAAGAGATAAGGAGGCAAGAAGAGATAGAGAATGGTTAGTGTTGGTGATAGCATTCCAGTAGAGTAAAATAGAGAGAGAGGGGGGGTCAATTACCTTTGATTCGATGGTTTGGGTGGAACCCTAGGTCGGATAGAGAGGCGAGAGAGGCAGAGCTAGTGTTGCTTGAGGAAAATTATAGGTCGCATCTTGTTGTTGCTTTCATTAGTAGCTAGCGGCGATTCATGCGTTGCGCAATTTATTTTCTTTTTTATAGGTTGGGGTATGAGGATATGGAATTGGAGGCAATTTTGTTGGGTAGTATAAATGTTTGAGAAGATTAATAATTTTGGTGTAATGTTGATTCTGTGGTACAAATTTTTGTGTGATACATGTATGAATAAATGTATTTGTTAGGATGACAAATTTTTTGTGCATGAATGTTAAGCGATAAGAAAGATGGATATATTTTTTTGTTGTTTTTGTCACCGGCGGAAATCTTTGTTGGATGCTGTGTTTTTTTTTTTTTTTTTTTTGTTGCTTATTAGGAGGTCAAAAGGTGGTGCCATTTGTATATAGATGGTACAATAGATTCACGGAAGAAATAGCAGGTTTTTTTTGTACTGTTTGCATGTGAGAAGGCACAGTAAGATATGAGGTGGTTCGGTTGTATGTTTTTATTGTGGAGATTAAAGTTTGTTTTAATTGAGCTTGTATGGATAGATGCTCCTTCATTCATACTTATTAAAAATTAATGAGCGGGTCTAGATGGGGTAATAAGGGAAGGGACTGAGAATAATTTGGTATATTGTTTTTTGTTTAATATGAAATGTAAGTTGACAGTACCTAGTTGTTAGTTGTTACTTAAAAACAGTCTACATGTGTTTATGTTTCATTGTTCAATACCCATGAGGTTGTGTTCGGCTGTTATTTTCGGTGCATCATGAGAGAAGTAAGCACATTGATGTTTGCTTTCACCGCATGCGCAAGTATATAAAGGATGGTGATATTGAGCTAACTCTCGTAGCGAGATGTGATCAAGTAACATATTCACTAAATCGCTTGGAGCATAATTGTTCAACTGATTCAAGAAGTTGCTCTGGATGCGAGCTGGAGCATAATTAAATTTAAGGAAAGATGTTGGAAATATAAATTTAATTAAGAGTTTAGTCAACTGTCAAATGTTTAGAGTTTCAAAGAGAGTTATTATGTTTTGGAAGTTGACTTCTTAATTGTTAGATGACTATGTCATTGATTATGTAATTTGAGTATTGTCTATATAAAGATGTAAGCTTAGAATTTATAGGTAAAATTTAGAAAGAGAGAAAATTTGATAAGAGAATTATCAATAGTTATATGAAAAATTAAATTTCAGATTTTAAGTTTTTTATTTATCTCCACTACTATTCACTTAACCTCATATTGAAAAGACGATCCTATCAGAAAAAAAATAGTTAGTATTCACATAAAACTTAATTCTACCCGAATGCACCAATGAACAAAACTTGTTTTTCTCATAAACTTGAGCAAGTGGAGAAAAAGCAGGCTGGATGCAAAGAGATACTTCAAAAATCTCCATATATGGATTTTAACTAGGCTAATGTAATTTCAATCATTTGATGAGTTTTAAAAATAAAAGAAGAGTTAAGCGGCAAATACGCTATATGGAAGTGTTGAGTTAAAATTAAAATCAATAAAAACTTAATGGGCGCATAATTAACGAAACTTAGGTTTAATTAGGTTTGTTTCTTTCGATATTTTTTTTTCGTGGGATAGCTAAAAGGTGATAAAGATGAAGATTAGCATCGAGTTCGCGAAAACAACCGTGTTGACAGCAAGGAAAAATCGTCCTATTCGGGAAAAGGTAATTCTGGAGATAATTAAGTAAATCTTTTATTATATGCCCAAACAAAAGTATATGTCAATTATTAACAAATTTAGTTCCATTAAAAACGGCGGCACTATATATATGATGCTCAAACCTTCATCTAGATATTCGTATATTACTTACTCGGCATTAACAGCTTCAAATGGATATATCGTAATTTGTTCCTTGAAGATTATTTGAAAATCTGTTATTTTGCTATGAGAATATATAGCATTTTTTTTATTTTATTGAGCACGAGTATAATATATATACTTCTTAGTCTAATATAGTACTGTGTTATCGTCTCATCGACAATACCACCGACAGATCTTTCATGGGAGCAACACTGATAGCGGGTCACATTCATTAACTATAGCACGCAGTCGCAACACAGATGGATGCACAGCCTTATGAACATGAAATGAAATCTCTGACAGCATCATGTTTTTGTTAATTTGATTGAGTCTAAACTCTAAAGCCCACAGCAATTTTTCGAAATTTCCAATTTTTCTTTCACGACTGAAGCAACCGTATGCGGAAAAAATAATATCTAGAGAACAAACTGCCTCCATCTCGGGCGGTGCATCACAGATAATATTATTCTGGTCAAAGAAGTGATTCATTCTTTTCACTCAACCAAGTTCAAGAAAAAAGCCTTTATACTTAAGGCAGACATCACGAAGGCTTTTGATAAGGTAGAATGGAGTTTTTTGCAATCTGCCATGCAGTATCTTAATGTGCCAACCAAAATATTGAGCTATTGATGAATGCTTTCAAACAAGCAAAGGTTACTATACATATCAATGGCATGGGAGATGGGTTTTTCTACCAAACAAGAGGATTGCGACAGGGATGTCCAATGTCGCCGTACTGTTTTATAATGATGATGGAGATGTTGACGAGAAAAATGAATTTAGCAATGCACAATGAACAAATCAGAGGAGTCCGCTTAGCCCCAGCCTGCCCCATACTAACACATGTTTTATATGCTGATGATCTTATTTTGCTAGGTGCGACGGAAGCTCAAGAGTTAATGCAGCTCAACCAAATCATGAAGGACTTTGGCACGGCGTCGGGTCTGGAGATAAACGGCCAAGTAAAAAATTTGGCTCTCTTCTGCCTGTGACGAACAAGATGTACAGAGGGTCCAACACACCCTTCGAGCAAATATGGCTGAAGAGGAGGAAAAATATTTGGGGGCTTTGCTTACAAAAAATAGCAGTGCTAGGAGAATGGGTCTCTTGTTACTTGAGAGGCTGAAAGCAAAACTCACCGGGTGGCGATCCGACATGCTCTCACATGCAGGGAGACTGGTTCTTGTTAAAGTTGTCTTGCTGAGCATTCCGGTGTTTTTCATGAGTGTGGAGATAATCCTCAAAGGTATAATAAAGCATATGGAAAGCTTGATTGCGAAATTTTTTTGGGGAAAAACTGATCAGTCGAGGTACTTGTCCTTAGTCTCTTGGGCAAGGATATGTCAGGCCACCGACAATGGAGGCCTTGGGGTGAGGCAACTACAACCTTTTGGCGATGCTCTATTCCTTAAACTAGTGTGGGAAATAATGAGTGGAAGTAACAAAGTCTGGGTCTATATCTGTGCCGGAAAATATTATCATAATCTTGGATTTTGGAGAGCAAGTAATGCGACTGGTACAAGCCCTACATGGAGACATACTGTCAAAATGAGGGACTTCTTCAAGGAGAATGTCAAGTGGCAGCTAGCAGGAGGTGACAAAGTACAAGACTTGTCCCAGCCCTGGTACCCTAACTAGCAGGTGTGTGTACATGCTACATGGCGGGAGAGAAAAATTACAGTAGCAGACCTGTTTGATTTCGCAACAAATGATTGGAAGAGAGAACAGATGGTTGCTTTGTTGGGAGAAGAGGGTACTAACCAAGTCACATCAAGTGTGAAGAAGCCGGTACAAATTCAAGGCATGGAAGATATGATGATATGGGCACATACCAGAAGTGGGAGATATACAGTCAAGGATGGTTATAATATTTTGGTCAGCAATCCACAAGTACAAGGTGTGCCTTGGAAATACATTTGGAGATGAAAAAACTTGATCCCTAAAGTTAGAATTTTCTTATGGAGATTGTTAGCAAATGGTCTGCAGTTAGCTAACAATATGCACCACAGAATACATGCCATATCTCCTAGGTGTGCTAGATGTCAAGAGGAGAATGAATACACAATGCATTGTTTTTTCTTTTGCCATGGTTCGAGGATGGTGTTATTCATGGACAATTTGGGAATAAGAGTGGAGAACTTGCCGTTGAATTTTGCTGAGGCTCTGGAATACTTAACACAGAGTATGAATGAAGATGCAATCCACGTCTTCTGCTATACTTTGTGGGAATTATGGCTGGCAAGAAATGCAGTGGTTTTCCAACAGAAAAATTTTGATCGTGTCGCGATTTGTAAGAAGATAACAGCTTGGGTAGAAACAAATGTGCAGGAAGAAACTCAAAGGCCCTATGAACAGATAACCAGATTAACCAGGCCTTATGAATTTATGGCAGGAGAATTGGCAAATCTTAATTGATGCCTCTTGGGACATATCAAACAAAGCAGGAGGGTCTTACTTAGCATATGAATCATGGGTTCTCAAGTGGTTTTGCATCGATAACTTGAAAGCATCGGATCCATTCCACTCGGAGGCAATGATTTTATACTAAGCTCTCAATTGGGTACAGGGAAATACTGTGGAGCATGAGAATCGACCGATGTACATCTACACAGATTATCTCAACCTTGTTACTGCAATAGAGGAGAGAAATCTGGACCTCATTCCTTCATGGAGGGCCCGTCCAGTAGTTGCACCCATTGCAAACCTGTTAAATCAAGAAGGAATATGGATATTCCTGCACCATGTCTCCAGAGAAGCACTGAAACTAGCTCATGACATGGCTAACTTGGCAAGAAAAAGACATATAAGCTATCAAGGCACACCTACAGCTTTGCTTATGATGGAAGTCGGACTTGGGATGCATTTAGATGATAGATTCTTTCATCAGGTGCGAGAGAGACCACCATAGCTGCTAGTCTCCGCTTAAGCTCCCCTTTGATTTAATTTTTCTTCTTTTTTTCTGTTTTTAGCTTATTTTAGTCTAGTTCTTTTAGCACTTTCATTTTTATTCTTTTTTTCTTTTCTCGGTGTTTTTCTAGTTAAGTTAGATGCTTTAGCTGTAGCTTGGGGGAGCTCTGATTTTCTTAATGTATTTGGCTTAATTCTGCTGTAACCGTACCAGTATGTTTTATGTGTTAATGGCAAGCCTAAGGGCAGTTCATCAAAAAAAAAAAAAACCGTATGCGGTATGCCCCAAACTTCTGCACTTTCAACAAGCCGTCAGGTTCATAAATAAAAACAAAGCATTTTCAGAGTATAAATAAACGGAGATAGGTTAAGATCTACATATTCAGAGTATACAACCTATTGAACTCTTAAAGGCTCCGTTTGGATTCTATTTGGGAAGAAGGAAAGAAGGAATAAGAGAATAAATTTATTATAAACAATCCAAACTCTTTACAAAATTACACACTTCTCAATACTTCTTCCCACTTCTTCCCACACCTTATCCAAACGGAGCTAAAATTATTCACATTTGTAATTCTTATGGCAATTAATTATCTGCTAAATGTTTTTGCTCTCTCTTTAATGTTTGATATTATGTATGGGATCGTTTGGATCGCTTGGGAATAGGAGGAATTTTCTATTCCTAGACATAAAGTATTGGGAAATATGTAATTTTGTGAAGAGTTTGAATTGTTTATAATAAATTTATGCCTAAAAATAGAAAATTTTTCAAATTCTCACTTGATCCAAACGGAATAAATAAATTCTCTCAGTGTGGTTATTGCCACTGACCCTAAAAAAATAGAAAAAAATAAAAAGTATTTTCGTTGAATGAATAGTTGAATACGTAACATAGACATGCGAGATGCGACTAGTTCTATACCTCAAATTTCTCATTAATCAAGTTAAGCAGTATTTTGAAAAACGTATCTGATATCGAAAATTTCGAGTAATACCGGAAACCAAAATGGTGACTGAAATAGAGGTATCCGATATTGTGAGAGAAAAAACCGGAAAATTTCATAAAATACCAGAAAATATCGAATTTCTATCATCTGGCCGGTAGGGATGTCGGTACGGTTTTAAAAACACTCAAGTTAAGAGACTATGGGGCCGTTTGAATGTTGTAGGAATTTGGGAAATTTACAATTCTAGACATAAATTTATTGGAAAGTGTGTAACTTTGTGAAGAGTTTGGATAGTTTATAATAAATTTGGCATATGAAATTCCGAAAATTTACAATTCCCTCTTATTCCAACCCCATCCAAACGCCCCCTATCTCACCTGCCCCATGTGAATTAACTTCCTTCTCTTACAAGAGATAGGGGTGTCAGATAATTCATGTAGACAGCGAGGCAAAATGATCCCATTTGGGAAAAGATAATATTGGATAAGTAAATCCTCTGTCCTGTGCATAAAAGTACAGGTCAGTTACTACTGAACTGAAGTTCCTTTGACACGGCAAGTACTAAATTCCAAATTGACAGCAGGCAGTTTTTTTTAGACTGAAAATATGGGTCAAGCCCCTTACAAAGGCAGTTACTAGTAAACACAATATTATATGGCAGTTACTAGTGAATCGTAATTACATATCAAAGACCGGGGATACGTATATCAGCGTGCCAATTCCAAATTTCCGTCCCATCAGTCCATCACTGCCTGAGGTTCTTACGTGGAGTTTACTTTTGATAATTTGATGGTAGGGTGGTCATGAAAGGCCACTCCACACGTGAGCTTGTTATAATAGCATCAAGAAAATCATATTACTTCTTACAAATCTTACGTCAAGTACAAACAGTAAGTTACATTTCACGACAAATTGTACAATTGCCACAATGCCACATAAAGCATTTTCAAGCACGCAAGAAACTGCACTATCTCAAACTTTTTGTTAAAATTCTCAACAAGCTAATTGGGCCATTGAACTTAGGAGCTAAGAGTGCTTTTCATCCATTTTTTTTCACATGATTCTTTCAAGAGCTTCAATACATTAATTATCCGCCAAATTAATTGTCTATCGCAGCATGCTTCTCAGTATCTTGCATACCATAGGGTGCGTTTGGATAGGTGTGGGAAGAAGGAAAGAAGTGAAAAGAAGTATTGGAAAGTGCGTAACTTTGTGAAGAGTTTGGATTGTTTATAATTTTTTTTTCTTCCTTCTTCTTCTTCTTTCTTCCAACGATCCAAACGCACCCATATATAAGAGCCTTCATTTGTACTAAAAAAATATGGGTGTGTTAAGGAATTTCGGTACACGTGTTTGTCCAAATTTCTTATTCTTATACCATGATTTTGTTAGTACAAGAATAAGAGTCTAAATTCCTTATTCTTGTGTTGTTTGAGTCGCACAAGAATAAAAATAAGCACGCATATCGAAATTTTTTATTCTTATTTCTTATTCATGACTTATTCAATACTAACAAAACCATGATATAAAAATAAAAAATTTAGACAAGTACGTGTGCCGAAATTTCTTATTCACGGCTCATCCAAACACACCCTATGTATATACAGTTCTCGTTCTCGCAGCGTTCCTCAATTTGGTACGCAAGATGCATGGAAGAGGTATGGAATGATTGGCAATGTGTCCACATTTGTATAAATCATTTTGTGCCTCTTAGACCTAGGCCCTGTCACGGCAGCCCATTAACCATTATACCGTTCCATATAGTTGAAACTACACGGTTAATCAAACAGTTTTTTATTTCATTTCAAAAATGAAACGGCAAGCGAAATATGAAACGGCAAGCGAAATATCAAACTGCCCATTAACCATTATACCGAACCATTAAGCCTCGATTCAAACCGTTATCAGTGTAATATGTGAAATGGAACGAATAACGAAACGAAAATTTGTTCCATTTCGAAAATGAAACGGTTAACGAAATTGATTCTTGTACCATTTTTCTTAACAAAACAGCAAACGGAATGGGGTGTTTCGTGTCTTTTCAGATGTTTGACAGGCCTACTTATACGGTTACACCTATCCAACCATTTGAGATAGGCTAAAATCACTCAATTTTCAAGATTCTAACAGTCGATCCGAATCGTTCAATGTGTTCTCCATATTGAAATCTCCTTGGAGACAAAATTTTACATTTTTCTGAATTTTTTTAATATTTATTTGGTATTTTACAAGATTCTTAATCTAAACAATTCTGGACCCTTCAATAATTATGATTTTATAAAATCTCAAAAAAATGTAAATAAAATAAAAAAATGTAAAATTTGGTCTCCAATGAGATTTCAATAAGGAGAACACATTGAACGGTTCAGATTAGTTATTAGAACCTCAAAAATTGAGATATAATCATATCTGACGGGTCCATCCGTCAGTCGTGGCTGATTTTAGCCTATCCCATCGTTCAATGATGAAAATGATTCACTGATTATTAGATGCGACCACTTCTACCTAAAATTTCTCATTCGAACTCAGAGACTATATCACCAGCCACCTGTGAATTTACTCACTGCAGGTACACGTCCTTTCCTTCTCTTAGAAGAAATTGGGGTGTTGGTAAATTCATGGAGGATCACGGCGGAGGAAGCTCTGTTTTCCATCTATAATTTCTTTAGTTTAGTTTTCCTGTGTAGATTTTTTTTTTTTCTTCTTTTGTTCCTTTCATGTATAGTAGTTAAGTTTTCTTTCTTTATTTCTCTCTGTAACAGTGTTTTACTTTAATCTTTTCTGGCTGTTTTCCGTCACGAAGCCCTCAAAAATAATAATAATAATATTAATAATAATAATAATAATAATAATAATAATAATAACGAAAAATAGGAACTGCAACAAGACCTAATTAGATCCATGTAGCTACTGTTGCGTAAACTAATTAGTTTGATTATAGTAAAAGTGCATATTGAAATTATAAATCTTGACGAGCCTGTAATATTAATTGTATTATAATAATGTATAAACCAGGACAGAGTAGTACTATTTGTACACGTTGCCTATTTTGAGCATCTCAACAATTACCAAATGTTCATAAAAATTGTCGGTGTGGAGATTGCCACCTGGCCCTCAAAAAAAATAAAACAATTATCAAATGCAATTAAGGTTTTGAGACTTGAAGTTTCCTTATAAGTATTGCACAATTATTGGTCAATATCACAAACAATTACTACGAAAAATGAAATTCAAAACTGCCCTGTTAATAATTATGTGGTGACAAGAAGTACCTCACACTAGATCAAAGAAGTGCATAACCATACAAGAATATCAATTAAATTCATATACAAGTCTGATATATTACCCCATTGAAATGTTCCTCAGAATATGCAGATTCCAGTGGTGGACTTAATTAGTTAATTATAATTATGATTTATGAGCCAACAAAAACTTCGATGCGTGTGTTTGCTGTATGACGATTTAATTTTTTTTTTTTTTGGTGTGCGCTATTGAGAAACAAAGAAGTGATAGAAAGTAAGACTGACATTCATCAAAATCAGGCTTTTCCATGATTCAAAGTTCAAATTACATAATCAGCTTGATGTCATTGATTTTAACAGGCAAAAAAGTAAACATATTGTTCTACTTTATCTCTATTGAACTTCATTTCTATGCTAGCCTAGTAGCTGCATAGAATTCAAAGCTTAGTATCTCTCCCTCACGTCTCTAGTTACAATCTATTTTTATGGAAATTGATTAGTGTCATCGCACTCCGTGCCATCCGAGCCATCGCGCTGCACAGCGCCTCAATTAGCGCTCTGACCCCTCTACTCATCCAGCGCGTATTTTTTGTTCAGTTAGTTATTATAAGTGTTCACTTTAATATGTACAAATGTTCACTTTGTAGTAGAATTGTTCATTATTTTATAAGTGTTCGCTAGACTAAATATGTTCATTTTGATTTTTTTTTTTTTTTGCCAAAAGTTCAGTTTGGTCAATACAAATGTTCAGTTAATTGAGTAGAACTGTTCAGTTAGTTGCAACAGAAAATATAAATGTTATGAGCAAACATGTTTATTTTATTAAGTATAAATTTTTAGTTTAGTAAGTACGAATGTTCAGTTAATAAGTACAAATGTTCAGTTTAATAAGTATGAATGTTCAGTTAGTTGCAACAGAAATACAATTGTTATAAGAAAAAAAAACCAAGCGAAGGGGTCACAAACCGGACAAAAAATACATGTAAAAATTAGAATCGGAAATGAACCGATCCGGTTCAAATTAATTTTTTCCGATTCTACCCCTGCCTCCTAGCGCACCTCTTGACCACGCGCAACTCTGACTCTAGCGCGATTTTGACGCATTAAACTGAACACTTCTTATTATTAAATTGAACACTTCTTATTATTAAACTGAACATTTATAACACATAGCAGCGATGGCTGAGATAGTATATTTGCCGATGGCACTTATAATTCCTGTATTTTTATTGCTTGGAGTGCCTTATCATGAAGCATACTTCTCATCTTTTGCAACCCTGGCCATGTCACCGGCTTATACAATGGGCCTTGCTCCAAACCGGCTAACTTACTAAGTGGGCCCACCTTTACATCAGCTTGAGGCCCAAAAAAGTATGCACATGATAGTCGATTTGTCTTGCTAATGGTTACCCGATGTAGCACGTTGTGGAACCTTCCATTTGACAGAACATGCATGAGATCACCAATATTAACCACGAACGTGTTAGGTACTGTTGCTGTTGGTACCATGACCCATCTTGTTGGGGCAATATCATCTTTACGCCTCAAGACCTGAAGCCCGGATATTCCATTGTGGTACACGATGGCGACACAGCCACTGTCAGTGTGGGGCGGGAGACCAAGCACCCGATCTGGATTCGTACATGCTGGGTATGAGTTCAAATGCATTACAGTCTTTAGTTTGCTCGAGTCTCCCACTGGGGTTTGGCAAAGTTCTTCTTCACTCAGTCCCAATGAAAGAAGCATCGCATGAATCAATCTACAGCCGAGTGAATTTATGGTCTTCTTGTATTCCTCTATCACCTCACTACATGTAAAAAAACTATGAATTATTTTATGCAAAATTTTGCATGAGATTTTGAATTTATATATATAATTTGTAAAATCAAAATTACCAAAAAGTAGAATAATCATCTGGCCAAAGCTTTTGTGCATGGTCAACAGGAGAGCTGCCGATAGCAAACCCTTCAGACCATGAGAACTTGGGGGAAAAATGGGAGATAGGAAAACCACCATAGCCAGCATCATGTCCTTCGGTCTTGGCCACTTTGAGTTTGACTTCTGACGGAAGTGCAAATAACCGGTGCATTTGCGAACATAGCCGATTCAAAACTTCAGGTTCTATGCCATGATTACTAACTATGAAAACTCCCCATTCTTCACATGCCTTACCGATCTTCTCAATTAGCTTTGGGTCATTTAGATCAATCACGGGGACGGCATCTGGTCCGATGGGTTCAACAGAGGGATGATCATGGAGATCATCCCAGACATGTGAGTCGGGGATCGACTCGTATTGAAAGTTCTCAGGCTGGTGTATCTTGAGCTTCCGAGATGTGTGCAATGACATTTTTTATATGGAATTTATGAAACTCTTTGTTTGAAATTTTGGTTTCGGGTTTTGATTTGGGATTTCAGTAGAGATTCATTGACAATGAGAACTTATATAATGGTGAAAAACTGAAAATGAATTAGGATAAGTATGTAATTATTAAGTAAATGGAAAAAAATACAATTATTTTTTCCACTAAATCTTTTTAAAGACACTGAAATTGAATTCTTGTATAAATACTATCTTGGTCCATCTACATTTATTTTTACTAAAAAGTCCTTAAGTAAACTTAAGAAAAAAGTATAGGTTTTCAAACATCTTAATTTGGGGAAAAAAAAAACTATAGTGGCACCCTGATCAGTTAATTGGTAAGTGTGAGAGCTATTTCTTATCCTTTGACGAATAAAAAAATTTAAAACATGTTTGTATATGTAATCACAGTATTTAATATATTTTATAATGTATGGTATTAGTTTCGATTTACATCAAAATTTATTTATATTGATGAAAAAATTAATTTGCACGCTATTTTATTTGATAATGAATAGTTTATGATTAGTAATATAATTTTTTGAATGTCAATTAACATACAATAAATTGCAAGATTTTTTATGTCTAAAATATTATCTAAATGTTGTATTTTATCCGTATATTTATTTTATATTATTTATTTATGCAAATTATATATTTTTTATTAAATTAAAATTATTATTATTATTATTATTTTTTCATTATGTGATGTTATTTTATTTTTAGTGTTAATTTTTAACTGATAAGAATAGAGTATGGATAAAATTATTTTTTAATGGATACAGATTGGGTATGAGTACAGAAAATTTTAAAGGATACAGATATGAAAATACCGATCTACTACCTATTGACAGTGCTAATTCGATGCTAATCCAGCGGATTATTATGTTGTCTACTATGTTACCCGGGTGCGGGTGCGGGTATCGTATCGGATACGATGCGGGTGCGGGGATACGTCATTTTTCAAAAACCTAGGATACGACTGTATATATAAAATAATAAAAATAATTAAAAATAATCTGTTTTTGTAATTTAAATATTTTAAATTGTAAAAAACTAATAAAAAATCAATGAAAAGGATGCACGTTCAAGTAGTTTAATTTAATTATTCCATGCATGGGTCATGGGTGCCGTACCTATGTTCTATTCTATGTGCAAAGTATACGAGTAAATTAAATTTTAATAAATTGCTAGCCCATCAGAAACACCTTTACACACCTATGGCTATATACACGACTATATACGATTATACATTTATACGTGAATGGCATTCTATATATAGAGCCCAGGTCAGATCGGCCCAATAAATAATAATCATGTTATTTATCCGGTTTTTGAAGTTAATATGTTAGTCCCACAAGCCATTCGGATGTTATATATAGAGGCTATATATTCAACGAGTTATCGTCTAAAGTTGGAACTTTGGCAGCTTTGCGCATGGGTGCGCTTGAATGAAATGCCACGTGCAGCCGTGCAGGTTTTTATATGCAGGACCACCTCTACTCAAATTAAAATAAAATAAATTAATTCTAGATCCGATCAAATACGGCCCTCTCAGGTAACGATTCGCGTGTCCAATACATCAAAATATAGCTGGTCAAATTCATCAAAATAGATGGATGCAGAGTCTTTATGAACATGAAATCTCGCACAGCCTTATCTTTCTGGTTGATTTGATCGAGCCTAAAACCCATAGTCACAAGCACAAATTTCCGAAATTTCCAATTTTCTTGCACAGCTTGAGCAACCTTTTGTCCCCAACTTCTGAATTTTTTTTTTTTTTTGAACTTTTGAAAAGCCTTAGGCACAATTGTGATCTGCAGAATATTCACAGTACGTAGTACAACCAAATGAATCCCTTAAAAATTAGTCACAGTACTATATAGCTAATTGTTTTGCCAATTCTCTGTTAAATGTTTTTTCCCCCTTACTGTATGATTTTAGGTATGTTAATAAGTGGTAGTGAAGATTCTATTTCTCTGTGGCTCCGTTTAGATGGCGTGGGAATAAGAGAAATAAGGAAAGAAGTATTAGGAAATGTGTAACTTTGTGAATAGTTTGGATTGTTTATAATAAATTTGGGAGTAGGAATACCTAACATTGGTATGGGCACACGCTCTACTTGGTAACAATGATTAAATTGATCTAAAACTAAACACATTTGCTAATTTATTATTTGGTTGAATTGAAGTTCATGTCTGTGCTGCTTGCTGTATAGGGATTCTGATAATTTTGAGTATTTTAATGACTGAAATTGTCTTAATTCCTATTTGTTTACAAGATGATACACGGCTTTATAGGCCACTCCTATTCTGTACAGATTTCTACATTCCTATTTTACTTGATTCCTAGCCGTTACATTTTCCCAATTTACAAGATTTACAACGGATCAATTTATCAATATTTGGCAAGTCTAAATCTGTCGGATATCCTTATGCATGATTAGCTAGCAGGCAACGTTCATTTCTCAATACTCCCCCTCAAGTTAGGTTCAAATAAATTGATAGAACCTAACTTGCATAAAATGCTCTTAAACGGTCCTTTATGCAAAGCCTTAGTGAAGATATCTGCTAACTGATTTTGGCTTCTAACAAATGGAGTCTCAATTTGTCTAGATTGAACCTTTTCTCTTACAAAATGGCAATCAACTTCAATATGTTTGGTTCTCTCATGAAACATAGGATTTGCAACAATGTGTCGAGCTGCTTGATTGTCGCAGTACATTTTCATAGGTCCATCGCAAGAGATCTTCATGTCAGATAACAATTGCTTGATCCAAATTAATTCACTTGCGGTGGATGCCATTGCTCTATATTCAGCTTATGCGCTTGATCTAGCAACTACGTTTTGCTTCTTACTTTTCCATGTCACAAGATTGCCTCCAACGAAGGTGCAATATCCTGTAGTTGACTTTCTATCAAAGCTACCAGCCCAATCTGCATCAGAATAACCAACAACCTCATTAGTATGATTTCTCTTCATCCATATGCCTTGACCTGGAGTGCCTTTAAGATACCTAAGTATTCTTTCAATGGCCTCAAGATGGGTAGTCCTGGGTGCATGCATGAATTGGCTTACTGTACTCACAGCAAATGTAATGTCAGGTCTGGTAACAGTAAGGTAAATTAGTTTACCAACTAATCTTTGGTACCTTCCTACATCTTCTAAAGGTTGACCATCTTCGGGATTAAGTTTTTTATTTGGTTCCATTGGAGTGTTAATAGGTTTGGCACCAAGTTTACCCGTCTCTTTTAACAAGTCAAGGACATATTTTCTTTGTGAAAGAAATAAACCCTTTTTGGAGTGAGCTATTTCAATGCCTAAAAAATATCTAAGTTTTCCTAAATCTTTAATGTCAAACTTTTCTTTTAAATAATTTTGTACCTTTTTTATTTCCTCATTATTATTTCCTGTAATAATAATGTCATCTACATAAACTAAAACAACTGTAATTGTATTGTTTGAATGCTTTATAAATAATGATGAGTCGGCATTACTTTTGATAAAATGATGTTGTAGGAGAGAGTTGCTTAGTTTACCGTACCATGCTCGAGGCGATTGTTTAAGGCCATATATAGATTTGCTCAATTTGCATACCAAATTTTGTTTTATGCCTTCTTTGTACCCGGGTGGTAAATTCATATACACTTCTTCTTCAAGATTGCCTTGTAGGAAGGCATTCTTGACATCCATTTGAAACAAGTCCCACTCCAAGTTGCTTGCAATTGAGAGAATTATCCTAACAGTGTTCATTTTGGCCACTGGTGCAAAAGTTTCTTGGTAATCAATGCCATAAGTTTGGGTGAAACATTTGGCTACTAACCTAGCTTTGTGCCTTTCAATAGTTCCATCACTATTGTACTTAATTTTGTAAATCCATTTGCATCCGACTGGTTTCTTACCCTTAGGTAAGGATACAATGGTCCAAGTTTTGTTCTTTTCAAGAGCTTGTAGCTCTTCTGTCATTGCCTTACTCCAAACAGGACTATCTTTTGCTTCATTGTAAGTGGTAGGCTCATTTTGGTTGGACAACGAGCAAATAAAAGTCTTATAGTTTGTATTGACATTATCATATGAAACATAATCCTGAATAGGATAAGTTACCTGATTGATTACAAAGTCATTTAACCTTGCTGGAAGTCGAATTGTTCTAGTTGGTCTACCTGTGGGTACATCTAATGCAGGTGCACTTTGGTTGTCTGCGGCTACATTCTCGTTGGGTGGTGCATCTTGTTCGGTGGGTGCATTTCGTCTTGTGTACTGTTTTATGGGTGCAGGTGCATCTCTGAGTGCACTCCCATTGGGTGCATCTAGGGTTGCATTCTCTTGCACATCTCGGAGTGCACTCCCTCTGGGTGGTGCATCTTGGGTTGCACTCTCTCTTGGTGCATGTTGTAGTGCACTCTCTCTGGTTATCTCTTCAAATAAGATTTCTCCCCCTGAATTTTGCAGTGCACTCTCCCTGGTTGCATCTTGGTATCTAGGTGCATTTTGCAGTGCACTCTCTCTGGTTATATCTTCGAATAAGATTTCTCCCCCTGAATTTGTATTTTTTTTTTTTTGCAATTCTTCTACGTTTTGAGTTCCTACACGAAGGGTTAGTTCTGGAAGTACAAATTCATTTTGACCTATTTGGTTTTGGTACCTAACCTCTTTTGGCTCCATTGAACAAGGTTGGTAGTAAGGTTCATTCTCAAAGAATGTCACATCTCTAGACACATAGAATTTGTGATTTACTGGATCAAAACATTTGTAACCTTTCTTTTGAGAAGAGTAACCAAGAAAAATGGCTTTAACTGCATTCTTGTCCAGTTTATCAATCCTCCTAATATGCACAAAACAAGTGCATCCAAAAACACTAAGGTGATCGATGTTGGGTTTTCTTTTGTTGAGAATTTCAAAGGGACTTTGATTATTCAATATTGGTGTTGGTAACCTGTTGATCAGATAAGTTGCAGTAAGCACGGCATCAGACCAAAAACGTTTTGGAATATTATTTTGAAAAAGAAGAGATCTTCTTACTTCTAAAATATGACGATTTTTTCTTTCGGAAACTCCATTTTGTTCGGGGGTATTTATGCAAGTAGTTTGATGCAAAATCCCTTTTTGTTTTAAAAATTTTGAGAAATTATTATTTATGTACTCGGTTCCATTGTCAGATCTAAAAATTTTTATTTTTGCATCATATTGATTTTCAACTAAATTAACAAATTCTTGAAAACACGAAAAAACTTGTGTCTTAGATTTTAATAAATACAACCAAGTATTTCGTGAAAAATCATCAATAAAAATAACAAAATATTTAAAATAATTAAAAGAATCAATAGGTGCAGGACCCCAAACATCAGAATGAATAAGGTCAAAACATTTTCAGTTTTATTGGAAGATGAAACAAAAGGAAGTCGAGTTTGTTTTGAAAAACGACATATATCACAATTTAAATCTGAATTCAAAGAACACATTTTCTTTAAAACTTTATTTGAAGGATGACCTAATCTCCAGTGCAACAATTTATTCTGATCAACTGAATTTGAGGTAGTGCTCATGGCTAACCTAGAGTCCTTTATCAAATATAATCCATTTTCTAGGAAACCTTCACCTATTTTCATTCCTGTGATTCTGTCTTGAAAGACCACATTTTTCGGAGAGAAAATCACATTGCAGTTCAACTCTTGGGTTATTTTTGCAACAGACAAGAGATTGGATGTGAGATCAGGGAGGTATAAGATGTTTGGTATATTCATTGTAAATAAGTTTGTGGTTCCTTTGCCAACAATTGGTACCTTCTTACCGTTGGCTACCGTGACATAATGCAAATTTTCAAATTTTTCAAAATTATTTAAATGATTTATGTCACAGGTCATGTAATCGGTTGCTCCCGAATCAACTATCCAACAATTATTTTTCTGTCTATTCGAAAATAGAGCAGCAGGAATTGAACCTGACCCATTACACGAGTTGTTGTTTAGAAGGCAATTCAACTGTGTTATTAGCTGTCGGAACTGAGTGACTAGATCAGACCAATTGCAATTTTGGTTTGAGTTCAACACGGCCTGATGTGATCGGCTCTCTTCCTCTTTAAAATTTTGTCTTTCTTTCTTGACACCATTGTCGCCTAGCTTCCCCTGCTCATTTCGAGACGGTCTGAGGTGTGGCACAGAACCTAGCAATTTTTCCTCTCGGGGCCACGCCGTTTGCAATGGTGACACGAGTCGGTGAAGCTGGTTTTTCCCTTGCGCTTCCCCCTCTGTACGACCAAATCTAAGGGCTAGCTGGCCATCGTCTTTGCTGCTCGGGAACCTGAGACGATCACTGCTATGCTTGTGTGGCTGAGAGCATTGTGCCATTTGTTACTCGCGGAAGCTTTTTTTTTTAATTTACTGATCGGTTGGCTCCGATACCATGATAATTTTGAGTATTTTAATGACTGAAATTGTCTTAATTCCTTTTTGTTTACAAGATGATACACGGCTTTATAGGCCACTCCTATTCTGTACAGATTTCTACATTCCTATTTTACTTGATTCCTAGCCGTTACATTTTCCCAATTTACAAGATTTACAACGGATCAATTTATCAATATTTGGCAAGTCTAAATCTGTCGGATATCCTTATGCATGATTAGCTGGCAGGCAACGTTCATTTCTCAATAGATTCAGAACTTTATTATCATCTCTAACGCTCCCAAGCCCATTTATTTTTATTGCATCTAGCGCCTTATCATACAGCATACTTTTCATGTTCAACAACTCTGGCCATGTCACCGGCCTATACACCGGGCCTTGCTCAGGTTCAGTTAACTTACAAAGAGGCCCCACCTTCACATCAACTGGAGGTCTAAGAAAGTACCCTGCCGACAGCTGTTGATTTGTCCTGCTCACAATGACCCGGTGTACCACATCGTGGTATCTTCCATTAGACAGAACATGCATGAGATCACTGATATTAACCACAAATGCGTTAGGTACCGCCGGTACCGTGACCCATCTTTCTGGGCCAATATCATCTTTGTGCCTCAGGACCTGTAGCCCACTTACACCATTAGTATACAAAATGGTAAGAAAGCCACTGTCAGTGTGGGGGCCCATACCTATAACCTGATCCGGGTTGGGACAAGCTGGGTAAGAGTTTAGATGCATTGAAATTTTGTTTGAATCTTCTATTGGGGTATGGTTAATTTCTTCTTCACTTAATCCCAATGAAAGAAGAATAGCATGCATCAATCTATAGCCGAGTGGATTTATGGCCTTCTTGTATTCCTCTACCACCTCGCTGCAGGCAAAATGATATAAACTAATTGTACAAAGATTTACATAAAATTATATGTTAGCATAATATTTCACTGTTCCTTTCTAGAAGTGTGAATTAGGAATTACCAAAATGAAGAATAATCATCTGGCCAAAGCTTCTGTGCATGGTCAAGAGGTGAGCCAGTGATGATAAACCCTTCATGCCACATGAACTTGGGAAAATGTGGGGAGATTGGTATCCCACCATAGCCTGCACCATATCCATCAGTCTTGGCCACTTTGAGCTTGGCTTCAATCGGCAGTGCGAATAACCGGTGCATTTGATTACCAAACTGGTTCAAAAGTTCTGGTTCAATTCCATGGTTACTGATTTGGAAAACTGCCCATTTTTCACATGCCTCACCAATTTTCTCAATTAGTTTTGGGTCATTTAGATCAATCACTGGGATGGAGCCTGAACCAGAAGGGGCAGCAAATGGAAGATCATAGAGATCAGACCAGTCGTGTGAGTCTGGGATTGAATCGAATCGGAAGTTCTCAGGGTGGTGGTCCATAATGACCCCGCCGGATGCTTGCAACGAGATGTGTCTTCTTAGCTCTTTGGTTTGGAGATTTGTGTTTGGGGTGTTGATGCCTGTAGGAATTGTGTATATACTATATAGTGTATGCAATTTGAAGGCACATATACAGATGAAAAATTAATTAGATTAAATACGTATTACTAAGATAATCGAAAAAATATGATTTTGATCACTAAAATCTACCTGGATTAAAATTATACAAGTAGTTTTCAAAGTATCATCCAGTTAATTATTAGTTTGATTCTTAATTTTTTATAGAATCCGTTTGTCCCTTAAAAATTTCAATCAGTATTAAATTGGCCCTACATTAAACATACAAATAAAGGAAATAATATAATAAAGGAAATAATATAATAAAGGAAATAAATGGTCCTACGTTCATGTGAGTTTGAACTGATGGATAAATGAAACATAATAGAAAAAAATGAGTGCAAACAAGGTATATTGAAATCTTGAGGAGAAAAAAAAATTAATGATACGTAATTATTAAAGTAACTTAACCTATGTTAGGTTATTGGTTTTGGATTTTTGGGTTACGTGAGGAAATTTCAAAAAATAAATAAATAAAATTTGTAATTATTGGATCATAAATTCTTTGTCTTATGCATAAAAGTATAGGTTATGAGTTACTACTGATGTTCCTTTTACACGGCAAGTACTAAATTCCAAATTGAGACCCTTAGTGTTAGTTCCAAATTAAGGAGATGGAGTTATAACATAAAAAAGAGTAGTCAAGTAGATAAAGAAAACTTACTTAAAAATATTAAGACTCTAGAAGATAGAGGGGATTGTAGAGATTTAGTTGACAATGAATGGGCTGACCTTTTCAAATATAAAAAAGAGCTGGCTGAAATTTATCATACTGAGGAAGTTAGATGGAGACAGAGGGCTCGAGTTAAATGGTTACTAGAAGGGAATTCAAATACAAGGTTCTTTCACAAAACAGCCTCAACTAGGAGGGCTAAGAACACTATCTCTCATCTCTTGATAAATGGAGTTGAGGTTAAGGATCAAGATAGCCTGCTTAACCACATTAATTCTTTTTATAAGTCTCTTTTTGGGGTGGTTGGCAGTAACTCAGGTTCTTTAGATGCTCAAGTGTGGTCTGATAACGAAAGATGTTTTGCTGAAGATAACATCTTACTTTGTTCTGTTGGAATATTAAATGTGGCCTATGATAATTAATGTGTGAGCCAAGTTCATCTAAGATAATTAACTAAAGGGTGCATCATAATTTGATGGAAATTCTGATGGACCAGATTCATTGTACTTGATCCCTTTAGTTGCCTCGGCATTAAATACTCTATAATCTGAAATTTTAATGCACCATTTCCCATAATTCTGCCATTAAGAAATTTCAGTAAAGAAAACAGAAAAACGTCATTATTTTCTGCCATCATTTGGACTAAGGAAAATTGGAGAAGATCAAATTTCCGCATCAAGATGTCTTCTCTACAAAATTTCTGGATTGAATACAAGAGTTTCGGATATTTTTGCTATCCAACCCTTATCACAGCCATTAATTTTCGCAACCGTTCGCCAAGTTTGCAAAATTTTAGAAAAAATTGCTTATAGGGTTTAGGCATAGGCATAGTAAGCACCAACGCTTGTATTTCTGACTTGTATAGGATCAACAGCACTAAAGTTTTATTCTTTATTACTCATACGTGTTTTCCCTGGTCCCCACTCTGGTCCCCTCACGTGTATGTTCCCCTTCACATTATTTCCTATGTTTAATATCCCATAGGATTTATTATGATATATAATCAATTGTTATTTTAATATGACTTTGGATTTAATAATATAAACCGTATATAATATTTGTATGGTTTTACATGTAATTTATATAAGCAAATTTGGTATCCGAGCCAATCGTAAATTCATATTAAATACAATCTTATTTTACGAGTACATAAGTTTTCCTCATGATTTATACATAAGGATTTCAATAAGAATTGTTATACTACGGTATTTATCAATTTTCTAAAAATTTATCCCGTTAACCATTTACGTTATGAATTCTTTTTTAATTTATTTGATCTCATGATTATTTTAGTGTCCATGATAATTTTATAAAGTATGGTACACAATTATGAAAAAGATCACGGATAGAGAAACGGGTAATTTTTGTGATCATTAAGTTTGATTGCATTTAGTTATTTCGTTTCATGAAGTTCTATTTTGTTAATTTCATTTAATTCTTGAGATTATGAGTAATTCTGATGCGAAACATGTTAATGAATAGATAAATGAAATGCTTTGATTCTATTTCGTTTAAAGGAATAAGAAATAATATTAAAAATTATGATATCTCTATTCCCTTTTAATTAGACTAATTTAAAGCGTTTAAAATTGTCTGATGGATTAATAATAAACGCATTAATGTTAATTTCAACCATGGTCCCACTAAATTAGGGAATATTCTTCAATTAGTTTCTCCTCTTTTTAAGTTTTAACTGGGCACGTGGATATGAAATAAGATTACTATAAAGAAAGGTTGAGATAAATATGTATGCGCAATGAGTTGATGGTTCTACTATTGTTTGATTTCAATTCCTTTTATGACCATACTAATTTGGTCAACTCAAGTTATTTCATTCTTTTTAGGAAAGAAAATGAAGAAATTATTCTTTACTTAAACAACGTATGAAATTTGTTGTTATAAATTATTTCCTATTTATGCTACACGTTGCGTTATTTAATAATGGATCCCATGATTGTTATTTAAGGATTTGTTATTACATAATTTACACATCATGTTATTCATGGAATCTGTTGTTTTAAAATAATTTTCTATTATATTTTCACTAACTGATTCGTATAATGGTATATGATACTTACAATATAAAAGGAGTATGGTTTTATGTATACAGAAATTTATTATAAATTTTGCATATGAATAATTTAAACCATACTAAGTTACTCATACTAAGTTACTTTTAATAATTTGGTCATTATCAATTTTAATAACTTTAATTGTAATTATCATTTTATTAAAAGAAAGTGTGTGATATTTTATTTATATATATCACAATAAAGCTTTACATTTAATAAATTATGATTATCAATTTTAACAACTTTAATTGTCATTGTAGTTTATTAAGTGAAATTTTATTATTATTAATTCAATTTGTTTCTGCCCAACGGTGATGCAAATTGATTTCATGGAACAACTATTTTGTCAAAATTGAAATTTTTAAATATTAATTTCAGTTTAATTAAGTATCATTCCTCATAGTTGTTTATTTATATTATGTTATTTGTGATATTTTAGTTTACATATCACTATGATGTTTATATTTAATAAATATTAAGGATGTCAATTTGAACAACTTTAATTGACATTTTAGTTTATTAAATAGAATTGTCTCATAAACTTCAATTTATTTCTGTCCAACGATGATATAAATTGAAAATGTGAAGAACTTTATGTTAAAACTGAATTATTTGGCGTTTTTATTATTCATTTCAGATTAATTTTATTATGCTATGTGAATATTAGTCGACTATTAACCACCTTATTTTTCCTGAATTTAACAACATTGAATAAAACTAATTTTTTCAACTTGGAAAGAATGAACTGAGATTTGTCTTGGTAATTTAGAACTGGACCAGACATTATGATTAGCCTTTTGTTGCTACTACGAATAAAAGTAGTAATAATGAAATACTAATTTGCTAAATTATATCTCAAATTTGATGATATCAAGTTTGGATTTAAAGAAAATATTATAAATCAATGTATATATCTCAGAGTTAGTGGGAGTAATTTATCATTCTCATTTTGTACGTGGATGATATTTTATTAGTCAATAAGAAATTCACTTTCGGTTATTTATTTGTGCTTGTATATATAATGATTAATTTTATGAAAAAGTGCTGAGGAGTTTATAATGTCATCTTCCACTATGCAAGCAGAATTTTTGTGGCATTTTATAAGGTCACCTATCTTATTTTTGTAATAACGCGACTGCTACTTTGTCTTTTAATAACCACAAATTAAGTAACATGTCTAATGTATTGACATTAAATATCTTGTTGTTAAATACAAAGTCAAAGATATGACAATACAAATACAACATATTAATTGAGAATTATGTTAACTAATTCTCTCAATAAATTATAACCACCCATTTTTGTCGGCACGGGTGTAGTTGCTAATTATGATTTTGTTGTATTGAATTATGTATTAAGTTATGATATGAAGGTTCAAATTATGAGTTTGACTTTGAATTATGAAATTTGCTTATTTCTTATATTGCGCATTATGTTTAATTTAAGCAAATTTACTTAAGTGGATCGAATGAATTATATTAACCATTTGTTGGAAAGAATACCAATGCTATAATTAGTGGGGGTCAAATAACATTAATAGTTATTTTGATTGTATTAGTTTAGTTTGGTATTTCTAACTGAACAAGGTTTAAGATGTTGGCCAATTTTGAATTTGTGCTTAATTATGATGTTTTCAGCATAGGCCAAGTGGGAGAATGTTGGAATATTTAATGTGGCCTATGATAATTAATGTGTGAGCCAAGTTCATCTAAGATAATTAACTAAAGGGTGCATCATAATTTGATGGAAATTCTAATGGACCAGATTCATTGTACTTGATCCCTTTAGTTGCCTCAGCATTAAATACTCTATAATCTGAAATTTTAATGCACCATTTCCCATAATTCTGCCATTAAGAAATTTCAGTAAAGAAAAGAGAAAAACGTCATTGTTGACCATCATTATGGCTGAGGAAAACTCAAAGAAGATCAATACTAACGCTTCCGCCTAACGATTAATGAAGTCTGCTCTTCAATTTGTAAGTTTTATACTCATGATTTTGTTATTTTATATGATTTACGGGTCCTGAAAATTTGTGTTATTATTTCTAAACACGTTAAATAATGATTATGTCTATCATGTTCCCCTTTCATTGAGGAAGAAGTGTTTGCAGCTATTTCTTCACTCAATGCTGATAAAGCCCCTGGACCTGATGGCCTATCCATGGAATTTTATCAAAAGTTTTGAAACATTTTGAAATCAGATATTTTAGATATGCTTTCTTCCTTCTTCAATGATAATTTTAATATTGCTGAACTTCATAGGGCAGTCATTTGTCTGATTCCTAAGGTTGAGGGAGCTTGCAAAATTTCTGACTTTCGACCAATAGGTTTATTAAATTGTAGCTATAAAATTTTCACCAAGGTGTTAGCCACTAGACTAGCTCCTATTTTAAATCGAATTGTGGGGCCACATCAGAGTGGGTTCATTCTTGATGGGGTGGTGGCTACACATGAGGTGTTACATTGGTCGAATACTCATAAGAAACCAGGGATCCTTCTCAAATTAGATTTTGAGAAGGCTTTTGATAATATTAGTTGGGACTATTTGTTTAGCACTTTTCGGCAGAGATGCTTTTTTGAGAAGTGGACTGGTTGGATGAGAAATATTTTAAAAGGGGGTATGGCTTCGGTTTTAGTAAATGGGTATCAAGGGGATTATTTTCATTGTTTGAAAGGGCTAAGACAAGGGGATCCGTTATCCCCCTATATTTGTATACTAGCAGCTGAGGGGCTGTCAAAACTTCTTAAACAAGGGGTTATGTATGGGCATTTTTCAGGGTTGGGCCATCCGTTAGGGTCAGGACAACAATTGATTCATTTGCAATATGCCGTTGACACTTTGTTGTTTCTCAATGCTGATCAATAGATGGTGGAGAAAGTACATTGGGTGTTAAGAACTTTCGAAGCTTTATCTGGCTTGAGAGTAAATTTTGCTAAGAGCGAATTGATACCTCTCAATATTTCCTCGAGTTTAGCTAACTCTTTAGCTAGTACTCTTAATTGCAGGGTGGGTTCCTTGCCGATAAAGTACTTAGGTACTCCATTACATTGGAAGAACCCGAATAAGATTGACTGGAATAATCTTATTATTAGGATTGAGAAAAAATTAGCTAGTTGGAAGAAAAATCTGCTCTCTCTTGGTGGTAGATTAGTACTGTTGAACTCTATAATTTCTAGTTTTCCTTTATATATCATGTCTTTTTATCTCATTCCGAGTTGGGTTTTAAACAAGATAGATATTTTGAGAAGAAATTTGCTTTGGAGAAAAATAGGGAATGATGAGAAAAAAGAAATATAATTTAGTAAATTGGAGTAGGATTTGTAGACCTAAAGAGGAAGGGGGTTGGGAAATTCTTAATTTAGGGCTTATGAACAAGGCTTTACTTGGCAAATGGCTTTGGAAGTACTATAGTCCAGAATATCAGGGAATCTGAAAAGAACTAATCCATGCTAAGTTTCATAATAGAGCTTCTTCCTCTTTCTCACCTTTTTGGAAGCATGTAAATAACTTACAACATATTATGAGAATTGGATACTCTAAGGAGGTGAATAATGGGGAGATGACTAGCTTTTGGAATGATAAATGGTGTGAGTTGGGCTTACTTAATAGAGAGTTCTCAGAAAAGTTCAAAAAAGTTAAGAAACCTCAGATTTCTGTGGCTCATGTATGGAGGGTTGGGGATATCAATTTTTATCTTCAAAGGGGGGTTAATGCAAATATGAGAAGGGAGAAGGAAAAACTAAGTGCTTTTCTAAGGCATTACAACTTCAATCATAGATCTGATTCTATTGTCTGGCATTGGCATAATTCGGGGGAATACACTGTTCAATCTATGTATAGATTTTTAACCTATGGGGGAATCAGTTTTAATAAAAAGGACTCAGTGTGGCCTCTTAAAATACCTTTAAAGGTCAAGTTTTTTGTGTGGCTGGCTCTTGATGGGAAAATTTTAACCATGGACACCTTACAGCGTAGAGGATGGCCAGGAATTAATAGCTGTTGCTTTTGTGGGCACCATGAGAGTGTGGATCATCTGTTCTTACATTGCCCGTTAGTGTTTAGTTTCTGGTATGTTCTAAATAGATTTAATTCGAAAGGAATTTTTGTGTCAGCTACTACTGTAAGGGATTTATGGGGATATAGTTGTAAGCTTAGCAAAGAACAACAGATGTTCTTAAAGCCACTTATTGCAGCTTTCCTATGGGCTGTGTGGGTACCAGGAACAAATGCATTTTTAATCCAGGCAGTGATATTCATAACTCCTCATTATTTATTTCTTCTTTAAGTTTTTACTTTCAATGGACAGGATCCCATACTGGTATGGAGAATCACTTTCCACGTGCAACTCAAGCAGAGGCCACTCAAGATGGGATAGCACAGGATGTTGAAGATGAAGATCTTTTGGGAAATTGATCTATTTCTTCTGTTTTTTGTAGCTATGGGGTGTTGTATCTTTTCCTTAGATGAAGACTTTAGTTTGTTTTGTTAACTGTTTTAAAGTCACAATCTGTGTGACTTCTGATGTACTCAAAACTATTTGCATGCTTTAATGGATGCAGGCGCCCCTTCTTTGGGTTGCTATTATCAAAAAAAAAAAAAAAGTGTTAGTTCCTCACATTTTCCACCCCATCACTGACAGACGGGATTAGATTAGAACACTTATTACACATGGAAGAAGTTGAATAGTTGATAATGATAGATTTGAAATAACGTGCCATATAATGGGCTTTTGTTTCAAACGAAAGTAGGCTTTCTCAACCTATCAAAACTTCATACATTGAAATTTTCACTTTCTGGATCAACTATGCAGGCCACTAGAGCAAGCCCATTTTATTTCACTGGCAGAAAGAACAAACATATCTAAATATAGGCCTGAAAACGGTGACCGTTTCGACCGTCTTTTCATTTCATTTCATCCAAAATGTTTAAAATATTTGCAGATGATTGTATTTACTAATTGAGTTTCAAAATATTTGCAGATGCTAGCAAACGTTTCACCAAAAGACATTGCTTACGGTATCAGTATAGGAACAATAAATAAAGTCAAACACAATTCTAGTTTCGGCTATTATAATTTTAAATAATTGATTCGAAACTCTCAATACGATCTTTATATTGATTTTATCTTGAAGACCAAATTTTACAATTCTTCAAAATTTTTAACTTTTTTTTTTGTATTTTTGAAAATTGGAGGGTGTCAATTAGATGGACGATTTTTTTAAATTCAAAATATATAGTAAAATAGTTAAAAAAAATACAAAATTTTATCTCTAAGAAAATGTTATTATGGAAAATAAATTTAGTGGTCCGAATTTACAATTACAATATCGAAAATTAAAATTTGATCATATTTTACAGAGTCGAATGTCAAGCACATTTGACTCTCTGCCATTACTCATAAACTAATGCACGGCAGTAGAGCATCATATATATTTTTTTATATACAACAACAACTACACAAAATCCTAAATTGGAGTTCCTTCCCAAATTTAAATATTTCTTTATTAATTATTACAAGTAAATTATAGTTGTAGGCGTGTAGCCCACTTCTATTTCAAAATCCGATGAAAGCACGGCTCCATCAATTCACAAATGAGAGGTTCAGCTCGCAATCCATGGAAAAGTCTTGGCCATATTCCTCAAATGAGAGGTTCAGATCGACCCCCACATTATCTCTGATGTTACGGAGACTAAAATCATTCATTTCTTCAGTAGCAGTATCATTGTCATCTGAACTATCAGAGCGGCTCACCAGATCTTCAAATGGTACACCACTTTGGCCATAATATGTGGTCCTACGTTCATATGAGTTTGAACTGATGGATAAATAAAAAATATAATAGAAGAAATGAGTGTAAATAAGAATATTAGATATATTGAAATCCTAAGGAGAAAACAAAAAATTAATAATACGTAATTATTAAAGTAACTTAATCTAAGGCTAGGTTATTGGTTTTTGGGGTTGTGTGAGGAAATTAAAAAAAAAAAGTTATAGTAGACAGAGAGGCAAAATTACCCCATCTAGAAAAAAAAGATAATATTGGATCATAAATCCTTTGTCTTATGCATAAAAGTATAGGTCAGTTACTACTGAACTGAAGTTACTTTGACACGGCAAGTACTAAATTCCAAATTGAGACCCTTGGTGTTAGTTCCTGATCACATTTTCCGCCCCATCACTGACAGACGGATTAGGTTAAGAAGGTAATTACTACTTACCATCCAGCGATTCGTCATCCAAGCCATCCAACGAAACGCGTTCCGTCATTTTTTTCCGCACCCAGCGATCGTTTCGATCTGATCCGAGCGATTATAGAGCGCGCACCTCCCTTACCTAACGATCTGAGTACGCTTCCCCTTCCCTCCCTCCGCTCCCAGGTACGGCTTCCCCTCTCTTCTCTTGTTTCCTTCTTGAGTTCCCCTCCCTCTCTTTGCTCCTTCTTCTTTCTCCATTTTCCTTTCTTTTCGTCCCCTTTCCTTTCTGCTCCATCTATTTTTTTCTCTATTGATTTTTTTAGTTTCTCATTGGCCCTTCTTTCTTTTATTTTTTTCTCTCTCCATTCTATCTCACGTTACATCTGTTCAGTTTTTTTATATAAATGTTCAATATAATTGTCATTTCTGTTCAGTTTATTTGCTCACTTTTACTTTTTGTATGAGTCCACATTATTTGTTACATCTATTACGTTTATTTGATATAACTGTTCATTTTAATTGTTATTTCTGTTCAGTTTATTTGCTCACTTTTACTTTTTGTATGAGTTTACATTTTTGTTACATATGTTCAGTTTATGTGCTATTTATGTTCAATTTAATTGTCATTTATGTTCAGTTTATTTGCTCACTTTTATTTTTTGTATGAGCCAACATTGTTTGTTACATTTGTTCAGTTTATTTGATATAACTGTTCAATTAGTTGTTATATTTGTTCATTTTATGTTCACTGTTTATTTTTTTATACAAGTTAACATGTTTGTTACATCTGGTCAATTTATTTGTTATAACTATTCAATTTATTTATCATTTATTTGCTCACTTTTACTTTTTTTGTTTGAATCCACATTGTTCGTTCCATATGTTCAGTTTATTTGTTGTTTATGTTCAGTCAGTTGTTATATCTGTTCAATTTAAGAAGGCAGAATAAAGTGTGAGGGAGACGAAGGGGAAATAGATCGTCAGGGAGGAGGGAAGGACGTAAGGGAGGGTGCTGGCGAACAAGGAAGGAGCGTTAGGTAGGAAGGGACGCGAGGGAAGAAAGGAGCGTGAAAGAGGGAGGGCGCGTGAGGGAGGGAAAGTCGCCTCACCCAGACGCGCGAAAAATAGCGAAAGATGGAGGGGAGGGGAGGGTTGGATGACGGGGATGGTTTTTTTGTGGATGATGGTTATCAGCTCTCTGGGATAAGAACACTTATTAGTTATTACACACGGAAGAACTTGATAGCTAAAAGATAATGTGTCATTTAATGGGCTAAGAATATCTTTTACTTTGTTGTAGGCTTGTAGCCTTGTAGGAATTGAATTAAATGGACCAAGCTGTGCAAGGTTCCAAACGAAAGCAGGCTTTCTCAATCCATCAGAACTTCGTACATTGAAGTTTTCACTTTCTGGATCAACTATGCAGGCCACTAGACCGAGCCCATTTGATTAACAAATATTTATTTCTTATCCAATCGATAGCTTATATTTAGGGGTGCATAACGTGTAAAACGATCACGCAACTGGACTGTTGCATTGATCGTTGCGTTTTGGACACGAAATTGATTATCATTTGCGTTAATCGTTTCATTTTGAACGAAACGATCGAAATCACGAAAATACCACGAAAATACATATGAACGAAACCATTTCATACTTGTGTTAACCGTTTCGTTTTTAAAACGCAACCAAAATCTTTAACCATTTTGTTTCGTTTTAGACGAAACGAAACGAAAAGACGATCGAAACGGTCGCCGTTTTCAGGCCTACTTATATTCTCTGATGATCACCAAGGTAAGCCTTATATTAAATAGCTAAGATTTTATTTGTCTTCTTAAATACTCTTATGAAATGATTTGAATTTTCTATATATCGATCAAGATCATCAAATTTCAATCAAGTAATATAAATTATCGTATCGCGCAAACTAATTAAGTAGGATAAACTCTTGGCCATATAATTAATTATTCAGCACTTTATCATATTGGTGTTAAAATTATTATAGTATGATTTTAATTTCTTAAAGTATATGCGCTTAGTTTCATATTTTAGATCGAATTAAACCGATTTATAATTGTTCGTCTCATCTTTACGAAGAAACAAGTAAAACATAAGTAACTTTCACAACCTTGTTGAACCCAAAAAACTATACAAAAAATTTATATGAATATTATATATAGTTCAACTTTTTCCAACACGTATTATTAGGCTAACATGAATTTAATCTTCGTTGCGTTAAATTCATTCATTGCATCAACAAAAAACCTTTCTACGTTTATATAGACTATTAAGCATAAATTATATTTTGATTTTTTTCCCAAAAATAATAGAAGTCTGATTTCGTTTTTTTCCCCCCCTCCTGGTCATTAAGAAACATTTCTCTTTAAACTTTCTATAGGCACCTCAACGGTACGAGTGGTACAAAAAATGTACAATTAGTCAATTGATTAGATGGAAGTGACCATGAGTTGATTAGCTTTTCCTTTCAATAAAAGCAATTAGTTCTTTTTCATGAGGGGACAAAAAAAAATGAAGAACTAAAAACACTTGCTTTTAACCATGACCGACGGTTTGCCCAAATAAATGCAAAACAGTTCAAAAGTAGAGAATACGTAAAGAGAGAAGGTGCTTATGCTGATCCTTTTTTTAGGCAGCGCAACTAATTATCTTTTCACTGAATTTACTAAAATACCCTCACTACTCTTCTAGAAGAGTAGAACCTGGGAATGTTTCTTTTGTCCGTCCCTTGTTTCTATAATTGCAACAAATATATGCTTGGCGCAAAAAGATTTTGAAAAACCACGTCTAAGTAATGACGTAAACCTGCAGGTTTGGTGGCAACAAGTTAGACGTGAGAATTTTTATAATATACTCTTTGTTTTTCAATTGGAAATAATAGTTAAATGAAAAATCACTAAAATATAAAACTGAAATATTCAGGCACTTTTTATTAGATTCTGATTCGGTTCTAATTTGAACTCGATTTTAGTAATCAATAAATAGTTATTTTAAAATATGAATAGTTATATTAAGTTATGAATCCAATCCAAAACTTATTTGACACTCCAAAAAAAATCTCCACTATAGTACGTATATGAATAACTATGAAAAATATTATTAGTTTTCATAATGGCATCAAAAGCAATTGGCACAGTGATCCATTGTTCTCCCTGAGAGTGTGTATGGGTAAATTAATCTGGGGATGTAAAGGCTCTAAAGTCCTCACAAATTTTATTAAAATTTTAAAATTTACATTTCGAATCCAAAACGATCATTTCGTTCAATTTTACAAACGATGCATTTTCTTATAAGTTTTATAAATTTTGGAGTTGATTTGATACTATATCAATTGGGCAACAAATGAATGAATTTGATTAACTGTCACTGATTAATTTTAATACATTCATAATTTGGTCACTTAATCGAGTATCAAATCGACTTCAAATTTTATAAAATTTATAAAAAAATACATCGCTCGTAAAATTGAACAAGATCATCGGATTGGGTTCAGCATTTTAAAATATTTTTTTAATTTTAATAAACTTTATGAGGACAGTGGAACTTTACGACAGTAGAAGATTTCCGTCCGCAAATCTGGACCCACATTCCGTCATTCGTTCTCACTGGTTATACATACATATCCATTGGTCTGATAATGAGTATTAAGGATTATATATTGTCTATTTATAAGTAGGAAGATGTCCCTATACATATTGTTAGAGCCATAACGTTGAAGCACAAGTTTCATTTTAATATTACTTTAAAACCTTTATATAATGCAAACTACATAAAATTCAGAAACATTACAACTCTCTTCCTATTAAAAAAGATATTGGATGATTAAACTAAACCTACGACTAACAAAATAATTAAGTCGATTGCTATTAATTTATTTTTCATTTTTAGGAAATTTACCAATTAATTGGGCCGATAATATTTGAACGAACGGTATGTATGACGCTCCGGATGCGTCAGCATGCCGCTGGCAACAGGTGGATTTAACGCTCAGCGAGGGTATTTCCGTAATTGTACAAGAGACCCTCAAATCCAGGTTGGAAATCTACCGGCTGCGGCCCGTAAACCGCTTGCGATTGGGCCGTGGATATGGGCACCTGTCGGTGAAAGCAAGGGAAGGACTAAGGAGACAAGTCGCCGACAGACCAACACTCTCACATGTCTCCGCCTTTCTCTTGTGCTTCTTGTGAAACGTCTATTTGACTCCTTCGGTCAACGCATCGCCGTTGGTCGTTGATCTGACGGTCCGAGTCAGTTGATTCATGCAAGGCATGAGTAAATGAATTGACATGGGAATCACAGAAGAAGGGGCAAATTTAGCTGCTCCAACCGACACTGGGACCCGCGCTAAAGTGACGGACACGAGTGGGATTTCTCTAATTGCGCCCGGTGCATTACGCACGTTGTTTGTTTTTTGAATATTTAATTTGTTTGTGGAAATATATTAAAAAAAAATGACACGTATAACATGTGACTGAATTTATTAAGTGAAATAGATTGACGATTTTACATTGATATATATAATTTATAATTATAAAATTTCACACTTTAAATATGATCCTATATAGATATTATGTCTATAATACATGATGAAATTTGATAAAAAAATTTATAATTTGTCAAGTGAGTTAAAAATTACACAATCAGTATTGTGACAGTCGATGAAAAATCTGATTCCGCCCAGATTCTCTTAATTTAATACATAAAAAATATAGACTAACATCTTGTCTTTTAAAATTCATAATGTCTATGAAATTCGAAAACTTGTATGTATTTCTATATCTTTATTGTACTAAATTTGTGAGAACCTATAAAATTACTGATTTAGAAAAAAAATTATTTTAATATTATATAAATTAAATGTAATTTTTTAATTGAAGTAATGTAGTAATATTATTTTGTTATAAATATAATCAATAAAATACAATATAATAAAGGCGGCCAGTGGCGACCAACTTATCGGACCACCATGTACCGGGTTCAAGCAATAACACGAGTATCATAGTTAATAATAACACCAGCCACGTGTCAAAACCTGGGTGGTGGAAAATGGAACAAACCCCGACCACGGGTGACCGCATCCGTAAGGAATCGAAAGCGACCTGCTTCCCTCTCCTCTCTCTTTCTCTCTCCAAAGTCTAAACAAACAAACAAACAACGCCGGAGCAAACAAATCCCATCACTACACCATCCATCAAAAAACACTCCATAATCCCATTCCCATCCAACCAAACCTCCCAAAAGCGAAACCCTAACCTAGTTTCTCGCCTCAATTCTAGAAGAAGGATTCCAATCATCGGAGATGTCAGTGGAGACGGAGCGGAGCTCGACGGAGTCCGACGTGTCAGGGTTAGATTATGAGGAAACGGCGCTTACTCTGGGAATTCCTGGTGGGGCCCGCGCTACTGGAGCTGAGCTCGAGAGGAAACGTGGCTTCTCCAGGACCGTTGATCTCACCTCTAGAATCGGCGCTTCGGAAGATCGATCTGACGAGTCGCCTGATACTAACACGGCTGGTTCGGCCAAGGCTCCAGCTCCCAAGTGAGTTAATCAACTTTTGGCTTGGGATTTCTTTTAGAGTTGGAGTTTGAATTTGTTTGGAATAATTTGGTTTAGTTATTTACTTTTTAATCTCTGTTGGGAAAATTACTCTGTTTGGATAAGTCAAACTGTAGAATTGAGTTGAAATTGTGTTTCCACTTTCCACAAACAGTCCTAGTTTCTAAATTTGAAAATTCTAATTGGGAACTTGGTCAAATTGTAATTGGAAAACACTTGCTATGTTCAAACAGGCCTTGGTCAAATATTTCATTCTTGGATGTACTGTTATTCTTGGCAAAACCTTGGACTATTATTAGACTTGTAGTTAAATCTATGTGCTTATTGGGTATTTGTTTGAAATCATGACATTAAGCAATCTGATCTATACAAATATTAATTATTTTAATAATACACATTCGAAAGTCAAGCTGTTTTTCTTTTGAACCATAGTTATCAATTTAAATAAAATTGATTAGTAAGCAAAGGTGAAAAATTAATCTGTTGCTGATTTTAAATCAATTGTCTGTTGCTAATGCAGAGCTAGAGTTGTTGGGTGGCCTCCAGTTAGAAATTACCGTAAAAATGCACTAAAGAGTTCAAACAAGTATGTAAAAGTGGCAGTTGATGGTGCGCCTTATTTGAGGAAGGTCGATTTGGAAGCATATGGAGGATATGAAGAACTCCTTTCTGCACTCCAGGAAATGTTCTCTTGCTTTACAATCCGTGAGTACCTTTGTTTACTGCTCTGCTAGTTCTTTCAATTTCCCAATCTAAACTCAGAAGTCTGAACGTTACAGTGTTTACAATCACAACTAACACACGTTGTTGTCTGGGTTCATGTGCAAATTGTAAAAAATTCATAAAGTTGTAACATAGTTTAAGTGAAGTTATCAACAGATTAACTTGATTTTGTACTATTATGAGTTACACTCAACCAAAATCTCTCATAACCAATTCATTTAAGTACATTAACTATGATTTTTCATATTATGGCTCCCACCAAAATGAATGGCATTGTGAATATGAGTACAGTTTTGGTCTATATGTAAAATATAGCAAACAATTTATTTGATGTCCATTTGTTGGTTCTAACAAACTTCTAAATTGTAGTTGTAAAGATTCTCGAAATATGTCTAGATAGTTACAGAAGTAGGGGAATCTTTGTTTAATTTGCAAATTTGAAAAATTATCTGGTGCAAGTATGGTTTGATTGGCTTTGGTGATTGATATATTTTTCTGTTGGCAACTGGATCAGGCAATTACCCAAATGAGGAGAGAAAGCTGGTGGACCCAATCCATGGGACTGAATATGTGCCTACTTATGAAGATAAAGATGGTGACTGGATGCTGGTTGGAGACGTCCCCTGGAAGTATGTTTATTAATTAATATCATGTGTACAGTCTAATTTTGGTTATAATTTGCAAATTAAAAGCATAATTTCCCTGAAGTAGTTGATTGTGTTGACCATCTCTAGGCATACCACAATCATGTTTTTGGTTAGTATAGGCTGAAATCCACATGTTACTGCAACTGCTCTTTTGATGCTTAATTTATTTTGTAGTCCAGTTCTTAGTTAGATGACATGGTATGCTGTTGATGCTCAAATATTAGGCTAGATAAATCCTTATAGAATTGAAACTAGCCAAAATAGGTACCCAAACCAGAATGTCATGGTTCGCTGGTGTAATGCCTCATGTGTGTGTACATTTACAAAAAAAAAAAAAAAAAATGGTAATTACTGTGCTCTAAACGTTATTATTATTATTTTCCATTTATAGGATGTTTGTTGATGCATGCAAGCGCTTACGTCTCATGAAGAGTTCTGAGGCTACTAATTTAGGTTTGATATTTTTACTTTTAAACTCTTTACTCTTTGAACTGGAAAGGAGAAGTTCAGCATGTTTTATTATTATTTTTTTTTTCGTTGAGCTTTTTGTTTGTCTAGTAATATAAAACCTTTTGGTTTTTCTGCAGCACCAAGAGCATCTCAAGGATAAATTGGCAAATTCACCTTAGAAGGAAACATATACTTGGAAAATCAAATGCTCAGCTGCTTGGGTCCATCATAACATTAAACCATGTACAGTTTATTGTCTTAAGTTTTACGGAATCTCAAGTTTGGCTGTTTGAAATTTTATCTTCAGGTTGGTCTGTTAGTGAGTTTATGTTAGCTAGTCAATTTATCATATGAATATATACATATATAGGAGTCATCTCAACTACAATATGTTATACTTTATAGTGTATACTGTCTGTGTTGAAATAGAGAAATGAAAAAAGTAGAGGCTCATGTTTGTGGTGCTTTTTTGTGTGGCGAGTGAAACCTCTGGTTTGATTATTTTTTTTCTTTCCATCCTTTTTGTTTTGTGCTTGTATTAGTTAAATACTTTTTTTGGTATTGACGTCCGCTTTTGGTTTTTAAAATTATTAGATGTTCATCTGTTTTATTTTTTTTTCCTTTTGGTGTCTTATGTTAGATATCAGTTACTATGCTTTGGTATGAGCACCACAATCTTATCCTTTGTTTACATATCTTACCAGTGTTTTGTTTGAATAAGTGTAGAAGTGTTCATGATAAATACTATGCAGCAGCTCATTTATTTACGCTTGACGCCATTGCCGACTTTCTACTGATTATTCTAATAGCATAATTTGTGTTTCCTTTAATTTACCATTTGTGCAAATCTGAGCAAGAGGTTGACAAAGAATCTATTTAGTTGTTTCAATTTAATGATGCTTTTGTGCTGAATTAATTGGTTGTCATGAATATGATTTATGTATGCGATCATCTTAGTTCCTTGTTTAATCATGGCACTTAGAAATTGGTGTTCATATACTTGTATATTTTAACTGAAAAACACTTTACTGTGTTTTGTGCTATTTCTTTTTATTTGAAAGAATTTTGTGCTATATCAATTCCATTTCATTGTTAGTCAATAGTTACCTTTCTTGGAAATTGTTAACCTAATTATCGACAACATATGTGAATATGTGATACTGGGCAACACTTGGTTTAAGTTTCTTTGCCTAATGTTGGGATGACAGTCAAACTTTCTATGACAAAAAGGTAGTTTAAGCGCATTGCTGGTTCGGTAGCCCGTAGCTTTACTGGTCTGCGTCAATATTGCAAGAGGCTGCTACCACCACATGACCAGAATATATGCCCCATAAGGCCATAACATATGCTCCTCGTGTGGTTAACAAAACTTGTATAATCGGCATTGAAAAAAGAATGGAATAATTAATGTGCTGTGTATATATGTCATGAGCAAATGACATCAAATAATGTCACTGAAAAAAAATAGATTAGAAGATGCTTGTAGATTTTGTGTGCCAAGTAATAAAGTCTATTTGGCGGTTAGTCGTGTTAAGCATCCCCAGTTGATTACAGACTTTTTGTTTAACCCCCACGTGGCCATGGTGTACAGTGTACAGGGCTGTATTAGGGTATTGCTCATTATCTGTTGTAACCTGTTTTAGACAAATAATGGTTAAGATTTCTAATTTCTTTAGATATGGGTTGAAGACTTGATTGTGAGTTGAAACTTGGAAGGCTGTGGGCCTCTGGGCTTGTTGGCTGTTCAGTCCAAGGCGCTGATCCACAATGGCCGGATATGTGTGAAGTCTGAAACTTACTTTACTTGGTATAATTTTGTATTAGTTGTTAAGATTTTTATATTGATCATTACTAATTAAGATGTCATTAAAATTTGAATTTTTTTAGTATAGAACTTCAGTGCATCACCAGCCCCGGCTGGTGGTTTCTTTAACTTTTCTCCTGGGATAAATCACTTAGAAGTTAGATGGGTGCTTTATTTGTTCGGATGTAGACAATACTCGGTTAATTTTCCGTTTTTCTAATGAATGGTTAGTCTGAAGTAAATAACTGTAAAACCTTCGTTATCGAGTAAATCTTCAAAACCAGGCTTTTATCATTGCCTCTTTTCGGACCATATATACTTGTAGTTTAATCATTTTTCATTTTTCGACTGAATTGAATAATTGAATGATTGTAATTGATCTGATTTTATCCTTAATGCATCCCAATCCAAACAAAATCATTTTTTAAAGCTTCTAAATCCTATTGTTTTATTTGTTTCTGAGATTAATTACTTTTTGTACTTTAATTAGTTGATGAGCTTGTAACAACGGTATACTTTCTAGTTGCTCCGTTTGGATAGGTGTGGGAAGAAGGGAAGAAGGGAAGAAATGGAAAGAAATATTGGGAAGTGTGTAACTTTGTGAAGAGTTTGGATTGTTTATAATTTATTTTTTTCCTTCTTCTTTCTTCCTTCTTCTTTCTTCCTTCTTCCTATATCCAAACGCACCGAGTGTTTGATAACTCTACATTATAATTATTCTTCTGCCCCCGATATATAATTCTATTTTTAAAATTATAAATCCATTTTATCCTAAGTAATGAACCTTTAGAGTTTCTATATTTTATTTTTAATCAATTGATGAATGAAAATTTTAATTATTGTATTGACCTTTTTAGATAGAGTTTGTATTTTATAATTCCTACTTATATGAGATACACAATAAATATTATAAATTTAAATTGCATTAATGAATCTGTATATAAAAACTGTATAGCGCATATGCATTATGTAGGGATCCTTGGTTCGCATACAGGTTGAAAATTGCATTTTAGAAACTGTTTAAAACATATTATTTTATAAGTTTCTATTGGCGTTGGTACAAGACGTTCATTACTGAATGACAATAAATTATATGACAACTAGTTGATTAATTTCTGCAACATTTTTGACTGCTGCTCAATAAAAAAAAATAATAATAAGCAGTGCCATGTGCCTTCTAGTTATGTTAAAAATATATTCAAATTAATTATAACGTAAAGGTGCACTTATTGTTTATAATTGGCCATAATGTATCCTGTCGTGTGCTAATTGAAGATGTACAATGGCTACTTAACATATGGATCCACTAGTACTATAGCATACATAAAATTAAGAAAGGACAATGTAATGCACTTTATATATTTTATAAGCCACTTGGCTTCAAATAGTATCATTGATTTGCATAAAAACAGAAAGATGTTTGTTGATCACGACCGGTAAGTATAGGTATGTTTGGTAGTTATCCATGTTAGGTCCCTTATTGCATTACAAACTTAATAATTACCCCCCATGTGGATGAACATTGATAAAATCTTGGTTTTTGTTTAACAAAAGAAAATAAATAAATAAAATATTGGTTACATTGCACGAGTTTTATGATATACTGTTGTATTTTCCTAGAACCATGTCTTAGACTAGTAATTAAAACACTTTCGCAGAAAATATCTCTTCTTTGATCAATAGGCATGTCAAAATTCCATTTTGACTGATATTTTAGTTCCATTCCGTTCTGTTCCAACAAAGAAAACAGCACACACAGAGCATCAATGTCGTCTTGGATCACATCGTCAAATTCCCAAACAAAAGCTGTCTGAAATGGCCGACATAAGAATGTTTTCAGTTTTGTTCCGGACTAAATGGGACCTGTATAAAAACAAAAGTAGAATAAAAGGTATAAATTCAAAGTTCAAGCCCCATTTAAAAATTCAAACATATCTTTTAACGTTAAAATCTCCTTTTTTATAGTTGCCTTGGTTACACATAATTTTCCAATGAATTTGCCATATGGTATAACTGAAACGGAAACCCTGAAATTCACCGAAATCTGAATTGACCATTCCAGGTGAAGCTTGTACCAGGATATTGCAAAAGTTCCATGTCGTTGCCGCGTCAAATACGCGAGTGTTAGAGTTTGTGTTGTGTCGTGTTGACACGAGTTAATATTTTTAAGTGTTGTGTCATGTTAAGTGAATGATTAATTAACACGACATGCATTATGACACGATACGTCTGTCGTGTAGTGTTGACACGACGTGTCAAGTCATATTATATTTTTTTAAAATATTTTTCCTAAAGAATCATTAAGAAGTATTTAAATAAATTTTAAAATAGAGAAAATATAATAACTTGTTGAAATTTATGTTAACTTCATGTATTAAAATGAAAATTAATAATTAAAAAATAAAAATTAATGATTGAATAAAAAAGATTATAAATCAAAGTTATTTAATTTATAATATAAACTCAATATAATTTTATAAATTTTAAATAATATTAATTTTATCGTGTCAATTCGTGTCGTGTTGAGACGTGTCAATAGTTAGAAGTCTTCAACACGATATGATTTTGACACGACATACCAACACACATGTGTCACGTTAATTCTATAAATATGTTGTGTCGTATCGTGTTAACACGCATACGTGTACCAATCCGTTCGTGTCTCACTAGCTGGTATGCAGTACCAAACCGGCATGATTAAATCCTGAGTAGAAATATTTTTAGAAAACCACTGTGCAAAAGTGGTTTGCTTTTCCACTGTTATACATACACACAGTATTTACATACCATACGGTACTTTTATTTATCCTAACTAAACCGGTTGCTCAATGCTGACAACTGTTTGGAACCACAATTCCATGATCATGCCTCTGGTATCCTGTTACCATCACTTGCTGCTCCTTTTTTCATGAATTGCTCTCCTCTCCATTTCTCTTCACCCCTTTATTTGTTGGCAATACATATATAATTTTTTTTTTCGGTTAGGCACAGGACATTATATTCATATGTATGCATTGAAATTAGAAAGTTAAATAATGTATTTTTTTGAAACGTGTACTAAGAAAAGAGAAATAATTTTATATTTAGCATGCCGTCAATTTCATAAGAAAATTTATGGAATTCAATTTAAAAATAAGTTGAGAGACTTGACCCAATTTATCTTACAAAAAAATAAGAAAGTTTTACTTAAAATCTTAACAAAGTTGCACAAAGCTTAACTCAATTCAATTTTCGTGATTTGTGCTACAATTTCTATATTACGATGAAGTTATTTTTTCTGACACATCATTTTCTATATTGTTTACGCGCCAAAACACAAGGACTTGAAAAGTCTAAAAATTAATAATTATTCACATTCCAAAATAACTTTTGATGATCAAGCAACTTAATAGTTCAAAACAACACGGACGATGAAAAGTATTTTGAAGTTATCTAGATTTTAATACATCTATAGTTGCGTGCGATTAGAAAACATAACTTGGTTAAAAAGGAAAAATACATATTCAGATAATTGCTGCATTCATAAAATCAGTTCTAGATCAAAAGCTAAGAAGTTTTAATGGGATGCTAGAGCATTTGACATTTGATTAAATTAATTGATTGATTTTTTAAGTAGTATTAGTCAATTGGATACAGACATGTTTAGTGTGTTCTAATATTAGTTTGTTTGTTTATTTGTGTTGTTATCTTGACATATTCAAGTGAATAAAATGTTACACGTGGATGGTTGAATACTTTGTTAGTTTTCTTTTTTATTCACGAGGACATATATAATAGCAGAAACTATATTATATTATATTATATTATATTATATTATATTATATTATATTATATTATATTATATTATATTATATTATATTATATATAGTAATTACAAATGGTTTTTACAATATCATTCGATCATCACTATAAAATTTTAAAAATATCGTTGTCCCTTAATTTTTCTACTTATATTACATTATCCTACTTTTATAATGTGGCAAAACTAGATACAGATACATGTCAAGATCCGCATAAAAATATTTACAATGAGATTTATACAACTATTCTTGTTTAATTAAATTAAAATGACACACATCAATGCTGGCAGTTATTTAGTTCATATTTGATACAATGAATAATTATTATTTTAATAAACGTTAAATATAGGAACAAATTGTTACTAAATAAGAACCAAAATAATGCATTTAAATTTAAAACAAAAATGTAACTGGATGATATGTAAGAACCATTTAAATAATTTAATTGAAAGTATCACAATATGTTTTCTGGCAATTAACGGTAAAAACTAAAAAAACTGTTCTACTCCAAACGCCTCCAGTGATATAAAAACTGGAGATAACAAAAGTTCTTAACTGGTCCACCGTATTCCTCTTCGAGTCCAAACGGATTGGACCAAAATAATAAAGGTAACAAAATTGACAAAAAAAAGAAAGAGAAAAAAGAAAAAAGAAAACAAAGCTCTCTTTCCTCCATCCCTAATCCTTTCTCTCTCTCTCTCTTATCCAATCGCGCCAATCTCTCCTCAGATCTATCTACCGATTCCATTTCGATCTCCACTGATAGCTTCTAACCTATCCTTCGATTTCGAGCTCCCCATAGGGACCAGAAAGTGTGATCAATTTCAGCAATCTTCGCAGATCCGAGGCACATTTGCGTATTTCTTGGTTTTATCTCCTAATTTTTGGTTATATACTGTTGTTTCTCACTTTCTAGGTGGATTTATGCATTTATTGGTTGTTTTTATTAGAAGGAGATTGAAAATGGTAGAATGCACCTTTTGTGTTGATTTTAGATGCATGTAATAGGCGAAGGCGACAAAAATTTGTTGTTCTAGGTTATTTTTGGTGAATTAAATAGAGATGTGGAAACACATTCTTGTCAAATTGGCATGGAAATCCTCGAAATCTAACTCTGTTGGATCTAATTCATCCACAAACAACAATGCCACCTCTTTGGATAAACCTGATAAACCGAAGGCCATCTCGCCTTCTAGCGTTCTCCCAACTGAGCCTGAATCAACATCAAACTATAGCCATGTCATGGAAAAGCATGAAATTTTCCTCAAAAAATTGGATCTTTGTTGCATACCATGTGATTTCTCTGACCGGGCTAAGGATTATTCAGAGGATAAAGAATCAAAAAGGCAAGCTCTGATAGAGCTTGTTGAGTTCCTGACCTCGTGCAATGAACAATTATCTGAGCCCATGATTATTGCACTTTGTAGAATGTTCTCGATAAATTTGTTTCGGGTCTTTCCCCCAAAAATCCGATCCAAGCCAGGCCCAACTGGCTGTGTTGATATTGAAGAGGATGACCCGGTTTTCGATCCATCATGGTACCATATCCAAATTGTGTATGATTTGCTACTGAAATTCATAACCTCTTCACTGGTTGATGTAAAAATTGCAAGGAAATACATGGACAACTCGTTCGTGTCGAAACTACTCGACCTGTTTGATTCAGAGGATCCAAGAGAGAGAGATTGCCTGAAAACAATCCTACACCGGATCTATGGGAAATTCATGTCGCACCGACCATTTATAAGGAAAGAAGTGAGTAACATATTCTACCGGTTTGTGTTTGAAACCGACCGGCATAATGGCATAGCAGAACTTCTGGAAGTCTTTGGAAGTGTGATAAGTGGGTTTGCAAAACCATTGAAGGAAGAACATAAGGTTTTTCTGTGGAAGGCGCTGGTACCACTGCACAAGCCGAAGACGGTGGGAACATACCTGCCACAACTGACATACTGTGTAATGCAATTTATTGAGAAGGAACCGAAATTGGCGAGTACCGTAATTAGAGGGTTGTTGAAGTACTGGCCGGTGACAAATAGCCAAAAGGAGATGATGTTTTTGGGAGAACTGGAAGAGGTTTTGGAGGCAACAGACATGGCTGAGTTTCAGAAGTGTATGGTGCCCTTGTTTAGGCGGCTTGCACAATGTCTCAATAGCTCTCATTTTCAGGTACTGTTTCTTTGCAATATACAGGTGTGCTTAAGAAAGAAAAATGTTGATATAAAACTCTACTGCAGTCAGGTAGTGGTGTATTAGACCAAAAGGGTGTATTTTAGTGAAAAAATAAGGTACAATGAGATCTTTGAGGTTACTATAGAGGACCTCATATCAGGGCTTCTTTTGCCCTTTGCAAATTCTTCACCTCCTAGTTTTGGGTGTTTCTGTAATGATTTACAGGTTTGGTTTTGGGTGTTTCTGTAATGACTGATAGGTTTGGTTTTGCTTGCTAATAACATCTACCCTCAAGAGTAAATAATTGATCAAGTTGTCCTTTATTTTTTGAAAATAGCTACACCTACTTTGATTGCTTAACAAGTGTCTAAATTTTGTTTGTTGATTTTTATATAATTAAGATAAGATAGGAGCAGTAGTTAGTAGTAGGCTAGATCAATTGTTTATATAATCTGACTTTCCGTCTATTAGATGGCTTCTACATACAAATTGTCAAAGATGGTTTGATTTTAGTTAAAAATTAAGAATATTGTATCCAATAATTTCAGCCTAATTTGTACAGGGAACTGTCAGGCCTAATTTGTACAAGTTCCCATGAGTATGAGATAATATATAGCATACTGTCAGCGCCATTAAGCATCTCGTATATGTAAACAATAAAAAGTATATTTATACTTTTGTGTGGCCCATTTGGTTATGACTGTTTGCATCCTGATATTGGTATTGTCTATACTTTTGAATGTTCCTAGTACATATGAGAAATTTGCCTTCTTTTCTGTATTGAACATCTGGCATTTGCTGTACATATTTAAATTTCATCATGCATTATTCTTAAAGGTTTAAATATGAAATTCAGCCCATGAACTTTGTAAGTTACCTTTTCTCGTTACATGACATACAGAAGTATCTGAATTTCTGCTCTGACTAGGAATAAACCATCCCTATAGATTATTCCCCATTTTGCTTGCGGCTACAAATTATATCAGACAAATTCTGATCTTTGCATCCATTTGACAGGTAGCTGAGAGGGCGCTTTTCCTATCAAATAACGACCACTTAGTGAACATGATTTCTCAAAACCGGCAGGTGATACTGCCATTGATCTACCCTGCACTCGAGAGGAATGCCAGATGGCACTGGAACCGCTCAGTGTTAAATGTCACCATGAATGTGCGCAAGATGTTCTTTGAGATGGACGAGAACCTCCTATTGGCTTGCGAAAGCAGCTTTGTAGAGGAGGAGGAGAAGAAAGCTGCCAGTGAGGAGAGACGAAGGCTCATTTGGGAGAGATTGGAAAATTTCACTGCCAATGGTACTGGCAGTGGCAGTGCCTTTTCTCCAGCAATAGGTAGTGAGCTGGGTTTTGGTGTACCACCACCGGTGGTTGCTGCAGCCCCTCTTGTTGCTTAGAGATACTATTTTGTTACTATGTTCTTGTATTTTTTTCCCCTTTATTATGGGTCCCACCAGGGCCTTGGTATGTGGGTGCTTTTGGGTGTGTGCGTGTCAGCGTGTGTATGGGGTGGGATGGGTTGGGAAAAGAGGTGGTTCTGACCTCATGTGAAATATGATTGTAGAAGTGCTGTTGATGGTTTTGCTTTGTTGGCCGCTCCGAGTTTTTCCTTCATTTTGCTTGTATGTGTCTGCCTTGGGAGGGGATTGTTAAGAACAGATTTCAGATTTTCCCATGATGAATTTAGAAAGCATGGAGAAGACTGAGAGTGGTATTATCTTTTTAAGGGGAGAGTAATTTTTTTCAAGTGTTATGTTGCAAGTAACCTTTTTCCTTTTTTATTAACTTGGCCGATAATGACTTCATTTGGTCTCCAAAATATTGCAGTTATGGGTTCTCATTATGCTCTTTCTGTAAAATAGGTCATAGTTTTGTTATCCAACATCCAAGGCCGAGGAGGTTCCTGGCACTTGCTTTATTTTCTCCTCTATTCTACTGTTTTCTGCAGAAAAAGCTAATTAATATTGGTTCATTTTCAAAATCTTTGTTTCATTTGAAATGGTATATAGATCAGTACCTATCAAGTATCAAATCAACTTAGACTGGAAGTGGAAGGTGAAGATTGCTCCTAACCAAACAACAACACAAGAAGCCCAATTTGTAAAGTAATACTTGGAACAATGAGAAGCCCAATATTAAAAGAGATATATTTCAAAATGATTTTGGTCTAATTATGTATTCAAAGACTCAAAGTTTTGATAAGATGATTTGATACAAAATTATTTTGGTCCCCCAAGCCAATTGGGATTGCTAAACAACTTTTTAATCCGACGTCTTTATCGGGTATAATTTCTTTTATAACTTTAATTTTTTAGTGATATTATGAAATCTTTGAATTGAAGTCGTTTTCGTTCACATCCTACGAAATCATTATACATCTTAAATCAATCTTCAATTAATTTAGTTGGCCCGAAGAATTAAATTAAGAGAACCAAATTTTACATGTATAACAAACGAACCTCTCAACTTTATCAATTAATTAGCATTTTTCCCCCATTTATCGGTAGACTCGATACTTTTGTGATTTGTCATGTACATCGAATTGGAAGGACTTGTCAAATCAACAAACCATTTTCACAAACTCCCAATTGTGCCAAGAAGTCGATGCTTCTAGAGAAATTACGACGAGAAAATCTAAACCTTGGAGTACGTTGCATATTTTGTCTGAAAAAAGTCTTCAAACTACTTAATTATTATCAATAAAATAAGTACAATGACAAAAAAAATCCAGGAAGATATTTTTAGAAAGAAGCATGATCTGTATCTCATGTCTAAAACGTGGGTTTGTTACTCAGCTTTAGTCAGAAACAAAAGGATTTGATGGAGTGGTACACTGTAGAAATAATGGCATCAATTTGTTATTCTATGGAACGTGCTTTTTAACCTTATTAATTTCTTTGCAAACAATAATTATATTTAGAATACCAAAATACAATATTTTACGGAAATCTTCACTACCGCTAAAAAAAAAAGTGAATTGAAACTGTCTTTTGAAGATAATATTTGCTAGCATAAACGTTTACTTTGACAATCTAACAACATTGGTTGCACCCAAAAATTGCTGTATTATTCTCATGATCTTAACTCTTAAGGTGAGTATCAGAATATATTTTTTAGAGTGTGACAGACTGACGGCTAATAAGATTTATGACTTCGGATGTAGGAGGAATGTACAAGAGAGTCAAAGTATTTGAGTTCAAAGGAAGGAATGGAGTCGAATGTAGTTAAAATTTTAGAACATGATTTGTGTTAATATGATGCATCAGTATAATTGAAGGTCTTACCATTTTAGAAACTCTTTTTATTTTGATGTAACTATTTTAGTATTTATAAAGTTATACCACGGCCTTTCAATAATGAAAAAGACAATTTAGTATTAAAAATTGGAATGGGCGATAATAAAAACTTCATTATTCCAGCCACTCAAAACTCATTGTACTTGCTTTTATTCTTATAGAATTAATTTATTGTTGTAGTACATCTTTTTTCAAATTTTTCTCTACGTGATATTCAAAACTTTAATGCGGATATTCATGTTTGAAGTTATCGACCGATACTTTAAGTGGAATCATTAATTGCCCTCATCCTCATGAAGTACATTTTTCTTTTTCTTTTAATTTTTATTTTTATTTTTGAGGAACATCATGACGTATATGAACCACCAACCAGAGCGTTACAGATAATTTTAATCATCCACTCCATTTCTATGAGAGAAAAGGACATGTACTGCCTAAAAAACCTTCATTTATTGGTTACCGTTTCCTCCATTTCTCTAAAACTGAGATGAATCACGAATAAAATCTTATCTTCAGAATTGGTGAGCCCGGATACAACCGGGCAGGATATTCCGTTACAAAATGTCCTCGTGAAATCTTGACCACATACACCATTAAGAAATTAAAACACTGTCGGTGTACAGTGTACAAAGACCAGGACTAATTAAAATCCAAAGCACTCGTCAACGCAAAGCAACCAAATTATCTCATATGAAATCAAGCTTCCCATATAATAAGCATACCGTATCTCTCTGTTTCACTACCTTGGTTTTGTTTTTATTTACTTCTGAACTCCTAGTTTGATAAGAGAAGAAGAGGAGGAGAAAAGATGTACGCACCAAGTGCACAGGAAATGGGCTACTTTGAGCATGTGCAAAAGAGGCATGAAGAGAAAGGCTGCCTCTATGCCTGGTTATTTTCATTTTTCCCTCCTTATTTTTATTTATTTTCCTTCCTTTCCTTCAGTTCAGTGTGCGTGCGTGTGTGTCATCTGTGAGATGCCCTCAAATATTATCTAACTTCTACAAGAACCACAATTAACTGTTCCAATTGAATTGTTTTTGCTTCTTTATAGAATTCCTTTGCAAAGTACAACAAAACAAGCCTTTCTAATTAAAATATATTAGTTAACTCTTGCTGCTAAGTGCTAAGTGCTAAGTGCTAAGTAAGGTGCTTTCCATTTATTATTATTTTCTTTTTGAACGAGAATAACATTTTTTTGTTGCAAACAAATTGAAAAATAAGGCCTCCTGCGAGGGTAAATCTAGGCATGGGAAAGCCTACGTCATGTTAGATTGAAATGCAAACATGTTTTTTATGCTTTTGTTTGCTTAGTATATGTAAAATCAGATTAATTGTGAGATTTACCAAACCTCACAAAAGAAAAACAGAGCCTAAAATTTAATGATTATTGCTATTTCAATTGATAAAAGTTAATATTCTTTTGTTGAAACCGACAAGTTAATTAGTTTTAGTCTTTTAGATTGTTTCCATGGTTAACATATGTAGCTATTGGATCTATCACTGGCACCCAATTTTCTATTGTTCTACGTTAACTTATACCTTATTAAAATTCTAACGGTTCATAGATATAGCAACTTCTGATTTCTATGGTTAAAACATGCTTTGTGCGTGTAAAAGAAGCTTTCTAACCTTTATACCAAAGATAGTAAGCATGATTCGCGCTCCAATGAAAGTAGTATGCTTGCTTTTATTTTAATATTGTCCCGCTAAGCTTGCATTATTGGTAACTTATTGTGGGCCTCTTTAATAATGAAGTGGTTGCAATTTGGATTGCATAAAGTGAAGATAATCCCTCTTGTTGTTAGGCTCCTCTTTTTCCCAATTTATGTACAAAGGACAAATTTTTTTAGAGACATGAGATGCACGTCAAGAGCAGTTGCTTTCCTTTTTCTATTCGAAAAGACTTCATGTCTCTTTCATTTCTTTTCCTCATATTATTTTCATTTGTTTTTTTTCCCATTTCTCTTAGAATCATGTCCAAAACATGACGTATGAATCTGAAATTTTTATTTTGTTTTAAGTTCTATATAGGCAGTGACATACTGATGATTCTTTTAAAAAAATAACAATTCTCATTTAATAAGGAAAAAAAATGTTTACAAGTGCTTATAGACATAAGTACATTCAACTATGCTAGGATGATAATTAAAGGCCAACGTACTCTATTTATAATATCGCAGCCACATATCTCTGCCTGATTTGATCAGGGAATAACTACCCAGTGAAGTAGATGAAAAGGAAAATTTACTTGCGTGGAATTAAATTAAAAACATGTGATGTATTCTGAACTAATAGTTATGAAATATGCTTATATGCTTAATACATTTTCTTTTTCTAATAAATGTAGTCTTTTTGCAATGTGCTGCTGCTTCTGCTGCTTCGAGACGTGTGAGTGTTGCCTCGAGTGCCTTTGTTGCTGTGGTTAAGTTGTATGATAAACTTACTTTTCTAGTTTAATGTTAAATTGGTAATGTTCAGCCAAAGTGAATAATGTACTTCGTGTGGTTTGCATTCATTTGCAAGCTTAGCCAAAGTGAATAATGTACTAGTGTGGCTTGCATAATTGCATTCTTGTATCGCTCTATGTGAATTCTCTGCTTGTGCTTGATAAATGATTTATGGAATTATGATTGTTTGTTGTTGAAGTTTTAGCTCATTGATCACATTTCTGATACTCAATCAACAATAACAGAACACCATACAGCTTTGATAGACATCAAATTCAAGTAGAAAATAGATGTAAAAAAATTCTCTGATAATTGCTTAACGTAATTGTAATCCTCTTATAGATATGTTTGTTAAATAGATTACCTAACCTTATCTCTGTGTACAACAAAAGTAACTAAGCCTTTTGTCCCAAACACATTGGGGTATAAATGTGTAGGAAAATAAAAATGAAAGTGTATAAATGTTCAGAGAAAAAGTCAATATAATCAATTGAACAGCTATGTATCATGCAGAAACCCACAACTAATTTAACAAAGGTGAAAAAGAGTTGCTATGTAGAAAAAATCTATCCTGGAGCTTCAAAAAATGTAAGTACACAAGATCCCTGTAAATATTGTCGTTAATAATATAGATGCTACATTGACACCATTATTATCCAGGATCTCCCTCCCTGAAATTTTGACCACTGTGGGACCAGCTTTACCAACAACCTTTTGTGAAAGTTGAAAAAAAAAAAGAAGTTAACAGAAGCACTATCTTTTACAGTAGTATAACATTGATGACAATCAGTTTAGGTCATAATTTTTTTGTAATTTTTTCCTTGTCAGCTCCTTAACAAGGTTCAATACAACTCCATACAAATACCTAGGTACACTATTGCCAGTGCCAGCTACAGCACTGTACAAGTAAGGTAGTCAATGTTAGGGAAACAGGAGAAAGCAATAATGTTTGGTTCCTATCTCATTCTACCATTTACAAAATAATTAACTATTGTATACTAGCACCACACTGGTTTAGATACTACTGCCTAATTCAGGTACCACTACCAGAACACTCATTGCAATTTTGCTAAGACAACAAGAAGCATATATTTGGAATTTTGATGCTTCATGCCAGTCAAGTTCAGCATTCTTATTTTACCATTTATGCATAAAGGTAAATTAGCATAAACTGGTCTGACTCTAATGCCTGGTCCAAGTACTAGTACCAGTTCAATCATCGAAATCATGTATAATTAAACAACACCACACATCATATAGTAGGAACTAGAAGCACGGCAGTTAAGAACTTGTTATTCTTTATCTTACAAACATCAAAACATAAGAAAGCTAAAAGTTAATATATTGGTACCTTTTTGCGCAAATTACAGTAGCCGCTATACTGAAGAGTTGATCCCAAAACTGAATCAATTAGGCTACCCAATAACCCTGATAAAGTAGCTAATGGTATCATCAGCATCTGCTTTCGAGCTACATGGGCTTCACAATTTGTTGTAACAAATCCAACACTAACAAATGCAAGTCCTATTGCACATCCTGCGGCTCCAGCTGCCACAAGTCCACTGATGGTTACTCCTCCATTTGTTCCCTTTCTAACTTTCTGCTCATGCAACAACAGAGATATGTCAACTCCTCGACTTTATGAATAAACCTAACTTCAGGGTGTCATATATTCATATTGCATAATTATCAGGTTTTCCATTGGACCATTTCAAGCTACCTTAGAAGAACTCCAAAAATATGACATTACATAAGAAAATAAATATCCTCTGACCTCCATCCATCTATGTTTTTATTTCCTCAAAAAATGACCACAATGCCCACCATCATTGATTGTTCAATATAAGAGAGGAAAGAAAGGGTGCCATGTCAGATATTTAATTAGGTTTAGTTATTCCTAGCTCTTTAAGGTACACACTTACATATAAGGATCCCAGCAGTATATATTAAATTTTCTCTTTTAAAGCATCAGATAAAAACAGCTATCAATATCATTATTAAAAAAAAAAACCAAAAATGCATACCTTGAAAGTGGTGATAAGGCGAGGTTGGGAATTGCTAATGATCCCCAATTCTGATGACCATGTGTCCCCATTAGCGCATGCATAATGGCCGACAATACCGCCTATAAGCCCAGTTATTAGTTTTGAATTGCTTGTATCTAAACACCTATCTTCTCCACCAGCTATAAATGCAATAATTATTGCTAAAATTGTTGCAATGCCACTATTTGCTAATACTTGTTTCCTGTCAGCAGAATTTTGCATACATTTATATATTAAATTCGCAGAAGTAGTCCATACAAAATGGATTCTAAAATCAACTCTATTATTATTTATCCTCCAAAAGTTACAAAAACAGTCTATTGCAGAAACATTGTAGTTTTAATTTAAAAAATATTGGCCACAGCTGTCTAAAATCCAATTGTAAATAAGAAATTAATTTGTGTACCCAATATCATGGGATTAAAATTAGTCAATTTTTGCAAAATTGCTTCAGCATTATACAAAATTAGTTAATTTTTTAAACCAACACCTCTAAAATTGACATTATTGACCCACCTAGAGAGATTTTCTTTCCTATCACTCACCTTTACTATGATGAAACAGAATAAAATCATTAAAAAAAAAAGAAGAAACAAAGGAACTGAGTAAAAATTTACCAGTTGCGCTGTCCACCTTCCTTGAACTCAACATCTATGCTCCTTTTCTTCTCCTCTCCAACTCTAGTAACCTTTGATGAAGAAAAGAAGAACACTAGCACCAGAATTGCAAACCTTACATTATACACAAATCACGCTCATGAAAAAAGAAAATTCTCTACAAATTCAATAAAAACAAGATAAAAAAAGGTGAGAAAAAAAAATAAAAACCTGTATCCAGCGATCATATGCGCGATGAAAACTGGTATACCAACAAAAACCGCTGAGAAATCGACGGATTTGCGCTTCACCGATCTGATGGCGATCAGAATGGAGATCACCAGAGAGACCAAGAAACGGATCTGAAAACTATCCATCGAGAGCAGTTCAGAATTTGAAAAAAGGAAACTGTGAATTTAAAAAATCTGGAAGTGAATTTAATTCGTTGCGAAGGAAGTAACGCAGACGAGGGATACTTCATGCTCTCAAGTCGCCTCTTCAGTTGATTTGCTATTCTGATCTTCTCTGTATTGATAAATCTGTAGTGAAACGTGTAATGAGTCTTTTTCACTGCAAGAAGTATTGATTTGTTACGATAAATATATTATAGATCAACTGTAGAGGAACCACCGCAGATATATGATGTCGCGCCCGTTTTGTGCTCGCTATATACTCCCAGTTTGATTCTAGCATTACTCCTAATTAATTGCGACTGTTTTTAGTTTTGAAGGAACGATTTAAATTTTAGTTTATATACAAATTTAGTCCACTAAATTTTCTTAAGTTATTACGTTCAATTCAAGAGAGTTTAGCCTGGGATACTTCTTGGCGAAGCATGATCTCTCGGGCTCTACAGCCTCTACTTCATAGTTAAAATTATTTAAGGAAACCAAATTCAATTTTATTAATGTTATATTAATATTATTTTTATTTAATTGAAATAATTGTCGTTGCATGGCCTTCAATGTCTCAAAGCAATGAAAATTTTCGTAGTTAAACAAATACGAAAATTTAAAAAAGAAAACAAAAAAAAACAAATTTTACTTCCTACAAATCTTAATATCGTAATCAATAAAATATACCGATCATAATGGATAATTCAGATTTGATCCTTTCAATCTTAAAAAATAAAGTCCAAAACTTAAATGCAAATAAATAAATAAATAACCAGATACATTGCAAAGCAGCGTAGCCAACGTCTTACATAATATACAATATTATGTAACAAAGCTACTCAATACAATATTCTAACATACAGCTAAGAAAATAAAATAAAATAAAATGGGAGCATTTTCGACAAACGTCACACACCTTTATTTCTTTGCATATAATTTGAATCAACTTGGATGTAAGTTGGACCATGGTTCAAGTAAACAATAAAACTTTAGACCTCAACAGAGATCTAACACTCTAAAATGGTGATAGTCGACTGAGAAGATCACTAAACAGTTTTTCACAACCATAATCTAGCAAAACAGTTTATAGCTTATACCAGGGAAAATTCATCTTGAACGAGCTAAAACTACCTTATATTTGTACTTGTACATTACAAGCTTGAGAAGGAAAAATCACCTTACAATCTGTCTAGAAACTAAAAAATTTTAAACGAAAGAAAAGATCACGAAAAGAGATCATAAGCAAAATCAGTATCTCCTGCCTCTACCTCGACCTCTTCCCCTACCCCGACCTCTCCCTCTACCCCTTCCTCTGAAATCTTCTCTCCCTTCATAGCTCTCACCACCTCCATTAAAACTGAACATACTATTTCGTAGTTGTTCTGCCTCTGAACTTCCAGCTCCAATTTCCTGTAAATGAAATACTTGCACATTCAGAATATAACATTTACCAAGGTTATTTTTGGTTGTCATGGTACCAACAATTCATATATAATATCCAGCAATAGGATATAAATATTTCATTATTCAAATCATAATTACTAAACCACCATCCACTGCACTCAATAAATACCAGTATATCAGTACTTACCCTGAGGACATTGAGATTTTCTGGAACCAAGATTGAACTTTTCCTTTTTATTTTCCATTACTTTGATTGAATGGGAGCTTGTTGTTTGCAAGTAACTATCATACACCAACCTAAAAAGTCCACTCTCCAAAAAAGAAAGACACCAAAAAGAAGTATAGAAACCCTAATGAACTTGCAAATTTCATATCGTGGTATTTTAAATGCCAACGAAAAAAACTCGTAACACATCACAGGTGAGGTAGGACAGAATTTATTTGTGAGAAAAGAAAAACAAATAAAATACGAACCTCATAGTCTTCCAAATCCATCTGGTGCTGTAACTGTCTTGCCATCTCCTCATCCTGGCTTGTATCAGGGGCATTTCTGGAATTTCTCTTTTCCCATTCTTCTAGTGTGAAAACTGCTCGCTCTTCCTCCCTGTCTCTGCCTCTGCCTCTGCCTCTACCTCTGCCCCTATGCCTACCACCCCTGCCATACCGGCCTTCATTTATTGGTTCTTGCATTTTATGTAGCAACTTCTGTGCTGCAGCTTGGTTTTGTACAGGGACTGCTTCAATTGCTGAATATTCACAAAATCAGAAACCCGTTATGTTTAGATTGTGTTCATCATTTTTAACAAGTTCGGCAAAAACAAGTCTAGAAAACCCCAAAACTAACATTAAGCCCTGTTTTTTTCAAAAGCTCCAGAATACACATTTTACCCAGCCATTGAAGTATAAAGCTTAAGAAAGAACAGTTACAACAAGTATGGAAATAAAGAAATGTTTAGGGAGTTCAAATAAGAGGAACATTAGGCATATTTTTCATGTTTTTTTAATAGTTTATGCTATTTATTTCCTTCTGCTGTATGCTTATATGGAATTAATCATTTTTGCATGGGTTTCAAGTATTAAGCTCCAATATGAAGTTTTAAAGGGGTAAACAGGATGTAGCCTCTTCCTAAAGAAGTAAATTCAAGTATATAAATTGTATGTGCAAACCTTCTTTTGGTCTAGTGCTTGCTTCATTATTTTGTCCTTCACTTTCACTAGTGAGTGGGCCCTTTCTTGACTCTGTGGGAATATTGTCAGTTTTTCCATCTTTAGGATTATATCTATTATCAGCTGCTTGCTTCCCATGACTGCTTTCACCTTTTGCAAAACTAGAATCTGCGATTGTGGAGGTAGAAATGAAACTAATAGCTGCATTTATGAGGTTCCTTAGATTTTTTATTTTCTCTTCTCCAGAAAATTGAGGGTCAGTAACAAACCACCCTTGTTCCCACAATCTCAAAAGTATGGACAGTGTTTTAGAATACCAGAATCCAAATATGATTCTCTACATCAAGACCAATTTAACTTCCTCAACCCCACTTAGGTTGGAGATTAAAATACCCCCCTAGACTTCATTATTATTGTGGTATGGTTTTGTATACATATTGTTCTTGTAAATAGAAATGAACTATGAGTGTTTTGCAAATAGCAATGAACTATATCTAACATATATCACAATCAAAACGTTATGGGTTGTATTCTAGTCATAGTGCAAAAATCAAAATACTTCGCCATCTTACCCTATGATATTAAAATGTTATTTTCAATTAAAAAGCAAAGTTTGATATGTGATAATTGAACAGACTGGTCGGGTTTTGGTGCCATTCTCATGAGGACACCACCTTGCCCTTCGATTCTTTGATTGATGATGCAGTACCACTTTTATTGGTAGGTTTGTACCTGTTGGTAGGCTCTGAATTAGTATGGTACAGAACAGCTTTATTTCTTTCATTCTGAGATGTATTGTTGTTTTTAATTTTTTTTACATACAAGTGCAACTTTGAGCCTCACATACTTCCAGAAAACTAAACAGATGTTATACCATGAGATTTTTGCATCTTATTCTGACGATTTGCGTCGGTGCACAATTTCTCAAATGGTGGTGGGCCCTCCCCATCATTGTTTGGAGAGAATTTCACAGAAGTACTTGACAATCCTGAATATTTTTGGCTCATCTGCCATTCTTCAAACAGTGTTTCTACGACGCCTCCCATTATGGTAAAAGTTTTAGGGCTCAGGCATAAAATTCCACTGTTAATAGGGACTTTATTCTCTAATCGCACCTAATTTAAAAAGACAGTTTTACATATAAGCCAATCAATAGAGTATGTTAATACAAGGATTTTTTTTGCAAATAATGCAATCAATGTTTTACTCTATTTGTAAGAAACACCAATAATTTATATTCACAATTAACATCAACCATCTTCTGGATTATTTGCATAAAACAACCCCCCCCCCCACCCCCCAAAAAAAATCCCAACACCTGCTCCCCAGGAGAATCATGAGACATAAAAATAGTTGGAAAAATTTTTAGAAATTTGACTTATCTTAATATTTTAAAATTTTCAATATATACTTCTCTTTCGGAGTGACACCCGAGAAACAATCCCAGTTAAGCATCAAATACAATAATGATAACGCTTATCAATTTTATGGCAATAGATTTAGCTAATATCTAACAAACATAATTACACACTAAATACTATGCTGAATTTTTTGCTAAAAGGTAAAAGAAACCACTTTAATTATCAGAAAAGGATGAGACCTTAGTGCCAGGAACTATCTCTTGGGTAATAGATGAGATCTGAGAGTACTCTATTGCAGTGATTTCAGAGTATCCATCAGTTAGAATAAAGCGGAGCAGACGACCCTTTGAATTTTTGAATGAAGCCTCTATGCTACTCTGGCATATATCTCTTGTAGACACAACCTGTGCAATTTTCAAATCTAGTTTAAACAACAACATAATTCAGCATTCAACAATTAGAGAAATTTAATAACACAACCAAATACAAATCAATTAAAAATTTTGAATTCAAAGACGAATTCATTTTCATACTTAGTCTCAGGCTCTCAACTACAAGTAAGAATCAGTGCAATGTTAAAAATGATAAAAATTTAAACTCAGTACTTGTAACACCGAGGGGCCTTGGAGATGAGACACTTTCTTGAGAGAAGACGGATCGGGAAGCGATTTCCCGCCAAAATCCCTGAAATCCATGCCCATGAGCTCAGCCTCGATCGAATCCACAGTGGGAGGAGATTCGTGGGAGAGAATGAGAGATTGAATCTCGTCTAGGTCGCGAAATCGTTTTGGTTCGTTTGTGAAAGAAGAAGGTGAGATTTGAACCGGGTCGACCCGGCCCGTTCTGAAATATGTCATTGGAACTGGGCCTCGACCAGGCCCAGTAAATTATTTTTGGTCTGAAAATATGTCATTGGAAGTTTGGAACAACTCAAATTGAATGGCTTTGTAAGAAAAACATAATATCAAATTTCTCATTTGATTTTAGAAATTTGGTGATTTTGAAGTACTGCAAAACTGGTTAATCTTTCTCTTTTTTTAGTGTCCCTGTAATATTATTACACACATAAATTTAAGGAAGAAAAATATTTTTTTCATACTTGTGTCATATAAATACTATTCACCAAACCAAATTAACGAAAACAGTGACAATATTCGCATTAAAGTTCGTTGTCCCAAATAACAGCTCTACTCCCAAGCTAACAGAATTGGTATGAAAAAAAACTATTTTTGTTTTTTTTTTCTTTTTATGCTTAACATGCCTATATGTTTCTTGTTTTTTATTTCCTTGCAAAGTCGTGCTCCCTCACGCAGTCACGCATTTCATTATTGATTTAGTTAGAAAGGACTCACCAACACTTTTATATTTTAGGAAATATTCTATAAAAATAGATGAAGCAAAGACTTCATCTCTACTTATTGCAATTCATTAATTGCGAATAATATTTTAGCTTCGGGTGCGTTTGGATCGTTGGAAGAAAGAAGAAGAAGAAGGAAGAAGAAGAAAAAAAAATTATAAACAATCCAAACTATTCACAAAGTTACACACTTTCCAATACTTCTTCCCACTTCTTCCCTTCTTCCCTTCTTCCCACACCTATCCAAACGCACCCTTCGGTAAAGAATAGAATGGCAAAAAGGGATAGAATGCTGATGACTTGTGTATTTGAAACTAATTATTTTTTGCAATATATTACTTTTGCATCATAAATTCATAACTCCTATAAACTGCACAAACATATCTAATTTCTCTTTTGTTTTCCCATTTTTCTTGGCATTTTTTTTTTGTTGCGTGGTAATAAATATTTATTCCTAAATTTGAGGATCTGGGAATTATATTTTGCCTCCACGAAGTTACAGTTTCAGAATTCAATCCTCACTGAATTTATAACAATTACAAAAGTGAACATCAGTCGAGTTAGCACTAGGTCAATGCCACATCATCCTAGATTTTCTGCATAAATATATGCTTAGATAATAGACACTCGTGTTTTAGGTACCTTTTCAAGTCACAACACGGTCGACCACACTAGACCACCACAGTTTATCAAGCATATCAATCGCTCTAATTTGAATTTGATGTTTTTTTTTCCGTTTCCAAATACAATTCCTTATGTACGGCTAAATTATATCTTTTTTGCTTAGGGTGCGTTTGGATAGGTGTGGGAAGAAGGAAAGAAGGGAAGAAGTGGGAAGAAGTATTGGGAAATGTGTAACTTTGTGAAGAGTTTGGATTGTTTATAATTTTTTTTCCTCTTCTTCCTTCTTTTTCTTCTTTCTTCCAACAATCCAAACGCACCCTTAGCGAAGAATGTAAAACATATCCTTTTGCTAAAGTATGGCAAGCTTTGTCATCTATCCAAAAAAGCAAGATTCTTTGAATTTTGAGAACTTGTTCGCTTATCTGCTCAACGACCATCTTTTGGCATTTTCTTTTCCCTAAAGGCGGGATTATATTATATAATAATATACAAAACTTCAAAGCCTTTTGGAAAAATCAGATACTTTCCTGTGCTTTATTAGATTTGTTACACATAACTCCTCGTACTATTTTCATATTATTACTAATCTAAAGGATAAATATACATTGACCAAAATGCGGTTTCAATTGTACAGCTAGAAAGACTTGATGTGACTAACACGTTGGATGAGGTTAAGGTATTTAACTTGTATTGTGCAAACCCGAACTATATAATTGTTTGACTTAATTTGTCTATTTAAGTTTATGGATATATAATTTGAAAATAAGTTGGGAGGTTTGACTTTAATTTATCATAAATATAAAGTTTTACAAAATAATTTAAAATAAAGAGCATGGGAAATGTACGTAAATATTTACTTTTTGTTCTCAACGGGTGCGCGTATCATGTTTTTTGTTCAATTAACAGCGAATTAGGAATATTTAATTTAAGTGTTTGGTAGTTGAAGGCTTAAGGGCAGTGTCCACAAAAAGATAATATATTTCCAGATTGATTTAACAAGAAGGATCCGCATAACTTTTGAAAATATAGGAAATATGACCAAAAAAAAAAAAAAAAGGAAATGTTCTGTAGATAGACGAAAGAACTTGTTATATACTTTGTTCTCCTTGCCAGAATAGTGAAATAGTTCTGTACTTCTGTATTGAATGATGCTGATGCAGTGCCCAAAATTATATATACCATACTGTGTCAATTCCTTTTCTAAACATAAATATGTTTTTATAACTTAGTAGTTTTTTTATACATCACTATATATATAGGCTCAATAAAATTTTACATTAATTACAGAGAAGTTTTGTTTTTTCTTTGAGAAACAATTTTAGTTTAATTTAATTTTATAGGCTCAATAAAATAATGTATTTATTATAAATTAAGAGAGTGAGAGAGAGAGAAGAGAAGAGAATTATGATCCGTACCGATCTCCTTAATTACATTTTTGTTTTACAAGTTTTGCTACGGTGGAGGATCTATGAGTTGCGATCAAAACTCCTAAATCTAGTTCAAAATAACCGATTCAAACCGTCTAATATGACATTTCTATTGAAATTTTTTTGCAGACTAAATTTTATCTTTTTTGAAAAAAAAATTAAATATTTTTTCGGATTTTTAAAAACTGTTGTTTTAAAACAATTTAGAACTAATTAGATTCATGATTTACAAAAAAAAATACTTAAAATTTAAAAAAAAACTATAAAATTTTGTCTTCATAGAGATTTCAATAGGGAGATTATATTTGATGGTTTTGATCGATCATTTTGAACTAGATTTAGGAGTTTTGATTGCAACTCACATACCTGGTGAGTTGCAACTCACCGTAGCAAAACTTTTTTACACTTAAATTATTAAATATTTTCAAACTAATATTTTCTCCTTCAAATGTCCTATGGAAATTCGATGTATATATTAAATGAATCATTTATTTATTATATGTTATTTCAATCAAGCAAAGAAGAAAGAAAACACTAACGGCAAAATAAGTGTAAAATATTCATAAGTAAAACTCTCCTATTGAACGAGGAAAGAAGAGAGAAAATGGCGAAAGATAACATAGTAATGATTTTATATATGTTGGATTTGACTTGGACAGCATGACGTATTGACGTTGGCTCATCTGGAAAGAGCGAAATGATAGAATCTTCAACACCTACTAGACTAGTTGAATTCAGATTCGTTGTTGCGCGACATGTGCGATCCGTCTAATTTTGATCGGACGGTTCATTTTTTACGGGCCTATCAATTTAGGTTACATGCACGGAGCTCCCTTGTCCATTGGATCTTGATCAGACGGCTAAGGTGACGCGCTACACTATATGTCGCGCGCCACAGGATTTCATTTCTAGACTAGTTAGTAATATAATCACATTTTCACGACAAATAGTTCATTAACTGTTGATTTGATCTTTCATTATGCGCGAAGAAGATATAAAAAGAGGAAATTGATAGAATGCCGCTTACACTTGGTAATATTTTTATATCTCGCACCAATTATAAAAAAAAACTTTTAAACTAATCGATGTATTATTATTATAGTTTATATCCACCGACCAAGAAAAAAAAGAGAGAGAAGGATGGTATACTAATATATAGCTCTTGTATTTTACGCTCCGTTTGGATGCATTGAGAATAAGGTAGGAAGAAGGAAGAAGTGAAAAAATTTATTGGTAAGAGGTAAATTTATTGGGAAGTGTGTAACTTTTGTGAAGAGTTTGGATGGTTGGAAATAAATTTATTGGTAAAAAGTGGTTATTTCTTATTCCTTATTCCGGGAAGAAACCATCCAAACGGAGCCCTAGTGAAGGCTTCTTTGCCTCTATTTATTGAATGATTATTTATGGATACATTTCTGTTTATGATCCACCAAATAAAATAAGAAAAATAAAGCTGAGGACAAAATGATGACAACTTTATTATGCGAGCCCACTAAAGTATTAATGATACATATAAATAATTTATTTTTATTTATTTATTCTTTTCATCATATTTTTGTTAAGTTTTGTTTCCATCGGTTCACTAAAAGAGAAGAGTAAGAGATCTAAAGGAAAAAAGACTAATTACTGTCGTACGAGTCGATGTCATAATAAATTAATAATAGTTCATTTTTTTTAGTTATATATTAATTAGCTTTGCCAAAGAAGAGAGAAGAAAAACAAACGATAGAACGCTCAACGCCTCTAAGAAGAGAGAAGAAAAACAAATGATAGAACGCTCAACACCTTTAATGTATCGCATTAAGTATTAAATATTTTGAATTGATGATTTTTACAATATGTCAATATATAAGTTTTTGGATCATGAATACACCTTAAACCTATATATTTCTTTAAATTTTCTTCGTACGAAGTCTAAACCATACATAACTTCTGACTTGATTTATTTATATAATAATTGAGTTTATTATGAATAAAGTGCATGGGAAAAACAATTCTGAATATTTTTATTATTGGAGGAGCTGGAAAGTTGGATCTACCTGGATTTCAAATTCTGTGTTGCGCTACACCATTTGTAGCGCACAAAAGACAAGCCGGTACTATTGTATAAATGTTTACTATTGTACATATCTTTTTTTCATATATAAATTTGCTACCAGCCTCCAAGTAACGTCCCAATAGAAATTTTAACCGGAAAAAAATTATTTTTATATGATAGGCATATTGCTAATATTGAACGAATGTTCATGAATTTTGCAAATTTAGGATAAATATTTCATTGGCGCATAAGGATTATATAAAATTCAATTTTGAGACTTTGATCTTACAAAAAGTTTTTTTTTTTTACAATGTGAAAATTTTATTCAAAATAAATATTATATGTACGATCACAATAATTTTTTGCAAATTTAGTATGAATGTTGAAACGCTAGCAATTATTAGAATAACTTTACTAGAAGGATTTCAACATTCATATGTTGCCAATGCAAATTTCAATGCATGTAATGTTCAAAAAGTATGAACCATGAGATGTAAACATGGAATATAAGTTGAATCTTTCACCTAATGAATTAAATCAAGTATACATATAATATTATTTTGAATAAGTTTTTGCACATTGTAAAAAAACAAAAAACTTTTTGTAAGATCAAAGTCTCAAAAATCATGCCGGAATTTTATTTAATTCTTATTAATTTTTATCCGCAAATGAAATATTTATACTAAATTTGTGATAGAAAGTTTCAAAATTCATGAATATTCGTTCAATATTGACAATATGCCTACCATGTAAAAATATATTTTTTTTCCAGTTATAGTTTCTTTTTGTACATTACTTGGAGGCAGGTAGCGAATTAATAGACGAAGAAAGACATGTACTAGTAAACATTTATACAATATAAGTATCGATTTTTGTCCTTTTATGCGCTACAAATTGTGGAGAGCAACACAGGATTTGAATCCGGATCTACCTGCATCGAATAACAAAACTTACAAATTTTAGAGAGATGACTTTCACTTTCAGATTTCAATCAAAACCGGTAATAGTTAGCACAACATCATTATGTAGTTGCCTAGTTGGAGGCACCGAGGATGAATGACTAACCTCTAACCACGAGGCTAATGCCATGTCATTCTAGATCTTCTGCATCACTATCTTTTTAGACATCGGTGTCTCGTGTACTTATTCAAGGCTTCAACCCAAGAAACAACCGACCATACAGTTCACCACACTCTATCATCCACATATGTGCAATTTAAGCTTACTAGTCACCAGTGAGGGAAGCAAACCGAGGAGAGAAAAGGGATTATAAAGACAGACAAAATAATAAGAAAAACAGAAATTATATTATAACCTGTACGCAATTTTATTTGATTTTTTGGAGCTCTTCCAAAATTCATTCTTTCATCAAACTTTGTATGCATCCTCGTAGAATTATAAAAATTAAATGTTATAAATTTTTTATGCTCTGAATATTTAAAATATTTTTCACAATTTTTTTTAAAAAAAATTTGCATTGCATGAATTTGAGATAAAATAATGAAGAAGACATATCAGCTTATTTCTCTATAATTGATAAGACATATCAATAAAAATAAATAAATCACGCAATGCGCGATATTCGCACTAGTTCCATATATTCGTTATAACAGCAGTTCATTTTTTAAAACTTGTTCCATATGAACTGATATCGTTGATTTCAATTCTGCTAATTTTATTTTTGTTGCTTCTTTTCTCGTTTTCTTTCACCCAATCACCCCAAAAACATTCTGGGTGTGTTTGGATATGCTGGGAATAGAGAATAGGTATAAGGAATTTTAGTTTGCGTGATTGTTCTTATTCTTGTGCAAAACAAACGGTATAAGAATAAGGAATTTGGACCCTTATTCCTATACTAACAAAACCATGATATAAGAATAAGGAATAAAGATAAGCACGCAAATCGAAATTCCTTATTCTTGTATCTTATTCACGGCTTATTCCGTTGTATCCAAACACACCCTATGTGGATTTGTACATAAGCTTTTTTATTTAATAAAGGCCAGGACTTGACCCTACTTTTCTTTAAAAGCAAACTTTGTTCCCTATCCGCTAAACAACCGTCTTATGTCATCTATTACAAAAGCGGACTTAGATGCTATTATTATAATAGAAAGGCTTTTGGGGGCGTTTGTTTGTGTAGTAAGGAGTTGCATAACTTAAGGATGCCTAAGTATTTATATAGTGTTATGTAATAGATGTTTAGTTGTGTAGTAAGGATGACTAACTTAATGCATGCATATATTAATGTCAAAAGACTAAAATGCCCTTAAATTTGAATTAGTATTATGTATTATATGTTGTGACCTAATTATTATTAATTATTAATTATTATAAAAATTAATTATTAATGATGATAATAAATCATTTTTGCTATTATGAAATATTAATAATTACTTTTAATTAAATATTATAAATATTATTATTTATTTTATAATAAAAATTATTATTGATTAATTATCTTTAATTAATTATTATTCTTAAATCTTTATTATTAATAAAAAATAATTAATATTACTTTTTAAATATTATTAATTATAATAATTAATCTTTGTTATTAATTATGATTTTTTAATAATTATTGTTACTTATTAAGTATTATTATTTATTAATTAATATTAATTATTTATTAATTTTTAATTATTATAAAAATTAATTATTAATGATAATAAGAAATCATTTTATTATTATGAAATATTATTAATTATTTTTAATTAAATATTATAAATATTATTAATTATTTAATAATAAATCAATATTGTTTATTAATTATTATTATTACTTGTTATATATTATTATTTATTAATTATAATAATTAATATTTATTACTAATTATGATTTTTAATAGTTATTGTTACTTAATAAATATTATTTTTTATTAATTGAGAATGGATTCAATCAAAGCGCTTTGACCGGAGTCTCAGTTAAACCCCGTCGGTTCTCAATTTTGAAAGTTCAAACGACCGATCTGAACCGTCAAATATGATCTCCATATTGAAATCTCCTTGCCGACCAAAATTTTCATTTTTTTGAATTTTTTAAGTATTTTTTTTCGGATTTTCAAAAACAGCAATTTTTGTAGGATTCAGTATAAATTAGATTAACGATTTTTGAAAATCCGAAAAAAATACTTAAAAAATTAAAAAAAATGAAAATTTTGGTTGGCAAGGAGATTTCAATATGGAGATCATATTTGACGGTTCGGATCGGTCGTTTGAACTTTCAAAATTGAGATCTGACGGGGTTTAACTGAGACTCCGGTCAAAGCGCTTTGATTGAAGGCTTTCTCTTATTAATTATTATTAATTATTATAGATTATTATTAATTATCTCTAAGGGGTATTGTTGGAAAAAAAATTAAAGGGGACCGGTGCATAACTTATGCAACCTATTTAGGTTGCATAACTTATGTACCCTTAAGGCATCTTATGTAAGAGGTGTTTGGTGACTTAAGGATACATAACTTAAGTTATGCACCCTTTAAGTCACAAACAAACGCCCCCTTTGGAAATATCAGACACCTTTCCCAGTTTTCCACTTTTCCTGTGCTCCTCCAATGGAATTTTTACGAATAACTCCTCGTACTGTTTTCATATTACTCATCTTATCTACAGGATAAAGATGTATTGACCACAGTATGGTTTCAATTGTACAGCTAGAGAAAAATGATGACCGATACATAAATTTCGTAAGATTAAAACAAAATAGGTTTACCAATATATATTGACCATACGTGAGCCATATAATTTTTTATTTGATTTATGCATTTATGTTCTGTAAAAAAATTTAATATTTAAAATCAAGTAGTGCTTTGCACTCTGAAATTCCAAGTCCATCACAAGTCATAATAAGCAATCCAATAAATACACAACTCAATCACAAGTCATAAACGAAAAATAGTCAATCATCATCAGTAATACACAAGTCAATCACAAGTCCATAAACGAAAAATAAACGATCCGTCCATCATCAGTAATACACAAGTCCATAAACAAAAAAGAACTATCATCATCAGCAATAAAATCAGTCCATCATCAAAACTAACGCCGCCGCCTCCTCCTAGGTCCTGAAGGTGAAAATCTGTCAATCACCCTCACCACACGCCTATCTCGTATGGCCGGGGCAGTAACATCTCCCGAGTCAGTGGAGTCCGTATCCCCATCGTCCTCCTCCTGGCGGTCCACCTGTTGGTCCTGCTGAGCCTCCTGCTGTATGGGCCCAAACTCAACAGGCTGCCCAGCCTCCTGAGGAGTCGCTATAGGGACATAATCACCCTCCTCATCTCCGGCCGTCCGCAGTAATGTGCTGAACGAGTCTGTCCCTCCCATACTACCCAACGGAGTGCCAAATGATGGAATAGAAGAAGGCGTAGGCACTGACGGAACAGTAAATTGAAGAACAGTAAATGCAGGAAAAGAGGAAGGCATACCAAATGGTGCAAAGGAGTACGGTGGAGGATCCTGAGGCTGGAAAATGCCAGTGGGATCCTGAGAAATGCCAGCAAACTGCGAGGTCGATGCTGATGCACTATGCATGGATGGAGTAGGACCTGAGGTTGGAAACTGAGTAGGAAAGAACGTGCGTGGTCCTAAAATATCATCTAATCGCCCGGTATTCAGTCGACCATCCTATAATATTAAAAAAAATAATGTCAATATAAATAAATTAGTATCTAAAATTGAAACTTGCATATGAACGAATACTAACCGCATGCATTAGATCCTCCGCCTGAAGGTCTGTGGGTACAGTCGGACGTGCAGAAGAAGACTCGTCCCCAGAATCTGGTATGTCCTCAATATTTGTTGGAAGTCCTCGCTGCTCCAACAAATCCTCCAACCTGTAATTTATAAATTATTGAATTTAAAATACAAAAACGCAATCAAAAAATTAAATTATTTAAAATTACCTCAGAGGGATGGAAGCATCATGCAACTGCGAACGACAGTGGGCGAGAATTGCCTTTCCCACCCTTCTGCACCCTTTCTTCACAACCAGTCCCAATGCATAAAGTGCATTCTTCAGCGCAGAGTTGCCCTGCAATTTACGGGAATAATGACATATTGCACAATTCCATTTACCAATCATACATTCCATATTTAAAAAATTAAGATGTACCGTATTGCGAAGTCTGGACCCCATGTTTGTGTACTGCCTCTGAGCAAGAGGCAGCTGCTGAGTGCGCTGGAGACGTGCCTCGACATCCTCTCGTGGCGTGGGTCTCTCGGAGGCGCTGTATCGCCAAAACCATCGGAAGTACCGCAGCGTATCAGTAGCACTCCAGGATCGAGTCTCCAGCTGGCGTGCCTGTAATGCCTCGTCAGTCCACTCAGCATGTGCACTCGCAAAAATGGTAGCAAAATCTGGGCGATCTCGATAGGTACCGTGCTGGAAACCCAGCAGGTTCTGTGTCACGTCCCAACTCTGTTAAAATAAACACGTTAGTTCTTTACTCTAATTAAATTGAAGTTGATCGTATGATAAATCGGAAAAATATAGGAAACGTACCACAGGTAGTGGAGGAGGAGTAAACTGGTACAGTCCAAACTGATGCCTACAACGGTCGGGGTAGTAGTAGACAACAATGTGGTAAAAAATCAGCGGCAACCGAACATGCTCCGCTATGGAACCCTACTGTGCTACCCGTGGCATGACAGCCCTGTCTAAAACGTACGGAAACCAGTTGACGTCTTCAACGTTCAACACGGCTAGGTAATCCCGTGTGTTCTCCACTGCCCTGCGGTGCTGGCTCCGTGAGAAAGACCGAGCTTCGCCCCATTTCCTGAAAATTTTGAAGGTTAGGATTGATGTGTTGTAATTTGCATAAAATTATTGAAAAATTATTATAAGTTATTACCTGCCAAACGGCACACATGAATCTAGGTTAGGCTGTCCTAATCCACCGATAGGAGCAACCTCTGGGCGACAAACAGGGAAGTATGACCATGCCCAAAACAATAGTAGCATCCAAGGTCCCGTCACAACCTTGAAACGCATGGAGGCACGGTCCAGAGCACGATATAGACAAGCAAGCGTGGCACCTCCCCAATTGAAATCCGGAACTTCATTCAAATTACCCTGCATTTAAATTAAACAACGCATTCAAACTCAATTCGAGAACATTGAAAACAATAATAACCATGCAAACAATTTTGCTATAATAATTGTGCTATAATAATATTAGTCTTGCTATAATAATTTATATTTTTTTTAAATAACAAAATTAAATTGCTGGTTAATTGTGCTCTATTTTTTTAAATAATAAAATTAAATTGCTGGTAAACAAATAAAAAAATTATTTAAGTTAAGAAAATTATACCGATACAAGCTTCAAATAGTATGCTGGGACGGAATTCAGAGAAATATCTGGAAACATCAACGTCCCAAATAACTCTAGAGCAACTGCACGCGTGTATCGGTCTAACTCCTCATCAGTAGCACCTGCCTGTGGCGCCACACCGCAACATCGCCCCTTCATTGTACAAATTTAAAATAATCAATACAAGTAAGCAATGCATATACTGAATAGCAAAAATCAATATTGCACTTTATTTTTTTCACTTACTCCCTGCTACTCCTTTCTCTGTGCCAGTCTCCCAAATCTTCATGAGGATAAAGATTTGCACGAATCTTTTCCTCCCAGGGCCCTCTCGTATTCGACCTAACTGGAATGCCCGTCGAGCGCAAACCATATAAGAAGGCAACATCCTGGTAACAATTACAAAGTACGTTAAATTCGTGTCATGTTAATATTGCAATTCGTGTCATGTTAATATTGCAATTCGTGTCATGTTAATATTATGAAAATTAATATTCAAATTTGAATTTTAAATATAAAGTTTAAATAAATGTGACATTAAATTCGTGTCATGTTAAGTCAAAATTTTATGTTACAATTAATTGTGAAAATTAATACGAAAATTATATTAAAAAAATTTAATATCAAGTTTAAATAAATTACCTGTAAAGTAACGGTCATCTCTCCAACGGGAAAATGAAAAGTACGCGTCTCCGGACGCCAAAACTCGACCATTGCCTTCAGTAATGGCATGTCGACGTTGACATGCTTCACCTTCGTAATGTGACTGAGCCCCAGTTTGATCAGCCTACCCTCAATCCGATCGTCCACCTTAATCGTTCGCTTGTGCGATCTCGTCTCCAAATGTGTTTCACGCTGCATTAACACAAAACATAAGCATTTACAATTTATAATACAATTTATAATACAATTTATAAGCATTTACAAGCATTTAAAATAAATACAATTAATTTGTTAATCTAAAAATTTACAATAAACCTCATTTTCAACTAATTTGTTAATACAATTTATAATAACCATTTACAATAAACCTCATTTTCAATTAATTCGTCAATACAATTTATAATAACCATTTAATACAATTTATAAGTCTATTAAGAAATCTAAATTATTAAAGCAAAAAGAATCTAAATTAACATAAAACAATCTATTACCTCCTCAAAAGTCAAACCAACGAGATGCTCGTTATCCGTAACAAACAAAACCTGTTGGTTTTCTACGTTGGCCGGTTGCACAGATGGATTGACATTTTGGGCGCTCGGACGGGCTGCACGACGCCTACGTCTTTTTGGGCGAGGCTGGGTAGAGGGTGCTTCGGTGGGGGGTGCTTCGGTGGGAGGTGGTGAAGTACCAGAAGGACCAGCCTCATCTTCTGCTGAACTCATCTGATTCAAATAATATAAGAACAACAATTTAAAACAACAATGAATTTAATATTTTTTTAGCTAATTGGACAAAAAACGAACAAAACCAAAATTATTTTTCTATGTAATTGACATTTTTACAATAATTACTTTTGCATACAATTTCCACTAATTCCATACAATTTACTAAAATTTCGACTAATTTCCATTCAATTTGCATACAGATTACAGTAAATTCCATACAAATTTTTCACTAATTTGACAATAAATTCCTACACAATTTCCATAGAAATTCCACTAAATTCCGTAAAAATTCCATGAACATTTTACTAAAAAGTCCAATAATATTTCCAATAATTCCATACAATTTACGTTACTAAAATTGTGTACTCACTTTATTAAAATGTCCAATTTCCATACAAATTCCATACAAATTTTCATACAAATTCCATGAACATTTTACTAAAATGTCCAATTATATCCACAAATTTTACTAATAATTACCACAATTTCAGTAATAATCCACAAATTTTACTAATAATTACCACTAATTTCCACAATATTATATCCACAAATTTTACTAATAATTACCACAATTTCAATAATAATCCACAATAATAATCCACTAATTTCCACAATTTCAATAATATCCATAATTTTCAGTAAATGCAAAATCAAAACCTCGATATCGGCGTACGTTGTCTTTCGAACTCCTCTTCTTTTCGCACGGCAACCACCTCCGGCCTCCTCTTCTCTTTCGACGGCCGCAACCTCTTTTCTCCCTTCTCTTCTCTCTTTCTCCGGCCGCAACTTTCTTTCTCTTCTTCTCTTCTTCCTTCTCTTCTCTCTTCTCCCTTCTCTTCTCCCTTCTCTTCTCTTCTCTCTTTTTTTCTTTTTCTCTTCTCTGGACTGACTGAAGCGACGAAGAAAGAAAAAAAACGGTCAGAACTCGTTTTCGAAAAATTACCACCTTCGTACGCGTTTATAAAACGCGCTCCAGGGCTCCGAACGCGTTTTATAAACGCGTACGAAGGTGTCAGCTTCTCAAAAGGCGTAACTGAAGAGGCGAACTTATCTCTCCTTCGTACGCGTTTATAAAACGCGTTCGGAGCCCTGGAGCGCATTTTATAAACGCGTACGGAGGGGAATTGCTAAACGCTCTTCTAAAACGCGTTGGAACTTTCTTCTTATTAAAAAAAATAATAATAATTCTGTATATTAAAATTTTTTGTGTCTAAATTTTTATATTAATTAATTTCGGCCTGAAAATAGAGGAAATGTTCTATGGATGAAATAACTTATTATAATTTTATTCTATTTTTTTTTCGGTTATATTATTATTCCACTTTCCAAACAGTAGAGATGCATTGAATGATTCGATACAGAGCTACACAAAAATTTACCAAAAATAATATATACTATACTGAATGTCAATTTCTTGTCAAGGCATAAGTATGTTTTTATAACTTAGTGCAAAAACTTTAGTAGCGAACTTTCCCTTTATTAGTATATAATAGTTTTAAGTAATTATCTTTTGCGAAAACATCATTTTTATTCAATATATAAATAAATTTGTGCCATATTAAAAAGTTGTTTCTATTGAACAAGGAAAGAAACACAGGAAAAAAAGTGAGAGAAAAAAAGTAATGACTTTATAATCGGAATTGTTTAAGACCATCCCTAAAATTCTATCATCCCCATCATCCCCGTCTTATCCAGCGTACACTGCAACTAACTCATCTCAGTGTACGCTGCAACTAACCCCTCCTCCCTCCTCCCTCCCGCGTACACTGTTCGGAACAGTACGTTCCCTCCACCCCTCCCCCATCCCCCCTCCTCCTTCCTGCATATGCTGTCCCCTCCACCCCTCCCCCCTCTTCCCTCCTCCCTCCCACGTACGTTGTCCTCCACCCCTTTCCCTCCCACACACTTAATAACTGTTAAAGTTAATATATTTAAATGTTAAAGATAATATCGTAAATATTGAAGTTACTAACTATAACTGTTATAGTTATATAGAAGAGACGCTATATAACTAAATGAACTCAGTTTCTCAATTTGTGCGCCGTTGAAATTTCTTCATCTCTTCATCATTCTGCACGCCGGCTTCGATGTTTTTCCTACAACTTCAATACATGATTTATATACTGAACTTTAGTAGTGGATTGTGCCTTTGTAGCCGAAGGAAACTCTTCTTTATTTGAAAACAAAATGAGTGGAATTTCCACATGATCATCACCAAGCGAGGATATTACTAAACTCATAGTCAACACGCAGTCTGGACTTCAAATCGTGACAAGTGTCATGTATGGGGTTTAATTGGGAAGTCTCCATTGGAAACTGTGATCGAGACAATTCAGGAGGAAGAGATGAAGCAATCGAACAAAATAAAGAAGGTGAATCTGACATATGGGCCAGCATTTACAAAAGTGATCCCTTCACTTCAACGATTATATATATTAATTTCAACAGTTACAATAATAATTTCAACAATTGTATATATTAACTTCAACAATTACAACAGTTACGATAATAATTTCAAGAATTGTATATATTGACTTCAACAGTTATATATTTAAGTTAAACAATTACGATATTAACTTCAACATTTATGCATAATAATTTCAACGGTTATGAAGTGTGAGGGAGGGGGAGGGGGAGGGGGAGAGGTGGGTGAGACATCGTACGTGGGATGGAGAGGGGGAGGGGGAAGGATGGGGGAGACAGCGTACGCGTACGCGAGAGGGAGGGAAGCAGAAGAGCGGCAAATGAGAGCGAAACGGAGGATGATAGCCAAAAATAGAAAACGCGTAGAGCTAAAAATGGAAAACGCGTTTAATAACTGATGGAGATGATAGGGGTGGTGAATATTGAAAATGATCCTTATCGGTGCCATAATACTAACACATCCTCCTCTGTAATAAATATTTTAAAACTAATAGATTTATTATTTTCCATGTCATATAGCACTTCCATTTATCGGAAAAAATCTCTAAGTAATTACATTTTACTTTTTTTTTATCACCGAACAAAGAAGAGAATAAAAAGTATATAAAACTAAAATTAAACTAACTCTCACACTACCCAGCGAACACTCCTCTTAACAATCCGTCCCATCAATTAATTATGCGCCGCATGGGATTTCTAACGACTCAATTGGTTTTGTTATTGAGTAGCGTTACGCCACCACCATTGTTTATGCCACAAGTTGTCACAGCTTCATATTTTATCAATATTTGAAATTTTTTTAATTCAAATGTTGAATTCAAACCGTCGATCTTATTTAATTTAACGAGCGATGTGTCTTGAAGTCAGTTTGATACTCGATCAAGTGGTCAACAAATGAACGAATCTAGTTAATTATGACAGATTAATTCTAATGCGTTCATCATTTGGTCACTTTATCGATTATCGAACCAACTTCAATTTTTATAGAACTTATATAGAAACGCATTTCAAATATTGATAAAACATGAAGTTGTGGTAACTTGTGGCAATAAAAAATAGTGGCAGCGGAACACTACTCTTTATTGTTATATTTCTATTTTGTGTAAAGAATATAGAAAAGAGAGAAATTGATAGAATGCTGATGGCTATTGCTCGATAATTTATATATCTCGCACTTTGATATTTAATAATTTTAAATTTAATATATAGATTAACTTTCACATTATATAGTATTGACTGAATTGAGCAAGAGTAATTAATTCATTATATTTTTAGTTTTATATCTGCCGAGCAAAGAAACGAAAGGAACAAAGATGTTATAATAACAACACTTGTATTTTAGGCTCTGTTTGGATGCAAGAAGAAGGAGGAAGAAGAAAGAAGGGAAGAAAAAGAATTATAAACAATCCAAACTTTTCACAAAATTACACACTTCCCAATACTTCTTCTCACTTCTTCCCTTCTTCCCCCTTCTTCCCTTCTTCAATTTATGGATTAAATTCCATTTATAATCCACACCAAACTAAGAAGAAAGAGAAGGTAAGGACAAAATAATGACAACTCTAGATGCAAACAAACTCTTCTATGTCGAGCAATAAAATATTAAATGCAATATATTTTCTTATTTAATTATTTTTTACAATATATTTTGTTAATTTTTTCATTAGTGGAGTAGAGAAGAGTGATAGAAATAGAAAAGCAAAACACTAAGGATTCTTGTACGTGCCGAAGACATAATATGAGTAATTTCTCTTTTTGTCCATTACTTTTAATACTCCACCGGGTACTAAATTTGTGTAAAGAAGAGAGAAAAGAGAGAAACTAATAGAATGCAGATGACTATTGTGGACTCGATAGTATTTATATGTTTCCCACTTATGTACTTAATAATTTTAAATTAAATTTAATATATAGGTATTTATTGAATAAAGCAATTTATTAATGAGATTTTAATTTTATATCCACCTAGCAAAGAAGGGAGAGGAACAAGAATGATATACTAACAACTCTTGTACTTTAGCAACGTTTCTCAACCTCAATTTATGGTATTTAATAATTTTAAATTTAATATATATGTTACTTTCGCATAATATGATATTTATTGAATAAAGTAATTCGTTAATTATATTTTACTTTTATATCTGTCGAGCAAAGAAACAAGAGGAACAAGGATGATATACTAACAGCTCTTGTATTTTGACGATGTTCCTCTGCCTCAATTTATGGATTAAATTTCCATTTATAATCCACACCAAACAAAGAAGAAATTGAAAGACAAGGACAAAATAATGACAACTCTAGATGTGAACAAACTATTCTATGTCATGCACTAAAATATTAAATGCAATATATTTTATTATTGAATTATTTTGTGCAATATATTTTGGTCTTTTTTTCATCAGCGGAGTAGAGAAGAGTGATAGAAATAAAAAAAAGCAAAACACTAAGGATTCTTGAACGTGCTGAAGACATAATATAAGTAATTTATCTTTTTGTCCATTACTTTTAATACCACGCCAGATACTAAATTTTGTGTAAAGAAGAGAGCAAAGAGAGAAACTGATAGAATGCAGATGACTATTGTGGATTTGATAGTATTTATATGTCTCCCACTTACATATTTAATAATTTTAAATTAAATTTAATATATAGGCATTTATTGAATAAAGCAATTTATTAATTATATTTTAGTTTTATATCCACCTAGCAAAGAAGAGAGAGGAACAAGAATGATATACTAACAACTCTTGTATTTTAGCGATGTTACTCGGCCTCAATTTATGGTATTTAATATGTTAACTTTCACGTTATATGGTATTTTTTTTATAAAGTAATTCGTTAATTATATTTTAGTTTTACATCCACCGAACAAAGAACAGCTAGGAAGAAGGATGATATCTTGTATTCTAGCGATGGCTTCGGCGTCAATTTAGGGACTAAGTTTCAATTTATAATCCACACCAAACAAAATATGAAAGAGAAAGCTAAGGATAAAATAATGACAACTCTAGTATGCCAACAAACTCTTCTATGCCGCGCACTAAAGTATTAAATGCATATAAATAAATATTTATTATGTTATTATTATTTGTAATTTATTTTGTTAATTTTCTTTATCAGTTGAGAAGAAGAGTGATAAAATAAATAGCAAAATACTAAGGATTCTTGTGCATGCCGAAAGAATAATACGGGCAATTTCTCTTTTGCCCGCACTTTTTAATACTTATCAGGCATCGAAAATTTTGAGTAATACCAGAAATCGGAACAGTGGCCAGAACAACGATACCTGATAAAAAAAAAACAAACTACTGGATAATATAAAAATAGCGGATTTTGATCGGTTGCCGTTAGGGATGCCGGTAGGACATTTAAAACAGTGCGTTTGTCTCGCAGTAACATACCAAATATATTTAAAATAATAATTCATAACTTTTCGCACCTCATTACACTTGTTCCTTACTAAAATAAATAAATTAACAATTGAAATTTAGGTTTATGTACCGGACAAAGGGAAAAGAGAAAGAAAAAGGACGAAACATTAATAATTCTCATTCGCACAGTCCTTTCTTTACCTTTCTTCCATCAACGTTTGTATCAAAAAACATTTCTACCTACTAAAATTTAATTTTTAGTAACATTTTATCTTTTCCAAAAAGAAGAACCTTAACAACAAGATAATAGAACGCCGGTAAAACTTCCGATGTCTCACACTAAGTTTTTAATATTTTGAAACTAATTATTTTTATTTATAAGAAGATATAAGATTTTGCATCATTCGATACACGACAAATTAAACGTATAAATTTCTTTTATTTGTTTGTTACGAAGTCTGATCGGTACATAACTTTTTGACTTAATTTGTCTACTTAAGAATTGAAATAATTAGGAATAAAGTGCATGAAAAACAATTGTGAATATTTTTATTATTGGAGGGGCTGGAAATTTGGATTTACCCGCATCGTTACAAACCTACAATATTTTTCTTCGACAGAGACAAACTTAAATTTCACTCCATACTGAATTAGTAATAATTAACATACATAATTACTGAGCGAATATTATGATAAAGAATTCATTATTAAAGAATTTTAAGAGAAGCCATGATTAAATTTTTATTTTAATAAGAACCAAGGAATTAGCCCATTTTGAAATGTAGATTATTGTGATGAAAGGACTTAGACTGAATCCAGAAACGATTAAAATGCTCAAATGATACTAAGAATTGCATTATTTGCATTTTATTTGTGTAATTACAAGGTATAATCCAATAGTTTTGAATAAATAGGATATGAATCAAATTATAGATAGTATGAAAAGTTTAAACGTAGATTATTGTAATGAAATGATTTAAAATGAAATCAGAAACGATTGAAATGCTCAAATGATACTCAGAATTGTATTATTTGCATTTTATATGTGTAATTACCTTGTATGATCCAATCTATTTGAATAAACAAGATAAGAATTGCAGTTTGGACAGTATTAAGAGTATTAACATAGATCACTGTGATGATATGACTTATAATGAATCCATAAACGATTGAAATGCTTAAATAATACTCAGAATTGCATTATTTACATTTTATATGTGTAATTACCATGTATAATCAAATTTTTTTGAATAAACAAGATATGGCTATTATTCTAGACAGTATAAAGAGTTTGAAGGTAGAATATTATGAAGAAATGACTTAGAATAAATCCAGAATCGATTGAAATTCTCAAATGATACTCCGAATTGCATTATTTGCACTTTATATGCGTAATTACCATGTATAATCCAATCTTTTTGAATAAATAACATATGGATCATGTTTTAGACAGTATAAAGAGTTTAAATGTATATTATTGCGATGAAATAACTTAGAATAAATCCAGAAACGATTGAAATGCTCAAACGATAATCAGAATTGCATTACTGCAATATATATGCATAATTAACATGTATAATCGAATCATTTTGAATAAATCAAATATGAATCGTATTCTATTCAGTATAAAGAGATTTATTATAGATTATTGTGATGAAATGATTTAGAATAAATCCAAAAACGATTGCAATGCTCAAATTACCATGTATGCGTAATTTGCATGTTATAGATTATTGTGATGAAACTCAGAATTGCATTATTTGCACGTTATATGCGTAATTACCATGTATTATCGAATCCTTTTGAATAAATAACATATGAATTTTATTTTACACAGTATGAAGAGTTTAAATGCAGATTATTGTGATGAAATGACTTAGAATGAATCAAGAAACGAATAAAATGCTCAAATGATGCTTAGAATTGTCTTATTTGCACTTTATATGCGTAATTACCATTTATAATTCAATCTTTTTGAATAAATAGCATATCAACCATATTTTACAAAGTATGAAGAGTTTAAATGTAGATTATTGTGATGCAATGACTTAGAATGAATCTAAAAATGATTGAAATGCTCAAATGATGCTCAGAATTGCATTATTTACAATTTATAAGCTTAATTACCTTGTATAATCCAATCTTTTTTAGCAAATAACATCTGAAACGTATTCTATTCAGTATAAAGAGTGTAAATATAGATTATTGTGATGAAATGATTTAGAATAAATCCAGAAACGATTGAAGTGCTCAAATGATCCTCAGAATTGCAAAAATTGAAATTTATATGCGTAATTACCATGCATAATCCAATCTTTTTGGAGAAATAACATATGGATCATGTTTTTGACAATATAAAAAGTTTAAACTTGATTATAGCGATGAAATGACTTAGAATGAATCCAGAAACGATTGAAATGCTTAAACGATGCCCAGAATTGCATTATTTGCAATATTTATGCATAACTACCATGTATAAGCAAATCGTTTTAAATAAACAACATATGAATCGTATTATATTTAGTATAAAGAGACTAATTATAGATTATTGTGATGAAATGATTTAGAATAAATTCAAAAATGATTGCAATGCTCAAATGATTCTCCGAATTGCATTATTTGCATATTATATGCGTAATTACCATGTATTATCCAATCTTTTTGAATAAATAACATAAGAATGTTATTTTACACAGTATGATGAAATGACTTAGAATGAATCCAAAAACGAATGAAATGCCCAAATGATGCACAGAATTGGCTTATTTGTACGTTACATGCGTAATTACCATTTATAATCCAATCTTTTTTAATAAATAACATATTAATAATATTTTACAAAGTATGAAGAGTTTAAATGTACATTATTGTGATGAAATAACTTAGAATGAATACGATTAAAATGCTCAAATGATGCTCAGAATTGCATTATTTGCACTTTATAAGCTTAATTACCTTGTATAATCCAATCTTTTTGAATAAATAACAAATGAATCATGTTTTCAAGAGATTAAATGTAGATTATTATGACGAAATGACTTACAATGAATCCATAAACAAATGAAATGCTCAAATGATGCTCAGAATTACATTATTTTCACTTTATATGCGTAATTACCTTGTATAATCCAATCTTTTTGAATAAATAACATATGAACAGTATTCTATTCAGTATAAAGAGTTTAAATGTAGATAATTGTGATGAAATGACTTAGAATTAATCAAGAAACAATTGAAATTCTCAAATGATGCTCAGGATTGCATTATTTAAAAATTATATGTGTAATTACCAAGTATAATCCAATCTTTTTGAATAAATAACATCTGAAATTTATTCTATTCAGCATAAAGAGTTCAAATATAGATTATTGTGGTGAAATTATTTAGAATAAATCCAGAAACAATTGAAGTGCTCAAATGACGCTCAGAATTGCATTATTTGCATTTTATATGCTTAATTACCATTTATAATACAATTTTTTTGAAAAAATAACATATGAATCATGTTTTTGACAGTATAAAGAGTTTGAATGTTGATTATTGTGATGTAATGACTTAGAATTAGTCAAGAAACGATTAATATGCTCAAATGATGGTCATAATTGCATTGTATGCACTTTTACATACGTAATCACCTCGTACAATCCAATTTTTTTTTGAATAAATAACATATGAATCATATTATATTCAGTATAAAGAGTTTCAATGTAGATTATTGTGATGAAATGACTTTGAATTAATTCAGAAACGATCAAAATGCTCAAATGATGCTTAGAATTACATAATTTGCGTTTTATATGCGTAATTACCATGTATAATCTAATATTTTATAATAAATAACGTATGAATCATGTTTTATACAGTATAAAGAGTTTAAATGTAGATTATTGTGATGAAATTAGATAGAATAAATCAAGAAATGATTGAAATGCTTTAATGATACTCAGAGTTGCATTATTTGCACTTGATATGCGTAATTACCATATATAATCCAATATTTTCGATTAAATAACAAAGGAATCATGTTTTAGACTCTATAAAGAATTTACGTAAATATTATTGTAACAAAAAGACATGGAAAAAATAAGAAACAACTGAAATGCTCAAATGATGCTCAAAATTGTAATATTTGCATTTTTGTGTGTAATTACCATGTATAATCCAACTTTTTGAATAAATAAATACATGAATCATTTTTTATACAGTATAACGAGTATAAATGTAGAATATTGTGTTAAAATGACTTAGAATGAATCAAGAAACAATTGAAATGGACTAATGAAGCACATAATATCATTATTTGCACTCTAAGTGCGTAATTACCTTGTATAATCCAATCTTTCTGAATAAAAAACAAATGAATCCTGTTTTGGACAGTATAAAGAGTTTAAATGTAGATTATTGTGATGAAATGACTTACAATGAATCCAGAAACCATGAAATTCTCAAATAATGCTCAGAATTGCATTATTTGCAATTTATATGGGTAATTACCATGTATAATCCAATCGTTTTGAATAACTAACTTATGAATCGAATTCCACTCAGTATAAAGACTTTAAACGTAAATTAATGTGATGAAATGACATAGAATTAATCCAGAAATGATTCAAATGCTCAAATGATGCCCAGAATTGTATTATTTGCACTTTATATCCGTAATTACAATGTATAATTTATTTTTTTTATTAAATAACATATGAATCATGTTTAAACAGTATAAAGAGTTTAAATGTAGATTATTGTGATGAAATTACTTACAATGAAACAAGAAACGATTGAAATGCTCAAATGATGCTCAGAATTGTATTATGTGCACGTGATATGCGTAATTCCCATTTATAATTCATTTTTTTAATAAATAACAGAGGAATCATGTTTTGGACAGTATAAAAAAATTAAAATGTAGATTATTGTGAAGGAATTATTTAGAATGTATCAAGAAACAATTAAAATACTCAAATGATGCTCGGAATTGCATTATTTGCTTTTTATATGCCTAATTACCTTGTATAATCCAATCTTTTTGAATAAATAACATATGAATCGTATTCTACTCAGTATAAACGGTATAAATGTAGATTATTGTGATGAAATTACATAGAATAAATCATAAAACTATTGAAATGCTCAAATAATGCTCAAAATTGCATTATTAGCTCTTTATATGTGTAATTGCCATGTGTAATCAAAATATTTTTGGATAAATAACATATGCATCATGTTTTAGATAGTATAAAGAGTCTAAATGTATATTAATGTGATGAAATGACTTAGAATGAATCAAGAAATGGTTGAGATGCTCAAATGATGCTTATAATTGCATTATTTGCACTTTATATGTGAAACGTATTATATTCAGTATAAAGAGTTTAAATATAGATTCTCATGATGAAATAATTTAGAATAAATCTAGAACCGATTGATATGCTCAAATGATGCTCAAAATTGCATTATTTGCATCTTATTTTCATAATTACATTGTATAATCAAATCTTTTTGAAAAAAATACAATTGAATCATGTCTTAGACAGTATAAAAAATTCAAATGTAGATTATTGTGAAGAAATTATTTAGAATGAATCAAGAAACGATTGAAATGCACAAATGATGCTCAGAATTGTATTATTTGCTCTTTATATGCCTAATTACCTTGTATAATCCAATCTTTTTGAATAAATAACATATGAATAGTATTTTATTCAGTATAAATAGTTTAAATGTAGATTATTGAGATGAAGTTACTTAGAATAAATCATGAAACGATTGAAATGCTCAAATGATGATCAAAATTGCATTATTTGCTCTTTATATGCGTAATTGCTATGTATAATCAATTCTTTTTGAATAAATAAAATAATAATCATGGTTTAGACAGTATAAAGAGTTTAAACGTAGATTAGTGTGATGAAATGACTTAGGATGAATCAATAATCGGTTGAAATGCTCAAAATTGCACAATTTGCACTTCATTTACGCAATTTCCATGAATAATGAAATATTTTGGATAAATAATATATGAATCTTGTTTTAGACAGTACAAAGAGTTTGAATATTATTATTGTGATGAAATGACTTAGAATAAAACAAGAAACGATTGAAATGCAGAAATGATGCTCAGAATTGCATTATTGGCGCTTGATATGCGTAAATTTATCATGTATAATCTAATCTTATTGTTTAAATAACGAATAAATCATGTTTTAGACAGTATGGTGAGTTCAAATGTATATTATTGTGTTGAAATGACTTAGAATGAATCCAGAAATGATAGAAATGCTCAAATGATGCTCAAAATAGCTTTATTTGCACTTGCGTAATTTACATGTATAATCCAATTTTTTTGAATAAATAGCAAATGAATCATGTTTTAGAAAGTATAAAGAGCTTAGATGTTGATTATTGTGAAAATATGACTTGGAATTAATCAAGAAACGATTGAAATGCTCATAATTGAATTATTTGTATTTTATTTGCGTAATTACGATGTATAATCCAATGTTTTTGGATAAATAACATATGAATCTTGTTTTAGACAGTATTAATTGTTTAAATGTAGATTATTGTGTTGAAATGACTTAGAATGAATATAGCAACAATTGAAATGCTCAAATGATGCTCAGAATTGCATTATTTGCAATTTTTATGCGTAATTACTATTTATAATCCAATCTTTTTTTATTTTTAACACATATGAATCATGTTTTGGACAATATGAAGAATTTAAATGTAGATTATTGTGATGATATGACTTAGAATGAATCAAGAAAAGATAGAAATGATGAAATGATGATTTGAATCGCATTATGTGAATTTTTTTGAATAAATAACATATGAATCATATTCTATTCAGTATAAAGATTTTAAATATACATTATTGTGATGAATAATTTAGAATAAAACCAGAAACGATATAAATGCTCAAATGATGCTCAAAATTGCATTATTTGCACTTTATTTGCGTAATTACCATGTATAATCCAGTCTTTTTGGATAAATAACATATGAATCTTGTTCTAGGCAATATCTTTAGTTTAAATGTAGATTATTTTGATGAAATGATATAAAATTAATCCTGAAAAGATTGGAATGCTCAAATGATGCATGGAATTGCATTATTTGCACTTTGTATGCGTAATTACCATTAATAATCGAATAATTTTAAATACATAACATATGAATATTGTTTTAGACAGTATACAGAATTTATTTGTACAATATTGTGATGAAATGACTTAGAATGAATAATGAAACGATTGAAATGCTCAAATGATGGTCAGAGTTGCATTATTTCCACTTTATATGCGTAATTACCATGCATAATCCAATCTTTTTGAATAAATCACATATGAATCGTATTCTATTCAGTATAAAGTATTTCAATGTAGATTATTGTGACGTAATGACTTAGAATGAATCAAGAAACGATTGAAATGCTCAAATGATGCTCAGAATTACATTTTTTTCCCTTTATATGCATAATTACCATGTATAATCCAATCTTTCAGAATAAATAACAAATGAATCATGTTTTAGACAGTATAAAGAATTCAAATTTAGATTATTGTGATGAAATGACTTAGAATGAATCAAGAAACGATTCAAATGCTCAAACGATGCTCATAATTGTATTATTTGAATTTTATGTGTGTAGAAACGATTCAAATGCTCAAATGATGCTCATAATTTCTTTGAATAAATAAGAAATTAATCATGATTTAGACAATATAAACAATTTATATGCAGATTATTAAGATGAAATGACATAGAATGAATTAAGAAACGATTGAAATGCTCAAATGTTTCTCAGAATTGCATTATTTGTACTTTATAGGCGTCATTACCATGTATAATCAAATTTTTTGAAAAATTAATATATGAATTGTATTCTATTAAGTATCAAGTGTTCAAATGTAATTATTGTAGTGAAATTACATGGAATGAATCAAGAAATATTGAAATGCTCAAATGATGCTCAGAATTGCTTTATACGCGTCATTACCATGCATAATCCAATATTTTTTAATAAATAATAAATGAATCATGTTTTATACAGTGTTAAGATTTTAAATGTAGATTATTTTTACAAAATGACATAAAATCAATCCAGAAACGATTGAATTGATCAAACGATGCTCAAAATTGCATTATTTGCAATTTTTTTGAGTAATTACCATGTATAATCCAATCTTTTTGGAGAGTATAAAGAGTTTAAATGTTGAATATTGTGATAAAATGACTTAGTAGAATGGATGGAGAAACGAATGAAATGCTCAAATGATGCTCATAATTGAATTATTTGCACTTTATGAGCGTAATTACCCTATATAATCCAATCTATTTAAACAAATAACAAATGAATCATATTTTATACAGTATAATGAGCTTAAATGTAGATTATTGTGACGAAATGATTTAGAATGAATCCAGAAACGACTGAAATGCTCAAATGATACTTAGAATTGTATTGTTTGCATTTTATATACGTAATTACCATGTGTAATGCAATATTTTTGAATAAATAACATATGAATCATGTTTTAGACAGCATATAGAATTTAAATGTAGATTATTGTGATTAAATGACTTAGAATGAATCATGAAATGATTGAAATGCTCAAATGATGCTCAGAATTGTATTATTTGAATTTTATGTGCGTATTTACCGTGTATAATCCATTTTTTGAATAAATAACAAATGAACCATGTTTTAGACAGTATAATTAGTTGAAATGTAGATTATTCTTTGAAATGACATAGAATGAATCTAGAAACGAGTGAAATGCTCAAGTGATCCTAAAAATTGAATTATTTGCATTTTATGTGCGTAATGTCCATATATAATCCCATATTTTTTAATAAATAACAAAAAAATCATGTTTTAGACAGTATAAAGAGTTTAAATATAGATTATTGTAAATAAATAACTTTGAATGAATCCAGAAACAATTGAAATGCTCAAATGATGCTCACAATTGCATTATTGTAATTTATTTGCGTAATTACGATGTATAATCCAATATTTTTGGATAAGTAATATATGAATCTTGTTTTAGGCAGTATAAAGAGTTTAAATGTTGATTATTCTGATGAAATAACTTAGAATGAATCCTGAAACGATTGAAATGCTCAAATGATTCTTAGAATTGCATTATTTGCATTTTATATGCGTAATTACCAATTATAGTGCAATATTTTCAATAAATAAAATATGAATCGCATTTTATACACTATAAAGAATTTAAATGTAGATTATTGTGATTATATGACTTAGAATGAATCAAGAAAAGATAGAAAGGATCAAATGATGCTTAGAATTGCATTATTTGCACTTTATAGGTGTAATTACCATGTATAATCCAATCTTTTTGAATAAATAACATATGAATCGTATTCTATTCAGTATAAAGTATTTCAATGTAGATTATTATGAAGTAATGACCTAGAATGAATCAAGAAATGATTGAAATGCTCAACTGATGCTCAGAATTGCATTATTTGTACTTGATATGCGTTTACCAAGTATAAGCCAATCTTTTAGAATAAATAACAAATGAATCATGTTTTAGAGAGTATAAAGAATTCAAATTTAGATTATTGTGATGAAATGACTAAGAATGAATCAATAAATGATTGAAATCCTCAAATGATGCTCAGAATTGTATTATTTGCATTTTATGTGCGTATTTACCGTGTATAATCCATTTTTTTGAATAAATAACAAATGAATCATGTTTTAGACAGTATAATTTGTTTGAATGTAGATTATTGTGTTGAAATGACTTAGAATGAATCTAGAAACGAGTGAGATACTCAAGTGATGCTAAAAATTGAATTAGTTGCACATTATTTGCGTAATTTCAATGTATAATCCAATATTTTTGAATAAATAACAAATGAATCATGTTTTAGACAGTATAAAGAGTTTAAATGTAGATTACTGTGAAGAAATAACTTAGAATGATTCCTGAAACAATTGAGATGCTCAAATGATGCTCACAATTGCTTTATTTGTACTTTATTTGCGTAATTACGATGTATAATCCAATTATTTTGGATAAATAACATATGAACGAAATTTTATTCAGTATAAAGAGTTTCAATGTAGATTATTGTGATGAAATGACTTAGAATGAATCGAGAAACGATTGTAATTCTCAAATAATGCTCAGGATTGCATTATTTGCACTTTATATGCGTAATTACCATTTATAAAGCAATATTTTTGAATAAATAACATATGAATAATGTATTAGACAGTATAAAAGTGTTTCAATATAGACTATTGTAATGAAATGATTTTTGAATGAATCAAGAAATGCTCAAATGATGCTAAAAATTGCATTATTTGCACTTTATATGCGTAATAACCTTTTATAATCCTATTTTTTGAATAAATAACATATGAATTGTATTCAATTCAGTATAAAGAGTTTAAATGCAGATAATTGTGATAAAATGACTTAGAATCAATCAAGAAACAATTGAAATGCTCAAATGATGCTCAGAATTGCATTATTTGCAACTTATATTGGTAATTATCATGTATAATCAAATCATTTTTAATACATAACATATGAATTTCAATCTATTCAGTATAAAGACTTTAAACGTAGTTTAATGTGCTGAAATGACATAGAATGAATCCCGAAACGATTGAAAAGCTCAAATGATGCTCCGAATTGTATTATTTGCAGTTTATATGAGTAATTACCAAGTATAATTTATTTTTTTTTTGAATAAATAACATATGAATCATGTTTTATACAGTATAAAGTGTTTAAATTTAGATTACTGTGATTAAAATACTTTGAATTAATCAAGAAACGATTGAAATGCTCAAATGATGCTCAGAATTGTATTATTTGCACTTTATATGCGTAATTACCTTGTATAATTCAATCTTTTTGAATAAATAATATATGAGTCGTATTTATTCAGTATAAAGAGTTTATGTGTAGATTATTGTGATGAAATTACTTAGAATAAATCATGAAACGATTGAAATGCTCAAATGATGATCAAAATTGCATTATTTGCTCTTTATATGCGTAATTGTTATGTATAATCAATTCTTTTTGAGTAAATAACATATGAATCATGGTTTGGACAGTATAAAGAATTTAAATGTAGATTAGTGTGATGAAATGACTTAGAATGAATCAAGAAATGGTTCAAATGCTCAAATGATGCTCAAAATTGCACAATTTGCACTTTATTTTCTCAATTTCCATGAATAATCTAATCTTTTTGGATAAATAATATATGAATCTTGTTTTAGACAGTATAAAGAGTTTGAATATAGATTATTGTAATGAAATGACTTTGAATAAATCAAGAAACAATTGAAATGCTCATATGATGCTCAGAATTGCATTATTGGTACTTGATATGCGTAATTATCATGTATAATCTATTCTTATTGAATAAAAAATGAATAAATCTTGTTTTAGACTGTATACTGAGTTCAAATATATATTATTGTGTTGAAATGACTTAGAATGAATCCAGAAACGATTGAAATGCTCAAATGATGCTCAAAATAGCTTTATTTGCACTTTATTTGCGTAATTTTCATGTATAATCCAATTTTTTTTGAATAAATAATAAATAAGTTTTGCTCGTTGGTGATTCAAGCATTCAATAACATCCAGATTCATCTTATAATTTTCAAAGTTCATAAAATCTCTTTTTAAACAAAAGTTTGTAAGACACGAAATCGTTCACTCAACAAAAACTTGTGAGATTTGACTTAGATCATTTTGATAATTTTCAAGCATCCAAATTCAGATTTTTAACTCTAAAACCAACAAAAACTTGTGAGATTTGACTTAGATCATTTTGATAATTTTCAAGCATCCAAATTCAGATTCTTAACTCTAAAACCAACAAAAACTTGTGAGATTTGACTTAGATCATTTTGATAATTTTCAAGCATCCAAATTCAGATTCTTAACTCTAAAACTAATTTCCAACTCAGTCTATTGGTGCACAAATCAATTTAAAACTTTTTAAACATCAAAAGTCTTTGAGAAAAATTTTCAAAATGCTTTTTAAAATTCAAACAATGTGAAACAGTGAGTAATTTTTATCAACTGAACCAAAACAGAGCTCAAGCATGCATCAAAAATTAATTTCTAAATTTTTTAAACAAAATTTTCTCAAAATTCAATATTCCAAAGACAAATTTCGGACCGAAAAAGGAGAAATTTTTTAAAAAATCCCATGAAACAGAGACGAATTATCACAATTTTTTTCAATAAGTCCAACTTTTCTTCCTCATGTCCCCCCCCCCCCCCAAAACTTAAATCAAACATTGTCCTCAATGCAATCACAGAGATCAAAATTAAAAAGGAGGAAAAAAGAAACTAACCGAATCAAGGCATGAATTTCCATTTGAATTCGTCTCTGTTTGGCAGGGGGCAGCAGCGATTCAGCGTGAGTAAATCGTGGCAGCAACGGGACATGTTTTCTTGTGGCATGTAACTCACATAACCGAAATTTATATATGTTTTTGTGTCGAAAAGTTCTCTAGACTCTCTATTTTGACTTGATATTTTTAGGTAAGATTATGTGAAGGTTACTTGTCGACCATACCTAAGTCCTACCCTCAGCCGTAGTAATTTTGGTTTTAGACTTGGTTTGAAACTCGATTTTTACCACGTAATTGACTAGTCCTAAACTTTCGTGTCGGAATTTAATCAATTAAGTTCTTTGTGTTGGATTTCCATAGGTATCTAAGTCCTTTCGGATCGTTTAGAAACTACACCTATCAGTCGATTAGTTAACCTCCTCTTTTGAGCGTTTGTCTTACCTCAATTACTTAATCAATTATGTGTTTAGTCTACTTTAATGCCCTAAAGACGTCGCGATTCATCCAAAGGTAACATATCAAAGAAACAAATAATTAAACTAAGCATAAATAATAATTCTCAACACATCAAAATCACATAACAATAATCCAATCACATCAAGCCATCACAAATACTAAACTAAACTACTACCTAGCCCTAAGACATAATGAACTAGCCTAACATGCAAACAAAACAAGATACAAACTCCATGTGATCAAAATATCAAGAGAAAAGGAAGGAATAAACCAAATATCGCTTCTAACTCGAGATATCGATCGTCCAGAGCCATGGTTGGATTGGTTCTACCGCTGTCGAGTCCAAACTCGCTCCAAGGTTGCTGCTATGGTTGTGCTCCGCTGCGAGAGGTGGAATCCCACGCCTTTTAGCATGAGAACGGTGGTGGAAAAAATGTGAAAATTATTGTATGGAAGGTTGGATACTTTCCTCTCTGTATTTTCGTGTATAAATGGCCAGGGAAAAGGCTTGGGAGGTAGGTTAGGGCAAGGGTTCATGAGATCATACCATAAAACAAACTTTTCATCTTCAAAACTTACCAAAACCGACTTTTTCACGCGATTTCGGATCGAAATTATTTTCTAGCATTGCGCACCGATAGTATTTTGACCATAATTTCTTCATCCGGATTTCGATTGAGGTGATTCAAAGATCGTTGGAAAGATTAGGATGAGCTCCACAGTGCTATAGACTCAATTCAGTCATTTTCTTCTTATAAATCCACCTTTTTATGTGATAATTATGCCCAATCCACCAAGTTCCTGCAAAACAAATCAAATTGCTACGGCAGTACCCAATCTTGCAAAATAAAGCACAAAAGCACATTGAATATCATTGGTTTGGATAGTATTAGGGAGCCAAGTACGGTCAAAATACATATATAAATAAGAGATATCGCATAATCCAATCTTTTTGGATAAATAATATATGAATCTTGTTTTAGACAGTATAAAGAGTTTGAATATAGATTATTGAAATGAAATGACTTTGAATAAATCAAGAAATGATTGAAATGCTCATATGATGCTAAGAATTGCATTATTTTGCACTTGATATGCGTAATTACCATGTATAATCCAATTTTTTAGAATAAATAACAAATGAATCATGTTTTAGTCAGTATAATTAGTTTAAATGTGGATAAATAGTGTTGAAATGACTTAGAATGAATACAAAAACGAGTAAAATACTCAAGTGATGCTAAAAATTGAATTATTTGCACTTTATTTGCGTAATGTCCATGCATAATCCAATATTTTTGATTAAATAACAAGTGAATCATGTTTTAGACAGTATAAAGAGTTTAAATGTAGATTATTGTGAACAAATAACCTACAATGAATCCAGAAACAATTGAAATGCTCAAATGATGCTCACAATATGCATTATATGTTCTTTATTTGCGTAATTAGTTAATTACGATGTATAATCTAATTTTTTTGGATAAATAACATATGAACGGTATTTTATTCAGTATAAAGAGTTTTAATATAGATTATTTTGATTAAATGACTTAGAATGAATTGAGAAACGATTGAAATGCTCAACTGATGCTCAGAATTGCATTATTTTCACTTTATATGCATAATTACCATTTATAATCCAATATTTTTGAATAAATAACATATGAATCATGTTTGTAGAATTTTGTGATGAAATGACATATAATGAATCAAGAAATGATCTAAATGCTCAAATGATGCTCAGAATTGCATTATTTGCACTTTATATGCGTAATTACCTTGTATAATCCAATTGTCTGAATAAATAATATATGAATCATATTCTATTCAGTATAAAGAGATTAAATGTAGTTTATTGTGATGTAATGACTTGGAATGAATCCAAAAACGATTGAAATGCCCAAATGATGCTCAGAATTGCATTATTTGCACTTTATATGCGTAATTACCATGTATAATCCAATCTTTTTGAATAAATAACATATAAACCTTATTTTATTCAGTATAAAGAGTTTAAATGTAGATTATTGTGATTAAATGACTTAGTATCAATCAAGAAACAATTGAAATGCTGAAATGATGCTCAGAATTGCATTATTTTCACTTTATATGGGTAATTACCAAGTATAATCCAATCTTTTTGAATAAATAACATATGAATCAGATTCTATTCAGTATAAAGAATTTAAACACAGATTATTGTGATGAAATGACATAGAATGAATCCAGAAATGACTGAAATGCTCAAATGATTGAACTTTATATGCGCAATTATCTTGTATATATATTTTTTTGAATAAATGATATATGAATCATGTTTAGACAATATAAAGATTTTAAATGTAGATTATTGTGATGAAATTACTTTGAATGAATCAAAAAATGATTGAAATGCTCAAATGATGCTCAAAATTGTATTATTTGCACTTTATATGCGTAATTACAATGTATTCATTTTTTTTAATAAATAAGTTTTGAATTTTGTTTTAGACGGTATAAAGAATTTAAATGTAGATTATTGTGATGAAATGATTTAGAATGAATCAAGAAAAAATTATAATGCTCAAATGATGCTCAGAATTGTATTATTTGCACTTTATATGCGTAATTACAATGTATATTTCAATATTTTTGAATAAATAACGTATGAATCTTATTCTATTCAGTATAAAGAGTTTAAATGTAGATTATTGTGATGAAATGACTTAGAATTAATCTAGAAATGATTGAAATGCTCATTTGATGCTCAGAATTGCATTATTTGCAATTTGTATGCGTAATTACCATGTATAATCCAATCTTTTTGAATAAATAGCAAATAAATCAAGTTTTAGACATTATGGAGAGTTTAAATGTAGATTAGTATGATGAAATTGTTGGTTAAACATTTTCTCTCGATTTGCCGATTTGCAAAACAACACCGAAACCTTTAAACTAACATCTCTTTTTAGTGTTTTATAGCTAAATTTATTGAAGAATGGATTAAAGCAAGTGTGGCAATTAGTTTGGAGCTTCAAGAGATTGCTTTGGTCTAGTTAGAATCAGTAATTTAGGTTTAATTAAACTCTAAACTAATCTCAATCAATTTGCTGGTAAAATGCTCAGTTTTTCTGTCCAGCGTCATACAACGCCAGTTGCCGTTACACAACGCTGAGTTAATTTGATTTTAAATTGCAAAATCTCTGACAAGGTTGGAACAGCGTTACACAACGCTCAGTAGCGTTGTGCAACGCTAGTTCATTTGTTTTTAAACCAGTTAAATCCATTATTTCCCCTTGTCAGAACGTTATGCAACGCTAAGTAACGTTACACAACGTTTCCACTCCTATGTTGTGTAACGCTACCCAGCGTTGTACAACGCAGTATGAAACAGGCGACTCTGCATTGCTCAGACATCGATCTGCATCGATGCTGCATGCATGCTGCCATGTTCCATGCATTGTAGCGTTGTGTAACGCGCTAAACTTCGCTCAGACTTCGCTTTTTCTCTCTGGACGCGTAGAGCAACGCTGAATAGCGTTGTGCAACGGCGACGTTGTGTGACGCCAGTCAGCGTTGTATGACGTTCTGACAATGTTGTTTGAGTTTGTCAGTTCTGCCTTATTCGTTTTCTTGACTTCGTTGTGCAACGCTACCAAGCGTTGCACAACGCTCTGACAAGTTCCAACGGAACTGTCGAGCTTTTGCTTTGGATTTTTGCTGAAGCGTTGTGCAACGCTATACAGCGTTACACAACGCTCTGACAACTCACAACGTTATTGTCTGTGACCGTTTGATTTTTCAACGGCTATTTAGGCGTTGTACAACGGCATATAGCGTTGTATAACGCCAGAGTCTGTTTTGACTGGTCTTTGGAGCTGTTGGCGCCCTCTATATATATGGGGCCTCTTGGAACTGTTTAGATACTTTTGAAACCTTTGAAACTCCTCCCTTTTGAGCTCCAACCAGTTAGACATTACTCTCTCTTGTGTTTGAGCATTATTTAGCAAAATCATTGAGATTAGAGTGTGCTAAACCAATCCACTAGTGTTAATTGCTAGATTTGTTGAGTGATTTGGTTAGAGCCTCAATCCCTTGAGTGTTTGAGCTTGTTTAATTGAGTTAGGCCAATCCACCTTGAGAGTGATTGTAACAAGGTGATTTGGTTCGAATTTGTAGTCCCGTTCGTGTGGAATTGAACGGAGCGCGCCCATTTCGAGGTTGTGAAACTCCCGGAGACGTACGACTAAGGCTAGCACTTCCTAGCGGGTCGGAACTCCGTAATACATCGCGTGTTCAATTTCTCTCTCTCTTTCTCTCTTTATTATCTTGCTATACTTGAATTGCTTGTGCTTTGATTGTTTGTGTTAGACCAAGTTTGAATTGAACCAAATATTGACCATACCGGTTTAGAAATTCGTTTTTGTGCCTATTCACCCCCCTCTAGGCCTTTATTTAGGGACAACAGAAATTATTTAGAATGAATAAAGAAACTATTGAAATGCTCAAATGATGCTCATAATTACATTATTTACATTTTATATGCATAATTACCGTGTATAATCTAATATTTTTGAATAAATAACATATGAATCATGTTTTAGACAGGGTAAAGAGTTTAAATGTAAATTATAGTGATGAAATGATTTAGAGGGAGTCAAGAAACAATTGAAATGCTAAAATAATGTTCAAAATTGCATTATTTGCAATTTATATGCGTAATTACCTTGTATAATCCAATCTTTTAGAATAAATAACAAATGAATCTTGTTTTAGACAGTGTAAAGAGTTTAAATGCAGATTATGGTGATGAAATGACTTAGAATTAATAAAAAAAACGATTGAAATTCTTAAATGATGCTCAAAATTGAATTAGTTATATTTTATGTGCGTAATTACCATATATAATCCGATGTTAATGTCATTACTTACTCAGTAGTTGGATACTTGGAAGGACGAGTTACGACGTTGTTAATGCCATATCATCCTAGATCATCTGTAACAGTAATTCTTAGACTTTGGTGTTCCAGATATTTATTGAAGGCTTCAAGCTAAGAAAAGCTGACCACACAGAACACCACACTCTATCATCCACAGATATTCAATTCAATTGTCATAGAGTCACCAGTATGACAAACAAACCATTACCAAGAAGGGAAAAAGAAATAGAGATAGAGACTGACAAAAACAAAAATAAAAGCCGAAAATCTATATTCTAACCTATATATTTCTTAAGAACTCTGAGCGGTACATATTATTTGACTTAATTAATGTATTTAAAAATTGAAGTAACATGAAATGAGTAGAGTTACGGTGCCATAAGTTTAGGGTGCCACCAAATGTCACAATTTTATTTTTTCGTTAAAATTTAAAATGTTCAAATGTAAATTTCAAATCTAAACCGTTGATCTTCTTCGTTTTAACGAGCGATGCATTTCCATATAAATATTATGAAATTTTGAGTTGATTTGATACTTGATCCATAGGTCAAACCATAAACGTATTATAATTAATCTCTGTTATAGTTAACTAGATTCGTTCGTTTTTTAACCTCTTGATCAAGTATCAAATCAATTTCAAATTTATAAAACTTATATGAAAATGCATCACTCATTAAAACAAATAAGATAAACGGTTTAGATTGGACATTTACATTTTAAAATTTTAAAAAAATAATGAAAAATTAAAGTTGTGACATTTGGTGACACTCTAAACTTGTGGCACCGGAACCCTCCTCATATAAAATTAAGTGGTAAAAATAGTTATAAATTTTTTTTTTATCGGAGGTTTAGGAATTAGGATTATACCTGTATCAATTTACAATATTTAGTGAGTGTCAGTATTTAGTAGTTAAAGGCCTACGGACGCATCAATCAATATATGCTTAGACATCTCTGTCTAATATACTTATTCAAGCCACTACACGGTCGACCACACAGACCACCACACTCTACCTCAGAATATATTCCAAGCAAACAATCCTTGTATTTGAATCTGTTGATGTTTGAATCGATGACCTTCTGTATAACACCTCGTACTGTTTTCATATTACCAATCTAAAGGATAAACAATTAAAATACGAGACATTGACCAAAATACGGTTTCAATTGTATATCCACAAATAATTGAAATGACCAATACATAAATTTCGTAGGATAATCACGCTGCTTATATTGTCAAAATTACCCGATCCATATAAATATATAATTGTATGGCTTGATTTGTTTATAAGAGTTTTAAAAAATAACTTAAAATAACAAGCTCATGGGAATCATACATGAATAAATATACAGATTTTTTTTTTTTTCTTCAGGAGTGCGCTTGTCAAGTTTTGGTTCCACTGGCACAAAATTGGGAACATTTTTGACTCAGTGTTTAGTAGTTGAAGGCTTAAAGGCAGGGTAAAAAGATTAAGTGTAATTCACCTGTCCCGAACATATTTCCCTGTGAGTCAGCAAGATAGAATTGGCTAATTTGAAAATAGAGGAAATGTTCTATAAATGAAAGAACTTATCATTACATTATTATATTCTACTTGCCAAATAGTGAGATAGTTATACATCGATGATTCGATGCTGAGCTGCAGTACAAAAACTTTACAAAAATTAATATATACTACTCTGAATGTCAATTCCTTTTCCAAGGATAAATATGTTTGTATAGCTTAGTAAAAAATTTGGTAGTGAATCTATATAATTTATTATTTTTTGCTTATACATCATTTGTATCAAATATAAGAAATTGCGTCTAATAAAAAAAAATTATTGACCAAAGAAAAAAAGAGAGAGAAAAAACGATAGACAAAATCCCGATGACCTTAGTAGTGTGTTTGGTAACACAAGGAATAAGAAATAAGCCCCTTATTTCTTATTCGGATGAAAACCAAACAAGAAAGGAATAAGAAATTTGGGCTTATATCTTATTCCTTATTGCTACCGTAATACTAACAATTCCTCCTCTGTTTCTCACCCATGCATTAACTACTTCAAAACTAATGTGAAATATTTTATTCATTTATTTGATTTTATCCATTTATCCATGGAAATTCACCTGTGTCCCTAAAATATTTTTAAGTAATAATCTTTATAATTTATTATCTTTCGCGTAGACATCATTTATATCCAATATATAAATTTGTTCCTAATTAAAAAAAATCTCTCTATTGAACAAGGAAAGAAAGACAGAGAAAAAATGATAGACAAAAAATTAATGACTTTATGATATATTGGTGCCATAATACTAACACGTCCTCCTCTGAAATAAATATTTTAAAACTAATAGAGTTATTATTTTTCTTGTCATATAGAACTTCCATTTACCGAAAAAAAATTCACTTAGTAATTACATTTTATTTTTTATCACCGAACAAAGGAACGAAGAAAAAAAAAGATTAAAAAAATAAAACTAACTCTCACACGCTAGTGAACACTCCTCATAACAATCCTTTCCGTCAATTAGTTATCCGCTACATGGCATTTCTAACTACCCAATTGATAGAATATTGATGGCTATTTCTATTTTGGGTAAAGAAGATAGAAAAGAGAGAAATTGATTGTTACATCCCAAAATTTTATAATTTATTCGTATTCAGATTTTGATTTAATTTCGCTATTAAAATTTTAAGTTCCAATTTAATTCATTTTAATCCAATCTTAACGTATTGATTAGCTTGTTAACTATGAAAACCATATAGCATATTTTGACCGATTTTGACCTGTTTGTTTGACTCTTTGACCGGATATATGCATTTAATTGGCCTTATTCCTTCAAACCGCCTTCATCCTTTGATATTATCTAATTGTCCACTCATTCCTTTTCTATTGGACCGAATGAATAAAAAAATTTCCAAGCTGCTTTGCCGACTCACTGACTTATTCCTATCCAATTTTGATCTTATCTCATTTGTTAGTCCCTTTGTTCCCATTGGTTAGAAAAACATAAACAAATGTGACCCGTACTTAGAACCCAAGTATACCATTTGTATAAATACCCACTTTCCTCACTCCTTTTTGCTCTAAGCCGTATGAATCAAACCACCCCACTCCAATATATTTCGCTTGAAAAAAAAAAGACAAAGAGTAACTATTTCTTTTGGTGGCAACGTGTCAGAATAGCCAGTCAAAGGAGAAGGCAACTATAGTAAATCCTTTACTTTCTAAGTTTTCTTTAATTTCTTGAATTGAATTTTCTTTATTTCGGATTTTAGAAAGAGCATTAAACTGAAATTTCGTCTGTTCTAGTTGATAATATAAGTCTAATTAATTGATAGTAAAATGTTTAGAACTAACAAACATGGTAAATAAAAATCGAAACCAAAATAGTCATTTATATCAAGTTTTGAAGATTAGAAAGATGATAGTTATTCTATCTTTAAAATTAATCAAGTATGATACGATAATCATTAGAACAGTCTATACTATTGAAGTTTAATGATTTTTTTTATGAACAAATAATTGTATAAAGTTAAAGGTTACGGAGAAGAACTTTAAATGGAATTTCTTTTGCTTAGAATTGGGAAGTCGCTTATCGGGGTCGGGTGGTCGATATGAGTGAAGTTATGTAGATCGTTTGCTCGCTTGATTTTCAGGTGCGGATCCCACACAACTTGATTACATGCTAGAAATTATTTACGCATAACTGCATTGCATAATTTGAGCTGATAATTGCACACATATTTGGATTGTATCATATGACTTATATTATTTACTATTATTATTGCATGTTGAAATGGTTCCGAATTGAATGGATTGTGATAATCGTTGGTACTCTCGTACGGTGAAATGACACTGGTTGGGTTGGGCGTTGGGGTCGCTCCCTGACGTGCCAGTCTCCGTGAATAAGCGCTTATATCCGTGGTTTGACAGTGTTCACGTAATCAGTACCGTTTGCTTATCTATTTGTCTGAATTAATGATAATTGTATGGTATTGTATACAATATATGTTCTATTGTATACTCAGTTTCCTCTGATCAAGGAGAGATGGATCCTTCGGGATAATTTAGTTTTGATTTGAATAATCGATATTGAACCAGCCTCAGTAGGAGATAGTTGACCAATTGAACCGACACTTTTGTATTACCATTTGAATGTGACAGTTCAAATTGATTAATGTGTCGGATTTATTTGCATTGCATCTTCATATTGCCATCTTATTATGTATCACAAAATGTATTGATATTTGACTTATAGAAATTGTGTGTTTTTCTTCCTCAGTCGGTAAATAGTTCCGAAGCATGTAAGATTGTTCGTGTGGCTGGAACTGAATACCGCACTGAGATAAATTATATTTATCTCATTCTTTGCTTTTTGCATTGTTTCCACGATGGTTGTGGGTTCCAGGTTGCAGTTCGAGCGCTGGACAGCAAGACGACAAATAAGCCGTTGGACTGTATGGTTAGCTACCAAAGGCATGTGAACCAGCCTATGAAGCATATATTATCTTATGTCTATATTAAAAAAAATATTTCCGGATTGTAACTTAATTATTTTAGTAAATTTTGATTTACTATTATATTTAATTTGATAATTATAATTAACTAAGTTTTGGTAAGCCTTGCGGGTGCAGAGGCATCCGAGGCGGGCACACCGTCGTGTACCGTCCAGTCACGGGATGCGACGGGGTGTCACATTGATAGAATATTGATGGCTATTGTGGGCTCGATAATATTTATATGTCTCGTACTTAGGTATTTAATAATTTGAAATTTAAAAAATATGTTAACTTTCACATTATATAGTATTGACTGAATAGAGTAAGAGTAATTAATTTAATTAAATTTTTAGTTTTATATCCGCCGAGAAAAAAAAAAAGAGAAACAAGGATGATATACTAACAACTCTTGTATTTTAACGACGTTCCTCTGCCTCAATTTATGAATTACATTTCCATATAGTCCACATCAAACAAAGAAGAAAGAGAAAAGTAAAGAGAAAATTATGGCAACTCTAGATGCGAACAAACTTTTCTACGTCGCGCACTAAAGTGTTACACGCAATATATTTTATTATTTATTATTTTTTACAATATATTTTGTTATTTTGGTTTTCATCAATTTAGTAAAGAAGAGTGATAGAAATAAAAAAACACAACACTAAGGATTCTGGTGCGCTAAAGGCATGATATGAGCAATTCCTCTTTTGTCCATTGTTTTTAATATCCCATCAGGTACTAAATTTTGTGTAAAGAAGAGAGAAATTGATAGAATGCAAATGACTATTGTGGACTGCGATAGTATTTATATGTCACTTAAGTATTTAATAATTTTAAATTTAATATATATGCTAACTTTCATGTTATATGATATTTATTGAATATAGTAATTCATTAATTATATTTAGTTTTATATCCACCTAGTAAAGAATCGAGAGGAACAAGGATGATATACTTACAACCCTTGTATTCTAACAACGTTTCTCGACCTCAATTTATGGTATTGAATAATTTAAATTTAATATATATGTTAACTTTCACGTAATATGCTATTTATTGAATAAAGTAATTTGTTAATTATATTTTAGTTTTATATCTGCTGAGCAAAGAAATGAGAGGAACAAGGATGATATACTAACATCTCTTGTATTTTAGCGACGTTCATCTACCTCGATTTATGGATTAAATTTTCATTTATAATCTACACCAAACAAAGAAGAAAGAAAAAGATAAGGACAAAATAATGGCAACTCTAAATACGAACAAACTCTTCTATTTCGCACACTAAAGTATTAAATGCAATATATTTTATTATTTAATTATTTTTTGCAATATATTTTGCTATTTTTTTATTAGTTGAGTAAAGAAGAGTGACAGAAATAAAAAAGCAAAACACTAAGGATTCTTGTACATGCCGAAGGAATAATACGAGTAATTTCTCTTTTGTCCATTACTTTTAAATTTTATACTCCACCATGTTCTAAATTTTGTGTAAAGAAGAGAGAAAAGAGAGAAACTAATAGAATGTAGATGGCTATTGTGGACTCAATCTCTCCCATTTACGTATTTAATAGTTTTAAATTTAATATATATGCTAACTTTCACGTTACATGGTATTTATTGAATGAAATAATTCATTAATTATTTTTTAGTTTCATATCCACCTAGAAAATAACAGAGAGAAAACAAGGATGATATACTAACAACTCTTGTATCCTAGCAACGTTTCTCGGCCTCAATTTATGGTATTTAATAATTTAAAATTTAATTTATATGTTAACTTTCAAGTTATATGGTATTTATTGAATAAAGTAATTCGTTAATTATATTTTAGTTTTATATCCACCGAGCAAAGAACAGAGATGAACAAGGATGGTATACTAACAATTCTTGTATTCTAGCGACGTTCTTCGGCCTCAATTTATGGATTACGTTTCCATATATAATCCACACCAAACGAATAAGAAAGAGAAAGTTAAGGACAAAATAATGACCACTTTAGTATGCGAACAAACTCTTATATGTCGCGCACAAAAGTATTAAATGCATATAAATAAATATTTATTATTTTATTATGTTTGTTAATTTTCTTCATTAGTTGAGCAAAAAAGAGAGATAGAAATAAAAAATGCAAAACACTAAGGATTCTTATACATGTCGATGGCATAATACCGGCGATTCCTCTTTTGTTCAATGTTTTTAATACCTTACCCAGCACCAGGTGCGAAGCTACATTAATTTTGGTGGGTCCACAAAATTTCTTTTTACTTAATATTACATTTGTTTGTAATTAAAGAAAAAATACACAAGAAGTTAGAGATCCATCTCAAAAATTTGAAGGACCCAGCTAGACATTTCGTGTTTGATTTGAATTGTATAATGACACCTAAAATATCGCATAGGGACCCTGATAGTATTTGTTTCTAGCTAATCGTCTTCTTCCCTCCTACCTAATAAATCTTATTAAGACAAAACTTAAAATAGAAGGAAATATTTAGATGAAAAATTATTTGTAGCATATATATACTAGCGCAACTCTCTCGCATTACGTGATTCATCTATATAATATTTTGTGAACTTTAGAACATTATAAATAAAACCTTCTACAAAGAATAAAAAATACAACTCGGATATTATATAAAAACTATCACTAAAAATAAAATAAATAAGTGCTCAATGAGATCTCTATAAAACTTATTATGCAAAATTATGAAAAAAAAATGAAAATTCATAGGAAATTATTGTATTTTTTTTGTCTTGACTTTTAAATTATTATCTTGTATAATAAATATATTATTTTAGATTTTCTATTGTTATTATAATATATATTTGATTTCTCATGATTTTTTTATCTAACATTATTTTAGAGTTGTTTATTTAGGGTGTGTTTGGCAAAATGACGAACTAGGGAGGAACTAGTGCTTGGCGAACTGCTAATTCGTTCCCAAGCTGTTCGTGAGTTCGTGAAAATAGATGGGATTACAAATTGGGCCTTTTATCCCATGTTCGTGTAGTTCACCTTTTGTTTGGTTCTCACGAACCGTCTTTATTCCCGAACAGTGTGTTCGCATTGGTATCCAAACATACCTTAAGAATTATTATTATACTATGTCTATATTAGACGTTACATCATACATATATTTTCAGCAAAAAAAATTTTACGAACCCTGCTGACACGAAATCCTAACTTTGCCACTGCCCAGCATCTAAAAAATTAAGAAATATAAAAAATCGAAATACAACGACATCCTATAAAAAAAGACAAAATACCGGATTATATTTAAAAATAACAGATTTTGGTCGGTTGCCGTTACCCGTTAGAGATGGCGGTAGGACATTTAAAACACTGCTTTTGTCTCGCATTTACATACCAAATATATTTAAAATAATAATTCATAACTTTTCGCATCTTATTACGTTTGTTACTTACTAAATAAATAATTTAATAATTGAAATTTAGGTTTATCTACAGGACAAAGGGAAAAGAGAGAGAAAAAAGAATGAAACATTAATAATTCTCATTCGCTAGCAGTCCTTTCTTGACCTTATCTCCATCTTTTAACTTTTGTATCATAGAACATTTCTACATACTAAAATTTAATTTTTAGTAACATTTTAGCTTTGCCAAAAAGGAAAACCTTTAAAAACAGATGATAGAATGCTGGTAAAACTTCCGATACACAATAAAACCTATATATTTCTTATATATTTTTTTTGTTACGAAGTCTAATCCGTACATAACTTTTTGATTTAATTTGTCTACTTAAGAATTGAAATTATTATGAATAAATTGCATTGAAAATCAATTGTGAATATTTTTATTATTGGAGAGGCTGAAAATTTAGATTAACCTTCGTTGCAAACCGACAATATTTTTTCGAGAGAGACAAACTTAAAATTTCACTTCATACTGAATTAATAATCATTATCATGCTCAGTTTGGATAACATGGGATTAAGGAATTGATTAGTTATTCAGGATTAAAGTTTTTAATCGTGAATTCTTAATAATAAGTTTAATCTCATATTAAAGTTTTTTGTTTGGATGATGCAAATAATAAATAATGAGTTGTGTCATCTCTCTCCTTTTTAATTCTTAATCTCATTTCCTTATTCTACCATTTTGTCAAATTAGTTAATCCGTCTTCGAATCGAAAAAAAATCTTAATCTAAATTGTTTGGATTGCGTTTTAATCGGAATTAGCTATTTAATCCTGAATAATTTTTATTCCTATCCATCCAAACAGAGTCCATCATTACTGGACAGTTGGAGACGAATCCTTATCTGCTCCCGTGCGGGACTGTCCAGCACAGCCTACAAACCGTCCGATCTGATATGGACGGTTCGGACTTATCAATCTGGTTACATGCACGGCTGCACGGGGCTCCCTTTTTCATTGATATTAAATCATACGGCTGTGATCTGTGCGCTGCACGGTCCCGCGCGGGACTGGATTTCATTTGGTTGGAGACTTGGAGGCTTCTAGGGACGAGTTACGATGAGGTTAATGCCAGATCATCCTAGATTATCTGTAACTGTAATTCTTAGACATTGGTGTCTCTGATACTCATTCCAAGGCTTCAAGCCAAGAAAAGTTGACCACACAGAACACCACACTCTATCCTACACAGTTATTCAATTCAATTGGTATAGAATCACCAGCGAGGAAAGCAAGCCTAAACTAAGGAGAGAAAAAGGAGTAGAAATAGAGACTGACAAAAACAAAAATAAAAGCAAAAAATATATATTATAACATCTATATTTATTATGTTTTTCTCATTAATGAAAGTTTGCCCACGGGGCCTTTACTACAAAAAAAAAAGTCGAAAGTAATATGAAATTAAGTGCTAAAAATAATTGTAAATATTATTTATTTTTTATTGGAGGATTGGGAATTAGAATATACCTGTATCAATTTACAATAATTAGTGACTAGTGTCAGTATTTAGTAGTTAAAGGCCTACGGACGCATCAATCAAATACTTAGACATCTTCTTCTAATATACTTATTCAATCCACGACACGATCGACCACACAGACCACCACACTATACCTCAGACTATATTCCAAGCAAATCAATCCTTTTATTTGAATCTGCTGATGTTTGAATCGATGAACTTCCGTAGACAAATGCAATTACTTTTTTTTTTTTTTTTTTGATTCAAAGTCACTTGGACATTTTCATTAACAAAGTAAACAAGTACACTGGGGCCATACATCGGGCAATTACTTTTATTTAAACATATGGTAAGTTTTGTCATCTATCACAAAAACGATTAATTTTTTATTTTTCTTTCTTTTTCACACCGTAGAAAATCTCTATTGGTTTGTGCAGACAATTCTATAAAACAAGAGACCAGAGGACTTGACCCTGATTTTCATTAAATTAAAAACAAACTTGTTCCATATCCGCTAAACAACCGTCTTTTTGTCATCTATTACAAAAGGCGGGCTTATGTAATATTATTGGAAAAATCAGACACTTTAATGGAATTGTTACGCATAACACCTCGTACTGTTTTCATATTACCAATCTAAAAGGACAAACAATTAAAGATACACTGACCTAAATACGGTTTCAATTGTAAGATACATGTAAGATAAGTGTAAGATACATGTGACTAATATTGTCCAAATCCGAGCCACATTATTGTTTGAATTGATTTATCTATAAAAGTTCTAAAAATAGCATGTTTTAAAAAAATTCGAAAAAAATAGTAATAAAATCTAAAAAATTGTAAAATTTTGTTTCCTAAGAGTTTTTTAATATTTAGATTAGATTAGTTAAAATTTTGTTAGATATTGCTACCGTAATACTTCAAAACTAATGGATTCATATATCATATCATATAACACTTATATTTACTGAAAATGTCACTTAATAATTATATTTTACTTTATATCACCGGATAAAGAAGAGAGAAAAATAAAATACAAACTAACTCTTACGTATTAGCGAACACTCCTCTCTTTCACAACTAACAATCTTTGCTGTTAAGTAATTATGCGCTACCCGCTACCGCCTTCGAAAAAAAGGTAATTATGCGCTACATGATATTATTGGATGTGTTTGGATCGTTGGAAGAAAGAAGAAGAAGAAGAAAGAAGAAGAAAAAAAATTATAAACAATCTAAACTCTTCACAAAATTACACACTTCCCAATACTTCTTCCCACTTCTTCCCTTCTTCCATTCTTCCCACACCTATCCAAACGGAGCCATTAGCTACTCAATTTTTTGTTAAATCTATTTATATTTTGTGCAAGTAGTGAGAAAAGAGAGAAATTGATAAAATATTGATGACTATTGTGGTTATTCAGTTTTACACGTTAATATTTTTATGTCTCACGTTATGTATTAAAATACTTTTAAACTAAATATATATGCTATTTTTCACGTTATATAGTTCTTACCGAATAGAAGTAATTCATTAGCTATATTTTAGTTTTATATCCACCGAGCAAAGAAGAGAGAGGGATAAGGATGATATACTAACAACTCTTGTATCCTAGCGACGTTCCTTCGCCTTCATTTAGGGTGCGTTTGGATCGTTGGAAGAAAGAAGAAGAAGAAGGAAGAAGAAGAAAAAAAAAATATAAACAATTCAAACTCTTCACAAAGTTACACACTTCCCAATACTTCTTCCCACTTCTTCCCTTCTTCCCACACCTATCCAAACGCACCCTTAAGGAATGACTTATTTATGGATTATGTTTTCATTTACGATGAGAGCAAACTCTTCTATGTTGCGCACTAAAGCATTAAATATAATTTTTTTTTTAATTTTATTTTTTCATCAGTTGAGTAAAGAAGAGTGATAGAAATATAAATGCAAAACACTAAGAATTATTGTGTGTGTCGAAGACATAATACTAACAATTCCTCTTTTGTCTCGCATTTACAGAAAAAATAAATTTAAAATAATAATTCATTTATTTTCACATCGTATTACACTTAATCCTCTTTTATTTATTTGAAATAATAATTCATTTATTTTCACATCGTATTACACTTAATCCTCTTTGAATAAAATAACGTCATAATTGAATTTAGGTTTTATATACCGAACAAAGAAAAGAGAAAAAGAGAAAAAGGACGAAACATTAAAGACTCTCATATACTAGCAATACCTTCTCTGCCTCGTAACATAATAATTTTTGTATCATAAAAGATTTCTATCCACAAAACATTTGAGCTTTGCCAGAAAGGAGAAAAAATAATGACAAAATTAATGCCCGTAAAACTTCTAACATCTCACACTAAGTATTAAATATTTTGAAACTAATACAATATATAAGTTTTTTCATCACAGGATACACCTTAAACCTATATATATATATATATATTACGAAATCTGAACCGTACATAATTTTGGACTTAATTTATGTATTCAATAATTGAAATTATTACAAATCCAGGGCATCGTAAAACAATTGTGATTATTTGTTTTATTGGACGCGCTGACAATTTGAATTTACCTGCTCGAGTTACCCACTAACATTACTTCATTAGAGAGAGACAAACTTTCAATTTCAATCCGAACAGGATTAATATTAATTAACATCATTATTAATTACTTGGAGTTGGAGGCCTCTACTGACGAGTTAGCACAAGTTCAATGCCAAATCATCCTAGATCTTCTGCATCACTATACTTTCATACCTCGGTGTCTCAAATACTTATCTAAAAGGAGAAACATCTGACCGCACAAATAATTACATTAGACTGTCCACAGATAAACAACTGAATCGCAAACTCTCGGATAGAGTCGTGGGAACCGAAGAGAGACCAGTGAGGGGAGCAAACCGAGGAGAAAAAAGACAAACAAACACAAAAAGGAAAAAAATTATATAATAAATATAATAATAAAGGAAAAAAAGAAGAGGAGAGAGAGAGAGAGAGAGAATCTATTTATTCTTGAATTTCCAAGAGTTTGGTAGAGAGAGTTGTTAAAGGCTGGCGATCTCTTCTTCCCTTCTCTCGTCAAACAAACTCTCTCTAGGTCGCCTCTCTCCATTTCTCCCCTTACTTTCCTTGTCTCTCTCTCGTGCAAGCTTCTCTTCTGATCAAGGAGCCATGACGACGCAACCCAAACTCGCACGAAGAGCTCTCGACACCAACACTCCTGTCATGGTGGAGGTAATTTCGATGTCAATTTCTTCGTTTTGGGTTCGTTTGGTATTGTTTTCGTTGAATATTGTTATCATATTTGGGAATGCACGCATTGAATTGTTGTTATGATGATTTCGAGTGATTCATATGATGAGATTGGTGTGATGGGAATTCTAATTTCTGTGATTGAATTTTGAATTTTCAGATTCAAAAGCTTCAGCGTAGTAAGGAGGACTTGATGTCTCTTGCGCAGGTACTTCTTTTATTAATTTGAATTTTGTAAGATATAAATTAACTAGTTGACTTTGCGTGAATTTTGATGTCATTTATCTAGGGAGTAGGCACTTGAGCTTTATGATGGAAATGAAACTATTTTTGTTGTTTTTGGTAAAGTTATTAGTCCCTCAAGTATCATCAATTCCTTTTTTTGGTCCTTCACTGTCTTGAACTTTATTTTGGTCCATAAATTTCCTGATATTATTACTTTAGTGTGTTTTGCACTTTTACCGTATTACATTTTGTATTTTTTGGAAAAATTCATGCTTAGCTTGTGTAGTGTTTTACTTTTTTTGTTTACCTATATTGTGACCTGATATTTCTGATAATTCTTTTTCTGTCCATGTCTGAAAATTAAGTTTTCATTTTTATGAATTATGTTACAGGGAGTGGTGTATTGGCAACCCCCTGAGCAAGCTTTAAACAAGGTCAAGGAAATGGTATGGGACCCAGTTGTCAGTAAATATGGTGCTGATGAGGGTCTTGCTGAACTTAGAGAGGCATTGCGTGAGAAGGTAAGTTGCTAAAATACCAAATATAACTCCCCCATGATTATAAATTCATCACAGAGTTATGATAGATTTGCCAGTTTGGCCTGGATATTTTTTTTTAAAAACCCAGACAAACAGAATTTTTCCGAGTTCTAAATACTGCATGAATAAAGATATTCAATTACAGGTTGGGTGCTGTTTGCAAAAACACAGGTGTTAATTGGGAATACAAAGAAATGTTGGCTGCAACTTGCAATTAAGTGACAAATTGGTGGTCTCTTCTGCAAAAGACCTTTTTGTTTAAAAAAAAAAAAAATCATACTAACTTTAGGAGATCAGCGTAACCATTTTAAAAATTTTGAATTTCATCTGCAGTTGCGCAGGGAAAACAACTTACCTAATTCATCTGTCATGGTGACAGCAGGTGCAAATCAGGTACTTTACATATAATATTGTGATAATGTACCAATGCACCATCCATACTAGCCTGTACCAGTTGGGTGCAGACCTTGTGCTGCCTATTTTCTTCTGTTTCTTTCTTTTATCTCTTCTTTCTGGGCATTTATTTTCTTAATCAAGGCATCAGTATGGTTTCCTTTTAGAGAAAACCAAAAAAGGGTTTTTAAAAAGCACTTGTTTCTGACTTCTGAAACAGCCACATCTGATACATTCATGGACATCTTTTTGTTAATCCTCAGGCTTTTGTGAACATTGTACTTACACTCTGTGACCCTGGTGATTCTGTTGTGATGTTTTCACCGTACTACTTCAATGCGTACATGTCATTTCAAATGACTGGAATCACAGACATTCTCGTGGGCCCTGCTGACCCCGACACACTTCTACCTGATCTGGGTAAGTTTTAAACTTCTTGTGCACTTTTGTCCTTCTACGGCCAATTTCTGTTAAGTATTTTAGTTTGTTTTTTTTCCCAGAAGACAGATTTTTCTCATCTTGTTGCAAAAGTTCCTGATATAATTATATTTGTGCTCAACAGACTACAAACTTTGAGTTGCTTGCAACACACTAGCATTATAGATCAGCATAGAGACAAAAAATACCCGAAATTCCAATAACTCTTCTAACATGTTATGGAAAAAATTATGACTTATAACATCTGGTGCCTATATTCAACTAATTAGAGAAAGGAAAAAAAAAAGGGTTGTATTTGCAAAAGGATTTATATTTTACTATTTTTTCTTGTGTCAAACTTATTAGAATGGTTAGAGAAGACACTATCTCAGAAAGGTGACAAGCCAGTGCCAAAGCTCGTTACAGTGGTTAATCCTGGCAATCCATCTGGTGTCTATATCCCGCTACCTACTCTCAAGGTGTGTCCATGTGTCCTTGTATGAGTTTGCGAGGGTGTGGGTTGGGGTACTGTTTTGTGCATTCGTCTTCTTGTCTGCATGTGTGTGTTGGCAAGTTTTTGTTGAACTATTTTTCTCATATACATCTTAATTGCAGAGGATATCAGACATATGCAAAAAAGCTGGGTCTTGGTTTGTGGTTGACAACACATACGAGTATGCTTGACAATTTTATCATACTTTTCTTTTTCATTTATTTTTATACTAGAATTTATGTTGCTATGATCCTTTTTCTAATGAAATAAATCATAGGTATTTCATGTATGATGGGCTGAAGCATGAATGCATAGAAGGCAGCCATATTGTCAATGTCTTCTCCTTTTCTAAGGCATATGGGATGATGGGATGGCGTGTTGGTTATGTAAGTTACCACTTCTGATCCTGAACACACATTCTTCAATTTTTATTTTACTTCTTGTTCCTAACTTATTACTCTAATAAATGATTATTGTCCATCTTACATCAATTTGGGTAAAGCAGTATTTTGAGCAAAATTAATTTACTTCTTAAGATTTCTTATTTCAACCTAAGCTGCTCCAATTCGTGAGCTTAGGGGTGTTGATTTCAACGTATGGAAATATTCATCAGGGTTATGTGGAACAGTGGAAGTAAGGAAAAATTACATATACTAGACAACAATTTTAACATATGAAATCAATAAACTGTAGATAGCATATCCAACTGAAGTTGATGGATTTGCCGAGCAGCTCCTCAAAGTACAAGACAACATCCCAATATGCGCTTCGATCATCAGCCAGAAGCTTGCTCTCCACTCCTTGAAGGTGGGCCCTGGATGGATTCAAGAGCGTGTACAAGACCTGGTTAAAAACCGGGAGATACTAATCAAAGCTCTTTCACCTCTTGGTGAAGGTGCAGTGAAAGGAGGAGAAGGGGCAATTTATCTTTGGGCAAAATTGCCTGATAAATATTCAGACGATTTTGAGGTGGTTAAGTGGCTTGTACATAAGCATGGCATAGTTGTGATACCGGGGAGTTCCAGTGGCGGGCCTGGGTATTTGCGTATTTCTTTTGGTGGTTTGAAGGAAGATGATTGTCATCTGGCAGCTGATAGGTTGAAAAGGGGTTTAGAACAACTTGTTACAGAAGGAATGGTAGGTATAGATGGTACAGAATAATAATAGTATCTGAAGATAGGTTAAAGGCCTAAAAGTAGTCAACTTTGGGATTACTCCGTTATATGTAATAAGCAGATGGTTCTTACTCCATTAATTCAGTGATAATAAAGTTACAAAATGATAATGCATTATACTAGATGACTGGAATGCCTTTCGGTGAGATGTTAGAAGTAACTCGAGGAAATACACAGTAGCTGGGTTTGTTCTTTGTACCTTTTGATGGTGTCATGTCTTTTGTCCTCTATAACAAAATGTTATTATGGGCTTTCTATAGGCCTGCAGGCTGCAGCCCACTTTTTTAAATGAACTTGACTCGAACCAAAAGGTCCAAAACTAACAGAAAGTTACAGAATGTTTGACGATGAAACCTGTAACCTGTTAACCCAAAAGAACACACAAAATCGACGACTTTAATTAAACAAATACATCCAATTTTTATCTTGCAGATGCCTCAAATTTGTTGTTCCAAAAAGTTCTTTTCTGTAAGGACAAAGGGACAAAAGATATCTCGTGTCTATCAAAGTGCCTCACTGATCTCTAAGTATGGTCCAACCAGTTTTATTCATTTCTTTAAACACATAATAAGTCGATATGCCCGAATTTTTCTTAATCATAGATCATATTGCATAAATAAAAAAAAACTATGAGTTAACGAACTTTAGTCAAAATTTTTCTGGGTGGGAAAAAGAAAATTTTCGTACCAAATTTTAGGGACGTGACTGGTTAATACCGAGACCATTGTATGTGTATAGATAGCCAACTAGTTTAAACTCTTAATTTGACAATTTTAAAAAAGGGGTTGAAATCTCGAAGTCAAATATTAATCATCAAACGACGTTCTGATCAAGAATCGAAACCTAACCCCACCGAAAGTACTAAAAGCTAATCTGAACGGACCCTGACAACATATCTTCTTTCAGGTTCTTCGTTCCTCAAAACATAAGGTTGGTTTGCACGGCATGCACAAAACTTGAAGAAAGGAAAGAATTTTTTTTTAGAAATACTAGATAGAGGCTATCTAGTGAAGAAAGAAAAGAATTGTTCTAGCAAAAAGGACAGACTAAAGATGTAGGAATAAATCTTTTGCAAGTAACGAATTATTGCATACAAAGGTTAAAAGGGCTGAAAAGGTGTGCTCTTGGGCTGCAATCCATACGCTCCCCCACGGATATTCATCAATTTGATCAAATTCTTACCTCCTAAATTCTTATCAATATCAAACAAGTACAAATTTCCTGGATAGTCTATACATAAACCAATTAATTGGGGGCACTATCTCTGCATCAATTAGTTCCATGGCAATGAGCGAAATGGACGAACAGCTGTTTAAAGCAGCCATGTCCGGCAATGTGAGAGAATTGAAGGACATGGCTCAACAAAATCCAGAGATTCTGTTTGGAAGAACTCCACAACAAAATACATGCCTTCACATATCCTTGATTTTCGGTCACGAGGCATTCTCGAAAGCTGTGTTGGCACTTAACCAGTCTCTCCTCTTGAGTATCAACTTGGATGGAGAGACTCCGTTACTTGTTGCTGTGGCAAACGGTCATGTGTCACTAGCATCAGCCATGCTGAAACTGTATCAACAACTCAACTTGAGTTACGCGATCCTAAAACAAGATAACAATGGAGACAATGCACTACACCATGCAATTCGCAATGGTCACAGTGACCTTGCCTTGGAGTTGATAGCAGCACAACTCGATTTATCACGGGGAGTGAACAAATATAACGAGTCTCCACTATACATCGCAGTTTCGAGTGGTTTCAATGATGTTTCAAAAAAATTGTTGGATATTCCAATCTCCACTCATGTCGGAGCTGGAAGGAAAAATGCTCTGCATGCTGCAATACGATATGGAAATCCAGGTTAGTACTAAATCATAATAATATGAGAAAATTACATTCATGTCTACTCCAAAATTTTGAAATTTGCAACATACTACTCACAATTTGTACTTTGAATATTATCACGTTAAATCCAATTAAGTGAAAAGTTTGTCAATTGTACATTTATCTCGACATCTAAATTTTCTGTATTGACCAAAATTTTGAAATTTAAATTTTAAATCTTAAAAATCAAATTTCAAACATTGAAAAGTCAATAATTGTTAAAATTAACAATTTTTTTGGAAATGTGAAATTTGAAATTCAAAATTTCATAAATTTTAAATATTGAGATTTTGTAATAAAAAAATTGTATATATCATATAGTACAAATTAGTGATAATTTTCAAATTTCAAACTTTTGGAATAGAATGGTCTAATTTTTCCTAATATAAATAGAGTAATGCTAGAAAAGCTGATCTAAACATCTCAATATGATCTCTATATTAAAATATCCTTGAAAATCAAATTTTATATATTTTTCAAATTTTCTAACTATATTTTTTTCGAATTTTCAAAATTGGAGGGTTCACAACTTTTAGATTGATCATATTAAAAAATTCCAAAAAATAGTAATATATATATATATATAGAGTTTTGCTATGGTGGGTCGCGACTCACAGAGGATCCGTGAGTCGCCCTCAAAACTCCTCAATCTAGTTAAAAATGATCGATCCAAACCATCTAATACGATCTCCCTATTGAAATCTCTATGCATACCAAATTTTATATTTTTTCAAAATTTTTAAGTATTTCTTTTTGAAATTTTAGAAAATCATTAATCTAATTAGTTCTACCATTAAAAAAGCAGTTTTTAAAAATCCGAAAAAATACATAAAAATTTAAAAAAATATAAAATTTGGTCTGCATGGATATTTCAATAGGGAGATCGTATTGGACGATTTGGATCGGTCATTTTTAACCAGATCTAGGAGTTTTTGAGCGTGGTTCACAATAGATTTACTTATATATAGTAAATCTATTGTGAACCATGATGCATAGAGCGCTCCGTGCACCACGACCGTTTGATCGATGATTTTACAAATTGACAAATCTAAATTTTCCAATCCAATTTATATATTGAAATCTCATAACAAACAAAATTTTACAATTTTTAAAAAAATTTTACTATTTTTTTTCGAATTTTTAAAACTTGCCATTTTTGGCTTATAAATTAGTATATTTATAGCAAAAAATGGCAAGTGTTAAAAAAATTCGAAAAAAATAGTAAAAAAATTAAAAAAATTGTAAAATTTTTTTTGCTATGAGATTTCAATATATAGATTGGGTTGGTTAAATTAGATTTGACAATTTGTGAAACCACCGACCAAAACGGTCATGGTGCACGGAAGCTTATATGAACCATGATTCACAATAGATTTACTCTCTCTCTCTCTATATATATATATAGAGAGAGATTGGCTAAAGTATACTCCAGCATATAGATAGTCCGTATGCTGGAGTCGTTTTTCAAAATCTAAAATACATATAGTCGATCCGAAGCTTTCAAATTGTTCTCCATATTGAAATCTCTTAGGAAACCAAAATTTATATTTTTTCGAATTTTTTTGCTATATATTATGCTATTTTAAAAAAACACTGTAAAGGAGTTGTAAAGGAATATTTCTGACCCTTCAATTTGAAAATAGCATAATATATAGCAAAAAAATTCGAAAAAATGTAAAATTTGGTCTTGAAGGATATTTTTACATGGAGAACAACTTGAACGGTTTGGATTGACTGTTTGAATTTTAGATTTTGAGAAACGACTCTAGCATACGGGTTTGATCCGTATGCTAGAGTATACTTTAGCCAATCTCTCTCTCTCTCTCTATATATATATATAATTTGGTCTTCATAAAGATTTTATAACGTAGAACAATTTGAGCAGTTTAGATCGGTCATTCTAATCTTAAAAAATAAAATTTTATCGTGTTGGACAAGAATACGTGTCCTATATATTTGACACTAGCCACTCCCAAAAATGCAAAATGCTTTACTCTTGAAGTTAAATAAGTTCTGTAGGTACAAGATGTATTGTCTGATATCCCAACTTAATAATTTTATCATATCCATCGTAAAAGTAGTATTAGAAGTGAAAATAAGTTTTCCCTACGTGGTAACTTTTATATATGATGCATGTTCATTTCTTAGACTACGTATACGATCTCTGTTCGAGTTTAATGCTTTGTAGCCTAAATTAAGTTCATTAATGCAAACAAATGAAAGGTATAACAAAATTTGATGAGAAATTCCGATATTCGCATTTAATTTATTGAACCATGAAATTTTCTACATTATGGATGTACACTTCGACAAATATACTAGTATAGAAAATAAAATAAATTTTTAAAAAATAAACGTCTAAAGAATATCATCATTGTGTCTATAAAAAGAATACTGAAGATTGCTTCCTCTTAACGGGTGCGTTTAGATGTGTGTGGGAAAAAGTGAAGAAATATTGGGAAGTGTGTAACTTTGTGAAAAGTTTGAATTGTTTATAATTTTTTTTCTTCTTCTTCCTTCTTCTTTTTCTTTCTTCTAACGATCCAAACGCACCCAACGATATTTGCTCTTCATAATTGTAAGTTTTGATAATAATACCATGTTACTTTATATGATTTACGAATTATAACAATAAGTGTTCTTTTATTCATGATATGCTAGAAAATTAGATTAGAGTTTTATTTTTAAATGCATTATTTACTTAATTTTATAATTATGTGTTTCACAATCAAAGAAAATAAGTATTGTCGTGTAACGTGTGAAATCAATCCTTAATAGTTCAGTAGTGAGCTTTATTGAAATGTTGTCATTTATTGATATATAACTGACTAATCATGCATGCATACGCTTCAGGAGTATTGTTAAAACAATTGTCAAGGCACGCCCTTTTCTAGCGAGAGAAGGAGACATCTACGGATACACTCCAATACAACTCGCCGTGGTGTGGAATAGGCTAGATGGGATAAAAGTATTATTAGAACATGATCGCTCTTTAGGCTATCAAGTGAAATCAAACACAAATGCCCCTCTCCTTGTTTCAGCAGCACGTCGTGGTAATGTTGGAGTTGCCCAAGAAATTTTGAAATATTGTCCAGATGCTCCCATTAGCGAATCAAATGGTTGGACAATGCTTCATCAAGCAGTTGATTCACGTCAGAAAGAGTTTGTTGACTACATCCTAACAACTCCTCATCTCCACAAACTTATCAACATGCGGAATAAAGATGGAGATACTGCTTTACATATTGCACTTCGAAATTGTGATCCAAAAATAGTCCGCGCTCTACTGGCACATAAAGCTACGAACCTCACAATTGGTGATAACGACGGCTTCCCAGCCGAATCTAAATTGGAGGACAATACGGAGCGGGCAAACACTTTAAATTGGGTACGATTACTATTGTCTTTACTTTTATATATATAATATGTTGTACAATTGTGCAGCTGATTTCGATCGAAGTAAAAACAGAATAAACCCATCTTGTATTAAATTAGTGAGAATATAAAATTTTTCAAAACAAACAGAATGGGAAAAATGAAAATGACAATTAAATTAATGAAACTATGATCATAGACATTATGGGTAGAATATACAAACAAAAACAAGTAATGTATTTCCTGCTTTCCAACACAATATAATAAGGGCCGTATAGTTTTTTTTTCATACTATTATCATATTCCTTCTCCCACATTGCAGATGTGCTTGCTTAAAACTAAAATAGTACTCATCAGCAATAATACATATATACAGAGATAGATAATGGATTCAATAAAACTGATTTGATCAGACTCTTGATTAAATCATGTTAGATCTCAATTTTAAAATGTCAAATATCGATTCAAATTGTCCAACATGATCTTCCTATGGAAATCTCCTTAATTACCAACCAAATTATATATTTTTTTCAAATTTTTTTTTCATATTTTTAGATATTGTTGTTTTTGAAGGACTTAGAACAAATTAGATTAACGATTTCATAAAATTTCAAAAAAATAGTAAAAAAATTTAAATATAAAAAATATAAAGTTTGATCAGCAAGGATATTATAATATATGTATGGTCCAATTTAATCATGTCATATCTCAATTTTGAAATTTTAAACTGGAAGTACGGTCAAATCGGTTTGATTTTCATTATCTCTCTCTATATATATTGATATATATGTATTTATTTATTATTCACGCAGAATGAAGTGTTGATGATGATATCGAAAGGTCGTCCAACATCTTTAACATTCATTTCTAGTAAATTAGCCAAAAAAAATTTAACGGATAAATCGATCAAAGGAATTAAAGAATTGACCCAAACATACACAAGCAACACTTCTTTAATTGCAATCCTTATTGCCACAATTACATTTGCTGCTGCTTTCACTTTGCCTGGAGGATACAGCAACGATCCAGGATCTGAAGGACTTCCCATCATGGCGAAAAAAGTTGCATTCAAGACCTTTCTTATTTCTGACACATTAGCAATGTGCTCCTCTCTTGCGGTCGCCTTCATGTGCATCTTAGCAAGGTGGGAGGACTTTGACTTCTTGCTTTATTACAGATCCATTACTAAGAAGCTTATGTGGTTTGCATACATGACAACTACTGTGGCATTTGCAACTGGCTTATACACAGTGGTTGCTCCTCGCATCATGTGGTTGGCTGTCTTAGTATGTATTTTATCAATTGGTCTTCCATTTCTTACAAAGTTGCTGGGTGAATGGCCTTTAATAAAGCTTCGACTTCGGTTGGGTCGTAATTATCAAGCCGAACTCCTTGAGATGGTCTAAACTCAAAAGTCCTCCCAAATTATTAATGTTTGTATGTTTTCCTTTCATATTTATCTGTTCTCTATTGTAATTACTTAATATTATATTTCTTATAGAATTAAACATTGTATTCTAAGAACAGAAGTACTCTGTGTTACTTTCAATGAGTGTTTTATTATTATATTCCAATTTAAATTCCTACCAACAAAAAAAGGATACCTGAATAAAAAAAAACCATGTTTGCATGTTTTAATTAACCAAACTAATTTAATGATAGCGAATTCCAACTCATTTTTTTTTTGCGTGAAGGTGACTATTGGTTCGTTGGTTCGAAATTCTAAATTCTAAAATTTAGGAACTTAAAAATTTGAAATTCTAGATTTCCAAATTTTAAATTTCAACATATAGAATTTTAAATTTTTGAAATAAAAAAAATTTATAATTTCAGAACAAAAATTTTAAAATTTCGAAAATTTTTGCCTCTTAATTTAATATTTGAAATTTGAGAAGGGAGCTATTTTGGTGAATGTGAAAAATCATGTATAGAGATGATTGTATAGGTGACACATTTCTTAATAAATTAGATTTGTAATGACATTTTTCAAAGATATCACTTTGGTGTGGCATTTATTTTTTTCCAATTTTCAAATTTTGGAGTGACATAAATCTCATTTTCCCTTGTACGTGAGAAGTGAAATAATATACAATATAACGTTGTAGCCATTTCAAATGTTATGCACTAACTTTCGATGTGTTAAACACAATATCATCATAAAAAATAATTCTAACTATGAGCATAAAATAATGAAGTTACTTGTCAAAACTCTTCACAAACTCTTAGACATAAATTACATTACAAAATTTGGGGAATTTGGGGAATTTTCTATTCTTAGACATAAATTTATTATAAATAATCCAAACTCTTCACAAAATTACACACTTTCCAATACTTTATGCCTAGGAATATGAAATTCCTCCTATTCCTAAATGTTTATAAACTACATTCAAGATGGTAACGCATCAATTACATTACATACATGTAGGTGTGTTTGGTTGCATAAGAAATAGATAATAATAGAATGGGTGTATTTGGATGCCTTAGAATAAGGTTTGGATAAGAATAAGTTCTAAATTCTTTATTCTTGTGCAACCCAAACAACACAAGAATAAAGAATTTGAGCCCTTATTCTTATACTAACAAAACTATGGAATTTGAATAAAAATAAAAATTGGCATGAGATTCTAAAAATTCCTTATTCTTATCCGGCCTCCATTCTATCTTATATACACTATTGTTGAACAATTGTGTCAACCCTAATTTTTTATATACAAAAATATTGTAGGTAAATATTGAAACATAGTAGATATATTCTTCAATACAAATGAAGTTTTTTTTTTTTTGATACAAATACAAAGGATGTAACAGGCTAATTAATGCAGTAGTACCAACACATAAGTATGGTAACAGAAACTCGTTGTTTAGCAGCCAAAAATGTTTTTCTTAATTTATATATCAATTTTAATCTCTAAACCAGAATTGAAAAAAAAAACTTTACCACCAAAAAAAAAAGAAAGGAAAGAAAAAAGCTCTGAAACTAAAAATATTGAATCGACAAACGAGTTCTTAATTGCTGAAATTTTTCATGATAATCGGTAAATAATGGAAACAAAGTAAAATGATATCCAATTTTTTAATATATCCAAATAAATTCAAAATTAAACCAAAAATATGAAAATATTTTTTTAAATAAAATTTTATATTCTAATGAAATTTCAGTTTAATTCAAATCAAACAAATTTTTTTAATGTTAATCAGTTGGCTACTGAGACTAGCACTACGTGGAATAAATTAAGCTTGTTTGATTCTGTACTTTTCAGTATTTTCTTTTCAATGTAGTCGCCAACTCCGGTTGCTCTTAAAAGGAAAAAAAATAATAATAATAAATAAATAAAAGTAAATATCATTGGGTGCGTTTGGATAGGTGTGGGAAGAAGGGAAGAAGGGAAGAAGTGGGAAGAAATATTGGGAAGTGTGTAACTTTGTGAAGAGTTTGGATTGTTTATAATTTTTTTTCTTCTTTCTTCCTTCTTCTCCATTCTTCTTCTCTCATCCAAACGCCCCCATTGGGAAGATGAAAACTACACAATATATTTCAGTACCCAGTTTACACAATTGACTGCACAGCTCATTGGCCTTTGTTTCACTTTTCTTCGATCTGGACTCGTTATTCTGTAGTAATCATAGTGCTTACGGTTTTCTTCGATAAAAGCTGGACATAAACCAGGATTGGACTAGAGTGGTTAGCTGTTAACTAGGATGAGTTACAATTAGCCGTTAGTACTACTCTGAGATTCAGCTATATATAGTCAGACTCTTGTAATTGTAAACAAGTTAATTGAATGACAAATCATTCTATCCTATCTCTTTGAATCATTTCTCTTCTCTCTACTGGTTCAACTGTACCAGTACACAAACATTACGAACTCTTTTATAGTATTAGATTCCATGTCTATCCCCACCTCTTATTGTACTACAATCCCAACCCCCATGCCGATTCTATCCAATTCCTCTTCAGCCAGAGGATCTCTGGTGCTTCTCAACCTCACCGTTGCGACTAAACTCACAACTCACAACCATAAATGGGCTCGGTCCTGAGTACAACTCCTTTTTTGTTGCGATTAATATAACAACTGTAAGTCATGCTGCATAACGTCTAAAACGACCACGAAAATGGTCATCTTCGTTAACCGTTCCGTTTTAAAAACGAAATTGTCTATCCATTTGCGTTAACCGTTTCGCCTTGGACGAAACAGTCGAAATCACGAAAATACACATGGACGAAACCATTTCAATCTTTCGTTAACCGTTTCATTTTTAAAATGCAACCAAAATCTTTTAACCTTTTCATTTCATTTTGATCGAAACGAAACGAAAGGACGGTCGAAACGGTGGCTGTTTTCACCCCTAACTGTAAGAGAAGAATCTGGGCCTGTCTTCTTTCGCACACACCATAGCAACGGGCCAACTGCCCTTCCCAATTCTGATTTGGGCTCTAGTAATTGTTAGAGAAGAGTGCAGAAAAAATTAATAGTAACGTTAATGTTCATCTAAATTTTGATAATAACAAAAATAAATTCGAAATTTTAATACTAACGTTGTTGGATCGTCGTTTGGAATGGCGAATGGTCTAAATCCTTGGATCGTCATTCCAAACGACGATCCAATATTGGGTTGTCGTTTGGAACGACGATCCAAGGCAACAACACTTTTTTTTAAGCAAATGGTTAAAATAATGTGGACAAAATTTTATACAATTAAATAAGAGTCGAGAATTAGAATTTGTACCAGCTTTATAATGTGGACAAAACTTGTTAAAATAATTATTAAATTATTTGGTTAAAAAAATTATTTGATCGGAGGTAATTAAAAAATTATAATGTGGACAAAACAGTGGATCGTCATTTGAAATGACGATCCAAGGCAACAACATTTTTTTTTTAAGAAAATGGTTAAAATAATGTGGACAAAATTTTATACAATTAAATGATTATTAAATTAATTGCTTAAAAAAATTATTTGATCGGAGGTAATTAATTTCCTCATCAGTTTCTATTGGCAATATCACTTCTTCGTAGGTAATAATATTAAAATAATTATTAAATTATTTGATTTGATTTGCTAATGGAGTTTTAATTTTGGAATTTTAAGCAAATGGGTCCTAAGCCAAGCTGCGTCTCTTCCAGTGTTATTTTGATCGGAGATAGGCGGACGAGTGAACGACGATTACTTTCTGCATTGATGTTTCAATATCATGGAAAAAATTTAAAGTTAAAAAATTAGAAGGAAATGAATATCATGTTAGGGGCCCCAAATTTTTTTACAGATTTGGTGGAGAGGAATGAAGGTTTTGATCTTGGAGGGTCGTAGTTGGTGGCTCACACCAGCGTTGTCAGTGAATTGAGCGTCGTTCCAAAAAGCTGCATCAGGTTCTTTGATATCGTCATTATTTGTAGGCATTTGGACCGTACTTGGCACTCAAATAACACTCAAACCATTGAATTATTCAATAAATTGCTATGATTTCCAAGGAATTGACTCTACCATCGTTTCTTCTCTCATTTTACAGGACTTTGATGATTTTCTGGTGATATTTGAGCCATTTGAAGATTTCCGGCACTTGGCAGACGCTAGACGACTCATTCCTAGCACTTGAAGGCACTTTTCAAACCACCGTTTGGACCAAATGACTCGTGCTTGGGGCTAATGAGAAATTAAGAGTAGCAATTGGTCAAATAGAATCATTAGCATTGTAGAGCTCATCCTAAGCTTTCCAACGGTTTTTGAATCGCCTCAATCGGAGTCCGGATGGAGGAATTATGGCCGAAATACTAGCTCTCTGGTCAAGTCGAACAGAGGCTTGTCCGACCCGAACAGAGGCTTGGTCGACCCGAATAGAGGCTTGGTCGACCCGAACAGAAGCCTGTCAGACCCAAACAGACCCCTGTTCGGATCGAACAGAACCCTGTTCGATCCGACCAGACTGCCGAAAAATCATATTTGGAAGTATTTTCAACATGGAAACTCGTATTTTGGCATATTTTCTTGCCTTGACGACCAGGCAACCTCCCAAGCACCTGAAAATTGCTATATAAGCTCCCCTAAGCCTAAGGAAAGGGCATACAACCTTTCATACCACAAAATTCCTCTTTCCATAGGCGTTTCTCTTTCTTCCACCATTGGAGATCATCAAAGCTTGGTTCTTTGAAGCGACGGCAGCAAGGAGACGAGTTTGGTGACCATCTTGCAACACACCACTGCCTAGAGATCATAGTTCGAAAGCATAAAGGAGTATTCGGTTTATTCTTCTATGTTTTCTTCTCTATTTTCAATGGGCTTGTATCTTGTTATTTCTATGTTATTTGTTGTGTGTTTTAGTACTATGTTAGGCTAAATTTATGTAGTCTTAGGGGTAAGGTAGTAACTTAGGTTTGGATGTTGTGATTTGACTTGATATGATATGATATGTTTTGTTGATTTGTTTTGTTGAGAATTATGTTAATTGCTTGTTTGAATTGCTTGTGATTTCCTAATCACCTTCTAGTTGTACGGCCGCATCTAGTCAAGTCTAAGTTAGGATAAACAAGATTAGTTCAAATAAAGTATTTGGGATAAATCGTAGATCCGAAAGGGTAGATTAGTTGGCACCAAAAGTGTAACTTTTAGACAAGTCCAAAAGACCTCTAGATATCCTTATGAACTCCAACAAACAAGTTTAAATTGATTGAATTCTATACCAAAAGTTGTGAACCAATCGAGTTAATTAGGTTAGGTTGTGATTAAACCAGTTTCTAGTCCAACAAGCGACAGCTGAGGTTTAGTGAATCTAGGTTTAGCCAACAAACTCTACCAAAAAGTATAAAATATCATAAAAGGTCAAAAACCACACACTTTCACCCTCTGTTCGAACCGAACAGAGAAGTGAACGCTTGAAAAACACCGTTCGATGCACGAAAGTGATAAGTTCTATGTTCTATAGTCCAAACCAAGGTGAAACCTGAACCCTAAGACGCTTTTTATACTGTTTGAAAATTCAAAAACTTTACTTTAGTTGTTTACATTATTTTAATAGACGAAAACAACCAAAAATATATACTTTACTTGCACCTTTACATTTAATTCATCAAAATTCCATAAAAATATTCTTGTCTAGCTTTTGAAAAAGGATAAGTCCAGTAATCAATTGTACCGTCCCTTGGGTTCGACCCTAAAGCTTTACTCCAAACGATTAGTGAGGTTAGTTCTAGGTTTATAAATTTATTTGATTCCTAGGTTTTAAGCCTTCATCAAATTGGCGCCGTTGCCGGGGACGGTGTTGATATTGGATCCTTATCTTAGTATTAAGAGACTAGATCTTTTCTTTTTCTTTTTAAACTCACGTTTTCTTCTCTCTTGATTACAGGACTGGCAGGTAACACGCAAAGGAAGAAGTCCCCACCCCCAAAGGTCAAAGACTTTCTCCGGAGAATCCGCGAAGAAGCCAGATCCTCCTCCTTTACTCCTGTTCGATCTGACCAGGGCCTTGTTCGATCCGACCAGTGCTCTGTTCAATCTGACCAGTGCTCTGTTCGATCTGACCAGTGCTCTGTTTGATCTGACCAGGGCCTTGTTCGATCCGACCAGTACTCTGTTCAATCCGACCAGTGCTCTGTTCAATCTGACCAGGACCTTGTTCGATCCGACCAGTACTCTGTTCAATCTGACCAGTGCTCTGTTCGATCTGACCAGGGCCCCAAACAGAGAGAAGAAAACTCCACAATGGCCGACCAACTCACTCCCGAGGCCATTGCCCAGCGCACACAAGAATTGGAGGACCTCCGCCTCCAACTTGAGCAAAGAGAGGCTCGACTGACAGCCGATCGGACCCTCCTAGCGGGTCAAAGGAGGGATTTTGATAATGAGCGTCGCCGATGGACCCAAGAAGATGAAGGGAGCATCAATAACTCCGACAACGAAGATGAGGAAGATCGTGAAAGGACTCTTATGGAGTTTGGAGTTCCCAGCGCAAGAAACGTGGGCGGACCAGTGGTGATTCCAGGCATCGCTGCTAACAACATGCAGATCGCTCCCAACCACGTCGTGCTTGTGCAATAAAATCCGTTCTATGGAAACGACGAAGAGGATCCCCATGCTCACTTACAAACTTTTATTGATTGTACTAGATTAATTAAGTTTAATGGTGTTCCTCAACAAGCAATTAGGCTATTGTTATTTCACTTCACCCTTAAGGACCGAGCACAAAAATGGTATAAAACATTGAAAAAAGGGTCAATTAGGTCTTGGGATGAAATGGCACAAACCTTCTTGGATAGGTATTTTCCTTCGGATAGAGCGGATAAAATTAGAGGTGAATTGAATAATTTTGTCCAAAACCAAAATGAATCAATGAGGGATGCATGAGAACGGTTTAGGGATTTAGAAAATTCTTGTCCACATCATGGAATTCAAGAATGGATGCTTCTTAAATCATTCTACACTGGACTTTATGATAATATTAAAATCAATCTTGATTCTCTTTCAGGTGGAGCATTCAAAAGACTTGATACGGCACGAGGGCGAGATTTGCTTGATTATTGTGCAAGAAATTACACATGGTACCCTCTACTCATTCCCCGCCACTCAACTAATTCGAGGCAACAAGTGCACAAAATTTCAACTAAAGAGGCGAGGATAGAGGAGCTAGAAGCTGAACTTGCCGCTTACCAATCGGCTCAAGGGACACATCTCCATTCAAACCAATGCGGAGCGTGCGGCGAGGAAGGACATACATCTATCAATTGTCCTCTTGCCAAAATTGGTAACGGAGGAGCCCAAGTGAACTACCTACACAATGGGCCCCCTTACTGTTCAAAATACCAAAATAGCCCGCCAAATTTGTATAGGAATGCCCAATTCAACAACAACAATAGAGACCAATCATTTCAAAAGAAACTCTTTTTCGATAGGGAAGAGATTCCAATTGTTGTTCAAGAATTCATGAGTGAGCAAGAAAAGTTTAACAAATCTATGGCTTTAGGGTTTGATGAATTGAAGGCCACCACCGACGAATTGAAGGCTACCGTCAACGAATTTAAGGGAAGTGCAAGCACCTTACAACGCTTGGAGCGCATGATGAAAGCACACTTCTCCCGACCACCTGGCAAGCTTCCAAGCCAACCACAAGTCAACCCAAGTGCAGAGATCAAAACCATTCATGTTCTACGAAGCGGAAATGAGTACCAAGACCCACCCGTGCCACCAAACGAAGGAAACAACCTCTCTGTTCCGACCGACCAGAATCCTGTTCGGTCCGACCAGGAGGAACCAGAGGAGACGCACCCAATTCTTGAGAAAGTTTTGTCATTCCCTCCACTCCATGAGGCATCCCAGACACAAGGCACCATTCCTGAGCCTGAACAAGCTGAAGAGGTGCCACTCGCACCCTCTGTTCGGTCCGACCAAGCTCCTGTTCGGTTCGAACAGAGCACAACAGTGGTCCAAAGCAAGGACAGAAAGAAGGCTCAACAACCTGAGTCAACCTATAGGCCTCCTGTCCCATTTCTTCAGCGACTTGTGAAGAAGAATGAGGAAGAGCGATTTCGAACTTTTTGGGAGATTCTCAAGGAATTGAAGGTCAACATTCCATTCACAGATGTCATAGCTCAAGTGCCGATCTTTGCAAGATTTTTAAAGGAGTTATGCACGGGCAAGAGATCCATGGAAGAGCTCAAAACAGTGGCCCTATCACACAAGAGTACCGAGGCTTTGAATAGCAAGATGCCCCCAAAGCTTGAGGATCCGGGTAGGTTTGCTCTTCCTTGCACTATTGGAAACGCAACAATCAAGCAAGCCTTGTGTGATATGGGGGCTAGTGTTAGTTTGATGCCCAAGTCCGTTTATGAAAAGATTGGAATTGGAGAATTGAGACCCACATGCATGACATTGAAGCTCGCTGATTCTTCAATGCAGTTGCCCTTGGGTGTTATTAAAGATGTGCCCGTTCAAGTGGATAAGTTTATCATACCGGGCGATTTCGTGGTGATGGACATGGAAGAAGACAAGGAGGTGCCTATAATTTTAGGACGCCCCTTCCTTAGAACCGCCGGTGTGAAGATGGATGCTCGAGATGGGACGATTTTGGTTAGAGTGGGAGGAGAGAAACTCCAATTTTCAATAGATCATGCCTTGAAGCGCTCCGACCCCGCCAACAAAGGCCATGACAAATCGCTCGCCTTCTCGCTCTTCGGATCCGATCCAATCAAGACATAGTGAAATATGGTCAAGCTAGGGACCTAAAACAAGCGCTTCTTGGGAGGCAACCCAAGGATTTCTCAACTCTTATCTCTTTTATTTATTTTGTCATTAAAAATAGAAAATACAAAAAAAAAATAAAAACAATAGAAAAATCCATAAAAATTTGGAAAAAAAAATAATATCAAAAATATAATTTGATGTTTGTAGGAAAATTTTGAGGAACAAACGAAGAAAGATGCAATTCGTGCTAGAGCACCATGGGTTACGCGAACCAACTAACCCCGATCGACCTCATACGGATTGCATCAAAAGATCTAGAAAAATTAGAGCCGTCTTGGACAACGAGAGAACAAACTAGAAGCAAATCAACATATGAAAAGCAAAACTTGGCTAAGTTCTCTTTTCCCTCCTATTTACTTTTTTATTCGATTGCATGCATTGAGGACAATGCTTGATGTAAGTTTGGGGGGAGGGAATAGGAGAAAAATCGAACTTTTGGTGGATTTTGGTAAATTTTTGCAATTTTTTCGAACTTTTTGCTTCTCTGGTCAGCTCGAACAGGTATCTGGTCAATCCGACCAAAGCCTTGAAAACTTCTGTTTTTAACTTTCTCCTTGGTCGGTTCGAACAGACACCTGGTCGATCCGACCAGAACATGGAAATTGCATGATTTGGTTTGATTTTGGCTTGGAAATTAGTTGGTTTTGCCTATTCTCTCTCGATTTGAATTTTAAACGTTAAATCTCTCATTACTTAACCTTGTTTTTGAGTCAAACAAAAATTTTCTCAAAGAACCCTAGAATGTTTTGATATCGAACTTGTTCTTGCACCAATGGACTGAATTGGAGTATTTTCTTTAAGATTTGAACTTGATTTTGGATGCTTAGAATTGTTATGACAATCTTAGTCGATTCTCACAAGTTTTTGCCGAGTGAACTGATTCGTATTTGACAAAATTTTGAAAAGAAATTTATCGACTTTGGAAATTGTAAAATGAATTTTGTCTTGTTGAAATTGCTTTTTAATCGCTCGAATCACCAACGAGCAAAATTAATGGGACAATAAATCAAAATAGCTGTGAAAACGAGGACGCACTGAGACCTTTTTTCACCAACTTAGCCACAAATTGGAGGGTATTGGGTTAGGTATGAATTGTTGGGAATTACAACTCAAAGAAACCGAGAAATAATTGGACAACTCATGCTTAATTCTACCGGACTCGGTGCGAAAGCATTGGTAAAGGAGTTGTTGAGTATTATGGCCCAAGTTTACCGTGGTCATAGTCGAGCAACACCCGTCTAACCTCCCTAGCGCGACATGTGCTAGTAGCAAACTCAAGGCCAACGATACCGCATTATCCTCTAGGGTGTAAAGCCCCACGGCTCGACTTGCACGAAAAAAAAAGAAAAAAAAACATTGGTGAAAAAAATTGAAATTTCTTTTGAGAAAAGTTCATTATAAAATTTCTGAAGTTGATAAAGGCCTTTACAAATTTTTGTGGAATGTGAAAAGGAACGGGTAATTGAAATTGAGATCGCTTTTGAAATATCAAAAGGAAGCTAGAGTTCTAATTTTTGAGAAAAGACTTTACTTAGGGCCACGAGTTGCATTAATTAAGTTGTGAACACTTAACTTAGTTTTTTATTTTGATTCTTGTTTGACTCATTTGATGAAAGTGTGAGAAATTTTAGGCATAGCAATTGATTTCACGACATTTATTGGTTTGAGATACAACTCAATATTTAAGGTTTAAGTACAGTCCAAAACTCTAAACTTAGGGTGTTGCTTGAGGACAAGCAAAATTTAAGTTTGGGGGGATTTGATATCGTCATTATTTGTAGGTATTTGGACCGTACTTGGCACTCAAATAACACTCAAACCATTGAGTTATTTAATAAATTGCTATGATTTCTAAGAAATTGGCTCTACCATCGTTTCTTCTCTCATTTTACAGGACTTTGATGATTTTCTGGTGATATTTGAGCCATTTGAAGATTTCCGGCACTTGGCAGACGCTAGACGACTCATTCCTAGCACTTGAAGGCACTTTTCAAACCACCGTTTGGACCAAATGACTCGTGCTTGGGACTAATGAGAAATTAAGAGTAGCAATTGGTCAAATAGAATCATTAGCATTGTAGAGCTCATCCTAAGCTTTCCAACGGTTTTTGAATCGCCTCAATCGAAGTCCGGATGGAGGAATTATGGCCGAAATACTAGCTCTCTGGTCAAGTCGAACAGAGGCTTGTCCGACCCGAACAGAGGCTTGGTCGACCCGAACAGAGGCTTGGTCGACCCGAACAGAAGCCTGTCAGACCCAAACAGACCCCTGTTCGGATCGAACAGAACCCTGTTCGATCCGACCAGACTGCCGAAAAATCATATTTGGAAGTATTTTCAACATGGAAACTCGTATTTTGGCATATTTTCTTGCCTTGACGACCAGGCAACCTCCCAAGCACCTGAAAATTGCTATATAAGCTCCCCTAAGCCTAAGGAAAGGGCAGACAACCTTTCATACCACAAAATTCCTCTTTCCATAGGCGTTTCTCTTTCTTCCACCATTGGAGATCATCAAAGCTTGGTTCTTTGAAGCGACGGCAGCAAGGAGACGAGTTTGGTGACCATCTTGCAACACACCACTGCCTAGAGATCATAGTTCGAAAGCATAAAGGAGTATTCGGTTTATTCTTCTATGTTTTCTTCTCTATTTTCAATGGGCTTGTATCTTGTTATTTCTATGTTATTTGTTGTGTGTTTTAGTACTATGTTAGGCTAAATTTATGTAGTCTTAGGGGTAAGGTAGTAACTTAGGTTTGGATGTTGTGATTTGACTTGATATGATATGATATGTTTTGTTGATTTGTTTTGTTGAGAATTATGTTAATTGCTTGTTTGAATTGCTTGTGATTTCCTAATCACCTTCTAGTTGTACGGCCGCATCTAGTCAAGTCTAAGTTAGGATAAACAAGATTAGTTCAAATAAAGTATTTGGGATAAATCGTAGATCCGAAAGGGGAGATTAGTTAGCACCAAAAGTGTAACTTTTAGACAAGTCCAAAAGACCTCTAGATATCCTTATGAACTCCAACAAACAAGTTTAAATTGATTGAATTCTATACCAAAAGTTGTGAACCAATCGAGTTAATTAGGTTAGGTTGTGATTAAACCAGTTTCTAGTCCAACAAGCGACAGCTGAGGTTTAGTGAATCTAGGTTTAGCCAACAAACCCTAGCACAAAGCATAAAATATCATAAAAGGTCAAAAACCACACACTTTCACCCTCTGTTCGAACCGAACAGATCCTTGTTCGAACCGAACAGAGAAGTGAACGCTTGAAAAACACCGTTCGATGCACGAAAGTGATAAGTTCTATGTTCTATAGTCCAAACCAAGGTGAAACCTGAACCCTAAGACGCTTTTTATACTGTTTGAAAATCCAAAAACTTTACTTTAGTTGTTTACATTATTTTAATAGACGAAAACAACCAAAAATATATACTTTACTTGCACCTTTACATTTAATTCATCAAAATTCCATAAAAATATTCTTGTCTAGCTTTTGAAAAAGGATAAGTCCAGTAATCAATTATACCGTCCCTTGGGTTCGACCCTAAAGCTTTACTCCAAACGATTAGTGAGGTTAGCTCTAGGTTTATAAATTTATTTGATTCCTAGGTTTTAAGCCTTCATCATTCTTGTTGATTACTGGCAGCAGGGTTGTCAGCGAATTGCGCGGCTTCGTTCTAGAAAGCTGCATCGACTTCTTGTTGTTTAAATTTAATGTGTTTGAACCCATAAATAATTACAAGTATATTCTTATGAAGCTATTTAAATTTAATGTGTTGATATTATATATTATGATGAATTTGTTGGATCCCACAAATTTTTTTGGCATCAATCACTGATTATTTTGAATAACACTGTTGTTGGGTCTAACTGTGGTTGCCGATGAGCTTCTTTAAATATTTTACTTAAATTATAAAATATTGCTACATTATTTAATTTAATCATTAATTGTGCATGAAACATGATAAACACAAAAAAAAACTGAATGAGATTGTGCCACGTCAAGCTTAGCCATCTGCTTTTAAAAAAAACTGAATGAGATTGTGCCACGTCAAGCTTAGCCATCTGCTTTTAATTTCTGGCCTTTATTTGTTAAAATAATAATTACCTCCCATCAAATTAAAACTTTATTACCATTTGCTTTAAAAAAAGTGTTGTTGCCTTGGATCGTCGTTTGGAATGACGATCCAGGGGTTCAGACCATTCGTCATTCCAAATGACGATCCAGCAACGTTAGTATTAAAATATCGAATTTTTTTTGTTATTATCAAAATTTAGATAAACAGTACCGTTACTCATATGATTGACTAATTAATACAATGTCAATGTATATAAACAGATTCGGATAGTTCAGGAGCAAAAAGCTTATCCTCATATGACTAATTTAAGAAGTAAATTAAGTGACGATTGTTTTAGCAAGAAGGACGGAATAAAGGTGCAGGTATTAACCTTTGCTTCAACTTCAAGTAAAAAATTTTAATACAAAAACTAAAAAGACAGAAATTTAGTGCTTGCAATTCACATGACAGTATGACATTCCCCTTAATGCCCATTCGATAGCTATCTTAATACCTCTTCAATTAATTACGTTCAAAAAGCAAACAAAGAAGTTCATACCCAAATTAACTTGGGTCACCTAATTTTTGCCTCAATCTTCCTCAACCACAAAGGGGAACAAATCCACTAATACCAATAGTTCAAGAGTAGCACAAAATGGACGACCGGCTGCTCAAAGCGGCCATGTCTGGCAATTCCAATGAAATGAAGCACATGATTTTGCAAGATGCCAACGTTTTTCTCGGAACGACTCCACAAGGGAGTACATGCCTTCACATATCTTCAATTTTTGGTCATCAGGAATTTTCAATGACTGTGTTGGCACTGAACAATTCTCTCCTCTCAAGGATCAACTTATATGGAGAAACTCCGTTAGTTGTTGCTACGACAAATGGTCATGTGTCTTTAGCATCTGCCATACTGAAACAGTATCAACAACTAAAATTAAGTGAGATGATCCTAAAAGAAGACAACAATGGAAATACAGTACTACACCATGCCATTCGCAGTGGCCATTGTGACCTTGCCCTAGAATTGATAGCAGCAGAACCCAAGTTATCAGAAGGAGTGAACAAACATAATGAGTCCCCGATGTATATTGCAGTCTCAAGGGGCTTCAGTGATGTTTCGGAGAGATTGTTGAAAATTCCGATCTCCAGTCATATAGGTACCTACGGTGAAAATGCTCTGCATGCCGCAGTGAGAAATGGGAATCCAGGTTAGCACGGAGTATAATTCAAATATATGAAGCTTCTTCCTTTCTTTTTATTGAAATTACATCCATATGAAAATATATATCAACTTAATTTCATTATCAATTCGTAAAATTTGTCTACAACTAATTGCTCAATGCTCATAGAGTGTCTGACAAATCACAAATGCCTTTTCAGATATTGCTAAAAAAATTGTCGAAACACGTCCTAAGCTAGCAAGAGAAGAAAATAAAAGCGGGAACACTCCAGTGTTACTTGCTGTGCTCTGGAACAAACTGGATGTGATTCGTGTGTTACTGGAACATGATCGCTCCTTAGGCTACCTAATCCACACAAAGGATTTGTACCCTCTCCTTGTTTCGGCAGCCTACCGAGGTAATGTCATCGTTGCACAAGAGATTCTGAATTATTGTCCAGATGCTCCCTATTGCAAACCCGATGGCTGGACAATCCTTCATGAAGCAGTTTCTGTTCTTAATGAAGAATTTGTTGAGTTCATCCTAAACACCCCTCAACTCCATAAACTTATCAACATGCGGGATAAATATGGAGAAACTGCTTTACATATTGCTGTTCGAAAATGTGACCCAAATATTGTTCGTGCATTACTGGCTCATAAAGCTATAGACCTCACAGTTCTTAACAACGGAGGCAACACAGCAGAATGGCCATTGGCAGAGACCACAGAGCGCGCGAAAACTTTAAATTGGGTATGCTTATAGATATTCTGTTTATGTACTGTAGATCTGTGCAACTCTCATTTTTTTAAGAAGAACTATAGTAAAATCATTCTTGCGATAAATTATAGTGGATATATGTTAAAATCTGATATATACTACCATTTATATGCGATATGCATTGGTATAATCAGATTTAGATACTATATATGATTAGCTGATGTAATCTGATATATACTTCCTTCTATATCTAGATATCATGTATGTTTAGCTGTATCTATTTAGATATTGTATAGGATTTGGTTATTTTTTGTTTCCATTATAGTCTAGGTACATCTTGTAATATATTTAGTTCCCTGTAACCTGAATTAAGGTTTTTAGAGAAAACCTTTTTGTTAAACTTAATTCCTTCACGCAATACACAATTTCTCATGGTATCAGAGCAACTATTTTATTAAATCAATCAACGTGCTTCTCCTTTTAGTTGATACACCATGCCGCCAAAGGTGGATGATACAGTGAATAAAGGCGATGTGATAGATGCGCTGAATCCATCATCACATTTCTTCATTCATCATTCCGACAACCCAGGTATTATCCTGGTGCCACAATTGCTCACAGAAAGTAACTACCCGGCTTGGAGTCGGGCCATGATTACTGCTCTTTCTGCTAAGAACAAGTTAGGGTTTGTTGATGGAACCATCAAGAAACCGAAAGATCAGGCAGAGTACCAAACGTGGAAACGCTGTGACACTATGGTACTCTCGTGGATATGGAACTCTGTCTCCAAAGAATTGACAAACAGTGTTATCTACCTGAATACAGCCCAGGAGGTATGGGATGATCTGAGAGAAAGGTATGCTCCTAGCAACTCTGTCCAGATCTACCAAATTAAAAAATCCATTGCTAGTCTCTCTCAAGGAGAACTATCTGTTACAGCATATTACACTAGCTTAAAGGGTTTTTGGGATGAATTAAGTTCCATCCTATCCATTCCTATTTGTACATGTGGTGTTGCCAAGCAGTATGCTGATAATCAGCAACTAGAGAAAGTAATTCAGTTTTTAATGGGTCTAAATGAATCCTATTCGACAATTAGAAGCCAAATTCTGACAATGGATCCACTACCAAACCTTGGAAAAACCTATTCTCTAGTGCTACAGGAAGAGAGACAACGAGTCGCCTGTATACCGACTATTCCTTCTTTGGAATCAGCTGCATTGGCAGCAGGGTCTGAGAGGCAACCAAACAACACATTCGGCCGAGGTAGAGGCCGTGGCAACAACAAAGGAGGAAGATCACAAGATAGACCTCGATGCGACTATTGCGGTATGATAGGACATACCCAAGAAAAGTGCTACAAATTGCATGGGTATCCTGATAAAATAAAGGAGAAATCTGTTGCACACAATGCGACGGTTCCGGCTGCACCTTCATCCTCTGCGTCAAATTTCTCTCTCACTGCCAACCAATACCAGCAATTGATGTCACTTCTGAGCAACAACAATACTCAGGCTGCAGTGAATTTCGCAGGTATGATTCAAACTAAACATGAGGTTCATGCTGACGCATGGATAATAGACAGTGGGGCATCAGATCACATGACCCCAATTGCTCAAAAGATCGACCAAAAAGAATGCTCAACTCATCGCATTAACATGCCTAATGGTACCTCAGTACTAGCCTCTCAATTTGGGAAAACAAAACTGGGACTGAACTTGAAATTAGCAAATGTACTTCATGTTCCCTCTTTCTCACAAAATTTACTTTCAGTAAGTAAACTGACCAAAGATAACAACTGTGCTGCAATTTTCTTTCCACATTTCTGTGTATTTCAGGACCTGTCCACGAAGAAGATGATTGGGATGGGTGAGGAGAGGGATGGCTTATACTACTACAAAGAGTTTGGAAAATCAGCATGTCATCAGTCAAGCAGAAGCCAAACCTTACCTTTGAGCACATGGCATCTCCGTTTAGGTCATACACCTGAAAAACGTCTAAAGGAATTATTGCATGATGTTTCTATTTCTTTCTTGGCTAAAAATAATATTTGTTGTTCTGTTTGTCCTTTAGCAAAACTCACTCGTAAACCTTTTCCTTTGAGCAATATCAAAAGCACTGTTCCTTTTGAACTAATTCACTGTGATATTTGGGGTGGATATTCTGTACCTACTCATAATGGTGCTCGTTATTTCTTAACCTTAGTTGATGATTTTACTAGATGCACATGGGTTTTTTTAATGAGAAATAAATCTGAAACCCAATCTCTGTTGAAAGCTTTTCATGCCTTTGTGCAAACACAGTTCTCTTCTAAAATCAAAACTGTTAGGTCAGATAATGCACCTGAACTTCTCTCAAATGATATGCAACATTTTTTTTGCATAAATGGCATCAAACATGAAACCACTTGTGTAAATACGCCAGAACAAAATGGGGTCGCAGAGCGAAAGCATCGACATTTACTCGAAATTGCTCGTTCTTTGAGGTTTCAATCGGGGTTACCAAAAGTCTTTTGGGGGGAGTGTATCCTAACTGCCACATACATAATAAACCGACTTCCAACAAAGACCCTCAATGGAAAAACACCATATGAGATGTTATTTGACAAAAGGCCTGCATATTCGCACCTTAGAGTTTTTGGCTGTCTTTGCTACATTCACACCCAAAATCCTGATAAGTTTGAACCCCGTGCTAAAAGGTGCATTTTTGTTGGTTACCCTCAAGGAAAAAAAGGTTAAAAAGTTTTCGATTTGACAAGCTACAAATTTATTGTAAGCCGAGATATTATATTTCATGAAACAATATTTCCTTATAGTGCGCATGTCCCACAAAATACACCAATTCCATTGAATTCTCTCTCTGAAGGAGGAGATGATAGCCTTGATGTCCAAACATCAGTAACATCTACCCTCCAGGGAGACAACTTAGTAACCACACCAACTCAGAATGAAACTCCCATTGAAACCACCACACCAAATGATCCACCGCAACCTGACGAGACCTACATAAACTCAGAGGCGCTGGTATCACCTGAACCAGCAACCGACCCGATACATACAGAAGCTACCAATGTTCCCAGACGTTCCACTCGAGAAAGAAAACCACCCAGATTTCTCGCTGATTTTCACTGCTCTCAAGTAATTTCATCCCCAAGTCACTCATCTCATACGTCTTCTGTGGCAGGAACTAGATACCCCATCGAGAGGTTTGTTTCTGATCACAGATTCTCACAGCAGCACTGTGCTTTTCTCAGTACACTTTCATCTAATATTGAGCCTAAGTGCTATGCAGAAGCAGTAATGAGCCAAGAATGGCGAAATGCCATGGCAGAAGAAATAAAGGCACTTGAACAGAATAACACTTGGAGTGTCACAACCTTACCACAAGGCAAGCAAGCCATAGGTTGTAAATGGGTATATAAGATAAAATATCGAGCTGATGGTAGTGTTGAGCGACACAAAGCACGCTTGGTAGCGAAGGGCTATACCCAAAGAGAGGGCATTGACTACCAGGAAACTTTTGCTCCTGTGGCCAAACTGATCTCTGTACGGTGTCTAATTGCCATTGCTGCATGCAAAGGTTGGCCTCTTTTTCAACTTGATGTCAATAATGCCTTCTTACATGGTGAGTTGACAGAGGAGGTATACATGCATGTACCACCTGGATATCAGGTTGACAACCAACATAATCAACATTTAGTCTGTCGACTAAACAAATCTCTGTACGGGCTCAAACAAGCTTCGCGAAACTGGTATTCAAAATTCTCTCAGGCATTGCAGTCATTCGGTTTCAAACAGTCGCCAAGTGATCACTCATTGTTCACATTAAAATCGAATGGCAAAATCACTATTGTACTGATCTATGTGGACGACATGATTGTCACTGGCAATGATGAGAGCAGTATCTCAGCTGTCAAAGCCTTCATCCAATCTCAATTCAAAATCAAAGACCTTGGAAAACTCAAATATTTTTTGGGTATAGAAATTGCTCGGTCACAGAAAGGGATTTTTATCTCCCAGCGCAAGTACACCCTTGATATCTTGAAAGAAACTGGACTTCTTGGAGCTAAGCCAGTTGCCTTTCCCATGGATCAGAAACTTAAACTAAATCCAAATGATGGTCGATTACTCAACAACCCTAGTGTGTATCGACGGTTAGTTGGCAGACTAATCTACTTGACCATCACACGCCCTGAGATTACCTTCGCAGTCAATATGTTGAGTCAATTCATGCATAGCCCGCGTCAACCACACATGGATGCTGCAACTCGAGTACTTCGTTACCTTAAATCATCTCCAGGGAAGGGAATTCTCATGAGTTCAGAGAGCTCACTTCAGTTAAGTGCAAATTGTGATTCGGATTGGGCATCATGTCCTACCACCCGTCGATCCATCACAGGATATTGCACATTCCTTGGAAAAAATCCAATTTCATGGCGAACGAAGAAACAAAATACGGTTTCTCGCTCTTCAGCAGAAGCTGAATATCGTTCAATGGCTATTGCTACATGTGAGTTGTTGTGGCTCAAAGCTTTGCTAGCTGACATGGGGATCCACCATTCAAAGCCAATGATCTTACACTGCGATAACCAATCAGCTATTCACATTGCAGCCAATCCTGTGTTCCACGAACGGACCAAACACATTGAGATTGACTGTCATGTGGTTCGAGAACAGGTCCAGGCTGGCACAATTCGTACACAGTATGTTCGCACAAATGAACAATGTGCAGATATCTTTACCAAGCCACTCGGAGGAGCTCAGTTCACTGCATTACATGGCAAGCTGGGTGTACTTGATCTGCACAGCCCAGCTTGAGGGGGGATGTTAAAATCTGATATATACTACCATTTATATGCGATATGCATCAGTACTGGTATAATCAGATTTAGATACTATATATGATTAGCTGATGTAATCTGATATATACTTCCTTCTATATCTAGATATCATGTATGTTTAGCTGTATCTATTTAGATATTGTATAGGATTTGGTTATTTTTTGTTTCCATTATAGTCTAGGTACATCTTGTAATATATTTAGTTCCCTGTAACCTGAATTAAGGTTTTTAGAGAAAACCTTTTTGTTAAACTTAATTCCTTCACGCAATACACAATTTCTCAATATATATCCTGATTTTCAAAACAAATGTCGTGGAAAACTAACATCAAAGACAACTACAGCATACCTAGAACTGCACTTTACAGAAACAACATGTACAAACAGAACAAATTAGGCTTTCCAGTCCTACATCTTGATTTAATATTTTTTTTAAAAAAAATTAGGTCCATGAACAGAAATAAGAAACTAATAATAAGAGGCTCTCAAGTTTTTATTATCCTTATCGTATTGGCTTTTCTCTCAAGTACAAGGTTTTACAACACAATGATTTCACATTAATTTCAAATATACTAGCTTGAAAAGAATATTAGTACTCATCAGTTTTATTGATAATATTATATTGGCTGTACAGAATGAAGTGTTGATGATGATGAAAAAAGCTAGCCCGACAGCTTTAACATTCATTTCAAGTCAAGCAGCCAAAAAAGAAATAACTGCTAAATCGATCGAAGAAATTAAATCACTAACCCAAACATACACAAGCAACACTTCTTTAATTGCAATCCTCATTGCTACAATTACATTTGCTGCTGCTTTCACTTTGCCTGGAGGATACAGCAATGATTTAGGATCTGAAGGACTTCCCATCATGGCGAAAAAGATTGCATTCAAGGTGTTCCTTATTTCTGACACATTAGCAATGTGCTCCTCCCTTGCGGTCGCCTTCATATGCATCTTGGCTAGGTGGGAGGACCTCGAGTTCTTGCTTTATTACAGATCCTTTACTAAGAAGCTCATGTGGTTTGCATACATGTAGACCAAATTTTTCATTTTTTCGAAATTTTTAAGTATTTTTTTGAAATTTTAGAAAATCGTTAATCTAATTGGTTCTGAACCATTCAAAAACATCAGTTTTTAAAAATCCGAAAAAAATACTTAAAAATTTCGAAAAAATAAAAAATTTGGTTTGCACGGAGATTTCAATAGGGAGATCATATTGAACGGTTTGGATCGGTTATTTTGATCTAGATCTAGGAGTTTTGGCCGCGACTCACCGGAGGATCCGTGAGTCGCGACTCACCGTAGCTAAACTCTTTGCATTTGGCTTATATACAGTAGTGGCTCCTCACATCCTATGGATGGCAATCTTAATATGTATTGTGTCTGTTGGTCTTCCATTTCTTACAAAGCTGCTTGGGGAATGGCCTTTATTAAAGCTGCGATTTCGGTTGGGCCGTGATTTTCAATCTGATTTCCTTGATATGGTTTAAACTCACAAGTATTCATATGTAAATCTTCATTATTTACTTTTGTCTTTTAATTATGAGCAAATTCTGTGGTGAACAAATTTTTTTATGGGCTGAAATACAAACAGTTCCTTCGAAATTAAGAACGATTGTAATTGATTAGGATTCGAAATGGGCAGAAATACTTATCCACGGAAGAATATTCCTTAATTTATATTGTTTGGCATGATAGTAACATTGCAAATCCTTGATTTCATCTGAAACCTGAACTCGACCATTACTTGTGTGTTGGTCTAATGTGAATATTTGGTTTATATTTATATCTCGTTACTTGATTTGTTTGATGTCATTCAATGCTTCTATTATTGTGTTGCCAATAATATAGAGGTGATAATTAAGTCGAAATCAATTAAGAAATATAACTATATATGGTGCTTATGTGGCAAATTTCCCTGCATTACTTTCTCGTACAAGTAAGGAGAACTATTTTCTGACATTCAGGTTTGTCTTTTGAGTACTAACATGCAATGGAAACAATTTATTTTTTAATGTCAATGAGAAGTATTTTTAATTGTGAAGTCCTCAACTACAGTTGACTTGCAACAATTAGGATGTTCTTTGATTGCAATTTAACTGAAGAACAGTATCTCAACACATTTTTCATTGTTAGAAAGTATATGGAAGATCATATTTCTGCTCTTGTTCTTCTTCAAAAGACAGGACATGGACGCAGTTTGAGTGAATAAAGCTCAGGAAGTTGATGCATCATGTGACCAAAGTTGAAGGTGTTAATTTACCTGATTGTTTAAGGATGATCATTCTCAATAATATGAGGGTGCTACCATGTTGCCCTCTGTAACAGATGAATGATTAGGAACGTTAAAATGGCACCAGGTGGAAATAGGAACATTTTCAAATTTTAATGGCGTTGATTCAGATAGGCTGATAGGGTGGCCAATTAAGTAGCGCCGAAAAACAGTGCTGCTGCCTTGTTGGCATATATACTAATACTACCTGATTCCAAAACGTCTAAGCTGGAACGGAATTACAGAAGAATTTAGTCTAACGCTAAACGTGCTCATTTAACTGAAACAGAATATATACTATGAAAAGATTCTAAGCTTGGGCTGTTAACTAATTGGGCTCAGTTGGGCCTTTCGGTGGTGCATTTTATCATGCATATATCTAGAGTCTAGACAAATCACAAATATAAGTTCAGATCTCACAGTTGTTTGTCTACTGTGAATAATTTACGGTTATAATATTTATGAAATATCAAACTCATTCTATCCAGGCCTAATAAAATATTACATGTATTCAATGATGAAAATTACAATTTTTAGAAATAATTAAAAGACGTTAAACCTTTATCCAATATTTTGAACATGAAACCAGCTCGAAAGAACGCCATGTAGGCCTATCGCACTCTAAAAAGCCTTAACAGAATTTATGTTTGCATGTGGACGACGAAAATTGTGTGTATACAGAGCAGTAGCAATGTTATATATGCAGCTGGAATACGAGATTACAAATGCAAATTTTCGCGATTTAAAGACCATTTTGGCGTTGTTAGAAGATTCTCAAAAAACAACACGTAGTATAGGAAATAAAAGTAGAGCACTAACAAGAAAAGTGGTGATTACTAAATTGTACCATTTTAATTTCCACCTATGCACATACCTATCTTCTTTATTATAAATATATTTGACAGTTATGTTTATTTTTATAAGCAAGCTGACAAATCGATTGAACGCATGTATTCAGATTAACCGAAAAATAAATATGGATTTTTGTTTTTTTTTTAGTTGGAATGCCTGAATGCTAACCACCTTAAAGTATGTGTTCATATATAGCTCAATCTCAAAATACTCGGTCACACACGTATTTGTTTTAAAATCTGCTTTTAGTATTTATTAAGTTTTAAAGATATTTTTCAGCATTGTTTTTGACATGTGTGCTTTCAAACAAAAAAAAAAATGCTTTTATTGATAAACTATTCTTAGGTTCTTAGTTAATATATGTCATCAATGGGGAAAAAATATATATATGTCAGGTGTGATTGATTTTTTCTTTCTGAGATAACGATATAGCTAAGCCTTACTATGTTAAATTCGTATAAGAGATTTTCGAACACACAACTTTCACCGCTATATAAACCAAAAGATTAACTCTGGTGGCCAAACATCTAATCTTTATTTTTTTTTTTTAAGATAAATTGGGATCAAGCCTTCCAACTCATTTTTAAATTAAATATCTATGAAAGACCTCCCTAATCGGCTTTCGAACATGCGACATTTCACTCAAGATGCATTGCCTAATCTTAAATATTAATAAAAATTTCAATAAAATACTATTATCATAATTAATTACTACACCAAAGATCAATTTTTGAGTTTAATTTGCCCTGAATTCCCTCTGTAATCTAGTTTTTAAATTTTCCTTTTCCGCATGTTGATGCATATATATTAGTTGGGAACGTAACTAAGCTCACATTTTAGCTATATGCCTTCATGATAAACAAATGAACTACACAAAAGGGGGTTTTGGTTGGATCATGAAAGCATATTATTGATATTGATACGCAACACAACACAAATACAAATTTATACCACACATCAACACGAATTTTATTATTGATATTGATTATTTTAACGACATTAGAAAATATGGACATGAGGAACATGTGCCATGAATTTTTTTCCTCAACATTTCGGTCAATGCAACGATCAAAGGCAGTAAAATTTTTATATTTTTCATTGGTCAAACAGCGATTGTATATTAGCTATTTAATTAGTATCGGGACACGTGAGTAGGTAACCAAATAATCCATTACCATTTCCTTGCTGGATCGGATTCGATCCAAGCGATTTTTAAGATCGGATTTCAAGAATTCGATCGTATAATATTAGTTTTAAAATTTATATTTTTTATTTATTTTCGAAATTTGTGTGAACAGTAAACATTATTTATCAGGAATACATATAACGAGGGCCAATAATTTACGGCCTACTGTAGTACTGTACGTGTGAATAATTTACGGCCTTTTTTTTATCTTTGAAGATAATTTACGGCCTTAATAATCATAAAAAAATAATCTCATCCTATCAAGGCCTAATCAAATATTATATGGATTTACTGCACAAAGATAAAAATTTAGAGGACTAATAAAAACATGTTGAGCTCGAACTATATTATGGACGTGAAAGCCAGCTGGTCCTCGAATAAGGATTGTTGCAAATATTTGCGATTTTGACATCGTCTGTATGAGATCAAAACTAGTTTTTTATGAGATAAAAACATGAGAGTCAAGTACTTCAACTCTAAATATTCACGTCCAAAGTTTGAACTTGCGACCTTGACTCAAAATACAATATGCTTGTATGCTTACTGAATCAAAGACATATCCTTGAATTTAATTGCGACATCAATTGCCTCTGCATCATTAAACGTCTTTAATCTAGTTGGAAGAAAAGTAAGCTCACATTTTAGCTAGGCCTTCATGGTAATCGACCTATCCAAAAGGGAGTTCTGATTGATTCCTCAAAGCAAATGGGTCATGTAATTGCAAAGCTTCGGTGCCTGATTTCAAAGGAACTTAATTTCCCAATCTTTATGAAAACTCGTGATATGTTTTTATCGTTAAGTTTTAGTTACAAACGGAGTTAATATTTAACAAGCGTAAAATCCAAAAATAGTAGATCAGATAGTTTTTTACGGCACTTTTAAACAACAGTTATTGTAGCAGGTCACTTCATAATATGCAAATGCAAAAAAAAAAAAAAAAAAACCCTCATTGGGTTGGACTGGAGTACTCAGTACTGCACAAGTGCACATAATTAATTGAAACAACTAACAAGTGAATAGAGATAATAAAGATAGCTAGTACACAAAGTCACACATCTTTCGTGCTTTCATGAATATTGTAACTGGTGTAGTTATATATATAAATATTGAAGTTAATATATACACTACAACAGAAAAAGTTTTTAACGGCGCCCTAATTACGGCTGTTTTTTAAAAGGCTGTTGTAAAAAATACACGGTGGCATTTCAGTAAATAGGAAGAAATTTATTTATGGCTGTTAATGATAATAGGCGCCGTTAAAGTGTGCAGAAAAGTCGGAAAAAAAAAATCGCTGATTATATATGGCTGTTATTAAAAGAACCGCCGTAACAAAATATTTCATATAGCGGTTTTGTTTAATAACCGCCGTAAAAACCTTGATTCCAAAAATAAATTCTTTTATTAATGTCTGCTGCATATACATAGCCTAATATATACCGATATGTATATGCTATGATAGGCTGGTCATAGAATCCAAATCTTTTGTAAGCAATAATTAACACTTCTTTAATACTGTTGTTTGAGGTTGTGGGGTCTGGGAATGGGAACAGGTGCCAAATTTGGCATGTACTTGTATATATATATAGAGAGAGAGAGAGAGAACATATCGTGCATACAAATGTACGGAAGTTTCGGTGCATACTGTTCCGAATTCTTGGATCTGCTTCAAAATGACCGATCCAAACCGTCCAATATGATCTCCTTGTTATAATCTCCTTACCGGCCAAATTTTATATTTTTTCGAAATTTTTAAGTTTTTTTTTTCAAATTTTAAAAAATCGCTAATTTAATTTTTTCTGAACCGTTCAAAAATAGCTGTTTTTAAAAATCCGAAAAAAAATACTTAAAAATATCGAAAAAATGTAAAATTTGGTCGGCAAGGAGATTTCAATAGGAAGATCATATTGGACGGTTTGGATCGGTCATTTTGAAGCAGATCCAAGAGTTCATATCAGTATGCACCGAAGCTTCTGTACATTAGTATGCACAATAAATTTTCTATATATATCTATATATCTATATATATATATATATATATATATATAGTTATAGTTATTAAGTATATATTCGTATATAGGTGTTATATTACTCATATAAATTTATAGTAAAATTTATATTTGGTAGGTGCTAAATATATTTGTTAATTTTTTATACAAATCTCAATTAATCAATAAAAAATATAAAAAATATATAAAAGGGTACGTTCCTCATGAGGCAATAATATTGACATCCATGAGTTTTGTGGTGCATACATGCGTTGTAGCTAGGGGTGAGCAAAAAACTCGTAACTCGTGAGTTACTCGAACTCGACTCGAAAAAAGCTCAATGAAAACTCGAGTTAGAAGAACTCGAGTTATAACAACTCATGCTAATAACGTATTGTAAAAAAAGCGGAAGAAGAAAGAGAGACAAATATTTCTTTATGTTATTTCTTAATTCTCAAATTTTTGGATACAACATACAATTTACAAGCTTCTATTTATTTATAAGTAAGAAAGAAATCTTCTAATAAATGACAAAGATATGTATCTAATATAATAAATGAGAATTATATGATTTGTATTCATTTATAACAATAATGTACTTATTTGTGAAAATTCTTTATTTATTTTTAAGAAAAAAATGTCATCTCATTTGGTGCAGAGACTATTACTTTTCTTGCATCTTCTGTTTTTCTAATTGTATCTTTTTGGTTGCTTCGCTTGACTCATATTTTTGTTCTAGCATTTTTGTTCTAGCTGTTTACTACTAAATATTTCAGCTTTATTAAATTTTAATGTCAACTGTTGAATATTTACCAGAAGGCCATTATATATATATATATAGAGAAAACATATGGTGCATACTTATGTACGGAAGGTTCGGTGCATACTGATCCGAACTCTTGAATCTGCTTCAAAATGATCGATCCAAACCGTCTAATATGATCTTCCTATTATAATCTCCTTATCGACCAAATTTTACATTTTTTCAAAATTTTTAAGTATTTTTTTCAAATTTTAAAAAATCACTAATCTAATTATTTTTGAACCGTTAAAAAATAGCAGTTTTTAAAAATCCGAAAAAAAATACTCAAAAATTTTGAAAAAATATAAATTTTGGTCGACAAGGAGATTTCAATGGGGAGATCATATTGGACGGTTTGGATCGGTCATTTTGAAGCAGATTCAATAGTTTGGATCAGTATGCACCGAAACTTCCGTACATTAGTATGCACCATAGGTTTTCTCTCTCTCTCTCTCTCTCTCTCTATATATATATATATATATATATATATATACATTAGTATGCAATCTTGATTCTCTTTTTGTCCGAAGTCCGAACAATCTATATATCGAGAGTGTCTGATATTTTTTTATCATTTTTCAAAATTTCTCTTTTTTATATTTATTTAAATTTAAAATTTTTATAATTTTTAGTATTTCTTAATAAAAAATATAACGTAATTAAAAAATCTGAAAAAAATAAAAATAAAAGACAAAATATTATTTATCGAATTTAAAAAAATCCTAAAAAAATTGAAAAGGATGTCTGCTTTTTAAAACTGTCGAAGAACTGTTTTTCAAAAAATAAAATAAAAATAAAAATAAAAATACAGGCGGTAAACTAATAAAAACGTTTTTTTATCCCTCCATCTCTAAATTTCTTTCCCGATCGAAATTCGCTCCTCTCTAAATCGTCCTCCCTCCGTACTTTAATGTATACTTAATTAAATTTTTGCAATGAAATGAAATTTCATTATTGAATGAAAAATCTATATATGTGTATTATCTTATAATTAATTAATTCTTTTTTTTCAATAGGTATTGATGGAACAACGCTAGGAGTTGAAGAGTTAGCAAGTCATTTGCGTTCTGATCACCGAGAGGGCGTGTGGGTCGACCGACCAAAATCGCAGCATAAAACATAATTAATGCGCGAATATTTCAATTGTGTGCTTTAAAATATTTTTGGAAATTTTAAGGGATTTTGAATAAAAAAATGTCTTTAATTTTTTATATTTGTTTAATTTTTTTTATTTTTAGTATATATGTAACATAAATTAAAAAAAATCAGAAACAAAAAAATGGAATAGGCAAATTAATGTAATTTATATAAGAAATTTCAAAACAAAAGCTGTAAAAAAAACTGAAAAAATGCGGTTTGGATATGAAATTTCAAAACAAAATGAAGTTATACATTATAGGCGCTGAAAATGAAGTTATGGCAACAAATATTTATACACTGTATATACTTTATAGGCGCGTATATCTCTGTCTTAATTGCGCCAAAAATCACTTAATCAATTTCAATCTGCTCTCTGAAAATTCGCCAAATTAAACACCTTCCCTCGCCAGACTCGTCGCCGTAATCTGCTCGCACAGTCGCGCTCCTGTCATCGCCGTAATCTGCTCGCACAGTCGCGCTCCTGTCGTACTCTTGTCGCTCTTCTATTGGTTAGTACTTGCTCCCTCATCTTCTGCCTCCTCTTCTCCCTCCCCTTCTCCCTCTCTAGGCTCCGCCTTCCACCCCCCGCCGCCCTTCTCTTCCTCCATATTTTTCTTTCGGTTCCCCACCTCCTATGCCCGACTACCCACCCCTAGACCCTAAACCCGAAACCTAAACTGAAATTATAAACCCTAAACCCCATAACAACGGATTAAGGATCTTAATTGGTTGCATATCTCAGTTACGAATCAGTGTGGAGGGTTGAGACTCATTGGGTTTACACCTTTTTTCTTTTTTCAGTTTTCTTTCTCAATTTCTGGTATGACAATGGAAACTGACATTACCGTGGTTTATTGTTACATAATTTTTTTCTGGTTTTGTGATAAATTTCATTTTTCTTTTGGGAATACAAGGTCTGGTTTTAATTGTGCCTAATTTTTTCATCTACATACGAATGCAAAATTTCTCTACTGTGTTCAAAATTGATTTAAATTTAAAAATGAAACAATAGGAGTTGGTTCAGTTTTAAACCAGTATGTGTTTCTCTAGAGAAATTAGGTCTTAGTATAGTTTAGTCTACTTGATGATAAAGGCAAAACATCAACTGATGCATCAAAGAGTGCATGAGTGACTTTTCTGAAAAAAAGGAGATATAAAAGGGTTCGATGAGTTCATGAACCGGTTTTTATATGATTTCTGCTACTTACTATAAATAGCTAGCATAAATACAAGAGGCTTGCATTCTTACCTGCTGTGTTTTAAGTTTTGTAGGAATACAAGAGATTTATGTGCTGCTTTTAGCCGAGGTTTGATCTTCTCTCGCAATCTTTTTTTTTTTTGAAGTGCTAGTGTTATGTACTTATCTATGCAGCACATGGTAAAAGAGATTGATGTATGACTGAATGTAGGCATTTTCTGTTCTTTTCTAAAGTGTTTCTAGTGCCCTTTGGATTCTAAGCATTGAATACAGTAGGTTAATTGATGATAATTTTTTATGATAGAATCATATACATAGTATAAGGTCATGAGATAGTACTGTTTTTTATGGCCTAACTGCCTTGATTCATGACATAAGGATATTGTTCCTATTTCATTTTTCTACTGTCATTGTTAAACTTAATTTGTAAGTTAAGGTGTACCAGATCTACCGTGATTGATTTCACGTTGATGAAGAAATATGATGACATACCACCATGGTGGTTTCACATTCTACTGGCATCAAGCCTAATTGTGTCCTTGATTCTATGCACAGTTCTGAAAAATCAGGTGCAGCTTCCATGGTGGGCTCTCCTCTTCACATGTGCCATGGCCTTTGTGTTCACCCTTCCTATTAGCATCATTACAGCAACAACAAATCAGGTACATTGTTTACATATGTGTCTATGAAAGTTTACCTTTTCAAAAGGAAAAATTCTGACTATTTTCATTAATAATTGAAATGGGGTCAATGTGCTGCCAGCTTTTGCGTTGGTTATATCAAACAAGATAAACAAGAAAAAATTCAGAAAAAATGTGTTAAAGAGGCGATATTATAATTTAAACACTCAATAAAAGAACTTATAACAGTACCACATGTTTAGGTATCCACAGGTGTAAATAAAATAAAATTTGACTAAAAAGGGTATGGTGAGGCCCTGAATAAGTACTCATGTACAGTGGATAATAAAGGTTAGACCCATCACATACTCATGTAGCCATACACCTTGAAGCATACATTTGCAATTGGCTTTCCAGGCAGTATCAGACCCATCACATTTTCTTTTATCACATTTAATCCGGGTGTCTTTTTTTTCCCATTTCAATTATTAATGAAAATAGTCAGAATTTTTCTTTTGAAAAGGTAAACTTTCATAGACGCATATGTAAACAAAGTACTTGATTTGTTGTTGCATGTACCGGTACACAACTTAATCGCTCTAATAGTTTCATGTAATTTGTCAATGTTTGGATTTATCATGAAAACTAAAAATTTCATTCTTACTTGTAGGGTCCAGATCAGCTAAACTCTGATGATTGTGGTTATTACACGATGACATCGATACGCAACACACTGAAATGGTACATGACTAGGGGGGAGTTGCCATCGGTATGGAATATCTGTTTTAATTATGTTTGATAATTGTTTTCTTGTTTAGGAACACACTGAAATGGTACACACAGAAGTTTAATTTCCTTTTTTCCCTCAGCCTGAGTACTTGCAATGCCCCTTTTGCAAAGTCTATCTTATGGTAATCTCTATCGTTTCCTCTCTTGAAAAGACTTGTGATCAACATTGATTAATGAATTGATGTTTGTCACAACCCTATCAGCGCTGTTTTTGGTCTTCTTGTACACGCCGTGTACTTGGTCTTTTGACCTGGAGATAATCTAGTATTAGTTTGTTGTGTGCATTAATTGAAAATTTTGACCTGGAGATAACTTTATTCAAGGGAAAATCGGATATAAACCTCTCTAATCTTTTCTATTCGAATATAAACCCCTTCAATCTACAAAATCGGATATAAACCCCTATAATTCGATTTTGTTTCGACATAACCCCTTTTCAGTAATTTTAATCATAATTTAAAAAAATATATATTTATAAATAGCTGCTAGGACTATTATACCCTTACCTAATTAGTCCCACCTAACCGCATTTTCTTTTCTGCTTCATTTTTTATGAGGTGCCAACAGGTTTATCAACTATCATTAATAAGAGAAAAATTTGAATTACAGAATGTCTGATTTTGCTTCATCTAAACTATACCAGTATTAATACCCAGGAAATTGATTGAAAATAGAATATAGAATTAAACAATTGGCGAGATCCACCTAACTAGAAATAACATAGAAAGAAATATAGAAAAAACTGAAAACGACTGTTACCCTTTACCAGTACAATGAAAAATCGAAAAAAGTACTTTACTACGCTGGGGAAGGGAGATCTTGTCATCTTGTACACTTAGATGGTGGTGCCTCTTCACGCTGCCAAAAGATGAATCGATTTTGAAAAGAGAGAGGCAAAATCCATGATTTGGAAGATGAATAGTTGAAGGAGAGAGACTTGAAAAATGAATCATCGTACAGAATGTGCACGCAAGGGATATAATAGTCATAAAGTTATTTATTATTTAAAATATGATTAAAAAACATGAAAGGGGGCTATATCCACACAAAATTAAATAGGAGGGGTTTATATCTGATTTCAAAAATTAGAGGAGTTTATATTTGAATAGGGAAGATTAGAGGGGTTTATATCCGATTTTGCCTTATTCAATTATTCTTGGGATGGGAGGGAGTAGGTCTTGCTTCATATTTGTTAATTCATTTCTGGTTCACACGACTTCAGGCAGATAAAGCAGCTATCAAAGCTATGCTTGTCAATCGAGTAGGTGATTTTGGATTAGCTTGGTATTTTGGGTTGTTTTACTCTCTTCAAACAGTAGACTTTTCAACCATTTTTGCTTGTGCTAGTGTCCCCATAAATAATTCATGGATTTTTTGCAATATGAGATTTAATGCCATCACTATGATTTGTATTTTACATTTTATTTGTGCTGTTGGTAAATCTGCACAGATAGGATTGCATTGGATGTTGATCTTCCATTTTTGTTTGTGCCTGTTCAGTGCTTTCACTATACAAAAACTATAAAAACTGAAACACCAGGAAATCCAGTGATTTGGTCATCTAGTGTCTTTTCTTTTCATTGTATCTGATATATTATGCAGTAGAAAGGAATATTGGTTATGTTATAGCTTCTGAACAAGGGATGCGCAAGAGAGACATGAAAACTGCCATTATTATCATTATTTTGTTATGTTTCTTGATATCAAGAGTTAGGATTACATAATCCGCTCTTATGTTGTTTCCAAGCAGGTGGAAATTTTAGAGTGAGTCTAACCAATTATATATAGAATATATTTTCTCATAAAGTTTACTAATAACTCGATCATGATCAATCGATGTAGGTTTTGGAACCGCAAGGTGTAGCATATTCTGAAGACGAGCTGAACCAAACGATAGAATTATTTTTTGAATTTCTAACTCCATTGATACTTAATGGTTATGATGATTAATAGCAAGTAGTTAATTGGGAATTGCTAACAGTTGTCTTTATCAATTTCCATTTTAGTTGTAATTTTTTAATTTCCGAATGTGTATTTGAATTTCTGTGAATTAATGTGAATTTTTGTGAATTAATGCAATTTCAATTTATTTATGGCGATTGGATTTTCTGTATACATGTCATGTTAATTTATATGGCTTGCAAATACATGTGATTAGGTATATATATAGTCACAGGAAATGAAAAAAAAATTATATAATTATGTCTTCTACGGCGGTTCTAGAAATAAATATATACGCTGTAACTAAACTTTTCTGCAACTTGTTTTAATAAATAACAGCCGTAAAAAATAGTTTTTTACGGCTGCTAATTATTGAAAGGCGCCGTACAAAATATAATTTTCCCCGCGCGCGCTCAAAATAAAAAGATTTTTTACGGCGGTGAATAATTATTTTTAGCGGCACCCCCCATTTACAGCGCCATGTGAGCGGCGTAAAAGACCCCTTAATAACCGCCGTAAAAAACCTTTTTCGCCGTAGTGATATAATTGTTGAAGTTAATATCATAACTGTTATAGTTATATATATAACTGTCGAAGTTAATATCGTAACTAAGGGAATAAGAAGGGAGCGAACAGAAGGGCGGGGAAAGGGAGCGAAACATTAGATGAACGCTGAAAATTTCCAAAAATGGAAAACGCGTGCAGGGGATGATAGACAAAAATAGAAAACACGTTAGTAACTACCAGAGATGATGAGATGATGAATATTAAAGATGTTCCTTATTAGTCCCAATTTTTTTTTCCCATTTTGCCTTTATCAAAACAAATAAAACATTTGACCATGATTGACCTAACGCAATATGCCTCTTTCAATCTTCAGTTCAACAACTTAAGTACTTTAATTGGCATCAAGTCCTACTGTGACAGATGATGGAGATAGAAGATGCATTTAATATGAAGGAAATATTATTAAAATTGAAGAAACATGCCATTAATGCAAGCTGTAAAAAGAAGGTGAGAGGATGGCGTTCAATTCATTGTCTATTGTGATATTTCATATTTGTCCCTAATCTCATCTAGCCTGAGCCCTGAGGAGCCTTAATAAGGTTCTAAAGTTCAAAAGTTGTGTTTTGGATTCTATATGACAAGTAAAAAGTTCAACAGGCGTGGCGTGTCCTGAAAATGATGCTCTCACCATTTGACCCCACAAGCCCACAAGGTGTTGAATCTGCATCAGCCGTGAAAAAGTTTAATGATCCAGAAATTATGGCAAAATCTGACCGAGACGATCCACAAATTCTCTAATATCCCTCCAATTGCGAAAGATCAAAGATATGATATTGCATACTATATCTACTGCAATATAATGGGATTGAAAACTGAAATTTGCTTATCGATGCAATAAATTGTTCTAATCATTTAATTGATATTTACATCAGCATATGGAATCTGCCGTCACACGGTCATTAAATAAAATTACTTGTTAATATATATTACTTTTAACTTTTGGCATTTGTCAAATTTTGAGTTATTCAATATGCAAATTATATATATCCATCACAAATTAGTAACATTGGATACATTTTTACAATGTTATATACATTTTTTTAAAGAAAACTCTTATTGTGTTCTACAAATGATGAAGAAGTATTCCATTATTAACTCCATAATTAGAATCTGATAGGCCAAGAATACTTGGAACGCTCTGGAACACAGCCCGTCAAATCTGACGTAAGAAAGCCTGTGGACCACGAAACCGCAAAACATGACAGAAAAAGCTTCTCGAGCCTAACCAAAGCCCAAGCCCCAAGTATCTTTGAGGGCTTGGACGGTCCGCAGGATATGATTTGTACGACCTTGCAACAGACATGACAAGGCTAGAAAATGTACGCTGCACTATAGCTTATAGAATTGGGGCAATTGGATGGATGCCACCTTAAAACTTGAAAATTTAAAAAAATACCACCCCAAATTTAGTTCTTAGAAAAATGCCACCTTAAATCTATTGTACTTAGATATTTGCCACACTTATACAATAATTATACATTTTGAAAATAAAAACACTACTATTTGAGGTGTATTTTGATATTTTCCATTATACCCTCATTTTCAACTCTTGGTTCTCTGACTCTCATCTATTATTCTGTCGATGCCCTCTCTCAACTAGTCAACTCTCTGATAGGATCGTCTTCTTAATACGAGGCTATGTGTATATTAGTGGAGATAAAGAGAAACTTAGTAACTGAAAATTCTCATTCATATATTGATAAAACACTCTTACAATTAGATTTATCTCTAAATTCTAAGTTCTCTAAGTTCTGAATTTTTCTCTTACTCTTACATTGTTTATATAACCAAACTAGTCTTCATAATTAAATACTCAACTACCTAATTAAATTGCATAGTCTTCTAGACAATAAAAACACACAACTTCCTAAACATAATTAATATCCTAGAAACCATAAACATTTGACCATGCAACTATAATTGAGTTTATATTTCCAACATCCTTCCTTAAACTCAATTATGCTCCAGCACTCATCCCGAGTAGCTTCTTGAATCGGTTGAATAATTCTGCTCCAAGCGGCTTAGTGAAAAAATCCGCTACTTGATCACGACTCGCCACATGAGTCAGCTCAACATCGCCATCCTTTACATGCTCGCGTATGAAGTGAAAACGAACATCAATATGCTTGCTTCTTTCATGATGCACCGGGTTCTTCGCTAGCTCAATTGCTGATTTGTTGTCGACTCGAATCTCGGTTGGTTTATCTCGAGCAAAATTCATCTCCTTCAGCAATTTTCTCAACCACAACGCGTGACATACACATGAAGATGCAGCCACATACTCCGTTTCACAAGTTGATAGAGTCACAATTGGTTGCTTCTTTGACACCCATGTAAATGCCGTGTCTCCCATGTAAAACACAAAACCAGCGGTGCTCTTTCTATCATCAATGTCTCCACACCAATCGTTGTCCGTATATCCAAGAAGATCAAACTCGTCAGTATGAGAATAGAATAAGCCATGAGATAAAGTACCTCTCACATAGCGAAGAATTCGCTTTATGGCTTTCCAATGTGACATCTTTGGCTCTTCCATGTACCGGCTTACCAAGCCGACACCATATGCAATATCTGGCCTTGTGCACATTAGATAGCGCAAGCATCCAACCAAACTTCTGTATTGAGTTTCATCTACGGCCTTGCCTTCATCATAACGGGACAGTTTTGTGCCACTCTCAACTGGAGTGCACACCGGGTTGCAATCATTCATTTTGAACCTCTTTAGCACATCTTTTGCATATGCCTCTTGCGAGACAAAAATTCCAGATTTGTCTTGCTTTACTTCCAACCCCAAAAAGTATGACATTAGTCCCAAATCTGTCATCTCAAATTCTTTTGACATTTCCATCTTGAACTTCTCAATCATATCATCATTATTTCCCATGAATATCATGTCATCAACATATAAAGCAACAAACATAATGTCATCATGACATACCTTCACATACAAAGCATGTTCATACGGGCATTGCACAAACCCGTGCTTCTTGAAGTATGTATCAATGCGGGTATTCCAAGCTCGTGGAGCTTGCTTCAACCCGTACAACGCCTTCTTCAATTTCAGCACCTTTTCTTCTTGTCCTTCCTTAATGTAACCTGGTGGTTGCTCGATGTAGACTTCTTCTTCAAGTACATCATTGAGGAATGCTGATTTCACATCCATTTGATAAATATTCCACTTGTTTTGGGCAGCCAATGAAATCAACAAGCGAATAGTCTCCATTCTTGCAACAGGGGCAAATACTTCTTCATAATCAATCCCCGCTTTTTGCTTGTATCCCTTGGCTACTAACCTTGCCTTGTATCTTTCAACCTCGCCTTGAGCATTCAATTTCTTCTTGTAGACCCACTTCACGCCAATCGGCTTATGATCCTTAGGCAACGTCGCAAGTTCCCAAGTATCATTTTTCACAATAGCATTCATCTCTTCATTCATAGCTTGCTGCCATTTCTTCTCTTTAACAGCCTCTTCAAATGTGATGTTCTCGGCATCCGCCAAAAGACACACCAAATGCAACTCACTAGTTGCTTCATATAAGTCTTGCAAGGTTCTGGTTCGAGGTGTTCTCGCATCATCATCGCTTGAGCTCGAACTCGAACTCAAATCGGCTTGCATTGTTGTGTTTGTCGAAGTAGAGCTCGCAATGATCTGCACCTCATTCTCAACATCATGCGACTTTTCCTCCATAGAATTCCAGCACCACACGGCTTCTTCATTAACCTGCACATCACGACTAATATGTACCTTATCAGTTGTTGGGTCAATGAGTTTGTATGCCTTCGACCTTTCATCATAGCCGATAAAAATCAGCTTCTTGCTTTTGTCATCGAGCTTTGTCCTTCGCTGATCCGGAATGTGCGCATAAGCCACACTTCCGAACACTTTCAAATGAGATACTGCTGGTTTCACACCGCACCATGCTTCTTGTGGAGTCATGTTCTCCAAGCTTGCTGTTGGACATCGGTTTTGCAAGTAAACCGCACATTGCACTGCTTCAGCCCAATATTCTTTTGGCATATTCTTACTTTTCAGCATGCTACGAACCATGTCGAGTATGGTCCGATTCTTTCTTTCAGCCACGCCATTTTGTTGAGGTGAATATGGTGCTGTTAGGAACCTTCGAATGCCATGTTCCTCGCAGAAATACTCAAACTCTTTTGAGATATACTCACCACCTCGATCTGACCTCACCGCCTTTATGTAATTGCCATTTAATTTTTCAACCAGCGCCTTAAACTTCTTAAAAACAGCAAATGCCTCTGACTTTTCTTTCAAAAAATACACCCAAGTTCTTCTTGAGAAATCATCCACAAAAGTAATGAAGTAACGGTGCTTACCCAAAGAGTTTGGTGTGATCGGACCACATATGTCCGTATGTATCAACTCCAGCGGCTTCTTCGCTCGATAGCTTGCTTCTTTTGGAAATGAACTCCTTGGATGCTTCCCAAGCACACACCCTTCACAAAACTTGTCACAATTCTCAATATGTGGCAGTCCCTTCACCATACTTTTCTTTGACAACTCTTTTAAACCACCAAAATTTAGATGACCAAACCGCAAATGCCATAACCATGCTTTATCAACCACACATGATTTCAAACATTTAGCTTGCACATTCATCAAATTCAGTTTAAACATGCGATTTTTTGTCATTTCAACTTGAGCTATCAACCTATCATTTTTATCTCTCAAATACAAAGTTCTGTCCTTCATAACCACAGTATAATCAAGTTCCAACAATTGTCCCAAACTCAAAATATTACTCTTCATATCAGGCACATAATAAACATTTGTGATAAAAGTCTCACTTCCATTTTTCAGCTGAATGAGAACTTTACCTTGTCCTTCAACTTTTACTTTTGATGCATCACCAAATGAAACGTGGCCATCAACAACTTCTTGAATCTCGGTGAACATATGCTTATAGCCACACATATGATTGCTTGCACCGGTATCCAAATACCACACCGTTTCTTGATTAGGAGCTGCTTCTTTACTAGCAAGCAACACCACACCATCTCCAACCTTCTCAACTCTTTTCTCATTCTCTTCTTTTTTATCATGACATTCATATGCATAATGACCATATCTTTTGCAACTGTAACATTGAATATGAGACTTATTACCTCCTCTTCCTCGGCCTCTACCATTGCCAAATGAGCCTTGCTGCTCCTTCTCGTCTCGGTTGTCTTGCTGTCCGCGACCTCGACCACCTCGGCCACGGCCACGACCTCGACTTCGACCTCGACCACGACCTCGATCGCTGCTGGTCGATCTTTCTTCTTTCAATGTCACCTTCGCTTGAAGTGCTTCCTCGAGCACCTCTTGCTTTTTCTTCTTCTTTCTTTGCTCATGTGCTTCCAACGAGCCCGAAAGCTCATCAATAGTCATCTCATTCAAGTCTTTTGATTCTTCTATAGCACATACAACATTTTCGAACTCGTTCGTCAATGAACGAAGTATCTTCTCCACAACTCGAACATCAGCAAGTGGCTCACCATTTCTCTTGAGTTGGTTCACCACAGTTTGTACTCTTGTGATGTAATCTGACACACCTTCTGTCTCCTTCATTTTCAAGGCCTCAAACTCGCCTCGAAGTGTTTGCAACCGCACTTGCTTCACTCGATCAGCGCCTTTGTATGCTTTCTCGAGAGTGTTCCAAGCTTCATGTGAAGATGTCGCACCGGCTATCTTCTCAAAACCCGACTCATCAACCGCTTGATAAATGATGTAGAGAGCGGTCTTGTCCTTCTTGCGATTCTCCTTCAATGTCCTTGCTTGTGCAACCGTCAACGCCGTCGTGTCGGCATGCTCTTGGTAGCCATCTTCGACTATCTCCCATACTTCTTGCGCACCAAGCAGAGCTCGCATTTGGATACACCAATTGTCGTAGTTGTTCTTCATAAGACGGGGCAGCGGCATGTGCCCAAACGTCGAAACACCGGTACTTGCCATCGGCTCTGATACCAATCTGATAGGATCGTCTTCTTGATATGAGGCTATGTGTATATTAGTGGAGATAAAGAGAAACTTAGTAACTGAAAATTCTCATTCATATATTGATAAAACACTCTTACAATTAGATTTATCTCTAAATTCTAAGTTCTCTAAGTTCTGAATTTTTCTCTTACTCTTACATTGTTTATATAACCAAACTAGTCTTCATAATTAAATACTCAACTACCTAATTAAATTGCATAGTCTTCTAGACAATAAAAACACACAACTTCCTAAACATAATTAATATCCTAGAAACCATAAACATTTGACCATGCAACTATAATTGAGTTTATATTTCCAACACTCTCAAAGTCTCAAGTCTACCTCTCACTGCCTACTCAGTTCTCTCTCTCTCCTTTTCCTCTCAAGATCTGCTTCTAACCTTCTAGAATCAAGCCTCCTCCAACGCCATTCCCTCCTATTGCATCAGATCAAGCTGGGTTTCGCCAAATCTAACCAATGGACCCCACATCACTGTTCTCTAATGTGTACACAAGCACCAACAACTGTTCTCGAGGGTAGGGTTATCTTCTGGTTTGGTGGAGAGAAGTGACACCTCTGTGGAGGCTTCCATTGTCACGGATCAAAGCTCAGGAAGTTGCGGTGTTAGTGGGAGAAGGAGGAGACCCCACGAGGCGGTCCCACGTGTTCGGATGTTGGATAGGGCATCGATAGAATAATAGACGAGGAGAGAATCAAGAGTTGAAGATGGGGTATGTTGGGAAATATCAAAATACACCTCAAATAGTAGTAGTTTTATTTTCAGAATGTATAATTATTGTATAAGAGTGGCAAATATCTAAGTATTAATAAATTTAAGGTGTCATTTTTGTAAAAACAAAGTTTGTGGTGACATTTTTCTAAATTTTTAAGTTTTAAGGTGGCATATATCTAATTTTTCCATAAATATAACACCCCTCCACTTGAGAAGGGGTCTACACTTAATTAATTTTCACTCGTAACTAGAAATGTACTAGGATGATTAATGAAATGAAATATTTCCTTTCTAGCCATTGATTTAACTCTAATATGTGCAAAACACCTCTAATCATTTGATACTACACGATGACAGGATCTAATTGTTGGAATATTTAATGTGGTCTATGATAATTAATGTGAGCCAAGTTCATTTAAGATAATTAACTAAAGGGTGCTGTTAGGAAGTGTGCTAATTTTCATTTTTATGCTAATTACCAATTAATTAACCAAGCAAACATAGCACACACAAGATCTAGTACACAAGCTATTCAAACACACGAGAAAAAGGGGAAATCGATACCTCCCGCGAAATCGTATTCGCGGGGCTCGACCAAGGCATGGGAATCGATGGCGTGCCTTCTCCACCGTCTCCACCACGTCTCGTAACCGCCCTCGAGTCCACCAAGGATGATTAATCACGTTCTACAAGGTACGTGCTAGCATACCCAAAGAACAAGCCTAATCCCTATGGTTTTCTCTCTTGCATCAATCAACAACCTTGATTTAGTGGAGAGAAAATAGCTCAACACATGAGCAAATGAGAGGGAGAGAGGAGGAAGGTGGCGGCCTCATGGGAGGGAATGAGAGGAGAGAGAAAGCTAGGTGGAGGCTCTCATAAGTGGTCCTTATATAGAGCACAAAACCTAATTGACCTCTTGCATAATTACAACTATGCCATCCCACCTACCACCATATTGGGCAGCCACGTTTTGGGCCTATTTGGGCCACTTAATCCACTCAATTTAGTCTCTAATTCTATTAATTAAAGCCTCATTTATTTGCTCTTTAATTGGGCTATCTATTTGCTATTTAAATAACGGCCCAATTAATCAATATAACCATTTATATTGATAAGTGTTGAACTAAATTAATTATTAACTCATTAATAATTATTTTAGGATTAGTTAATGCATTAATTTATTTCTATATGATCCATTGACTTAATTAATTATAACGGTTCGCAACGGTATATAATTAATTAATCAACCTTATCATATTTCCACAGAACCTTCTGCTGTGAATAAATAAATAATGCACTGTGTGATTAATGTCCTATTTGTGTGACCCTTTGAGGATTTATGCTATGTTGGCCATGGAATTAAATCGTTATTTAATTCCAATAATCATAAGCGGTATCTAGCAACACGTTATGACTCCCAATTCGCATAAATAGTGTACTGCTACAATATTTCAATCCTGCATAAGAGAATAAATATGTTTCTCTATTTTGATTCTTATGTCGCACGATATCATCGTATAATCCAAGATAGGAATGTGTCATTCTTGCAGATTATACGTTTCTTGATCTAGAGATAATTGTATAAAGTTGCATGCAAACAATCTATCTCCATCAAGGGGCCCAAACAGATATCGTCACTCACTAAGTGAATTAATGAGGGACATACGGTTTTCTTGATGATTAACTTTTCCCCGCACAATTCAAGAGAACATAAATAAAGTCCGTATAGCAGCCCTTATCGGGAATCAGCGGTAGACAGTATTTATTGAACCTATCCTCATGTGGAAAAGATAAACATCTCAAACTTAGAACCAAAATCATTACGAAATAAACAATGACACATAACACAATCCATATGTTTATTTCGATGGGTCAAGTCCTGTGCTATGTTCCATAACATACACATATGCAATTAAGTTGGTAACTCTTTACCTATGATTTGTAGAACTTAATCATCACTTAACTTGCATACTAATCTTATAAGATAATTAATGTTCCTTGTTAATTATCAAGATTATGGACCGTTTAGATTTATTATTGTCATTCTAAGGAATGATCCACAGAGATCTACAATTCAGATCCTCAACCTGAATAATCTGTCAATAATAAACCTAGGAACAAATGATAAATTATCATCCAAAACATAAACTAATAATTAAGTCATTAAATTATTGACTTCTAGGACATAACTCCAACAATCTCCCACTTGGCCTAGAGTCAATCAGTAGTGACTTCTAGCCAACGAAGAGTTGAGAACAATGTCATATATCTACATATATACATGTCTCGGACCTCAAAAGAAATAATACGCTTAAAGCTAGTTACTCATACGTCCACCACGTATGGATGCATAACTGCATCTCGTATACTGCTCAAGGTAGAGGTCGTGCTAGAGTGTTCGCTGTGTTCGCGAACCTATCCAAAAATTGTTTGACCCTATATATATATACTACTATATATATGTTCTTGATCATCATCATATGATATCAAGTGATATCGTTATAGATCATATTTGAATCTCCAATGTAACATTGGGTTCTTTAGGAGTAAGTTGTGGTTCGAGATGCATAGAACCATAATAACTCGACTAAGAACTCGATCCGAAATAAATTTCTTTTATTGCTTCACAAGTTTCTATGTATTTTGCTTTGGTGACGGAAACGGTTGTAATATTCCATTTAGAACACTTTCTAAATTTACAACTCCACCTTAAAGCAAAATATGTAGCTCAATTGTGATTATATCAATCTTTTGAAAAACTTTTATTAGTGTAACTACTTACACGAAAATTCTTTCATCTTAAGAGATGAAACATAATATCACTCTTTCTCATAATGTACTCGAGGATATCCTTGATTATCGTACAAATGTGTCTCTCTTGTATCCATTTGACAACTGTTTGTCATATCCTTTGGATACTACACATTGGGGCATATACATAAATATGGCGTACAAAATGGAACTCATAATGAAAGAATGCTTGAACTATTTCATGCACTTTCTTGAATTGAGTTGCAATAGACCGAGTTAAACACTCAAGTCATGCCATGTGACGTATAGTTAGACATCCTTTCTTGGAGTGTAACTTTCGTGTTTCTAGAACACTTCGTCAATATATGCATATTTGCTCAAACCTAACATCCATCATAATCTATCTTTATAGATTTTGTTTCCTAGGATTAGGTGATTTCGCCCAAGTTCTCATTTGAGAAAGCATTCTCCAAAGAGATCTCGACAATATTCATTTTCTTAATGTTATTCCCAATTTAATGAATTGTTATCTTGAACAATACAAGTAATACAATTATGCTTCCACTGAATATCTTGTATATACAAGATACTTTTGACGAAGTTCAACTCCTTGACTTCATTGTCAAAACTTTTATTCCAATCTCCACAACACTTGCTTTAATCCATTAATGGATCTTTGAAGCATGCATATGTTTTTAGCAATACATAAACCTCGATTTGTGTCAAATGCACAACATCTTCCTTCATTCATACGAAGAAGGCGGTTTTATGTGTATTTCCATATATCGACATATATGAAATACAACTATTGCTAGAATGATCTTTATTGACTTACACATAGCCACAAGCAAGAAGTTGTGCTTTGTACGTAGTCAACTAGCCATCGACTTAGACATAGCTAAAAGCGAGAAGCCGCGCTTTGTACATAGTCGATTTGTTATCCATGTCGATCTTTCCTTTTGAAGATCTAAACGTTCTTGATGGATTGCTCCTTCATGAACATCAACCAAGGTCTATACCTTGTTGTTATACATGGATTGCTCTTTAAAGATCATATGAATTCAAAACATATATGTGGAATTGGATCATTCCATCGTTTCTTTGTTTATCAACGGATTCTCATATGCTAAGTACGAGAATGTTGTGAAGCCCGTGCACCAAACGGCTTAGGCAATCAACTCCCGTTGATCTTTTGTAGGTTTGGTACTTGAGGTTCATGAACTTCTTCCACAACGATTTGTTGAACGAGTTCTTGACTCCTTATATATATTCCATGAGTTTCTCGAATCATCATCAACTCGTGAGATGGTTGAGTCCTCATTGGAAGGAGCGTACTATTAAACTTCTTTCAAAACAACTTGTGAATGAAGTTTCGCTCAACTCCCACTAAGTACCATGTATGGAGTGACAAGTTTCCCATAAGAGTACTTCTTGTAGTGACGCATAAACTATTTTAATGCTCACTTTACTCCCACTACTTTTTCTTGAGAATTTCAATTCATCAAGACTACATTATGATTAGCAACAACTACTTTGTTCTTATCATATTCGTGGAAGTAGTGCCTTTTAATATAAAACATCCTACAAATATATAGTGTCTTATTTGGTTTAAGCTTACAAGTCCACAATACTTGAAATAAGCTTCTCAACACCAAATCTCGAGAAGTATTATACTTAGAGATCAAAATCTCCTAAGATATCTCCTTCAATAGACTTCGATGGAACATTATTCAGTGTAAACAATATTGTCCTCAAACATAATTCCCTAATACGAGTCGAATAAGTCAATTTGATTTATTACCGATCGAACTATACAAAATATTGTTCGATACCTCCATTCTTGGACATATTATTCCTCATGGAGTGAGTTATGAAACTACTTTCATACTCTTTAGATAATACTTCAAATCATATGACTTAATTACTTATTTTCCACGATTAATTGTAAGACTTCCATTTTTCTTGAACGGTCTTTTAAACTTCACTCTTGAACTCCTTTGAACTAGTCAAAAAAGTTCATACTTATACCTTATTAAATAGATATGTTAATATCTACAATGATCGTTGGTTAAGTAGTAAAGTATCAACAACCTTTCATTGCACAAGTACTTATTGGTCTTTATACATCGATATGTATAAGTCCTAATCAAGTCACTTGTCCTTAAACCTTTGTAGGTTAAAGGCGCTTTTGTCATTTAACAAACATGATTCGCATATCAATCGATTTGAAATCGAATTGAATTTCGAGCTCTACGTTACGTAGACTCTCATAATGCGATTCTCGTTTATATATGTGACTAAGCGGTTATATATAACATGAAAGTCAAATACTTTATGTCAAGTCTTACGCATCCTATTTGTCATTCATAACTTGTTTATCTATTTCAAGCAAATTCCATCAAGATGCATGAAATCATATAAACAAATTCATAATAAAAGAACTTGTCTTTTATTAAACATAGTTATCCATCATCAAATATGAAATGGAGACGCTATGAGAGGTTTTAGAATTAAGGTATGCAACCTTCAATTCCTAAACAAACTCCTAATAAAGATAACTCTACGTATTCAATGGTAATGACTTAAATGAATAAGTCATCTCCTATACGGAGTTTACTTTATATCTCTCGAACATTCTCTTATTCTTCATTGCCAACACATTTCGTTAAATGCGAGCATATGAACTAGTATCAAGTTACTAGTGTAAATTAGAGATAGTGAGATAGTTTGAACGACAAATACACTTTAGGATTAGAATATTTCTAATCGTCACAATCATGGTACTTCGGACAACCTTTCAAATGCCTCCCTATACGGCAAATGAAACATCTCATGTGACACATGGTCATAAATGAGGGTCTCGAAAATTTCAACTCATACCTTAGTGAAGTATTTCTTGAATACTTAACCAATTACCTTTTTGCATCAACAATTGTGCGAAGAAGGTAACATTATATCCTTTATAATTCCAAAGAGATCGTATGACAATATCAATAATCCTTGATATCGGAGATCAATATCTCTAGTTATCAATTAGCTACTTAAATCTTTCGATTTGTAAGCCAATGAAACGTTCATGTATAAAAGAAGAATCTCTTTGTCAACTCATACTCTTTATACTCGATCATAAATGATGGAGTTAATATCTACTTTCTCCAAGAACGCTTTCTTGAGTAAGTGGATGAGAGTGTACGAGTTAAATCTAGTCCATATGAATTCTCTAATTCAAAGGTCTTAGAACTTTCAAAAGAGGATATTAGCCACACGCTTTATTGAATAACTTTTCGCCAAAAGTCAATCAATCATCGCGTTGCTACGTTCGGGTAGTTTGAGAAAGGTTTTGGGAATTGACATACTCAAGTTTCTCTTCGCTAAGATCGTGTCTTAGGAATCGGTATTACTTCTTTAAGTGAATACTTTTAGAAACGAGTTTGTTCATTTTCAAAGATTGATCGCAACAAAATTAACAATTTTAACATCTATAACAAAATCAATTTAAGGTCAATTAGTTTATGCAATTGTTTTATTTATAACAAATAAAACTCCCACTACATTCATTTAATGTCCCAAATGTAGTTGGTTTTCCAAGATCCCGGTTTTCATCAAGTAGAGCCTGCTATGGCACGTCACCCTACTTAATTAGACAAGGTAGGTTCTCCAACCAATCATATCGTTCCATATGATTCTTGGTTTGTGAATATCTAAGTATATTTACAAACTTCGCCCCGATGTCCAAACTCTAGTTGGGTCCATCGAAAAGTAACCTCTCACTATTTGCTCCTTGCAAATCTTAGCTATTTGCACCCCGACTACCGAATTGGCAATCATGACGTCCGCTTGGGCGGACCGCGCCATGAGTGACAATCGGCGTGAAGGGGATAGAGAGAAGGAGGGCGATTTAACTTAATCGAGTTTTAGTTGGGACTATCAATCATATGACACTTGTTTGGTGGTCGTGTAAGCATACACCCATACCTAGCCTATGACAATTCATAGCAATCACAAGCAATCACATATAAGCATCTCATAGTTGTGGGTTTGTATGGCTCCCGCTTGCATTAGTTTCGCCACATCGTCCATGGAGCAAAACTAATCTAATCCTTGCCCCTCCCACTAAATTCTATAAGGATCTAAATCCTATATAAAATAAAGGTGCAAAATACATGTGAAAACATCCTATTCCCATCCTAACCTTAGGGGCATGAAAGCCTCACAAGTTACATAAAAAATTAATCAACAAATTAATTAATTAATGGCACCAAAGGCCGCATTACAAACATTCACACATGCATTCATTACAACCACAAGGCATTGAGTCTTGAGCCATACTAAACCCACTATCCACCTACAAAACAAAGTTAGCACATACAAGAACTTTGTTTCCAATTAACGATTTTCAAGCATCTTTGCGTATCGTTTGCTATAAGTAAATTCCGTGTACAAATCCTCAATTTTAAACAACCAAACTTGTTTAAATTCATTTAGAAAGTTCTTTCAACATCCCATAACAGAAAGGAGATCAAACAAGGAGTTTTCTAATTAATTTCAACTAGTTTGAATACTTAGAAAAACAGTAATTTACTAAAAAACGTAACTAATGGAATCCAACAAAAACAACAGTTTTCGGTCTCCAAAAATTCTCAAATAAATTACTTAAGCTCCTTATCAAAGTTGTGATTACCAGTAAAAATTTCAAGAAGAGATCTTAAACCATCTGGGAGAATCAAAAATGACAAATCTCTTACAAGTGCACGAAACACCGTTATGAGACTTTCAGATTATCCTCTCAACCATTTGGTCTGTTAGACCACCTTCTATCCAGTTTTTATATATACAATATACATAGAAAAACTTGTTTAGACTACAGGCTATCCATTCATGAAAAGAAAACAACCAAGTTTAGTTCAATAATATTAAGTTACAGCCTAAACAATCAACAAATTCTGTACTGGGACAGACTGTCAATCGAAAGGTTTTAACCTAGTTGAAGGTCCAAACATCCACGAAAAATTACGAAATTAATTTTCCTGGAATCCTAACTCAAAATAGAACAACTCCATTTAAACAAAATTTTTAAAGGAGTTCTCAGTTGGTACAGTTTATTAGAACAATCGATTTGCTCAACAAACTGGATCTGACAAGATCTTCCTTTTCATACTTGAAAACCCACTAATTAATCCGAGTCATGCAACAAGTTATACATGCTCAGAAAGAGCTTCAAGTCCTCTTTATTTCTAGCCATAGAACACTGGTACTTATATTCAAAATATAAATCTTTCAAGCCATTCAAACAGGACAGTGCAAGCAAAAACTGGTTCTGCGCACTGTCGCCATTTTATTCACAGTAAATCTATACTAATTCAGAAAAATGTGAATCCAACGACAAAAGAATCACAATCCACAGATCTACAACTTTCATGTAGATGGAAAGATCTTCCAGAGAACTTATCACATCCAAAAACGCGAAATAACACAGAAAATACCATTTCCAGACAGCAAACAAACGCATCATCTCTACTAATCCATTAATTAGCCAATTTCTCTTAATTAAGTGTCAAAATAGCTTAAGTACGACCATGTGCTCTGATACCACTGTTAGGAAGTGTGCTAATTTTCATTTTTATGCTAATTACCAATTAATTAACCAAGCAAACATAGCACACACAAGATCTAGTACACAAGCTATTCAAACACACGAGAAAAAGGGGAAATCGATACCTCCCGCGAAATCGTATTCGCGGGGCTCGACCAAGGCATGGGAATCGATGGCGTGCCTTCTCCACCGTCTCCACCACGTCTCGTAACCGCCCTCGAGTCCACCAAGGAGGATTAATCACGTTCTACAAGGTACGTGCTAGCATACCCAAAGAACAAGCCTAATCCCTATGGTTTTCTCTCTTGCATCAATCAACAACCTTGATTTAGTGGAGAGAAAATAGCTCAACACATGAGCAAATGAGAGGGAGAGAGGAGGAAGGTGGCGGCCTCATGGGAGGGAATGAGAGGAGAGAGAAAGCTAGGTGGAGGCTCTCATAAGTGGTCCTTATATAGAGCACAAAACCTAATTGACCTCTTGCATAATTACAACTATGCCATCCCACCTACCACCATATTAGGCAGCCACGTTTTGGGCCTATTTGGGCCACTTAATCCACTCAATTTAGTCTCTAATTCTATTAATTAAAGCCTCATTTATTTGCTCTTTAATTGGACTATCTATTTGCTATTTAAATAACGGCCCAATTAATCAATATAACCATTTATATTGATAAGTGTTGAACTAAATTAATTATTAACTCATTAATAATTATTTTAGGATTAGTTAATGCATTAATTTATTTCTATATGATCCATTGTCTTAATTAATTATAACGGTTCGCAACGGTATATAATTAATTAATCAATCTTATCATATTTCCACAGAACCTTCTGCTGTGAATAAATAAATAATGCACTGTGTGATTAATGTCCTATTTGTGTGACCCTTTGAGGATTTATGCTATGTTGGCCATGGAATTAAATCGTTATTTAATTCCAATAATCATAAGCGGTATCTAGCAACACGTTATGACTCCCAATTCGCATAAATAGTGTACTGCTACAATATTTCAATCCTGCATAAGAGAATAAATATGTTTCTCTATTTGATTCTTATGTCGCACGATATCATCGTATAATCCAAGATAGGAATGTGTCATTCTTGCAGATTATACGTTTCTTGATCTAGAGATAATTGTATAAAGTTGCATGCAAACAATCTATCTCCATCAAGGGGCCCAAACAGATATCGTCACTCACTAAGTGAATTAATGAGGGACATACGGTTTTCTTGATGATTAACTTTTCCCCGCACAATTCAAGAGAACATAAATAAAGTCCGTATAGCAGCCCTTATCGGGAATCAGCGGTAGACAGTATTTATTGAACCTATCCTCATGTGGAAAAGATAAACATCTCAAACTTAGAACCAAAATCATTACGAAATAAACAATGACACATAACACAATCCATATGTTTATTTCGATGGGTCAAGTCCTGTGCTATGTTCCATAACATACACATATGCAATTAAGTTGGTAACTCTTTACCTATGATTTGTAGAACTTAATCATCACTTAACTTGCATACTAATCTTATAAGATAATTAATGTTCCTTGTTAATTATCAAGATTATGGACCGTTTAGATTTATTATTGTCATTCTAAGGAATGATCCACAGAGATCTACAATTCAGATCCTCAACCTGAATAATCTGTCAATAATAAACCTAGGAACAAATGATAAATTATCATCCAAAACATAAACTAATAATTAAGTCATTAAATTATTGACTTCTAGGACATAACTCCAACAGGTGCATCATAATTTGATGGAAATTCTGATGGACCAGATTCATTGTACTTGATCCCTTTGGTTGCCTCAGCATTAAATGCTCTCTAATCTGAAAATTAAAGGCACCCTTTCCATAATTCTGCCATTAAGAATTTTCAGTAAAGAAAAGAGAAAAACGCCATTGTTGACCATCATTATGGCTGAGGAAAACTCAAAGAAGATCAGTACTAACGCTTCCGCCTAACGATTAACGAAGTCTGCTCTTCAATTTGTAAGTTCTATACTCATGATTTTGTTATTTAATATGATTTACGGATCCTGACAATTGGTGTTTTAATTTTCAAACACGTTATTCAATGATTACATCTATCATTTGGTATCAGAGCCGATCGTAAATTCGTATTAAATCCAAACTTAATTTTCCGAGTATACAAGTTTTTTCTCAAATGAATTTGGGCCTTATAAATGAATGAATAACTTGTTTCATGTCACTTATTGTCAATACGTTGATGCATTTTTTATTTGTTGCCGCTTATAAATTTTCGGATTATTTTAATTTTAACGATATAGATTTATTTGGAATTGTTTATTAATGGATCATTTAAATTTTTTATTTGTCCGAGTAAACAAATAAGGAATTTGCCTAAACGAACTGCTCATATCAAATTCTGTTTACAAATTGGTTCATTAAATTTATTGTTTGAACTAATCGTCTAATGAATTACTCGATTAAGTTGAATTTGATGATCCATTAATTGTTTTTGTTTGTTCAAATCCAATCAAAACTATTAATTGCGGCAACAATTCGCGAAGTAATTTTTCAACGTTTTTTGATTAGATGGTCTCACGGTCCCACTAAAGTTGTCGTTTTAATTTGTTTTGATTTTCTAACAAATCTGAAAAGGAAAAAGTTCCATGTGGGATTTCATCTTTAGGAAATATCCATTTATGCCATTCTGTTGTATTTAAAGAATTTACTAGTAAAGAATGATCCTATTAAAGTAATTATCCTATTTATTTGGTTTTACTTTTCTGACCGATTGCGTATTACGTAAGTAGATGGGATTAATAAAGTTATCATATTATTTCATTTATTCTAAATGGGGATTATTTATATGATGATTATTAATTACGTTTACTTCATCTATCCCATTGATATGTTGTATATGATATTTACAATATAATAGAAAGGTGGTTTCGTATGCACTAACATATACAAACGGTTCAACGAAAGTTTGTAATAAATTTTGCATATGAATAATTTAAACCATATTGAGGTACTTTTAATAATTTGGTCATTATCAATTTTAACAACTTTAATTGTAATTACCATTTTATAAGAAGAAAGTATGTAATATATTATGTTCATATATCACAATAAAGTTTTACATTTAATAAATTATAAATGTCAATTTTATCAACTTTAATTGACAATTTTAGTTTATTAAGTGAAATTTCATTTATGATTCAATTTGTTTCTGCCCAACGGTAATGCAAATTGATTTTATGGAACAACTATTTTGTCAAAACTGAAAATTTTAATATTAATTTCAGTTTAATTAAGTATCATTGCTCTTATAGTTGTTCAATTCTATTATATTATTTGTGATATTTTATTTACATATCACTATAATGTTTATATTTAATAAATATTAAGGATGTCAATTTGAACAACTTTAATTGACATTATAGTTTATTAAATAGAATTGTGTCATTATCTTCAATTTTTTTCTGCCCAACGGTGATATAAATTGAAGGTGAAGAACTATATTTAAAAACTGAAATTTAATTGGCATTTTATTAATTATTTCAGTTTAATTTATTATTAGTTCTTTGATTATGCTCTGTGAATTTTAGTCGACTATTAACCACTTTATGTTTCCTGAATTTTACAGCATTGAATAAAACTAATTTTCCAACTTGGAAAGAACCAATTGAGATTTGTCTTGGTATTTTGAAATTAAACCAGACATTATGAAAAGATTTTGTTGCAATTGTCAATAAAGGCACCAATGATGAAATGCTAATTTTGCTAAATTATATCTCAAATTTGATGAGGTCAAGTTTGGATTTAAAGAAAATATTGTAAATCATTGTATATATCTCAGGGTTAGTGGGAGTTATTTATCATTCTCATTTTATACGTGGATGATATTTTATTAGTCAATAATAAATTCACATTAGGTTATTTATTTATGCTTGTATACATGATGAGTAATTTTATGGAAGAGTACTTAGCAGTTTATAATATCATCTTCCACTATGCAAGCATAATTTTTGTGGCATATTGGTAAGGTCACTTATCTTATTTTTGCAATAATGCGACTGCTATTTTGTCTTTTAGTAACAACAAATTAAGTAATGTGTCTAATGGATCGACATTGAATATCTTGTTGTTAAAGATAAAGTCAAAGATGATATTATATCAATACAACATATTAATTTGAGAGCTATGCTAAATGATTCTCTCAATAAAGTATAACCACCCATTTTTGCCGGCACGGGCCTGGTTGCTAATTATAATTTTGTTATATTGAATTATGTATTAAGTTATGATGTGAAGCTTTAGATTATGACTTTGACTTTGAATTACCAAATTTGCTTATTTCTTATGTTGTGCATTATGTTTAATTTAAGCAAATTTATTTAAGTGGATCAAATGAATTATATTAACCATATGTTGGAAAGAATACCACTTCTATTAATTAATAGGGATCAAATAACAATTATAGTTATTTTGATTATATTAATTTAGTTTGGTATTTCTAACTGAACAAGGTTTAAGATTATGTTGGCCAATTTTGAATTTGTGCTTAATTATGATGTTTTAAGCATAGGCCAAGTGGGAGAATGTTGAAATATTTAATGTGGTCTATGATAATTAATGTGAGCCAAGTTCATTTAAGATAATTAACTAAAGGGTGCATCATAATTTGATGGAAATTCTGATGGACCAGATTCATTGTACTTGATCCCTTTGGTTGCCTCAGCATTAAATGCTCTCTAATCTGAAAATTAAAGGCACCCTTTCCCATAATTCTGCCATTAAGAATTTTCAGTAAAGAAAAGAGAAAAACGCCATTGTTGACCATCATTATGGCTGAGGAAAACTCAAAGAAGATCAGTACTAACGCTTCCGCCTAACGATTAACGAAGTCTGCTCTTCAATTTGTAAGTTCTATACTCATGATTTTGTTATTTAATATGATTTACGGATCCTGACAATTGGTGTTTTAATTTTCAAACATGTTATTCAATGATTACATCTATCACTAATTATTTTGATGTAATCAGTGTATCATTTCGTGCACTTTAATATGATAAATGTGATTCCATCTACAATTTTTGCGGTTTCATATATAGAACCATGCGATATGAGTACGAGACTGAACAAGGAGGTGGGCTTATCATTAGAAAACAAAAATACAGAGATATGCTATGGTGCATCGCGATGTATTGAAGTTTTTATACATCGCGATCATTATCCGTCAATCGTTTTATAAATTGACAAATCTAATTAAACTAATCCAATCTACATATTAAAATCTCATTACAAACCAAATTTTATATTTTTTTACTATTTTTTCCGAATTTTCTAAAACTTTCCTTTTTTGATACCAATTAATAATAAAAAAATAAAAAATGGCAGATTTTCAAAAAATCGAAAAAATAGTAAAAAAATTTAAAAAATTTAAAATTTGATTTGTAATGAGATTTCAATATATAGATTGGATATGTTTAGTTAGATTTTTAATTTGTAAAACTACTGATATGGCTGATAATACATATATAAAACTACTCATATGGTTGATAATACATATATAATACATATATAGAACTACTGATTGGATATGTTTAGTTAGAATTTTAATTTTTATTAATAATACAAATATGGTTGCGATGTACGAAAGCCTTAATACATTGCGATGCACCATAGCATTTCTCCAAAAATACATATATAAAAATAATGTCAATGCATCTTAAGTGAGAGGTCGCATGTTCGAAACCCGGTTGAGGGGTCTTTTATAGACATTTAATTTAAAAATAAGTTGGAAAATTTGACCCCAATTTATCTTAAAAAATAAATAAATAATGTGAATAATAAAGTCTCAATTTGAGGGGACTAGGAGAAGAACAGATCGATTGGGCATTTCTCATTAAAAGGTATGCTTTGTTTGGTGGAAGCAGTACCCTATCATAGGTGATAGGTTCCCAATCAAAACTAAACAATTGCTTTCATCAAATTTTAAAGTTTGCGCGCGACCTATCCTGTCAATGTTGGGTCCATAACTATAAATGTGATCTTGGATTTATAGTGGAAGGTTAGATAGATATCATTTCGATGTCGGGTATTAAAGTTCATGTTCTCTGACATCGTTGGATACATTGTAAGATTCGTGTTTTCTTTTTCTTTTTTTTTTTAAAAAAAAACCGACCGTAGGGCGTAGGCTTAATATTCATGTTTTCCACTATCAAACGGGTAGAAATAGAATGAGGTCGTATTTTGTGGACCCATATGGGCCCAAGGCCTACAAGAAAAAATATATAGCAAAGTTCCCAATGAGAAAATCTATTATTGTTCCTAATGAAAAATATAAGGTTATTATTACCTTACGCGGATTCAGATCTCAATGGTTTTCCAAAATGCATTAATTAAATGTTGTGTAACATAATATGGATTTGGACTGTGCTTTTTCAGAATGGAAGATTCATATCGGCACATCAAAATGTTGTGTAACATGATATGATATCATTTATCTATATATTTAATAATAAATTATATTAGATTAGATAGAATGGACGAGTACTGTACTTAATAAGAAGCATGGTAGCGAGACATGCATGTAGGAATTCAACAGCCAAAATATTTGAGGTTAATTTTACAACAGTGCATCTAGGTTAAACTACTCCGGACTATGAAGTAACAAGGTTATATCTAAATGATACGGTAAAATTAGTATGAATTGCCTCACCAAAAAAATAAATCAAATTATTGAATCAATAAAGGATGAATTCAAATTGTTGTAAATATTGTGAGATAACTTTGTAAATCGTATTCATGAAAATTTACCAATTTACTTTCACTTCCCTATTTTCTGTTTCATGCTTTTATTTATATTATACTATAAAGGATAAAGTGGCTTAGATTGATCAGGCAATACTTATGCATTTTTTTTTCTATTTCTTTTTTTTTTTGTCAAGTGACAAGTACTGTCATCATTGCAAATATATCCACCAGTCAGGTGTGCGTATGTTGTGTCGCGGTATTTTGTTTTGCTTGGGATTCACATGAAAAATTTGGCTATGTTGGTGTACTGATATCACATCCTTTATAGAGGAAATCAAGGCCGATCCATTTTGCGCAGGAAAGAAAAGGCATGTTCTGTACCGGTACCAAAATATCTTCAGCTTAGCGCTATCATTTAAAAAAAAAAAAAAAGAAGGCAAAATTGGGTATAAGCCCCTCAAATCTTACTGGTTTGGATATAACCCCTATAATATTTAAAATTAGAAATAACTCCCCATAATCAAGCTACTCTTGAATATAAACCCTTTTCATTTATTTAAACAATGTTTTAAATGGAAAATGTCAGTTATTAATATGTGTGACCAAAATATCCTTCATCTTCCTATATGAAACTCTCACCTCATGAGTCATGACTTTTGTTTCCCGTTTGTGCGCTCCGAAGACTATTTTGCAAAGGCGCAAATAAATAGCTTAATTTTTTAACTCTGTAAATGGTCATGAGGTGCTTGGAATTAAGAACTCTGCAAATAAATTGCTTAACAGAGGATCGCACTTACAAAGGTAATGTAATTATAGAAATTTTATTTGGATCAATTACGAAGGTGCTTGCAACTCTTTATTGGACCTTGATGGATGATGGTGCATCTTTCTCATCCAAATTGGAAAATTTCATAATAAATGAAATGGAAGGAACGGAAGAAAACTAAGGGGCTGTCGAACTACATTTTACCATAATGCATCACGGCCCTTCGCTGCTTAAACATGGAATTGCATATTGCATGAAAATGAAATGGTTATCAAAATATATATGCAGTTAGTCATAACATAGTGGAAGAAGGGAGGTACAGCCAGGGTCTCATGAAGGGTAATTTAGTCATACACTTTAAAAATTAAAAACTTTTATTTAAACTATTGTTTAAATAAATAAAAATGGTTTATATCCAAGAATGATCTGATTAATTATAGGGGTTTATTTCCAGTTTTGAAGATTGCAGAGGTTATATCTGATAAGCAAGATTTGAGGGGTTATATATCCAATTTTATACTTTGGCTGTCATTGCACGTCATGTGATCTCTCGTGAGAAAAAAAATGCCATTGGTCCCATAAGGCCATAACTCTTGATTCTTTGTGTCGCTATAGCCGTATAGGCATGGTATATTTTCCATATCTGTATAAAAGTCAATTTAATGATAGTCCAAAAAATAAATGTAATGATTGTCCGCATATACGCTGTTCTACTATTTCATATAAAACAACCATAACTATGTATTGAGGACGTATCTCATAAGTTTTAAATATTTTTGACTTAAAACTGAGATCAAGAATACGCATATTCCTGAATATACACAAAGACCTCGAACCAATGGATTAACTTGAAATAACCATTTATAAATCCTTTTAAAGTTCTTCTCAATTATATTTTAAATTTTTAAATTTAAGTGTCTGGTTCAAATCCATTGATCTTATTCAAATTCATACGAGATGTATTTTCATCAAATTAGAAATAAAAAGGTATCAACTGCGCCATCAAATGACAAAATAAATTAATTTCTTAAATTTTGTTTTGTAATCGACTAAAACTTAAAAAGGACCAAAGCTCATTTTAATGTATCTCTTTATTTGAGTGCACAATTAGACAAAGCTAAAATCGTATATCAATTATGTGATGCTAAAATCATATTCAGATATTAAATAAACATTGTAAGTGACAATCATATGCCCATCAATATAGACACAGCTGCCAATAAAATAATTACCAGCTATAAATTTAGATAATTTTTTATATTGACATTCCAGATATTAAAGGAAAATAGAAATAAGTATTTTAAATTTGTTTGGTAAAACTTTAAATTTCACTTTTGATAAACACTTGTATATACTCTGCTAGATATTCATTAATTGATAGCATTTATAGGAATGTATAAAAAAATTAAAGAATTGTCTTGGTAAAAAAATTAAAATTTTAGCTATGTTGATGGCATTTGTATCTACAGTTATTTTCGAAAATATAAAATACCAGTATATGTATTTCCTCTATCTAATGAATTATCTCAAGGCAGCATTCATATAAATACAGACAAGAAGAATTTGCAACCATATATGTTTACAATATGGACAGTATCCATTCTGCTTTCATTTATACCAACACATATATGATTTTCTTTTCTTTTCCTACATCACATGCACCTATCTATAAATGAAAAATGAAATCCAAAAGCAAGACAGTAATTCCTTGTGAAGTCATCAACAACTGTTCAACTTTAACTCTTATCTAAAAAAAAAAAAAAACTGTTCAACTTTAACTGTTGTGGGGTATGACACCCAATTTTTGGCTCATGCCACACACTTGAATAGTTTGAATGTTGTGATCGATCACAATGACTCAATCCACGTGACATGAATTCCCATAAACTGGTTCCTAGACTCAACCAACCTCTCTATTTTTTTTAGAAAAAACCTCTCTCTACTTAAATTCAGAGGGGGGGGGGGGGGACACAGTAAGTTGCATGCCTACCCATATATAATTCCATATTTAAAATATAAAGTAATAATCAAAAGTCAAGAAGTAATTCGATTGTTAGGGTGCATTTGAAATTGTTTTACGAGATTGAGGGAGCAGGGGACGTAAATAATTTTAATTCATAGTTATGTTTTTATTTGGTGGTTTATATGTAAGGTATAAATAATTTTAATTTATAATTGCTTTATATACAATGTTTCAATTCAAATTTCGCTTCTATTTTTTACTTTTTGAAAAAAGAAATTGTAGATCATCTTTTTGAAAATGCTAAGAAAAGTATATACTTTTAAATGTTTATACTGTGAGTACTATAAAACTTTTTATACTGTGTAATTGACCAGGGGATAATTTTCTTCCTTTCTTTGAAATCTGGAAATATGACAACTAAAAAGTGCATATCCTTTTGACTTTTGAGTATCCTTATTAAATTTCTGTGACTAATAATTCATTGAAAGTCATGTCATATTGCAGCGAACGTCCTAGGTATACAACACCATCCGGCGTGCAAAAGATTGTAAAATAAAGATTACTTTCTTTTTTTGAAGATAAATTGGGGGTCAAATAAAGATTACTCAATATATATACAATTAAAATGTTGGTATATGCAAATCCTAAACAATGTGATATGCAAAAAGACCGAAATAAAAGTTATTGGAGAAAAAAATCGCATACTAATTGCACATTGAGATAATTAAATAGAGCTGAACAATAAAATTAAAATCGGTACTATTTTGTAGTGACTGCTGTCATATTTTAGTATTTCACAAGGGGCTCTCGCAATTTTCCCTTTCCAGATAAAAGAGAAACAGGACGTCTAGTGTTAGTTGAACTCGAAACGGACAGCTCACATTTATACATACTGCCCTCTAAGATGTGGTTCCAAAGTTAAAGCAACACCTATTTAGTATTTACCTTGGGTGTCTTTTGGATGAGCCGGAAATAGAGAATATGAATAAGAAATTTCGGTTTGTGTGTTTATTCATATATATTTTTTATATCATGGTATTGTTAGTATAGGAATAAGGATCCAAATATTTTATTCTTGTGTTGTTTGAGTTGCACAAGAATAATAATAAGTACGCAAAACGAAATTCCTTATTTCTATTCCCTAGAGCTCATCCAAACACACCCTTGTGTATTTTCCGGAATTCAGAAAGTAAATTTTTCGTTACTGAAATATTTGGAAGGAAGAAAATAGTTATTATATTTGTTGGCATCGATTTTAACAAAAGGTTAAAACTAAAAATAATTGTTTTGACTCTTTTACTCGTTACTAATATCCACATAACATAAAAAAAACACTTAGTACGCTGTGATTAAAGGGATTCAGTGCTAACTTAGTAATCTGTAATATCCTCAAATTTGATTTGTTAAAATTGCAAACTTTAATTACACGATGAGTTTAACTATGGAGAAAAACAAAAATCAAAGCAATATGGACGAAGGAACTGAGCGTTCCATCAAATGCGATTTTATCATAAATTCATAAGTTCAATGATCCATATGAACTGTCCAATATGATCTTCATACTGAAGTCTCTTTGTTGACTAAGTTTATATATATAGTTTTTTTATTTTTTATTTTTTTAATGTTTACAAAATTCTCGATTTAATTAATTTAAACCCTCCAATAACAACTGTGTTCGAAAAAAAAGTTACTTAAAAAATTCTAAAAAATAGCTATTGAGTTTGACGGAGCAATCAAATCGCTCTGACTGTAGGTAAACTCTTAATTATATTACTTGTGAATTTCATGTACCCTCAAAAGCTAATTATTATACAAGGATTTAAAATGGAATGCAAGGAGAAAGAACACATTATTTTTCTGTCAAAAATTCTTTAATAAACTGGAAAACAATATATTAGAGATCGCTCTTTTGAAAAAAAAAAATGATCATAATTTGTCGAGGAAGTGATAAAAAAGAAAATTTAAACTATTAGATCGATATTACTAAGTGAAAAATATTTCTTCCTCAATTTTTTCATCCGCGATATTCACTTTACGCACATTTTATTTTTAGCCAGTGTGTTTCTACTTTTGACTTTATTCGCTCCAATATGACAATGTGTCATCGTCTTCTCTTTTTTGGCCCTTACTATTATTATTTTTTTTCACTCCATCACATTCCTCTCCCCACCTATATATCCTCCTTTTCCTTTTACTCGTTTCCCACTGTTTTCTCTAATCAATCATTGATAAGTTTGTCCATGCTGTCATTTTTTCGTTTATTTGATTAATTTTTTATTTTAATTTCTGTGATGATCTTTTTTTTTTGTAACGATACAAATCCTAGGTTAAAAATATATAAGCACATACTGTAATAATATAACACCAAGATCAAAGAGTAAAAACAATATTTTTTTCTAAGACTCCGTTTGGATAGGTGTGGGAAGCAAGAAAGAAGGGAAGAAGTGAGAAGAAGTATTGGGAAGTGTGTAATTTTGTGAAGAGTTTGTATTGTTTATAATTTTTTTTCTTCTTCTTCCTTCTTCTTCTTCTTTCTTCCAACTATCCAAACGCACCCTAAGAAAATAAATTTCTTGTTGTAAATGTTTATTAGTAGAAACAACTCTTGTAATAATATTATAAAAAACATATGAAATTGTATAAATACAGCCTTCACCTAATTTGACAAATGACATGTTAGAAATAAAAATATATTAGTACAAACACCTGATTGGTAATATTATCGTTTTAAAAATAAAAATACTAGTTTCGATTTTGATAGTATAACACTTTTTTGAATAAATTGTCAAAATTAAATTTTTAATTAATCTTTCACAGTCAAAGTGTATATATGTGATAAATTGATAATAGATAGTATCATACTTAGGCCTGTCAACGGTAGAGAAAATCACCATTCCGTAATGTTATACCATAACAAAACGAATAACGGCAGAGAATTTCATTCCGTTCATGAAATGAAACAGTAACAGTTAGAGGCAGTGAAATATATACGCTAACGAAGCGGTAAGAAAATGGTATGTTACGTTTCTGTTATTTCGTTTTCCCGTATATTATTCTATGGGTGTAGAATAATATGTATACCAGAGAAGAATAGGCGGAGGAAACGAAGAGGCGCTCAGTAAAGAAAACCCTAGCTAGCTACGGGTTACTCATTTGCACCACTCATATGTGAATCTTTATCAAGAATTAGGGCAAATGTGCTGTAGGGTTTAGTTTTATTAGTGATTTGTGGACTAATAAGGGTAGCGATAGAAGGTTTATGGCAATTACATGTCATTACATTGATGATAATTGAATTTTGAGAAAAAAAAATTATCACATTTGTTTCATTGCCTAGTCCACATACTGGTAAGCATATAGCTCAAGTATTCTATGATAAAATAGTCATGTGGAACTTAGATAAGAGAGCATTATGTCTTGTTCTTGACAATGCCTCTTCCAATGATGCTTGCGTCAAGGAACTTTTTGCCACAACATCTATCAAAGATGACCTACCAGTTGAAGGTAAACTTTTCCACCAGAGGTGTAGCTGTCACATCTTAAATCTGATTGTCCAAGATGGACTGAATCATTTGGATGATGAGATACAAAATATACGCAAAACGATGAAGTTCATTCGTCACTCGCAATCAAGGATGGAAAAATTCAAGCTAGATTGCTTTCAGGTAACCTTTAATAATCTTCATATGCAGCTTATTCACATATTTTTAGTTCTGAAACTTTCTAATTTTTGCACTTTGATTTGTTTTAGAAGAATGTACCCTTCAAAAAATCAGTTTGGGATGTTCCTACCAGAAGGAACTCCACTTATTGATGTTGGAGCTTGTCTTGGAGCTTAAACAAGCCATTTGTAGATATGCTAGTCTGGATAAGAGGTACAATTTTAGCATATCTGATTTTCAATGGGAGGCAGTGAAAGCCTTAGTTGCTGAGTTGAAAGTCTTTTATGATGTCACATTGAAGTTGAGTGACACCAAGTACCCTACCTAGGTGATGCACTAATCACATTGTTTAAATTCATATATTTTTCAATTATATTTATTTTTTTTGTTTTTATAGCTACTGATCTTGATGAAGCAAGTGTGGATGAGGAGTTTGACATCTTAACTTGGTGGAAAATGAAAGTTTCCAAGTATCCGGTACTATCTCGATTAGCTCGAGACATCTTGGCTGTCCCGATATCTACAGTGGCTTATGACTCTTCATTTAGTACAAGTGGTAGGGTACTTAGTCCTAGTAGAAGCTCTCTCTCTGATGACAACATTGAAGCTCTAACTATGTGCTTAAGATTGGTTACATGCATCGATTACTGGTATGAATGATCCCTCATCCTTTATTATTTATTTTCTTTAATCTTTACTTTAAAAAATAACTAATTTGCATTGATTATGTATTTATGTTTTTCAGAAAATGATGAACAATTTGGTGAACCTCTATGGATCATTGATGAAGCCTGTGGCTATGAGGAATGATGAGATCAGTAAGTCAATTATTAGTAATTTAGCGATGATGTTTTTGTTGTGAGTACCTTAATAGACAATTAGACAACGATGAACTGATCAAGTGATCATGCTTTTGTTGTATTTGGGTTGAGAATTTGAGACAGTGATGAGATCAGGTTTTTGATGTATTTGAGTTGAGAATTTGAGATGGTGATGAACTGATTATGTTGTATTTGGGTTGAAATTAGTAGTTCCATGCATGTGTTTGTTGCTGGGTTGCAATTTATACATTTTATGTTGCTAGGTTGTAAAATTGAGATGGTGATGAACTGATCATGCAGCATTAACTTGTTTTCTGTTATGTTTTATGCAAGTTTTTTTTTTTGTTGAAATTAGTAGTTTTAGCATGTGTTTGTTGCTAGGTTACAATTTACAAATATGTAGAATTTTATTGCGTTAAAGTTATGCATTTTATGTTGCTGGGTTGCAATTTACTGAGTTGCAAACTTGTTAAATTTGGTGGTGTTTAATAAATTAAATGCATACCATACTTATAAACGTTATACCGTTTAAACCGTTTATTTAAACAAAACAGTTAACGTAAAGAATTTGTCAGCCGTACAATAAACGATGTGATTAACAATATCGTTATAATTAACAAAAGTAAACGGTTTGATATTGTTCCGTGTTTTTTTAATACGTTTGACAGGCTTAATCATACTAACACCAAGCAATCATAGGTATAGAATATAGATATCTAGTATATATTATGAGTAAATTTCCCACGTAGGTAGAGCTTGAACTGACAGTCTGACACGGCCGACAATGCATTCTGCCTTTTTTCACTTCTAAATGATAAAAAATTAAAAATAGTTGACTCCATTATTAATTGTAAATTTTAAGCTTAACATATATTTCTTTAATAAGAGAGAGGTAATTTAAAAAATAAAGATCTGTCATTATAAATTAGAATAAAATATATATAAGGCTAAAAAAGTTTTTTTTTCTTTAACTTTTGCGAGTGTAAAATTTTATACTTTTTATTGATCAAATTAGAATATACTAATTAACTGAAAGACAACAAATAAATTTGGCAAGAAATTGAACAATAAAGTTGAACAAACAATAACACCACCTTATTCCTCCAAACATGGTATTAGATTTTACCTAAAATAATAAATTTCAATAATTAGCCACTACGGCCTTCTAAAGAGGTTTATTAATCTCACCAGTCTCACACCAACCGTTAATACCCCTCTAAAACAGTTTGAATCTTCTCTTTCACTAATCATACTCTTATACTTGTACCAAATCATTCCACTCTTTCAACATGACCTGCTACACGAAATCAATCACAACAAATTAACAGAAAAAACCAGACCTACTTTAACCCCCTCCTTAAACCCGCGCTTCTTCTCTCTCTGTTTAATGTCTCCTCCTCTCTGTGCTCAGACCTAGAAAGAGAGAAAGAGAGAAAGAGAGAAATAAATGCACTTGCCAACAGTCTCCTGCCCTTCCCACCACTAGTCCTCTAAAGTCGGTGGATCTCTCTCTCTCTCTGTCTCGCTAAATAACCCTAGCTAGCACAGTACTCCAATCGATCGAAGAAGCAAGCCATTCTTCATGAAATGTGGGGTTCAGGCGAGTTGGCATTCTCACGTTCGAGTTCGTACAGGGACCACACCGACGATGAGGAGGAGGCATTGCGTTGGGCTGCCATTGAACGCTTGCCGACCATCACCCGGGCCCGGCGCGGCCTCTTGAGAAGGATCGAAGCTGCGGGATGTGGCGGCAGCTGTCGCGTTGGTGCCAACGGAGACGAGGGTTTGTTTGCTGAGGTGGATGTGGCCAGACTGACGCGTGGGGACCGCACTGCTCTCATTGACCGTTTGTTGGGCGATTCTGGCGATGCTGAGACCTTCTTTCAGCGAATTCGCGAGAGATTTGATGCGTTAGTTTCTTTCTTTATTTTCTGTGTGTTTTTTTGAACTTGATTTGAGGCGTAAGTTTTATTTGTCTCTATGAATTTGACATTAGACTGTCATACCAGTTTTCTTTTTTATTTTATTTTTTTTGGCGGGTTTTATTTTTTGATTGAAGAGTTGGTGGCTTCAGGAAGTTCAAGCACCTTGAGTTATTGCATAAAGTTACTTGTCTTTATGCGGGTTTTGAGGCTGTACATTTTTTTTTAAAAAAAAAAAAAGAATTTTGCGGTTTTTCAGGGAGTCTGAAATATTGTATTTAATTTTTACTTTATAATGGCACCTGAACCTTTTCACTTGCCTTCAACATGATCTTTAATTAGTTTGTATTTTAGCATTGTTTAGTTAAATTAATGCAGTGATTAGCTTACTAATTTGCTTTATACTTTTCTTATACATTGTGTGAGCAGTGTTCATCTTGAATTTCCAAAGATTGAAGTAAGATTTAAGGGCCTGAAAGTAGATGCATATGTCCATGTCGGCAGCCGTGCTTTGCCAACAATTCCCAATTTCATTTGTAACATGACTGAGGTAATTCATCAACCCAACTTTTATTTCGCAATTAAGTTTTCTCCTATGTTCAGTGCAATTCTAACAAAAATTATCTGCATTTTCAAGTCATTTTTGAGGCATTTGAGAATTTTCCCTGGAAGAAGAACAAAATTGCCTATTTTGGATGACATCAGTGGTATAATCCGACCATCAAGGTATGAATCAAATCACCACTTTTTATTATACTTTCGTGAAGGAAGATAGCATGTTCAGCTTTTATGTAATACTGATTTTACAATTGTAACAGAATGACACTGCTGTTGGGGCCCCCGAGCTCCGGCAAGACATCCTTACTTCTGGCTCTTGCTGGGAGGCTTGCCTCTGGTTTGAAGGTGCATTTACAGGATGCTAAAATATTTTCTTATTATTTTTAATCTAAATCATTTTTTTAATGGCATTCAAGATACAAATTATGAAGTTGTACCACATTAATCAGGTAGACCTGCTCTAAATAGATCACTCACAAAAATCACAGGGTATTGTATCATACTGTGACCGCCAACTTCAATATTCCAAGAAATGAATAGACTTGATTTTAGTAATTGACAAAGCTTGTATATGATAACAGATGTCAGGCCGAATAACCTATAATGGGCATAAGCTGACGGAATTTGTTCCCCAGAGAACATCAGCTTATGTCAGCCAACAAGATTGGCATGCTGCCGAGATGACCGTAAGAGAAACTTTCGATTTTGCAGGAAGGTGTCAGGGTGTTGGGATTAAATATGGTAAGTTGGCTCTTGGCAACGTAATTTTTGGTTGTCTTGACTAATTGTTTATTGGTCTTCCTTTTTTGTTCCAAGTTGTCTTTTATTTAAACGCTTAACAAGTGACTGTTGATGATGATTGTTGGTTAATTGGCTTAATTTTGGTTTTGATTGCATAAATTTGGAATGTAATACTGTGTTGGTTTTGCAGAACTTAAATAAGTTTTTGTGCCCTAATTGAAAGTTTTGGTTTCTTGTCATTCCAAATATTGCATTATGACGCAAGTTGATAAACAGAAATGCTTATGGAGCTTCTCAGGAGAGAGAAGAACGCCGGGATAAAGCCTGATGGGGATCTTGATATATTTATGAAGGTACTTTATCTGCGTCTGTAATGCTTCATTTATTGGTTTTCTTTTTTCTCAGACTTTTAAGTCCTTATAAACTGCAAGAATTTCCCTCCATTGTTTCTTTTTCCTTCAGGGATTAGCTCTAGAGGGTAAGCAGACGAACCTTGTGGCAGAATACATAATGAAGGTACTTGCTTTTTAAAATTATGCATTTTATTTACTTCTTCATATGTTTATTATTTTGTACATTTCAAGTTGTCTAAATCGCTGAGTTTTCACCTAGCCAAGATTTTAGGGCTTGATATTTGTGCTGACACCCCTGTTGGAGATGAGATGATCAAAGGTATCTCTGGCGGTCAGAAAAAGCGCCTCACAACAGGTTTTTACCACCTTGACATACATATTACTTTTGAGTAAAACTTATATTCAGCATGGCTTTTGAGAAAGTCTGTCCAGAAATTGTTCTAAAGAAAACAATTTTGGGTTGATTCTTCATCAGTTAGCCTGATAGGCTGGACCTAGTCAGCAAGCCAACTTTCCAGATTCCCTAGCATTATTGGTTTTTTTTGGTTCTGTTCAGTTATTTACACAAACACTTGGTTAGTTTGAAGTTTCACCCTTTCTTTTTAAACAAAATAAAAAAATAAAATTATACCAAGCTGAACGAGGTCATGTGATGAACAACATATATATTCTGACCCTCAAAAAGAACATATATATTCTGACATACACATGACCTACTGCTAATTTATAGTTCATTCTTGCCAGTTTGGGTCTGGGCAGGGTCACCTGAAAATTTGGTTTGTATATACTAGTGAGGTTTACCTAATGAATGTTGGTACATGTATATCTTGTTCAGGTGAACTTCTTGTAGGGGCAGCTAGAGTATTGCTCTTGGACGAGATATCAACTGGCCTCGACAGTGCAACCACTTACCAAATTATCAAATATTTACGGCACTCGACACATGCACTTGATGGGACAACCATTGTTTCTCTCTTACAGCCAGCTCCAGAAACGTATGAGCTATTCGATGATGTCATTCTCATAGCTGAAGGCAAGATTGTATATCAGGGGCCCCGTGAGTCAGCTGTCGAGTTCTTCTCCTCCATGGGGTTCAAGTGCCCTGCAAGAAAGAATGTGGCTGATTTTTTGCAAGAGGTAACAACATTACAAGATAGTTAACAGTTAGCTTGTAGATACTATCAGTTTAATAGTTTTGGTTAGTATTTTTGTACCTGCTAGTAATTAACTTTCTAGTGGGAGCTTTTTGTAAATAACAACACCATTCTTCAGAAATTGAATACAAGGAAAACCATTATAAATTTGGAATGAAGGCACACTTCCTGAAATTGCAATCTTTCCCCAAAATTTGGTGGCCTCTCTTTTTTGTCCTGTTATGCTGGCTCAAATTTGTGTAAATTCAAACCATTAGGTTTAGATGTCCGTTACATGTTGGTTTACTACTTATGAAAATAACTGTTTGAGTTAGAATGTGAAAAAATTGTGAAATTTAGTTATTTAGTTTTTATCTTAAAAAAGAGCTTTGAAGTTTTAAGGTTTCAGTGTTGTTAGGAGTAAATGGCAAACATGGAAATGTTGGGTGCTATTCGCAAATACTATATAAGACTAAGAGGGGAAATTTTCTGCAATATAATAGTAAATGTTTAGTCATACTTAGTGCATACTTTCAAGGGATCTTACTCCTTCATAAATAAGATCATTATTTTCCTCGTAGGTCTTGTCTAGGAAAGACCAACAGCAGTATTGGTACATGTATGATCTACCATACAATTTTGTACCAGTCTCCAAGTTCGCAGAGGCTTTCAAATTGTTTACTGTCGGGAAAAGGCTATCAGAGGAGCTGGCAGTCCCATTTGTCAAAGATTACAACCACCCATCATCTCTTTCGACTTCTAATTATGGAGTTGGTCGGCTTGAGCTTCTCAAATCAAACTTCTCATGGCAGCTTCTTCTTATGAAGAGAAACATGTTCATCTATGTATTCAAATTTATTCAGGTAATGATCCCTATTCCCTACAATTTCCAGTTTATTGCATTGAAAAGCAAGTAAATGAATTTCCTTATATTCATCAAGTATATCTTGAAGATCCACTTAATTTTATTTATAGACCGCTTCATTTTTCCCTACAATCTTTATGAAAAGGATCTTTTATATAACAAATGCAAAATTATGTATAAAATAAAATTGACAATACATAATACAAAAAATGATTCCGACAATACGACTGGTAAGAGGGTATTATTAGTACATTTTGGCACAACTTACTTTAACACCAAGAACAATCTTATTTGTTATTCTTTGGTTTTTCTTTCAATTTCATTGCAGCTTCTGCTTGTAGCACTTATTACCATGACAGTGTTTTTTCGATCGACCATGCATCATAACACTGTAGATGATGGAATTGTCTACCTTGGAGCACTATACTTTGCCATAGTTATGATATTGTTCAATGGATTTACTGAAGTAGCTTTGCTAGTGACAAAACTCCCTGTTCTTTACAAGCATAGAGATTTGCATTTTTACCCATCCTGGGCTTATACACTCCCTTCATGGCTTTTGAGCATCCCTACTTCTGTCATTGAATCTGCGATGTGGGTTTTGGTCACTTATTTTGTTGTTGGCTATGATCCTCAGTTCTCTAGGTATCTATTTGAATTCTGATGTTCCCATTCTTGAATAAATCATCACAAAACCCTTTGTGCTTCAAACTATTCCTTGGGTGTGTTTGGATGCAACGGAATAAGCCGTGAATAGGGTATAAGAATAAGGAATTTCGGTTTGCGTGCTTATCCTTATTCCTTATTCTTATATCATGGTTTTGTTAGTATAGGAATAAAGGCCCAAATTCCTTATTCTTATACCGTTTGTTTTGCACAAGAATAAGAATAAGCACGCAAACCGAAATTCCTTATTCCTATTCTCTATTCCCGGCTTATCCAAACACACCCAACAAGAATAAGGCAAGGCTGTAAACCAGCAAAAAAAATTTTCCTGCAGTCTTAAAAGGCTATTAAAGCCCTATGGCATAAATTTGGGTGAAGAAAAATGTTTATTTTACGATAGTAACTATTTTGCAAATGTCAGTGACAATGTTTTAAACTGCAGATTTCTTGCACAGTTTCTACTGCTTTTCTTTTTGCACCAAATGTCACTGGCGCTTTTCAGAGTGATCGCTTCCTTGGGTCGAAATATGATAGTTGCAAATACCTTTGGATCTTTTGCATTGTTGGTTGTTATGATTTTAGGTGGTTTCATTATATCTAAAGGTACTTAATCTTCTCTTATTGGAAGTAGATCTTTAGTAATCAAAATTAAATTTTTTAAATTGAAAATAAAGCTTGACCAAGTATTTTCTGAAAGCAACAAATAATTTTGACAAAATAAGGAATAGCTTTGCAAACTTAATATTCCTGATGCTTGCCTTGATCAGTAACATAGAGATCAAATGTGCTAAAATTGAATTTTACTTACATAATAACTAATTAGTATTATTTAATCTTTGCTTTTGTTAGATAGCATACCTGTTTGGTGGCTTTGGGGTTACTGGATTTCTCCAATGATGTATGCACAAAATGCAATTTCTGTTAACGAATTTCTTGGACATTCTTGGAATAAGGTAATTGACATTGTTCACACAAATAAAAAAGGAGTTTATTTTTCTCGAAGTGTAAATTGCAATTTCATTCATTCTTTCTTTTTGTATAGAATTTTACAAATGGGAGTCCACTAGGAGAGGTGATCTTGAAAGGTTTTGGTTTATCAACTGAAGGATATTGGTACTGGATTGGGCTTGGTGCCTTGTTTGGCTACACAATTGTATTCAACCTTCTATTTACCTTATTCTTGACATATCTCAACCGTAAGCTCCTTATTCAATATCATTGTCAATGGATACAAATTGCTAGTGGCACCCAGCAACTATTTTTACATTTAAAGTTTTTCCCCCCTTAAACAATGTTTATGTAGCCATTGCCACCCAACAAGCTGTTGTATCGAAAGATCAAGCTCAAGAAATGGATAAACGGAGGAGAGGAGAGAAAATTATTGTGGAATTGAGATCTTATCTCCGTTCTGATTCATATGAAGGTATACTGTACCAATATATTACTGATACGTAAACCAATCACATAGTATTTGACATGTTCTCTTGTGTGCCAGCAACAAATACTAAGGAACAGAAGGGCATGGTCCTTCCATTTCAGCCACTTTCTATGTGCTTCAGTAACATCAACTACTACGTAGATGTGCCTCCGGTAAGTTGACTCCCATCTCTACCTCTGCCCCTCTCAAACAAAATTAAGTTCATTTTGTAGTTCTTATCTAGTTTACTATCAGGAATTGAAGAGCAAAGGAATAACAGAAGACAAGCTCCAGTTGCTAGTCAATGTGACAGGTGCATTCAGACCTGGTGTACTAACAGCGCTTGTTGGTGTTAGTGGGGCTGGTAAAACCACCTTAATGGATGTATTGGCTGGGAGAAAAACTGGAGGACTCATTGAGGGGACTATAACTATCTCGGGCTACCCGAAGAACCAAGAGACCTTTATGCGAATTTCGGGCTACTGTGAACAAACGGATGTGCATTCACCATGCATGACTATTGTTGAATCTCTTTTATACTCAGCTTTTCTCAGATTGCCTTCTAATGTGGACAATGCTACACAAAAAGTATGTATTTGCAATTTTGAGATGAGGATATGCTTATGCACTTTTTATAAATCTGCCAGAAATGCTCAACAATTCAACCCAATGTTTGGCATTAATAGTACAGGGACAATTATCAACAGTTAATCTATTTTTGGAATCTTCAAATTTTCTATGGAACTTGAATAATGTTGTGAAATAATTTGTTTATTTGCAAGATATCATTTACAAGCAGAGTAATGTTGTTTGGTGAAAAAATTACTTAATGTTTCCTCTTTAATTTTTGTTGATTGTTATCTGTAATACATACTTTATAATTTCTAGGCTTTTGTAGAAGAGGTGATGGAGCTAGTGGAGCTAAGCAAGTTAAGGGGCGCCCTAGTGGGCCTACCTGGTGTTAATGGGTTGTCAACCGAGCAGCGCAAAAGGCTGACAATAGCGGTTGAGCTCGTGGCGAATCCTTCTATTGTTTTCATGGACGAGCCAACTTCTGGCCTAGATGCTAGGTCAGCAGCTATTGTCATGCGAACTGTGAGGAATATTGTAAATACAGGTCGTACCATAGTCTGCACCATTCACCAGCCGAGCATTGATATTTTCGAATCATTTGATGAGGTTTTCTCAATAAAACTATCTAATAAGCTAGTTTAGTTGAACCTTTTCTTTTCTAATATTCTAACTCTTGAAAAATCTGAAATTTGTCAGCTTTTATTCATGAAGCGTGGGGGGCAGCTTATATATGCCGGGGCTTTAGGCCTCAAATCACGTAGTTTAGTTGAATTTTTTGAGGTACTAGCTCTTTATATTATTGAGCCTTAAAACAAAAGACTGCTCAATCAATGTTCACATGAAATTTTGATATATCGTGTGCTTCTTGGCTAAATGGGAAATTCTAACTCATATATGTCAATATTTTAGGCAATTCCAGGAGTGCCGAAGATAAAAGATGGTTATAACCCTGCTGCATGGATGCTGGAGGTGACAAGTCCTTTGATGGAACATCAACTTGGCGTAGACTTTGCTGATTACTATAGGAAGTCCAAATTATTCAAGTAAATTATTCGCTCTCTGCACTAAAGCATGTGCATTAGAACTTTCATCATACATTTCAGGTAGAAAATTATATAATATCTATATGGATATTTTTTACAGGACGAACAAGGAGATGATTGATAATTTAAGCAAACCCACAGGCGATGCGAAAGAGCTTACGTTCCCTACAAAATACGCACAGTCATTTTTCAACCAATATATTGCATGTCTATGGAAGCAGAATTTATCGTACTGGAGGAACCCACAATACACAGCTGTCCGCTTCTTTTATACTGTGGTTATTTCGTTGATGTTTGGCACCATCTGTTGGAAATTTGGTTCTAGAAGGTATGCTTCTTGAATGAAAACATTTCTGTGATGTTCAGGAAATTCCCTGCATTTTGTATGACATATGAGGAGTTAATTTCAAAATAAAAAAAGTATGAACAATATCTAAGATCAGAATGTTTAAATATGTTGTCAAAATCTTTTGGAAAATTCATATGAGCTTCTGATCACTTAAATTGCTTTTCTGTTTAATTATATGTTCAAAAACAATTTGTTTTCTAATAATTTTAAATTGATTACATAATTTGTTTACAAAATTTTTACAAATCAAGTCATCTTTGTCTGATGCTTTGCACGTTTATCTCCTCTCTAAGAATACCACTCATTTTTTTTAGAGGGAAAACAGAGAATGTAATTCTTTTTTTTTTTTTAAACATTTCAGGGGGACCCAACAAGATATACTCAATGCAATGGGTTCCATGTACGCTGCTGTCTTATTTATAGGCATCACAAATGCTACCTCGGTTCAGCCTCTCATTTCAATTGAGAGGTTTGTCTCATACCGAGAAAGAGCTGCTGGGATGTACTCTGCACTTCCCTTTGCTTTCTCTCTGGTTTGTATCTATTTCATTTAATTCCAATTTTGGGGCAAAATACCATAAGAACACATTAGTTGGCTAGTTTTATGGTTCACATGTGTCAAAGACTTTTATATGTTGAATTCATTAAAATGGCATGCTGCATTGTCCTTATTGTCAAGTATAAGATAACATTCTTCTGATAGTGCCAACATAAGATCAGTGTGATTGCATTACAGGCATATTTAGCCTGAAATGTTGGTGTAATTGAATAGGTATCAAGAAGTTCAATCTTATGAAAATGTAAATTAGCTCTGAAAATGGATGTGATATAAAAAAGGGATATTATTGTTGTATTTGACAAGCAAATAAGCAATGTAGGATGGCGACCTTCCATGCTTCTCTTGCAATTCTTGCTGTTGGGAGGGAAAAACCAGTTGCATGCAAACATTATTTAGGAAATACAAATATACAATGAGGAATGCATACATTAGAATTTTCATAAATATTAAAGTATTATTGTAATCCATATTAGGTATATGTACAAGTCATTTTTTCCTTAACAAACATCTTTTTTTCTCTTGTGCAGGTGTCAATTGAGTTCCCATATGTGCTTGTACAAACTTTCATTTATGGCACCATATTCTATGGCCTAGGTTCATTTGAATGGACAGTTACCAAGTTTCTTTGGTACCAGTTCTTCATGTATTTCACACTTTTGTACTTCACCTTTTTTGGAATGATGACAACTGCCATCACACCAAACCATAATGTCGCACCAATAATATCTGCACCATTCTACACTCTCTGGAATCTCTTCAGTGGCTTTATGGTAGCCCGCAAGGTATGCATAGAAAATTTAAACCTCTGTCTGTTAAGTACTATGCCATGGTTTGAACTAGAATTTTTTTCCATTACTAGCAAAGGGACGAATGTTATTACCAAATTTAACAAAATATGCTTTTGATTTGGCAAATCTGCTTGAATCAACAGAGTAGAATCATTAGTTCATTACTCAGCGATTAGCTTGACCTAAACCTATGGCCAACCTAGCTGCAAAAAACTACTTGGGATCAGACCAGAATAAAAAAATTCTCAATATTTTCGGCAAAAAAGATGTCAAGTTCCTTTCTGGGTTTAAAAACATTATTCTTCATATAAATGCCTAAGTAATAATATCTATTTTCAATAAATTCCCAGTCCTTACCAGGATGGTGGAGGTGGTATTATTGGGCCGACCCAATATCCTGGACCTTATACGGCCTTCTTGCATCCCAATTTGGAGATTTAGATCAATCTGTTTTACTTTCTGATGGTGTCAGTTCGACAACCATTAAAATCTTCTTGGAGGTTCATTTTGGGTTTCGGCATGAATTTTTGGGCGTGGTTGCGACTGTGGTGGTTGGATTCTCAGTCCTATTTGCTGTGGTATTTGCCTTTGCAATAAAAAACCTAAATTTCCAGAGGCGATAATGAATACATGAGACTTAGTTGTTGAATTCTGGATCAGAACTTAACAGAGTATTGCCATCTAGTCAGAAATTGTTTGGATTTGGATTTTAGTAAATAATAGACCTCAATTATTGAGGAAGTGTAGATCAAAACATAGAGATGTAATTGTATAGGCATAATGTATTTAATTACTTGAAGTTGATTTAGATTTTTGTCTTAGTATTGTTTCTTTCTCTGTATTTGTTTTGCACAAACATAAAATTGCAATATGATGGTAAAAAAGGAATTTTCTATGGTAAAAGAAGAATTTTCCTGTTTAATTGAATTTACAACCGAATTTTATAGCCACCCATAAAAAAAATGGAGACTCAGACCAAATTTGTGGTTTGACGCAGTGCTTATTTCTCGATAGTGTCCTGCATACATGGATGGATTATCAAGGAAAAATTGAAATTTGGTTTGAAATGCATATAAAAACAATGTCATTGACAACAACTCATAGGAAATTCGAAAATGATGTGTTAGGAAATTTGGTAGCTTGACTTTAGTGTACTAGTTGGATTTGCACTAGGAGGTATGGACATTATGTGCCTTTTCAAGCTCTGGATATCGTGAAAAAGACTGGAAAAATGAAGTTTTCTCAAATATTTTATTAAATAATAAAATACCATCGAAAGAAATCATGGTTTATTTTTATTATATAAAAATGGAGATTTTGCCGTCGGAGTAGATTGTCATTTGATGTGTATATTGATATACTCTTAATATATTCTGTATCAGATAGAATACACAGAAATGGTTTGCAAATTGCAAGTGCCAAGATTATATTCACTCATTAATCATACTCTGGTATTTAATAAGCTGATAGTTGGTTTGTAAAATTTTACTGTCATGTTCTTCTAACAAGAAAAACTAGCACATTTTTTGCTTGCCAGACAAGTATTGTATTATTTACGGAAAGCGAGTGTTATTAAGATAAGATTAGCTTGACCCACTGCACAAGGAAACTATTTAGCTACAGAACTTCCATTTAATACAGTTTTAGTCCATTATTAATTAGCATAACACTATTTCATGAGAATAGGATAAGAATGTTCTTTTACAGGATTACTCTTGAAGCTAGTTGTGTGTTAAGAATTTGTTCGGAAGTATTTGAGAATATGGAGGGATATACATTGCAATAATTAAGATTAGCAACCTACTTGATGAGGTAATCATGATTAGCAATGCACGTTATGAGGCTTAAGAAATGCATACGTGTCCTGTCATTACTAGGATCAAAACAAAACAAAGGGCCAAGGATAGCTAGCTTTATTCTAAAAAAAAAAGAAGTAGAGAAAATTCTCCACTTACCAGGAAAATGACAAGCATAACTACCGAGCAAATAATCAAAGTTTCTCACTTAATGGCGCCAAATGGGGATTATAATGAGTTTAATAAATTTGATTTGAGGTCGAGTGTTTTTTTAGGAAACAATGTCTAAAATTACACGTAGTGTAAAAGCCGTATGTTTTTTTTTGTTTTAATTTTTTATTTAATAGTACAGAACAAACCATAATTAGAACGCAAACGTCATCACAATAGAAGACTACAACAGTTCCAATTTCAGTTCAACATGTATCAAACATTTTCAGAGTCGATATTTTTTTTGTAATCGTTCATGACATTGCGACTCGTATATATATGATTTATGCAAATATATGGTTCATCAAATTAAGACTTATTTATTATTTCTTCCTGTTTAAATTTGTCTCGTGTTATGCTAGTGCCAACCGTAAATACTTACGCCATGTGTTAATAAATAATAAATTTTAATTTATAGATATCTTATTAGTTGACTAAATATTGATTCTTACCATGATTCTGGGCGCACATCAGGTAGTGATATGATGATAATTGTTGGTCATTTAGCTTTTTTAATATAAAGAGATTATGATTATGGTCTAATATAATCTCCAATGTGATCTTCTCTTTCTTTTCGCCAAGATTGCAAAATGACAAACCGACCCTACCTTTTCTCCTCCACATAAATGGGCCCCTCAAGAGTCCAGGCCTAGGACTAGGAGTCCCACTCAATTTTAGACATTCAGGAGAAGTTTCACAATCTCCCAACAAAGGATTGTTGGAGAGGGACAAAGCTAAAAGTCATGGCATTTTGTTTGAAATTTAACTAATTTTATTTCTGGAGGTATGAATAGTTTTCTTTTTGTCGCTCGTTCTTGAAGGAACATTAAGAATATAATTTATTTGACAGCTGTGATGAATAGTAATATGATTATCTAACATTTTAATAAGTTATTAAGAAAAGTTTGAATTTAGTCCTCACCATTTTCGAGGGTTTGAACTATTATTTCTTTTTTTGTGTCCAATCTAAGTTGTAAACAGTTGAGGCAAGTATAAACACTTGCTTGGTATGATTAGTTGGCTCTTAGTGTTATTTACAGATAATTAATTAATATTTGATAACTCTAGAAAACAATAAAACTTGTAACAAATTATATAATTAATTATCAGCTACGTAATTAACGAAAAAGACTTAACGCCCTCAACATTTTGAGGATCTAATGTAAACTAAGAAAAATATTAAAAATCTGATCAAACCATGTACTCGAGGGGATTAATTGAACTTAAATTGCTAGGACCTAGGAGGCCAATTTTACCCTAATAAAAGTAAATTGAGGATCAAATATACCGATTCTTCCAGAAAAGAAAGTGCAAACTAAATCTTTTCAAAAAAAAAAAAAATAGTGCAAACTAAATAACGGGCTTGCCCGTTAAAGCTCTCCGTCCTATTATGCAGCATAACTTCTTACTTCGCCTCCGATAAAGCTGTAAAATTTGATTGACATAAGTTAATATGACTTTATTGACTTGGTTGACATACAAGTCCGTGGGAAAAAGTACTACTATTAATACTACATATAAAAAATAAAACAAATATATAAAGCAAGAAATTGTAATTTTATCATGGCTAGCTTGAATTAAAAAAAAAGTCAAAGATTATTTATTAAATGAAAAGGCAAATGCACTAGACTAGTGCATCTAAAGAAAATAAATTTAAAGCAATTGAGAATATTCTTTATATATATATATATCCAAAATGCAGTCAATATTATATGATGATTTTCCCCCATAATGGATATGGAAATACCTAAACGATGCATTTGGAGTTTGGCACATAAGGTTTTTCTTTTTTTGGGTACTCCATCTCCATGTACTTTTATTTAGCATCATACATAACCAGGTAGTTTAGATTCAGTGGGAAAAACTTTCCAATGTTTGTTTCTGATGTTCATGTTTTTTTCTTTGGCTCCAATTTATTGAAACTATAACATTTGTTGAGAGTTATCCACTAGAATGTAGCAACGGTGGTGATGGGACAAACTGAATAAATAAAAAAATTAAGATAGGTGAGGACTAATTGTTATTTCATATTAGCAACTATTTCAAAGTTCAGATTAATTTGTCACATGTAAGAATATTATTATTTTTAATTCAACAAAATGGGATAATATTGTTATTGGATTAGTATTGTTCTTACTAGTCTGATCGATCCTTCATCCGCACATACCTAAGAATAAAAAAAAATTGACTAGATCAGGAAGTTGATGTGCATTGTGCAAGTAGAATCATGAGGATGAGGCAGAGGGATAGGGATCGAGTTATCTAGATCATGTTATATAGATCATGGCACGGCTCATGGATGGTTCAGAGGCCAAGGACAGGACATGGGCACATGGCAATTGGGTTGGGTTTGTGTATACAATTTTTGTTCTGCCTCCTGCGCTCACCTGGTAAAAATGATTGAAGTCAACTGGATTATTATATAATTATACATATATATATATATATATATATATATATATTTCCTTTCAATTTGGTTTTCTTTCTTTAAATTCACTTTCTTCACAGACTTAAAGTACTGTACATAAATAGTGTTGAATATATTAAGACGAAGAGTTGTAGCAACGAAAATAATTTTAATTTTAAATATAATATTTGGACTTTAGAGCATTTTGATTTATGGCACTAGATAAATTTAAAATTCGAAATATGCTTTCACAAAACAACTAATTAGCTTTGTACTATTGCAAAACAATAAAAATTGTTTTTATACCATTGGTCGATTTAAATAAATGTAGTGCTCTTTCAAAATATCCCACTATGAAATATTAAAATTTGATGTTTTCCATCATAAAATAACTAATCGATTATATGCTACCAATTGCTTGAAAAAATAAATACATATCCATGTGAAAATTTAAAATGTTCAATCTAAAAAAAATTTAAATTTAAAATTTTTACATTTTTTTAAACTTGAAATTTATATTTAAAAAAAAAACATCAAAGTTTTGAAATGACTTGTATCTAAAAATAATTTATGTGGTTTTACGATTACATATATCAGATTACATGTTTTATGATGGTATATTTGAAATTGAAGTTTTTTGGAGTGGTAAAAATAAAAATTCCCATAACATTTATATAAATTAACTAAACAATGCTATTTCGGTAATTATTTTATATGTGAAAAATAAATCAAAATTTTATGATATTCTCTAATTTGGAACAATAATTATTCGTCGTACATTGTATTCTCTTATTCCAAGTGTATATACCGAGGGCCTCGGTGGTCTTGACCTCCCCATATTTTTTAATTTTACTAAAAATTACGAGCTAAATTTAATGAAAGTATAAACAAATATGAAGAATGGTCTTTCAGAAAACAAAATTTACATATTGACCCACTCAAATTATTTTCCTGACTTCACCCTGTATATACCCGTTGTATGTACTTTCATTTACTTATTAGAAGTGTATCAGTTTGTGTGTACTTTCATTCTTTTTATTGCTTGGTAAAATTCTCTTCTTCAGATATAGGACAAGCAAGCAATCTCGATCAAGTGGAACTGGGAAAATATTTCTAGGTGCCACGAGATTTGTTTTCATTGAAAATGTTACCAGCGATCCCCATTTGTTTTCTCATTATATCACGTTGTTTGTTTCTATTGTCGCCTTGCTCTAATTATTAACATAAAAACTGGCTCTCAACCCCCACTTTTAGTCATTTGTCTCTATTCCATTTTTTTTTTTTTTTGTTTCCAATCATTATTCCTCCGTAACGCCAATTATCTCTTTTTATTTATTTTTTTGTCTTTTCGTGGAATTATTCCTACTCCTAATTCACAATTTATAAAAATATTGAAATTCAAAATTTAAGCCATGTTTCATTTTTATTTTTTTTTTATCTACTATGATAGACTAGTTGTAGTAATTTCATCTTAGAAAAAACAGGAATAATGTTTGAAACTTCCTCATTTGAACTTTAGATTTTGAAATATATATAAAAAAAAACTCAACTCCTTTTTTTTGTATGTTCAACAAATTTGCTAAAGCATCCAATAACTATTAATTTTCATATGTCCAGCGTATTTTGTTCACTATAATTTTTTCGTTAATCCTGTAAGAATCTGATCAGCATCAGTACAACTCTGTACATCACTAATCTCGTAACTTTGTCAAACATGACCTTCACAATATAAAATTAAATAATTTGGTTTCATTTCTTGATTTGCGTTGTTGAACGGCTTCATATAGATGATATACTTGATTTATTTTACAGATTTCACATATTTATACAGTTTTTTGGGTCCAAAAAAGGCCATCACGGGTTAGTTCTATTAACTAATGTCGATCATTCTGTGAGCTCTTCGAAATGGTATTGTACTACAAAAAAAAAAAAAAAATCAAATTTTCGCATTATGAGTTGTGCATGTTTAAAGACCAAAAATATTTTGAGAGGATTGCTAAAATGCTATGCATAGCACGGATGGCCTTCGTGCTACGGATTCGTTCTTGAATTTTATGCTTCAAACAACCGATCCAAACCGTTCATTATCTTCTTCATATTGAAATCTCATTAGAAATCAAATTTTATATTTTTTTAAAATTTTTTTACTATTTTTCTCAGATTTTTTAAAATACTTAATCTAATAAATTCTGGACCCTTCAATAACAGTGATTTTAAAAAATCTGAAAAAAATAGTAAAAAATTTTTAAAAAAAATATAAAATTTGATTTCTAATGAGATTTCAATATGAAGAAGACAATGAACGGTTTGGATCGGTTGTTTGAAGCATGAAATTCAAAAACGAATCCGTAGCATGAAGACCATCCGTGCTATGCATAGCATTTTAGCAATCCTCATATTTTGAAACATTTTCAATTTTTGTTGAACCTGTTGGATGTATGTTCCCTTCTTTTATCGCCCGATCCAAAAGTTTCTCAAAAATCTCGTGCATATAAAGTAGGCTAATTTTGCATATTGCGCATTCAATTGCATGTGGATGATTAATATTTTATAAAAAAATTTCATAAAATGGTCAAATTAATGAAATAAAATAATAGAATAGCATATAATTTTAAAAGTTATATAATAAAATATTTTCAGAAGTTCAAAATAGAAAAAAAATTGGTATCGTTGGATATAATTTTTTTATATATTGCACATTAAAATTTCATGCACAAATTTGGGAATGATTTCAACTAATTTTAAAAGCTAAAATAAATTTGATATTATGAAGGTCAAAAAAAAAAATTGATATCACGGAATTCCGTGTAATATTGTGAGCATATAAAATATCATAAAAAAAATTTAGAAAATTCGCGGGTAGAACATGCAATATACTGGCACTCTTCACACAAATTGAAACTTTTTATCCCCATTCCCCACATGACTAGGTGAGGGATGAAGTTATCCAATCATTGAAAATCATACAACTAACCACCCATAATTTTGTTTTCTTTTAATTCTTTTATGCATTAGATATTAGATAGAACAATCTGATGCTAAATCATGTGCAATCGACATGAAGGGACAATATGCTGTTTCCAATGTTGGTAGTTTACATTGTTTTATTTTGGAATGCACACTAATATTTCACATGGTGAGACTCCACACAAATCCACAAGTGGACTTTTGATGCTGTCATATTGAAATTTTACCAATTTGAAAATTATTATACTTGCATTAATTAATTGACTTACTTTAGGCCAACATATTTCTTTGTTAAATCTATCTATTTAACTTGAGGAAATTGTAGGATAGCTTTACCCTTTGCGATTTTTATTGCTATCAAAGACATTGCGCGCATTTGATCTGGCCAGGTTCATATATTAAATTTCTTTGATTTTGAATCTATTTTTTGGGAAAATTTTTATCAATGATAAAAAATACCCTCAATATTATTAAAAAGGACAAAACCTTAATTTTTTTTTAAGAACAACACAGCTATAGAGGCACTACTGACATTGCCGCTATAGAATTTTTCCTTTTTTTCGGTTTTTTCTTTTTGCTTTTACTTTTACCTATTCATTATACATTAACATGATTGTGTTTTTTAATATTTTTACATATTAATAAATTGTATAATATATGTGTAATTAACATACATTAATATTTTGTTTTTACATCTACGTGTATAATTAATTGTATATATATGTGTAATTAATATTTTGTAAATCGTTCATTTTAACTTCTATGTCATTTCTATTTAAATTGTTCAATTCAACATGTATGCCATTTCTATTTTTTAAATTGTTCATTTTAACTTGTATGTCATTTCTATTTAAATCGAACATATAATCCCTTTTTCAAACTCTGTATAATTTAGGACTGCATGCAAGCGCAAAGGTTAATTGTAAGTGACTATCAAAATGTTGTTGATCAATTAAAAGTGCTTCAATGAATTAGGTCAATTTAACCATAATCCAAATCCAACAAAGGACAAATAAAAACAAGTGGTGATATCTGCATCCCCATGCTTGCATGAGATTAAAAAATATATATACAAGTGGTGGTATTACTGCTTTCAATTGTCAGAGTGACTCTTCAAAAAGTATACGGCCGGCCGGCTTCACTAGACATGCCCTCGGCTCTCCAGTTTGAAACTCTAGCTACAGTATTTAAGCTTGGACAGTGTAATCTACAGTTTGTACATAACATGAGAGGAACAAAATTATTTCAATGTATGCATGCTTTTTGCTAGTATCACAATAGAGGATATTAGTATGCTTGTAGTGGAGATGAATTTAACGCACTCTGATCCAAACCATTCCATCAAGCTGTATGAGTTGCTTGGCAGAGAGGGTGATGATGTGGATATGGAATTGAGCTAAAGTTGTCTTTAGTTAAATTTATTTTTAATAATTTGCTGATTGGGCCGATTTGTGCTAATTGTCCTCCTATCAAAATTGTACATTAGCGATCTTGATAAATTGGAAGCATAGAAAGAGTCCAAAATTTCATACTTAACCCAATTTTTTGACTCCAACTTCCCTTTCACGTGTTTTGATAAAATGTGTCCGACTATATTATTTTTCAAAATAATAATAATAGCAGATTAGTCCTCTAAAATTACAAATATGCATTACATTTGAAATCTTAACATCTGTGATATGATTTAATCATTTAATCATATGTATAAATTGTCGACATAACTGAAAACTCAAACAGATAATTCTTTCTAAAACTTTAAAAAATGCATTATAACGTGAACAAAATAGTCTTAACAAGTATATATGTATACATTCTAGTCATATGTAGAAACTATCAAAATAATCTGAGTATTTAAAGGACCATTAATTGCTGTCAAACAACAAAACAATTATTCAAAACCGTATAAGAGTTTTTTTAAAAAAAAATCTTTAACCATTATGAGTATTTATACAAAAGTGTCGTTCTCAAATGAATGTTTTTCTAGTGTTGACAAGTTCAAATTAAAATTATAAATCTGCCAGTCGCAAACCACCTGATTTTTGAAGTAATTATTGATAATTGTAAGAGGACATGAAGATGATAAAAACTGTAATAGATATAAAAGGAGAGTTCCGGTGACCACATTTTGGATGGCCTCAAATATCCCAAAATACATTTTTGACTACTTTTATAAAAATATAAAATTCAAACTTCGAATTCAAACCAGTTGATCTTACTCGATATAACTAGTGATGCATTTTCATATAAGTTTTATAAATTTTGAAGTTTATTTGATACTTGATCAAGAGATTGAAAATTGAACGAATCTAGTTAAATATGATAGATTAATTCTAATATGTTCATATTTTAGCCTCTTGATGGAGTATCAAATAAGCTTCAAAATTTATAAAACTTATATGAAAATTCTTCGTTGATTATATCAAATAATATCAACGGTTTGGATTCGAAGTTTAAATTTTGTATTTTCAAAAAGAAAAAGAACTAAAAAGTATATTTTTGGACATTTGGGAGAATTCAATATGTGGGCACCAGAACTCTTCTCTAGATATAAATATATAAACTTTAAAGTAAAAGCATATATTTAAATAAATGTATATTGTACATTAAGTCAGTATAATACGCCACGTACGCTATAGTATTTCTTTGATTTGAATTAAAAAATATATGTATGAATAATGTGACTTTTACAAGATACTTCGGCCGGATCAGTAGCATGTGATTTATCCTATGCACAAAAAATTAGTGCAACATATCTGAAGTACTTGAAAAAGTTTCTTTTATAGTGATGATGTTATTTACAGCTTTTTTATTATTTTAGCTTTTTAAGTGGACTATTTTGTAAAAAAATTTGCTGGTTGTCAAATTTTGTTATGAGATACTGTCAGTTTGTTTTTCAATACGTTTTATTGTTGAAATTTACTTAATTTAATATCCAGATTTAAAACTAGTTTTTCCGTCAAATAGGTTTAGGAATAGTTGAAAATGCTAACAATATTGTACTAACTATGGAATAATTTAGACTTAGACTATATGATTTCAGTATGTTGGTATTTATGCCCCTTTTTAGTTTCTTATTCCCCCTTTGTCGGGGAAAAAAGTTGTTAGCCAAAGAAACGAAATACTTTAATTATCACTCTCAAACTAATTAAAAAGGAGAAAGTTAAAAAAAACTTGAAAAATGAGGGACATTCATGAAGTTTTGTAATGGAAGAAGCATCCGATGTTAAGTAGAGTGGAATGATTAAAGACAAATATTCAAATAATCCAATGTAAGATGTCACATGCACTGCAGCTGCCACAATAACAAGGTAATAAGGTATTAAAAGTGCACAAAGGATACGACAAACCCATTCTTTTCTTACCAATGTGGCATTATGTCTCTCAACCCCAATCTCTGACGTCACCTTTTTTGTTCTTTTCCTCAGTAGCAACAACAACTTGGTATGCAAAGAATATTCTAAGATCGAATTGACATCACTTAATCAAATTAGAAAAAAAGTTAAAATGTCATGATCTATAAAAATTTTAGTGGATTTCTTTTCTGTCCTTTTTTACTAAAATGTGTATGGCATTCTAGCTAAAATAGCCTTTTTAGGCTGAACACAAATTGCTTATTGTTTGTGCTCCACCTAAATTGTGGATAATTTAGGTCAATCTTCAATAAAAATACAAGCTGCCAATTTACTTGACATAATACGTACAGTAAAATGAGTAGATTTGAAATTTGTTTGTCCCGTTTGTTTGAAAATTAATTTCATTGGTCTTAAAGTGATATAATTTTATTTGAATGATGACTGAAAATGTAGGATTTGAAAGAAAAATTGGATGACATCGAAGCTCCGAAAAAGAAAATCATAGAACTAACAATAGGAGTTGAATTAATAATTGCATTAAAAAAGCTAGGTTGCTTAGTCTAGTAGTTTGGCTCTATTCGATCAACCAAATGATCCTTAATTCGAATCGAATATTTATTTTCAAAATTCTTATAACAAAATTGTTGGTTTCAAACCAACCTTCAACAAAAAAATAATAATTGCAATACAAAGAAATTTTGAATAAATCAATGGGTTGCAATCATAATAATTTCTAAGAGCATAATAATTTCAGCACATCTTTACAGATCTTTTAAATGAATGAACTTGCAAACATATTAACCTTCAAAAGAACTTGCAAACATATTAATCTCCATGATATTTCCACAATATTAATGTTACTAAGACAAGCCATTGAATTTCTCACTGATAAGCCATCAATTCGTCACAAATAAAAAAAAAACAAAAATCCAACAGATCTGCTGCAATACCTGATATCTCATATTTATATTGCTATTTTGACCGGACTTTACATCGAAATCGTGACTAAAGCTTTGATTTATTGCTGTTTTTGCCTTTCTTTGCCAGTTTTGGCACTGCCTTTTGCACTTTGATCTTATTTGTAGGAATCCAAGGAAACCAGCAAGGAAAGCAGCAATTCAGGTGCTAGATGACTCATGCCTAGCCTAGACCAAGCCCCGACTCAGCCCAATGAAGTAGCCCCGCTCGAATCGAGGCGTTTCGCGAACCTGACCCTGCAATTCGGACCGAATTCCCCTGAATTCGGACCGAATTCCTGTGCAGACTGATCCTCTGAAATCCAGCGACATCAATTCGGTCCGAATTCCTCCCAATTCGGACCGAATTGCTATAGATGGAAAGCGTTCTGGCAGCATTCTGGAGGCGTTTTCTCCATTTGGAAGCCTCGATTTCCGCCCAAATTAAAGGTAATTGAATGTGACAGCTGCTGGGGGGATGTTAGAGGCGCCTTCCTTGTATAGAGGGGGCCATTCTTCATTCCATTCTCTCTCTCCTTCCTCCCCAGCAGATCTGGATCTGGTTTTTGGCTCCTTTCCTTGGCTTGTGCGACTGAGACAGGGGACATAGACGAAGTAAGAGCTGTTGCTTGCTGCTCCGACGGATTCCCTACCTTCTCTTGTGCATTTGGCAGTAGTTTTATCTCAGAAACTGGTTTATTTGTGCATTTCTAGTACTGATTCCTCTATTTTCTGGTTTTATGGATTGTTTAGTTCTATATTCTGTTATTTGCACTGTTACTCTTAGTATGTTAGGCTAAAAACTCTTTGCTTTAGGGAACGATGTAGCTTAGATCTAGGTTTTGCTTGGTTTATTTGTTTTGTTGATGGATGAAGTCAATTACCCTTGGGATTTTGATTGAAACTGCTTGTGTTTGAACTGTTTACTACTTGTATTGCTCGACTTTTGTACGCGCGCATTTGTTGGGAACTTCTTTACATTATATTAATCGAGTCCTGTGCAAGTATTTCGAGGTAGGTCAATGGCGAAAGTCGACCAATTACTAACCAAAAGTAAACGTTTCTAGTTAGGCGAAAATCTAACTAGATACCTCGTAGAACACCAATGGTAAACTCGAGTAAGTCCACCGAACAACGAAAGTTGGGGGTGCAATACACTCGATGAGGGTTATTCAACACTAGATCCCATTCCAAATACCGTACCCGATAGGCGAAAGCGGAGGGTTAGGGAGTTAGGTTTGGCTAGATGGATCCTTGGCTTGAATAAATCAACGAAACGGTAGACCATAGCATTCACACAGTGGATTAGCAAGGCCGAATACGAAAGCGCTAGGTCTTGCGACCCTGTGGCCAGTTCTAAGTGAAATCGAACCCTAAGGCGTTTTTATTATCATATCTCTATCCGTTAGAAAACCCCAAAAATATTTATTTCAATTGTTTTGCATACTCTTGTTACTTGCAATTGCATAATTTTATCTTCCTTTAATTTGTTCAATTTGAGTTACAAATATCCTCTCAATTTTTACTGTCTAGATTTAACGAAATAATAAGAATAATATTCATATCCATCTCTGTGGGTTCGACACCTTTACTCTACTACGAGCGACTAGTCGAGTACAAGGATTTATTTGTTTGACCTTGGTTCACACCCTCGATCAAAATGGCGTCGTTGCCGGGGATGGCGTTATGATATTATTTCTTATTAAAGTAATTAGAGACTAGACTCATTCTTTTATTCTTTTTACTCATTCGGTACATTTGTTGTTGTATCTCTTGAGTGTAGGTTAACACTGGCTAGAGGATCAAGAAACACCCAACCCCAAATTCCACACGAATACAACCTAAGGGGTAAGGGAGACAATCCTCACGAAGCTTCTAGCTCGAGCACAACGCAAGCCGCTGCTCGCAAGGGGAAGAAGCAACAACAACCAGCACCGAATTCGGACCGAATTCCGCCCAATCCGGTCCGAATCGAGACTCAGCAAATTCCAGAGAGTCCAATTCGGTCCGAATTCCATCCTATTCGGACCGAATTCCTGCAGAATCTGCAGACGGGCGAAGGAACAAGCGTTCCAATGGCCGATCGAACTGATGAAGCTAGGCAACTTGAGGCTCTACGCCTTGAGTTAGAGGCCACACAGCAAAGGATTCTCCAAGAACGACTCGCCCTCGAGCAAGAGCGACTCGTCTTCGAGGAAGAGCGCAATGGAAATTTCAATGACGGCGGCAACATCCATGGAGCACCGGTTAATCCCGACGAAGCTCAGGGGCCACACAAAACTCTTCGCGAGCACTCTGCCCCTCGAGTCCAAGACGTGGATGGACCGATTGTTATTAGAGGAATCGCCGCAAATAACATGCAGATCAACCCTGCGCATGTCGCGCTCGTGCAACAAAACCAATTTTATGGGGCTGACCAAGAGGACCCACATGCACATTTACAAGCTTTTCTTGATTGCACCAAATTGTTGAAATTCAACGGGGTTTCCCCGGATTCTATTAGACTTCTCTTGTTTCATTTTTCTCTTAGGGATAAGGCAAAAAAATGGTACAATACACTGAAAAGAGGGTCAATAGATAGTTGGGAAGCCATGGCTAGTATTTTCCTCGAACGGTATTTTCCAGCAAAAAGAGCTTTTGAAATTAGGAGGGAAATCACAAATTTCAAACAAAGGGGTGATGAATCGTATAGGGAAGCTTGGGAAAGGTTTAGAGACCTAGAGAACTCTTGTCCTAACCATGGAATTCAGGATTGGTTGACCATCCATTCATTCTATAACGGTCTTTATGATGGTATTAAAGTGAATGTTGATGCTCTTTCAGGTGGAAGTTTCACGCAGCTCGATGCGGAGCAAGCACGTGCAGCCATTGAGAGATGTGCGTTGCATTACAATTGGCCGGCACCTAACCCGTCGAGGGGCAACCCAATTCGACACGAGGTTAAGGAAGTCCAAGACACTCGCGATAGGATCGCCTATCTGGAAGCCGAGCTTGCTAAAATGCAATCGATTAGTGGCACTCACTTGCTCTCGAAAGAGTGCGGAGTGTGTGGGGAGGAAGGGCACAAATCTCCAGATTGCCCTCTCCAATACGGAGATCCCGCACCAGAGGAAGTCAATTCCTTTGAGGATGTCCGTAACTGGTACCAAGGAGTTAATGGGAATAATGAGACCGGTGGTAACCAAGGCAATTTTCAAAACCGCGGGTTTGTCCCGAGGAGGATATACAACAACCGTCCTGGAAACCCACCCCAACCGAATCAAAATCGAGGTCCCCTGCCCAACAACGATCGAGGGCAGAATTTTCAAAGAAAACCCTACGTTACACCTGAGCTCGAACACTTTGTTGAGACTCAAAATGCCTTAAATGAGAAGCTCCTTGATGGAATGGCCAAACTCCAAAAAGAGGCCGGAGCCGCCTCGCGAGTGGAAAAGATGATCGAGGGATTCTTTGCATCTCAAAACACTCGCGAACAAGGGAAGCTCCCAAGTCAACCCGAGCCAAACCCTCGCGCGGAGATCAACGCAGTGCACACGCTCAGGAGTGGCACCCAATACAAGGACCCACCTATGCCCAAAGAAGTCCAGCCGAAGGTCGCATCTGCAGCTGGACCTGAAGCGAATTCGGACCGAATCCCATCTAATTCGGTCCGAATTCGAGCGCAGCAAATTCCAGAACCTCTAATTCGGACCGAATCGGAGCCAATTCGGACCGAATTCGAAGGGGCCAAACGTACATCTGCCCCAAATCCACTGCTGAAGGCTCCCGATCAACGCATAAAGGCCCCATTTCCTCAAAGATTGGCCAAAGCAAAGGTAAACGAGCAGTTTAAAAGGTTCTTAGAGGTAATTAGGGGTTTGAGAATCACCATTCCTTTCACTGATGCAATTACTCAGATTCCCTCTTATGCCAAATTCTTAAAAGATCTGATTACTCACAAATTTCTTTTAGAAGAGTTCAAAAGTGCAGGGATTACAGAGCATTGCAACATGGTGATTCAAAAGAAGATGCCCGTCAAGATGGACGATCCGGGTAGATTCACCATACCGTGCACTATTGGTGGAGCTCAGATCAAAAGGGCCCTGTGTGACAATGGAGCAAGCGTGAGCTTGATGCCCAAATCTGTGTTCGACCGGATCGGCATCGGGAGATTGAAACCTTCAAACACCACTCTCAAACTCGCAGATTCGTCAATCCGACTGCCCATTGGTGAGATCGAGGACATCCCAGTCAAGCTCGGTAAATTCTTTGTACCTGGTGATTTTGTGATAATGGACATGGAGGAAGACGAGGATGTTCCCATCATTTTGGGACGCCCCTTCCTTAGAACTGCAGGTATCTTGATGGACATAAGAGACGGGACCATTCTGGTGAGAGTCGGTGGTGAGCAATGGGAATACTCCATCGACCAAGCTATGAAATGCTCAAACCAGCTCGAGTCTTGCTACCAAATCGATGTGGAGGAGATTCCGATCGAAAAGCGACTCGAAGACCGGTACCTTGATGCTCTCACGACTTACCACGAGTTCCTCAGCGAAATACAAGAAGTAATAGCGGTGGAGGAATCGACGGGAGAGGCGACAGAAGAGCCAGAACCACAAAACACCATCAATTCGGACCGAATTCCACCCAATTCGGACCGAATTGATGGCGCTGGAATTCCTGCAATTTTCTCATGTGAGAATTCGGACCGAATCCCTCCTGATTCGGACCGAATTCCAGCCCCTGGTCAGCCACCTCAAGTCGAATTAAAGCCCCTGCCCGACACTTTAAGGTATGAGTTTCTTGGACCAAATCAAACCTACCCTGTTATTATTAACGCTGCTTTGGATGATGAGCAAACAGGGAAGCTCTTGGAGGAACTAAAAGCACATCGAAGGGCGATCGGATATTCGATTGGGGACTTGAAAGGCATCCATCCATCCTTCTGCACACATCGCATCTTGATGGAAGACGACCACAAACCAACCATCGAGGCTCAAAGGAGGCTTAACCCCAACCTGAAAGAGGTTGTTAAAAAGGAGATTCTCAAGCTCCTCGATGCTGGAGTTATCTACCCGATCTCGGACAGCAAGTGGGTCAGCCCAGTCCATGTCGTTCCAAAGAAGGGCGGGACGACCGTGGTGAAAAATGAGAAAAACGAGCTGATCCAAACCCGAGTGGTGACGGGATGGCGCATGTGCATCGACTACCGTAAACTCAATGCTGCCACTCGCAAGGATCATTTTCCCTTGCCATTCATCGACCAACTTCTCGAAAGACTTGCTTCTCACTCTTATTTTTGCTACCTAGATGGTTATTCTGGTTTCTTCCAAATACCCATCCACCCTGATGACCAAGAAAAGACCACATTCACTTGTCCATACGGTACATTTGCTTATAGGAGAATGCCTTTTGGGCTGTGCAATGCACCAGCAACTTTCCAACGTGCCATGATGGCCATATTTTCTGATTTGATTGAAAATGTTATGGAGGTATTCATGGACGATTTTTCCGTCTATGGTACTTCGTTTGACGTTTGTTTGACTAACCTCTCTAAAGTTTTGCAGCGTTGTGAAGAAGTCAATCTTGTCTTGAATTGGGAAAAATGCCATTTCATGGTACAGACGGGAGTCGTGCTGGGACACGTGGTCACGGCAAACGGAATCGAGGTCGACAAAGCGAAAGTTCAAGTGATCGAGAAGCTCGGAATGCCATCCAACGTAAAGGACGTGCGAAGTTTCTTGGGACATGCCGGCTTCTACCGTCGCTTTATCAAAGATTTCTCAAAAATTGCTAAACCTCTCACTAATCTATTGATAAAAGATATCGATTTTGTTGTCAATGATGATTGTCTCCATGCTTTTCAGGAACTGAAGAAAGCTCTTATCACCGCACCAATTTTGCAACCTCCGGAATGGTCCATGCCTTTTGAGCTCATGTGTGACGCCAGTGATTATGCGGTGGGAGCCGTTCTCGGTCAGAGGCGAGACAAGAAACCCGTGGCGATTTACTACGCGAGCAAGGTGCTCGACCCAGCTCAACTGAACTATACCACCACGGAGAAGGAGTTGCTTGCCATCGTCTTTGCCCTCGACAAATTCAGATCCTACCTTGTGGGATCAAAAGTGATAGTGTTCACAGACCATGCTGCAATCCGTTATCTTTTGGGCAAAAAGGATGCGAAACCGAGGCTAATAAGGTGGATTCTACTCCTTCAAGAATTTGACCTCGAAATAAGGGACAAAAAAGGCTCAGAAAACTCGGTGGCCGACCATTTGTCGCGATTACATGTTGAAAATAGCGAAGGGAAAGAGCTACCGATCAACGAATCGTTCCCAGACGAACATCTGATGATGATTCATTGTAATTCGGACCGAATTTCCCTTAATTCGGACCGAATTGAAGCCTCTGGATTTTCAGAAATTTTCTCATGCCAGAATTCGGACCGAATTCCACCTAATTCGGACCGAATTCCTTCCTCTGGAGCTGCCGACAGGATTTCTCAGCCTGGAATTCGGACCGAATTCCAGCCAATTCGGTCCGAATTCAGGGCACCCTGGTACGCAGATTTGGCCAATTACTTGGCTAGCGGTGCGCTGCCTCCCGAAATGACTTACCAACAAAGAAAGAAGCTCAAATCGGACTCCAAGTACTATTTTTGGGAGGAGCCCTACCTGTTCAAGTTGGGCATCGATGATGTCTACCGTAGATGCATTCCTTACGAGGAAGTCCGACCCGTTCTCGCTCACTGCCATTCCTCAGCTTATGGCGGACATGCCTCTTTCTCCAAGACGGCCGCTAAGGTATTGCAATCTGGTCTCTACTGGCCCACTTTGTTTAAAGATGCTCGTTCCTTTGTTTTGTCTTGTGATCAGTGTCAAAGGACGGGAAACATATCCAAGCGGAGCGAGATGCCTCTCAACCCGATTCAAGAGGTGGAAGTCTTTGACGTTTGGGGCGTCGACTTTATGGGACCCTTCCCTTCCTCCTACGGAAATGAGTACATCTTGGTGGCGGTGGATTACGTATCCAAATGGGTCGAGGCGATCGCATGCAAGGCAGCCGACTCAAAAGCGGTAATTAAACTCTTTTCAAGGATAATTTTTCCTCGTTTTGGTGTCCCCAGGGCCGTGATAAGCGATGGAGGCAAGCACTTCATCAACCGTCAATTCGACAACCTCTTAAAGAGAAACGGGGTTACACACAAGGTGGCAACTCCCTACCACCCGCAAACGAGTGGTCAAGTCGAAATTTCAAACCGTGAGATCAAGAGCATTCTCGAAAAGACGGTGACGCGAACACGAAAGGATTGGGCCATGAAACTCGACGATGCACTTTGGGCATACAGAACCGCTTTCAAAACCCCGATTGGCATGAGCCCTTTCAAATTGGTGTATGGCAAGCCGTGCCACTTACCGGTTGAGATCGAGCACAAAGCGCTTTGGGCGATCCGTACCCTCAATATGGACTTGCATGCAGCAGGTCAAAAGAGAATCCTGGACTTACATGAGCTAGATGAGGTACGTTTCCATTCGTATGAAAATGCAAAATTGTATAAAGAAAAAACGAAGTTGTTGCATGATAGGAATATCTCAAGACGGGAATTCAAAGAAGGCGATCTAGTGTTGCTTTTCAATTCGAGACTCAAGCTCTTCCCGGGAAAGCTCAAATCGAGATGGTCCGGACCATTCCGAGTCGTGAAGGCTTATCCTTTTGGAGCGGTGGACATATGCGACAAGAATTGCGAACCTTTCAAGGTCAACGGACAGCGCCTGAAGCATTACATCGCCAATCACGAAATAGGAGAAGCAAGAGTCGTTTCGCTTCTCGATCCACCCGAAATATGAGTCGACTGAGGGTCAAGCTAATGACCTTAAAGAAGCGCTACTTGGGAGGCAACCCAAGATTTTCTCTCGCTTTCTCTCTCTTTGTTTTAATTTTATTTATTTCAAATCTCTTCGCATTTTTAAATTATTTATTATATTTCTCTAACGCTAACGTTTATCTCTTATTTATCTTCTTGCTCTAACGCTTAATATAGTACACTTATTTAGCTTGGGTTTCCTGCCGAGACATCCGAAACTAATCCCAATCTTATTTTCCGATTTTCAGAGAAGGGGGTGAATTCGGTCCGAATTCGGTCCGAATTGAAGTGCTGAATCTCAAATCTCGTCAATTTCTGACAGCCCAAAAAAAAAAAAAAAAAAAAAAATTTTTTTTTTCGGATCCGGACCCGACCCGATACTCCTATTTTCTCCCTTCGTCCCTTCCTTCTCTCCCATTCGACACATCCGAACCCAACACCACTCAAAATCAAAAACCCTCCCTCCTAACCCCTCTTGGCCGCCGCACCCACCTCCTAGCCGCGCCGCCACCTCAGCCCACCTCTCCACGAGATCGACCCACCAATCTACTCTCCTCTCCACTCTCTCTCTCGTGGTACCCTCCACTCTCCCTATCTCTCTCTCTTTCAACCCAAACAAAGCCGACCCATTAGACCCGCTTCGCTTCTCCTCCTCTAAACAATGTCCGGCAGAGTCACCCGCGGTTCATCCGGCTCCGGGAAGGACAAAGGCAAGAGGAAACAAGCCCAAGGCGAGTCCTCCCGCCGCACCCCATCCAAGCAACCGAAACCGCGCCCCTCTCTCCAAGTCGATTACGACTCCGACCCGGAGGACGAGAATAGCCACTATGACCCAGAGGCACGTCCTCTCGAGCGGCAACTTGGCTTCTCCATCCCCACCCGCCGCATGCTCCACTCTCTCCAAGCTCTTCTAGACCGGGCCATTGAAAACACCCGGCTTGTATGCCTCAACACCCTGGACACATTGGGTGTCGTAGATGATTTTGTGCATCTCACCGAAGCCCTCGGCTTCAGCCTCAAGTTTTGGAATCACAATTTCCAAACTTACCGCTTACCGACCCTTGAATTCTTGTCCTCGTTGAGGATCAAGTACAACAATGAAGAGAAAATCAATTACATCAAGTTCCGACTCTCCGACGAAACTCACCGCATTGATTCGGATGAGTTAGACTTGATAATGGGATTTCATGCCGACTCCGTGGACGAAGCGCCTCTCTACCGAGCGGAATGGCCGCAAGGTAAACTTGACTTGTGGAAGGCAATTACTGGGCAGCAACTACCGCTGCGTTACAAGGCACGATTCATTCAACACCCCACCATTCGCATCATGCAAAGGGTTCTAGCTCAAACCATCTTCGCACGCGGTGAGTCTTCTAATCAATTGAATGATGATGAGGGTCGGTTGATCGACCATATGTTGAGATTGCAACCCGTCAAGCCTTATCTCTCCATGATAACGGCTATGCATTGGGGTAATGTACGGGACAAGGGAAGGACCGGGGGGAGCATTACAATGGGGGCGTATGTTACTTTGATTGCTAGAGACAAGGGGATTGAGATTAATACCACTGAGACGTGCTCCGGCCCCCGCCTCATGAACCTGAAATACTTCTCCGATGTCCACTTCATAAGAATTGTGAGGGAAGGTGGACATATTCTGTACAAGTTGCAGATGGAAGGTCGTCCCGACCTTGACTTACCCTACAACGCACCGGTTGATTACCGGCCTCATACTTGGCTTCTCCCACCTCACCAAGAACCGGCAGCTCAAGCCGAAGCCCACGGACCCGTGCACATGGAAGAAGAACCACAAGCCGAGCCACAAATGCCCCAAGCACATGGCATGCCTCAGGACCAACCGGCTTGGTTCTCTCAATTCATGAACCTCTCTATCTCCACTAGAGAGGATGCACGTGAGGCAAGACGCCTAGCAGCAGAAAATGCAGAGGGAATCGCTCGTCTCAACGAGCGTGTTGATGTCATCGAACAAAACCAAGCCGAATGGAATTTCCGCTACGAGCACGGCTATTGGCAAGACAATGCCCCGCAGCCGTACTATCCAGAGCAAGACATCGACCCCTACGACATCTTCACCAACCCTCCTCACTACTCGGATGATGAGCCCGCGCGCACCTCAGGCGGGCATGATTTCTCTTTCTTCTGATCCGGTTGGTTTCATTTTTCCCTCCTATTTTATTTTTCTCTGTGTTGCATTGGGGACAATGTCTTATTTAAGTTTGGGGGGGGGAGGAAAAACGAAACAAGCCCTTATTCTCTTGAAAAATTCGTCAAATTGCTTGTTTTCTGAAAAATTTTCGCAAAACAGAAACTTTAATTCGGACCGAATTCATCTGAATTCGGACCGAATTCCTGTGCGTGTTGAGAAATTTTTGGACAGAACCTCGAATTCGGTCCGAATTCAGATGAATTCGGTCCGAATTGCTAAGCTGAATTTTAACAGAACGTCCAATTCGGTCCGAATTCATCTAAATTCGGTCCGAATTCTTCCTTGTTTTCTCTGAAATGAGTCACGATCGTTTTTAAACTGTTTCTGAGGGTTAAGAACTTGATTTTAAGCATAGCTAAGCTCTTCTTGATACTGATTCATTGCAAAAACTTGGTTTTTGACTTCTTTTCTCAAATCTTAACTTGGTTTTCAAAAAACTCTCGTTGTTGAGGCGTTTTGGGTTTGTCCAAGTACCAATGGGCCGAGGGATTTCAAAACTAAGGGTATTTGGGTCCAAAAATTTGGTTGCTTAAGAGTCGTTTGAACACAAGTTAGTCAAAACTGAATTGTTTCGCCGAGTGAACGGACCTGTGAAACCGCTTGATTTTGAAGAAAGACCTTGTTATCCTTAGAAATTGCAAAGTGAACCCTGTCTCGTGAATGAAATTGCTTTAAGGCTTGAATCACCAACAAGCATCCTCAAATTGGACAATTTAAAATAGTTGTGAAAACGAGGAGCGTTGAGACTTCTTTACACCAACTTAACCACAAACTCTGGGGGCGGAGCTAGTAGCAAAAATTGTGTAAAAACCGGACCGACCTCCCTGGTGCGACATGTGCCAGTAGCTAAGCTTGGAGGGTGGGGCTAGTTGCGGGCTGTCAGGAATCGATACCTCAAAGCTCTCGAGGACGATTGGGTAGTCCCTGCTAGTCTCATAGTGGACCGTAGCAAATAAATTGCAAAAGAAACTAGACCAAACCCACTGGTGCGACATGTGCCAGTAGCTCACTCGAAGTCAATGATTCGCGCTTAATCCTCTAGGGTGCAAAGCCCCACGACTCGACTTGCAGAATCAAAATTGGTGAAAGATCGAAAAATTGTTTTGAGAAGGGAGCCACTATAAGATTTCTAATTAGAACAAAAATTCTTTTGCAAAACCTTTCGGGTCATGGGAATGAACGGGTGAATAAGCTCGGGTTTGCATTGTGATTAAATGAATAGAAGCTAGGACCCTTAGCCCTCGGTGAAGGTTTCCTTAGGACCAAGAGTTGCCTGAACAGAATCAAAACAATTTGACCCTAGTTTGAGAACCCCAATTGAGCATTTCTCGAAAAGCGTGAATCGAAATCAAACTGAACTGTGCACTAAATCAATTTCCAAACTCCAAATGTCAATTTCGATCGTAAGCCTAAGTCTTGTCATTTCTTCTAAGTTTAGAGTTTTGCTTGAGGACAAGCAAGTTTTAAGTTTGGGGGGATTTGATATCTCATATTTATATTGCTATTTTGACCGGACTTTACATCGAAATCGTGACTAAAGCTTTGATTTATTGCTGTTTTTGCCTTTCTTTGCCAGTTTTGGCACTGCCTTTTGCACTTTGATCTTATTTGTAGGAATCCAAGGAAACCAGCAAGGAAAGCAGCAATTCAGGTGCTAGATGACTCATGCCTAGCCTAGACCAAGCCCCGACTCAGCCCAATGAAGTAGCCCCGCTCGAATCGAGGCGTTTCGCGAACCTGACCCTGCAATTCGGACCGAATTCCCCTGAATTCGGACCGAATTCCTGTGCAGACTGATCCTCTGAAATCCAGCGACATCAATTCGGTCCGAATTCCTCCCAATTCGGACCGAATTGCTATAGATGGAAAGCGTTCTGGCAGCATTCTGGAGGCGTTTTCTCCATTTGGAAGCCTCGATTTCCGCCCAAATTGAAGGTAATTGAATGTGACAGCTGCTGGGGGGATGTTAGAGGCGCCTTCCTTGTATAGAGGGGGCCATTCTTCATTCCATTCTCTCTCTCCTTCCTCCCCAGCAGATCTGGATCTGGTTTTTGGCTCCTTTCCTTGGCTTGTGCGACTGAGACAGGGGACATAGACGAAGTAAGAGCTGTTGCTTGCTGCTCCGACGGATTCCCTACCTTCTCTTGTGCATTTGGCAGTAGTTTTATCTCAGAAACTGGTTTATTTGTGCATTTCTAGTACTGATTCCTCTATTTTCTGGTTTTATGGATTGTTTAGTTCTATATTCTGTTATTTGCACTGTTACTCTTAGTATGTTAGGCTAAAAACTCTTTGCTTTAGGGAACGATGTAGCTTAGATCTAGGTTTTGCTTGGTTTATTTGTTTTGTTGATGGATGAAGTCAATTACCCTTGGGATTTTGATTGAAACTGCTTGTGTTTGAACTGTTTACTACTTGTATTGCTCGACTTTTGTACGCGCGCATTTGTTGGGAACTTCTTTACATTATATTAATCGAGTCCTGTGCAAGTATTTCGAGGTAGGTCAATGGCGAAAGTCGACCAATTACTAACCAAAAGTAAACGTTTCTAGTTAGGCGAAAATCTAACTAGATACCTCGTAGAACACCAATGGTAAACTCGAGTAAGTCCACCGAACAACGAAAGTTGGGGGTGCAATACACTCGATGAGGGTTATTCAACACTAGATCCCATTCCAAATACCGTACCCGATAGGCGAAAGCGGAGGGTTAGGGAGTTAGGTTTGGCTAGATGGATCCTTGGCTTGAATAAATCAACGAAACGGTAGACCATAGCATTCACACAGTGGATTAGCAAGGCCGAATACGAAAGCGCTAGGTCTTGCGACCCTGTGGCCAGTTCTAAGTGAAATCGAACCCTAAGGCGTTTTTATTATCATATCTCTATCCGTTAGAAAACCCCAAAAATATTTATTTCAATTGTTTTGCATACTCTTGTTACTTGCAATTGCATAATTTTATCTTCCTTTAATTTGTTCAATTTGAGTTACAAATATCCTCTCAATTTTTACTGTCTAGATTTAACGAAATAATAAGAATAATATTCATATCCATCTCTGTGGGTTCGACACCTTTACTCTACTACGAGCGACTAGTCGAGTACAAGGATTTATTTGTTTGACCTTGGTTCACACCCTCGATCAATACCTTTGACTGAAATGCAGTTACGAAGAAATATTGTGGAAAAAACGATACTTTATAGATGATTAAAACGAACGAAAACTTAAAACAAAAGAAATATTTCAAATTCTGCTAACAAATAGAACAGATAACAAAGGCAAGTTGGGCTTAAGGTTAATCGCAAGAGAGTATTAATTGTTTACAGATTTAGCTGACTAAGTTTTATTATTGTTTACAGTTTTTCTTCTCATTTGAACTAGAACTTTCTTCAAATTTAATTCAGAAAAAAAAATCTTTTTTTTTTTAGATGAGCATTCGGAAACATACAATTATATCCTTGTCAACAAACATTAAAAAAACTTTCATACCAACCCAACAGATGAAGTTCGATATATCAGACCAATTTCTTCACTCATTAACCTTAATTATTTATTGAGACAGTTAGGCAGTTAATGGAGCTTTCTTTATCACCCTTCATTTTTTTAGGGGCAAAAGTGTGATTGGACAATGAGTAAGTTGCAAAGGTTTTCAAAATGTGATTTGTGCAGTTTAGCAGTTGAGTGATGATTCATGATAAAACGGTGATAAAACTGTTATGAGATTATAAAATAGTGATAAACGGTTATGCGGTATGTCTAAAAAAATTAGATAATTCAGTTTAATGGGGGTGATAAAACGGAACATTTAAAACGTGAGTTGTTTTCAAAACTATAAAATAGTAAATAGTGTGTTTCTATCCTTTCACTTGTTTTAGAAACTTATTTTGAAATATAATTTGACTGTCCGATTTGCATATGAAAATGCATTATATTTTAAATAATCTGAAATAATTTTTATATGCCATCATCCGTGTACAAATCGAACAATTCCGATAGTGAGATTGTTGGAAGAAAATACAATGGTAACGACAGAATAATTAAGAAATATTATGTATGTTTTCTTATCCTCTGCTAGACATGCCAAGTCACCATATGAAATTTGGCTTTTGCACCATCCCCTCTAATAATTCTTCTCTAATTATCCCAAATTGTCCATATCTCCGCTCATTAATCCATGCTTATCCAAACTTACCTTAAACCCCGAGCAATGCATTGAATGTGCACCGAAATAGAAAACATAGAAATCAATAACTAAATTCAACATGCAAGAATTAATAATATCTTTTCTGTTTGCAAAATTCCAAATTCATGTTATTGACCTCCACTTAAATGCAAAATAGCAAGTCCAAATGGTAGACTGCAGAGAGGTGTCTTTTGTAGTTTTTCTGCGGCCAACCTTCAAGAGTTTGAGTCAACCAGTACACAACAGGTTTACCATACCGCCAGGGACTACCAACCCAGCATGGTACACCTGTTTGCTACAATTCGTCTAAAAGAAGCATCAAAAACTGAAAAGCAACTGGCACAGGTCAAGTTCTCCTTAGGCATGTAATAGTGACTCAAATACCCAGTACTGTGAAATATAAGAACTGCAACTTTACGACTGATATTCTAACCAATCACCTAACCGAAAGGAGACAATTTCCTATTTTCCCTTGGTGGCCAACTTTCCCTCCACAAAACCCATTTCAATCCGAACTCTCTTCCTCTATATAAACCCTTCCGTGCATCATACAGGATGTATCCCTTCCACAGACCCAAATCCAAAACAAAGATATAATTAAACCCAAACCCGATAATCGAAACAATGCCGTCTCTGCCTGAGAAGCCACTCTCTAATGTCCCACTCCAGCTGCACCAGCCCAAGAACTTCCAATTCGACTCGGTTCCAGAATCACATGCCTGGCGTGATCTTCATGACCACCCAACAGTCGATCCAATAGGACCTGATACAGTTCCACTTATCGACCTAACCGACCCAAAGCTAACGGCAAAAATCAGCAAAGCATGCGAAGAATGGGGTGTATTCCAAATTACCGGACACGGTGTACAACCAGATCTTCTGACCCGGCTCGAGGCACAGATCCACCGTCTATTTGCACTGCCGGCTGACCGCAAACTCAAAGCCGCCAAATCACCTGGTGATGTATCGGGTTATGGGCTTGTGCCAATCTCATCTTTCTTCTCAAAGTTAATGTGGTCAGAAGGGTTCACCATCTCTGGCTCTCCTCTCCATCATGCACAGAAACTCTGGCCAGATGATTATTCTTCTTTCTGGTGAGAGAACTGAGAACTATTTTCTTGCATGCTATATTTGATCCTCCTCTTGCTAAATGGTTCAAAAACTCGCCCGATTCCGATTCAACTCGGCCGAGTTGGATCGGACTCGGCGGGAGACGATTCGATTTTGAGGATTTTGGAACGGAATCGGTTGAGCTCCACCATTAATGGCGTTCGCCAAAGGAGAAAGGTGAAGGGGGTGTGGCCGTGTGGGGAATGTCCGTCTGAGGTGGCTAGAGGCGACGGAGGCAGGTTGGAGTTCCGTGGGATGGGCAAAGAGGCGGTTGCCGCTCTATCATTGGGTCGTTTCGTACTTTCGTCCCCTTTGCTTCAGCTCAGCGCACGAGAAGAGGGGAACTTGGTGGGATCGGGTAAAGAGGGAGAGGAGGAGTGGTATCGAACTGGACCTGTCAATTCCCTCTTTCATTAATTGATTAATGATCCAAGGGTCCATATTTTTTAAAGATTAATTCTATTTGATAACAACATGAAGCTTGGTCTAAAGTCTGATCTCAGAATATTAAAAAAGAAACAAATTCTATACTTCACGATCTTATCTGATAAATTGAGATATTTTAAAAAAAATGTGTGTTAATCAAAATTTTATTTTTATACAAATAATATTTTACTAATCATGAAATTTCAATTTAATTGGTTTAAAATTTATTTTTAGCAAAATTTTAAGAGGTCATGGCCAGTAAATAATCATATTTATTTTATATTTTAGTTTATTTTATACTTTTAATGTTTTATTTATTAACTTATTTTTTGAAAAATTATTTCGTAACTTTTTTAATTTTCTTTTAATTCAAAACAAAGGTGCACGTTATTTAAGAAGTGAAATATTTTATAAACTAAGTGATAATTGATTGAAAAATCGTTCCAAAAAACGTAAAAATTGATAATTTACTTCACTATAATTCCAACTTATATATTATGGTGCTTAAACATATGTATCTTCGTTCAAAAAATATTTTTTTTTATTTTTTCTGATTTTTAAGACATTAAAAATGATTATTTATGAAAACCCGAGTTTTCGATCCGAGTCACCCGAGTTTTTCCGAGTCATCCGATTCGACTCCTTTGATCAACATTCCGAGTCCGAATCCGATTCCGAGTTTCAGAACTATGCTAGTTGCTATATATTATAGTATCTACACATTCCATTTCCATTTCCTTTACTGACATATTTTGTACTTCATGCAGCGATGTAGTGGAGGAATTCGACAATGTGATGAGACAACTTGGCAACAAGTTGTTACATAAGATCCTCCTCTCCTTGGGCCTAAGTAAAGAGGACATAATAAGAGCATGCCCGGTAAGAGATTGGCATGACATGTCGGCAGCAGTTCAGTTAAACTCGTACCCACCATGCCCTGACCCAGACCGGACTATCGGTCTAGCGGCCCACACAGACTCAAGTTTCCTAACCTTGTTATACCAGAACAGTGTCAGTGGCCTCCAAGTTCTACGGCCGAAAGACCACACCGGCCCAATGAGATGGGTCACAGTACCGCCGGTACCAAATACATTCACAGTTAATATTGGCGACTTGATGCATGTGCTCTCGAATGGAAGATTCCGGAGTGTAATGCACCGGGCCATGGTGAACCCGGCAAAGCATAGGATATCGGTCGGGTTCTTTTGTGGGCCTCCGATGGATGTGAAGGTAGGGCCTATAAATAAGCTAACAGGGCCAGAACGAGGCCCGATATATAGGCCTGTGACATGGCAGGAGTATCAGAGGCTGAGAAGGAAGCTGTTTGATAAGGCACTGGAGGCAATAAAGATAGGAGAGGAGATAGCATGATGTAATAAGGATTGTGTTAGTTGAGTTTAAGGTTGCATGAAAGGACTTGTAGCAGCTTCTCTTGTTCGTTATCTCTTGCGCCACTTCTAACGGATATGAGAGAGAGAGTGTGTGTGATATACTGAATTACTGATATGTAAGTATTTGTAAAAGACAATCAAATAGGTGTGACTGTGAGTAAGAGGACGCTCAGGAGAATAAATTTACTGTATCAAATTGTCTGCAGTAAATTGTGTAGCGATTCAGTAAATTATAGATTCTTCTTTCTGCATGCTACAAATAGGATCTCTCATGAATATCAGTAACGATTTGTAGGACCCATAGAGATCGAGCATAGACTCTCAGATAAATCACTGCAAACAAATCTAACTCGGAGTCTCGGACAAAATATATATACGCGCAGTAAAATTTATGCTAAATAGATTGATAATTAGAAGCTAGAAGCCATGAGAACATACCAAAGTAGTTTAAAGTGCTAATTCCTACCACCTGTACTGTACATAAATTTTTGAACTGAATAATGCATTAGTTATGTTGCATGAAAGAGTGGGGGACAGATTTCTATCTGTTTGCAATGGCGTTGTCTTGTTTCCAAGAAAAAATCAGACCGTATGATATGTTAGTAGATAGTACGTTGTTTGAAAATGGGGCATGTGAAATGTTTTGCATATAAATGGTTATATGGTCCCTTGAAGTTGAACCGCTTTCTTTTTACCTGGAGAAGGGAGACAACGTGTGAGGGACATAATATTAGGTTTGGCTTCTTTGGAACCATTTTCAAGTGTACTACTTTCTACATAAGCAACTTCAATTGACTCTTTCCTCCAAAAAGAAAGGGGAAACGAAAAGAAAACAAGGGCAGATGGCACAAAGTAGAATATATATATATATATATATTTTTGGAAACATAGCTAGATTGTTTTATGAATTAGAACATGCGATCTTGCTGATCATTATCTTCAAAAAAAATAAAAAAAAATAGATATGTTTGGTTGATACAAAATATATCAATCTAACTAAGCGACTATTTGAAACAATTATGCATTTAGATGAGTGGGTTATTTTATATTAATCTCGAATTCATTACTTTGCTATTTTAATTAGAAAATTAAACATTGGTTATTTTGTAAAATCAAAGTTATCGCGATAACCTCACTAATTCAACGCATGATCTAAACATACTTCTAGATGAATAGTAAAATATTATAGCGGCCCTCGTAACAAATTAAATTAAATTAATAAATTTGATAAGTGCAAATTTATTAATATACAGAGCACACTAATCAAACAGCTGAGGGTGTCCGGTGTCCCTCAGGTTATCACTCCAATTTACACAAGGCCCAGAATTTAATAGCATGTCTCCTGGCTTCTGCAACTGTTATTTTCCTCTATGCATTTATGTCAACATTTTCTTGTGTTGTTGCTTATTTTCGTATCTCATTTGGAGTACTTGCAAATAAGAAGTTACCTTTATTTTCTTAAATAAATAATATTTTAACAGCATTCATTTGTATTGGAACATTTTTTGTTCCAGAAGGAGCTGAACCGATATAAAATATATTACTGAAATCTGGGTTAAAATGGCCACTAGACAATTCCTCAATCAATAATGACAATTAGGTAGGGGAATCATTTGTTTCAAATTTTTAGACACAAATCCATTTATAGTGCCAATGACACCAACATATTTGTTAGTTGGTGGATAAATATATAATTTGAATTCTTTTTCTAGTAAAGATGCTTTAGAACTTATAAAGGGCTGTAATTAGTGAAAAAAAAATACCTGATGATGAATGCGTATATAATCTATTATTATATGTATTTCATCAGGAAAACAAAAAGACGATAAAAAGAAAAAAAAAATTACCTAACCTTAATATTGCTTTGGCCTGCCTGTACATAATCTGACACGATTGCATGGCATCACTTTATTTCCATGACAAAATTAGGTGATGTGTCTGCGATGCTAATCTTCTGAAATTTTGCAATCTTAAACTGTTAACTTCAAAAGTGGGGTTATCTCATATTGATGAAATGAGATCTGCTGCCGCGCGACACCGCGTGTCGCTCGGTATGCTGGCCGTCTGATTAAGATCCAATGGACAAGGGAGTCCCGTGCATGTAATCTAGATTGATAGGCCCGTAAAAAGTGAACCGTCCGATCAAGATCAGACGGCTCGTAGTGCGCTACACGCTGTGTCGCGCAACAGCAGAGTCGGATTGCATATTGATGGTATGTTATTTTAATAACAGTAGTGTGGGGTTTGTTATTCCCTTCTCATGTCAGGGCTTTTGATCTTTTGTTCCATTTTTTCTAGGTAATCATGTATAACGACCAGTCACATATAACAGTGTGGCCAGTTTTTGTGGGTTATTTTGCATTTTCTCAATGGTAAAAAAAAATTTACAAGAGAAAAGTAGCTCATCTAGTTTTATGTTACCCAATGAAATCTTAGCTCATGTGCGTTCAAGATTAGAATTAATTATTCGAAATTATTCTTAGATGGTCGAGAATAATTTTTTTAATTTGAAATGCTATTTCTAATCAGTTCGAAAGAAAATTTTCATCTGGTTAAGTTTGGATCACCTTTTATTTCGGATTAAAAAGTTAATTGGAACAACATTTTAATTCGGAATAAAAAATTATTCTACATGAAGCAATACATTAAACACATTCGGATTTACATGAAACACTACATAAATATAAAAATAATTAATCCAAAAAAATATTTGTCGCAATAGAAATGATCCAAATTAAGTTGTTACAATTACTTATTTTATATATGAACTTTATTTAAGAGGAAATAATAGAAATGCTATGCAAAAGCTAATCAATGTATATACGAATTAATTAATGCAATGATTGGAACAATGGAGTAGGAGAAATAAGTTTAATGCAATAAAAAAAATTAGAGAATAGTTGATTACGAATTGAAATTTGTTGATCAGTGAAGAGGAACACAAAAATCATGTGACTTCATCGTTGACCATTAAAGGGATAGAGAGGAGAGAGAAGGGAGATCCACACACACATAGTGAATTCTCGCCAAATTTCAACATTTTCGACGTAATTTGAGAACGTGATTTGAGCTCCGTAAAGTCGCAGAGCACTCTACTTCCCTTCCAATCATAAAACATACATTAATTCTATTTTTGTTTCCATTTCTAATGTATTTTTCTTCATTTTGATGAAGGCGAAAGTTGTTTTTTACACAGGTTATGTTTGAAAGTAAATTTCTTTTATATAATCTCCAAATCATAATGAAAAAAGCATAATTTCATTGTAATTATGACAACTAGCACAAGTTAAGAATAAGTGAAAGAGTTATCTATTTAAAGAGGTTGAGAAAAAAAATTAAGATCTTAAGACATCTTTTTTTATTACATAATAGTTTCGGAACAAAGTTTATATAAACAATCTTATTTTTGTTTTAGTGGCTTCTAATTATAAGTGTTGTTTAAACATGATATGAAATTTTCAATAGATTTATTATGAAAAACTTCCAATAGATTGATAAATATATATAAGAATTACAACATTTTCACATATGAAAAAGTGTCACACGTATATATAAAATGATCAAGATCACTGACAATCTAAAAATAAGTGGAGCTATCTTAATTAATAAAAAATATTTATAAACTAAAGCTTTCTGTGCAATTTAAATGTTAATAGGTTATATGAATGATGATAATTAAGAACTTTTTTGTGCGTGGCTTTCCTACTGTTCTCAACATAAAAATAAAAATAAAAAAAGATTAGAAGAAAACTGTGGCTTGCATCACATACTGTTGCAAAGAAACCAGGCATAGATAATCAGAAAAGTGCTCTCAGTAGTGAGCGACTAACGCTTGTCAGCTCGCTTGCATGGCCGACAATTGGGCCACGTAGAACGAGCAGGTGGGCCCACATACCAGGCCTCTGGGCCTTGCTTGCCACTTCGCCAGCCATTCATGTCACATTTCATTGCCTCTTGTTTCTTTCAGATTTCAATCCTTCATGGTTTCCAATTTAGCGGTTTAATTGTCCTTGCCGTTGCCTTTTCATGCCTTTCCCTTTCTACTTTTCTAGTATTGGGTATAATGACAGTGATCTTCTAAACTTTGTCAAACACATGCACATGAAACATAAGGAGAAATTGGTTATATATACATAATATATATAATATATCCATCAAATGTTCTATTAAATATAATTAAGGGATGGGGACTTTCTTGTTATTTCCTTGTCCAGATTTTTCAACAGAAAATTATAAATTAGTACTCCAATCTTAATGCAGTTAACATTATGGCTGTCAATTGATACTTATATTTTCTGGGGGTGTTTGGATGAGGCAGAATAAGCCTAATTCTAGAATAAGCCAATTCTGTGGTCATCCAAACAGATACGGAATAAGGGATAGAGGCTTATTCAGGCCCTAATTCTAATTCTAGAGAAACGTCCGAATTAGAATATGGTGGGTGAAGGAATGAATAAAAAAATGGTCAGGGAATAATATTTTAATGGAGCAATATTTTTCTATCGACATCCCCGAGGAGGAGAGAGAGTATTGATTACTCCCAACCACATCTCCCCTTCCTTATCTCTTCCCTGTTCTTCCGTCGTTCCCAGAAAGCTCTGTAGCCGTCAAAAGTCCGGCAGATCTACTTTGATCGGAGGTGTAATCGACTAAATCGTTGACACCATCGACTTCTACACCGAAAGCTGAGAAGGAAGAGGTCTGATTGTTGGTGAGTCTCTTTTCCTTCACAATCATGTTATTTTCATGAAGACTTTGATATATTTTCAGTCATGGTGTTAATCTCCGCCATTATCGCAACTTATTGTCTGATTTCGACACCTACTAATACATCTTTTTTTAACCTCAAAAATAGTTTATTAATAATGATATTTTATTCCTATTTATTACGACTTTGTAACAATAAGTATCATAATGGACCTTCCACTTGTTCCTTGTTTTTGTTAAATTTCTTTTCCTTTTCCGTTTCTTCTGTGACAGGTCTGTGAAATCATCTCCAAGTTCAAGAAGAAGAGGTTCTACTTGTAATAAGGTATATTGATCAAATCCAATTTCTTTTGCATATGAACATGACTCGACTTGATATGAACCTGCAAGTAATAATTTCATATGCTATGCATGATTTTTAAAATTGGACTGATTGTATATGTTTACTGTACCGTACCTGTACCTAATTTCTCTGAGATTGTAATGCTTTACTCAGTGTAATTATACATGTCAATTGTTGCTTGTGCTTGTCATAATCTGGTGCCTGAAAAGGTTGCTTTAGAGTTTGGTCTGTGTACTGGTATGTAGCCCCTTTTCTCAAGGGCATACAATGGACATTATAACTCGATTACTGTTTCAACACCAATGTTTATTTCATTTAAGAACTTAGCAATAATTCAGTCGCTAGAACGACTCCTCTCCCTTTGGCCCTAGTTATTTATTAAAATGTCCAATTAATTTATTTTTCTCAAGTACTATTTTGTTTCTTTTTTAACACGTACATATAATTAAAAGGTGTGTTTGGATGGTCCATGGATAAGGAATTAGGATAAGTATTACTCTATAGATTATGATTAACTTCATAGAAACTTTACTAGTAAAGCATATTTATAGTAGAAAAACTTTTTACATAGGCATATGCATGATATGTAAGTATGAGAAACCTTATGCATGCTCCGTAAGTATAAACAACTTTTGTGACATATTGCCGCAGTCAAGTCATCAATGGAACTTGTCTGCGTTTCAAGTTCATCCAAGAAGAAGGAGAAAGTTAGCACCAATGACAATCCTCCTGTTAAGATTGACCCCAAAAGACAAAGCAATTGGTCTGAAGCCGAAACAGACATATTGCTTGAGGTAGTCGGACAAGTTCAATCTGAAAATAATATGCAAGGGTTCTCCTTTAATTCCAAAGCTTGGACCAGAATTTTCACACTATTCAAGACCAAAATACCTGGCACCAAACGTGAAAAGTGCAAACTACAAAACAGAATGAAAGTGTTGCATGATCGTTTTAAAGTCTGCTATGAACTAGTAGATACGAGCGGTGGAGGATGGGATAAAGTGAGAAAACGACCATGGGCACCATCTGAGGAAGAATATCAAGACAAGATCAAGGTGCGAAATTTTTATTTTTGGCCTCATTTCATATGAATTTTCTTCATACTGGCCTTCATCATAATTCATACTTGTGTGGATTTTTACAGGCCAAAGGTCCCAAAGCCAAGTTTCTCTCAGGAGATGGCCAATTTCCATGGTACCGCACGATGGAACCAATGGTTGCGGGTCAATCATCTAGGGGGAATGTAAGCAAGTCTACATGGAATTTAGGAGGAGAAGGATCTTCTCCTCAGCTAGCACCAACTCGTAGGATCACCCAAGGCAGCGAACAAGGAAGTTCAGATGATCCTGACGAGTTTCCTCATGACAGTCAGGACATCAGTTCACCTCCACGCGGATCATTGTCTCAGTCCACCTATCCTGCCTCCCAGAGCTCTGGGTCTAAAAGGATGAGTACTGATAACTCAGCAGGTGAAGGCACCTCCAAAAAGAAGAAGAAGGGATCGAGTTACAGGGAAAGGCACAGCAAGAAGGCTAGTGAACTGAATAAAATGTTCGAAGCCGGCCTTGGCATTGCTGACAGCATCAAAGCAGATACCGCGCAGACTAGATAGCAGTTGCAGGAAGAAAAGAATGAGAGAGAACAATGCCTTCAAAAGCTGAATGATTTCAAAATTACTGGTCCAGGATATCACTTGATAATGGCGGAGATTGAAATGCCCATAAGACGATCATGGTTTCTCAAGGCGGAGACTACAAGAGAGACTATTATGGAGTACTTGATTGGGCTGGATGTTTTTGGCAACAAGAATCATGCACAACGCAACCCCGGTGGGTATAGTGCCATGCTGACCCCAAACCAAAGACGGGCAACATATCCCAACTACCCCCAGTATGGCGGAAACAATTATGGTTATCCGCCACCTCCGCACAACCCAGACTACTGATGGATGATTCGACTGCGTCAATATTGCATTGTCTGTTGTTGTCCTCTAGGGTGTTAGGATTTGTTGTTATGTTGTGGGTTAGGATTTGTTGTTATGTTGTTGTACTAGTAGGGTCTTACGTTGGACTTAGGATGGGTAGGTTGTTTGAGTTTAAATTCTGTGTTATGTTGTGGCTGAGTATGTCCTCTGTAGGGTTGTTTGAGTAGTACTTCTCTGTAGCTTTCAGAAGTGTCATTTTAGGTTATGTAGTCTTAAGTATGATTGGGCTAATGTGTGATGAAGTTGAATGTCAGTGCTTTGAAGTACTTTGTAATTGAGTACTTTGTATTATTTAATGAAACTTTATGTAGGGTTGGATAAGACTATTTGTAATTGAGTACTTTGTATTATTTAATGAAGCTTTATGTAGGATTTGATATAAGAAGTACTTTGTAATTTCCAGCACCATCTCAAATTACTACTAGTTCAGCGTATGGTGCTAGATTGTGAAGTGTTGTAAGATTATGAACTCATTTATCCTTTAAAAAAATTTACTAACTTATGTTGGTGTCTTCTTATGTCATACTGTTACAGCAATGTCTCGGATGTTTGATGAAGAATGGCAGAGGAAGCGTCAACGCAAGTTTGAAGCCGCTCTTTGGTGGTATAATGCGGCAGTGAAGTGTGCTCTTGAATGGAAAGATTTGAGGCGAGACGGAAAAGAAACGGGCGATCAACGTATAAGAAGACACTTGAAGGGCCACCCCGCCGTATTTCGTAACCACTACCGCCTTAACCCATACAATTTCAGAATTCTGTGTGATGAACTGAAGGCTCGGGGGTTAGAATGCACGGGTGATGTGACCGTTGAGGAGTGTGTGGGGATGTTTCTTCAGATGATTGGGCAAGCAGATACCATGCGAATATTGGCGGAGAATTTTCAGCACTCTGAAGAAACTGTTTGGAGATATACAAGAAGGGTAATGGCTGCCGTATTACGAATGCAACGTGATTACATCAAACTACCGGGTCCTGATGCACCGATACATCCAAAATTACGAGAAGGAACAGAGTACTACGCATTCAAGGTACTGGAAGATTTCATTACATAGTTGTTCTTTCTTTTCCTTTGTTGTTTTAATATTGTACTTAATATTTAGAGTATGTCTCTTAATTCAGAACCTATTCCATCCTGAATTGAAAAAGATAAAACATGAGAACTATATAGGAAAACATAAAATAAATAGAAACCATTAACAACTTAATGTACATTTTTATGAAATGTTGTTCTTTCTACTCTGCATTTGAGTATGGTGATTGATTGCAGTTTTATTCAGTTTTTTTTTTGTCCTTTACTTCCAGGTAGTACTTTGTTACAACTTTAGTTAAATGTATTATGTTATAAACATCCCCTGAAAATTTCTGCATAATAAATCTTTGACTTGACACAAAATCATTTGGGTATTGTAGGATGCATTAGGTGCTATTGATGGAACACATATCAATGCATTTCCTGATAGTCATGAAGATTTCAAGGAGCGTTGGAGGAACAGGAAGGGTAATATGACCTGACTGAAATTCCAGTGGCTGCGTTCTTCTATTTTGGAGCTTTCCTAAAGAGGTGAGGTCAAAAAGATTGACACAAAATGTTATGGCGGCAGTCGACTTTGATGGGAGGTTTGTGGATGTTCTTGTTGGTTGGGAGGGTTCCGGACATGATAGTCTCATATTGCGTAGAGCCATGGAACAAGGATTTACGGTACCAGAAGGACGGTATTACCTTGTTGACAGCGGCTATGCAAATACCCACCAATTCCTAAGCCCATATCGTGGTATAACATACCACTTGGCAAAGTTTCGGCAACGGAGGATTGAGGATCGCTATGAAAATGGTGAGGAATTGTTCAATCACCGACACGCACAGCTACGCAATGTGGTTGAGAAAGCATTTGGCATTCATAAAGGCCGCTTCCATCTTCTGAAAGATATGCACGCGTACAACTATGATTTTCAGACAGACATCGTCCTTGCATGCTGTGTAATTCACAACTTCCTCATTCGATATCCAAACCTTGATACTGGTACAGAAGAATATTCAGGAGATGACTCTAGTGATGACGACGATGGCTCAGATAATCACAATCCCCCTACCTCGGGTATTCAATCCATGGCGGGAAGTTCGAGGCGCAGTGATGGTGAAAGAGGGAGTGAGATAAGAGATAAAATTAGAGATTTGTTGTGGAATTCAAGGTGCAACGATACTCAAAGCTGAATGAAGTGCGGCTAGGAGCTGAATGAAGTGCTGTAGTAAGAATTCTATCTTTTTTTAATAGCTTAAGTACTCATTTTTATGAAAAATGAACAAATTGGTACAAGCTGAACAACAAATATGAGGCAAAGCAGAGGGGTATTTTTGGAATAAATTGAGAGAAACCCTTGTTGATTACCTGTTGCTCCAACAAAAAGAACAATCTGGACTTAGGCATGTCACCTTTTCAATTTGTTTGTTTAGGTCATGCTCTGGTACAAGCTGATATTTGAATTTTGTTTGTTGTCAATTTAACTCATGTACTGGTACAAGCTGCCACTTCTTAGCAATTTAACTCATTAAGTGCAATATTAGATTTGCAGGTGAGTTCTTTGAGAGAGAATGCTTATTTCACAATTGTTCCTCCCTATGTGCAGGTGACCTGTGGAAGAATAGTGTGAGATTTGTAGGTGAGCTGGGTCATTGTCAATATTTTTCTTAATGGGTCCCTTGTTATGGTCTATTCTTTTTTCTTTGTAATAATTAGTGACTCTTAATTAATGAGTGACTGTCGAGAGTGTTTGTTAATTGTCAGACTCTTTGTTGTTTTTAAATGTACTGTCCTTTTTTTAGTAAAATTGGGAGAGTGTGTTACTATTATTGTTGCATAATTTTGATTATTAATGCTTACTGTTGAAAATTGTTCCTTAATTTTCAATTATGTTGGTTATTTCTACATAGGGTAGATGCACACAGGGTTGTAGCATCACCCTCTGTGAGATGGCGCGAAAATGGGCCTTGCGCCAAAAAATAGCAATGATGGCTGCGTCAAATAATAAAAGTTACAAATCAATGAAAAACATAATTTAAGTTTTCCATGGTACCCTTATTCTAATCTACCGTAACCAAACAATCCAGAATAAGCTCACGGATAAGGATGCTCATGAATTTTCTAATTCCTTATACTTATCCTAATTCCTTATCCATGGACTATCCAAACACACCCTCTATGAATTGGATATATAGAGGCACAAGAAAAAAAAAACTATATAAGAAATATACGTAGGGTAATTTTGTCATCTTTAGAAATCTACATAGAATGTTACTCGTATTATGAGCAGGGTTGTCAAACGTGGAAGATGGAACGAAAATGATCTGTTTTGTTTTCGTTCCGTTCCATATAATGAAACAGAAATGGTGTTTCGTTTCCGTTTCGTTCCACGGAAATTCCGTCCAAAAGCCATCCCATATCAATCTTACTCTGAAATTTCCCATTTCGGCGTTCCGCGGATCAATAACATAGTTTCATTTCTGTTCCGTGTGCTGAAACGTAATAAAAATCCTTCAATTTTCGCTCATTTCCGAACGGAATGGAACGGAAACGTGCGAAACAGAACGAAATTGACAGCTCTAATTTTGAGCGTCTATAAAATTGTTCTAATAAATTAAGCAGTGTTGTTTGATTCACATCTTATCATAACCTTGAATTTTATGGTCTTGACTTGTGTAGAAATCAGACTCTGTGGCATTTTTACCACCTGAATCATAAAATTTACATAAAACACCCTACAAAGTTCCAAATCACAAATGTTTGCAACAACTAAAACTGCTATGATTTTTTGAAGTTCGCTGACCTTTCTATTCTGTAAACTATTTTATAAAAAGTAGTACATGAAGAGCAGCTATAGTGTTTTTTTTAATCCTCTACATAACAATAATAAGAGCCATCCGATGAAGATAAATAAGACATAAATAAGATCGAATGGATGTCTTCGTTGAAAAAAAAGAAAAGGATCAAATGAATGTGGATGTAAATGATATGGTTAAAAAGTTTGATATTTTCTCATCTTCAATGAAATAACTTTTATTTTTTTATTATTTTTTTTTTAGGTTCTTCATGTTTTGGATAGGGTTGGACTTGTTGAAAAACCAGCAAGTGCTTACAGATTTTTTTGCGGGTAACAAAATGAGTGCTCAAATCTTTCCAAATGAATATATTAAGAGAGGTAATTACAGATATAAGAAAACAAATTTAGACACGTAGTCAATCAAGGTAGGGGAAAGGTATCCTGTGAAATCTAGCATATGGATTATGACTTGATGAACAGAGAAGAGATAAAGATTGCAAATTGAAAATGGTGAAACACTTCATACGTGCTTACTAATCCTCAAGTTTTCATTTTCAACTATTCCCCACAACCAATAAGAAAAAATGAGTGCAAGCAATTAAAGTTGAGGCTACCTTGAATTTATCACAAACGGCCAAAAGTGCATAAAAAGTTGGCTTTAAATCGCTGACTGTGCATGCTATTGCAAAGAGACGAGGCTAGCTAGTCACCTATCATGAAATTGTCATGCTAACTATTCATGAATTTTTGTATATGAAAACAGTAAAAGAAGAAATAAAAGATAGAAAGATATGTCAGTACGGGATTTAGGAAGGTAGTATTAGTGGCTCAGATTTCTCCAACGATGCGATGTCTTAATCAAATATAATTTCATTATTAGGCACTTTCCGTAAGTAAATGATACAATACTCCCACTTCTCTCTCCATACATAAATGTACATGATGAGTTCGAAATTGGAGTGGAGGGATCTCTAGTGTATATGAGATAATAATTCTTAAAATACAAATAGAAAATTTTCACAAATAATTTCTATTTTATTTACAGTATTTTATTGTACTTTTTTAGTTCTTCTACGGCCAGAGCACAAATTAATTGTAGAAGTATCACATTTTAAAATATTATATATAATAATAATTATAAAATCATGTGTCATCCTCTATTATATCTTGTATCTTAGCTCGACCCCTCGTTTAACTGGTTTACTATTTTTACAAATTGAAGATTATTAATTTATATTTATTGTGGTTCCTTTTTTTCATAATGATATGAACCAAAGATTACAGCTCTACAGCATTCTTATACCATTTATTTCCAATAAATAGCCGTGTTGTGATAAAAAGCCCCTCCGAGCTACTTCTTTTCATAGTTCACCATTGTTTTATCCCAAAAAAGAGTGAATCATATATACAAATTTTGTGGACATAACTTTTTTTTTTTGCGTATATGGAATAAAATTTGCTGTGCGAAATTTTTTTAAAAAAAATACACAAAACAAAATAATATGTAAAAAAAAACTTTTTTGATAAACTGGGTATACTTTCAATTTCCATGTTGTAATGTTGGAGGCAAAATACAACTATATATAAAATTTTCATGTACTAACCATTTGCTTTTTTCACAGACCGCTTAATATTCTATTTAGTTTTTTAAGGATATGTTTAATTGTATGAGAATAGGACTAGTAAAAATTAGTGACTTATAATCTTGTTCTGGATGCAATTTATGTACATTTTTTTTTTCAGAATTGTGTTGGAATAACGATCTTTTGTTAATTTAATATTTATAAAAATAATCCATGTTAGCATTTTTCAACCTAATCACACCCAGCTACTGCTATTCCGATTTGAACAATCTAAACACATTTACACTCTTTAAAATAGCATAATGTTAGCACTCTTCCCACACAAATTGAAATTAGCATTATTCTTACTAATTTAAATTCCTTTGTCAATTTAAATGCATCTCATGAGCGCCTCCCAGATCCATGCAAATTGAAAATCATCACTAAAAACCAAGAATAAAATTCCTATTTGATTTTGTAATGCAACGAAGAAGGAAAGTGCCAAGGCCCACACTCACTTAGATCTCCCTCTTTAATTTGCTGGCACAAATTCATATATCATATCATATCAATCTGCCAGAAGTTATCCGGCATAATCGCAGGTGCGTTATAAATATGTTTCCTCTTAATTATTGCCTGATCAGGTCTGATCCATCACCTACTCATTTCCTTCTTCATGTAATAATATAAATGGGACCGATATTTATTGCAAATTTAATTATAACAGCTTTGCTCATTAACAAGTGCTGTTCTTCAAATTGTTTCTTAGCAAAAGAACACTAACTGAGTTGACATGTCAATTGCATAGAGAACATATATATATTGGTACTATCAAAGAAATACAGGTAAAATAAATGTGATGAGAGAAAATATGGTTTAGAACTATATGTTCATTTTTACGAAAAAATTGTGTGCGTGCCCACTAAATTGTAAGAACTAAGCAGTAATCGACTTGACTTGACAATAATTATCTAGTTGAAATAAAACACACTCACCATCACTACGCCATATTTCATTATTAACACCGGTTAAATTATGGTCTTTAGCACCGGATAGGAAGTGGTGCTAAAGATGAGTAGTGTTAAAAATATATAAAAAACCGGTGTTAAAGGTGCAGTGCTAAAAACAAGCCAGAAATTAGAACGGAAATGTTACGCATTATTAAGACCGGTTTTTAACTAAAAAACCGTTGTTAGCATGTTATTATTTAGACCGGTTATTAAGCTAAAAACCGGTCTTATAATTATGATTATTTTAGCAATGTTATTTTTTGGAATATTATTTAGACCGGTTATTAAGCTAAAATCATTCACATAATATTATTTAGACCGGTCTAAATTTTTAACTAAAAAAAATAATTTTTTTTTATTTTTTGGCTAGCCCCATTTTTGCTAGCCAGAAACCAGATAATATCATTCAATTTACATTGAATGATAGAAAGCAATAATCATTCACATAATCAAAACATCACATAATCATCAAAATAGAAAGCAATAATCGAAAATCCTCAAAATTCATTAATTATAGTTATCTAACGATGTACAATTCTCCGTACATAATCGTAAAACTCATCTAAACTACCATTAATGTCTTTGTCGCTATAAGGTCGACCCTCCGGCTCCAAACTCTGCATTAATTCAATTAAACTAATTTAAGTAATGAAACCTAAGCAAATTGATTTCAAACACCAAACTTTTATTTTAAGTAGTAATCCATACCGCTGGCAACTCCTGGTAGTTCGAGTAATGCATCAGAATCATATGCAGGTTTCGAATCGCGATCGTTGGACTGACGTGGACTCTACAAATACGAATTAATATTTTTCACATTAATATTAAATTCAATAAATTAATAAAAATGAACTGAAACTATTAGTTCGAGCTATATATGTACCGGAATAATGTCAATGTTGAATTGTCTACCTAGCTTCATTCTGGATAAAGCACTGCAACATTAAAATATGAAGTTAGAAGCATTAATTAATTTGTATCTATTGGATAATATGCATATATATGTTGACTAAAACCCTAAAATTACCTGTTGTATGAATCTAAAATTGGAGAAAAATAATTCGGTGGATTTAGCGAATCCACAACCCATATCATTTTTGTCGAGGGTTGTGCAATAATAATCACAAAATGAAACCTGCGGTTACATATTAGACCTTGTTAGTAAAATTAGCGTTAAACCGCAAATTATAAAAATTGAAATCAAAATAAGAAATATTCCAACTTACGCGTTCTGATGTATCAAAACATGAAAAGCAGCTTTCTTTCTGGCTAAGTTATTAATCAAGTAAGATGTTGTGCCTGGCACATCCATCATGGCATCCCTTCCCGAGCATCTTTCTGGATCCAAAAACCTGAACTGCTTGATTAGAAACTCCTGACAATAATTCCTAGCCCACCTGCATGTCATTTATCAATTGATAGTCATATATCATATATTAATCATCAATTCAATCAATTATTGTTAAGTTCAAAAGATACTTACATTGTCCAAAGTTTCATGACTTGAACATATGGCAAGTCCCTATTGAACAAATGGGCGATGTCTGAAAAATTGAGCATGAAGTAATCCAGCTCTACGTGGTCGAACTGGGCCGAAATTTTGAAACTGGTAATTTTTGGATCCAGCGCCATAATGTATCTATGTGGTGCCTGTGCGGTAGGCCCAAGCTGTTGCAATCTCTGAGGTGTGCAAAGCGGCTCTCGTGTCTTTAATTCTCCGCCATCTGCAAAAAATTGATTTGCACCGAAATCGTCATCGTCCTCGTCTTGCTCATGTTGTTGCTGCTTTGCTTTCTTTTTCTCCGGAGATTTTGCATGTGACGTAGGCCGTTTCGTTATTGGTTGCCTCAAATGCACCTATAAATCAATATATTAGTGAAGAAATTATATTATTCAATTGAATTAACAACAATTTAGAAACGTTTGTAACATTTACCAATTTTGACAAATTGAAATCCACAAGATTACTCGGCCATCTTAGAAATGAACCCTGCAGAAGCCCGAGCTGGTCATCTGCATTGGGAGGTGGAAAAGGCACTAACACTTGCTTCGCATGATCAAACACTTCTAAGACTTGCACCTTAACCTCCTCCGGGCCCACTAATTCTCCGTGTACCGTGACATGTACGTGCGAACGCGCAAACATCATAGCTCTCGCGACATATAACAGACTAAATCCATCTGGAAGGACGAGCAAGGCTTCTGTGGATTCCTGCAATTATAAGCACATAGAAAAGAAGTTTACATAGACAAAACCCTAAATGAAATAAAAATAAAAAAACTTTCAAGTAAAGATGAGAAATATACATCAATATTAGGGCCAGGAATCGGATCTGGTTGATTGTTGCTTCCTTGTGATATCATAATCAAGGCTTGGTTCAAAATTGGATCGAGATTGTGCGATGTTTGACCTTGCGCGAATAACCGCGAGAATTGATTTGCAAGGCCTTGAGGATCTGCATTCTGCGGCATTTGCCCTAGCGAGAACAACTGCGATAAACTTTCCTCAACCTGTTTGGCTACTTGCTTGCTCACTTCCTCCGACAATCGCCGTTGTATTCCTTCGTCCACCAATTTATCAATTTCCTCTTGGTTATGCCCCTTTGATTTCCTCGTACCCCTGCCATACACCTGTTTCACGCCTGAATATATTGGGTATCCTCTCAACTGTGCCGGATGCTCTTGGGTCCCAAGCGCAGATGTCAAGACATCATTCTGACGAACCGATTGAACCTCACTTAACTTGACTAGAGCAACCTGTCACAAAAAAATTTTCAAATTTTCAAATTTTTCAAATACATGTGAAACTAAGTTTGATTTATTTGTGTTGTCACACGTACCGCTTTGTCAAGGATCTCACAAGCCTTAGGATCTGTAACCCTAAGTTCACCCGTCACCGAATCCGTTGTGGCACGTGCCCTACACCACCTGTAAGACCTGTCATCATCACCCATGGTAATCGTCGAGTTCGAACTCTTTACTACATCCTCTTTCTTCCAATTCTTCTCTGCACTTATGTAACCGCCCGATCCAAGTGTGTGTGGCATGTCCTTCTTTGCGGCATTTTTTTTTCCTATTTGACTCTTTTTCTATCATCAAAATCAAATTACTGATAAGTATAAGTATATGGAAAAAAGAAGTTAGGAAATGTGTTTGCTTTCATACCTTAAAGTCCTCACTTTTATGATGTTCCTCGAATTGTTCCCTTTCTTCCTTTGAAATGTTGAAAATATCCCATGACTTCGGGTCACCTTCTTTCGCATCTTCAATGAATTTTTTATGCTGCAATGAGAAAGAATATATATGTTATAACTTTAGTTAATCGAGCATTAAGCCTTAGAATTGATGTTATAAGTATAATCTCTTACCAAGCTGGTTTTTCAAGCCCTCCATCTAGTGCAACATGCTGTTAAAATCTTCTTCTTTATTAAAATCGGAATGTCTTCCGGGATATTCCATGCCTTGGCTATATGATTGTACAAATCATTTTTCACATCTTTTGGCACGGACGGCCAAGTCTTATAACTGCATTAAAACCAATTAATGATCTATTTACATCCAAATCTTTTGTATACATTAATTCTTATAATTTGTACCTGATTTTAACCAAGTCTTTTGTTTTGGTTGCCAAATATCGATTAAATTCAATTGCATTGTCACCGCAAGGCTGGCCTTTCTCGTTGAAGGTGATCTCCAACGGAATGTTAGCAGCTATCTTTTTTGCCGTCTTTAAACATTTCGCCGTTGATCTTTTCCCCCTTCTGCTAACATTCTGACTTTCCTGATTTACCATCAAATCCTCGTCCTCATTCAACTCATGATCATCATTCTCATCCAAGTGGGGATACTCATCCGAATTTGACATGACTGCAAATAACATAATTGAAACATTAACAATTTAAAGTGCAAAACATTAAAGTGCAAAACATTCAACTCATTAAAGTGCAGAAACATTAAAGTGCAATACATTAAAGTACATAACATAATCGACATTAAAATATAAATTCATACAATAACATAAATTCTAGAGAAATAAACAGTAAGGTTCAAACATAAGTTCATATAATTGGAACACAACAAAATAACATAGTACTAATCCAAACATCAAAACCCTAAGTTCACTTAATCCAAACATCTAAACCCTAATATTATTCTTCATCATTCGGCTTCTTGTCATCAGTATTTTCTTCTTTAATTTCTGTGTACGGTGCCACCAACTTATCAATTAAAAGCTTGAAAAAAATTGCAGCCTCTTCATAATTTGGCTTCTTGGCCTCGTTTTGGTTAGGCTGGTTTTGAGAGGCCTGATTTTCAGAGGCTGGGTTGGAACGAACATTTCGTCTAACATAGACTCGTTCGATCGGTTTTTTCTCATTTTGGTTGCTTCCTTCACCCTTCTCCATTACTACCTAATTAAAACAACATCTCTAATTTAGATAATAATCCAAACATATATTCAATTCAAACATAGATAATAATCCAAACATATATTAAATATTAAAACATAAATTCATACACAATTCCTAAGTTAATAATTAAAACATACATAAAATATAAATTAAAGTTCATACAAAATAACATAAATCCTAGAGAGATTAAAGTTCATAGAAAATATAAATTAAAGTTCACACAAAATAACATAAATCCTAGCACAATTCAATCCTAATTCTTCTCCTCCTCCTTATTCTTCTCCCCCTCCTTATTCTTCTCCTCCTCCTTATTCTCACTAGAACCCTCATCTATTTTAACCCCCATACTAAAATCAGGGCTCCTGCCACAGCCTGGAGGGAGACGACATACAGCCGAGATGGCCCTTCTCTTCGGAGGTCCGTAGAACGGGACCCTTTTTGCTACCACATTAGGTGTTCCCTCCCCCACCTTGGATGTTTCCTCCCCCACCTTATTATTGTTTTGATCCTTCTCCATCTAATTTTTATTTTAAATAAATTACACAATGTATATATATATATATATATATGTAATTAAATTAAATTCTAAATTATCAAGTAATAACATGCACATCTATTCCTAACACAGTTCAAGCATATTTTCAATAATCAATTGTAATTGACATTTGCATATTAGCCCCCGTATTTCTAAAATTAGTCCCAAATAATGCATATTAATCCCTAAAACTAAAGCACAACAGCCCCAAATTCCATTAAACGCCAATCAAGCAATTCTCAATTCAATTCTCAAGCAATTCTCAATTCAATTCTCAAATTCTCAATTCCATTCAATTCTCAAGCTCAATTCAATTCTCAAATTCGAACATTCAATCCTCAAATTCTCAAGCAATTCTCAAGCAATTAATTCTCAAGCAATGCTCAAGCAAATCTAAAAAGAGAGAGAGAGAGACTTACTTGTGAAAGAGGTGGCTGTCGAGGAGGCAGTCGGCTGTTGAGGAGGCAGAGAGGTGCTAAAGAGAGAAAGAGAGAGGGAGTTAGGCAGTGAAGAGAGACAGAGAGATAGGGGGACAGAGAGAGAGAGAGAAAGAGGGACGGAGGGAGAGAGAGAGGAACAGAGAGAGAGAGTGAGACTTGCTTGCGAGAGGGGCTTCGTGGAGACCGTCGGCGGCAGAGAGCCGAGCGAGAGAGGAGGCGCAGAGAGGCGGATGGAGTAAAGAGAGGGTTTAGGAGATAGACAGTTTCGGATTGGAGTAAAGAGAGAAGGAGAGGCGATCGAGTATATAAAAATTTGAACTCATTTTTTAGACCGGTTTTTAAGTAAAAACCGGCCACAAAAAAAACGCTTTTATTTTTAAGACCGGTTTTTTACTTAAAAACCGGTCTAAAATATAAATGCGTTTTTTTTTGTTTTATTTTTATTACCTTCTGTTTTGAAATGCATTTATATATCTACTATATATAAAAATAAAATAAATTTTCATGCATGCATGCAATCATTCAATTCATGCATGCAAATTTATTTTAAATAAATTATTTTCCATTTTAAAATGACATGCATTTATATTTATATATCTATAAAAATTAAATAGATTTTCATGCATGCATGCAATCATGCAATTCAAGCATGCAAATTTATTTTAAATAAATTATTTTCCATTTTAAAATGACATGCATTTATATTTATATATCTATAAATTCAAGCATGCAAATTTATTTTAAATTTATTTAGTATTAGTTTTATATTTTTAAATTTATTTTTAAAATCTGTTTTTATTATTTTGTTCTCCTTTTTCATAAATAAAGGAATTAAGAATAAAAAATTTTGATTGATTATTAAGACCTTTTAACATAAAAACCGGTCTTAATATATTTTTAAAATCTGTTTTTATTATTTTGTTCTCCTTTTTCATAAATAAAGGAGTAAAAAAATAGAAAATAGGTCTAACATTTCAAAAAATAAATATTCTTACAATGAGTAAAAAAATTCACATTACTTAAATTTTTTTACAATGGAAATTAAATTTACTGCTAGTACATATATAACTCAATTTTCTTTATTCCTTGAAGATTTTGGTCGGGTTACCCACACGCCTGCTTCGCTGCGATCGACACGCAAATTTGTTGCTAACTCTTCAACTGATAGCGGTGTTCCATCGATACCTGTGTAGAGAATATATATAAAAAATAATTAATGTAGGTACCAAATTAAATCACAAATTAATATAATAATTAATTGATTAATTATATTTATTATAATATTATACCTGTGGAGAATGATGCTATTTCATTAAATTGATCATATTTTTCTTCGTCAACGACATCTTCAACGCCCACAATGCGCCTTTTTCCCGGAAGAACGACATGTCGTGAGATGTCGGCTGGATCAACGATATAAAAAACTTGCATTGCTTGTTTGTTTGCAAGTATGAAAGGGTCATATGCATATCCTAACTTTTTGAAATCAACGGTTGTTATTCCAGAATTCTTTTCATTTTTGACTCCACTTTTGAGGATCCATTTACATTCAAACACAGGTATCTTGAATGCATTATAATCAAGTTCCCAGATTTCTTCAATCCACCCATAATACGGCTCTGATGACTTTCCATCACTTGATATAGCTTCTATTGTGACTCTGCTATTTTGTACAGTGCTTTTGCCATCTTGTTTCTTTGTGTACCAGGTGAATCCATTCAAATCGTACCCTTGATAGGTGTATACATTTGCATTGGGACCATTTGCAAGGTATTTCACAGTTTCATTATCGGACGGGGATAATTGCACTTTCTTTCTGAACCAATTTGCGAACTGTTTGTTGTGCTCGTTGGTGATCCAATTTTCACCTTTTTGAGGATTTTGTTCTCGCAACTCTGCTATATGTTGATCCAAATAAGGAGCCACAACGGCGACTTGTTGTAAAATTATAAGATGTGCTTTTTCTCTCTTTTCAAGGTCCATTGTAATTATTTTGAAACCAAGTATACCTTTTCCTAGGAGTCTACCTTCGTGCCGATTCTTCGGCAGGCCAATAGGTGTTAGTCCATCTACATAATCTGTATAGAAATCAATAACCTCTTCGGCCACATATCCTTCGACTATGATTCCTTCGGGTCGAGATCTGCTTCGGACTAACCTTTTCAATTGTCCCATTGCTCTTTCAAAAGGGTACATGTACCTCAAAAATATCGGACCACACCACTTAATCTCTCTGACTAAATGAACGGTCAAATGCACCATTATAACAAAGAATGATGGGGGAAAATGCATTTCTAGCTTGCATATGGTCTGATACGCATCAGTTTCTAGCTTAGTCAGTTTTTCAGGATCAATCACTTTGGAGCAAATTTCATTGAAGAAATAACACAACTTAATAATGGAGTTCTGAACCTTTTCCTTAAAACATCCTCGAATTGCAATCGGTAGCAACTGGGTCAACAACACGTGATAATCGTGCGATTTAATTCCAATCAATTTCATATCCTTGATCGATACCTTCCTTGAGATATTAGAGGCATAACCGGTCGGAACCTTAATAGACTTCAAGCACAACAATAAACTGAGCTTCTCTTTTCTTGACAGAGTATAAACTGCATCAGGTAACCAATCTCGTTTCTTACTGGTATCTGACTTTGCGGCTAGGTCAATTCGTATCCCCATTTCGACCATATCTTTTCTCACATTAGCATTGTCTACTTTTCCCTGGTTATTTAAAATCAAAGCAATCAAAGATTCACAGATATTCTTTATGATGTGCATCGCATCCAAACAATGCCTAACATCCAAATAAGCCCAGTATTCAAGATCCCAAAATATAGACTTTTTCTTCCAGTTGCCATCTGGAATTTTCTTCGCAAATGGTTTGCCCAATTTGATTTTAAGTTCCTTCACCTCTTCGTACATCTGTCTTCCGCTTTTTGGTATCGGTGCCCTTCGAGTTTCGGTTTTGCCATCAAATTTGGTTTTGTAGTCAGTCCGACGGTATGGGTGATGACGGTTAAGGAACCTCCGATGTCCCAAATAGACATTCTTCCTACAATTAGATAACCATACAGAATGTGTTTCTTCTTGACAAATAGGACATGCCTTATCTCCTTTGTTCCTATAACCTGACAAGTTTCCATACGCGGGAAAATCATTAATCGTGCAAAATATCATCGCCCGTAGGTTGAAATAACTTTTTGAAAAAACATCGAATACCTTCACCCCGTCTTTCCACAACTTATCAAGGTCTTCTATTAACGGGACCAAGTACACATCTATATCATTTCCTGGTTGTTTTGGACCGGAAATCAGTAATGGCATCATTAGATATCTTCTTTTCATGCACAACCAGGAAGGAATGTTGTAAATAACCAATAAAACTGGCCATACACTGCGATTTCTGCTCATGAGACCGTAAGGATTCATACCATCCGTGCATAGTCTCAATCTCAAATTCCTAGGTTCACTACCAAAATCATTGAAATTACTATCTATGTTCATCCACTGGGGCGAGTCCGCAGGATGTCTGAGCATTCTATCTTTCTTTCTGCCTTCTGTATGCCACCTTAATAGTTTAGCATCTCTTGAATTATTGAAGAGACGCTCGAACCTTGGTATTATCGGCATATACCACAATGTTTTCGCAACTGGCCTTTTTTTACAAGTATCTTCATCATCTTCCAAATCATCGTCCCTTAGTTTGTACCGTGATGCATTACACATTGGACATTTATTAAGATTCTTGTACTCGTTTCGAAATAATATGCAATCATTCGGACATGCTGCAATCTTCATTACTTCCATATTCAATGAACATAGTAACTTTTTGGCCTTATAACATGTATCCGGCAATGTATTTTCTGCTGGAAGCATTTCCCGTAAAAGACCAAGCAAAGATGTGAAACTTTTATCGCTCCAATTATTCTTGGCTTTCAGGTTATAAAGTTTAAAAACCGTTTTAATTTTTGAAAATTTATCTTGATTACAACCGGGATATAATGGTATATGAGCGTTTTCATCCAATTTTTGAAAAATATCTGGAACCTCATCAATAAAACCATCTGGTATTTCATTCATCATCTCATCAAAGTCATTTCCTCTATTATCATTTTCACAATATTGGTCTTGACTTAAATTTTCATCTACAAATACCTCATCCCTTACATCAGTCCCCCAATTATCATCTACAAATACATTTTCATCCACAAATACATTTTCATCCACATATACATTTTCATTGCTAGTCCCAACATTTGAACGATCTTCCAACTTTTTCCCATGCAAAACCCATTGGAGGTATTTAGGAGTTGTCATCCATCCATGCTCAATCAAATGTGATCTAATTTTTATACTATCATGTCTCTGCAAGTTAACACACCGTTTACAGGGACATAGAATCCTGGGTTTTCCGGTCAACTTTCTATCTTCTTCTGCACATTTTAAGAACTCTTCAACAACTCCAACAAATTCACCTGATATCCTTGAATATTCATACATATACTTCTCCCTCTGATCCATCTGTATAGAAAGAAAATATATTTATTCAAAAGTTATACCTATGAATTTATAGGTTCAATGCATTACATTAGGTTTTTGGCCTGGTTACCATCCTAGCCCGCTCTTTGGATACTCTTGTCTCATTAGCGAGCGTACGTTAGATCGATGCAATTTGTTGCCTGAGAAAAATTCGGCAGCATTTCTCCTTATGTTCCCTGAATACGCTATCACACGATTGCTCGTGCGTACGTATCCGTGGGAAACATAAGGAGAAATGCCGTCGAATTTTTCTCAGACAACAAATTGCATCGATCTAACGTACAACTCGCTATCCTAAATGAGACAAGATAGTATCCAAAGAGCAGTACTCCCGACCGGGAGTACTATCCGAGATTAATCCCTAATGGATTAATCTCGGACGGGCACGACCTAAAATTGTACAAATTCCGACAATTTGGTCCTATATGACAATACAACTAATATATGCAAATTAATGCCAAATTATGTATCTATATATGCACAAAAAATTTGAAATTAAAGAGCGTTAAAATAGAAAATTACCGAAATTGTCTTCTCGATCTTCCACTACGATAGAATAATCTTATCGATCTTCCTAACTCTTCCTATTCCTCTTCCTTTTTATATTAATTATCAAATGAAAAAAAACTCAATAATAAACTAAAATTGCAAAATTAATTAACCATAAATAAAGTTCAGAAAAAATATAGAATATACCTATGAATTTTTTTAAATCCTCTGTGATCTCCTCTGCTTTCTCTCTTGATTTTTTAATTTTTCAGAATTTTTTGGAATTTTTAACTATTTTTTTGCGGTGGTTTTAGAGAAAGAAAAAGTTTCGGTTTTTAGAGATCAGAATAAATGCATATATGGCGGCTATGAACAGTGAGAGAGAGAGAGAGCGGAAGTCTTTATTAAATATGGTTATAATTTTTAAGACCGATTTTTTATAAAAAACAGGTCTTAAAAAGATAACGGAAAAAAAATAAAAATTCAGATTCTTTTAGCACCGGTTTTTATAAAAACCGGTCTTAAAGACTTTTAAATTAACACCGGTTTTTTATAAAAAACCGATTTAAAAAAAGTTAACGGAAATAAAAAAATCAGTTTCTCAGTAGCACCGGTTTTTATAAAAAACCGGTCTTAATATAGTAAAATTTAAGACCGGTGCTACTAAGAAACTGATTTTTAGGTTTATTTTTTGGAACTTAATAGGACCGGTTTTTTATAAAAACCGGTCTTAATGAAATTTCTGACAATTACAAAAATGCCACGGGATATTTTGACAACCGGATTTTTAAAAAACCGGTGTTATTGTGGCGGTGCTAAAAATCAATTCTGGCGTAGTGCATAACCATTTTGAAAGAAGCCACAAATGTCAATTTATACGAACCAAGTGGTACACAAGGAAAGTGGTGCAGAAAACGTAACACTATAAGTCAAAAAAAGAAGGTACAAATAAACTAGCTCCTAAAGAGACGTACCTATCAACAATTCAACATTCAAAAAAAAGAGACATACCTATCACTAATAAAAAATTAGCCTACTGAACTTAACCCCACATATAAGCCCACAAAAAAGCTGGAATGGTCTAATCACTAATCAGGCTTGTTTTGCTGCCATGACACTGTTGTTCATCCCATCTTTCAATCCAAACCTGACACCTCTCACCATTGCGGCTCATTGTTAAATTATTTTGTGACCCCAGTGTCTTTTAGGCGAGAGAATCTGGTACTGTTATATCAGAAAGACTGACACAGAGAGAAGAAGAGAGAACTTTTTTTTTATTTTTTTTTATCCCTCTGTTTTTCACTTGCATTCGGTTTTTAAATGCATGACAAAACTCATATTATACTGGCAGATAATGTCAGATATGTTCAATCCAAATGTAAATAATTTCACTAGTCAATTGTTCAAGTTAAATTTGAACCCAACTCAATACATATCCATAGAGGCTACTGGTAAGTTATTGGTGTACTGCCATATGCATAGTGATATCATTCATGTCTATAGCACCAGATGCATCTACCATGATCAGACAAACTAGTTCCTTAGTTAAGCACATGCTGCATTGCTGCTATCCTACTGTCATTTATATGCTGGTACCAGCTGTCATGCCAGATTTTTATGAATATATTAAATTATTAATGATACAGTTCTCCTCATTTTCACACAATATAGTATACTCTTTGATGTTTTCTGAATCATGTATAGAAGTGGACAAATCCAGGAACCACAACGGCTGCATGATTAATTAATGTTGTGTCAACAGGGCAGATTCCATGCGAGAACAAGAAAACATGGAAAAAATGACAAAGAAACGGCATGACACCAAAAACAACCTTAAGGAAGTATTAAAAGAGACAACAAAAATCATGCGTAGGACGTCAAAATAGTACTTATAGAGTTATAGACAATCTAGCTAGACATGCTACCACTTGTCCTATTCAATCGTTTAAATCAACCGTTAGGTGATGAGACGAATCAAATGTTACACAAAACACATGCATGATATAATGGCAGACATGTTTTGTTAAAATGTTCTATCCTTCATGTGGTTAGATTGCTGACATAAAAAAGATAATAAACAGCAACATGAGGTCATTTCACTATCATAAAGTACTATTTTATAATATATTTTCAAGGTTTTAGTTTTTTTTTTGGTACAATTTGTAGTTGATTTCGCATCCTTTTACGAGTAGAATGAAAACTTAAATAAAGAAACTCTGCAATTTGAAAGCGTAATTGCACATTGTCTGCGAACCAAGAAAAAGGAATTTCTAATGTCATTTTACTTCATTAATTTTCATATATTCAAGGGGAAAAAAAAAGAAAGAAAAGTGGTTCAAAGTCTTGCATCGATCCGGAAAGCATACAAAGTTCAAACGAATTGTCCTGGGACAAGAGAGAGCCTTGAATTTAAACACATTCAACGGGCTTGAACAGAATCAGTGATTAGTGAATTAGACTTTTGACGGCCTACCCAACCCCAACTAATTTTACCTATGTTTATTGGGCCAGTCCAACCTCATTTATAGCCCGGTATTATCCAATATAAACTAAACCGACTAACCGAGCCTATTGAGAGAAATCATCAGAGACCCGGTAATTGAGAATATATTTGATTTTGAATATATTTAGCAAATGAAATGTAATTTGGTTTTGATCTAGCACAATAATAAAGTAACTTGGAAAGATTGAATATAATTATTATGCTTGCCATGTGAAATATTTTCGATCGAGGTCTACGCCTTTGAACACGTACAGAGCAAAAGACGTAACTGCTCTGCTCTCTTTTGTGTTAGGTTGTTAGCTGAGGCAACATGTTTTTGGGCCTTCTTTTTTTTTTTTTTTTTCAAGTGGGCAGTTAATAGTTGCTTCCACTTCATGACAGGAATGCTAGTACATTTTGATTTGGCTACCTTTCAATCAATTTCTTAAATTACGGTGGATCAGTGTCAAACACAATTGAAGTATTCATGTAATTGTATGAAAAGAAGGCAAATAGATATTTTGGAAATTGATTTTTTTTTTTCCTGAGTAAAAGAAGAGTTCAACATTTTGTTTTTTGTCATAAATTTTATGTAGTATTGATATCCAGACTCATATGATATTCTACCTAAAAGACATTGTTTTAACTGATTCTATTATTAGATATTGTTCTACTTTCAAGAAGTCGGTTCTGATTCATTTTTCTACATTTCAGTTGTCTGTCTTGATCTTCTTTTTTTTTTTTGGCATTTTCTAAATCTCTGGCTATCCGACAAATCCAACTACTCCATAATGTAAAGCTTACCTTCTTCATGCTTAGTCAGAACCAATCAATTAATTTCTATCTACTTAAATTAACCATGACTTTGTCCGTTGTTCTTTTGACTTATATAGAGTTTACCTAATTCTTACTGAATACTTATATTAACACAATCTCTTTCCAGATAACTGTTAAGAAATAGACTTGCATATACCAGGAAATTGCCGACATCATTCATTAAACCGAACTTGTATCGAGGTATAACTCCGTTCTTTTAAAAACAGAAACAAATAGCAATGCTTGATTATATAATATCTTATTTTGATTGTATGCTATTGCATCACGTAGATTGAAATTTATAAGGTTTATATTTTGCAAATGGACTATTTGTAAAAATGTCTGACTGACTAGTCTTATCAATTTATTATTTTTAATTTTATCTTTTTGTCAACACTTTAATAAACTTACAAGTATTGTTATTTACTAGTTTATTCAAAAGTTCAAATAATTGGGTTCATGCGTGTACGAACACAAAATAAAATAAAATTAGTGTTTACCTTTTCCTTATATGGTCTTTGAATTATGTTATCTATTTTGCTTACCAAGCTGTTATGAGTTATAAATTGTCTTTTGTAGTATGGATGTTATATTTTGTTATGTTTTTTATGTGATGTTATATGTTAAATTGTCTTTTATGTTATTTATTGTGCATTTTTATTTAATGAAAATTTTAACCCGCCAAACCTGTTAAACCTGCAAAAACCCGTATATAAAAAAATTGATGGGTTGGGTTGGATTACGGGTGGGTTAATTAATTTTTTACCTTAACCCGGTAATATCGGGTTGAGTTCAAATTTTGATAAAATAACGTCAACCCACCCGTTTTACACCCCTAGTTCCAACTTTAATTGGTGTTATGTTATGTGTCAACTTAAAAAGGAAAGTATAAAGACTCTTATTGCACTGAGCGGCTAAGCCAAATAAGGCGAAGCGCGCGATTGATTATTACAAAAACACAGTCAACAAAATGAAAAAAAAATAATTGAATAATTATATCCACACTTGGGGGAAAATAAAAAACATGGAACAAGCATTTACACTCAGCTATCACTTAACAATTACTCAATCTTGCATGAATATGTCTCAATGGGAAGTAACCGAGTAGCCTCCTCCAGTTCCGTATGGCGGCCTTGGTTCAGTCTGACCATACGAACCCTCTACAGTTTCACTTGCATAAACCTCTTCCTGAACTTGACCATAGGCTCCCTGCACCGGTCCAGCTGCTTCGGCCGCCTCGACTGTTCCAACAGCCTCCACTGTCTCAACCGTCTCGCATTCTTCTTGTCTTCTGTACCGTTTCTTGCAACAGAGTAGAGCCGCCACTAGAAATGCAAGGAAGAAGAATCCACCAACTGAGCAAGCAGTGATAATTATGGTGCGGTGGTGGTTGGATGAAGGCGGTGGTGGAGTGTAAGGCGTGTAAGGTGTGTAAGGAGTGTATGGGGTTAGTGGGGGAGTAAATGGTGAGTTAGGAGGACCCGATGGTACATTTGGTGGTGAATAATAGTTCGGAGGTGGTGATGCATGTATAGGTGGAGAGAATGGTGGCGTGATAGGTTGTGATGGAGGTGCAACTGATTGTGGTGGCGGAGCAAAGGTTTCATATGGTGGCGGTGCAAAAGGTTGTGGTGGCGGTGTGACAGGTTGGTATGGAGGTGGTGTATTAGGCAAAGATGGTGGTGCAGCTGACTGTGGTGGTGGTGGAGAGTGGTGATGTGGTGGTGAAGGGGATGCAGGAGGAGGAGAATTGTTGGAGTATGGTGAAGTTGGTGGGGATGGCGGTGGCGGGCATGGTGGCTGTGCTGATGCCGGGGGTGGCGGTGAGGCGTAATTGTAGGTTACGAGAGCTTTACGCATTGTTGAGAATTGAGATCACTATTGTATGAGATTGTACCTAATTTGGGTTGTGTTAAGGGGCTCAGAACTGGAGGGATTTTATAGCGATAGAGATCAAGAGTTGGTTATGAGTTTTTAATTGTTTTACAAAGAGCATTGTGACAGGAAAAGAAATGCTGCATTATTATTTGATCAAGTGTGCATGCATGATTAGGTTGTGTTTAAGTAATGTGATGAATATATTGTGTTAAGTAATAGTTCTAGACGTTGTGAGTCTTTGCAAATTAAATTGCTTGGATAGGTACGACAAGGGTGTGTGTTTTGACCGGCTGGCAGCTGCCTAGCTTGATTATTTAATTATATGGATTTGGTAATTTGGTCTCTATCTTCAATATTGCATGCTCTTGAATTATAGACATGTCTTAACGAATTTGCTCACGTTTTGCTATCAAAATGGTATTATTACTACTCTTATGGAACTTGTAGTTGTAGCATGGAATCCAGACAAGTTACAAGCTCAACACCTATTCATGATGAGCGTATTCTTTTTTATTTATATACGCGTGAACGTTGCTTTGTAATGCTGTAAATTTGTTGGTACTTTAATGCAAGTATACATGCTTTTAGCAAAATGTCACATTAGGCTAACTTAAAACCTCGATCAGCTCCTTTAAATTGATGGTTCGTCTAAAATCTAAATCAAACCAAGCACTAATTTGTAATTTTTGAGGGCCCAAGCATTAATTAGTCGAAATTATCATAAAGCCAGTATGTAGGAATTCTACTCCCTAGTCCCTACATAAGAGTGTTGACCTGTGGTAGGTGATCAGAGCCGTGCTATGCCATCGGTTGTCAGGAGCCGTCCGATTATTTTAAGATCCTTGCATTAGGCAAAATCAAATTCAGACAGGTATTCTTCAATAGTTCCATTCTTATTTGCTTAATTAAGTTTCATCCTGTGCAGATTTCTGTGTGGCGAATTATGGCAAAGAGGACAGGGCTTTCAAACAACCCTGCTGAATTCTCTTTTCTACATCCTAACCCGTATGGGTAATTGCTCTTTCAAACATTTACTGTGCCAGATTCAGTGTAGCGTTGGTGTCAGAGCAGCAGAGCGAAAGAAAATGTACTATCAAATTATCTATATATTGTTCTAAAACGCACTCGCATGATAATATGAACTGTTTTATGGCTTGAAACACTAATAAAAAAATGTTTCGCATCTCAAGGTACAGAGTACTTTGAAACTCCTCTTGGTTATTTTACTGAAACATTTCCCCTTTGCCATAAAAAACCCGCCATACTCTTGAACACATGAAGGAAGACAGAACATGTCCAGAGAAAACCGGGTCATGATGAGCTTAATGCACTTTTTTTTTTTTTTGTCGTTCCTAAAGTTCAGTTTGGATATGTGTGAGAAAAAGAGAAAAAGAGAAGAAGTAGGAAGAAGTATTGGGAAGTGTATAACTTTGTGAAGAATTTGGATTGTTTATAATTTATTTCTTCCCTTCTTTTTTCTTCCTACTTTCTTCTCAACACATCCAAACGGTGCTTATAAAACATGCTATGGGATTTTTCTTCAAATTATTTGCTTTGACAATGAGGATCCCACAACAAAGTGTGTCAGTGTGAGACCCGAATCTATTTAAGTGAGAACTTGTTCCGAAGCAGTGTAGAAAAATAAATAAATAAATAAAGTACGATTGAATATGTTCAGACTTCTAGGCTTCAGAAGTAGAGCTGTCAAAATTCCGTTCCGCAAGGGTGTTTCGTTCCGTTCCGTCCAAACGGAACGTTAAATGGAAGAGATTTCAGTTTCGTTTCTGAAAACGGAACGGAAACGGAACTGAAATTTATAAACGTTTTTGAAACGGAAAACGGAATTCCGCTGAAATCAATGGTAAATAAAGGACGGAACGTTAAACGGAATGGAATTTTGTTACGTTTGACGAAACGGAACGTTAAACGGAAACAATTTCTGTTCCGTCGACTGAAACGGAACGGAAGCGGAACATGTCTGTTCCGTCTTCCGTTTCAACGTTTGACACCCCTATTCAGAAGCAGTTCTCACATGGTGTAGTTTTTGCCTATGGAACGAAAATTCAAACGCCAAACCAACAGTATTATATATTTCAATAATCTTTGTTATTAAAGAAAAAATATATATTCGTATTTTTTTATATAAGACGACAAAACTATGGTAAAATAATTATGAAAAAAAACGAATAATAAAATTGTACGAATGGCATCTATATTTTAGTGATTGACGTAACATTTAAGGGGGGGGAAAAAACCCTCTTTATGATTCTCATTTTTCGGGGTATTATTTTAGATGCAAAATGCCACAAATTTTTCACATGCTTTTGCTTTTGTTATATACAGACGGTCTTAGACAACGCCTGTTAAATTTATTATTGTTACGAAGGTCTTAGTGCTTTAGTTAGTATGAACCATATTAATTTTTATGTTGTAGATGTATGAAAATTTTAATTAGAGGCCATTTGGATTTTTTTTTTTTTTTTTGCCTTGTTGCTAACAAGGGGTTGTTGAATTGTGGTCCATTGCGCTAGACGGACTAATAAGATAGGAATATAGGATAATATTAGACGGTGCTTGCTCTAATAAATAAAACAAGTGGGGAAGGTACAGGAATATACAAGATGAAGTTTTTTTAGCATGTGAAGTTTTTTAACAAACAAGATGAAGTTTTTTAGCATGTGACGTATCTAACAAGTAACAACCACCACTTGCGAGTTCTTGTTTTGTTTCACATTGATTCTACATTGAATAAATATATCGTACAATTATTAGATACAGAGCTGGACAGCGATAGTTCAAGCTTCATACGCGGCATATATAAAATTTATTATAGTTCTTAATTAATTCTAACAATAAAGCACATTTCAATCAAACGCTCTATCTATTCAATCAAAAATAAATTTAAAAAATAGAATGAACACTTAGTTTCGAACAAATTAGTTTTCAACACAAATTTTTAAAAAAAAAAAAAAACTGAATTGGACGTCGAACAACTGGTGCTTTTAGTTCGATGGTTTCAATCAATTGGATCAATTGAACTAGTGGCGAAAATCTAATGAATGTTGATATATTCAAGTTTAATTAAGGTTTTAAATATATTCGTTTAATACTTTTTTTGAAGATAAATTGGAGGTCTAAGCCACCCAACTTATTTTTAAATTAAATGTCTACGAAAGACCCCAGCTGGGTTTCAAACCTGCGACCTTTCACTCAAGGAGTCAAGGTGCATTGCTCTTTTCCACTAGACCAAGAGCTAGTTCTCATATTCGTTTAATACTATTTGTAAGCAAAATAATAGTTGAAATAGGATGCAGACGAAAAATTTGTTAAATACTATTTATTTCATTCGGGTTTAGTTTTTATTCTGTTTATTATTTTTATTTAATTTTAACCCCCTGCTAAAAACTTTATTTAACAAAAAAAAAAAGATGGGGCTTGACTTCCATTTTCTTAAAAAAATTAAATAATGACGTACCTAAGAACTCATGTTCACACCAATCTAAACACTGATTTTTAAAAAAAATAAAAATAAATAGTGGTTTAGGCTGATTTTCTGATCAGATGAACATATATAGTGACTAGTTCGCGGTTGAATCGATCTTCAGTCCTTTCTGTTTTTCTAAACATTGTTTTAACAGGTAATATAAATGATTGTAAGACAAAATAATATAAATAAACATCATTAAATACAAAAATTGTATTGGAATATTAAGTTCAAGTTAATCACTCTGATTTGCACCAAAAATATTAATCGAATTGAGAAAGAACTCTTCATTTAACATTGGGTTCCTTTAATTTTTCACTTTATTTTTATGAGTCAATGATATTACTTTTACTGTGCCCATATTTTAATTCCTAAACCTCGTTCAACAAATAATATTGGACCCAAAAAATTGAGGTAGTCAACTTGAAATATTCACGTTTTTCATTTCGAGCAGAAATTAAGCAATTATTAAATAGGAGTTAAAAGTCAACATGTTATCCGAACTTACATTATGCAAACTTTTTTTATTCTTAATTCATGTTGCACGAAAGTTCCGAGAGTAAAACAGGGAAGACTATTTTGAGTGGGGCCGTAATAAAAAAAACAACAATATTCGATTTACCTGATTTTAAACATGCATATTTTTTATGAGAAAATTTTTATTATTTATTATGATCCCATGTTCGAAAAAGTTTATCTGATGGTCAATGATTATAACGGGATGGAATTCGAATATGTAATATTTTACTTTTTGGTTACTTGACAACCACCGTCAAGTTTGTTTTTTTTTTTAAAAAAAAGTTAAGTTCTGTAAGCATGATATATCTGAATCTCTAAGGGTACGTTTGGTTGGAGGTAAAGTTAGAGAAGTTAGAGGTTGAAGTTTGTAATTTTGAAGTTAGAGGTTGACATTAGTGAAGTTTGAGATTGTGGAAAGTTTGTGCTAACTTGAGGTTAGAAAATGTTGTTTGGTGTGGTATGTTGGAGTTAGAGATAGAAGAAAAAATAATAAAGCATTAATTTATATACTTTTCTTTTTTATAATTACATATACTATAATAAAATATTATATTTATTACTACTATTTTTATAATTATAATTATTTTACCATTTATATTATTATTACCAAATTATAAATATAATAATACTAATTATGTAACACCCCAAATTTTTTTTAGTCATTATTTCTTTTATATTAATTATTTTGAAGTATGTAGTTTGAAATTTACATATTTAAATTGCTTTTCGTCAAAAGTTTATATATATGAAATATATAAATGTATATTTTATTTTATTATATGTGATTCAATTGTTTCATACGGCTTCCCAAAATTCGTCCAATTATCCCCCTTCAAATTCATGTATTTTAATTCCTTTTAAAATTTTTCTTTTGCCGATTGAATTATCAATAGTGAATTCATAAATTTTCCATTTTTGTTTCTACCTAAATCCATCCGTGCACCACAAATTAAATGCCTTAATTTTTATCCTTATTAATATTAATGCTCTGCCTTCACCGACTCATTTTTCTTATTTCCTTCTATATAAGGGACTTCTTATTTAGTTTATATATCTTTATTTACTAATTATGTGATTTATTGGGCTTGGAGCCCACGCATACTTTGCATACAAAAAAAATACCTACTTCCAATTTTACCACTACCGAATGCACCTTTTCATATCCGATGTAAATATTTAATTATTATTTTAGTAACTGTATTTTGGTAACATTATTATTCTTTCTAAATGAGATTTAATTTTGCTTTCAAGTCCGACTCTGTATACTCGTCGATTATTAAAGCATCCTTTTAATTATTAATTTTTCTTGTAGCCCAAGCATCCAAGTACATAGAAGTACTCTTAATTCTGTATGATTCTCGCCCGAGAAATTAAATCCTATTTCCCACTTTTATTCATTTATCATATTCTCATATTCTTCACCATTTTAAATCCCATTTGAATATCGAGTGATATGTGTTAATCAATCCGATTGGAATTCGATACATCGAGATTATTGTCGTTTCATTTTTTCAAGATCGCCGATAAGGTAACCAGACTTCTCTATAATTTAATTTTCGCATTGATTGATTTACAAGCCGTTTGTTTATTTGAATGAATTGATATGATTGATGTATTTTGCGAGTCAACGCTTGTAAATCAATCAATGCGAAAATTAAATTATAGAGAAGTCTGGTTACCTTATCGGCGATCTTGAAAAAATGAAACGACAATAATCTCGATGTATCGAATTCCAATCGGATGGATTAACACATATCACTCGATATTCAAATGGGATTTAAAATGGTGAAGAATATGAAAATATGATAAATGAATAAAAGTGGGAAATAGGATTTAATTTCTCGGGCGAGAATCATACAGAATTAAGAGTACTTCTATGTACTTGGATGCTTGGGCTACAAGAAAAATTAATAATTAAAAGGATGCTTTAATAATCGACGAGTATACAGAGTCGGACTTGAAAGCAAAATTAAATCTCATTTAGAAAGAATAATACGGTTACCAAAATACAGTTACTAAAATAATAATTAAATATTTACATCGGATATGAAAAGGTGCATTCGGTAGTGGTAAAATTGGAAGTAGGTATTTTTTTTTGTATGCAAAGTATGCGTGGGCTCCAAGCCCAATAAATCACATAATTAGTAAATAAAGATATATAAACTAAATAAGAAGTCCCTTATATAGAAGGAAATAAGAAAAATGAGTCGGTGAAGGCAGAGCATTAATATTAATAAGGATAAAAATTAAGGCATTTAATTTGTGGTGCACGGATGGATTTAGGTAGAAACAAAAATGGAAAATTTATGAATTCACTATTGATAATTCAATCGGCAAAAGAAAAATTTTAAAAGGAATTAAAATACATGAATTTGAAGGGGGATAATTGGACGAATTTTGGGAAGCCGTATGATACAATTGAATCACATATAATAAAATAAAATATACATTTATATATTTCATATATATAAACTTTTGACGAAAAGCAATTTAAATATGTAAATTTCAAACTACATACTTCAAAATAATTAATATAAAACAAATAATGACTAAAAAAAATTTGGGGTGTTACAAATTATTATTATTATTATATTTTTATAAATTATAATTATCATTAATTATACTATATTTATTGTTATATTTTATTATTAATTCTAAATTCCCAGTCAATGTTATAATTATTATTAAATAATAATAACAATTAGTACCATAATAATTTCAATAAAAATAAGAGTAAATCTATTGTGAACCATGGTTCATATAAGCTTCCGTGCACCATGATCGTTTTGGTCGGTACTTTCACAAATTGTCAAATCTAATTTAACCATCCCAATCTATATATTGAAATCTCATAGCAAACAAAATTTTACAATTTTTGAAATTTTTTACTATTTTTTTCGAATTTTTTAACACTTGTCATTTTTTGCTATAAATATACTAATTTATAAGCAAAAAATGGCAGGTTTTAAAAAATTCGAAAAAATAGTAAAAAAATTTGTAAAAATTGTAAAATTTTGTTTGTGATGAGATTTCAATATATAGATTGGATTGGTTGATTTAGATTTGTCAATTTGCAAAATCGCCGATCAAACGGTCGTGATGCACAGAGAGCTCTATGCATCATGGTTCGCAATAGATTTACTCTAAAAATAATAATAAAAACAATAATTGTTATTATTATTTAATATTATAATTCATAAGTCTAATTAATATTAATATTAAGGATTTACACGGAGGCGGCGCTCGAGTCGTAGAGAAACTTCGCCAGCTAGGGTTTGTAGAGAGAAACAGACATGGATTTTTTTTCTTTTTCTTCCTCTCAAGTGTTCAAGACAAAAGGATGCTGCGAGAGCTGGGGGGGGGGGAAAGAAGACAGGGTGCGGCGCTAAGACCCCTCGTTTCCTCCATCCATCCTCTGTTATATTAATAATTTCAAATATGTAGAATGTATGCGCGAAAACGAATAACGGAAACGAAACGTCCTATTTCGTTTACCGCGTCGTTTATGTGTCTTATATACCGACTGATTTCGTTTGCCGTTTCGTTTGTTTAACGAAATGAATTTCGGTTCCGTTATTCATTACGTTAGCCTTTAACGTAACGAAATAACGTGCTTTTCTTTACCGTTGACAGGTCTAACGGCGGAGTCTTAGTCCCACCTTAGCTCTTCATACTGGAAAAGTGGAAAGAGAGACCTCTGTGTTATAAGTAGGCACCGAGGGCAGAAGTATAAACTATAAGGCTCCGTTTGGATGATGTTGGAAGAAGAGGAATAAGGGAAGAAGTGGGAAGAAGTATTGGGAAGTGTGTAACTTTGTGAAGAATTTGAATTGTTTAATAATATATTTATTCTCATCTTCTCATCTTTTTTTATTCTCACTCCCATCCAAACACTCCCTAAAGTATGATCCTTCAGGAAGTAAATGGTATATGACTAGCCAAAACGCCCACCCAATGTGTGGGCATGAATAAATCAATTGTAATAATACTTAAATTAAATTTGATCTATTTTTTCAAATCACAGAACAGCTTCTACCCGTGAAATAACTCTAAATAATACAATTACACAAGCAACCAATTCAAAGATTTCAATATACTTTCTAAACGATTCATTATTTCTACTTTGTCATGGATTATAGCCCAGCCTCCTGATTTCAAAATCCGATCCATTTACACTACAATGACGATAGGATGTTTACATCTGGGGATGGCATCAAAGATCATGTCAAAGCACAGTTACTCAATGAAAGTGTACCAATTCAGATCTCATATACTTATTAACATAAACATATTGAGGAAACTCGTTATAATTTCCAACAAATCCAACTTAATTCTAGCAATTTACAAGCAGCATTAAAAGTCCAATTTGATTAATTCAATATAGATTTGATTAAAAGTTCAATTGTACAACCATTTTTATAGGTTTCTTTAATTTGGTCTTAAGACTCATAGTCTTTTTTTTTTTCTAAGAAAGTTGTACCTTAAATGTCATACTATGGTCAAGATTTTTTATGAAAGTAGTTGCCTTTATAAGTTTAAGTATAATTGACAAATTTGTTTCTAGCTGATAGACATGTTTAGAAGTTGAGTCTAAGTAATGCTATTAAGTGTTTGATTTTTTTTACTAGGTGTGGTACGTCCTTAATTTCTATCCTTAATTTCTATCAGACGGATAATCAGTAAGGTTTAGGATTTCTTTACTAATAAAAGCATTTATGTCATCAGATAGGCCTAAATAGAGTTATTAAGTGAAATGAGCTGGCGCTATTTTTTTTTAATCTTATTTCTTTCAATAGACATGTTTATAATAAAAGCATTTATGCCATCAGATAAGCATTTCACTAATAACGCCAGATCATTTCTACAAATTGTTTATCAGTAAGCTTATTATCTCATTTCTTTACTAATAAAAGCATTTATGTCATCAGATAGGCCTAATTTCTATGAAATGAGCTGGCGTTATTTTTTTATCTTATTTCTTTCAATAGACATGTTTATAATAATTTGCTAGATGAATTTCTTCACTCAGGCTCTCTCCCACCAGTGCTATTTTCTGTTTGTTAGATAAGGAACCCTATTATTGTCGGTGGCTTCCAACGGGATGATCGTCCAGACTCCAGACTCTTTTGCACCAAGTTCGAGTCAAAATTGTGTGGGTCCTACACTCCTAGTAGCAACCTGTGAGAAATCAGGTACATTCGATACCATTATGTTTTTTTTCCACTGGAAAAGGGATGGGCTGAGTGTTTATTGCATAAATTGTACATGTGCGGTATCCATACAAATAGAACATTACTGGTACAAGAGCTGAACATATGGTTTCTACTGTTACCAGCAAGCTTAGCTTAAATAACTGTTTTGAAGTATTGGGCTATTACATAAGTAGTCAAGACTTCCTAATAAAGTAATAGTACTGATTTTGGGGCATCCATGACATTTGAACAATTTTAACACTGGGACTAATGCTTGCATATCTTGTAAGTCTTTCAGAAAACAACTTAATTTATGTTAATTATATATACTCAGATTAGCAGAAGGCTCAATATGTTGGGTGTGAAGACAACTTGTTCACCAAGCTAAGTGTTACTTGCTCGTCAAGTACGGTGTTTCTTGCTGGCCAAGCAAGAGGTTACTTGTTCTCCAAGTAGGAAGATGCGTTTCTTGATTGTAAAGAAAGTATCTTGTGGTAGATTGTTTCTTCGCCCCTAAGTAACTCTAGGCTATATAAAGGGTCTAGACCCTCCTGTAATCAACACACAGAAAAACTTCAAGTTTGTAATTCTTTCTCCTCTATAAACAATATTAGGCCGGCGGTGTTTTGTGGTTTTTCACCACCCGTCTGGTTTTCCACAATTCCTGGTGTCTTGTTATTTCTCTCTTTATCTTTTGCTATTGTGTTGTGATATTGTGTGGCTACCTCGATCCTTACAACTGGTATCAGAGCCAGGTTACGGGGAGGTTCTGTTGGTGTACAAAATCCAATCGAACGTTTGTGAAGGAGGAAGTGCTGCTCAAACAACATGGAAGATAGCAGGGCGAATATCCGATGTTTTGATGGTAAGCATTTTGGTTATTGGAAATTACAAATAACTGACATGTTGTATGCCAAAGAACTAGAGGCTGCTTTAGAAGAGAAAAAACCCGAAGGCACAAACGACAACGCGTGGAAGAAGTTAGATTGCCGCGCACTCGGCTTCATTTGAAACACCATCTCCATGGATGTTGCTTCGCATGTTGCAAATGAGACCACAACTTTTGGATTCATGAAGAGATTGTCTGACTTGTATGAGAAGCCCTCGAGTTCCAACAAGATACATCTTCTACGACGACTGTTCCAGCTACAGATGACTGAAGGCGCTTCCGTGACAGATCATGTAGCGGAGTTCAACAACATCGTCAATCAATTGAAGGCAATCAAGTATTCCTTGGATGATGAGTTGCTCGCGCACTGTTTGTTGATCTCTATGCCTGATAGCTGGTCGACTACTGTAGAGGTGATTTCTGGCCAAGAAAAGGTGACACTCGACTTTGTTCGTGACCGCATCGTCAACGAAGGCATTCGAAGAAATGAGCGAGGCGAAACAAGTGGGGCGGCCCTAACTGTTCAAAGGATTCGGGATGGTCAGAAGGGCGAGAACCGAGGCAGATCCAAGTCGAGAGGACAAAGCAAGTCTCGAACCAAAGGTGAGGTGGAATGCTGGAATTGCGGAAGGAAGGGTCACCTGAAGCGTGACTGCAAGGCCCCTAAAAGGCGAAGAAGAGAGGAGACGACTCCAACTCGGTGAATGTAGCAACCCAGGAGGACTCAGATGATGCTCTGGTGTTATGTCTCGACAGCCCAATCGAATCATGGATTCTTGATTCAGGTGCTTCTTTTCACTCTACCTCTTGCAAAGAATTGATGAAGAATTTTGTATCTGGGGAATATGGAAAGGTGTTCTTAGCAGATGGTAAACCTTTAGTAATTACGGGCAAAGATGATGTTGACATTAAGTCAAGCAATGGCTATAGATGGACATTACATGATGTTCGTTATATTCCCGGATTGAAGAAAAATTTAATTTCTGTGGGTCAATTGGATCGTGAGGGGTATAAGACCATCTTTGGAGAAGGTTCTTGGAAGATAGTAAAAGGAGCAATGGTCATCGCACGAGGCACCAAGGTGGGTACACTCTATCTGACTGACGGCAGTGGAGACTTGGTGGCATTAGCAGGGGCGGAGACCAACCCAATTTTGTGGCACAACAGATTGGGACACATGAGCGACAAAGGCTTGAAGGTGCTAGCTTCAAAAGGGTTACTGCCGGCTATGCAGTCGGTTGAAACCGGATTCTGTGAAGATTGCGTGCTCGGTAAGCAGAAGCGGGTCAGTTTCTCGAAGGTCGGGCGGAAGCGCAAGGAAGAGAGGCTAGAACTTGTGCACACAGACGTGTGGGGACCGGCACCGGTCCAATCCCAAGGTGGCTCGAGGTACTATGTCACATTCATCGATGATTCCACTCGCAAGGTATGGGTTTACTTTCTCAAACACAAGTCTGAAGTGTTCGAGGTGTTCAAGAAGTGGAAGGCAGAGGTCGAGAATGAGACCGGTCAAAAGCTAAAGTGCTTAAGATCGGATAATGGCGGCGAGTATGATGGAGCCAATTTCAAGGCCTATTGCGCGGAGCATGGAGTCAAACTAGTGCGAACAGTTCCAAATCGACCACAGCAAAATGGAATTGCAGAGAGGATGAATCGAACCCTCAATGAGCGTGCTAGGGCAATGCGACTTCACGCAGATTTGCCTAAGATGTTTTGGGCAGAGGCAATCAACACGGCAGCTTATCTCATCAACCGAAGTCCCTCGGTGGCCTTAGAATTAGAGCTGCCTGAAGAGAAGTGGTCGGATAAAAAGATATCTTTGTCTCACTTGAAAACATTTGGATGCACTGCATATGTGCATGTAGATTCAGAAAAAAGGGACAAGTTGGATGCAAAGGCCAAGAAATGTATTTTCATTGGGTATGGGACTAATTATTTTGGTTATAGATTTTGGGATGAGAAAAATCGAAAAATAATTAGGTCCAAGGATGCTACCTTCAATGAAAATGAGTTATACAAAAAATCTGAATCTATTAAAGATGAAGCGAGAGAGATTGATTTGGGTGATGCTAAAGTCCCAAATGGTTCGGTCGGCAATGAATGGATCGAAGGTGATGCGGTGCAAGAAGATAATGAAGCCGATGATGTTGCGACCGAAGATGTAGCAGCTAACGGCGAAGAAGAGCCCAACCCACAAGAACCGGTGTTGAGAAAGTCTACTCGGGTTCGTAAACCTAACACACGGTATCTATCTTCCCTCAACTATTTACTTTTGACCAACTCGGGTGAGCCTGAAGACTACAGCGAGGCGGTAAGCTCGGGTGATGCGGTTAAGTGGGAGGATGCCATGCAAGAGGAGTTAAGGTCCTTGGAGAAAAATATGACATGGGTCCTGACTCAGTTGCCAAAAGGGAAGAAGGTGCTACAAAACAAGTGGGTGTATCGAGTTAAAGAAGAGCCTGATGGTAGTAAGCGGTACAAGGCGAGATTGGTGGTCAAGGGTTTCTTGCAAAAGAAAGGTATTGATTACACTGAGGTTTTCTCACCGGTGGTGAAGCTTACAACTATCCGAATGATTCTCGGTATTGTAGCAACCGAGAATTTGCACCTAGAACAACTCGATGTCAAGACGGCTTTCCTTCATGGTGATTTAGAGGAGGAAATCTACATGGTGCAGCCTAAGGGATTCGAAACTCAGGGAAAGAAGGATCTTGTGTGTAAGTTAAATAAAAGCTTGTATGGTTTGAAGCAAGCTCCTAGGCAGTGGTACAAGAAGTTCGACAAATTCATGTGTAGTCGTGGATTTAAGCGAGGAGATACAGACCACTGTTGTTACTTCAAAGATTTTGGTGGCTCCTATGTTATTTTGCTTTTGTATGTCGATGACATGCTCATTGCAGGTGCAAGTATGAAGGAAATCAACATACTAAAACAGGAGTTAGCTAAGGAGTTCGAGATGAAGGACTTGGGTCCAGCAAGTCAAATTCTAGGCATGCGCATTTCTCGAGATCGTGTGGCAGGTACTCTGACTCTGTCGCAAGAGAAGTACATCAACAAGGTGTTGGATAGATTTCGAGTGCAAGATGCTAAGCCAAGAATCACACCGCTGGGGGTTCAACTCAAGCTGTCGAAGGATCAAGCACCAAAGACGAAGGAGGAACGTGACTACATGGCGACTGTTCCCTATTCCTCGGCGGTTGGCAGTCTCATGTATGTCATGGTGTGCACCAGACCCGACATTGCTCATGCAGTGGGAGTAGTGAGCCGTTACATGTCAAATCCAGGCACCGCACATTGGGAGGCGGTGAAATGGCTGCTAAGATACTTGAAAGGCACTTCAAGTATGGCACTGTGCTTCAAGAAAGGCAGTGTAGGTTTGAAAGGATTCGTTGATGCGGACCTTGGTGGTGATGTGGATAGTCGGAAGAGCACTTCCGGTTATATTTTTGTTAGAAAGTGTGCTAATTTTAATTTTATGCTAATTATCAATTAATTAACCAAGCAAAACAAAGCACACACAAGATCTAGTACACAAGCTATTCAAACACACGAGAAAAAGGGATTGGAAGTCTACCTCTCTTGGTATCGCAACCAAGAGGCTCGTTCCAATGGATTGATGTCGGTGGCGTGCTCTCCAAACACCTCCTATTCGCGGCGCCTCGAGTCCACTATGGTATTAACCAAGCCCTTCTCAATTCGTGCTAGCGAAGAGAAGAGCGAGTCTAATCCCAAGCGTTCCCTTTCTTCAACCAACGAACCGAACGAATTTGTGGGAGAATGGGACGCTCAACACATGAGCTAGAGTGGAGAGGGGAGAGGGGGGGCGGCGCACCACAAAGGGGAAGCCTATGGTGGCGGCTAGGAAGAGGAGGAGAGAGAAGAGGTGCAAGGGAGCCTCCAATAGGTGCCTTATATAGCCTCTTAACCCTAGATAGGAGTTCACACAAATTACAATTGTGCCACTCCTACCTACCTCTTGTGGCCGGCCTCCTAGTGGGCTCTCTTGGCCCACTAGGCCATCTCTATTTGGTCCCTTTAATTCTATTAATTAAAGGCCCACTCATAGCTATTCAATTTGGACATTTAATTTACTAATAAATTAAAGCCCAAATAACTTAATTAAATTAAGTGTGTTATTTATAAATAATTATTAACTTAATAATAATTATTTAGAGATTAGACAATGCATTAATTTATTTCTATATGATCTATTTGACTTAATTAATTATAACGGTCCATAACGCTATTTAATTAATTAATCAATCTATCATATTTTGCAATACACATTATTGCAAATAAATAAATAATGCACATATGGTTAAACACCAATTTTGTGTGACCCTTTGAGGATTTATGCTATGTTGGACATGGAATTAAATCGCTATTTAATTCCAATAATCATAAGCGGTATCTAGCAACACGTTACGATTCCCAATTCGCATAAATAGTGTACAGCTACAAAATTTCAATCCTGCATAAGAGAACAATTATGTTTCTCTATTTTGATTCTTATGTCACACGATATCACCGTATAATCCAAGATAGGAACGTGTCATTCTTGCAGATTATACGTTTCTTGATCTAGAGATAATTGTATCAGTTGCTAGCAAACAATCTATCTCCATCAAGGGGCCCAAATAGATATCGTCACTCACTAAGTGAATTAATGAGGGACATACGGTTTTCTTGATAATTAGTTTTTCCCCGCACAATTCAAGAATACTTAAATCAAGTCCGTATAGCAGGCTTTATCAGGAATCAGCGGTAGACATGATTTATAGTATCTATTCTCATGTGGAAAAGATAATCATCTCAAACTTAGAACCAAAATCATAACGAAATAAATAATGACACGTAACACAATCCATATATTTATTTCGTGGGGTCCAGTCCTGTACTATGTTCTATAACATATACATATGCAATTAAGTTGGTTACTCCTAACCTATGATTTATAGAACTTAATCATCACTTAATCTGCATACTAATCTTATTGATAATTAATGTTCTCTGTTAATTATCAAGATTATGGACTTTTAGATTTATCGTTGTCATTTACTACTAAATGAATAACAGTGATCTATAATTCAGATCCTCAACCTGAATGAACTGTCAACGATTAAATCAAAGAACAAATGATCTGAAATCACCAATAACATAAACTATAGAAGTGGCCTAAATAAGATTGGCTCCTAGGACATATCTCTAACAATCTCCCACTTGGCCTAGAGTCAATCAACAGTGACTTCTAGCAAGTGCATAGTACTCAATGTAATATCCAAAATATACATGTCTCATACTAAAGCCCAGTAATAAAAGATACAACTCAAAGCCACTCAGGCATACGCCTAATCCCCATGGATGCAACATGCAACTCATGTGCGGCTCGAGATAAAGGCTTTGTCAGAGGGTCCGCTGTGTTCGCGGCACCGTCCACCTTCTTGACCTTGACCCATCCATCATTGATCAACTGACGGATGAGATGGAATCGTCGTAGAATGTGCCTAGTCTTTTGATGAGACCTAGGCTCCTTGGACTGAGCTATGGCTCCCGTGTTGTCGCAGTAAATATCCACTGGACCTGAGATGCTTGGAACCACCTCTAGCTCGGTCAAGAACTCCTTGATCCATACACCTTCTTTCGCTGCTTCACCAGCCGCTAAGTATTCTGCTTCGGTGACGGAATCGGCCGTAGTATCTTGCTTGGAACTCTTCCAACTTACGGCACCACCATTGAGCAGAAATACGAAGCCGGACTGTGATTTTGAGTCATCTCGATCGGTTTGGAAACTAGCATCGGTGTAACCACTTACAACGAGCTCTTGGTCTCCACCATATACGAGAATGCTATCCTTTGTTCTCTTGAGATATTTGAGGATATTCTTGACTGCAGTCCAATGTGCCATGCCAGGATTGGCTTGGAATCGACTAGTCACGCTAATCGGATGTGCCACATCAGGACGAGTGCATAGCATGGCATACATAATCGATCCGACCACAGATGGATACTGGAATTTCTTCATGTATTCACGATCTGTATCATTGGTCGGACTTTGAGACTTGCTCAAGAAAATGCCATGTGACATAGGCAAGAATCCCTTCTTGGAATTTGCCATGTTGTGTTTGTTCAACACTTTGTCAATATATGCATCTTGGCTCAAGCCTAACATCCTTCTCGATCTATCTCTATAGATCTTGATTCCTAGGATGTAGGCGGCTTCGCCCAAATCTTTCATTGAGAACATCTTCTTCAATGAATCCTTAACTGCATTCAACTCGGGGATATCATTCCCGATCAAGAGGATATCATCAACATATAGAACAAGAAACACAACCACGCTCCCATTGATCCTCTTGTAAACACAAGGTTCCTTTTCGCTTTGAACGAAGTTCAATTTCTTGACTTCTTCATCAAAGCGTTTGTTCCAACTCCTCGATGCTTGCTTCAATCCATAAATGGACCTTTGAAGTTTGCATACCTTGTTAGCATTCTTTGGATCCACAAAACATTCGGGTTGTGTCATATACACATCTTCTTCCAAATTTCCATTTAGGAAGGCGGTTTTGACATCCATTTGCCATATTTCATAATCATAAAATGCGGCAATTGCTAACATGATCCGAATTGACTTGAACATAACGACGGGCGAGAAGGTTTCTTCATAGTCAATACCATGAACTTGTTTGTAACCTTTCGCTACGAGTCGTGCTTTGTAAATGGTCAAGTTGCCATCCATGTCGACCTTTCTTTTAAAGATCCATTTGTTCTCAACGGGTTTTACTCCGTTGGGAAGATCAACCAAGGTCCATACCTTGTTGTCATACATGGATTGCATTTCGGATTCCATGGCTTTAAGCCATTCCTTGGAGTCTGGTTTTCTTTTCATGTCATCAATGGTTAAAGGCTCATCGTTCTCCATGACGAGAACGTCGTGCAAACCTAAATATCTTATAGGTGGACGACTTGGCCTTGCCGATCTTCGTAGGGTAGATGCTTGAGGTTCCTGAACTTGCTCCACAACTGTTTGTGGGCTTTGTTCTTGAACTTCAAGTATAGGTGCGTCCTCAACACTATCGACACGCGATATGTTTGAGTATTCATTTGAGGGAGCTTGTTCTTGAACCTCTTCTTCCACAACAACTTGGGGAATGGGTTCGACTACAATCTCGTTCGGTGCAACCTCATTTGGCACTATATTTGGAACAACTACATTACCCACTTGAGGTATGTTTTGTTGTTGCGATTCTTGAATTTCTTCAATAACCACGTTGCTCCCACTACTTCTTGAGATAAACTCCTTTTCCAAGAATTCCGCATGTCGTGCAACAACTATTTTGTTCTCGACACGGTTATAGAAGTAGTAACCCTTTGTTTCCTTAGGGTATCCTACGAAATGACATTTGTCCGATTTGGGTCCAAGCTTATCGCTCACTAGCCTTTTCACATAAGCTTCACAACCCCAAATCTTGAGAAACATCATGCTAGGTTTCGAACCAAACCATAGCTCATAGGGTGTTTTCTCAACGGACTTTGATGGAACACGGTTCAAAGTAAAAGCTGCGGTTTCAATTGCATAACCCCAAAAGGACATAGGCAAATTAGTTTGGCTCATCATCGATCGAACCATGTCTAGCAAAGTTCGATTCCTCCTTTCGGACACACCATTCCATTGTGGTGTTCCTGGTGGAGTGAGTTGTGGAACGATTCCACACTCCTTTAGATAATCACCAAATTCATGGCTCAGGTACTCACCACCTCTATCGGATCGTAAGGCCTTGATCTTTCGATCAAGTTGGTTCTCAACTTCACTCTTAAACTCTTTGAACTTGTCAAAGGTTTCAGATTTATGACGCATCAAGTAGATATACCCGTATCTACTATAATCGTCAGTGAATGTGACGAAGTATGAGAAACCTCCACGTGCACAAATGCTCATAGGTCCACATACATCGGTATGTATGAGATCTAATAATCCATTTGCCCTTATCCCTTTATTGGGGAAAGGCGCTTTGGTCATTTTTCCCATCAAACAAGATTCGCAAGTGTCAATTGGCTCGAAAGCGAATTGATCCAAGAGACCAACGGATTGTAGTCTCTTGATGCGTTTCTCGTTGATATGACCTAAGCGGCAATGCCACATTAAAGTTGCATTCTCATGTGAAACCTTACGTTTCCTTTTGTCATTTTCAACACTCAAAACAAATCCATTCGAATCGAGCACATAAAGACCATTCAATAAATGTGCATCACAAAAACGAACTTCATTACGAAACAAAGTCAAGCACTTGTTCTTTATTACAACATCATAACCATCCAAATCCAAACAAGAAACGGATACAATGTTTCGAGTGATACATGGAACTACAAAAACATCATTGAGTTCCAATACAAAACCATTAGGCAAAGTTAGTTCCACGCTCCCAACGGCCATAGCGGAGACGCACGTGCCGTTACCGACGCGGAGTTGAACTTCGCCTTTCTCGAGCCGCCTTCTATTCTTTAGGACCTGCACATTTCGACAAATGTGAGCACACGAACCAGTATCAAATACCCAATCTGTGTGAGAAGTAGCGAGAAGGGTTTCGATGACAAATATACCTGAGGTAGAAGGTTGGACAGTTCCCGCCTTCTTGTCAGCTAGGTACCTTGGGCAGTTTCTCTTCCAATGGCCCTTGTTGCTACAGTAGTAGCAAACGGTCTCGGAAGAGGCCGGGTTCTTCTTCTTCTTAGAACCCACGGGAGCACCCTTGGCCGGACCTTGGGGCGTCACCGGGCCTTTGCCTTTGCCTTTGCGGCCACGCTTTCTTATCTTCTTGCTTTTCCCACTCACCGCAAGAACATCCTTGGGGCCCTTCTCTTTCTTAAGACTCTCCTCCGTCTCAATGAGCATGTTTTGGATGTCATCCATGCTCTTGTCCATGCCGTTCATCCGGTAGTTCACAACGAAACCGGTGAAGCTTGGAGGGAGAGAATTGAGAATGAAGTCTTGTATCGCCCCCGAAGGGAAGGGCGTATCAAGCTTCTCAAGCTGCCGAAACAACCCCGCCATCTTCATGACGTGTGGCCCGACATCATGACCTTCGGCCAAGCGAGTGTTGGCGACGGCCTTGATGAGACGGGCCCTTTCGGTGCGGGCCTTAGTTTGGAACATGTTGGATAGGCGAGTGATCATGGCGAACACTCCATAGCCACTATCCATGAACTCCTTTTGGAGTTCCGCTTCCATGGTTGCCACCATCACGACGGACATCTCCATGTCCTCGTTTTCATGCTTCGCAAAGGCATCCTTTTCCTCTTGGGAAGCGGTTGCCTTTGGAGCCGATGGCATGGGAGTGGTGAGGAGATACTCTCTTTTCTCATACCTAAAGGCAAGCCTTAGGTTGCGATGCCAATCCAAGAAATTGGCACCGTTAAAAGCGAGTTTCTCTCTCTCAACAAGAGAACGTAGCGTAAAAGATGAGGAAGACATCTACAACAATACATAAGTTTAAGGTCAATTAGTTTATGCTTTAAAATTTGTTTTAACTAAGTAAAACTTCCACTACATTATATCATGTCCCTAAATGTAGTGAATTTCCAAGACTCCCACAACTTGTTAATGCAACGACGGCGTCGGCAGAACATTGCACCAACAAATGTGAGATAGGTTCTCCAACCAATCATACGTTCCTATGATTCTTGGTTCGATTAACGAACTTCACTCCAATGACCAATCCGATTTGAATCATTGTTAAGTCACTTCTTTCTATTTGCTCCTAGTAAATCCGATTTACACCCCGACACGGATGATGGATCACGATGTCCCGCGTCGGCGAGAATACATCAATGACCGATCATACAACGTAAGAAGGGGATAGAAAGAAGGAGAGTGAATTTTGTTTAGACTTAATTCTTTTTAGTTTGGGACAAACAATTCAAATGACGCTTTGTTTGGTGGTCGTGTAATCATACACCCATACCTAACCTAACACAAGCATTCATACAAGCATCTCATAGTTGTGGGTTTGTATGGCTCCCGCTTGCATTAGTTTCGCCACATCCTCCATGAAGCAAAACTAATCTACTCCATGCCCTCCCACTAAATTCTATAAGGATCTAAATCCTATATAAAATAAAGCTACAAAATACATGTGAAAACATCCTATTCCCTTCCTATCCTTAGGGGCATGCAAGCCTCACAAGTTACATCAAAAATTAATCAAAATTAATTAATGGCACCAAAGGCCGCATTACAAACATTCACACATGCATTCATTTACAACCACAAGGCATTGAGTCTTGAGCCATACTAAACCCACTATCCACCTACAAAACAAAGTTAGCACATACAAGAACTTTGTTTCCAATTAACGATTTTCAAGCATCTTTGCGTATCGTTTGCTATAAGTAAATTCCGTGTACAAATCCTCAATTTTAAACAACCAACCTTGTTTAAATTCATTTGGAAAGTTCTTTCAACATCCCATAACAGAAAGGAGATCAAACAAGGAGTTTTCTAATTAATTTCAACTAGTTTGAATACTTAGAAAAACAGTAATTTACCAAAAAACGTAACTAATGGAATTCAACAAAAACAACAGTTTTCGGTCTCCAAAAATTCTCAAATAAATTACTTAAGCTCCTTATCATAATTGTGACTACCAGTAAAAATTTCAAGAAGATATCTTAAACCATCTGGGAGAATCAAAAAAGACAAATCTCTTACAAGTGCACGAAACACCGTTATGAGATTTTCAGATTATCCTCTCAACCATTTGGTCTGTTAGACCACCTTCTATCCAGTTTTTATATATACAATATACATAGAAAAACTTGTTTAGACTACAGGCTATCCATTCATGAAAAGAAAATAACCAAGTTCAGTTCAATAATATTAAGTTACAGCCTAAACAATCAACAAATTCTGTACTGGAACAGACTGTCAATCGAAAGGTTTTAACCTAGTTGAAGGTCCAAACATCCACGAAAAATTATGAAATTAATTTTTCTGGAATCCTAACTCAAAATAGAACAACTCCATTTAAACAGAATTTTTAAAGGAGTTCTCAGTTGGTACAGTTTATTAGAACAATCGATTTGCTCAATAAACTGGATCTGACAAGATCTTCCTTTTCATACTTGAAAACCCATAAATTAATCCGAGTCATGCAACAAATTTTACATGCTCAGAAAGAGCGTCAAGTCCTCTTTATTTCTAGCCATAGAATACTGGTACTTATATTCAAAATATAAATCTTTCAAGCCATTCAAACAGGACAGTGCAAGCAGAAACTGGTTCTGCGCACTGTCGCCATTTTATTCACAGTAAATCTACACTAATTCAGAAAAATGTGAATCCAACGCCAAAAGAATCACAATCCACAGATCTACAACTTTCATGTAGATGGAAAGATCTTCCAGAGGACATATCACAGAGAAAAATGCGAAATAACACAGAAAATACCATTTCCAGACAGCAAACAAACGCATCATCTCTACTAATCCATTAATTAGCCAATTTCTCTTAATTAAGTGTTTAAAATAGCTTAAGTACGACCAAGTCTCTGATACCACTGTTAGAAAGTGTGCTAATTTTAATTTTATGCTAATTACCAATTAATTAACCAAGCAAAACAAAGCACACACAAGATCTAGTACACAAGCTATTCAAACACACGAGAAAAAGGGATTGGAAGTCTACCTCTCTTGGTATCGCAACCAAGAGGCTCGTTCCAATGGATTGATGTCGGTGGCGTGCTCTCCAAACACCTCCTATTCGCGGCGCCTCGAGTCCACTATGGTATTAACCAAGCCCTTCTCAATTCGTGCTAGCGAAGAGAAGAGCGAGTCTAATCCCAAGCGTTCCCTTTCTTCAACCAACGAACCGAACGAATTTGTGGGAGAATGGGACGCTCAACACATGAGCTAGAGTGGAGAGGGGAGAGGGGGGGCGGCGCACCACAAAGGGGAAGCCTATGGTGGCGGCTAGGAAGAGGAGGAGAGAGAAGAGGTGCAAGGGAGCCTCCAATAGGTGCCTTATATAGCCTCTTAACCCTAGATAGGAGTTCACACAAATTACAATTGTGCCACTCCTACCTACCTCTTGTGGCCGGCCTCCTAGTGGGCTCTCTTGGCCCACTAGGCCATCTCTATTTGGTCCCTTTAATTCTATTAATTAAAGGCCCACTCATAGCTATTCAATTTGGACATTTAATTTACTAATAAATTAAAGCCCAAATAACTTAATTAAATTAAGTGTGTTATTTATAAATAATTATTAACTTAATAATAATTATTTAGAGATTAGACAATGCATTAATTTATTTCTATATGATCTATTTGACTTAATTAATTATAACGGTCCATAACGCTATTTAATTAATTAATCAATCTATCATATTTTGCAATACACATTATTGCAAATAAATAAATAATGCACATATGGTTAAACACCAATTTTGTGTGACCCTTTGAGGATTTATGCTATGTTGGACATGGAATTAAATCGCTATTTAATTCCAATAATCATAAGCGGTATCTAGCAACACGTTACGATTCCCAATTCGCATAAATAGTGTACAGCTACAAAATTTCAATCCTGCATAAGAGAACAATTATGTTTCTCTATTTTGATTCTTATGTCACACGATATCACCGTATAATCCAAGATAGGAACGTGTCATTCTTGCAGATTATACGTTTCTTGATCTAGAGATAATTGTATCAGTTGCTAGCAAACAATCTATCTCCATCAAGGGGCCCAAATAGATATCGTCACTCACTAAGTGAATTAATGAGGGACATACGGTTTTCTTGATAATTAGCTTTTCCCCGCACAATTCAAGAATACTTAAATCAAGTCCGTATAGCAGCCTTTATCAGGAATCAGCGGTAGACATGATTTATAGTATCTATTCTCATGTGGAAAAGATAATCATCTCAAACTTAGAACCAAAATCATAACGAAATAAATAATGACACGTAACACAATCCATATATTTATTTCGTGGGGTCCAGTCCTGTACTATGTTCTATAACATATACATATGCAATTAAGTTGGTTACTCCTAACCTATGATTTATAGAACTTAATCATCACTTAATCTGCATACTAATCTTATTGATAATTAATGTTCTCTGTTAATTATCAAGATTATGGACTTTTAGATTTATCGTTGTCATTTACTACTAAATGAATAACAGTGATCTATAATTCAGATCCTCAACCTGAATGAACTGTCAACGATTAAATCAAAGAACAAATGATCTGAAATCACCAATAACATAAACTATAGAAGTGGCCTAAATAAGATTGGCTCCTAGGACATATCTCTAACAATTTTCACGTGGGGAGGTACGACGATAAGTTGGATGTCGAGATTGCAAAAATGTGTGGCTCTTTCTACAACAAAAGCAGAGTACATGGCGATTTCGGAGGGCGGGAAAGAGATGGTTTGGTTACTTAATTTCCTGAAGGAGATTGGAAAGGACCAAGGTTGCAAAGCACTCTACACCGACAGTCAAAGTGCTTTGTGTCTCGCGAAGAACCCGGTGTTTCATTCAAAGACGAAACACATCCAGCTGAAATACCACTACATTCGTGAATTGATAGAAGACGGGACCTTGTCGTTGAGAAAGATTGCAGGTTCGACAAATCCTGTGGATATGCTCACGAAGGTTGTCACCACGGATAAACTGAGGCTATGCACTGCCTCAGTTGGGCTCATTCACTAGTCAAGTGGGAGCTGCTGCCTGCCTAATGGAAGATTGTTTGGAGTAGAGGAGATGCAGAAGAGATTTGGGACACTAGGATAATAGTGTTACCAAATTGTCTTCAAGTGGGAGATTGTTGGGTGTGAAGACAACTTGTTCACCAAGCTAAGTGTTACTTGCTCGTCAAGTACGGTGTTTCTTGCTGGCCAAGCAAGAGGTTACTTGTTCTCCAAATAGGAAGATGCGTTTCTTGATTGTAAAGAAAGTATCTTGTGGTAGATTGTTTCTTCGCCCCTAAGTAACTCTAGGCTATATAAAGGGTCTAGACCCTCTTGTAATCAACACACAAAAAAACAGAAAAGCTTCAAGCTTGTAATTATTTCTCCTCTATAAACAATATTAGGCCGGCGGTGTTTTGTGGTTTTTCACCACCCGTCTGGTTTTCCACAATTCCTGGTGTATTGTTATTTCTCTCTTTATCTTTTGTTATTGTGTTGTGATATTGTGTGGCTACCTCGATCCTTACACAATAGACACAACACTTAACAAGAACTTCCTATTCCCTTTTTTTTGCTTGATTTATTTCCTTTCAGAAATAACTTAGATATTCCTTATGTAAACAAAAATACATCAATAATTGTATGGCAAAGATCTAGAGAGACTACAAAGTACTTACATTAAACGTATGTTTCTTAAAAAAATTGCATTAAGCATGGTATTATTTTGTGAATTCCAGAATCGTCAGATTATGCTGAAAGGCACAGCGGTATGCGTCTGGACATTAACAACATTAGCTATGAGGTTTTACTCTAACACTGCCCTTTTTAGGTAAAAAAAATCTTAGCTTTTTATCAAGTAATTTCTTAATAAATGTTAGCTTTTAATTGTAGGAACTAAACACCCCTGAACTCTCCAAATATGTGAAGAAGGTGATTTGTTGTGGGAGAAAGGTGAGGAAGTGCACTGCGTGATCTGGTTGGTAACTTAATTAGTCAAATCATGTTTTTACATCTAAATAAGTCAAAAGCAGAAGTTATAACCCATAATACTAATTGAAGATTTTAATCTTTTCACGGACGGAATTTGGTGATGTAGATATGGGAAATCGAAATGCAGCCATGATCGTTCTTTCGTTTTAAATTTCAAACGGTTAATCCAATGTTAGAGTGAATCTTGATCTTGAGAACTTATATGAAACCAAATTATCTATATTTTTAATCTTTTATAATATCTATTTTGTATTATTAGAAATTGTTGTTATTGGACGTTCCATAAGTTAAAAATTTTAGTTGTCGTGATGTTTTGTAATCAAATTTCATAAATCATTTATCGCGCGAATCGCGGAAACAATGCTAGTTAACAATTATTGCTATCGCTCCAACCATGTGACGGGCCCCATCCTGTTGACTGACTTTGCTAATTGCTATCGCTCGCTGGAACTTTCCTCATTTGAAAATTGAGAGAAAGAGCGCGCGCGCGCGCGCACTAGAGCAGCGAGCGCAGGTCATAGGTTAAGGCGGCGTAATTTCCAACCTTTAGATGTTCTTAAAAATTTAAAAATTAAAATCAGTATAAAAATTTTTAGTTGTTCTATTTTTTTTTCTCCTGGCATTCTATTTAAACTTTTTAATTAGATTTTCAACTTTTATATTTGTTCACTTGACACTTGTTCGGCCTTTTACGTACTTTCGGACCCTTTCCTCGATGACTCCATTACAAATTGAACAAATCATAACAAAAAAAAAGAGAGAAATAATACAACTACTGTTTTTTATGTTTTCGGCACCAATTAATGGTTATTTATTTTTTTATAAAACAAAACCAAGCAAATCTAGTCATCCAGTCATTTCAATGTGATTTAAAAAAATATTTATTGTTGTTAGAAAACATCTAAGAATCCTAGAAGTCCAACTAAAATAAAACATTAGAAAATTTTTATTTGTTTCCAATCACAATATTCTTGCAATCCATGTTCGGAATTACTCTTATTATATTTTAACAGAAATCGTGATTTTCATAATTGATAAACAACTAGTTTTCTTTTCATATGTTGAATTTTATTCATTATGGAGTGTAGTTTTAGCCATCTATATATATTTCACCACTGCAACATCGCTCTTTTAGCGAAAAATACACTTTTTAATTGTACATGTGCCACTTTTCAATTGACGCAATAGTCCTTGAACAAAATTTATATATATTCAACATGAGTGCAGTTTTTCAAAAATTATCACCAGTATGATCACTAATTTGTTTGTCTAAACTACATAGAGCACCGACCATGTAAATTCCTTACCAAATTTTTTTTTACAAACTGCCATGAACACTTGTTCAGAGCCTGGAGATAAGTATTTTTTTTTTTTCAAAGAAAGAACTGGCCTAAAAGTAAAAATAAAAACCCTCGCAAACTAATTAAAAATGAAAAGATTTAAAAATTAGAAGATCCAAGGGGCCATTTGGATCTCTTAGGAATAAGAGGAATAATTTATTCCTAAGCAGAAAATATTGAAAAGTATGTAACTTTGTGAAGAGTTTAGATGGTAAGAAATAAATTTTTATCTAAAAAAAAATTATTTTTTTCATTCCTAAACGATCCAAACAGCCCAAAATAACAACATCTCTAGAACACTAAACCTAAGAAAGGAATAAAATAAGCAAGGCTGCATTTGGCAAAGTACATGGTATGATCGGATGATCCACTTCCAAAGGATACCAATTTTCTTTTCGGTTTCTCTACCAGAGCTGCAATAATAAGTTACCAGTAGTCGCCACAGAGAATCTAACACGTTAGTAGACAGACCGCAGTCCGCAGCACGTTTACGCTTTTTTGCTTTTTTCACTTTTTCGCCTTTTTTTTGTTTTTTTGTTTTTTTCCCCTTGCTTTTGAATCTTTTGATCATGTGACGGGCCCTTCTCTCTTCTACTGCTACTACCAAGTACCAAGTACCAAGTACCAAGTAGCTTTGATTCTTTTCTTATTTTTCCATTCCAATTTCAATTTGGTCCGTTTGATAGAGAAAGAACAGCGAGCGCAGGTGATGGGGTTATACGGTGTAATTTCCAACCTTCTCTCTTTGGGCGCTCAATTGCTTCCATCTCTCAGCGCATCCGCACAAGCTCCTTCCTCCTCTTCCTCGTCGTCTCCTCAGGTGGAGAGCCAACAAATCGAGACTGAACTGAAACGATTGATGAGGATGCTGGAGCGAATCAAGGCCACACTGTACGATGCAGAGATGAGGGAGATCAGGGACCTTTCAGTGAAGCTCTGGCTCAAGGAGCTCAAGGGAGTTGCTTATGACGCAGAGGATGTGCTTGACGAGTACCGCTATGAAGTCTCACGGGCGGAAGTGGAGGCAAGAGTTTCTAGTACTCCTCCTAATTCTCGTAAAAGGAAGCTGATTCAGGTAATTATTTCAGTGTTCTTCAAACGATAGGATAAATTAATTAATCGTGTTGCAATGACGTAGTGGTTGTCCTTTACCTTAATTGTGCCAGCCAGGGTACACTGAATTGAGATTTTAGGCTAATTGGGTTAAATTCGAATCTTATTTGCATATTCAGGATATAGGCTCAGTCCTGCCCTACAATAATAGTAAGCTCGTTTTTTATGTTTAACATGCAATATATACGTATGTTAAAAATATCGCATGTAATACTCTGTAAAGATAATTGTAAACTTTCAGGTGCCAGATGGCATGCTCAATCAAATCCGACAAATTAGGAGCAAATTTTCTGAGATTGAGAAAGATCGTCTAGCTTTAAGACTCATGGAGGAAGATGGGCCCAGGCGTTGCAATAGTGATCATCAAATACCTCCAACAAGTCACTTTGTAGTTGAGTCAGATATCATTGGTCGAGAGAGGGAAAAGGAGAGCCTGATTGATGTACTATCCTCTGCAAGTCAAGATGGTGAAATTATTTCTGTGGTGACAATTGTTGGCACCGGGGGCATTGGAAAAACAACCCTTGCGAAACTTGTCTACAATGATCAAAGAATTAAACAAATATTTGATAAATTTGGATGGGTATGTGTATCCGAGAATTTCAATGTGCAAAGACTCACAATAGAAGTGATTGAGTCTATTACAGGAAAATCATGTGATCTTGCAAATTTTAGTGCTTTACAAGAGCATATGAAAAAGAAGATAACCAACAAAAAGGTATTTCTCGTTCTGGATGATGTGTGGAATGAGAGCAGTAGTTTTTGGGAGTTATTTAAGGCTCCTTTTATGTCAGCATTATTGATGAAAATCCTGGTGACCACAAGGAACGAACATGTCGCACAAATCATGCAAACAGTGCCAACTTTCAGTCTTGGCTATATGTCAGAGGAACAAAGTTGGCAATTATTTAAGCATTATGCATTTAGTGAAGTCACTCAAAATGTGGACCTAAATTTTATAGAAATTGGGAAGCAAATCATGAAAAAGTGTGGGATGTTGCCCTTGGCTATAAAGTCAATTGCCAGCCTTTTAAGACATGAGCTGAAAGAAGAGAGTTGGAGAGATATTTTAGGGAGTGAGTTATGGGAATCGGATGCTAGCAATGAGATATTCCAGCCTCTTCAAATAAGCTATGCACGTCTTCCAACATATTTGAAACCTTGTTTTTTATATTGCTCCATGTTTCCTAGAGGTTACAGGTCTAGTGCAGAAGAGTTGGTGAAATTGTGGATTTCTCAAGGTTATGTGCAGACCAATGGATTGGAGAGTGTAGAAAAAATTGGTATGAAATATACAATGCAACTGTGGGAGAGGTCATTTTTTCAAGGTGCATTGGTGCAGAATGAATGTAACGAGAAGGAATTTTATTTTACTTTACACGATATGGTTCATGATTTGGCACGATTTAACTCAGGAGATACATGTTATTATATTGAAGGGGACATGTTCCCTAATTTTCCACAAGAATTACACCATTTGTTTGTACATAGATGGATAAAAATTGAAGAACCTCCTCCACCTGGCAAGTTTGCTACATTGCGCTCGTTCATTACAGAGGATAATTGGGTAACTTTTCTTAAAGCTTTTGATTTTTCAGAGGCACAAAATTTAAGGACTATACGATTGGACCCAAGGGATGTTCATTTAGAATCTCATTTCTCATTTTCTAATTTAAAACATCTTCGTTATCTTTCAATAAAAAATGGATACTTCAGAAGGCTACCTGAATGCATATGCTCTCTTTATAACTTACAAATTTTGACACTCAATGAGTGTCCTCAACTCTTAGAGTTACCAGAGAGTATAGGAAATCTTGTTAGTTTAGAAGAACTAACAATCATGGCTTGTCGTGACCTTAAAGTGTTGCCTGTTTCCTTTTGTCAACTTAGTGCATTGCGAAAATTATCTATTCAATGGTGCTATGTACTGGAAGAGCTTCCACCTGATATAGAAAATCTTGTTAGTTTAGAAGAGCTAAAACTTATATTTTGTGGTCTCAGAGTGTTGCCAATGTCCCTTTGTCAACTCAAGGCCTTGCGAAAAGTCGAACTTTGGGAAAACAAACTCGAAGAGCTTCCAACTGATATGGGAAAACTTGTTAGTTTAGAAAAACTAACAATCCATCGATGTGATAACCTTAGGATATTACCTGTGTCCCTTTGTAAACTTAACGCCTTGCGAGAACTCCATATTTCTAGGTGCTCTAAATTGGGAGTGCTTCCACATGATATGGTTAACCTAAATCTCCAGCTTTGGAATATTCGGAATAAAGATGTATGTCCACTTCCACTTGGTTTTAACAAAATTCTAAGAATTCCAAGAATACTAGTGAAGCTTGACTGCATGATAATAGGATGGTTGGAAAATTTTGTTGATCTAGAAGGTACACTCGTCCTCAGAGGCTTGAAAGATGTGTGCAGTTTATATGATGTCCATTGTGCTAATATTGCAAGCATGCATAACTTGCAGCTTTTGATACTATGCTGGAATAGTCGTGGTAATTATAATTATCGAGACAAAAAAAAGGTACTACACTTGTCCATTCGTAGCAATAGTGCTGCAAGTTCTGAAATTGATCATAATTCATTATTAGGAAGGCTCCAACCTCACCCTAACCTTAAAGAGATACAAATAGAAAGTTATCAGGGCCTTACATTTCCGGACTGGTTTGGAAATCCCACCTTAGATGCATCACTTGAAAGAATTGTGTTAAGTTCATGTGAATCGATTACATTTCTACCGTTTGGTGGCTTTGAAAAACTGAAGCACCTGCATATTTCAGGATGCACTAGTTTGCAATTTATACACGAACAGTTCCTACCATTAGCACTTGAAGAGATAATGATCAAGGATTGCAAAAGCTTGCTATCAGTGAAAGGAATAGAAAAGCTGAAATCTTTGATCAAACTTGACATCCGGGACTGTAATATTCTATATTGGTTAGATCCTTGTGGGAACACGGATATTATTACTGTGGTTAGATGTCCCAAAGTAAGGGACTTGTGTTTACAACGAGACATTTACTACAAGGTACTTGTACCATTATATATTTGTGTGGGATGTGTCATTTAAAATTATATGTATGTGCCGTAAAATTGAGCAGCTCAATATCATGAACCTATAATGATTTTTTTTTCTTTTTTTTTTTACTCTAAAAGAAGTGACTTTGGGGGTAGCTGACACAGAATTCAACGCCGGGCGTGCCTCAAGGGAAGCAAGGAGTCCATGCCTGATCATTCACTACGCTAGGTACTACCAATGATCATTTCCTCTTTTGTTTGTTATTATGAATTGTTTTAATTGAGGATTACTATGCTGCTATAGATTGCTTGTATAACAGTATACAGTCATGAGAAATGAGTGCATGACCATCTTGTGCTGAGCATTTGTTGTATTATACTCCTATTGTACTGTTGGGTTCATAAATTAGTTGTGCTACATTAGTTTCATACAAAGCTGAAACTATTACATCGATTGGCTAACTTATATGTTATTCTATTCTGTAGCATGTCATTCTTTATTATTATTTTTTTTTCAAATTAAGTTGTGATTATAGGCCCGTTAAGCTCGAACTCAGAAGAAACAGTGCCACCTAAGAGGCATGTTCCTGGTCAGCTGAATACACGGAGACCACTGAGAATGGCCCTCACCCAGTAGAGACTCTACTCTTCCTCGAGCCTGAGCCTTCCAACTGTACTGATGTGGTATCTGACATGACGGTGTCGATTGAGGCAGATGACGCTACACACCACAAGATCTGCATCGGCAGATACTACTCGGACTAGATACGCCCAAAACCTGAATTGAATGCATGGATAAGTGCACTAATTTATAAAATAAAGGATAAGATGACACTCAGACCTGCACTAATGTAATAAAGGAGGTTGTACTACTGGTACAAGGATCTGTGCTGGACATACTGCTATCAGACCTGCTGACATTCTGGTTTTGTGTTGAGAAGGATATATGGGGACCCTAATCGTGCATGTGAGGTCACAACCTTGGAAACAGTGCTAAGAATAATTCTATGGAGACTGTAAGATTGAGTTTTACGTGTGAATTGCAAGGATGTTGCAGTGCTACAGTACTTTTGGTAGGTATATAAAAATGTAGTCTTTCTTTTTTGATCACTTATGCTCTATCCTTTTGTTTTTAATCTTCCTCTTTTGTAAAATTTATTCTTTCCTTCAGGCTTTTTAGTGGCTGGCTTTCCAATTTTGTTGCCTCCAACATTATATTCAAATAAACAATAAGCAATTGCAAATAATTTGAACACTGTAGCTAATAGCAAAAAGAGTAATAAAAATTGGAATTGATGGAATCTTTGTTGCTGCAGGTGTTCTAAATGACATACATTTGGAGGAACCTCCCTTCAAGGAGGTGGCACATTCATTCATGTTTTATTTTCTAGTACTGGGTGACACCTCTATCCAGATCTCTGCTTTGATGATTGTTGCAACTGATGTATTCTGTGCCAGGGATCGTAACAGCACGCCAGATGAGCCCATTTTGCCATGGGTCCCTTTTCCAAGTCCATGGTGTTCTATATTTTTCCGTGGTTCGTTCCCCTTATGTCGTGATGTTTTATCAATGATAACTTCATAAGGGACAATTTCTGAATTTCTCCTTTTTTTATTTATCCATGTTTTCAATGTTTGGTTTTGCACATTTTCTTTCAATTTCATGTCTAGTATGCACATCTTTGATCTTTTTTAGTGTATTTGTTTGGGGAGAATGCATTATAACCTCGAGTTGTGAGTTATTTATTCATGATCAATGTGCTTCTTCAAACTTTGATTTACTTCAGTAATTTATCTCTTTCTTGCGTTTGTTGTTATTTTTATTTTCACACCACTGATATTGTTATAAAAGAATGCCAATCCTTAGGATTTGAAAAAAAATAAAATAAATAAAAGAGACTCATTTGTACCAAAAGGACAAAAGACGAACATAAAATTGGGAAAAAAAATCTATTCACATGTGAAATGTACACTCAGCTTTTGTGTTACACGTAAATATATGTGGAAACTTTATTTTCTTTTACAACTTATTTTTCAAATAATGTTGCTTTCCAAAGCTTGAGTGTACCAATTTTTGTTTTCATTGTATCCCATTTTGTTATCAAATACATAGTAGAATCGCTCATTTTAAAAATTGAATGTAGACAATTTTTACAACTTTTTTTATTATAAATAACCTTGGAATAACACACACTTTGACTATCAAGTCCCGAAGATATCAGGTATAGTGACATCTCCTAGACATCATGAGCGTTTTTTTTTTTTTTCAAGACCCAAGAATGCACAGGCATACTGATGCCCCTGAATCAGGACTAGAGTGGGAGCTGTAATACTTGGTTGCATGTGTGCTATTGAAATATATAGTGCTGTTTGTTTCATTTTAAATATTTATCTTCCACTAAAACAAGAGTAATTGATGATTTCAATGAAATGAATGTAAAATTAATAAGAGAAACCTAAAATTAACTCCGAACTTTACACTTTAAATTTTTAATACAAAAGAAATTAGTGTTAGAGTTATGTCCTAGAAGTCAATAATTTAATGACTTAATTATTAGTTTATGTTATGGATGATATATTATCATCTGTTCCTAGATTTATTATTGACAGATTATTCAGGTTGAGGATCTGAATTGTAGATCTCTGTGGATCATTCTTTAGAATGACAATAATAAATCTAAACGGTCCATAATCTTGATAATTAACAAAGGAACATTAATTATCATATAAGATTAGTATGCAAGTTAAGTGATGATTAAGTTCTACTAATCATAGGTAAAGAGTTACCAACTTAATTGCATATGTATATGTTATGGAACATAGTACAGGACTTGACCCAATGAAATAAACATATGGATTGTGTTAAGTGTCATTGTTTATTTCGTTATGATTTTGGTTCTAAGTTTGAGATGTTTATCTTTTCCACATGAGGATAGGTTCAATAAATATTGTCTACCGCTGATTCCCGATAAGGGCTGCTATACGGACTTTATTTATGATCTCTTGAATTGTGCGGGGAAAAGCTAATCATCAAGAAAACCGTATGTCCCTCATTAATTCACTTAGTGAGTGACGATATCTGTTTGGGCCCCTTGATGGAGTTGGATCGTATGCGCGCAACTAAGCGATCAACTCTAGATCAAGAAACGTATAATCTGCAAGAATGACACATTCATATCTTGGATTATACGATGATATCGTGTGACATAAGAATCAAAATAGAGAAACATATTTATTCTCTTATGCAGGATTGAAATATTGTAGCAGTACACTATTTATGCGAATTGGGAGTCATAACGTGTTGCTAGATACCGCTTATGATTATTGCAATTAAATAACGATTTAATTCCATGGCCAACATAGCATAAATCCTCAAAGGGTCACACAAATAGGACATTAATCACACAGTGTATTATTTATTTATTCACAGCAGTAAGTTCTGTAGAAATATGATAAGATTGATTAATTAATTATATACAGTTGCGAACCGTTATAATTAATTAAGTCAATGGATCATATAGAAATAAATTAATGCATTAACTAATCCTGAAATAATTATTAATGAGTTAATAATTAATTTAGTTCAACACTTATCAATATAAATGGTTATATTGATTAATTGGGCCGTTATTTAAATAGCAAATATATAGCCCAATTAAAGAGCAAAGTTGAGGGACCTTAATTATATGAATTAATGGTCCAAATGAAGGGGTTAAATGGCCCATAAAGGCCCATTTCGTGGCTGCCCATAATGGTGGTAGGTGGGATGGCATAGTTGTAATTATGCAAGAGGTCAATTAGGTTTTGTGCTCTATATAAGGACCACTTATGAGAGCCTCCACCTAGCTTTCTCTCTCCTCTCATTTCCTCCCATGAGGCCGCCATTTTTCACCCTCTTCTTCTCTCTTTTGCTCATGTGTTGAGCTATTTTCTCTCCACTAAATCAAGGTTGTTGATTGATGCAAGAGAGAAAACCATAGGGATTAGGCTTGTTCTTTGGGTATGCTAGCACGTACCTTGTAGAACGTGATTAATCCTCCTTGGTGGACTCGAGGGCGGTTACGAGACGTGGTGGAGACGGTGGAGAAGGCACGCCATCGATTCCCATGCCTTGGTCGAGCCCCGCGAATACGATTTCGCGGGAGGTATCGATTTCTCCTCTTTCTCTTTGTGTCTATTGCTTAAAGTACTAGATCCTCTTGCTCTTTGTGTTTTAATTGGATTAATTAAGAGTAATCAGTCCCAAAATTAAAATTGAGCGATTTCCTAACAATTAGTGTAAACTGAAACTGATTTGTTGCCAACCTTTCAGGCCATATGCATATTAACTTACATTAATGTAGTTAATCCATTATAGTCAGCAGTACATAAAATTTGTGTTATGTGCAATTTACAAGATAAGCCCTTGCATTAAATAACGCAAAATACTACCTAATCGTAGGTTGAGTCACACTGGTGTTCTGTAATGGTATAGTAGACGGTAGACCCAGATGAATTTGTCCAAGAACTATTATTTCAGGAGAATGTGATTGGCACTTGGCGGCTGTAAATCCATGTAAGACCTACCCTTCACACAGTAATCACTAATCACACTTCCAAACTGTCACTCCCCGTTGCTACTTGCTAGTTTGAAAAATCTACCTCATGAGAGTTGATGGGCTTACCGGCTTAGTACCCTGTACCAGCGTTCCCTCATTTAACAGGCTTTGACGAAAAAAAAAGTTGGGAGCATATTCGTTTACGAATTATATTGGGCTTAGACATTTTAATACAAGAGAAAGGTTGGTCCTGCTACCAATATGTTGGTTGTCCCTAAATGCAACATTTTACTTTTTAATTAGTTTTTAAAATTTTAAAATTCAAACGTGAAATTTAAACCGTTGATTTTATTTACTTTAACGAATGATGCGTTTTCATATAAGTTTTGTAAATTTTGAAATTTATTTGATACTCGATCAAAGGCTAAAACATGAACGTATTAGAACGAATCTATCATAGTTAACAAGGTTCGTTTGTTTTTCTATCTATTGATCGAGTATCAAATAAATTATAAATTTTACAAAATTTATATAAAAACGCATCACTTGTTAAACTAAATAAGATCAACGGTTTGAACTTCACGTTTGAAATTTTAAAATTTTAAAAACTAATTAAAAAATAAAATGTTGGCAGTTGGGGGAAATCAAAATGTTGACAGCGGAATTTTGCTCTTAATACAAATAGCCTAAGTAAGGAAAAGAAGAAAAACAAATAAGAAATAAAGAAAACGGAGCATCCTCAGACCTTACCTCAGGTCAATTCCAGAACTTGGGTTTGGGGGATCGGGGGAGTCAAATCTGTACGAGTGAATTTCATGTTACTAAAAAAAAAAAAACTATATTCTGCTGCATTGATTGTTTATAAAAATTAAAAAGTAAAATATCAAATGATATATACTTTTTTATATAATTTAAGATAAGATATATTGTTTATCAAATATAATTAATTTTAAAATCAAGCAATCATCCATCAAATGCTTTGGAAAAATGAATAAATTAATTGCTATGTCATTTAATGGTCAACAAGTCGATACTCAAATTAAAACCGAAATCGATATAATTAACACAACATTTATCTATTTATAATTCTATATTATAAATAACGCATCTATTACTTCATCTTTTTCCCTTTTTTTTTTGCAATTATTTTCTATGAAGCCTTCCATACCATACTCGTCAACTACATCTTTTTTTGTTTTTACAAAGAAAAATAGTCATATTTCTGTTTAAAAAAGTAAATAACTAATTGGTGTATGGCTATATGCCTTATGAAATTTGTGAACCTCATTAGTAAATCGTACATCATCTCCCATTAATGCGTTCCCAAATTAGGTCTAACCAACCCACAGCTCGAATTGCGAAGGTCATGCGCAATCCAACTCGTACTGACACGTAAGCGTTGAAAGTCAACCTTTGATAAGTCGGTCTTTCATTTTTGGACAAATGCGCAATTCAAATGAGTTTGTTTGTGCTGAAGTAATGCTTGCAAAGTTGCAAACTTTATCTTGACAAATTTTCTGTAACACGTAACTTTTCTAAAATAAAAGTGAATTTAATATTAAAAATGTTTGCTTAATCAAAAATAAAAAATATATCTTATATTACTTATTTATCTTTAACAAGTATTTTTAATTATATGAAAAATATTATTTATTACTGTTGTTGATTTTGTGTATTAAATCTTAAAAGATTAAACAGATAAATGATACCTTTTGTTTAGAAATCAATTTTAATAACGTAGCAGTAAAATTTTATTTTGTAACCACAACCCTGTGAACATTATACTTTGTGCAAAAGTTCTATTTTTATTGTTTTAGCTTCATAAATCTCCGCAATCTTTTAATCATTTTTTTTTTTTAAATTATAGAATGTGAATGTTTCTGAATAATTTTTCTTTCCGCCTCCCGGTCCACGGACAAAAACAGATAATCATCTTTAAATACATTTAGGTCGTAGGTCTAATCTATGATGTATTGTTAAGCAGTGCGTGCTCAATTTTCTGGCATTTTGCAATTATGGAATTTTTCAATCCCTTGTTTTGAAAGAACAAACAATTAAAAATCGGAATTGCTTAGGACCATCCTTCAGATTCTATCATCCTCATCATCCTCACGCGTACGTAACTAACTCCGCCCTCACGCATACACTCTCTCCCCTTCTCCTCCTCCGTACACTATCTCCCGCCCCTGTTCCCTCCTCCCTCCCACGTACGCTGTCCCCCTCCCCCTTCCTCCCTCCTACATATGTCGTCCCCCCACCTCCTCCTCCCTTCCATGTACACCGTCCCCCCCCCACCCTTCTCCTCTTCCTCCTACACACTTTCATAACTGTTGAAGTTATATATGTAGCTGTTGAAATTATATATGTAACTATTGAAGTTAATATGTTATATATGTAACTGTTGAATTTAATATATATAAATGTTGAAGTTAATATATATAATTGTTGAACTTGGCATATTTAAATGTTAAAGATAATATTTGAAGTGGGCATATTTAAATTATTGAAGTTGGCATATATATTAGCTTCAACAGTTATATATATTAACTTCAACAGTTATATATATTAACTTCAACAATTATAATCAATATATAGTGTCTGTGAGAGAGGGGAGGGGGAGAGGAGCGTACGCGGGAGGAATGGGAGGGGGGACGAGCGTACGCAGCAGGGAGGGAAACAGAGTGATTTCCAGAAATAGAAAACGCGTAGAGTCAAAAATAGAAAAACGCGTGGGGATAATGGGATGATGAATATCGGGAAGATTAAAAATTGCAGAATAAAATTGGGTCAGATACTCAGATGACTTTTATCGGCAGAAAAAATAATTTTAAGAAGTGTCCTTTGGTCAAGCTATATTATCCTTCAGAGAATTGTAATTTGTTTAGGCAACAAATACACCAATGCCAATTTCAGCTACCTGGTTCACATCTTCTCTATGCACCAAGTCTAGGATGAACCTCACGAACTCAACAAATCCTCGATTGGTTTCCTCTCCTTCTCTCATTGTATAGTTGGAGGGCCACAAGTAAATCAAAACCAATAATTAAGATCAGACAGTCTACGATAAACAGTAGGATATGCCGAAATCTTAATATAATTGGAGAGGATCCGAAATCGGCATCTGGGTCCTTCGAAGTCCAGAGATAAAAAGTAAAAACAGAGCTTCACTTGGGAAAAAGACGAAAGGAAATGCCAAAATTGCCCATGTGTCTATCTGACTCTCTCTCCAGTTTTACTTTTTACCACGACGCACTCATCTCATCATCTTCCTAATTCTAACCAAGGAAACACACACCTGGTTCGAGCTGCTCTTACCAACAAAATTTTAACTTGTAACATCGGTCAAAATACAAAAGAAAAATAGAAGAGAGAGAGAGAGATTCTTCTTCGATGTGTCGCATTGATGCCAAATGGCCGATCTAAATTAGGTGCGCTTTCTCTGTTTATTTTTAATAGCATGTTCCCTTTGGCTATGAGAAACCCTAGGTTCCTTTAGGGTTTTTCTTTTTTTTTTGGGGTTTTTTTTTTCAGAGCTAAGTAGGTAAGTGATTTTGAGTAGAGATTTATTTTGTTTACTAATTGGGGTTGTAGGTCTGTTCGTTAGTAAGCTCCTTTGTAAATTTGGGGCATTTTGAACCCTTTTCACTGAAGTTTTGATTGATAGATGATGTAGACGAGCTGTTTTTTAAAATTCCAGTTCAATTGAAGTTGTTGATTGCTTAATTATGTTTTATTTTGTTACTACTTTTCAGAGATTGAAGTATAAGCTGAAAATTGGAAAAGAAATCAGTGTGATTAACCTGAGAAAAAGGTACATCTATTCTTCCCTTGCCTATAATTGGTAATTTAAAACCTTATTATTCGTTACTTTAGCTCTATAGAGTGATCTCTTCTTTTTTTTTTTTTTTTGTGTGTGTGTGTGTTTTCTGGCTACTTTAGTACAGAGGATGAGCTGTTCTGATTTAATTTGCATTTCAAGAAAGAATTGATTAGTAGTAATGTGTAATTTTTTACTTGATGTAGTTGTTGTCTACCTACTCCATGAAAAGTCTATAAGAAAAATATACCCAAAGCAGCCATCTGATTTGAGGTAATTACATAAACCCACAAAAGAATGCACTGATTTATTATATTATTAGCTGTTAACTTGTTTAAGTAGTTAATCTTTGTCATTTTTATGCTTTACAGGTTTGTTGGAGTTTATCCATTTTGATTTGAATTCTAACCTACCTTTCTCTTGTTCCCAAGTTTAGAAAGCGGCAGTACCAGAATACTGCTAATTCCTAATCTTCACCTCTATTTGGACTTCTGATGGGGATGCGACATACCTATTGACTAACAAATTAGAAGTCCATCACAAATCCAAACCCGGGACAGGATCCAAAACTATACCTGTGCCCAAACCGCCCGCCACCCTTTAATAATGGAAACCACAATTCCAAATCATACCATCACAATGCATGAGCACATAATTGACATATCAAGGGAGCACAATGTTGCCTCCTCTTCAAATTCGAATTCTCACAACAATAATAATCATGAAGAAGAAGAGGAATTATCTGATGCAGATGGTGAGCGGGGCCCACCTTCCTCCTCGTCTTCATCATCAGATCCTCCTGTTTCCATGCGTAACACAACCATTACAAGGAGAGGGGAGGGTCATCAAAGGAGGCACCGATCCCCCTTGAACTCTGGCCTCTGGATTTCAGTTGAGTTGGTGGTAAATTTGAGCCAGATTGTGGCTGCAATAGTGGTGCTGTCTCTATCAAAGCACGAACACCCTCATGCCCCACTGTTCCAATGGGTAATTGGTTACACAGCTGGTTGTGTTGCGACCTTGCCACATTTGTATTGGAGATATGTGCACAGAAATCGTCAAGGGTCCAACCAGGGGGCAGCACATACTGCACGTCACAACTCCAGTTCTCAGAATAATAGTAGTAATCAGACAGAAACAAATTCTTACACTGCAGTCTCTACGAGCAATAACAGGTTGGAAGGCGCTTGGAGAAACAATGTAATTACCACAAATCCTAGGTAAGAACAGTATTTAAGGAAAAAGAAAACCTTTCTATTTTTTCCCCTATTCTCTATTTTTGAATGATAGAACTTTCTTTGGCTTTATGCAAGTGAAACCAAAGTTATTTGTTTCAATAGAAAAAATTTTCCAGGTTAATTGATGATTTCAAAAAATGAATGTTTAGTTACGAAGAAAAAGTAAACTCAGTTGATTTCAAACTTTTGCATTATAAATTTATAATACAAGAGAAACTTAGTAACCTGTTCATACAAACACCCATTTTTACATTACCTGTTTGACTGAATTTGGCTTTTGGCAGCAAGAAAAAGGAAGTCCGTAATATAAGCTACAGTTGTCATCCTTTCATGCCATGCAACTTCACTTGCATTAATCTATTTGTTCCACTGTAATCTGCAATACGAATCAAGTTGGGGTTAGTTACAATTTATAAGAAAAGTACTGGTACAAAATAATTTAAAATGCTACTAAATTGTAAATTGAGTCACTCTGGGAGTCCTGGGTCTAAAAGCGCATTTTATCAGGAAAAGTGTAATAGAATGGACAAACCTGTCCTATATAGAAGAAGTATGATTGACAAATTAAATGGTCTGAATTGGTAAATGTTCAGAAACATTGGATGATCTCGATGATCTCCACAATTTCATCACAATTTGTTAATACTGAGAAATTGGAATGTAAAAATGGCAGGGTTCATGCATTAGTAGATCATTTCAAGATGGCTCTTGATTGTTTCTTTGCTGTCTGGTTTGTGGTCGGAAATGTGTGGATTTTTGGTGGTCACACTTCTTCTTCTGACGCACCTAATTTATACAGGTTAGGAAGTTCTGTAACCTTCTTAGCTATCATCCATGTTACAGATGAGATTTTAATGTTTAATGTATTTTGTAATCGGCTAATTGCTATATAAGCTGCTCTTTATTTCTTTCGTTCTTTTTAGGTTATGTATAGCCTTTCTCACCTTTAGTTGCATCGGGTATGCAATGCCGTTCATCCTATGTGCCATGATTTGCTGTTGTCTCCCATGCATAATATCTCTGATGGGATTCAGAGAGGATCTAAATTATAGCCGAGGAGCCACACAAGAGTCAATCAATGCCTTGCCAATATATAAATTCAGACTCAAGAGGACAAGTACCAACAGCAATAGGGAATGTAGCGAGTTAAATTTAGACAGCCAAGGTGTTGATGGTGGTGGTATGATTGGGGTTGGTACTGATAAGGAGCGCATGATCTCTGCTGAAGATGCAGTGAGTGTTTTTTTTTCCGTTTTTGTTGGTGTTGAACGTCGTTTTGTGTTTACCATGCTGTTGCTGACTGCCATGCAATTGTGGAATATATCCATGACCCCATGCTATTGCTGCCTCCTTTCTAATATTCTATTAAAACTTAAAAATAGTAGAAGTATCACTTGACCTTCGGTTCTCTCCTAGGTTAAAGAAGGAAGTTGGTTACTTTTTAAAAAGAGTAAGGGCAAGGCCAAATTGGATACTGCATTGGCATTATTGTATTCTAGGATCTACACTGTAAGGACACCTTTGTAAAAGGTGGTCAAAGCATTACCTCCAACCTTCTTTTCTCTCCTATATTAAAGGAGAGGTAGTTTGGTTACCTTTTAAAGAGAATAGGGGTAAGGCCAAATTGGATATACTTATACATGCTGTATTCTAGGGTCTACATTGTAACTTTGGCAAGGACACTGTAGAATTTTTTTCCCCCCTTATCTTTTTAATATTGCTATACCACAGGTTTTTTCGGCCATAACTTCTCATTGGTTATCTTCCGTTTCACTTTATTTTCATGCTAAATTTTCTTCTTCTTGTTTTTTTTTGGTGTGTGTTCAGGCATGTTGTATTTGCTTAGCAAAATATGCCGATAATGATGAGGTACGCGAGCTTACATGTGCTCATTTTTTTCACAAAGAGTGTGTAGACAAATGGCTCAAAATCAATGCACTCTGCCCGCTATGCAAGGCTGAGGTGCCTAACTCCTCTACTGGACTGTTGGGCCTTAATTTAGGCCGACGTCACATTGATCGACGTGTCGGCAATGATGTGGAGTCTCAGTCTTAGGTGCAACAAAGTTGCTTGTGTTGCCTTTGTAAATAGAAGTTAAACGAGCTTTAGAGAATGTGCTATGAAAACTGCTACCCTTTTTTAATGAGTTCTTTTGGGTGCAGTGGCCTTCTTCGTATTTTATTTTGTATGTATCTATATATAGTTGTTCTGGTAGTGATTTTTGAAGTCTCTTGCTTTTGTTTTGATGAAAATAAGGAGCTGATGCTCTATTGTTGATTGGCATGTGTAGAGTCCCCGAGGGGAATAAGCAAATTTTATAGCTGGTTAATCATGCATTCTTTAGTCCTTTTTAGTAACACAATCTGTTTGCGTAACGTAACCTAAATGTGAATGGAATAAGATAGAAAACCATGAAATCCCATCATCTTGGGAGTATAAACTCTCCTCTCTCAAGGCAGGAAGTCAGAAATAATCTGACATGTAGGAAATGCATGTCACTTTAGAAAACCTATATCGGCTACAGATAAGAGAGAAGTTACTACATTCATTTATTGAACTTTGGAGAAAGTGCAACATAGTGTTAAATCCCGAAATGAAATAAAAGTATAAAACCCAATCCTCGCTTGTATGCACAACGCGTACACCATAAAGGAAATCAGCTGCGCACCAAAATTTAACAATACAAGCAAAGAGACTTGTTGATTGATTAGTAGCAATTCTAAGCATGCTCATTTCCACGAAATTACTTGTGCTTGCAACTGTACTCATTGTATCAACACTTCAATTAAGAGTTACCAGATATGTAGCCAATGCTGAATCGGCGAGCGATCAAGCAGACGAGAAGGATTGCGCTGACCAGATGCAGCAGATGGCATCGTGCATACCATATGTGAGTGGCACTGCGGCCAAACCAACGCCACAGTGCTGTGCTGATACAGAGACAGTGCGTTCGACCAAGCCCAAGTGCCTGTGCTTGCTCATTAAGGAGAGCACGGATCCATCACTTGGCCTGCCCATTAATACCACTTTGGCATTACACATGCCGGATGCTTGCCATAGTGATGCCAAAGTCTCCAACTGTCCCAGTATGTTGCTCTTTTCTGAACACTTTTCTTTGTAATTTTGTAGCAAAATCCGAAATAAAATAGTCATGCTAATGGTTCATTATTCTATTAATGACCTTTAATACTATTTTCCTAAATGCTTCAGAAATTTTGAAATCGTCTTCCAAAATAATTATTTTCAAATTTACTGGGGGTGATTTCTGAGAAATGAACATGACCTTCTAAGTTGCTCAGCAAGTGAAAATTAATTCCCTGCATAGAGTTGAATAAATTTTGATGTACTTGATCTTCTTCTAAAATTCTCTTTCTACTATATCTTGGGTGCATCAAAGGTCTTCTCAAGCTAGCTCCAAATTCACCTGAAGCTAAGATCTTTGAAGATGCGAGTGGAGGAGGTGCATCGGCAAATTCTTCGACTTCTTCTCCAACTGGCCAATCCTCATCAGATTCAGTGCCAAAAGTTCCTTCAACTAACGGTTGCATTAGAACTGATGTCATATCAAAAGTTGGGTTTCCAAGCCTCATGATCTTCTCTTTGATGCTCCTTGTGTGAAAGAAATTTGCATTCTATCATCAGTGCTAGCATGTTAGGAGTTCAACAAAGAAAGGAAATAAAATCATACATGGGACATGCTTGGATTAAGGAAAAGTGGGGCCTGGCTTTTTTGTGCAAAAGGCTATTATGTTGTTTTTCAGTTACAATAATGGATCCTTTTATGACTTTTATGACACTTTCCCCTGCAGATGATAATCATAAATTTTATGGAAGAAATTACAAGGAATTTAATCGTTGACTAGTTATAAACTAATAGCAGGTGTAGACAATCGTTAAAAATTGAACAATTTCAAACCTCCCCATATATTTGTAATAAAAAAACATTAATTAATTTAGAGATACGGATAAATTGTCGTCAGAATGGTCAAAGCTAGAGTACTAACTACCAAGTACTAAAACAATCATCAAACAAGTTCATCACAAACAAACTTTTCATCTGTAATTCTGTATATATTATAATCCAACAGTTATACTTATACTTAAGAAATTTTTAACTCTAACAAAACGCGATTTTAATTTAGGCCATAAAAGTGCTACATTTGTTTCATCATTTTATTTTTTCTATTTCGAGCATATTTTGTTGAGTTTCCTAAAATCTAAGAGGAAATTGTTTAGTGTGTGTGAACAAGGCTTAGATCTTCGAATTTGCCAATCCGGCCCACAATATTAAGCCACTTGCATCTGTTTAGACATTAACCCATTAAATTCTTCCCCAAGCCCAAACAGAAAAAGCTCCAAGAAAAAAGAATATAAACTCAGTACTTAAAATTAATTAGCATTCCTTAGCTTCTTTAGCTGCGTAATTCTTTCAAACATTAAGTTATTAACACTGAGATATCTCAACTCCTTAATACCTAGCGGTATGGTTATTAGTGTTGGTATACCTGTTAATACTTATTTATTATTTATTATTTTGCCAATCAGTTAATTCTTAATCGGGGCCTTAGGAGTTAGGGGTGTACATGTGTCATGTGTGTTCTTTCTATTATTTTTTTTAATTATTTTATTATTATTTTTATTTATTATTATTTTTTTTATTCTAGCGGTATGGTTATAAGAGAATAAGGGAAGATGCGAATAAATTTATTATTAAACAATCCAAACTCTTCACAAAGTTACACACTTCTCAATACTTTTTCCCTACTTCTTTCCTTTCCCACACCATCCAAACCAATATGATATGCAATTCCACGAGAGGAAAACTGAGAATGGTCCGTAATAGAATATGCTGTGCTAGGAAATGACGAGAAACTGACAAGTGGAGCTATTCTTTGTCAGATTTAATGAATTTGCCCTTAAGATCCTTGACGAAAGAATTGAAGAGGCAGCACGGACTTGTGGGACCTCCATTGTCAGGTTCGAACATGAGGGCAAGAATTTGTTAGAAAATACTTCCTGTGGGAAAGCGAGAAACGTAGAATCAAGAATGAGCTTCATAGGGGAATATAAGATAGTGCCAATTAGTTACGGGTGTTTATTTATTTATTTATTTTCCTGTTTTCTTTCTTATTACCAGTTATTCAGCATTATTTGAACAATTAACTCGAGAGATATATAAATATAACTATATTAGTGAGAGGTATTGCACATTTGTGCTTGTTGTTGTTGATTCAAATATGAAACTCATCTCATTTGTAGTCTTATTCCATGTTGTATATTTGCACTATGAGCTGCATCAAAAAAATAAATAAACAAGAAATAAGATTTCCATGTTGTCAACTTCCTCTAGGCGTGCATAACGTCTAAAACGATCACGAAAATAGAGTGTTGTGTTAACTGTTTCGTTTTGGACACGAAAAACTCACTACGTGTTGCGTTAACCGTTTCGTTTTGGACGAAACGATCGAAATCACGAAAATACACATGGACGAAAATGACTACGTGTTGCGTTAACCGTTTCGTTTTTAAAACACAACCAAATTCTTTAACCGTTTCGAAACGAAAGAACGATTAAAACAGTTGCTGTTTTCACCCCTAACTTCCTCTATGGTTAAAACTCTTCAGATAAAAAAAATATCAAGATGGCGCATAATTTTGAGCTTTTCGGAGTTACCGTTCGTCTTTAGTGTCTAATTAAACCCAATCTTGTTAAATTAGTAGGCCTACAAATCTCGCAAGAAGCCCAAATTTGTATAGTTAAAACTCAGCTCACAGGCCCATAAAAATATCACTTAATCAGTTGATCTATGCGTTTGAGCCGTTTATGTTACGACAAATTTTTACAATTTATTTTATAAAATAAAAAAAATGTTGGATTAAATTTTGCGGAAGCAGACAAGAAAGTTATAGTAAAGAGGGCTCAATAATTCTAGGGGTATTAAACTCAGCAGCTAGCCAGCCACTGTTTAGAATTTTTAAAAAAATTCTAGGGGTATTCTGACAAAAAAAGATAAAAAGAAGAATATCTGAATACTTGTGCATGGATTTAATGGTTCAATAAAAGATAAATAAATGGGACTAATGACGCCACCTACTAATCTACTATAGATCTCTGTCTAGCCACGTGCAATTGTCGACCTGTCCATATTGACCCAGTACCATCCAAACTCCAAACATATCACACATGCGCACTACCCATTGCTCGTTACATTGCATTCATTGTGCCATCGTGCCTAGTTGCATGGTACAAATACAAACGGACCAGTGCATTGTATCGCTCAAAAATAAAAAAGACACAATAAACAAAAAGGTGCATTGTAGAAAAAAAGAATGAAAACTAGACTCTTTGATTTTGGCATTTTGCGCAGTTTTGAACCGACCAATACTGTGGAAATGTTTTTTTGGAGGCGGAATGGGTACGTTATTTTATTTTTATTTATCATATCTCGTTTATAAAACTATAATTTTCCTTTGACATTCGTGTCATAATAAGTTATAAAAAAATCCTTAAATGTCACCTGAACTAAAATGGCGAGACAGGCAATAGATAATTGCATTTATTGTTGCTGAATGAAAAACTCAAAAAGAGGAGGGTTCTGCTGGGATCCGAATCCTGTGCACAGTGATTAAATTTTTTATGGGTGATTTAGATTTATGTCACTATAAATATTTGAAATTAGAAATATGTCATCAAATGACAAATCATTTTTATGCCACTTTAAAATAATAAAAATTAGTTTTATGCCATCAGAAATTGATAGGACAATTTTACCCATTTAAATATGCCACTGTAAACCAAGAAATTTTGTGATATGTCATCGCAAAATATATAATTGGTTTTTGTCATTATAAATCAATAACAATTAGTTTTATGCCACTGCAAAATATCAAAATTATTCTATGGCAACAAAGTTAATTGTTGAATACATAAAATTAAACTATGAAGCTCTTCAATAAATGATCACAGAAAAAATAAAATTTCTTTTTGGTTGAATGCATAGAACTAAGTGATATTGTGTAGGAGAAAAAATTATAAATTTCAACATTCAAGTAATACCATATATGTCTCATGCATATGATATGAGTAACATTTCAATAGGCATAAAACCGTGCCGATAATTAATAAATTTTAACCTCAGCGCCGTCTTTTCTTTTTATTTTAGGGTTTATTTTTAATGAGGGGTAATTTAGTCATTAAAAATGAAGAATGACAATTTTGGTAATGGCATTTTTATAATTTTGTATGGTTTTAGAGAAATAATGGCATAAAACTAATTTTAGAAATTTTATGATGGCAAAAATTTAATTAATAATTTAAGAATGACATTTTTCTAATTAATAAAATTCACAGTGGCATAAAACTAATTATCTCATTTTGGATAGGGAGGGACTAATGGGCTATCACCTTGGCTATTCCTACGAATAGTTTTGGACAAATATTTTTTGACATATATACCCCTTTAATAAAAGAAAGAATCAACGGTTGGATGTTGTCATTATTTTCTCCATGTAATTATTTCACATAAATTTTTGTTAGTTAAATTATCGCTTAAACAGTAATAAAAAAATTTTAAGCTGCCACTTTTAGAAAGCATAATTATGATAAATTATTTCATTGAATTTGGATCTATTTAAAAATATAATATTTTAAATTACGTAGCATTGTCGACCGTTTCCGTTCCGTTTCGTCCGAACAGAAATAGAATGGTAAATGAGTTGTGTTTTCAGAGACAGAATGAAAACTGAACGGATCAAAATGCACATTAGTGTTCCATTTTACCGAAAAATGACTGAAATCAATGGAAAATATGCAAAAATCAGTGGAAAATAAGGAATTGAACAATTAACAAAACGGAAACAAAATGGTATGTTATTATGTTATTAACGATTATGTTCCGTTTCTACAAGTTTGACACCTATATATATACGACACATCAAAGACATCATTTTTTCAAAAGAAAATTAAATCAATATCCAATATTTAGAAAGCAATATCGTCGGTAGTTTTTTTTTTTTTTGACAAGGTAAACAAACACTTTTACCGGCATCCAATGACTATTCAATATTGTATTTTTATGATAACATAATTTAAAATATTAGATTTTAAAATAAATCCAAATTCAATGAAATAATTTATCATAATTAGCTTTCTAAAAGTGGCAGCTTAGACATTCTTTTTATTATTGTTTAAGTGATAATTTAATCAAGAAAACTTTATTGAAATAATTACTTGGAGGAAATGACAACATCCAATTGCTGATTTTTGCTTTTGTTAAAGGGGTATATATGTCAAAAATTTATTTGCCCAAAACTAATCGTAGGAACAACCAAGTGATAGTCCATTAGCCCCTTCTTTGAAAACTTCAATCACCGTGCGCTACAGAATTTTGTCTTTTTTTGCGTTGCATCCTGTGTCACGCGATATAGGATTTGGATCTGTTCTGCTGTCCTCATTTTAGAGTTCCTTCATCTGTCACAAATCTCTAACCATTGGATTTAGACTTGATCGATGGTCTGGATTGAAATCCTATTAAAACATTCTTTCGCTTCTGAGGACTAAACAAAAAAGAAAATGTAGGGACTGTTTGAATTCATTGGAGAATTTGGGAAATTTCATCTTTCTAGCATAAATTTATTATAAACAATTCAAACTCTTCACAAATTTACACACTTCTCAATAAATTTATGCCTAGGAATAAAAAATTTTCCAAATTCTCCAAATTTCTGAGCAATCCAAACGGCCCGTAGAAAGGAGGAGAACCCTCGACAGCCTCTCGGGAATGACACCGCTCACTTCCTTCACCGAGCTCGATCTCTGGCGATCTCCCTCCTGCGATACAGATCTTTTCTCTCGTCTCTACTGTCTTAACTCAGCCCCAATCGCATCATTGGTTTTTGAATAAAGTGACTTCTATGTATAGGCACTGATGTGCTAATTACCTCTATCGATTTTTGAATTAACTTGGTCTTGAGTACATAAAATGGAAATAATGCTAAAAGAAAAATCAATTTCACAAGCATGATAGAAAAGAAAAGTAATTTCATCTACTACTTATTTCTCAACCCATAGTAGCTAAATCATATTTAAACGGACAGGGGAAAAAAGTGAAAAGTTCCAAATATGAAATTTTCTCTGCTATATCCAATATAAATACACTCGATTTGCATACACAATAGTCAATAGCATATAGGTACGATGGAGAACACCAAATTGTGTCCAGGGCTCCAGGCCACATCTAGGTACGAAGGCGATTGGTTGTCGAGGGTTCTCCTCATTCTCTCCGTTCTGTTTTCGTTTTTTCTTTTTCTCCTCAAGAGCGAATAAATGTTTAATAGGATGTCAATCCAGACCACCCATCAAGTCTTAATCCAACGGTTAGAGATTTGTGACAGATGGGAGCATTCTAAAATGGAGGCAGCGGAACCCTCCTCAATAAATAAATGCCTGGTCAAAGATATTTAATGTGGTTTAAAAAGAAAACAGGATCATTATATTGAGCGCATTTATATTTTCATTTCATTACTGCATTTTGTTCTTTCTAGTTTTTTACTTGCATAGTAAGAAAATATATAATATTAGCTATAATGCATTGAGATAAAAAATTTAATTTATATACTTTATTTGAGTATTTACATATTATCCATTGTTAAATAAGTAACATATGTTACTTTGGACGAGCTTATCCAGTAAATAAATATAATTATTGTATTTTGATATTTTTTGTTTTTACATCTGATAGAAGGTATCTAATGTATATCAGAATAAGATGATTATATATAAAATAACAGCAAATTTATGCTTTTTATTGTTCAATACAAAAATTAATTTGGGATTTGGATACAGAGAGTAAATTATTTTTGGGAATAAATTAAGCCTATTTTGGGCCACTCATTGGTTTGTTTCAACAGACAAACAACCAACCACATACTATTAACATTTCTTGCACAGTTTTGGAAGTGTTTCTTTGTAGAATTAGTGAGACAATACAGCTCATCATGGCTAGATTATGTCCCTTCGTGCTCCCTTTTGTATTCCCAAGGGACAAATTTCAATTTGACTTTAATCTGGAATCACATCACTTATTACATCATACAAAATATTCTCTCTCATCACAAATAGCAAAGCCAACTTGCTCTTACTTGTTGTTGTTGGTAGTCCCAATCAATTCATTATTTAAACTAGAATTTTGGGTTTTACGTTATCGATTTTTTTTTCTTTAGTGCGATAATTAATTGTGAATGGCGACTTTGCGGGAATAAGATATCTGCTGTCGATTATCACACTTGATGCTTCTCAAAGCACACGAAGAAAGTGTAGCAAGCAATGAGTTATTAATCTTATGAGTATTGTTTAACAATATAAATATCTTGATCATAAAATAGTAATAATAATATAATAAAAATAATAAAATAACTATTTATTTCTACTAGCTTTACGAGAGTTCATGTTTTATATTTGGAAATAATTGAAATCAAACAAGGCCCTAATTAAGCATCCACTCCTACCGTGCTTTATTATGACCATCATCTTCTTTTGTTTTGTTTTTTTTTTTTTTACTATTGAATGTTGTAATGTTTTAATTTTCTGAATGCTTAGAAATGTCGAAAATTCGAAAAAAAATACATTTAGTAGCTCTAGTTGTCTTATAGTCGACAAATTTACTGAATATTTGAAATAACAATAATTAGTTAATTACAATAGTATTAAAGTATTTTTTTCTTGTGTTTTCGTGAATAAATGATAACTGATTTTACAAAATCATTATTTTTTAAAATAAAATTATTTAATAATGATTTATGAAGAAACAAACTTGGAACATGTTGCAATTTTATTTCATAACTCGCTCTGGTTCTATTTACATTCGGTTTGATTTTAAATCGGTCATTTATAATCCAGGTTAGCACGAGTTTGAAAATATTTCCTATCAGTCTATTTACATGTTTTTCACCAGATTAAATTAAATAATAAATTATTAGTTATTTACTTATTTAAATTTATTTAGAGAGAAGTAAGCACAATTCGAATTTAGATCAGTCTAAACTCGATCTCCAAGTTGATTTTAACTCAATTCAACTATTTTAAAAAAATAAAACTAAAACTAATATCCACATGTCTCAGTTCGAATAAATTGCATCATTATGCAACATTAAGAAAAAAATAATAATAAACCGACAGGAATTAAACCGCGGTCCGGTCTAAAGATCAAACCAAAGTGGCCCTCTATGTGGCCGCCGCAATTGAGAGTAGAAAATGGATTGGTTTTGACTGTACCGACACACATGTTACTTGAACACGGTCCACGTGGACCTGATAAGTCATGAAGCATATTCTTCGCATGATCACTGGATTCCGCGTCTAGAAAGAATCACATTCTCTTTCGGTGAGTCCGTAGATGGAGCAGGGGTAAAACGTGAGAGAAGGTCTATCTGTTCTTCTGTATTGATACTTGTGTAATCTTTTTGTAGTGGTTTGATCTAAAGGGCTCTTTTGAATGATACAGTAAAATGCTACGTATTTTGTTACACTGTTATAGGTACAAAGAATATGTACGTCGGAGGGGACATAGAGCTGAGGAAGCAGAATGAGGATAAGAGTGATACGTGAGGTGTCGAAGAATTTGAGGGCTACGTGGGACCCACAGTCGGGGTCCAGCCGCACGCTTCTCTGTACGTGTGTGGTTACAGTTGGGCCCCATTTTTGACTGGATTTATGGGTCTCGTTGTGAAAATTACTAAAACACCCTAGGTTTTGTGGCTCATGATTTGGAAATAATAAATTCTGCGCATCAGCATTTATCAGAGGAATTAATTACTTGTAGGGATTAAATTAATACATATTCTGATATTTTCAAGGGGAAAACTTAACACTGAAGTTAAACCATATTTCTTTAGATGAACGAGTCGTATAATTTTAATAATCGTACAAGTAAATTAAATATCCTACGCGGAATGTAAGTCTGTGCTTTTTAAGATAGCAAAAGGAATCACGATATTTGAATTCGAGGTACATAAATTTTTAAAAGATAACATATGAAAGTCCTTATTTTAAAAGAATATATCAGAATAATGGAACATTGAATACTGGCCGGCAAAACATTTTTATTTCTTGATGTGCTATGCTACTAGACACAAAAAAAAAAATACATATATACAAACCGGCTAGATTTTTAAAATCGGGCCGACCTTAAAATATTTCAGTAAATTCAAATTTATTTAAGTTCAAAATTTTGATTTGGTTATTTTATCAATTTAATAATCCTAATGGTAAGAATGAAATCTTATTTAATTAAGGAGATTAAAATACAAAACAGAGTTAAATAACAAGGAAGTGTAAATTAAAAAATCAAACGACAGAAATAAATAATTCCAACCAAGCTGTTTATTTCGACCAAAAAAAAAAAGTCCCAAAATTATGGCTTGACAGGAGACTTAAAAGAGAAAAAAAAATATGTATTCTGCGTTAAGCAAGTACAAGATTAGTACGGAGTGTTCAAAAGATTATCACACTTTTTGCATATTACATAATTTAATTGAGGACGTATATATAATGCAATTCACAGCTGGATTATTTCTATTTGATTGCTGACAAGTAACAACTAAGAATAACATCTATATAATTTATAAATTATAAACTAATCTAAGTACTTATCTAATATTTCAACCGCCATTTTGACTAATAATTCATTATCCACGTGCAATTCTTTAAAATTTCAAACTATCATATATCCTACTAGAATCAACAAAATAACATTTAAATCGATCATAGTTTGTGCCAATTTTATCAGAAAATCATTTCGACTATTGGACGTTATTAACAATTAGAGAGTACAAATTGAAAAATTCTTCTTAACAATTGCTCCTTTTTGACACTGAGTTGCTATGCATCTGTAATAACCATACAAAAACTGATTAGAAAAATTTATTACATATACAACAATACTAATACTAGAAAGTGTCGAAACACAAAAATTAACGGTGCACAACTTGGTTTGCTCTTAATCGTCATTAAGTTGGCCCATTGTTCTTATAATTTATATAAAATATAGTTCAAGCGTTTTCTGATCTAGCATCCTATATGCTTTTGATGTCACAGTTGAGAAGTTAAAAATGGTTTTGAATTAAATCAGATCATAAGTAGGTAAAGTACACAGTTTCCTCCAATGAGGTAATTCCCACTAATGATTAATTAAGGTGTCTAATGCATGAGTCATATAATCCAAACCATCCACTAATCACGCTTGCATGTCTCCATGCTGAATATGAGTCATTCTGAACTATTCACTGATTTTCTCAACCAATTAAATCATTAATAGTCGTCATCTAGCCCAACACATATCGCAATCCACACTATCAATTATTAATTATCCCTACGTGTGCTTGCTGGCCCACAAATTATTTGGGTAAGTTGCATAATCGTCCTCCAGCTTCTCATAAATATTTTAATTATTTCAAAATTGCTCGTAATTTTTCTCACAAATATTACTTTTCTTTTTGAATGAATTAATATAGAAGAGAGTAAGAACGAAATAACATAAGTATAGCTAGGCTAGCTAGCAGAAATCAACAGGACTATAAAAAAAGTGAAAAAAAGAAATTTTTTTTTGCATGACTATTGTTTCAATCAATTCAGTAAGAGACGGTGTTGAGAGTCTGAAAATTTTGATAGACCAAATAAATATACATTATTTTATTTTTCCCGTATTTTCTTTAAGGTGAAAAAACATTTGTTTGGTATATTAAGATAATAATATAATAATATACAAATGGATCCAAAATATTATTCTGTATCGTTCTTAATTAATATTAATTATAATAGAAGATGAAAATTTATGTTGAATGATATATAGTTATAAGGAACCTTAAATTGTTATCATGTCCGTATTAACTCTACTATCTAAATCATAGCCTTAATTAATGTCTCTATTATCACAATTCGTTTTTCTCGTCTTTGCGGTCAGATGCAAAGAACCAGAAAGCAATTTGAAAGCACCTGAAGATAACTGAATCAGAATAACAACTTTTAAGGGGCGTTTGTGTAATTTAATTACTTAGAGATTAGTTAAAATAAATATATTTGAAAAAATTTAAATTGTCTAACTTCCAAAAACAACAATGACAGAATAGTCATTTCTCATAAACAAGCCATTTCTCACGTGGGTCCCTTCCAATGGATCTATTTAACCCCTTTGGAGCAAACCCAATTCCTCAACTCCTGTGTCCAATTCCAATCTTCTCTTCACAACCAAATTCTTTTACAAAATCTCCATAGAAAAAGAACAACCTTCTTTCTTCACCCATGGCCACTTCAAACTCTTCTTATTCCTACAACTACTCTAAGAAATGTGGTGGTGCCGGCAGAGGGATTCGCCGGAGATGCTACACAATCGTGAAGCAACAAAAAACACGGTTTTACATACTCGGCCGATGCATCACAATGCTTCTCTGCTGGCATGCTCATGATCTCTCTGATTAGATTGTCTCCCCAGCTGCTTGTGAAATTATGGACCAAGAACTTTGTTTTTGTCGATGGATGGAGCGAATTGGGTCGGGATTGACGCGATTTGATGGGCTCGTCGAACGCAAACGGACAGTCTAAATTGGGCTGTGCCGAGAGCTACTTGCATACAACTATGGCGGAAAAGGTGAAGGGAAGATGGATGGTTGGAATTGAAGTTTTAACAAGAGAAATTAAGGCAAGAGATAATGTCTTGGATTAGTGGGAGAAGCTTTTTTTTTTTGGATAAACATTTAGTGGGAGAAGCTTACAGAGCAGATTTTGTGGTGCTTGTATGACAGGCATATTTGCATTTAAAATTGTTGGATCTTTTATGTTTGGAAGAATGTTATGTTTATGTAATTATATTTGTTGTATTATTATCATTATAATTTTTTTATGCCCCCTGAAAAAGTGAGGATAATTTGGATGTGGGCTGTATACTTGCATTTTGCAATTCCTACATCTTTTTCTTTCTCGCTAATCTGTTACTAGTTTATTTATAAATTTACAACTTCCATGGCAGGATTTCATGGAATAAACTTCGCTTCCAAATCACCATAGTCTCCATTATACACACCTTTGGCTAATTAAGCTTATACATTGTGGGGCATTCAATGGACTGCAGTCCAGATGATTTCGTTCGGGCATCCAATAGTCTGATTAACGGATTAAATAGTCAGTTATGGATCATATCTATTCGAACTACTCTTTAATCTAATATAACATTTTAGTCAACGAGAATAAGCTCTTGATTTAGTGGTAAAAAACAATGCATTTTGATTTTTTAAGGGAAAAATCGCAGGTTCGAAATCCAATTGGGTGATCTTTTATAAACATTTAATTTAAAAATAAATTGAGTGATTTAGAATTCCGATTTATCTTAAAAAAAAACATTTCAGTCAATGATTATATTCCAACTGGACCCATGTGTACCCTAGAATTAGTATATATATAGGAATACATCCTAAGTACTAACAGGGATTAATATCAGAATCCAACAGAGTCTCGTAGAGGCTAGAGACAGTGAGTAGTATGTATTACATCTTGAGTACCAGTAATGAATATTATAATTCAATTGAAATTTGTACCAGAACATAAGAAATGAGATCTGCTGCCGCGCGACAACGCGTGTCGCGTGGTATGCTGGCCGTCTGATTAAGATCCAATGGACAAGGGAGCTCCGTGCATGTAACCTAGATTGATAGGCCCGTAAAAAGTGAACCGTCCGATCAAGGTCAGACGGCTCGTAGTGCGCTACACGCTGTGTCGCGCAACAGCAGAGTCGGATTGCAGAACATAATTATTGAAAAGTGTTGAGTAGGAAAGTACTTTGGAAGCATTAATTGGTAAACCAAAGCAACTTTGTCGCCCATTTTATGTTTGGATTATAGAATTACCATTTTGGCTGCCATTTTAGACAACATTTTAGAATCATTATTAACCATTATTATTGTATTAATTTTTGTAAGAGGAGAGCTTTCTATTGCCAGCTATGTTGCACGGGTGCATGTGTCGTATCCGATATGATGTGGGTGCAAGATACACCATTTTTTAAAAAACTAGAATATAGGAATATATATAATATAATAAAAAAAACACATTTTATATCAAATGTTTGATTTTAAAGTTCAACTACCAATACAGTGTATTTGCTATGTTATTCAGTATTTCATTTTTATTTTCTTAATTCAACAATAAAACAGTAGAATACATTCTATTTTTCCAAGTTTCAACCAAAAAATGTATTCAAAACATGCTAAAAAAATAAATCTAACACGTATCTTGTCGAATTTAGACCAAATCCACCGGCCGAACGCATTAAAAATAATATGGTTCGCCACGTGGAGTATCGGGTGCGAATGACAGGAGTATTGCACGAGAATTGATATTGGATATGAATACGGCAGTATTTTAGAAGTATCTCTACTGTATAGATTGCCAGTGATTCTGCATGCTCTAGGCATATAATGCTTCATAAGTGCGAATATGTGTTAATTTTTTTTTATAAATCGTATAAAAATTTAAATTTAGATTTATGTGGGAACCATGTATAAAATTTATAGATTTGATCAAGTATGAAACAAGGAAAAATTTTAAATTGATAAATTACATTACATGTCAACTATATACAACTTTGAATTTGGGCATGGTTCAAGCTTTCGCCTTATCAAAATTTGTTCAACTACTGGACTATCACGAGCAAATTCATCACCGGCGGTAGTTAGCAAACCTTTTTTTTTATTGTTTTTGTTCAGAAATGTTCAAAACCAATAATTTTCAACATGAGATAATGAGAAAACCTTTGACGACCTCTATTCGGATGAAACTTTATGAGTAAAACAAAACTTATACAGTACATAATATTATCAAATTAAAGCATTTAAAAGAAAAGGAAAAGTAAAATAATTAATTACTAGTTGCCGAAAGAAGGCAATAATATGAACCAAAGCAGTCTGGTCCCCCTTTTTTATGTTGAAATGTGCAGCTCTCTTCATGGCGTCCTGAATTTTGACCAGCGATTGCCGGACTTGCACCATGCTACTTGGTCTTCCCTCTGCCCTTTCCCTTTTTGAACACTGTGCCACAAAAAAAATAAAAATAAAATACCAACAGAGAGCTAGCTAAAACAAATATTTAGCTACTTGTATTACTAATTTGGGATAATGAGAAAGAATCGATGTGATACCTTGGATTTTCTATTGTGTTGTATTTTTTAAATTTGTTTTTAACTTGGCTATTTGTTTTTTCCTTATCGGTTGATTTTATTTCTGAAAATTTTAAAATAATAAAAATAGTTTCATGGACTTTAAAAAAATAGTTTGTAACTTTATTTAAATTTCCATGCATTAGAAATGTTTGTTAAAATATTAGAGTTCAGAACTAATTGAAAATTTTGAATTTCTTGGAGAACTTTTTAGATTCTAGGGTTTCTTGTAAATATTGTCTTGCTTAAATTCCTCCTTTTGCAAAATGAAAGTTGTTGATGATTTAATGATTAGTGCAAGCTTGAAATGTTTATTAAAATCCTTGAGTTATTTTTTTTAAAAAAAAACTGGCCTTGTTAGTAAAAATTTCAAATTTGGGTTCTTATGTGAATTTACTCAAGTACAAGGGTTTCATTGCATGTTTATAAAATCAAGTTTTCAAACAAGAATACTAAACATTTGGTATGGTCACCTATTCGTTTGATAATATAAAAACGTTATGGAATCAATTATTTCGACATGTTTTTAGTATAAACCTTGAACCTTAATTTAGAAAATGTAAAGTATAGTAACTGAGTATCAAAACCGACCACATCATTATTCAAAATTTAATGTCTGTTTTGAATATAAATTTGTTGCGTCAAATTCTGTTTTGGGTCAAGACTCAGGACTAGAACTTGTTCTTGTAGCATCAGGACGTGCGTTGGAGCTGAAGCGGCCGATGCTGTTGACGAACTTTTAACTCTTTAAGGCCCTGATCAAAATATTTTCACATTAGATTAGATTTTATTTCATTTCAATTCAATTCAATTGATTTTATAGGATTTCTTTGTATCTAACTATATAGGAATTCCAACTAAATGACACCAAATTCATTCATTTTGAACAAAAATTTTCCAATGAAATGAAATCCTACGTTAAAAAATAGGATTTTGATCAGGGCCTAAGATTGCTTCTTTCTTTTTTTTTTTTTTTTTTTTGAGTATGAAAGGCCCTTATAGGTCCTCTCCGGAAGAGCGAAAAGAAATAAACAAAGATCATGGGCGGCCCAAAAAAAAAAAATGGGATAACACAATGCAGTGCAGAAGTCATTATTTATCCAACGGGCCTTTATTTAGAAATCGTATCCACTGTTGCGTTCCATTTTCTAATTTATGAGGTTAATTTTGGAAAATTTTTAATACAAACAAAATTAACCTTAACAATTTTAAATTGAGCAAAGATAATTATTATTTTTTAATAATAGCACAGCTATAGCGGTATTCAAAATGCCGCTATTGGAAGGGACTCAATGGACACTGGCATATTATGTATCTAGTGCATTTTACGTAAATTGTGGTATCTACTGTCTAGCTAACCTTCTTGCATGTATTTTATTTTCTTACCTTTGTCAAAGGCCTTGGGATTGCTACCTAAATCACATGCGTGTCAGGATAGGTGAACCAATTCATTCTAATTGGTTTTGTTAAATTTATCTAACTTGCCACCTAAAAGTACCATGTACGGTCACAAATATTTCAAACATTAAAGAATTATTTTTAGAGCAGAAATAAATTATAAAATCGTGCTTAATCTTAAAATTCTAGGGAAAATGTATAATAAAATCCATTTTATTTTTCTAAATTTTTTACATCTGAATCAATTTTTAACTAAAAAAAGTAGCAAATTGACTGCTTATAAATTTGCAACATAGTATATAAAACAAAATTTTCTTCAGCAATAATAATACATAAAGTAGCTTCTATAATGATAATCATGCATTACGCTATTAACAAATTTTTTATCTTGAAGACTTGACAATGTTTTTCTAAAATCAAGTTGAATTACTTTTCAAGAAAATAAAAAAATATAATTTATATAATAGATTGGTTTTATAATACATGTTGAGTGTAGTTCGATATCTGATAAAATATTGAATCGTTAAATATTGCATGTTGATATGTATATATATAAATCTGAGCGCCACATTTAAAAACTATTAGTTATTTTAACAACTGTCAAAATTGTATAAATTATTGTCAGTGGATCCCCACTATTATTATATATATTGCCAATTTTTTTAATTCTAAATTATTTAATTCTTAATAAAACTAAAAGGGCAGTTATAAATTAAAAGAAAAAATGTTAAGTCTGATGACAAATTGACTACATGAGTCATTATACCTATATAAATGTGGAGTAGTATGTTTTCATCAAAATTCACGCCTATGAACAGTGCAATTTTTCTTTTTTCGGAGATTTATCTCGTCTGTTTGTTCAATGATCGAACGGTTCCCTCTTCGATTCTGATATCGGTGGCTGTAGGCAGGTAATAAATATATCTGGTGCAGGAAATTTAACGTGGAATGGTACTGTACAGTATGCCCGTATTCTTGATGTTCTTCGGCATTAAATTAAGCTCCTAGCATTATGATGTTCACCGATGAATGCTTGTCTTTTCTATCTCTCTCTTGCTCACCGCTTGCACGATTTGTTTTTTTCCTATTGTGTTTATTAGCTGCATATATTCTTCTTATCCCTTTGGTCCGCGCAATTAAATTCAGAGGGATTCGCTAGAGCACTCTACTTATTTTGTTTTTTTCTCCTTTCCTCCTCCTTAATTCCTTATCTTATGCGGTTCTTCTTTGTTTGCTCTTTAGAGAGAGGTTTATTAGAGGAGGCGTTAGCCGCGTCTCCATCGCCTCGGACGACAGCACCAAACCGTACAAAAACCAAAGATAGAAATTCAAAGATGTTGTCCTCGGTGTATGGTGCCGATCTAGCAGTGATGGGTCTCCGTTAGAGGAGTCGACGCAGCTACTATTCGACCGCCTAAAGGCCAACTTCGTTAAATTCCAATTGCTTTCGCAACAGGACAATTTATTCTCTCAAATTCTAATTGCTCTATAGATTCCTCCTTTTCTCCTCTTCTGGCTCTTATTTGTTTTGTCTTTATTTACAATATTTCTCTCCTGCTGTCGCAACAATCCAGTCGGCTGATCTCTTCGACGGCCATGGTAGTGGCCATGGTAGTAGTGGAGAACGACTTTATGGCAGGATGAGGAATGGCAATCCAACAGAGGAGGAGACGAGGGGCTGAAGAATAAGATGTTGTCCCTTACTTTCCATCTCGAGAAACATCAATGGCATGGCGGAAAACCTCTTCAAAATAGCTGTGCTTTTTTCTGTCAGACATCTCTCAAACCCGGTATAATTCCCCTTTCTCTTTTTTTCTTCTCTCCCTTTTATCAATATTAAATCTCTCTTCTGCGAATTATAATTTCTTTTGTTCGAATTTTAAAGGGATTTTATTCTCAAGAACTATGCCGATCTGAAGATTGCGAATCCAAAGTTTTCCATTTGATCTGACAATGCTTCTGAGTCAAGTCTCAGACATAGGCCCAATATGGTATTCTAATGTTTCTCCTTTTTATTTAATTTCTCTCTATTTCAAGTTTTTAACAAATGATTTGCTTCGTTGGGATGTTGGCTGAAGATTGTGAGAAATTATAAATAATAATATGAGATGGAAGTGTAAGTAACTATGTCATTTTTTATTACGCAACCATGCATCATCAGATGACGACATTGTTTTGAGTTCAATGAAGAATAATTGTAAGGAATTATATTTCCTATGGGTATGGTTTAGTGAGGAAAGAATCTGTATTTTCCTGGGAAATGAAGTGTGAAATGTTGAGTAAAAGCATGTTTACATTATCCTGCATGAATTATTGTTCCTTCCTATCTGTCTTGGGCATCAATTTAATGCATCTTTTTCAGTCGTGTCTAATTTCAGCATATCACCAATAGTGTTTTTTTTTTTCATATTATTTGTGGTATAGCTGAAGATTTTCCCCTGCAAATTTCTGCCAGAACCTTCAGCAAAAATTATTATTTTTTTTGTTAACATTTTATTTTTATTAAATAGATGGATGCAAGGTTAACTTGAACAAAGAAGGAAAAGCAGCAATCATTCAATATACATTGAGTTTGATAAATGTGACTAAAGCTGATTTGACATGATTTTTTGCTTCCCTCATTGAAATGCACAGTATTTTTTCTAGAATTTAGAATTCTTTAAAATTCGTATTTTTTCTAGAATTTAGATTCCTTTAAAATCCAGTGAATTGTATAATGAATTCTACAGGCTGTTTCTTTTGCGCTTAATTTTCAATTTTTTTTCCAGTATTTTAAGTCTGACCGATTTCTTGCATATCAGTCACTTGCTACTTTTATAAGTATATTGATATTCTTCTTTGATGACACATATGTATATAAACGGCATGGCTATCATAAGGTGGTTGGGCTTCAGCTGGAGATTGGACTGAAAATAAGGTGGCACCTCAAACTCAATTTCATATAATTCTATTTTTATCCATGGCTTACTTTCATATTTGATAAATTTAGATTGAATGAGAGAGCAGAATACCTTTTCTGTTTGGATATAACTTACTGAAATGTTCATTGATTTTTCTAATATTCATGTACCTTTTATGTTGATAATTATATGTCATGGCAACTGTTCATTTCCCTAAGGTCAGCACCATTTTAGAATTCTTTTTTAGTTATTGCTGTCTAATTGTTAAACAATTTGCATCAGTTGTGCCCCCAAACTTTTTCTGATTAGATGAGCATCTTCTGAAAGGAATTTGGAATCTGTTATTTATAAAACATAGCCTATGTGACCCACCATATACCTCAGTTGCATGCTTACTGAACATAATAAACCCAAAATGAAAATCCGCACTGGTATTTAAAGGTTTAAATGTCTCTCTTTTCTAGGGAAGTGCATGAGGAGGTGAACTAGGCAAGAGAGAATGCGTCAAACCTGACCTGAAAGTGAGGCGGCAAGAACAGGTAGCGGCCTGGAGAAAAAAAAAACTGACAAAGAATTACCTTAAAAGCATCTTGATAAATTAGTATCTTCATAAAGACTACAACCATTGACACAGGTATCTCAGTTGGATGAGAGTAATGGTCCAACATTTATTTATTTTTATTTTTTAAATTTCATAATCGACAAGTATAAATTGGATTAAACTATTTCATGCAAGCGCACAATAATGAATTTTCATTCTTTTCTATCAATCTTACAATGTGTATGTGTTAGCTTTGGTCTGATAGTGCAGGTGCAAATTTATCATTTTGTCCAATGAACTAACCTAGAGACCATAAGTGCTTGGCTTAACACCCTCAGATCTTTGTACACCCAATGAACTTATTAGTCTTTATTATAATTTGTTATGAGCTTTTCATCTATATCTTTTGGGAGCAATTCATATTTGTTTATATTTATTTAGAATGTATTTTTCCTTTATTTGAAATATAGTTGATATTTAAATTTTCTTCTCTTTTTAGAATTTATTTTTCTCCTATGGAGTCAACAACACATACTGCATATGCTTCAACAATGTGGTTTAATATATGCTAAAATTTAAATATAGAGATTTTTAATTCAAATGGCGCTCATGATATAATCAATATAGAGGTTTTTATTCAGCTTTAATAATAAAATGGTCTAACACACTCACATTTTTTTCCCTTTTTTATTCACAGAGCAAGAGCATTTAGGTGTCGTCTCAGTTACAAAATCTACGCAGACAATATTGGTTGAATTTGATTTTGTGATTTGTTGCTGAGTTAGAACGAATTATTAAATTCTCTACCAGTAATGTCCCATAATCAATCTAGGTTTTGTTCAATTTATTTATTTATTTCCTTCTAGAAACAAGCAAACAAAGAGCTTCACCTTTATATTTTCCGAAAGTTCAATAGAAGCAGCATAAAGATGTGGTTTTGTGGATTTTTTTTTTGTTACTGACCTTCCTTTCTGAGTTAATATATAAATATATCTATTATTATTATTAATCTTTTTTTATTACTGAACTGCCTCTCTAATAAATATATTAAATATATTTTGGAAATTTAAACATCACATTGTCACGACCCAAACATCTATACATTCATCTTTGCTTATATTATAAGATAACAAATAGTTACTTCTCTTTTTTCGATTTTTAAGTATATCGCAGGGTCTGATGAAAGTACAGTAATAGAGAGGCCATTGGCAGAAGATGACTACAGTTTGACTGAAAAATGTATTACTATATCTATCTTTCAATGCATCATTTTGTTGATTATATTCTACTTCATTTGTTTGCCAAAGATTAGGATATCAGTGCATTTTCAACTTTGGTGGAGTTTGGTGCTGAATGTTTGTAATAGTGGTAGAGATACAGGGTCTGAATGTAAATTGGAAATAATGAAATTCTAACCGCAAAGAATTGTAATAGTGGTAGAGATACAGGGTCTGAATGTAAATTGGAAATAATGAAATACTAACCTCAAATTCTTTGCTATTGTTGGATTTCTCCTCTCTTTTTCTTTGTGATGTTAGTATCAAATGGTACCATTCCTTACGTATGTGTTGTTGCGAGTATTGACAATATTCTTAACTTTGAAACTAAAATGTACAAGGTCATATTGTAATAATATTGATGAATTATCAAGAATTTCTTTAATTTCATGGGTAACAACTGAGTTATTTATTCTTTATTTTGCATATTAGCCTATCCAGTATAAAAGGTAATTCTCAAAGGCTACTTGGTAATTCCTTTATGATTTTTCTTTTCTACTTGATGGATGCAACGCCATATTCCAATCGTCTGTTGAAAGTTTGTCAGAAAGGGCAAAATTTAGTGCAATTAGTTCTTAGTCTTCATTAATGTAATTTAGTAGTCTAACAAGTAGCATACCTTTAGAACAATCAGTAACTTCACAATTAAATAGTTCCGACCAACTTATTGTATAATGATCATTACTTTATTTTTTTTTGGAAATAGGCTCCGTTTGGATGCGTTGAGAATAAGGTAGGAAGAAGGAAGAAGGGAAGAAATTTATTGGGAAGTGTGTAACTTTTGTGAAGAGTTTGGATGGTTAGAAATAAATTTATTGGTAAAAAGTAGTTATTCCTTATTCCTTATTCCGGGAAGAAGCCATCCAAACGGAGCATACCATTTATTACGATTGTTATATTCTGATTGCACACAAAATTTAAACGAGGGAGTTTGTATGGCTGGATCAAAAAACTATAAATACTAACTAGCTAACTTGATTAATTTTTTTTAATCAGAAGACGTAAACAAATTGAAGTAAGAAACATGTCGAACGCCACGACACTGCATGATTGTTAACTTTTCTTTTTACATTTTTATTAGTCAATGCCTATGAATTCGTGTAGAAATAATACATACTAGACCGGACAAAAAAAGTTGAAGTAGTTCTTTTGTTTTTTAAGCGTTACTCTCAAATGCTATTGTTACATCCAATCTGTTGTGGTGTCATGTACGTGTCTTACATTGCTAAAGTCCACTCATGCATAGTTTCATTGCATCCGTTTATTTTATTTTTTATTCTGTAATTGTTATCTTCTATTTTTTAACGTTTATATAAAAAAACAAAGTTCTTCTTAATTATGAATGGTACATCAGCTTACTTTTGATTTGGACTTTTGCATTGTTATTTATGACAATTTGAAATTGCAAGGTCAATGGTGTCAATTATATACGAAATAGTGGTACGCCACGTCTTACTCTTTCATCCATGTGTCATTATAACCTATATAAAAGTTGAGTGGGTAGTTTTCGTCAAAATTCACGCCTATGAACAATGTTTTTTTTTTCATTTTCTATGGAATTATCTGGAACGCTCATTTGATTTAGACGGTCGGATTTGCGTGCAGGAAATGGGCGGTGGTGGCCATGCGGATGGTGTACCGGGTTATCGCTTTAAATGCAGAACTGTGCTTGCAATTTGTTTTAGCGTGTTTATTACACTCTTGGTCCACAACAATAAATTCGATGGATTCTTTTGGAGTTTTGGTAAAATTTGGTATGCCTTTTTTTCTGGACGATGTCCACCGATTGATTGCTGTTTGTTTCTTTCTTTTGTCTGCTCCCTCTTTTTTTCACTATTCGGTTCTTCATTCTGTGGAGAGTGTGCAGTAGGAATTAGATCTGTTTGTTTTGCGGTGGTTGATAGAAACAAAGTTGTTTTCGGGCTATTTGTGCTTTTGGATCTATATTGATTTAATTTACAATTTCTATTGTTCCTTCAATGGTGGGTAGTATGGCTGCACCAAAAAATATACGGCAAAAAATATATATATACGACGAAAAAATATTATTGTTTGCTGCATGATTGTCAACTTGTCTGTTGACATTTTTTTAGTCGTTGCCTAAAAATTTGTATATAATTAATGTACACTTGACTAAAAAAAAAAAGGTTGACCTGTTCTTTTTGTTCTCATCTGTAGAAGCGGGGTAATAAGGATCATCCCCAAGATCCATCATTCCCATCATCTCCAATGGGAACACATTTTAGTTTTTTTCTATTTTTAGAATATTTTGGTCCCCACTATTTTTCTCCCTCCCATTCCAGTGGGAACACAAGTCAATCTCAATTTACACTCACTTTCAGACAACAATTACTTATATATATTAACTTCAACAGTTACATATATAACATATTAACTTCAATAGTTACATATATAATTTCAATAGTTACATATATACCTTCAACAGTTACATATGTCACGTCCCGCACCGACGGGTCGCGGGGCGCGAGCCGAAACGGTATCTTCTACATCCATCCGACGGCCCGTCAACCTACGTCGCAACAAAAAAATAAACAGAGTCAGGTACAAACCTCAGTAACCGGTTATTTAACGACGCAGTTTCTCTACATTTAATTAATATAACAAAGTCCAATCAGATCGGATTAATCCACACAACAAATAATATATTTTACGGAGATAATCGGGTCCAGACAGTCAGTCAGTCAGTCAGTCATAGTGGTCCCTCCCCGATCTCAAGAGGATCAGGACCGGCCCCTCCCCGAACTCAGGAGGATCAGGGCTCAAAATTCAGATTCAATTCCATATCCAATTCCAAACTCCGATATCCCGTAAAATATACCAATCACAAAACAATAAACATATTCAATCAAAATCAAACGATAAATCGAATCAATCAAACAATACGAAATTAAATACAGAGAAGTCCGGTTATCTTATCAAGCAATCCAGAAATCACAATTAAATTAGAACAACTGATACTGCGACGTAGACTCGAATCCAATCGGCCGAACTAATCAAATTATAATCAATACTCAAATTCCATAATCAAATTGTTATCGGTTCGATGGTTTCTTTACTAGAAAAATGACGAGAAGCATAAGCTTAAAAGAAGCAAATGTGCTTGTAATGAAAGAATATGAGACAATTTATCGAATAGAAGAGAAGCTAATGTCCAAATAAAATAAGGAAGATGAATATAGAAGTGACACGTCAAAGTAGGAGGTGGCAATATTATTTGATTTCTCAATTTCATTCGGTGGTCAAACTCACAAGAAATAGCTGCATAAACTTTATCCTTTCCATTCGGTCAAAGCTCAAAGGTAAAAATTGTTGACTAGTCAAAGGTCATATTTCGGCCAAAGTGGTCAACCTTGGTCAAAGTCGGTAAAATAAATATGGGGCGTTACAACATATATAACATATTAACCTCAACTGTTACATATATAATTTCAACAGTACATATATAACTTCAACAGTTATATATATTAACTTCAACAGTTACATATATATAACTTCAACAGTTATATATATAAACTATTAAGAAAAACAGTGGGGACCAAAAATAGAAAAAATGGGAGAAAAAGAAATAGTTGGGACCAAAATAGGAAAGGATGAGAAGAAGAAAAACAGTGGGGATCAAAAATAGAAAGGATGGGAGGGAGAACAATTCCGAATAAATTCACAAAAATAGTGGGGACCAAAAATATATATTCACATTGGGGATGATGGAGGATGGTCTTAAGTAATTTCCATTTTTTTCGTTCATATAAAAAATAGGAATTATTCTTCAATACGAATGTTATATCGGATTGTTCTTGATTTGTACTTTTACCCTGCTGGTTTCGAGGATTCTAAATACCAAAGTCAACCAAGGCAACTGTATGCGAAATAGTGGCCTGCCACGTTTTCCTCCACTATCCACGTGTTTGTAGAGTACGGATTTCATTGCATTCGTTTGGTTAGTCAACGAGATCAGCCACAGTTTGTCTTTTTTTGGACGTAGTTTTTTTTTGACACTTTGACAACGATTGTCAAAGAATTCTTTTGTTCATAGTTAAAAGAGTTAGATCGGCAATTTGTTAAGCGTGCACCGCTTGCTTTACATAGATTTTTATTCTGATTGATGTTTTGTACTTTATTTTTAGAGTTGTCCGTAACTGCGTATCGTTATTTTATAAATATAAGGTCGTGCACGCACAAAGAGATGTTTAGTGAACTTCATAACTCCTGCGTTGCGCTTTGTTAAATCAGTATATCTGTTATGGAATCCAATATGGCGGTTAAGGACCTTACCGGCACGATCTTCAACCCGATCATAATGTGCAGGGTTGTAAAACAAGTGGGACATCATTCTATATAGTATCAGGAGTTATCGCAGCATGCGTTTTATGTTGGCAGATAGTGAGGTGCCTTTGTAGATGGATTATATTCATTATAATTTATTCCGTATTTTGTTCTGTGTGACATGAAAATATTTTGTAGAAACATGCAATTGAAACTAAAATGTTAAAGACAGATCACCGTTTGCTACCTGTTAAACCGGTTGATGGAAATATATATGTTTTCAAACAATTCCGTGTCAATCAAGCTAGAGATAGCAAAGCAACCTCACATAAATACATCATAAGATTTCACAAAATTACACAGGTCATGAGGATTAAAAATGATAAATGATCGAAATATTCCACGTTACTACTTTAATTTCAAAGATATAGACGATATTGGTAAAGCGGACTTGCGCAAACCAAAAACTGTTGTTGATAAGAATCTATGATGTATTTTAAAAAATATTATTTAATAACTTGTAAATAGAAAATTAATGTTACAATTAATTTATTACTCACAAATTCGTGTTTACAAAATATATATGTGTATAAAAAATAAGAAAATCAGTTATATACCCTTTAATTTTATCTAACTGGAAATATCCCCTTTTAATCTTTGAAATTCAAAATATCCCCTCCTAATCGCACTTTATATAGAAATTTACGCTCTTGAGTATTTTTAACAACATTTTTAATTTTGAAAATTCTATTTGCAGAATTATGGCCGAATGCAAATGCCGTAAGCCAATCTGACAATTGATTTTCCCACGATTTCCTACCTGATTTCGTTCCTCTAAAATCATTAAACAAACTATATTATCCTTCTGCCTAATTTTCCTACAATCATTATTTCTCCTACAACAGGCCTTCATTTATTTTATTACTTTTTTTTTTGGGTTGAAGTAGGCACTCAGAAGTCAGAACCAAACCGTTTTAGTCCGTTCTCACATGACCTGCTCAGTAGAGCCAATCCAGAAATTTGGCCACTGATGAATTATTCTATCATTTCGTTAGAATTAATTATCCTAAGTGCTGTGCAACATATGTTTACATACTTCAAAATTTATTTAAAAATGTTTGTTTACACGTATATAACAGTGAGGGATACTTGAAGAGGAAACGTCTTAAGACATTTTCAGGTTATATACAAATACAAAGAGAACTAAAAATGGTTTACTTCGGCAGTTATAAGCATGTCTAATGGGTTTCCAGGAAAATAGGCTTGAAAAAAATGTCGTACTTTTTCTGATTTTAGAGGAAAGACAATCCAGCAGGGATTAAAGAATATGAAAAGATTAATCATCGAATATACATAGGGTACTTTCGTCAGTGACTTAAAAAGTTGATTTCTAATATTTAAAATATTTTTAAAATGATCACGAAGGTAAATATATTTATTAATCATGATTAGCAGGGGATAATTTCAATTTCAATTATTAGAGGAGGGTATTTCCAATTAAATAAAATTAAAAGGGTATATAACTGATTTTCCAAAAAATCTATAAAAATTCATATAAAAAATATGTGCCTAGACTATCGAATGTAATTTTTATAAATATGCTGGTATGATTGAAAAATTTGTTTAATTAAACGTCTTTAACATTTAAAAAATTTTGTTCAATTCAGTCTAAAATATATACCGCCACTTTTGTTGAATTAATATGCAAAAATAAATAATTTTTTAATCTTTATTAGTGACAATGAAAGAAATAGATCACAGGAAGATGCCAATATCCAATGTAGTAACTGATTAAAATAAAGTATGCAGGGGTGGTCACGACGAAGGAACAATAAATAAAAAAAATATATATATATATTTCATTTTGTTCGACTGAATTGAGAGCGGCGCCGATTTTAATAGTTAGTTCCAAGTTGTACTTCTACACTCACTCTACGACAAAATTTCCCAATTCAAGGACTCACGGTACATTGTCTAACTCAATATCTACGACAAAATTTCAGAGATCATGCTACATTGTCAATATTACATCAATTCTTAATAGTTGACCGTTCACTTCAAACAACGAATAAAATACGAACACTATCGCTTGACTTTACTTATTTATATTGTATGCACCAATTCAAACAATTAAATCCAAATTTTGCCTCTTCGCCCAACTTTGACCAATGCACTTCGGACAATTACTGCAAACAAATCGTACCGCTGATCACTATAAACATATTAATGCATTGACATTAAAATACACGTGCCATCAAAGCAACTTCAGTGTACACAACGCGTAGAAGTAAATAATGAAATTATATATATACCTGACAACACGCGGTTCAGATAAAAGATAGAATAAAACTCAAAAAAAACAAGGCAAATACACAAACCCAAATAGCTACCACAGACTATGTCAACGTCCGAACTTCAAGCTAAAATTCAGCTTACTAAAATATTATCATACCATAACCTTGATCAACCAAACATTTTTCCCATTTACACGCACACCCATAACCTAAAATGTTATCTTATCATATGCCTTAAAGATTCAGAAGACAACATTCATTGCAAGGATTTCACAGGTCCTGATGACGTGCCGTACGAAGAATCTGAAGATATAACTTGTCGACTTGCTGCTCAGTATTTACGCGCATATTATGCAGAAGACGCAGGCTTTCAGAAGTACCTATACTCCGATGTCTACTCCACATATCCATTTGAATTAGAATACACTACTTACCAAACAGCTCTGAAAAACTCAAACCTAACCACCAAATTACAAGCTTTGGAATTTCAATACGAAATACTTTGCAATGACTGGCTAAAAATACAAAAACAACTACAGCACCTGCAACTACTCCACTGTTTGTCTTATGACGAAGCATTCGACAAATTAAGCACAGAAATACAGGACGTACAAGCTCAAAACAGTGACCTCAGACGTAAAGTACAAATAAAAAATAAAATGGTGTCAAAAGCCACAAAATCATTGTTGGATAAGGAACAAAACACTCTGCTAGCAGAGTTCGAGTCTCCATAATAATTAATCTCAAGCATTTTCTTTGGTTTTTTTTATAAAAAAAAATGTCAAACAACTTGTACTCTGTTCCTTTTGGACTTTTCTTTTGTACTAAACAAATTAATATGTACCTTCTTGTAAAAATATAGTTTGCAGTGCTTGACAATATGTAATAATTATACAAGCACAAATTAATTACAATACTTGTACCAAATACAACTCAACATATTCGATATATTAAACTAATTATTTTATATCTAACGAAAAAAAATATTCAGAACTAAGCACAATATATATGCAAAATAAAATAAATAGTTCCCACACTTTAAAATGTTACCCAACATTCGAAAAAATAATTGTCGATTACATAAGTAATATTCACATGATTCCAACCTTACACAATAATTTCGTTCTTACACGCATTAAACAGCTCTTACAAATAGTTTAACAACATTTACATCTCGAAATATAAAAAAGTAAAAGCAAATTCTTTTTTACAATACTGAAATGTATAACTAAAAAAATATATTTTTTTAAAATAAATTGGGGGTCAAGCCTCCCAACTTATTTTTAAATTAAATGTCTATAAAGACCCCCCCAGCCGGGTTTCGAACCTGCGACCTAACTAACAAAATAATTAGTGCAATTAATCTAATTACAACTACAAACATCAAATACAAAAAAAGGGGAAAAAAAGAGTAAAACCAAATGATAGGTAAAAAAATATTTAAAAAAAAGGAAGGCATAACATTTGACAATATACACAGTTCAAAAATTTTTATACGATATTTCAAAAAATTCCTTTTAACATTCAAGAAATAAATAACGACCTCGAGAAGGATATATATTATAAATAAACAATTTCAAAATTAGTCCGACAAACCTTACAACAGTAATATTATCAATGCAATCAAATAAATAAATACTTTTTTTTAATTTTACGTGACATTTAAAAAAAAGAAAAGAAAATACAGATACTTACGAACGAATACTTCAATTTGTAATAATTTTTTTTCGTATACGATCTAAACAATATATTACATGTATTTGACAAGTATTTTTCTTCTGAAATATACGTAAACTACAACATAAATTTATAAAAAAGAAGTAATGCATTAATTCCATCAAAATTTAAACGACTTTTGAAAAAGGAATATACGACTTTCTTTTCACATCGCATATGTTAATACATTCTATCCTAATTTATCTTCAACTTTAACCTTCACAGTACAGATCATAATTAAACAATTTATCATAGTATGATTTTTCCATATAAAAATATTAATTAATATATGATTTTTTTCCCCGTAACGTATAATCTATATCAACAAGGTGTGTCATTTTTGTACATACCAACAGACTAATGTTAAATCTAACCGAATAATATTTACATTGAACATATAGTAAAAGAAATAAACAATCAATGTCAATCTACTGTTCCAATGACATGACATTCGTTATTTGTTTTCATATTTTCACAAAACGTGTCACTTTTGTACGTACGAGCGATCCACCAGCTGTTGCTCCATGGTACATCTGACCGAACAATACTTTCATTGAAAATAACAAATAAAACCAACCGTGAATGTCAACGTACTGTCTGAGTGACATAACAATTATTTTTTATACAATTTTTTTTAGCACGGATGTACACACGTGTCGTTACTTTCAAAATTGACATACGTGCGCATATTGTAAAATACCTACAGTCTGCCACCTGTTCGTTCGTTATTTCCTTTATTAATTATTAAAGCAATATTGACGTCAACAAATAACTAAGCAAATACAGAACAAAACCTCCTACATAATATGATTATAAAAAATGACAATAAATATATATACAGATCTTCATCCAACTAATAGTCGCGGCGAAGCCGCGACAATAAAGCAATCTAGTTGTAAGTAAAAGTCGGGGTACAATATCAGCACCTTTGCCTAATATTTCAACTTTCAAGCGGCAACACTGAGCAACCAAAATATGGGTCCACTTATTTTTTTCTCTAAATTTAACGAATCCTTATAGCGGCATTTGAAAAGCCGTTATAGCCTCTATAGCGACAATGAGAGTGCCGCTATAGGAGCGGCAGTCACAATACCGCTATAGTTGTGCCTTTATTGAAAAATATTAATTATCTTTGCTCTATTTAAAAATGTTAATGTTAATTTTGTCTGTATTAAAAATTTTCCGTTAATTTTGTCTTATACCAAAATTAAAAGATGTCCTGCTGAATATAAAATCTTACCTGAAAAAGTGGAATCTAAAATAGAAAAAAAATAACCCAATGGCGGTGCAACCATTTTATATTCCTCCAAATAAATATAAACGGAATTGCTTAAGACTATCCTCTAGATTCCATCATCCTCCATCATCCCCAGTGTGAACACACATTTTTTGTCCCCACTATTTTGGTGAATTTATTCGAAATTGTTCTCCCTCCCATTAGTGAATTGCAATCTTACCGTATCGTGGTGTGTCGTGGCAAACACGGGTGTGTTTAGCATCGTGTCGTGTCGTGTTGACACAGCTTATACATGCAACCGTGTCGTGTCGTGTCGTGTTGAGTGGAGGGAAAGGCCGACACAACACGGAAATTGACACGACACAGTTGGAAACCGTGTTGACACGCCACGATACAGTTGTGTCAACCGTGTCGAACCGTGTTAAAAATTTATTTATTTATTTATTTTAAAATAGTTAGATATATTTTAAAATTAGAGATAAAATGATAAAAAATTGTATTAAATTTTATAAATTTGTTATATAGTCGATAAAAAATAATATCATAATAATTCATGATGATACAATATAATAATTAATTAACTAGATAATAAATTACTAATTACATAATATTAATTAGTTGGAAATTTTTAATTATAGTTTCTGTATTATATTTTTATCCTTAAAATTCAAATCATCCTTTGTTTTAATAATATATTAATATTTTTATAATATTTTTTTATTTTAAGTTTTAAAATAAAATAAAATCTTGTTGTGTCGTGTTGTAACCGTGTCGTGTCAAATCGTGTCGTATTGAATCGTGTCGTGTTAAACCATGTCAATTTTCTAAAAATGTCAACACAACACAGTTTTGACACGACACACCAACACAGTTGTGTCGTGTTGAATCCGTACACGTGGCGTGTCGTGTCGTGTCAACACGGGTCCTTGCCGTGGCAACACGGTTAACACGACACTATTTGTAATTCACTACCTCCCATCCTTTCTATTTTTGGTCCCCACTGTTTCTCTTCTTCTCATCCTTTCCTATTTTGGTCCCCACTATTTCTCTCTCTCTCATTTTTTCTATTTTTGGTCCCCACTGTTTTTCTTAATAGTTTATATATGTAACTGTTGAAGTTATATATGTAACTGTTGAAGTTAATATATATAACTGTTGAAGTTATATATGTACTGTTGAAGTTAATATATATAACTGTTGAAGTTATATATGTACTGTTGAAATTATATATGTAACAGTTTAGGTTAATATGTTATATATGTAACTGTTGAAGTTAATATATATAACTGTTGAAATTATATATGTAATTATTGAAGTTAATATGTTATATATGTAACCGTTGAAGTTAATATATATAACTGTTGAAGTTATTTATGTAGCTGTTGTAGTTAATATAAGTAATTGTTGTCCCAAATATATTGGAGATTGACTTGTGTTCCCACTGAAATAGGAGGGAGAAAAATAATGGGGATAAAAAATATTCTAAAAAACTGAAATGATAGATCTTGGGATGATCCTTGTCACCCCCGAAATATAAATATAAATATCAATATCAATAAAAACGTATCGGATTCAGCCTCAAAACCACAGAAAGTCCCAACAAAACCGTAAAATTTATTACAATTTTACTTTGATGGGGCAACGTCGCCGGCATGCAAAGCCTCCTACCGTTGATGAGGTACGCGCCTTCCACAATTCCATCACCAAAAGTCAATCAAACACGGAGAAAAAGGGTCTGTTCTTCTCTGTTCCGAAGTCAGTTCTCATACAGTACTGCAAAGAGACCCTGTGCTATGAAGAGTTGGCAACATCACTTGATTCAGCAGCGTATCTCTACAAACTCGACCAAGAATGGTTGTCGGATGCGTGTTTATTTTGCGGCGAATGGTTAATAGACGATTCCTATGAGTATCACATAAAAATGAAACACGTATCAAAACTTTCACCATGTGAAAAGAAGATGAAGCCGAAACTTATTGAGGAAAATTGGGAAGAAATGCTCAAAACTTGGGATTGGAGGCCGATCGATCCTGACACAAGAAATCTCAGAAGACCCAGAGAGGACGAAACTCTTGAAGAAAATAGGACAGTTATTTAAAGTTTTCATGCACCTACAGCGGGACCGAAGGCTAGGATACCGATTTGGTTTTCGTCCAGGGGAGGAGGAGGACGAAACTTCTGATGATTGTCTAGAACCGAGGTTTCTTTCAAGATGCCAACTACTCCATCTGATCGAGCTTGCTCTTGATTACCAGTACTGGATGCCTGACAAGCCTGTGCATCCTGAGACGGTAACGTCACCCGGTGTCTTTTGTGTGTTAGATGCCACTTCCCTGTCTCTCATTTTGCGCCATATGGAGTTTTTGTATGAACTTTTCAAGATAGAAAAAAAGATCTTAGACCAGGGCGACAGCAGCCAGGATCGGCTATCAAAGTATTGTAAGGATGTCCCTGAATTGGTGGACTCCACCATGCCTACTAAGAAAACCGATAAGAAGAACGAGCATGATGAGTATAGAAAAAAGAGTACTATTCTTATAGAAGCGGTTACCATGGATTCTGAAGCTCAATTTTTTTCTTTGAATTCCACTGCAATCTATTCTGATACTGAGGATAGGTTTGAACTTCTGTTGTCGTACCTTTTTGGAGATAAACCTGAGGAACTATACCAGATGATTCATCCTGAAGTGCCCGGCAGAACCATGAAGGATTTCTATAGTATGGAGGAACAAGTTAAGATGCTTGCTAGGAGATTGCGGAGGAAGTGCCAGATATTGAACAACTTGAAATGTATTTATGCACTACAAGATAAATTGTGTGATGTGCGGGCTTTGAAGACACCAAAAGCTCAAGAACCAATGCTAAGAGAGAAACTTGATTGTTTGGTTTCTCTTAGAAGAGAAAATATGGTTGAAAGCGAGGGTCTTGGCTTTGAGTACGAATTTATTTGTTCAGTACTTGCATTTGCTCGAATTTTGGAGGCTTCAACAATTGATTTTGAGAGATCAGCAACCAACAAGAGAATATTCAGTTTGAAGAATGCATCTGTCGAAAAGGCCTTCAGAAAAGTCAAGCATGATGTACTTACAGAGGTTACACTTTCAGCCCCACTATAAAAATTAGATGATTCAAAGTCAATTCGAAGACTGACATGTGGATTTTTCTTTTGTAGCTTGATGTGTTAGATCTTGAAATCATGTATAATCTTAAAGTTATCAAGGAGTTGGAGGTTAATCTTTTCTTTTTAAGCTCCACAGATTTTAGAAATATTATTTTGCCTATTATGAGATCTTTTTTACAGGTACATATGTTTCCTTCCCTCCAAGTTCATTTTCATTTTTGTCTTTATAACCGATTGATTTTTTTTATCCTGCAGAACAGCAGAACACAATTATGGAATACTAATATTATATGTAATTTGTTGTTGCAGAAAAACTGGAAAAAATATATGATTGCAAATCCCCCACAAGATTATGAGGTCTTTCATTGTCATATAAAATTTATATATACATCATTTAAAATTATTATTTCCTTCCAGTTAATTGATATTGCCTTCTGTTATTTTGTTTTTCAGCTTGAATCACATCTTGATCAGTATGAAGCATCTAAAGAAAAACAAAAGGTATGTTGAATAAAAGTTAAATTTTTTTACTTTGTATCTTTTTGAAGGTTCAACAATTATCAATTAGTGATTTAATCAAAATAATAGCGGTACAGAAGTTTATCGAAGACGAGTTTTAATTTATATTAGGCCGTAATCTGTATAGCATACCTATATCTGAATCAATCTTGGATTAAATATAGAGTAGGATTGCGCTGCCACAATTATTTGATACCACAAATGTCACAAGTTCTCTATTTAATGAATAATTTTAAAATTTAAAATTTAAATTTCAAATCCAAACCATCGATCTTGTTCAATTTAACATGCAATAAATTTCATATAATTTTTGTAAAATTTATTGTTCATTTGATATGTTGTGATCAAAAGACAATAATATGGATGTATTAGAATTAATTAATCTGCTATATTTAATAATATTTGTTCATTTTGAGCATCTTGACCTAGTATCAAATGAACACAATTTTATGAAAATTACATGGAACAAATTGTGCGTTAAATTAAACAAGATCATCGGTTTGAATTTAAAGTTTAAATTTTTAATTCTATAATTATTCATGGAATAGAAAACTAGTGCCATTTGTGGCAAAAAAAAAAAAAAAGTTGTGGCATCGGAACATACTCTTAGATATATCTGTATGTCTCTATTCCCTTTTTTAACAAATTGTCGGAACAAATGACTTTCAGAGATTATTTCGTTCCTTTGAAATTTCGGATCTTTCAAGTGAATCAGGGTCTTTGCACATCGATGAGACATCGATATGTTCAGGCACCGTAAGTAATGCTTTATATTCTTATTTTTTCTGAATTGTTTATAATTATAATTATACATGAGAAAATACTCACATATTAAAATTTATTTTTCCTACTTCTTAAGAACTGAACATAAAAGTTCTTGAGACCCTGACATATTAATTAATAATGAAAGATCTCTTTGTTCTTTATATATATATACAGACTGCTCACAAATTTAGTAATTTATTTGTACCATATAATAAAATAGTCAAAGGACAATATTTGTACAAAATTGCTTTGTTATGATATTAATATTAATTTTTTCCTTTCAATTACATCACCAATGTATTATCATTCATGAGCAGTTCCAGTACATGAAGACGAAATTTTTCAGATTTGCATACTACAAGCTCACTTTCGATTTTCAAGGTTTGCTTCTGTCGCCAACGTGTAGTTATTTAGGTTATATATGTAGGTTATATGTAGATACCTGCCTGTAGTTATCCAATTTACTTCTGTTTTCAGGGAAATATTTATTCGAAGGGACCAAGAGAATAAAAGGAAAACTTGCTATATCTGGAGAATCATGCTGGGATATTGCTTCACAAACCGAATGCGAAAGTTTTACAGTGGTAAAGATATATTTATTTTTATTTTTATTTTTACACAGAGCAGTACTTTATTTCTAAATTAATAGAATGTACAGTAGCTTTATTTTATAATTTGCATCTTAGCAAACAAATGTGATATAACACGTAGGAAATGTCATTATTTTGTGGAAGTAACAAAATAATGATGCTAATAATGATTGAGAGTTCACATTATTTTCAGGGAAATATTCTTTTTTTGCATCTGGTTCATACTGCATTTGGTACATTAATTTGGTCATATTGTGAACTTAATGTGAATCAAATGCAAAAAAAAATGATGCTAATAATGATTGAGAGTTGCATCAATTATAAGAACAATTGTGCTGGTAGCTAGTGGTCTACCATTATATATCTTGTGATTATTAGCTTATTACGATATGACAATAAAACTAATAGAAGTTATCAATCATCATATGTTTGATGAATTCTGGCATTTCCTGCAAAGACCAGATCACAAAATTATAATACAAAAAACAATAGTAGCATCATCAAAACCGCCATTGGTAACAATGAAAACGTATTGTTGCTGTTTTGTTTGAAATTAAAAAAAATAATTGCAGGTCAAAGGAAAACTTGATGAAGATGAGGACAAGAATGCTGTTGAAAGTTTAGAGATAGATTTTGGGTGCTTGGAAAAGCTTATAAGAAGAAGACTGAGAGAGTTTGAAAAAGATTATATGGAGAATATTGATCCACACAGTGACAGAGGAGGTAGTGCGGGAACAATGTCCTTCCCGGTATAGAAGGCCCTGGTAACTGATCATCAAAACATGAGGTTTTAAATTAATACCAAATGGATGGGAACAGAACGTTGGTCGACTAATACTGGACTTGTGGTTTGGATATCAAAGATCGAGCAGGGCTCGTGAGCTCTTTCCTGAAGGAAATTTGTAGATGCCAATAAGCTTATTTAATTATGAGATGGGCTAAAATCAGTCACGACTGACGAATGCAACTGTCAGCTACGCTCAAATTTCATTTTTCGAGATTCTAACAATCGATCCGAACAGTTCAATGTGTTCTCCATATTGAAATCTCATTGGAGACCAAATTTTACATTTTTATGATTTTATTTACTGTTTTTTTGAGATTTTAAAAAATCATAGTTATTGAAGGGTCCAAATTATTTAGGTTAAGAAATTTGTAAAATATTCTAACGAATACTAAAAAATTTCAGAAAAATATAAAATTTTGTCTCGAACGAGATTTCAATACGGAGAACACATTGAACAGTTCGGATCGACTGTTAGAATCTCGAAATTTGAGATTTGATCGTAGCTGACGGTTGCATCTGTCAGTCGTGGCTGATTTTAGCCCTTCTCTTTAATTATTGCATGCTAGAATTTAATTATGTTTAAAATTTATGCATGTAATTAAGATACTATTTTTGGTGCTTACCTGGAATCGATAACTACTACATGCCTTCATTACATGATTCCAATAATACAATTTAGAAGGTATACATGCTTTCAATACAAGCTTTAGGAGGTCAAATATGCAGTAGCAATAACTCTAAATATTTAAACAGCAACATTAACTCTAAAAAGACAAAAAAGTTCACTTCAATTACTTGTGTATTGTGTAATCTTTAGCAACAACTAACAAGAACCACAGTACAAGCAAGTGGAAACACCATATTTTAGTGAAGCGTACTTGTCACTATCTGGCACAAAAGTACATTCAAAGTCTTCGTCTTCACACATCTTCATCTACTTGTACCATCTGAATCCACATCATCATCTTCTTTCCTGACACCTTTTTTTAGCTCAACATAATAAAAATAACTATCAATAACACCTTTAATCGATCTGCATTTTGAGACTGTTATGAAAAACAATTTCTCAGAGTTTTCTTTTTTGTCTGGCAATTAAATCAATTATATACTCAACCATTTAAAAAACATACCGAGAGCCGAGAGGCAGAGGTAGACACTAGACAAGGCTAACTTCGGAAGAAGCAGTAAAAGGGACCTTTAATGAAATGTCTCTAAGGAGTTGGCGTTTGATAAGAGAGCATGACATATGATTTTAGAGATAGGAGTGATGCCATGGATTTTAGGTCAAAAGTATTAGATGTTGAGAGTATGGAGGAGAGGAAGAGTTGGTACCGATCGGTAGAGAGAGAGATCAAAGAGAAAGGGGTAAGTTTTCTGTTTCGCACGCGAGAGGTTACGCACAAAGCAACCAGAGGAGAAAAGGACTTTTTGGTGGGCAGCGAAAAATTGCATACCCGATTTTCTCATTCTTTGTTTTTATTAAACCAAAGTTAATTTACACAATCAACCCTATAAAATTAAATTATTACAAGGGTATAAAAGAAAGAGAAACATAGGCTACAATGAGGAGGACCCAACATTAGATTACAGTTGAAATTGTAGGTTTTATTGCTATTATTATTATTATTACTAAAAATTATGTCACGATGATTCATCATTATCATTACTAAAAAAAAAGATTATACAATTGGGCCAACAATGTAAAACGTTGTTTATTTGACAACCTTTCCTTATATATATAATATAGAAACAATGATCTGAAATTTATTGAATGGGTGAATCATCGTGACAGAATTGACGTTTTTTTATTCCTAAATTATAATTTATTCGACAATTAATAGAGTTATTACAAATAATAATGTGACTAAATGAAATCTAATTCACTATATTGTCGGGAGCTATTTTTTTTTAGTCAAATTAACATTTGGAAGACCATATCAGATATAACAACTAATAGGAAAATCGTTTGAAGTTGCATCAGATGCATTTATTTTTGATGAACTATATCTATTGACAGATGCATACAGATATTTCCTACTTAATTAATTAAAATATTTTTCATATCTTGCTTGCACAATTCCTTGCATGCTATACTTTCATGTATCTTTCAATATTAGTTTCTACAAGTATTTTAAGGGATGAAATACCAGACTTTTTTTTTTTTTGGAAGCAAAAATGGAGGTCCAGTCCCCATATTTCGTTAAACTAGAAGGTTTACATATTTCACCCAAAAGCTAAAAAAGAAGAAAAAGTAAAAACTAAATTACATCTAACAGCCAAAGCCTGCAAGCTAAACAGATCCCTAGGCTGTTCTAACACTTAGAAAAAAAAAAAACAGAGATGAAGAGATTTCATCAAGGAGAAGAATGAAGTGCAATTTGAGCTTGCCACTAGTTGAGTTGCATTGCAGAGATCAATTCATCTTGTGAACTAGGAACCTTACTGTTCTCTCCAAATAATAAAGCAAAGAATGGTCAATAACAGGATGAGGTACGACCAAAGGTTAGACATAATGACCTGTTGTTTGCTAGCCTGAAGAAACCGGAGTGATTAAAATGATGTTTTCATTTTTTTTTTTTTGAATGTTGGTACGAAACCATCAATTATTTTATAAAAGATTTCAAAATAAATACTCTCTCCGTGATTCGAATTAAAGACCACTTTGTTGATGGAATAGAGCTAAACCATTGGGCAGAACAACCAGTTTCGTTTTTTAAAGTTGACAATACTGGCAATCTTTGTTGTCGCCATTTGCCAGATTAAAAGATCTCGTTCTCAGCGGTATGTTTAAAAACCAGATGTGATAAAGGTTGGAGGTAAACTTTGAAAAAGATTTCTGGAGTTTATAGCATGAAGCAACCGAAAAAGAGGAATCAGGAGTAAATTTCCTGCGTCATTGATTTGTACCATAATCAGTATGAGATAGCCAAATTGATTTATACTACTCGGTTGTGATTGCAATTGTTGAGGAGCTGAGTAGGAGGCAGCAATCAAAGGGAGAAACAATGGCTGGCCTTGCTGAAATCGAAAGAAGAATTCCTTCACAATGATGTTTTCATGTATTGCAAAGGAAAAGAGATCACTGTACTGAAACTTGAGAATACACAACCCCCAATTTTGGTACCAGAAAAGCACTGAAATACCTATGTGAACCTGGATTGACACTGCATTGCTACATTGAAAATTGGCACAATCTCCTCGAAAATGGAATTACTGAAGTTTGATAGTAGAGACCAAGAATTGTTCTCAAGCGCCATAGTTAGTTCTTTCCAAATTGAATTATCATTCCAAACACATTTCCAAAACCATTTGGCAATGAGAGCTCTGTTCATTGCCACTAAATCAAGAACCACTAAACCTCATTGTTTAGGAGTAGTAATTTTTCCCAGGCTAACATGACTAATTTATTTATTCAAATAAAATTTTGCGCACATATTGGATGCGCATTACATATAATTTTAATAGAGTAATTTATCTTTAGAAAAGGACAAATTTTGGGGGGCAAATAATCAAAACGACATTGAATTAATAATATAAGGATTGATCAAACTGATGAAATCATTTAATGATAATATTCAAATGGTTTAAGGAAAAAACAATTGAACTCATTGACATTAGAGAGAATAGATAGTAAATGAACGAAATTATTATATTATATACTCTTTTTTTATGTCAACAAATATTTAAGAATAAATGAATATTTAACCATTTTTAACAAACAATACGCGAGTGACTAGGCAGTAATGAATATTCAATATTTTTTTCGTAATTTATAAAACATAATAGTCTAAAAAAATTCTAAAAAAAAAAAAGAAACGCAACAATATTTATTAACTCAAATGTACGGTACTTAAGTTTCTTCATTGCAAATTCTCCTCGCAGAAACAAAACTCTCTTTATATTGATAACCATCCGTGGCGTACCATCATGGTTTTCAAAGCATTCTGTCTTGGGATTGTAATAATAGAACTTCTTTTCAGAGCAACCCCGAAAGAGATGTTCGTTTTCAAGTAGAAGCTTACCATTTTGCATTTGGAAAGGTTTTAACTTACAGCAACGATCAAATCCAGCATTGTGTGAAAAAGGTGTCTCATCTATTTTCATCAGATCGATCACATGCTCTATCCAAACGCGATTAACATAGTCTTTCATGACAAAGAACTTCAATTTCCGTGGATGCCATTGCCTACTAACAATGCAGAGACAACTTTCATACACTGTCAGATCAATACTTTTTCTCATGCTCATCATTATATTATCATCATTATTATCCCCGACTGGACATTCGATGAAGCCGAAAGTCTCCTCTGTAGTTTTGAAAAAGAATATTTGTCTTTATAAGTCATCCAATGCATGACACCACCCAAACATTGTGGTGTGCTGCCCCGAAATCCAGTAGGGACTTCACCTACTTGCCTCGAAGTAGAATCTCCTAGCGTGAGAACCTCAATACCAGTACCTTTGCCATCACTAGAGCAATAGAATCGAACCACCTTGTATTTATTAGCTTGATCATCATGGCATAGACAGACATTGAGAACTTTACGATTTGTAATCCCTACATCAGGTAGCTCGACAAAGTAATCATCGATGGCAGGATTAATGATGAGAATTGTAACAATGGAAATATCTTGGTTGTAAACACACACTAGGCAGTGGCAGCTATTTGATATGTAGAACCACTCCGGGGATTTCTCATCAAACTTTACAGACCGCGAATGCCTCTTTGAACGATACTCACTTGTGTATTCATAAAAGTTGCTCCTCATATTAATGAAACCATGATCAGTTTCATTCTCACCAAAATTACTTAAGTGCTGGTGAATGAAAGCATTAATCCGTGTCAGATGGGACCATGTCTTGCACACGGAACGACATACCAATACTGTTACATGTGATTTCATCCGGTAGAGGAAATCCTTCTGAGTATGGTTTGAGTCAAAGGTTTAAATAGCGCCCGCTACGGCCGCTATAGCGCCGAGATAGCGAAACTGTACGCTAGACCGCTACCACGCTATTAATTTCGCGGTATGTCTGATGGCATGTAGTGTAGCAGGATTTAGCGGGATGATAGCGCCCAAATTAGCGGGCATTTAGCGCGAGTACAGTGGCAGATATCGGTCACGTGTAAATTGTCCTCTCAAGTGCCACGCGCGCAGACAGCAATTAAGTTGTTGTAGTAACTGTGCCAATTCCCAACCCAGTGCTTATATATTGTCCAGTTGAACTTTAATCTACCACGGTGGGACTAAAGTTTTAGCTGAAAACCGGACAGAAAATTATTGCAATAAACAATTGCCGAAGGGGGGAATCGAACTCCTATTGTGTGGTATAGGATCCAATGGAACAACCATCTAGCCAAGTTGATGTTTTTTTTATAAATGTTTTATGTTATTTATATATACGACATGATATCCGCTATGTCCATTGGCATGTCCGCGATGAATCCGCTATCCGCTATTTAAACCTTTGGTTTGAGATTTAGGAATATCTTCCGTGCTAGATTCCCGGTTTAGTTGTTATTGATGGTTTGAAGATTCCATCGGTGAGACTCTATCACCTGCCAGAAAAGAAAAATTGTTAGAATGTTGAACCAGGATATTTCAATCACCTGAGAAATATTAAAGAAAAATCAATGGAGGTCATGTTACGGACAAAGTACAATTATCTCTTGTTTTTCTCTGACTGGTTAAATCGACGTTGATACAATAAAAAGCATCGTGAATTACTCCCCATTCTGCAAAAGTTTACCCTTCATAATTATACAATAAGAAGTTCGTCTATTAAGAAAAATTCAGAAATAGAGATGAGAAGTTCGTCTATTAAGAAAAATTCAGAAATAGAGATGAGAAGTTCGTCTATTAAGAAAAATTCAGAAATAGAGAAAAACATCGTTATTGATCATCATCATTGGGACCGAGAAAAACTGAAAAAACTATTAGATATTTCTGCCTATCCATGTTTACCTTTAATAATAATAAGTTTAATACTCATATTTTATAATTTTATATGATTTATTGATTCTCACATAATTCAGGATATGTTTGTCAAAGAGAACTTAAGCACTTTCCCTTGTATCTTCGAAATTGAGATGAAAAATAAAAACCAAACAAAAACAAAAGAAAACTTTACCGGTCGATTTTGCAGAAAGGTTCCAATTCTCTGTCCTAAGCAGAAAAAACTGAGAAAGATTTCATCATATGATATTCGACCATTTCATCATGGGTATAAAAAGAGATATTGCTTTATCTAATTTAGAAATTTCTAATATTGCTATTTCAAGAAAATCTTGCTACTAAACTAAATTAGTACATTTGTTTGACACGTGGAATGATCTCATTTGTAAGATATTTTAATAATTAGGAGGCAATAAATAAGCAATTTCTTGATTTTGATTCTTCCATTAAAACGTGAGTGACAAAAAAAAAAAAAAAAAGGAATTTGAAAGTAATGGACAGCGAACAAACTAAAAGCCCATAGGCGATACGGTGACTAGGGTCTAGAAGTTCGTTATATAGGCCTAATTTTCAGTACAAGTCATAGGCCTGGCCCTTGTTTCCAATGGTTTAATCGTTATAATGGGCCTAGTTTTCCAAAAATAAGACGTACAGGAAGATTTAATTTAAGGATGGTTAATCAAGACAAATTTAAGACACGTAAAGATAATCATACTACGGAAAGCTAATATTTCAGCATAATTTAGTATTCTCTTTCCTGGCAGCATAAACTGTGGAGGTTTCTTCGGACTTGTACCATGCTCCAAGGTCTTCGTTGTGCTGGTAACTGGTAACAAGACAATTACTGTGTTTGGATTGGTGGTAATGGGTGGGAAGGAATGGAAACGGAAGTTAAATTTAGGATGTTCCTTTGTTTGGTGGGAAGGAATTATGGAGGGGGGATGCGTTTCCATCCAAAAGTTTACTTCCTACAGAAATATTTTCTCCTCCAATCTGGAGGATTGGCGTGTGAAGATATGTTAATTGATACACACTGCCTTTTTCATTTTCTATTTGTATAGCCTTCTTGTCCTTGTATTTTACACGATGTAGATGCCTAGCTAGTAATGTCTTCATATTTTATCATCTACGAATTCCGGTAGTTGTCCTTACTCTATGACTGGATTGTGATTAATAATATATAATTATCAGATTTCAAGTAATTTTGTATTGATTTTTTTTAATAGCTGGAATCATTAATAATAACCAAAGGAAACGGTTTAGCATACCTCTCTATCAATCTGACACAGTATTATTTAATTGAACAACATTGATAATTGAAATTTTCTTGATAAATTCATTAGTACCTATGATTTAAATGAGCAAAGAGAACTATAATTTTTTATCAATCTGACACAGTATTATTTAAATTAGCAACTTTGATAACTGAAATCTAATTTATGTTAACATAATATAATTTTACTTGTAGGTACCACTAATATCCTTTTGAAGGTTGGTTTGAAACCAACAATTTTTGTTATAAGAAATAAGAAATTTGAAAATAAATGGGTCTTTCAGTGAATCGAACCAAGGACCACTTGGTTTGAAACTAACGATTTTTGTTATAAGAAATAAGAAATTTGAAAATAAATGGGTCTTTCAGTGAATCAAACCAAGAACCACTTGGTTGGTGGAATAGAGCAAAATCACTGGACCAAACAATCCAACTTTGTAGGTACCACTAATAATAACTACAAGACGTCTTTCTACAAATTAAATTAATATGTTGCTTTCTTAATGTTTTACATATTTTTTTCCTTGTTTGAATGTATCTAGATAAAGGATTCAAGGACATAACAGTCCTTGTTTGAATGTATCTAGATGATTAATGAAGGGAAAGAAAAGGTAATTTTTCGTTCTTTTCTTGTTATAACTAAAAGAACAATTACGTCTATTAAATACTTTTTTGTTATAATTAAATGAACAATTATATTTATTAGATATTATCTTATAACAACTAACTGAATAAACATTAAATACTCCTTTATAACAAATTGAACATTTATACATATTAAATAATTTCTTAGTGTTACTAAGTATTAGGGTATGTAAAATTATTAGAGAAGGAAGAACGAAAATAATAAAGGATAAAGTGGTGGAAACATGGAGAAATGACGGAGTGAAGGAGAAAGACGAGCATTGAAGGGAGGGACGGGGAGATGAGCACTGAAGGGAGGAAAGTGGAGGAGCAGAAGGGAGAGGGAGAGGAGAGGAGAGAAGTGTCTAAGGGAGGGAAGGGTCGCAGAAGGAGATGGGAGATACATGCTTGCACGACGAGAGAGGGGAGAGATGCGCATGCTGGAGGAGAGATGGGAGACGCACAGCCTATTTGGATGATGTGGATGGAGAGTAATTGGATGGTGAGTACCAATTATATATTTTTTGTTAGCATGTAAAGCATGATTTAAAAAAAATGAATTGGCCTTTGTTATTATTTGGGAATTCCAATGAAATATGTTTTACGTATTTATGTGGAGATTAACTTAACCAGTCAGAAGTATGGGAGAAAAAGAAAATTTCGGGGAATAAATAAAATTGTCCTTGAATTAATGTAAGAAATAATTCATACTGATGAAATCATTCAAATATTATTTAAAGGGGAAAAAAAACAAAAGTTGAATTCGTTGACATTTAAAAGAGTATATATGAGAGACTAGTTAGTAAATGAATAAAATTATTATATATATTACATATACTCTTTTGAATGTTCACGCATATTTAATGATAAATGAACATTCAATATTTTTAATAATATGAGAGTGACTAGGTAATAAATGAAAATTTATAATTTCTTATAATTTAAAACAGCATAGTCTCTTCAAAAATTCTCCGGGGAAAAAAAGACAACAAGATGAACTCAAATATATAACCTACTTAAATTTTTTCATTGCAAAATTTCGAGGCAGAAACAAAACTTTCTTTGTATTGATAACCCTTCTCTTGCGTATCATCACAATTTTCAAAGCTTTCTGTCTTGGGATTGTAATAGTACAACTTCTTTTTAGGAGAACTCTCATATCGAGGACTGTTATCAAGTAAAAATTTACCCCTTTGCACTTTAATAGACCTGTATTCAGAACAACGGTCAAATCCATTAATGTCTGAAAAAGGTGTCTCATCCATTTTCATCAGATCGATCACATACTCTATCCATACACGATGAACATAGTCTTCCATGACAAAGAACTTCAATTTCCATGGATGCCAATGCCTAGTAACAAAGCAGAGACAACCTTCATACACTGTCAGATCAATCTGTTTTCTCATTCTCATAATCATATCATCATCATCGGCATCCACATCCGGAGATTCAATGAAGCCAAAAGTCTCCTCAGTTGTTTTGAAGAAGAAAATTTTTTCTCCATATGCCTTCCAATGCATGGCACCACTAGCAAACTGTGCCACATCAGTAAATCCAGTAGGGATTTCACCAATTTCACCTACTTGCCTCCAAGTAGTATCTCCTAGCGTGAGAACCTCAATACCCATACCTTTCCCATTACTAGAGCAATAGAATCTTACTACCTTGTAATTATTGGCTTGATCATCATAGCAAAGACAGACATTGAGTACTTTACTTTTTGTCATCCCTACATCAGGCAGCTCGACAAAGTTATCATCGATGGCAGGATTAATGATGCGAATTGTAACAATGGAAATATCTTGGTTGTAAACACACACTAGACCATGGCAACTATTTGATATGTAGAACCACTCCGGGGATATCTCATCAATTTTTACAGACCGAGAATGCCCGTTTGAGCAATAGAAAAGCGTGTATTCAAAAAAGTCATTCCTTATATAGACAGAGCCATAATCTTTCTCCTTCTTGCCAAAATTTTCCAAGTGCTGTTGAATGAAAGAATCAGTGCGTGTCAGATGTGACCATGCCTTGCACACCAAGCGAAATAGCAGCACTGTTGGTACTGGAAGCCTGGATAGAATATTACTTGTGATTTCAATTGGTAGATGAAATCCATCAGATGAAGGTGTTTGAGGTTTAAGAATTTCTTTCGAGCTAGATTCCCTGGTTGGTTGTCCTTGATGGTTCGAATATTCCATTGGTGTTAGCCTTTTATTACCTGCTTAGCTAATGGTTGTCACAAAACAAAGATATGTCATAATGTTGGTCCAAAATGCAGCAAGTATCAGAGACTGATTCATAGTAGACAAGGGAAACTGGTACATAGCCTGTATCAGCTCGGCAACAGATCAAACACTAGCACAACAGATCAACAGATCAAACAGATTCGTAAGCAACATTCCTACTTAATATCAGTTCTACAAGCCATATGACAGATGAAATCAAGCAAAATAACTGGCATGCAAGGTCACACCATTCAATTAACTAATCAAACAGAGCAATGAAATAGTTAATAGTTAACCTTATTTCTTAAATTCATTAAATTTGTGTTCTGAATTTTCAGTAGCCCTCGGATGTTGAACATATGATTATATGAAAACATCTACTTGTTTTTGTCCTGTTTCAGATTTATCGATTCAGAAAAATAGCATCTTGAAGACATTTTTTACAGTTTTTGCAGGTTGGTTTAAATCTAGCACAAGAGGTTTGCAATTGTTACGTTCATAAAATTGAAAGGAGTGCAATATTTTAGTAGACTATTCTTTAAAATTGGAAAGTAGCCATTAAATTTCATTTACATTATGGAATTTAATTTAAGAAGGGCTGAGATATAAGAAAACTTTAAAACTTTATTAAGACCATAAATATGGTGGAATATGCTTATCAATAAGGTGACCCTATAATTTCTTTTAATGAAAATCTTTTAGAGCAGAAAAAGACCAAAATCACCAGAAAAAAGAAGTAAAAAATAAGGTTTAGACTACTTCAGCACTTTCCATCGTATCTTCGAAATTCTGAACTGAACAAGCCAAACAAAAACAAAAAAGAAAACTTACTGGTGGATTTCACAGAATAGTTTCGTCTCTCTGTCTTTCACTGTGCACCATAAGTAGGGGAACCGAGAAAGATTTCATATAGGAATCGACCATTTGATGGTATAAATATATAAATATAAAAAAAGTCATTGCTTATTTAAATTTAGAAATTTCTAATATTACTATTTTCAAGGAAATTTTGCAATTAAATTAGTACATTAATTTATTTGAAACGTGGAAAATTTTCATTCATTGCCTATTTTTTATAATTAGTAAGCCATGCATAAATAGAAAATAGATTCATGTAGACATGAAACACACATTGAATTATTGAAAAACACCTCGCTACATAATATTACCAAACACCAAATGGAGGAGAGTTCGGGTGCCCACATTTTGGATGCCCCCAAATGCTCCAAAACATATTTTTTTTACTACTTTTACAAAATATAAAATTCAAATTTCGAATCCAAATAGTTGATCTTATTCAATATAACTAGCGATGCATTTTCATATAAGTTTTATAAATTTTGAAGTTTATTTGATACTTGATCAAGAGGCTAAAATATGAACATATTAGAATTAATCTATCATATTTAACTACATTCGTTCAATTTTCAATCTCTTGATCAAGTATCAAATAAACTTCAAGAATTATAAAACTTATATAAAAATGCATTGCTAGTCATATCGAATAAGATCAACGGTTTGAATTTGAAGTTTGAATTTTATTTTGTAAAGTAATAAAAAAGTGTGTTTTGGAACATTTGGGAAATCCAAAATATGAGCACCGGAAACCTCCTCCACCAAATGATACCTACATATACCACAGTAAATCACAAATTTTCCACTGTCCATCACAACATTTATTACCAAGAGCACCAAATGATACATAGCAGATACCACAGATATCCATAGTAGTATATAGGCCATGTAACGAGGATTGATTTTTTAATTTTCTTTTATAATATGAAGTTATAAGATTTCCTTACCATAGTAGCCCCTTTTTTCTTGGTATATAAAATCTTTAATAAAAAAACTGCAAATGAAAACTAAAAAGATAACCCATCAGCGGTTGTCACCCAATTTATTCCTCTCTGTGAATAAATATATGAAGATTTACTAATTGTTAAATCAAATAACTCGTACAGGAATTTGCCACAATATTTTCCTGAACACCAAAAACCCAACAAAACAATTACCAAGGAAAAAAAAAAGAGAGACCCAACAAAACCTTTTACCCTTTTTCAAGTTAAATTATTGCAATTATTAGAACTTGATGGGGCGGCGTCACCGGCGTGCAAATCCTCCTCCTGCCGTCGAACTTTTCCTAATAGATGAGGTACGCGCCTTCCACAAATCCATCACCAAATCCCAATCCAAGACGAAGAACAAGGGTCTGTTCTTCTCTGTTCCCACGTCACATCTCATAATATACTGCAAAGACACCCTACAAAGTGATGAGCTGGCAAGTTCGCTCTCCTCAGAAGCGTATCTCTACGAGCTCGATCAAGAATGGGTGTCAAATGCGTGCTTCTTTTGCGGTGGATGGGTAATGGATCAAGACTATAAAGATCACATGAGAGAGGAACACATCTCTCAACTTTCATCAAGTGAAATGGTGATGAAGCCGAAACTCATTGAGGAAAGCTGGAAAGCTAAGCTCAAAACTTGGGACTGGAGACCGGTTGATCTCGAGGCAGATGGGTTGTCAGAAGACCCTGGGAGGATGAAACTCCTAAAGAAAATAGGGCAATTCTTTAAGGTTTTCGTGCACCTACAAGATGAAAGTCATAAACCGAGATTTTTTTCAAGATGTCAACTACTCCATCTGATCGAGCTTGCTCTTGATTATCAGTATTGGATACCTGACAAACCAGTTGATCCTGAGACGGTTGCATCACCAGATGTCTTCTGTGAGTTAGATGCCATATCTATGTCGCGTGTTTTACGCCATATGGAGTTTCTGTATGAACTTTTCAAGATGGAAGAAAAGATCTTAGATAAGAGCGGCAGCATTCAACACCAATTGTCAGAGCATTGTAAGGTTTCTGATATGGTGGACCCTACCATGCCTTCTCACAAAGACGATGAGGAGAACAAGCAAGATGAGGAAGAAACAGACAATGAGGAAGAAACAGACAATGATATTCTTATTAAAGCAGTCACTTCAGATTTGAAAGGTAAAAAATTCTGCTTGAAATCCACAGAAATGGATTCTGATACAAGGGATGGGTTCGAACTTCTGTTGTCATACTTGTTTGGTGACAAGCCAAAGGAGATTCACCAATTGGTTGACCCTATTTTGCAAAATATAAGCATTAAAGTTTTCTATAGTATCGAGGAGAAAATTATGCAGCTTGGTAGGAGACTGCGGAGGAAGTACCAGATGTTGAACAACTTGAAATGCATTTATGCACTACAAGGCGAATTATCAAATTTACGTTTCATGAAGAATCCAAGCGGGCAGGAACTGATGCTAAGGGAGCAACTAGATCGTTTGGTTTCTCTTAGAGGGGAAAATGCTGTTGCACGTGAGGATCTTGGTTTCGAATTTGAATTTATTTCTTCAGTACTTGCTTTTGCTCGTACCTTGGAGGTTCCAACAATGGATTTTGATGGAATAACATCCAAGAGGGTTTCTAGATTGAAGAATACATGTGTTGAAGAAGCCTTCAGGAAAATCAAGCATGATGTGCTTACAGAGGTTTGACATTTAAACTCCACTTTAAAAACATTATGAACCAAAAAATAGGTCAATTTGAATATTGACACGTTGATTTTTCTTATTGTAGCTTGATGTGTTAGATCTTGAAATCATGTATAATCTTAAAGCTATCAAGGACTTGGAGTATAATCTTTTCGATTTAAGCTATTCAGATTTTAGAGAAATCATTTTGCCTATTATGAGATCTTTCTTACAGGTGCTGTTTCCTTTCTTCCAAGATCAATTTCATTTATTTTTTGTCTTGATAACAGAACTGATTTTGTTATGTCTCTAGAATCCAGAACACAATCATTGAATACTAGTTTTATATTGCGTTTGCTGTTGCAGAGAAACTGGAAAAAATATATGATCGCAACTCCACCAAAAGATCACAAGGTACTTAATCGTCTTATAATTAAAAAGTTCATTCATTAATTTTATGGTTTTTTTTTTCTGTTTATTTATTAATTTCTTTTTTCTGTTCTTTTGTATGCAGCACGAAACCCAGCATGAGGATGAGGAATCTGAAGAAGAACGAGAGGTTTTGCTTCATAACTAATTTTTTTACTTTATAATTTATATCTAATTAAAGGTCAATTGAAAATTTTTAATTGACGACATAGTCAAAATTATAGTGGTGCATTAATTTATCAAAGTTGAGTTGAACTTATATTTAGCCGTCTTCTGTTCAGCATACTTAACTGAATTAATTACGGATCACATATAATGTTATTGAATATGTCTGTGCATTTTCTAACACAAATTTTCAAAATATACGTCTATTGCAGAAATTGTCGCATGCCTTTGAATTTTCAGATTTTTCAAGTGAATCAGGGTCTTTACACATTGATAAGACGTCAATTTGTTCAGGCACTGTAAGTGATGCCATAAATTCTTAATTATTCTGTATTTACCTGCTCATAAATCTTGTACATTAAAATAATCTTAATAACAAATATATCTTCTTGCTTGCGCCATAAACATACCGCTCAAAAATTTAGTAATTTAGTTTTTCCATATCATAAATAATTAACAGATATGTATCAAACAAATTTACATTTGTCTCTTTAGCTATATGCAACTTACTTAGTCGAGCTATTTAGTGCTAGGTACACTAATGACTTTACCATGATATTTATTCCCTTCGGTTTTTATTCCTGTTGATTGATACTTACTAAGTTCTACTGCACTGATATATGTATTATTCATGAGCAGTTTCTATACTTGAAGGCAAAAGTTGTCAGATTTGCATATTTCAAGCTCCTTCTCAATTTTCAAGGTTTGCTTTCGTTGCGAACGTACAGTTAATTAGGTCATGTACAGTCCATCAGTATTATAAAATTTTATTTTATTTATTATTATTATTATTATTATTATTATTATTTCATTAGTTGCCTACCCTAACTTAAGCTTGCTTGTAACAAAAGACTCAGTTGTTGTCGTATTAGTTCATTAGAATGGACTAGTGGCGATGCAGCTATTGTCGTTTTTCATTAATTAATACGAGTTTTGCTATGGTGAGTTGTAACTCTCCAGAGCGTCTGTGAGTCGCGCTCAAAATTTTAAAATTTAGTTCAGAATAACAGATCCAAACCGTCTAATATGATCTCCCTATTGAAATCTCCATGCAGACCAAATTTTATATTTTTTTTAAATTTTTAAGTATTTATTTCAGATTTTTAAAAACTGCTATTTTTTAACGGTTCAGAACTAATTAGATTAATGATTTTCTAAAATTTCAAAAAAATACTTAAAAATTTTGAAAAAAATATAAAATTAGGTCTACATGGAGATTTCAATAAGGAGATCTTATTACACGGTTTGGATCGGTCATTTTGAACTAAATTTCGAAATTTTAAGCGCGACTCACGGACTCTTTGGTGAGTTGCAACTCACCATAGCAAAACTCAAATGAATACAACTATTTGTGTGTCGGTTCTTTTTATATACTGCCACAAGATTTATGCAACGAATTATCGCTTGTATTTAACTATTTATATAGTTTAGTTATCTGTACTCAGGCACATATACATTAAAAGAAGAGACCAAGAGAATAAAAGGAAAACTTGTTATTTCTGGAGAATCATGCTGGGAATTTGCTTCAGACATCGACTACGAGAATTCCACCATGGTAAATACTTTTCACGTAGAGAACTAATTTTTCCCTAAATAAAAAAAAACTTGTCAGTAGCTTTATATTATAATTTGCTTCATCATATTATTGGTAGTTGCAAATAAATACTATTTATTATAGGAAAAGTTTTATTTTTATCATTTGTTGATTTGTTGATAAAAGTTCAATTAAAAACTAAACTAACCCTGTACTTTTGGAGAAGGAAAGATCAAAATGAAACTGATACTTATATTAATTGATCTTTACAAAAATTATTAGATTGATAGCGGTAGAATATATATGGGTGGTTAGCCGTCATTCTGTGGTTATTCTGAAAACGTTAAAGCTATTAAAGATGACCAAATCATTTGGAATTTAATTTATTCGGACAGTTCCACAAAGGCCAATCTCGGTACTCAATTTTTCGTATTGATCAAAATATTCAACTTTAATCAAATTTTTAAAGAAGTAGAAATGTCCAAAATCTGAAATTTCAAATTTTGAAAAATTTTAATATTTAAAGTATCGAAATTTGAAAATTTAAAATTTCTTAAATTTATGAAAAATTTTAAAGTTTTTTAAAAAATTTGAAATCTTATTTTTGCAGCATAAGTGGGATCTTTTTATATTTGAGAATAAATAGGAATTTTGATCAATACGAAAAATTGGGTGTGAAGATGAATGTATAATTGACAAATTTATTTCCTAACCATCAATGATATTTTTGAATTTCAAAATTTCAAAATGACATGAATCTTATTTCCTAACCATAATAGCTTGAGAACCGCCGTGGATAACAGTATGAAAGATAAATAACAACAAACATGTATTTTTAGCTATTTTGCTTGAAATTCAAAATTTAATTTGCAGGTCAAAGGGCAGCTTGATGAAAACGAACATAAAAGTACACAGATAGATTTCGGCTGCTTGGAACAGCCTATAAGGAGAAGATTGCGAAAGTTCGAGAAAGATTTTATAAAGAACTTTAAACCATCTGGAGGATTTTCTAAGGGAATAATCACTTTCCCAGGGGCCAAGACACATCGTCTCCAAAGGGAGTTTGGTCCCCTTGATATTTAAGAAAAACCTTTATATGTAATAATCCTTCAAAAATCAATAGAACTTCTTACATTAGGCGCCCCTGCTTTGTGAATTGGTAGCCAGTAGCCACAAAAAACAATGTTGTTAGAATGTTGAACCGTAATTTTGTAACAATCTCCAGAGAAAAGAATGAAAAAAAAAAATAATAGACGTTGTGTTAGGAATTTTGAAACAAAATATACAGTGTGCCAGTAAATTACCGCCCTTTTTTTCTATTGCGTCTGTAGTAAACTGTTTAATGGATAATTTTACAACATAAGAATCATTACAAGTTACTCTAATATGCCAAAAAAAAAAATAGAAATAACAATAATGGTATTTTCATTTCTAACACAAGCGCCCCAGCCGTAGATGTTGAGCCTATTAAAAATCTACTTGTATCGTCCTGTTTCAGTCTATTGGCTCATTGCAGAAAAAAATGCATTGATGGTATCCTTTTGCCAGTTTTGGTTGTATGTAGGTTTTAAATTTATTATATGATTTTTGGCAATTGTAGGTTTATAGAATTGAAGGAGCTAGAGTGAAACACTTCAGAGATCCTTCTTGCAAAAATATAATTAATGGTAGCTATTAAGTGTTGTTAAGTTATTATTGGAAGTCTAATTAAACAAGTTAAAACCTTAATTGGAACGTAATTTGGAGGAACATACTTATACAATGGTAACCTATAATGTCATTTTTTTTTAAATCAAGAACTCAAAGAATGTTTGCTTTTTATTTTTATTTTGAAAGAATGTTGAGAGAAAACTCCATTTTCCTTTGTATCATGGAAACTTTGAAGAGAAGAATTAACGCCAAAAAAAAACATAGAAGAATTAACAACTTAGTGGTAGATTTTGCAGGGGAAAAAACGGGGGAAAGAAGAAAACCCAGACCGAAAGAATCGCCATAAGCAGGGGCAAACATAGAATGATTTCATGGGTATAAAACCAGATATGCTTATTCTATCAGGCTCCGTTTGGATGGTGTGGGAATATGGTAGGAAGAAGGAAGAAGGGAAGAAATTTATTGGGAAGTGGTAAATTTATTGGGAAGTGTGTAACTTTTGTGAAGAGTTTGGATGGTTAGAAATAAATTTATTGGTAAAAAGTGGTTATTCCTTATTCCTTATTCCGGGAAGAAGCCATCCAAACGGAGTAGGAGTGGGAGTAGGGATGAAAACGGATCGGATAGTGGTCATATTATATTCGCATATGTATTTTTTTCGGGATACGAATACGAATACGGATATATTTGGATACGGATATTGTCGAATATGAATGCGAATACGAATATATTTTATTGGATACGGATCACATTTCCCTAGATCATTTTTTCTATCACATGTGAATACTTTCTGTAAATTGCATATAAAAATTTATGGCATATCAATATATCACATATTGTTACGAATTAACACTACAAAATTTACATAAATTATCCTAATCAATATTAAAACATTATTTATGATTCGTAAAAAACTATTCTATATTATTTGTACTCATTATAATGCATGTTTCCAATAAATTATGTTATAATTATAAAATACTACATGATTTATATGCACCATATTTTTACCATTTAAAATTTAATAAAGTTCTACAAACATTGCACTTGAATAACTATGGTATGTTGATCGGTTTTTTCCCGTTGTCTAAATTTCGTAATAGAAAACAAAATTAGAAAAAAGACAAACAAAGGAAAACACACATTGACCCAGGCCCGAAGCAGCCCCTTTCTTTAATTCGTCGTATAATTAATACATGTGGCCCCTATGTTGCATTGGTACGGTACGAGTACCGTACCCAGTACGATTAGGGTACGACGGTACGAAAAATTTCAAAAATCTCCGGTACGAGTACGACGATATATATATATTATTTGAATAATTTATTGATCTATAATTATATTATATTATAAAATATAATGTATATAGTATAATTTTGTGTAGTTAAGGTTTGGATTTAGACAAATAAATGATATAAACTTGGAATTTACGTAAATAAATATCATAAACACTAATATCAACACATTAAATGTTAACTGTTGACCATTGACTGTACCGATAAGTACCGGATACGGTACCAGTATTCGGTTCGTACCCGGTACAGATACGGCTGATATTTCAAAGTACCGGGGTAACCTAGTGTGACCCATATGTCAGGTTCATCTTTCCCATCTCATTCTGATTTTCACTTTGTCTAGGTCATGAAATAAATTTGGGGGCGATAGTCCAGTCGGAAATTAAATTCGAGGATGTCACAGCCGAAACAACTCATGGTCTGTTGGTATCGCAACAATAACACCGATTTGGATGAGCTTTGATGCAGTGTTTTAAATACCGTACCGGTCTTCAAACTGATGAGGCTGTCGGTAGGGGGTTTACCGATTTTATCGGATTTATCGGTTTGTAAACCGGTATAATAATATATAAAGATCCATAGATGCACATAGAAACCTGCCGCCCAGTGGCTAGTTATTTTGGTGTTTATAGCGGAGACCATGGGTTCGACTCCCCGTTTTCACAAATTTTTTCATGGTTTGAAACTTTCTATTTTCACTTGAATAGTTTCTTGGGTTCAAAAAGTATAAACCGGACGGTTTAAGTACCGGTTTAAACGGTTTTTATCCGTTTTTTCCGGTTTTATGGGCTTATCCTACCGAACCATGGTCCGGTTCACGGTAAATCCGGTTGAACCGGCCGGTCCGGTACGGTTTTTAAACACAGCTTTGATGTACCAGCACCGTACACGCAACCTTGCGGATATCTGTTTTTTAAGTTATTCGGATCCGGATATTTATCCGTATCCGCACCATTATCTGTTTCTACATCCGCATTCGTATCTTCTTGGAAAAAATCCGTATCCGTTCGGATTGCGAATTTTTATATCCGAATCCGCTAATTTTCGAATTCGGATACGGATCGGAGTGGAAATTATCCGATCCGTTTTCATCCCTAAGTGGGAGCCGTTAGGAAAATTGACTTGGTCAAAGGTGAAGAAAAAGATCTGCTAAAGTCTCTAATTAATTTCGGCCCTCTTATCTTATGAGCATTTATGGATCCCTAAGTCAGCTGGTCTGACAACTTCTCATGTCGATTGACTGAATCTCCATTTATTGCTCAGTTACACATCTAAATTCAATAATTTCCATTAAGTTCGTGACATATTCCATAGAAATTTCTAATATTATTATTTTCAAGGAAATCTTGTAATTTAATTGGTAACTTTTTAATTAGTATAAACCAGGAATTAGTTGTTTCTTTGCTAAGAAATTAGTATAAAAAAAATTAAAACCCCAAACTATAAGCTAGGGGCGGTAAAAAAATCCTAAAAATCCATGGGTAAGAAGGCTTCTCTGATAACTATGATTTTTGTTGTCCCTAAGTAAGATCTAGAAGGAAATGAATAGGCACAATATTATGTTCTATACCGGTTTAATTAAACAATTTTGCAGAAATTAACAATTCACACAAGCAAGTAATAGTATAAGTAAATAAGAAAAGTGACGCAAATTTGACACGCAAATAGTATAAGTATATATTTTTATATATACTGCTAAGTTCTATTATACTGCTCAATCTACGAATGATATCTTAAAGAAAAATTCATCTAATTATTATGATCAGTTGTCTTATTGACAAAAATTCAGCCACAATAAATCCTCATACCTCTAGCCCATAAAGAACATGGCAGAACTATTTATTTTCTCATTGAGGATTTATATATTTCCAATGCCTAATTGATACGTGTGAAATAAACTATCGAAATTTACTGGCAGAGGCGGAACCGTGCCCAGACTCCCCTGAGATCTGCATTTTTGTTTATTATATATGAGCTAATTTTGATTCAGCCGGTATAAATAACACAACATGACTCTTAAAAATAAAAAAATAAATAATTGGCACTGTTATTATCGGGGAATCCTAATGAAATCTGTATTATGCGGAGATTAGCTTAACCACAGTAAGAAGTAAAAACGGCTCCATAATTTATTAAGCAATCCATTATTAGAAAAAGAAAAAAATTGGAAATAAACAAAACAGACCTTGAATTAATGTAAGAAATGATTTAAGCTGATGAAATCATTTAATGATATCATTCAAAATATTTAAAGGGTTTGGGACAAAAGACTTAAACATTAACTAGTATGTTAATTTAAAAAACAGCAAAGTGTCTAAAAATTCTCAAAAAAAAAAGAAAAAAGAAAAGAAAAAACGCAACAAGATGAGCTCAAATATATGACCTACTTAAGTTTCTTTATTGCAAAATTTCTGGCAGAAACAAAACTCTCTTTGTATTGATAATCCCTCTGCGGCGTATCAACATAATTTTCAAAGCTTTCTGTCTTGGGATTGTAATAATAGAACTTTTCTTGGGAATAACGCCGAGATGGAGAGCTGTCTTCAGGAAGTAAAAAGTTTCCCATTTGCACTTGAATAGACCTGTCTTCAGGGCAACGGTCAAATCCTTCTCCGTCCGAAAAAGGCGTCCCATCCATTTTCATTAGATCGATCGCATGCTCTATCCAAACACGATTAACATAGTCTTCCATGACAAAGAACTTCAATTTCCATGGATGCCAATGCCTCCTAACAATGCAGAGACAACCTTCATACACTGTTAGATTACTGCTCTTTCTCAACATTATATCCTCATCAAGATCAGTATCCTCTGATGGACATTCAATCAAGCCAAAGGTCTCCTCAGAACCTTTGAAGAAGAATATGTTTTCATCATATGCCTTCCAATGCATGGCACCACTAACAAAGTGTGGTGCATCAGCAAAACTAGCAGGTTTTTCACCAATTTCACCTACTTGCCTCCATGTAGTGTCTCCTAGCGTAAGAACCTCAATACCCATACCATTTTCATCACTAGAGCAATAGAATCTAACCACCTTGTATTTGTTGGTTTGATCATCATAGCATAAACTGACATCGATTACTTTACAGTTCGAAATCCCTACTTCAGGTAGCTTGACAAAGTTATCATCGATAGCAGGATTAATGATGAGAATTGCAACATTGTTTTTGTTGTAAACACACACTAGGCCATGACAACAATTTGATATCCAGTACCACTCCGGGGTTTTATCATCAATTTTTACAGACCGAGAATGCCCATTTGAGCAATACTCAAGTGTGTATTCACGAAATTCATTCCTTATATAGGGTGCGTTTGGATGAGAGAAGAAGAAGAGGAAGAAGAAAGATGGGAAGAAAAAAAATTATAAACAATCCAAACTCTTCACAAAATTACACACTTCCCAATACTTCTTCCCACTTCTTCCCTTCTTCCCTTCTTCCCACACCTATCCAAACGCACCCATAGAGAGAGCCATGATCTTTCTCATCCTTGCCAAAATTTTTCAAGCCACGTAGCAGCACTTTATTTGGTAGAGAAAATCCTTCTGAGGATGGTGTTTGATGATTCGAACATTCCATTGGTGAGAGCGTTCTATCACTTGCTCTGCTCAGCTAATGGTACCCCGAAAAAAAAAAACAAATCAGAATGTTAGTCCAAAAAGTAGCAAAATTTCACAGACTAGTCCTCGGACAGTTCAAAGAAATTTACAAACAGGGAATTAGAAAAAAATGGAATGAAGTTCTCATGACCGGATCGTCTGTGGAAAAAGATTGTAGAAACAGAGGAACGAACTTATTGGTTAAATCCGAACGACAGAATAATTTCCGGATTTAAATCCAGATTTGACGACCGGAATTCTGTACATTTCAAAATTCAAGATATGAATTATAGGACTCAATTTTTTAGCTAATTTCTATAACTTTTTTAAATTAACCAAAATTTTGAATTAATTAAATTTGTGCTTTCAATTTTACGGATTTTCAAGGTACACCTTTGATGTTGAATATATGAAACATCCACTTGTTGTTTCCTGTTTCGGATTTCTCAATGCAGAGAGATAACATTTCGAATATATTTTTTACAGTTTTTCAGGTTGGTTTAGATCTAGCACAAGAGTTTGCAAATATTACGTTCATAAATTAAAAAAAGAGTTCAAAAATTGATAAGTAGCTATTAAATTTAGAAGAATATATTCTGCAAAAAAATTGAAAAATAGCTATTAAATTTCTTTTATGTTATGGGATTTAAAAAAGGGCTGAAAATCTATATAAGAAAACTTTAAAATTTTATTAAAATTATAAATATGGTAGAATATGCCTATCAATAAGGTGTTCCTATAATTTTAAAAATTGAAGATCTTTTCGACATGACAAGACCAAAATCACCAGGAAAAAGGAAGTTCTGTGATTTTTTTTCCCCTTCCCTTCTGAATAAGACAACATCATCAGCACCTTCCCTTGTATTTTCGAAACTGTGAAGAGAAGAAAGCAAAGCAAAAATAAAAGAACACTTACTGGTAGATTTTGCTGAAAAGATTTCAGATCTACGTCTTTCTTTCTCTCTGCGCCACAAGTAGGGGAAACTAAGAAAGATTTTATATGGTATTCGACCATTTCATGGGTATAAATACAAAAAAAAAAGATATTGATTATTCCCATTTAGTAATGTCTAAAATTACTATTTTGAAGGAAATTATCCTATTAAATTCGTACATTTTTTGGACACATGGAAAATTGACGAAGGTACCTCACTACCTTCACCCGAACATATCTCACTATCCTCACCCGAAGGTACTTCACCCGAGGATGTCTCACTACTCTCGCCCGAAGGTACTTCATCCGAACATATCTCACTACCCTCCCCTGAAGATGCTTCACCCGAACATATCTCACTACCCTCGCCTGAAGATACTTCACCCGAATGTGTTTCACCCGAGTTTGACTCAGATTCCGACATAGATTTACTTTAGGACATTATTATATTTGTAATTTTCATATTTTCTTTCTATTTCCGCAAATTTCCTTTTTAGGTTACTATTTCTGAAATGTATTAGATTGAGTCCCAAGGCACCGCCTCCCTATATAAAGGGGTTCTTGTCATTGTAAACAGTTTAGTTGATCAATTAATGAAATTTCCCTTTGGGCTCTTTGAGTTCCTCTTTGCTATTTAGCATTTCTTTGTGATTTCTAATTCCACTAAACCATTTATCGCCGGCCTCCTCTGGCGGACCGGTGGTTTGGGACGAGCGCCGTCGTCAAAAATTTTCATTGGTTACCTATGTTTATAATTAGAAAGCAATGAATGCGCAATTTCATTCTTTGATTCTTTCTTAACACTCTGTTTGGTTCGGTAGCAGGGAAAGAAAAATATAAAGAGAGAAGGAAAAGGATGGAATGGAAAGTGAAATAATTTTCTATTTCTTGTTTGGATAGAATATGAAGGGAAAGCCTTTCTATCTCTTGTTTGGTTAGATTATTTAAGTGAAGGGAAAATATAAATTTTTTACTAATTTACCCCTTTACGTTACTGAGCAAATAAAAAGTACCAAACTCGCATAATTAAAATAATAAGCAACAGTATTTTTACCGTACATGTACAGAGTGCAAATGGCCTGTATATACCGTACTGTTCATACTTTCATGAAGTCTTCGTTGGTGAGCAAACAATATGTAACAAAAAAATATAGTCTTCATGTATATATGTCTCCAAAAATTGATTAAACAAAAGTAATCTCCATAAAACTGTATTGTGGTATAACCATAAACTAATTGACTCCTGTAGCAAGAATCATAGAAACCAATATATGGCTGCAAAAGAGTACTCCAATTAAGAAATTGCACGAACCAAGAGAAAAACAGTGACGTATACGTCATTTAATCGAACATAATCCTGTTTGTGGACTCAGATCAACACACAAAACAAACAGCAAATTGAAAAAGAAATTCTGGTCAGCAATAGGGAACAATACAGATCAGATCAGTGCAACACAATCTAATAGGCAACAAGCCTGAGACCTAACTCAAGATGCACGCTAATTAAGTCCTAACAAATGCCAGCAAAAATTGGAATTTTTGGATGGCGCATAATCAATCTAGCGATCACATATGATACCAGTACCTCTTGGTACATAAAGTAAATAGTAAACTGAGCACAATAATTAAGCCAGCACAAGCACACTAAATATAATCATAATCAATACTTAAAAGCATAACACCCTACTTGTAACATCCAAGTAAATTTATAATTTAAATCAAAACAACAGTCACATAGTATTATTTTTGTCCAAACCATAGAAGCTACAATAAAGTAATTTCAAGTAAACCAACTCAAGTTGAAGTTGTTTACGCATGTGATTCATCTCCAGCTTTATCATTGACCTCCTTTTTAGTACATTCAGCAACACCCATCTGTTAAGAATAAGACAACATTGCCTCATCTCGGCTGGGGTTTCGGCACCATCCCCATTTGCTCAATCTTTTCCATAGAGTTGTTTCAGACTTTCATAATGTGGAACAGCTTATTCAGCTCTGGAAAGTAGGAGAATAGCATGAAATTAATCTGGTTCAAACCACAAGCTCATAATATTTATCTTTTTTATGTAAAAATTCGGGCTGTTCTTTTTACTAATTGAACAATTGTATGACACTTTTCTTAATTATTACAAAATAAATCCCATTTTTACCTCAAAAAATTATTACAAAATAAAGGGGACTCAGTTATAACAGCGAATCAAGAGTTAGCATGTCCTGACCTGATCGCTGTAGGGGACGAGAAGTTCTTGTCCTGAATCTAGTAAATTCAGCAAATCAAGAGAAAATTAAACATCGATGAACAAAGAGAGAAGGTGAAAGAGAAAAACTGTAAAAATTGTAGAAATCGTGCTCTATTACCTGAAACCAATCGTGATTGAGAGTTGGATACGGCTCTGATCATGCAGCTAATCAGCTATGGAGGTTTAAATAATGCTCGAGAGTTGAGACCGAGTACTAGTAGGGTAGGAAGAAGGCAGATCCACGCGAAATCAGAAGGAATCGCTCGGCAAGAAGGGCATGGCTGTCAATCGCCATCTTCGCGATTTTCTTTCCCTCCGTTCTACTCCAAATCGGTGGAGATTTTTTTTTGTATGCGAGGGAAATTTTGGAAGGGAATTTAGTACCCTCGCTCATTTTTCACCGTTCCGATTCCCTTCCATCCAAACAACGAAATTTTCAGATTTTTCCTTCCATTTTCTTTCATTCCCACCGGCCACCGCATCCCCCTCAATCAAACGGACTGTAATAAAAGGTAAAATCACGAGTACAGAGACGGGGGAAAACCTATAAGCCCATTGGTGAGGCCCGAGAATGGTGGAGTCGTATCCTCTGGATGGTTTAATAAAACCATCCACTGGACGTCTCGTATACTCAACCGTCCGATCTAAACGGACGGTGAGATCTCAGAATTCACAAAAAAATAAAAACATGTGTACGTTTTTTTTCTCTTCCTCTTCGTATACGGTACTCAGAGGAATCTCCTTCTCCTACTTCGTGTACGCTCCACCTCCTCTGAGAGCAACTCGATCAACCTTCTATGCCTCTTCTCTGAAAGCAAGAACCCCTAGACAAATTCCAGATCTCTCTCTCGAGAGAGGTCTCTCTAAAGGCGATTAGCCCATCTCTTCGTTTACACGCTTTCTCTCGATCGATCGAGCTCTCTCTGAAGGGAATAAACCCTAGCTACAGTCTGTCCATAATTTTTTTTCTGAAGGTAAGTAGGCAACCCTCGATTTGAAGGGAACTCTTGATCGAAGTCAATCAATCTGAAGGAATACTCGATCAAAGGTTTATCTCACTATAACAAGGTCAGTTTGATTTTACAGGACTTATCTATTTCTTAGTTCTGTCCATTTTTGGTCCATAAAGCATGTAAAAAGCTTTTACTAGGCAGCAACTTAATCGAGTTTGTAATTAAGTTGTATGTAAAGTAAAAGGACATGCAGTAAACTTCACATCTAACATCTCAGACCTGTTAAGGTGTGTAATTGACATTACTGTTGAATTTCACATTTACCATCTCAGATCTGTTAAGGTGTGTAATCGACATTACTGTTAAATTTCACATCTACCATCTCAGACCTGTTAAGGTGTGTAATCGACATTTTTAACTTTTTAATCAATCAATTTACATGCTGGTGAGGAGAGCTACTATATGAAAAACTTTGTTGGAAATTGGATATTGGCTTTGTTTCATTGGAGTCTCTTATTTCAAAGATGGATATTAATGATGCCAGTGTGTTAAGAAGTTCTGGTATAGGAAGTAATTGCTGCTTTTTAGGATGCTTATGCAGGTTAATTCTTAACAATTTACAAGCTTATTTGTGGTCGCATTGTTAATTTTTCAGGATTAAAAAGGCATTTAGCAAAATGAATTCGATGTCTAGGAAGGGTTATTGCTCAGATTGTAATATTCCCTTGGAGATGGGCATTGAACTGGATTCTCGATAGGAATTACTTTGAGATTTGCTGATTTTTTTTTCTTTTATTTTATTTTAGTTTAGATGCTGCACTGCATCACAAGTAGGATGCTAGTTTCTGTGTGATGTGCTACTGGTTCTTTGTGTTTGGTTTATTACAACTAGGGGCCAGCTTGCAATTTAGCTTATTAATTGTTTGTGTTTGGTCTAGTAAATAGAAATATTGTAAATGACTTGTAGAGCTGGTATCGCTCTTTGGTTCACAAGAAATGTTGAGATATTTGCTTCTTTGTTTGTCGTTTGAAAAAAATCTAGAGCGTTCTTGTTTGAGAGTTTTTGTGTATTATACATATGTATGCTTCAAGTACAAGTGTTATAATTTTAATATGTACACAATGTACCAGAGTGTCACCAAAATTCACATAAAAGAAGAAAATATAGGCACATACAGAGACTATAACCAAGTACAACTGAGATCAGCACACAAGCTGCAACAAGCATATGTTTAAAGCGACCGCCAGAATGCTAAAACGGAAGGCAAAATACAAATCAAAAGATTATTATCTCATTAGACTCCAGTTGAAACAAAATTGAAGAGATAGTTTTAACTGACGAATGTCACATGGAGTAAAAATACAAAGATGACATGGTTCAATAATTAATGTGTAGTAGTGAAATACTCTTCACTGCAAAAAGTAGTATGCAAAAGGTACCAATTTCTAATTTCTAACAACATAGTTTACTATATGTCTGCAATCAAATTACTAACAAAAATTGAACACGAGCATCTAATCACTCCTAGAACCCTTCAATTAAAACCCATAAAAGCCTCGAAAGTTCCAAGAAATTATGTTGTTCCTACCAAAAACAAATACAGTTGCTTGATTCATTCAGTCTCGTCAGACTCATAAGTTGCATAAAGTGCTTGGAGGCCATTTGGTGCAGTGTTGCAGTTGTCTTCTGCAAGCTTCTTGCTTTCACTCTCAACCTTGGTTACTGATTTGTTGCTTGAAGTCGGATCCAAGAGCATCTTTTCAGAGGAATCATCAGTTGTCTTTGGCTTCAACATAAATTTCAGCATAATTATGGTAGAGCCAGCACGAGTTCCTACAATACCAGTAATTAACCATGAGAAATAGTAGCTATTGTATAAGGTACAAACCAATGCTTAACCAACAAAAGCATAACTGGTACTGGCATCGAGGTGCTGTTGCTATATTAGCATACTTCTACTATGAACTTTAGTCTCAAAAACTGATCAGTACTTGCCAAAATACAATAAAGATCTGAGGTACTTTAAAAAAACACTGTTTATGTAATCTATCAAGGTGCTCTGATAAAAATGTAAAAGAAGACACGTGACTCCTAATCTAATATTGTATATCATAATTCATTTCTGATATACCAGCTAATAGCATTTTCTTCAAATTGAATTCTAATTCTAAACCCATTTCTCCTCATACACACTCTTCTGAAATAATTGCCAGTCATATAAGAAAAGAGCTCAAATGGACAATAAAAAAATGATTCAGGCATGGCAAACACTTCTGTTAAACAATTATTTCCTATCCATCTGAAGTAGCACTTATTGCAGTACGAAAAATAAAAGAGTGCCATCCACAAATAAATATAAAACATAATAAACTCCAAACTTGAACATCAATATAATTGGTTCTGAACCATATGATGCAATTGAGGCGAGGGAGAGAGAGGAAACCCAAGTCTCAGCTGATTTACGGTTGCTGGTATTGAGGAAAAATCGAGAGAGAGAGAGAGAGAGAGAGGGGGGGGAGAGAGAGATCGAAAGAGATAGACAAAGGTTGATGAATAGGAGAGCTACATACCTTGATTAGGGCCAAATCCCTAGGCAGCAAAGCTAAGTGAGAGGATTCTAGAGTTCGATGACGGAGGTGAGAGGCGAGTTAGGTTTCCATCGCTGGAATTCGTGGCAAAGAGAGAAAGTTAGGTCGATAATGAAAGAGAGAACAGAGCGGAGGCTGATTAGTCTGGGAACTAGGTTTGCTCCTCTCTCTCGCGCTTTCTCTCTCTAAGTACGGACCGTATACGAAGAAGACGGGAAAAAGAAGCGTATACGACTGAGTTTTTCTGTTCTTTTTACGGAAGAATTGATCCGGCCGTCTATTTAGATCGGGCGGTTGAGAATACGAGACGTCCAGTGGATGGTTTTGTTAAACCATCCAGAGGATACGACTCCCGAGAATGGTACGGTGATAACTAGGGCTTAGAAGTTCATTAAATAGGTCTTTCTTAGAATTTATTTTGTTTCCCGGTCCATGGCCGAAGTTTTGTTGGTTCCCAAGAACCTGAGTTCGAATCCCACAACAAGCCATATTCTTGTAAAAATGAAAAAACTCCGAAAAGTCATTTGATTATTATTATCATTAACATTAACATTTAAATAAATGGAAGACTCCCATCTTATCTTGAAAAAAAGAAAATTGGATTAAACTAGGCCTATTTAGTTTGTTACTTTTATAATATTAAAAAAAAGGTATAATCATAGCCTATAAACATGATCATTTGATAAAAATGGTTGTCGGAATTGTGGACATTTAATTTGGGTTTCTTTTAAATATCTGCTCAGTTTTACATCGGGAACAAGTCTGTATTTATCCAACGGACCTTTGATTGAAGTTAGATTCATACTCGGTCCACCGAGAGAACATTAATTTTACTATAATTTTGGTTTTTTTTTTAAATAAGTAAAGTTTTTCTCTACCAAATATTGTAATTTTAGTTTTTAGGAAGTTAAAATTTTCTTACCAAATATTGCGACTTAAAAAAATAAGAAGAAAGGAAAAGAGGGAAGGAAATTAAATCGATGGCGGTGCAAACGAACCGTCCTTAAGAAAAATATTTAAATTACTCAAGAGCATTATTGGTACATAGCAGTGAAGCAGACGAAAAAACTTTGAATAATTGAATGCAAGTTCCAAGTTTACATTGCGTTAGAACTATTCTGACCCTTATAATTTAGAAAGGTTCGCAAATTTGAAAAGGAAGTTTAGATAAAAGAATATATACTCTGTACCTTATTAAGTATATCGTTATTAGGTATACCGTAATATTTATCACCAGGAAAATCTACTCATTTTATTTAGTGAATGTGTTAGAAAAAGGAAAATAAAAGATCAACAACATAAAGAACATCAGAGAATATATAGCAAAGATTCTGCATACCATTTAAGAGGAGAAGGAAAAAAAAAAAGGGAAAATCTTAATTTTAGATAACATAAAAACTAATTAATCGATCATTTCAAGAGTATACCATTAAATTCTCCTTACTCAAACTTTAGAATTGATAATATTGACATATTTGAAACCACGTCAGAATTGCACTCTTACCAAAAACATTAAATTTAAACCGCAGCTGTCCTCCTAGATGACTATAATTATTAAATCTCTGAATTTATATGCCGAAATTTTAAAAAATAATACTAAAATAATATAATCCATTAAAATTAATATCAATATAATAGAAAAAATATTGAAAAAATATTTAAAAAATCTGAAAAAATCCGGAAAAAAATGTAAATTTATATCCAATTTATTAATTATATTGGATTTTTTTTGTCTTTTTATTTGTTTATTCACTACTTAATTAATTAGAAAAATAGATAATAAATTTTACTATGCCGAAATTTTAAAAAATAATACTAAAATAATATAATCCATTAAAATTAATATCAATATAATAAGTTTAATATAAATAGTATCACGAGATCGGAATCCTGGATTCCGAACGTTAGATCAAAATCCTGGATTCCGATCTAAGTTTTGATCGGATTCTGGGATTCCGATCTAAGCTTAGATCGGAATCCAGGATTCCGATCTAACCTTTACTTTATATATATGGATTTCCGATCTAACGAGACGCTGCCTTCGCTCTTGGACGCTCCCTTTCCGCGCGCGAGAACAGTAAGTTTTCTTTTTTTTATTTATTTAATTATTTATTTATTTAGTTTTATTAGTTTTTAATTTAGTTAATTAAATTAAAAAATAGAAAAAATATTTAAAAAAACTGAAAATATCCGGAAAAAAAATGTAAATTTATATCTAATTTATTAAATATATTAGATTTTTTTTGTCTTTTTATTTGTTTATTCATTACTTAATTAATTAGAAAAATAGATAATAAATTGTAAAATTATTTTAAAAATACGGAAAAATAAGAAAAAATTATATGAAAATTTATTTGTAATTTATTTATTTATTTTTGCTTTTAATAATTAAGATTTTGATAATTAAATATGAAAAAATTAGAAAAATGGTAATAATTGATGGTATTAATTAAAAATGTTGGAAAAAATTGTTTAGAAGAGAGTCAATTCGTTTCTACTCCAGGTTAGCTTTTTTATATGTTTATTTTATTATTGTTTGAATAGAAATGTTTGTAAATTGCTTGTAGATTGATTGATTGATTGTAAAATTGTGAAATACAATGATTGTAAAATTGTGAAATGCTTGTGAAATGCAATGATTGAATTATTGATTCATTGATACTTGTGAAATGGTTTGTGAAATGCAACGATTGTAAAATTTGAATGATTTATTCAAATTGGGTTGGGTTGGGTTCAAATTGGAATGAAATTGGGTTGGGTTGGGTTCAAATTGGGTTGTAATTGGGTTCAGATTTTTTGAAAAACTCTCCGGTACAGGGGAGATGCTGCCGAAATTTTGGTAGATTTTATACTTTATTAAATTTTAATTGCAGTAACAGTCGAAATGCCACCGCGAAGAAGAAGACCAGAGGATCCACGTCGATCCACAAGGCTTCGAGGAGATCCTGGCGCATCTACATGAGGAGGAGATCCTGACGCTTCTTCATCTGCCCCCCCTGCCGCCCCCCCTCGTTCCTCCTCCTGCTGATCAGCTTCTGCATCTTAGTCAGTCTGAGCTTCGAGGCGTACGAGTAAGTTTTTTTTATTTATATAGTTAATTCTTTTATATATATATTTTTAATAGTATATATAGGAAATAATTTATTTTTTAAATTATTTAGGGTATAGGGTTTAGGGTTTAAGGAAATAATAAATTTTTTTATTTATATAGTTAATTTTTGTATATAGTTAATAGTATATATAGTAAATAATATGTTTTTGAACTTATTTAGGCGTGGACGCCCGAAATGCATAAGGCAAAAATGATACGAACCGAGGAGGTGGACCAGCGTCTTGTGACATTGGGACTTATTCATTTTGTTGAGTTAGGTCACATGCCATTGGATCGTTCCATGATACAGGGTCTGTGTGACACCCCGTCAAATACTGTAACTGGACAACTCACGACAGAGTGCCCGCCGCGAATGCCTAATGCACCCGCAAGGCTTACAAATGCTTATTTTACAAATTAATGTTGATTATGCACAATTAATATACATGTTAGATATAAATTTAATAATTATTTACTCAATTATAAAATAAATCCTATAATAGTCTGGTTCATATGGGTTGCTAACACAGAATCCAATGGCCCGCTACTCGTCTTTCTGTCCACCACTTGATCTGAAACCTGGAACCCACAACCAATTGTGGAAAACATACAAAAAGTACGAAATGAGATAAATAAATTTTATCTCAGTACGGTATTCAGTTCCAGCCACTTGAGTTTTGATTATCATGCGTTGGAACTAAATACATGGCTGAGCTAAGTAATTTTCAAATCAACATTTATTTTTAAAAAAAATTAAATATAAAATTTCGATCAAGCAATCTAATTATGAAATAAATTCAATACTCTTCAAAATTATTTAAAATTCAAAGCATGACACCAGTAATTTCAATTCCCTGGAAAAGCAATTAATAGTATGTAACGTCTAACATGTAAAAAAAAAACATTCACATCTTGTTTCAAACAGACATAGCAATGTCAAATTAATTAAATCATTGCAATATGTAATTTAAGCTCGATAATCACTTTCATAACAATTCAAATTCCAAATTATAATAAATGTTGACTCATTTGGTTAAGACAAATATCTAGTATGCAAGTCCAGTTTCTTTTCCCATCATCCAATTCAAATATGTCGCGAGACACTTTCTATGAAGGCTACCGACGACCAAACAGATATGCCACGAGTCACCTTCTATGAGGGCTGCCAATGGCCAAATAGATATTTAGATATGCCACGAGTCACCTTCTATGAGGGCTGCCAATGGCCAGACAGATATTCAGATATGCCACGAGTCTCCTTCTATGAGGGCTGCCAATGGCCAGACAGATATGCCACGAGTCACCTTCTATGAGGGCTGCCAATGGCCAGACAGATATTCAGATATGCCACGAGTCACCTTCTATGAGGGTTGCCAATGGCCAGACAGATATTCAGATATGCCACGAGTCACCTTCTATGAGGGCTGCCAATGGCCAGACAGATATTCAGATATGCCACGAGTCACCTTCTATGAGGGCTGCCAATGGCCAGACAGATATTCAGATATGCCACGAGTCACCTTCTATGAGGGCTGCCAATGGCCAGACTGATATTCAGATATGTCACGAGTCACCTTCTATGAGGGCTGCCAATGGCCAGACAGATATTCAGATATCGCAACTCACTTTCTAAGAGGGTTATTAACGATTGATAGCACAATTCAAACAATCGAAAATCAAGAGTGCAACAAAAAAAAAATAGTACCAAATCTAAAATATAAGCGCCTATTACACAATGCTCGATAGGATGGGTCATGACTCCACCTCCAAACATTACGAGTGTCTATCTCAACTACACGATATGTACTTACCTCAATCAAATCACATTTCAATCGGATACCATTCAATATGTCATTTTTCAATCATGCATCAATATACATATACATAAAATATATCTCACGAATGAAAAGTAATTATGAAACGAAAATGCATATTAATAATATATCATGTAATTAAAACTCGAGTGAAATCCGTACCTTTACCGGAACTTTCACCGTAGCGGCCCATCAGTCAGTGTCCGACTCTATGTCTATGTATTAAGTAAAAACCCATGGTCACACAAACAACACAGAAAGCTAAAAAAAAATCTTCGCTATACACCACTAAAATTATAAGGACCAGCATATACAAGACAATTTGAGAGGAACAAGATATGACAACAGTGATAGACAACCTATATATTTGGACAGACCACATTGTGGTACCAAATCGAAATTTGTAAGCCAAACTAGAAATATTCAACGCATAAATATATGATTATATCATGGCTCTCTTTAGCAAGACCTGATTATTTGCATCAAGTGTAACCAATGATATTACTTTCGGATTCTAATATCTTTGGTACCAAACTGTACCAGTTCGGGTTTCAGCCCATTAACAATCTTTTTTTTTTTGTGGAATTTTATGTAGTGAATCCTTCTTTAATAGTGTGATCAGCCATACTTATAAGAACCCACATAATCATATTCTTACGTAATACTAATTACAAGTAGGAGAAAACAAGAGATGAAAGCTCATATCAAATTCCAGGATAATACTTCATAAATCACTACAAAACCTCATTAGAATTGATAAGAAAATCTGAGAATTACTTACTAATTCTTTTAATTTACTCCACGAGACACGAAGTAGTTGATTATACCCTCAAACCCTAACTTCCTCTTGAGTTTGAACAGCTTGATTTCGATGAAATTAAGTGGAGATCGGTACAAACAACAAGCTTTCTAGCTATTTCGGTATTTATTTGTGGATTTTCAGTTTGAAAGAACCAGGTTGCATGACACCATTGAGGTTTGGAACTTACGGTCATGGAGAAAGAAAGGATAAAGAGAGAGAGGCGCAGGTCTTCTTTTAAAGTTGGTAACTGGGTCACTGTAATGGGTTAAATGGGGAGAAAAATAAGGAGAGAGAATATATGGTTGGAGCTAATAGGTTAATGATTTTATGCGGCTGCCTTGTGGGAACCATTTGCCACTCTAATATTCTAACTCATATATTATCCCAGAAATTATTAAAGGAAAAGTAATCAACTTGAACTTTGGACTTGTGCGTTGTTCACAATCACCTTAACTTTAACTTGGACATAATTTAATTACTAGATATTACACAATTTGTTATGAAAATTTTCTAGCTTCCAAATAAAACAAAACTGTAACATGTCTTCAAACATATTTGTTTGCTTATTACAAATTATGAGAAATACAATATGAACCCCACGTCTAAATTAATTGAGAGAAAAGCAAGGATTACTTTCAAAAGAAATTTCTAAGATACTAATAAAGTTTTCACATTCCTAACATAAATAACAGTGAATGTAAAATTTAAATTTTTGAAAATAAAATCACTCAAATTAGAATTTCAGTCATGAATTATCAAAATTTCACTAAAAGAAAAAAAAAATTTCAGAAACGGTGAAAATTCAGGATGTAACATTCCTCCCTCCTAAAAAAAATATTTCGTCCTCGAAATTCATCTAAATACACGACTCTTTTTAGAAATAAACTACTAGTAAGTTTGCAATTCTAGTAAAAGAAACTTATAACCATCCCATATTGATAAAGCAGAAAGATCCAAAATCTATAAGAAAATCTTCAAATTGCTAAAACTTACGAAGCAAACCCTTTTTAGCCAAAAGAATTGAAACTGGTATACAAATGACATCTTAGACAACGCTCAAGTAATAAGATACTTCTCATAGCTAATAACATAAGTTCTAGTTCAATTCTTATCTTTCGAGAAGCACCGTAATACCAAAATTATTCTTGACTGCCTTGGTTATCACTCAAGAAGTAAAGATAATTATTGTATTATTGAGATGCAATTAACAAGTTAAATGATCAGTCAACTTATTTGATCCATGTGCCAACAAAAGATAAGAAGATCTTTACTCAAATAAATTACAGAAACTTGTGCATACTATAGTAAATTAAGAAATCCTTAGCGTTTCAACCATGCATTAATATAAAATAGAGCATGCTCACTATAATAACTAAAATCCCTTACCATGGCATACCAACTTTCTGTACACTTATCAAAATCACTTTACACTTCAAACAATAGAAATAAGCCCTATTACTTAAAATGCACATAAATTGTTTCAACCTATAAAACATATCTTTAAAATTACAACACATATATAGAATAATCAAGCAACCATAAACAATGGATTTATAACATTATGAACTCATATATATTATAACTTAAAACTATGCAAAACAGAAACAATTTTTTTAATTAACTATTCAACACACAAAGAATAATCACCACAGAAAGTTTTCTTTTTTAATATCAAATTTACTTTCTAAACAATTATTATTCGAATAAATAAATCACCTGATATTTAAACACGAAACGATCCAACAACCAATTAAGAAACATAAAATATATACAAATACAAAGAACTTGTATATTATCACACTTATTAAAGCTAGACAAACATTAGTCTACTGTCACAATTATTCAGAAATCAATCTTATTTACACAAGTAGCCCTTTAGACGTACCCCACTCAGGCAATCTATTAGTCTGGTTTGGTTATTAAACCATTCTCTGATACCACCTGTGACACCCCGTCAAATACTGTAACTGGACAACTCACGACAGAGTGCCCGCCGCGAATGCCTAATGCACCCGCAAGGCTTACAAATGCTTATTTTACAAATTAATGTTGATTATGCACAATTAATATACATGTTAGATATAAATTTAATAATTATTTACTCAATTATAAAATAAATCCTATAATAGTCTGGTTCATATGGGTTGCTAACACAGAATCCAATGGCCCGCTACTCGTCTTTCTGTCCACCACTTGATCTGAAACCTGGAACCCACAACCAATTGTGGAAAACATACAAAAAGTACGAAATGAGATAAATAAATTTTATCTCAGTACGGTATTCAGTTCCAGCCACTTGAGTTTTGATTATCATGCGTTGGAACTAAATACATGACTGAGCTAAGTAATTTTCAAATCAACATTTATTTTTAAAAAAAAATAAATATAAAATTTCGATCAAGCAATCTAATTATGAAATAAATTCAATACTCTTCAAAATTATTTAAAATTCAAAGCATGACACCAGTAATTTCAATTCCCTGGAAAAGCAATTAATAGTATGTAACGTCTAACATGTAAAAAAAAAAACATTCACATCTTGTTTCAAACAGACATAGCAATGTCAAATTAATTAAATCATTGCAATATGTAATTTAAGCTCGATAATCACTTTCATAACAATTCAAATTCCAAATTATAATAAATGTTGACTCATTTGGTTAAGACAAATATCTAGTATGCAAGTCCAGTTTCTTTTCCCATCATCCAATTCAAATATGTCGCGAGACACTTTCTATGAAGGCTACCGACGACCAAACAGATATGCCACGAGTCACCTTCTATGAGGGCTGCCAATGGCCAAATAGATATTTAGATATGCCACGAGTCACCTTCTATGAGGGCTGCCAATGGCCAGACAGATATTCAGATATGCCACGAGTCTCCTTCTATGAGGGCTGCCAATGGCCAGACAGATATGCCACGAGTCACCTTCTATGAGGGCTGCCAATGGCCAGACAGATATTCAGATATGCCACGAGTCACCTTCTATGAGGGTTGCCAATGGCCAGACAGATATTCAGATATGCCACGAGTCACCTTCTATGAGGGCTGCCAATGGCCAGACAGATATTCAGATATGCCACGAGTCACCTTCTATGAGGGCTGCCAATGGCCAGACAGATATTCAGATATGCCACGAGTCACCTTCTATGAGGGCTGCCAATGGCCAGACTGATATTCAGATATGCCACGAGTCACCTTCTATGAGGGCTGCCAATGGCCAGACAGATATTCAGATATCGCAACTCACTTTCTAAGAGGGTTATTAACGATTGATAGCACAATTCAAACAATCGAAAATCAAGAGTGCAACAAATAAAAAAAAAATAGTACCAAATCTAAAATATAAGCGCCTATTACACAATGCTCGATAGGATGGGTCATGACTCCACCTCCAAACATTACGAGTGTCTATCTCAACTACACGATATGTACTTACCTCAATCAAATCACATTTCAATCGGATACCATTCAATATGTCATTTTTCAATCATGCATCAATATACATATACATAAAATATATCTCACGAATGAAAAGTAATTATGAAACGAAAATGCATATTAATAATATATCATGTAATTAAAACTCGAGTGAAATCCGTACCTTTACCGGAACTTTCACCGTAGCGGCCCATCAGTCAGTGTCCGACTCTATGTCTATGTATTAAGTAAAAACCCATGGTCACACAAACAACACAGAAAGCTAAAAAAAAATCTTCGCTATACACCACTAAAATTATAAGGACCAGCATATCGAAACATATATTAATCCGGGGTATTTAGATCCGGATCCGTTACTGTTCATAAGCACTGTTGGCGAACAGTAACCGGATCTGGACCGTTCGTTTCGTTGCTGAGATCCTGTCCCTCCGATTAACTTCTCCTTCTCCGTTCGATCTCTTCTTCTTCTGGAGATTTCCTCTCGATAAGCTCTCCCCTTTTGACTCTCTCTCCTCCTTTCTCGCTGATACTCTCCACGGACCGGACCGATGCCATCACCCATGTGGGTATGTACGGAGTTCTGAACACCCCCCCTCTCTCTCTCCCTGTTTCTTCTCCGTGCTCATTTCTTTTCTCTTTTTCTCAGTCTGTATCTCTCTCCCCCATATTAACTTTAGAGTTCTTTTTCTTTCTCTTGCTCAGATCTGTACGTGACTACTCAAGCGATAAAAAATAGTTTTCGCGTTGTTTCTTCACTACTGGATTTTGGCAGATTGAAGAACAGGTGATGCTTTTCGTGACCTGTTCTTCTCCGTCTTTGTATTTCAGGTGATGCTTCCTTCTTCTTCTTCGCTTCTCCTTGGTTTTCAATCGGCCAATTTCTCCGATTTGATTTCAATCAATCAGTTTCTTTTTGTTCTTTTTTTTTTCCCGTTTTAGGTTTACAGTCCTAGAGTTGTGTTTCTTCATCATAATATCTTTCTTCTGGTGTGTAGCTTTGCTCAGGTAAATTTTAAACTTGAAGTTTATTTATTTATTTTCTTTTTCCTTCTCTTTTTTTTTTCATGTTTGGTCCTCATCTTATAGTCCTCAGTGACTGAAAAAATCGTCAGATATTTCGTGTTGCCTGTTTAATTCATTTGGATCTTCGTGTACTGGTAACTTTTACATATTCGTGTACTGGTAACCTTTTATATTTGTGTACTGCAAATTGTGTTGTTATTCTTTTCTTCAAGACATTAAACAAAGCGCTGGTAAGTTTTATATTCTTGCAAATTTTGTTCTTTCAACTAAGTAATGGCATAACAAGATTACTATTCATGTACCAGTTAGGTTTAAACAGGAAACAAAAAAAAAACAGCAAACAGGTTCGGCGACTTTGGTTCCTGTGAAATAAATGTTAACATGCTATTTGATACAACATAGAAGAAAGAGTATCTCCAGACTGTATTTAAAAAATGTGTTTCAAGGACATATAAAGAAAAAGAACAATTAAAAATTTAAAATAATTTTTTTGGAGTCCAAATGAGGTTTTTGCCTCCTGTTGGTAGTGTAGAAAACAAAAATTGAAGTTTAATTTAAGTTTTCTTATTCACAGCTTATCAATCTATGTTCTAATGATGATGTACAGTCAATGTAATAACATTTTTCAAAGCAACCATATTGTGTTAGTGGTGTACTTTTACGATGGCTGATTGTAATTTTTTTTCTGCAGTCTTCTCAGTTAATTCTTTTGGGATTTTTACCCTTGCACTTCTCTTTTCTCAGTTACAACCTTTTATGGTGGGAGGTCGACAGTTGGTGCTATTGCTTGATGCGTTGTGCAGTGGCTTGGTATTGTTTACTGTGTTTATTTGCTCTTTTATCGATCTCCGTTCTTTCTCTGTGTTGGCACTTCTTTTGTCCAGGTCGGTTTTCTTCTTCACTCCATTGGTAGTCTCTCAATGGCTGGACACTGACAAAGATGTCGATGACCTCAGTAAATTTGTTTAGGTACATAGCTTCAAAAAGCAGAAAAAGGTTAAAAAAAAAGGACAAAAAGGAATGAAAATATGCGAGCATGTCTAATGTGGCAGTTTTTTCAAGCTCGACGAATATGCAAGCATGTCTAGGTACATAGTTTTCAATGTCTAATGAAAATATGCGAGCATGTCAATTTGAGGTATCTGCAGGTTTTTAATTTTTCTTACAGTTTTGTGTTTTTCAGAACTTTGGTAACCTCTCACAATGTAAAATGCTTTTCATTGCTTGATGTTTCTGTCTTTTTGGGTCTGGTGCGGTAATATTGCTTATCTCACATCTGATTTGAAGTTAAAATAAGATGAACCTTGGTTGATCAAATACTGCTTTTGTGGGGCATAATTTGAAAGTATAACTTTTTTCTCAAAACTTATATTATATTATATTGAAACTGTATTATGGATTTAGGATTTCCTCTGAAGTTATCTTTTGCTTAATTGCAAAATTATCCTTACTGGTAACCATACCATGGCAAGCACTGTACTCCTTGCTAAGAACTACTAACAAAATTGAAAAAAAAGATTTGCTTCCAGTAAGTTGTGGAATATATGAAGAAGGGAATGAAGCAACATGAGGCATCACCTTTTTCTGATAGTCTGGTCTTTAACAAGGTTACTATTCTTCGATGTATAGTTATGTGTTGCTAAATTTAAAGGTGAATAAATGACCAATTGACCATTCTGTAAACTGCCATCTATTATAGGTTATGCAAGATTTGAGGGAGAGTATGGATCGTGATATATGGTGTTGCACCATTGCTGAGGCATATTGACAAGTTCACGAGGGTCACAAGTGGCAGCATATTTGTGCAAGGGTATATGGTATGAATATATATATGTACTATTCTTTTAAAAAGAGTGAAAAAAGTAAGAGAACAAAAATATGTTACTCATCCCTCTCTGACGACTCAAGAGACTTTATTGTGCACCCCTCTCTCTCTCTTTGCTTTCATTTCAGTGCACCTTCACCGATTGATTCTAATTGATGTCGTATCAAGGTTAAGCGTTAATTTTTCACTGACATCGATTTTGTAATACAATTTCAGCAGGCTGAGCAGTCTAGGAAGAGGTTTCATGGACAATCCAGTGAAATGGTAAATTATATTAGCTTTCATTTATAGTTCTTTTCTGGAGCATCTTTTTTTGTGAAGAAATCTAAGTTTTTTTATTATTTTTTTGTTTAGGTTCTCCTTATTGTGTAAGTGATTTTGGAGAATTTGTGGCTCATGTGCATGTTATTTGTTGTAATTTTTGGTGTTATTTCAAATATCTGATATTTGATGCCTAATTTTTCAACCTTCTTCTTTTAGGGTCAGAACTTCTATTTTTAAGATCAATTGTCATGCATTTAATCTTTCTTAAAGTGTGCCTTTTACAATTAAGTGTTGGTTCATGTTACTGGCCTTTATCGTGCGCCTCTCTCTCTTTCTTTGCTTTCATTTAAGTACACCTTCACCGATTGATTGCAACTGATGTCGTACCACGGTTAAGCATTAATTTTTCGCTGACATTGATATTATAATACAATTTCAACAGGCTGAGTAGTTGAAGAAGAGATCTCATGGACAATCCAGTGAAATGGTAAATTATATCAGCTTTTCATCTATGATTATTTTCAAGAGCATCTTTTTAGTGAAAAAATCTATGATTTTTATTATATTTCTGTTTAGGTTGTCCTTATTATAAGTGATTTTACAGCATTTTTTGCTCATGTGCAAGTCATTTATTTTAATTTTTGCTATAATTTCATATATCTGATGCCTAATTTTGCATTTCAGGACTATTTTTTTAGAGCATCCTATAATTCATTAATGCTTTGGCTAGAAAATAATGATTGTATTTCGTACATGCATTTTGTGATGTAGTCTATTATCATTTAGAGAAAGATTTTTGAAATTAGGATCCTAATTCCTTAAGCCAAGGGTTATCCATGTTTTCATTTTTCATATGATTGCTTTCGTCATGTAATCAGTGAGATTATTCATCTTTTCCATATATGCTTCAATAAATATAGGCTTGCTTTGTCTCTTTTTTTTTTTTGGTCCTTCTATGATCGGTGTTTTAACTAATTAATTTTCTATAGTAATGTTGCTGGACACACGGCAATGGAGGAAAAGAGAAGACATCAGCAGCATAAAAAGATGAGGAGGCTTTGCGTGCAACCAATCTAACAGCTACTCATAGGTTTGCCGATTTTCATCTTTTACCATTGTAGCTGTCGGGAATACTTTTTTCGAATATTTAACTTTTTTTTTCGATTAACTTTGTACATATGTTGAAGAAACAACTATGTCATTTGGATTACCATTTTCGTATTTAATATATGCATATCATATGCTGTATAGAACAATTCATATCTATATACCGATTTCATATTAGTATGTAATGTGTGTGATAATATATTTATGTTGCTTTTTAGTGTTTTTAACTTTTTATTAAGTAGGCATGATGTATTCAATTAATTGGTCTTATTCTTTAAGCGCATATTATATATAATAAGGTTTCTGTTTACTCCAACATTTGTGGTCTTATTTTGGCATAGTAGTGTATAACATAGCAAATTGGTGTGCAAAGAATTAAGTTTGCTACCTCCCATAGACTTTTTACCCATATTTTTAGTAATTTATTGTTATTTTATGTAATTCTCATAGCTCAAAAATTTTTTTTATCAACTTGCAATATAACTTTTTTTTTAAGATAAATTAGGTTCAAGTCTTCTAATTTATTTTTAAATTAAATGTCTATAAAGATCTCCAACCGAGTTTCAAACCAATTTGCAATATAACTTTGAAAGAATGAAGGAGATCAATGTGAAAATCTGAAGATGCAAAATAGATCGCGCAACGCGCGAGACCCCGCTAGTACAAGACAATTTGAGAGGAACAAGATATGACAACAGTGATAGACAACCTATATATTTGGACAGACCACATTGTGGTACCAAATCGAAATTTGTAAGCCAAACTAGAAATATTCAACGCATAAATATATGATTATATCATGGCTCTCTTTAGCAAGACCTGATTATTTGCATCAAGTGTAACCAATGATATTACTTTCGGATTCTAATATCTTTGGTACCAAACTGTACCAGTTCGGGTTTCAGCCCATTAACAATTTTTTTTTTTTGTGGAATTTTATGTAGTGAATCCTTCTTTAATAGTGTGATCAGCCATACTTATAAGAACCCACATAATCATATTCTTACGTAATACTAATTACAAGTAGGAGAAAACAAGAGATGAAAGCTCATATCAAATTCCAGGATAATACTTCATAAATCACTACAAAACCTCATTAGAATTGATAAGAAAATCTGAGAATTACTTACTAATTCTTTTAATTTACTCCACGAGACACGAAGTAGTTGATTATACCCTCAAACCCTAACTTCCTCTTGAGTTTGAACAGCTTGATTTCGATGAAATTAAGTGGAGATCGGTACAAACAACAAGCTTTCTAGCTATTTCGGTATTTATTTGTGGATTTTCAGTTTGAAAGAACCAGGTTGCATGACACCATTGAGGTTTGGAACTTACGGTCATGGAGAAAGAAAGGATAAAGAGAGAGAGGCGCAGGTCTTCTTTTAAAGTTGGTAACTGGGTCACTGTAATGGGTTAAATGGGGAGAAAAATAAGGAGAGAGAATATATGGTTGGAGCTAATAGGTTAATGATTTTATGCGGCTGCCTTGTGGGAACCATTTGCCACTCTAATATTCTAACTCATATATTATCCCAGAAATTATTAAAGGAAAAGTAATCAACTTGAACTTTGGACTTGTGCGTTGTTCACAATCACCTTAACTTTAACTTGGACATAATTTAATTACTAGATATTACACAATTTGTTATGAAAATTTTCTAGCTTCCAAATAAAACAAAACTGTAACATGTCTTCAAACATATTTGTTTGCTTATTACAAATTATGAGAAATACAATATGAACCCCACGTCTAAATTAATTGAGAGAAAAGCAAGGATTACTTTCAAAAGAAATTTCTAAGATACTAATAAAGTTTTCACATTCCTAACATAAATAACAGTGAATGTAAAATTTAAATTTTTGAAAATAAAATCACTCAAATTAGAATTTCAGTCATGAATTATCAAAATTTCACTAAAAGAAAAAAAAAATTTCAGAAACGGTGAAAATTCAGGATGTAACAGTCTGGCCATGTTCTGGAGGCCCGAGACCCACACGTTCCACTTTCCCCGCGTAGGCGAGATGACCGTTACTCTTGAGGTATTATTTTTTCCAAGTTCTGTTGGTACCTATTTTTTTATTTATTATTTTTTTTGTTGCTTAATAAAAAAATGTAAATAAAATTTGCAGGATGTCGCCTTCATTTTTGGCTTGCCTACGACTGGACGACCGGTGACCGGTCGTACTGATTACGACGATGTGCAGAAGCTAGCCGACTTTGCATTGCCACGGGACACTCCTATGGAGGATGTTCTAGATTGCTTCAGAGAGAGGGCGACTGATTGACGTGCTGGGAGGTAACAAACGTTTTAAAATTTAATTAAAATTTTGAGATATGCTGCAATATATATATATATATAGAGAAAGCCTTCAATCAAAGCGCTTTGACCGGAGTCTCAGTTAAACCCCGTCAGATCTCAATTTTGAAAGTTCAAACGACCGATCCGAACCGTCAAATATGATCTCCATATTGAAATTTCCTTGCCGACCAAAATTTTCATTTTTTTTTAATTTTTTAAGTATTTTTTTCAGATTTTAAAAAATCGTTAATCTAATTTGTTCTGAACCCTACAAAAATTGCTGTTTTTGAAAATCCAAAAAAAAAAATACTTAAAAAATTAAAAAAAATGAAAATATTGGTCGGCAAGGAGATTTCAATATGGAGATCATATTTGACGGTTCGGATCGGTCGTTTGAACTTTCAAAATTGAGAACCGACGGGGTTTAACTGAGACTCCGGTCAAAGCGCTCTGATTGAATCCATTCTCTCTCTCTCTCTATATATATATATATGTGTGTGTGTGTGTGTGTGTGTGTGTGTAATGTTTATGTAATGCAGGAAACTTCACGCAGTACAGTTTGGGAAACTACGTGATATGTGGGCACAGGGACCTGGGTCAGACGACGCAGATAGGATCGATAGATACACACGGGCCCTGGTGTTGGAGTTGATGGGTTGCGAGATGTTTCCAGATTAAATTAATAATTTATATTATTTTGTAAATTAAATTAAAGTAGTTAAAAAAATATTAGCTCAATCAAATTAAATTAACTAAATGAAATTAAATTAAATTAATTACTTCAAATATCTAAATAAGATTTTATCACATTAAATTAAGTCAAATTATTAAATAATTTTATTTAATTAATTTTTAATGTCATTAAATTCATGCAACTGATAAAGTCTGGAAATTATACTCATACCTACCTAAGCACTGCAAAAAGACAGGCGTGCTCTGATAAAAGCTCAAAAGTATACTGATGCCTACCTAAGCACTGCAAAATGGACAAACGTATTCTGGTAAAGTCTGAAAAGTATACTGATGCCTACCTAAGCACTGCAAAAAGGACAAACGTATTCTGATAAAGTCTGAAAAGTATACTGATGCCTACCTAAACTATGCAAAAGGACAAACGTATTCTGATAAAGTCTGAAAAGATATCACATTATATTTATTAATTTTAAATAATTGCAAGTCTAAAATGATCTATAAAATTATTCTTCCTCAGCCAAAATATGTCACAACCACTCAATCCTTCTTTCTTCAACATTCACTACCATGGAGAAAGGAAATACCTCCAACAGTGAAGTGCCGGAATGACTATCTACTCGACATGAGTACTGGCCAAATTACGAACATTCCCCTGCCAATCCAAATGAGATCGAAAAAGGAGATTATCATGTGATATGTAATAAATGTTATCGCAATTTTGACTACAATATCTATACACGGAATGGTGACGAGTGGCCATTATACACCCACTATCAGTGGCACATTCATGGTGGCCCAGAAAGAGACCGCAGAGAGAGATTGCGACATTACCTGACTAAACCTGAGTCGAGCAACTCTGAACGCTATAAAAAGTACTACACAGAACCTGAACCGATGCCGGAACTTAAACCGTGGAAACCAGATCCTACACCCATTATTGTTTACGAAAGCATATACGATTTTCGTGGAGACCACACAGTGAGCTGTACAAAGTGTGGTCAGGTTTTCAATTTCAAAGATACCATTTTGCGTGACCACTACGATGAACACAAAAAACAAGAAGAGAGGGATGAAATTCTAAAGAGATTCAGAGTGAAAGAACAATGGTTCGAAAGGAGAAGAATGGAAGAAAAGGCCGCCGAAGAGAGCCGGAGGTTGCAACAAGAAAAAATTAGAAAAAAAATTAAGGAGAGCCTAATAAAGATCAAGAAGAGAGATGAACAACGCAAAATTGCAGTAGCTAGAATGGCTGAGATTGAGCAACAAGAAGCTGAGGCAGCTTTCTGGAACGAAGCCGCTCAATTTGCAGACAACCCGGCTGCGAATAATCAACAAGAACATGATGAGGCTTTTTGGAACGAAGCAGCTCAACTCGCTGAAAACCACGGTGCCAGTAATGAACAACAACCTGATGCCGTTTTCTGGAACGAGACCGCTCAATTCGCCGACAACCATGGTGCCAGTAATCAACAAGAAATGAATGCGGAAGAAGATCAACCCTGGTGGGATGAAATTCTGCAACATATAGATGATCAAGATCTCTAAGTATATTTATTACTTTGTTTTTAAGTACCAAACTAAATTCAGTGTGTTCATTTATATTATGGTTTTTCTATGTACATTTTTCATTTTTTATTATTTTAGTGTGCTAAATTATATTATGATTTTCATGTATTTTTCCCTTTCTTTTATTTTAGTGTGCTAATTTATATTATGGTTACAAAATTCAATTCTTCTTCTAATGGTGAACATATACATAAAACAAAGTGATCATATAAACGATCTAAGTGAACACATACAAACAAATAAGTTCAATAAAAATAAGTTTGTAAGTGTTCACTTACATCGTCTATATGTTCAGCTTATTTACGGTATATGTTCACTTTGTATTTACCGATGGCTGGGATGGTATATTTGCCGATGACACTTATAATTCCTGTATTTTTATATTATGAATTAAATGAAATAAATCTAATATTTAATTATAAGTTAATATTATAATTATTGCCATAAATAAATTATTACATAAAGTATTATGTACTTATTATGTACAACATTTAACATAATTGAAAATTTTTAATATTAAAAATAAAACCATCCATATAAAATTAATATCAAAACTTTAAATATTAAAATATTATTCATAATATAGAATTATATTATATTAACATTCTTCAAAATATCAAAAATCCAGTTCTAAACAAACTAATATTTATAATATATTAATTTAATATTAAAATTTTATATATTTAATTAATGTTTATAATAGAAGTACAATAAAATCATTAAAAACGATAAAAATTCGTGTTACAGCCCTGTTCGGAATCATGGATTCCGATCTAAGCTTAGATCGGAATCCCAGAATCCGATCAAAGCTTAGATCGGAATCAAAGATTCCGATCTAACGTTCGGAATCTAGAATTCCGATCTCGTGATACTATTTAAAAAAAATATTATTATATTGATATTAATTTTAATGAATTATATTATTTTAGTATTATTTTTTTAAATTTCGGATTTATATGTTTGATTGGATACTTGGATCTTGTCTTCCCAGAACGCATCCTAGAAGCCCATTCCTGATAAGGCCACTGATATCTCTTATTTATATATATATTTTAATCACATTTGGCACCAAAATACTACCCAAACCAATGATATTCACTGCACTTTTGCATTATATTTTGCAAGATTGAACACTGCCGTGGAATTTGACTTGTTTTGTAGAAACTTGGTGGATTGGACACAATAATTGCATAAAAGGGTGGATTTTAAAGAAGAAAATGACTGAAAGAAGTCCATAGCATTGTAGAGCTCATCCTAAGCTTTCCAACGATCTTTGAATCACCTCAATCGGAGTTCGGATGAAGAAAATATGGTCAAAATACTATCAATGCTCGATTCTAGAATTTTGGTCCGAAATTAATACATTTCGGACCGAAATTTCCAGATTTCGGTCCGAAATTTTATTTATGGAAAGTGATTTTTGGTAATTTTCAAAGAAGGAAGGATCCCCTCTTGCCCTAGCCGCCTCCTGGTCTTTCCCTAAGTGTTTTTAAGTACGAATTTGGACCAAAGACGCATGCCACCTTCCATACAATAATTTCCACCTTTTCCACCACGGTTCTCACGCCGAAAGACGTGGGATTCCACCTCTTGCAGCGGAGCACGACCATGACAGAAACTTTGGAGCGATTCTGGACGCGACAGCGGTAGAACCGATCCAACCACGACTTCAGACGATCGATATTTTGAGTTAGAAGTGATATTTAGTTTATTCGTTCCTTTTCTCTTGATATTTTGATTTGATGGAGTTTGTATCTTATTTTTCTTGCATGTTAGGATAATTAATGATGTCTTAGTAGTAGTTAGTAGATTAGTTTAGTATTTTGTGATGACTTGATTGCTTTATATTATGATATGTGATATGTTTTGTTGAGAATTATATCTTGCTAGGTTAATTTAATTGTTTGTTTGACTGTTTACCTATTGATGAACTGCAGCACCATTACACTACAGGAAACTGCAGTATCTGCATCGGGATTTATGGATTCCCAGTAAAAAATATCTATTGCATCAGCCAAAAAACTTTATTTGCATCCACAATTAACTTTTCAGCATTTTGCATCGACCTATATTTTTCTGCATCAACTTGTTGATGTACGTAATTGCTAGTTGTATGAGAAACACTGATGCAACTATTTTTGTTTATCTGTATGGGATTTATTGATGTAACTAATTGAATATTTTCTTCTGTCCAGCAGATGCAGTTAATGTATATGCTCTTGCATCAACTATGACAATGAAATAATAAAACTAATTGCATGAGATAAATTGATGTAACAATTCTCACTCGACTGCATCAATATGACTGATGCAATCAACAATCAAATGCATATGTCTAGCTGATGCAACAAATTTGCAGCTTATGCATCGGCTATATCTATGTAAATAACATAACTAATTGCATGAAAAACACCGATTTAACTAATCCGCACTACTGCATAGAATTCACTGATTTAACTAGATTAATTATTGCATTTGTACAGCGGATGCGAAAAATCTGCAGCTTATGCATTAGCTATGTCGATGTAAATAACATAACTAATTCCATGAAAAATACCGATTTAACTAATCCATGCTACTACATAGGATTCTAACTAGACTAATTATTACATTTGTCTTAACTACCCAAATATAAATATTATAACTAATTTCACAAACTAAACTAATGTAATTATTCTATGCTATTGCATCTGATTTGTTAATGTGACTAACGGATTATTGCATTTGCTCAGCGAATGCAATTGGTCTATAATCAATCAATAAAAAAAAAAAATTCTCCTCATTTTATACGAATGCTTCCATAGAAAAGCCATTAACGGAGTTAAATATCTAGTAAAAATAAAAACAACTTTGAAAAGGGAAAAAAAGGACAAGACGCCGAAATAAATAAATAATAACAATATAAAGGTGCCAAAATAAAAACAACTTCCATGCGCAATTGTAGTGATAATATTGTTAAAATAATATGTGTTACGTTGCTTTTTTATTTTTTTAATTACATTAATCTTGTTCAATATAAATGTTAGTTGGAGTATATATGACTTAATGTAAATAAATACAATAAATGTGGTATATATGCTCATGCATACGTTAGTCTGATAGAAATTAGCTAAACATCTATTTGAATGTTAGAAATTTATGTAATTATTTTCAAATTAGTAAGTTCATAATGGAAAATTAATCCGATTAATTATTGTGATTCTAGTTTCTATAATAAATCGATGTATTAATTGAGTTTCTACTTAAAAGTTCTATACAAGGGAATTTAATACTACGTAAATCTAATCTTTTTAGAATTAAATTGGCAATAATATAAATTTTCAGGTCTGCATGAAAATAGCAAAAGACAGGTGCGTTTCCTTGTAAAACTTTGTTTTTAAAAAAAATCATGGTAGGACCCACGCACTGCAATTTTTGCAAATCTCTCTAGGAAAATAAAACAAGCTGCAACATTTATTTATGGCTATGAGTCAATTTATGGAGAGTAACTTTAATTATCTGATGTTCATGCCTTCTGCAAAGTTAACAAGCTGGTAACATATAGTTTGGACCACATTTTAAGATTATCAATGAATAGAATTTTTTGTTCTACGTATTAAGTTTAACGAATTTTTATTTTCTCAATATTACCAATATATTATACTTGTAAATAGAGATTAACAATAATTTGTAAATAAATTGCAATTAATAAAATAAAAGTTGATTTAATATTTGTGCGAGTTTGATTTAATATTCGTAATACATATATCTAATACAATTCAATTGAAAATAAAATATTGTATCTTATAATGCTATCTAATCCGTATCATATAAATAGAGTTTGGCTACGGTGAGATGCATAAAAAAAAAACCTCCCATGTGTCGTGATAAAAACACTCAGATTTAATTCAACATGTCCGAACCAAAATGTACAATTTGATCTCCCAATTGAAATCTCCATGCAAACTAAATTTTATATATTTTTTAAAATTTTTAAATATTTTTTTTTATTTTAAAAAATCGCTATTCTAATTACTTCTAAACCATTTAAAAAATTGCTGTAATTAAAAATTCAAAAAAAATACTTATAAATTTTGAAAAAAAATATAAAATTTGATATGCGTGGATATTGAGATCATATTGAATGGCTTGAATTGATCATTTAAAACTAGATCTAAGAGTTCTGATCGTAACTCACGGAGGATTTTTTATGATGTATCTCACCGGTCACCATATCCAAACTCCTATATAAATATATTATAAAATATTATATTAAATATTAAGATTTCGTATTGTTAATATAGTACAAGAAAATTATATGTATGTTGGTTAAACAATAAATATTAATTTTTCAAATTACGTTATTATTGTTGGCTATTTAATTTGTCAATGCAATTAATTTAAGAAAATTCTTAGTATATTATAGGCATTACGATTTGAGAAATGCTAATGTCTTACATATATATTATAGGCATTACTATTTGAGAAATGCTAATGTCTTAGATATATAAGATGGATGTGGTCCGTCCACTATGATCGTTCTCGCATTTTAAATTTCAAACAGATGATCGAAACTGTTAGATTGAATCTTTATATTGAGAACTTTTATGAAACTAAATCGTATACTTTTTTCATTTTTTACTATTTAATTTATATTTTAAAGAAAACTTCTCCTACAAAAATACAAAATTTAATAGTAAAAAAGTTACACAAACATAAAATTTGACTTCATACAATTTCTCAATATAAAAATTCAACAAAAAATTTTAAATCGATCGTTTAAAATTTGAAATGTGCATACAATCATATTGGACGGACCACATTTGTGCTATATGTTGGGGTTTAGCATTTCTCTTGCTTTTTATCTGAAAAGAGCCTATAGTGAAGCAGGTGCAGTCTCTATTATCAAAACTTTGATTAATTAAAATTAAGAATTAAAATTTGAAATAAAATCTATAGATATAATATATGTTACATAAAATAAAATATCTTATTCTAATTACTTAAAAATATTTCATATTCGTTCACAGCATTAATAATTTGTGGATATGATAATTATTATTAAGTGTAATATTATTTAGATTTATAATATTAAGAAAATAATCGTATTTGCAGTAGAATCATGAAGAATTATAATAGTAAAAATAACTATATTATTGATTACGAAATATTACTTACGCAAATGGAATATATTTGAATAAATAACATTTAATAATTTTGTGGTTGAATATAAAATATTAGAATACAATTAATTAATAGAATTTTTATAATATATTTCATATCAAAATATTACGAAGCAAATATAGAAATATTAAACTTTCCAGTGCCTAAATTTTATAGCAAATGCCACATTTTATATATTTTATTTCAAAATTTAAAATTTAATCATTAGATCTAAACCGTGAAATCATTTATTTTAAAGATGGATATGTTATCATAAAAATTATAATTTTTATTAATTATTCTGTCATAGCAAACAAAATTAATTCATTTCGACCTTTTGATCAGGTATCAAAATGAACATAAAAATTAATAATTTTTTTTGAAAACACATCTGTCATTAAAATGAACAAAACCAATTTTTTGAATCGTACAATTAAATTTTAAATTTTATCAACAAAAAATATATATATAAACCATGGTATTTGTGGCGCTATAAGAGTATGCATATCACTTCAACCTTTCTCACTTTTATTTATAACATGTCATACATATTTAACTACATATTCTTTTATTGTTGCAATAATTTTTTTTTATTACGCTGTTGTTTTATTTTTGACTTGAATAGTTGTAATGAATATTTGCTAAATTATTTTTGTAACGATGCACCTAGCTCGCCCAATTATTTTTATTGATTTTATCTTATGGGTTTAATAATATTTTCTTTAGATACCAATTAGATATTTTGGATCTCATATATTATCACTCTTTGGTGCGTTTGGATAGGTGTGGGAAGAAGGAAAGAAGGGAAGAAGTGGGAAGAAGTATTGGGAAGTGTGTAACTTTGTGAAGAGTTTGAATTGTTTATAATTTTTTTTCTTCCCATCTTCCTTCTTCCTCTTCTTCTTCTCTCATCCAAACGCACCTCTTAGTCTTACTTTTTAGTATCAATTATCATTCTCTCTTAGCTTATATCGTATTCTAAGTTCAGTTACGTTCTTATTTTGTGGCGTATGTATTATATCACAACTAATTTAGTTAGCCAGATAGAAGAAAAAGGAAAATACGTTCATGGCAAATCTGAATTCTTGATCGTATGCAAATATACTTCCAAAATCTCCACGTTATATTTTCGATGATTGCGCTGTCCCTCTCAATTCAGGTTATTTAAAGTAAAAAAAATAATATCTTGAATAAAATTCGAAATTGGGAAACAAGCACTGATTTTTCTCCGTCAATTCCTCGTCTTATATTTGTTATCTCATTAAAACATTGCCATGTTTCGTAAGAATCTATTTGCTGATATTTAATACCTCTTCCTTATCAAATTATCTCTCTTCTCCTGCTCAAAATTTTTTTTCATCGTTTCAAGTTCAGCTGCTAGGGGGAAGCTCTGGCATCCCATCCATTTGGCCATGTTTAAATAAATGGAAATTTGATACGGTAACTAACTCCTCTATCTTCTCTTAATATAATTTTGCCATTGGTGTTGTTCAATTTAAGTTACATTAGTTTATTGTGAATAAATGTATCATTTATATAATTATCTAACGTATTATTAATTTCTCTTGGATTTTAACTAATCTTGTCATATGGATAGGAATAAGAAGCTGACTGGAAAATTTTTATTACTAGATTAATTAGAATCCAAGAGAAATAACTAATATGTTAAGTAAAACTGATTTATATGAATAGGAAAAGTCCAATTCTTTTTGCATACATATTTATGTTTTTTTTTTCCTTGAAATTAAATAAAGCATCGTTCCAATCGATATGCTAACAAAGATATTCTATAATAGTTCTGTTGTTTCAATTCTTTATATCTTCCCATTCTTTTATTAATTATAATTTAATTTGAATGATATTCAGGTTAATTTGAAGAAAATTGTCTTTTGTATTGGAATTGGATGCTAAACCCAAACAGTTGAAGTCTGGATTCAGTGGATGGGGCTTTAAACAACTTCGAGCCGTATTCATCAGATGGCATTAAACAATTTCGAGCCGTGTACTTAAAAAGTAGTCAAACTTTTGTAATTAAGATGAATAAAAGTTATATATAAAATAATTGAATTTTAGTTGTATTTGAATAGAATTTTGGTGTAAAAGAGTTGAATGAAATTTGAGTTGTAAATTAATTTTAAATTAATGATCCTTTTATGTTATCGTGATAACTTTATTTTTTATTTAATAATATAATATATGTAACATATTAATCATGAAAAAGAAAATTATTTATATGAGTGATATATGGATGCAATGATAAATTTTCAGCATCCACGAGTCGATGCGATAAACAACCATATGCATTAGAAATTTTCAAGCAAAAAAATTTACGTTGCATCGGTTTCTTAATGTACTTTATTATTTTATCATGCATGAGTCAATAGATGCAAATAATAATGACATGCATCAAGAGCTTTACAAGTTGCATCGACTTGCCGATACAGTTGACTGTTTATCTTGCATGAGTCAACGAAAGCAAATAATAATCACATGCATGAATAAGTTGATGCAACTACAAATCACATGCATCAGGAATTTTCATGCAGAAAAGTATAAGTTGCATATTGTTAATTCTGCATGTGGAATCTGATGCTATGGTAATTACATTCATCGGGACTACCAATGCAAGAGGTAAGAAGTTGCATCAACATATTGATGCAATTGATAATTATTCTTCATCCAAACACTGATGCATTTGGGAATTTATTTTTAGCATCAGTTATCTGATGAAACTGAGTGAGTCGATGCATTTGATATCATCACCATCGCCACTTTCTGCATCACCTTTGTTGCATCAGTAAGCCGATGCAGATCATTTCTTTCATCAGTTTTGCAGATGTAGAAAGGCGATGCAGATAGTGTCTTTTCCTGTAGTGTTAGGACATTAAACTAGAACAAATAATTAGTTATTTAAGCACTTGAGGTAAGCCAATCGCTCGAAAGAGGAGGTTAGTTTGCGACTGAAAGATGTAACTTTTACTGATCCGACAGGACTTTAAATACTTCTAGAAATCCAACTAAACATACTTAAATAGCTAAATCAGAACGAAAGTATAGGTTTAGTTGTTTATGTGGCAAAAATCGAGTTCCAAGTCAAGTCAGAACCGAAATCGCGACAGCTGAGGTTAGGACTTAGGTCTGGTCGTCCAGTAGCCTTCACATAACATTGTGTAAAGATATCAAGTTGAAACAAGAGGTCTAAAGTAAGTTTTGGACAGAAACAATATGGATTTTGGTCCGAAATATGCCTCTGTCTCGGTGAAAATTGTAGACAAAGGTGCTTTGGAGCTAAACTAATTGAACACAAATTCCTAGGACATTATTTGCATTTATTTTTAGTCCAGAAAATACCAAAAATAATTTATTTAATTGCACTTTAGATAATTGTCTTTTAAAATCATAAAACTCCAAAAATTAATTGTTTAGCTTTCGTGAGGAAGTAAAGCCTAGTAATCAGTTGTACCGTCCCTTGGGTTCGACCCTAAAGCTTAACTAAAACGACTAGTGAGGTTAGTTATAGGTTATAAATTTATTTGATATCCTAGGTTTAAAATCCTTCATCAGCCACTGTAATAAATTGGGCTCATATTTCCTTATCCTTCATTGGCCCGCCTATTCTTATCATTCAAAGGTTCGCATATGGATGTATATCAATGGATGCGGAGCTGATAAGTACAATTAAGCCCTCACGTAATCAAGTAATTACAGACTATTTTTGGTATGGGCGCAAATTTTCTCTTTCCGGAAATGAAAAGCGCGTTCTAGAAAAAGCGTTTCATCTCCTTTGTCCGCGCACATCCTCACCCTGGATCACTTTCACCTCGTGTCACCCCGCGTCACCCCCCTCACGCGTGCCCCTCTGTTCGCGCACCCCTCACTGCACTCAGGTTCGCATCCCTGCCGTCGCCATCGCCCAGCCCTCCCGTCGCCATCACGCAGCCCTCCCGTCGTCGTCGCCCAGTCCAGCCCTACCGTTATCAGAATCATAAATGAATATTATTTACTCCCTCATTTTTATTAAATACTCTGTTACTACTAATTATTTAATCCCTTATAGTTTTTTAGTTACTCCCAAGCAACAGTAGAATCAGTTCTGAATGTTATTTACTCACTTATACATATTAGATACTACTTTTATACTAGTTATTTACTCCCTTATAGTTATTTAGTTACTCCCAAACAACAGGAGAATCATATATGAATATTATTTACTCTCTTACTTATATTAAATACTCCCTTATTACTACTTATTTACACACTTATAGTTATTTAGTTACTCTTAAACAACAGTAGAATCAGTTCTGAATGTTATTTACTCCCTCATACATATTAGATACGTCTTTTATACTGTTTATTTACTCCCTTATAGCTATTTAGTTACTCCCAAACAACAGCAGAATCAGATATGAATAATATTTACTCCATTGTATATATTAGTTACTCCCTTATATGATCAATTTCCTCTCTTATAGTAATTTAGTTATTAAAAAAAAACAGCAAAATCAGATATGAATGTTATTTACTCCTTATACATATTAGATACTCCCCTACACTGATTAATATCATCCCTTATAGTAATTTAGTTACTCCCAAGTTGTAATAGAACTACAGAAGAGACGGAGGCGGAGGATAGGAGAGGCGAAGGAAAGGTTGAGATGAGACGGTAGCGGAGGTGAGACGGACGTGAGGAGAGGGGAGCTAAGGAGGTGGTGGAGATTTGAATCGAAAATTGTGAGAAGATCGAATAAAGGGAAAGAGGAGACGGAGCAATAGAGAGTAAAAGAAGGAAAGAGTGAGACGAGGGGAGCGACTGCTGTTGATTGCTTGATTGCGCGAGCGTTGATTGTCTTAAGTAATTTCCCAATGAATATATATGATTGCAATATCTACACTCTTGACAAAAGAAAAAAAGGTTCTACATGCCATCACACGGGAATTGATTTGCACACCCGTGGATTGAAAAACACTAATATCATAATCGACCAGTATATTTTAGTCTTTAAAATTTAATTTGGAGTGTTTTATCATTTTACGGGATGTGCAAATCAAATCCCCCATCACACTGTCACAGTTAGAACAAGGAAATTTAGTTTTAAAACGGTCATGCTTCGTTATAAAGTGCTTATTTGGATGCATGCTACTAGTTAAGGTCAGAAGTATACATTATGATTCTCCACCAGATCAAACTGTTCGGATCTATAACTTGGCCATACCAGTCACATGATTTATGATATTATGATACAAATTAGTATTTGATTAATAAAGACGATCAAATCGTGACAGCTGGCAGAATCCGGATATCTTGGGAGAATACCATCAACAAGCACATTGTGTCAAGCTAATTTTATCTCAAGGTCATAACTCATAATCTAAGGATAATTTAGTTGAGCATCTCTTTAATTACCATAATTTACTGTCAGATTTCATCTATTAAGGAATTGCATCGAAGATGAGTCATGAGTAAAGACTTAGTCACCTAGGGGTTGTTTGAATGGTGTCGGAATTACAAATTCCGGGCATTTTATATGTCAAATTTATTATAAACAATCTAAACTCTTCAAAAAATTACAAAATCCCCAATAAATTTATATCTAGAAATTGTAAAAATTCTCCAAATTCCTACAACATCCAAACGCCACTTAGACAAGTTCATATATTTGAGTTTACCAATAAAGAGATTCATGCTTACTAAAGGGTGCGTTTGGATGAGAGAAGAAGAAGAGGAAGAAGGAAGATGGGAAGAAAAAAAATTATAAACAATCCAAACTCTTCACAAAGTTACACACTTTCCAATACTTCTTCCCACTTCTTCCCTTCTTCCCTTCTTCCCACACCTATCCAAACGCACCCAAAGTCTAGAGTTGGTTGAATTAATGCTCTCCGTATGAAAATTTACAGGTCCTTTATCTAGCATCATTCGGATTTTAACTTTTTAAAGGAAAAAATGTGAGGGCTAAGTTCTTTAATTATTTAATATTAAAAAAATAAATAAATAATCCGGTTCACAATAAATAAACCAGCTACTTCCTTTTGTAATAGTTGGATCTATTGCTACAAGTTGTTTCTAATAGTAAGATCTATCACTTTGTACGTAGCTGCTATTTTTATGAAATAGAGGCTCTGTTTCTCTGATTTTTTTTTTCAATCAGAAAAATAATTTTTTAATCTACTATATTTTAGAAAATGAGACTCGTCGCCAATTATGTCCAGCTACAATTCCCATTTTTAAACGTACTTATTGTCCCTTCAATAAACATTTAGGTGTATTCTCCTTTGGAAAACCATACAGAACTCATTGAAATCCCTTACTCTTCTTCATCTTGCTCCTCCAGCTTTATTATCCTTTGTTGTAATACTTCTTCATTCATTTTTTCTATATTTTAACTTTTTAAAACTTTTTAGGTTCTTTCTCAGAAATGAAATTTATAATTTGTAACTTTTTTTCATTCAATTTAAAGTTATGGGACTTGATCCTAATTTTTTTTTAAAAAAAAAATATGTAGGTGTATATATTAAGAAAACCAATTATTGTCATGACAAATTGGGTGTGCTCTAAAGTTTCGAGATAAGAAAAAACGAGAAAGAAATTGAACCAACTTCTGGAGGAAAAAAAATGTGTATATACTATTATTATCAGTAGGCATAGCTTATTTCATATCCTGCGTTTAACTCTGCATCCCTCATTTTGTTTAATCTCCATTTAGGTCTAGAATAATAATAATTATTATAATATAATTATTGTTCACGTCTCATCTCGATTCCCACCTCCCCGCCCTTTCACCTTAGTCGAGAGATCTGGGTTTATTTAACATAATTAGTTTTATGGTTCTTCGGTTACAAAAAAAAATAAAATAAAAAATAAATAGCATTTTGATATTTAATCAATATCTATCATTTACTTGTTCTAGTCAAATGAGGAAGATTTGAAAGATAATTAACAACAAACAGTGAAACTTTCAATAATCTTCAACCTTAGTAATCTGATGATTATAGTAGGTACGTGCGTAGGCCTGCCATAGGCTTGATTAACAAAACCAAAAAGCCAGACACGCAGGCACTCCTAAGGATAAGTTAGTTAAGGAAAAACAAATGAACAAATGAACTACACAATAATAATAATAATAATAATAATATTAATAATAATAATAATCTTGTTTCAAAAGTTGATAACAATTATTAATAATAATAATCATCATCATCATTATTATAAGAAGAATAAACAAATAAATATATAAATAAACAATAAAACAGGTATATATATTTATAATCAACAACAACTAAGTCTTTTGTCCCAAACAAATTGGGATAGGAGCGATGTCATAGATATTTAGGTCCTTCTATTAGATCACGGATGAGGTCTAGGTTTCCACTATTACTATTATTATTATCAAACAAACGTAAAATATAAAATACATGGCTCCTCTTAATTAATTTAATCATAATTCTGTTTATGTCCAATAATAAGGTAATAACAAAATAACAATAATATTGGGGAAAAATTAGATTCTGCATGCAAAAAACAGAGTATCTTCTCGATTGTTCTCTATAGTCGCATGTATCTGATGTTCTTTTCAACTGTTACAGAAATCCATAGAAGAGTCAGGCACTTGGTCTTTAGTCTTGAATCTCGATCCTTACTCTTGTCCTGAACTTACTATCTTCGGAGGCGTTTGGTTGCGTAGTAAGGAGGTGCATAACTTAAGGATGCCTAAATATTTAAGGCGTGTTATGAAATTGATGTTTGGTTGTGTAGTAAGGATGCATAACTTAATGCATACATAAATTTATGTGAAAAGACTAAAATGTCCCTCATTTTGAGTCATGTAATTTATTCCTTTTTCTTTTCTGATTGCTCTGCCGCTCACTATGTTTGTGCATGGTCATTCGTAAATAATAACTCTGCTCACTATATGTTTGTGCATGGTCAATCATAAATAATAACTCTGCTCACTATGTTATGTTTGTGCATTCAATCTGGCCATGAACACGTTTGAAAATAAATAAAAGCACCCTCTCTATGATAAACGTTGGACTTTCTCTCGAGCAGTGAGAAAAAAATAGCTGCTCCCACATCTATTTCAGGATAACTCTGGAAAATTACATAACTCACCCACTTTTTACTTTTTACACACAACTACTTTTTTATGTGTATCTCAACGCTATAGATAAACAAATTGTAAACTTGAGGAAATAATCCACACAACAAATAGTTCTCTTGATAATTCTAGTTCAACGGCTACAAATAGTTCATACAACAATTATATAATCCACACATTACCAACAGCTACAAATAGTTCACATAACAATCTAGAACATACATTATATAATCCAGACAATTATTAATTATAGTTCAACAGCATAAGATTATTTACTAGTTTGTACGTCGCCTGCCTCTCCATAAAGCGTTTTTTATGTTGGTTCTAGTAATATCTCCAGCATTGGCCCCATTAGCTGTAGGCATCTCATCTAAACCAACCGAGCTAGCATTATTTTGTGAGAACACCAGATTGGCTGATGCATCTAAGATAAAATCTGGTTGGTTCTCCATTTTAATAAAATTGTGAAGTATGCAACATGCCATTACAATCAAGGTCTGTTTCCTATACTTGTAATTAGGCATGCATTTCAAAATTTTGAACCTCATTTTTAATACCCCAAAAGTTCTCTCTATGACATTTCGAAGTTGTGCATGTCGATGATTATATAGCTCTTCAGGGCATGAATAACGTGAGGCAATGGGTCGACGATTAAATTGGGCTAGATGGTAATCGTGGTTTCGATATGGACAAAGAAACTTTGATGAATTTGCATAACCTGAATCAGCAAGATAGTACCTTCCGTTAGGTACTTGAAAGCCGCCTTCCTCTGTAGCCCAACGCAACACCCTCGCATCTGATGCAGATCCTTCCCATCCCACTGCAACATACTGGAATATCATATCAAACGAGCATGCAGCGAGAACATTTTGTGATATGAATCCTAAAAAAACACAGAAGTATCAAACAAATTAATTGAAGAGAAAACAAACAATTGATTTATAAAAGGCCCTGATTAATATTTTTACTAAACTTAATAGTAGACCAATTAATCAAACCAGTAGACCACTTAGAATTACCTTTCCTATTACGAAATCTCTCCATCTTTTTCTTTTTAACAACAGCTTGAATATGTGTTCCATCAATTGCACCCAGCGCATCCTATAACAATTTAAACAACATTATCATGAGAGCATCAATTAGTAGAGTATTTATTAGGTAAATAATGTAGACTATTTCTTCTTACCTTAAACAAATAATTTCTGCTGTTTGGTCCAACCAAAGGGTGTATGCCAGCACTAGAATCGGGTAATTTTATGTATTCATCATGCATAGAAAGAATGGCCTTCAATACATCTTTGAAAAGTCTATAGATGGTTTCAGTGGAATGTTGGAACTCTTCTTGCAATTTTCGAACAGAGAGACCATGACCAACACATGCTAAAAAAATGGCTAGTTGTTCTTCTGTAGTTATCCTTTTGGTATTGAGTCTCATGGATATTTTTTGGCATAAGAGATTAAAATTGCCCACGGTCATCCTGAATGCATTGTAGCACCGAATTGGATGACCAGTCAAAATATCCATTACAGCTTCAAACCCTGTGAAATTTCTTGTGTTCTGAAGTTGCTTGGTATGCAATGATACTGAACTATATTCTTCAATTATAAATTTATCTATTACTCCAGAAAACCACATTTCATCCTCCATTATCATAAGAAGCATTTTACACATCAATTCTACATGACAGTCATAAAAATATTGATTAATTAGAAAGCCTTTCTTTTTCTTAATACATCAATTAGAATAGGGATTGTACATAGATTATACCTCTTAAAAGATTCATCATCATTGCAGCCGTTTCTTTTCTCTACAATCCGTCAATACCTACAAATAAAATAATTTCTATTACTATTAGTATCTTTATAACAACATCAACTAATGATGTATATGATTACAGATCTCATGCTAAAATACAACAAACAAATAATTGAAGTTTCAATAGCATAATAATTGAAGTTCCATTCAACAAAATGAGAGCTTATAGTTAGCTCATACAATTGCCACTAATCAATAATCTAGTCATACAAGTTGAAACTAACCTAATTAAAACACACTACTACTAAGACACTGCTACTACAACTGATAATAGTTAGGGGACAATGTATCCACTGTAATACAACAAAATATCACCAAAAAAGGAAACATTGATATAAATTAGGTAGCTCTCTAAATACTCCCAACTACTACTTCACTTTCCAGACTCATACTTCTGAATACTCTCAACTATCCACTGATCCAGATCAACACCATCTAATGTCAGGAACACTTCTTTGTTAAGATCATCCTTCAATACATCTTGTAAGATAAGAACATCTCTCATGCTCAACTCCTTCTCTTTTCTCACCCCGATTAACTTAGAAGCAACCTGCTTCTTGTTGTCTGCCCCAAGGAGTTCCTTCATCATGTCCTTCATCTCATAAAATGCATTACGACGTTCTCTTGATTCCTCAACTATCAGATCGATTGGATTGTAATCTATATCCTTGTTCTTACCGCTTGAGCCCCCTTTTGACTTTTTACCAGACGAACCATTCTCTTGAGATCCCTCTCTTGCTCTCTTACCAAGTGAACCAACAGAGGCAGCCCTCGAGGCTGACCCAGAGCCAGTATTTGAGGTCCCACCAGCAGCAGTACCATCAATTGGTTGTGAAGAATACTCCATGGAAAAGTCTTGGCCATATTCCCCAAATGAGAGGTTTAGGTCAACCCCCACATTGTCTCTAAATTCACGGAGACTAAAATCATTAAGTTCTTGAGTAGCAATGCGATTGTCATTGTCATCTGAACTATCAGAGTGGCTCACCAGATCTTCAATTGGTGCACCTCTTTGGGTATCAAATGCACGGTAACCGCTTGCAACATTCGTGCCACAAATGTCATTCATTAAATCATACCAGATGAAAGGTTTATCCTTACACTTGTATAATTTTGAGTCTTTCTACAAATTGAACATAAATCCACATATTAGTCAAACTTGTAATATAATTGAAGCTCTTGTAGCTCTTGCAAATGAAACAGAAATGCACATAATTTTAAGGCAGAGGATACCTGTTGTAGCTCTTCCCAAGCCCCAACTGGAGCAACTATTACATGGGTGTCAGGATGCAAGCCTATTTAAAAAAATAATAGTAATCAAATAAAAAAATTACAAGCCTATTTAAAAAAATAATAGTAATCAAATAAAAGTAAATTAAATTAAAAATAAAAAATAATTTGCAAAACATATATTCCTCTATGTCTTTTTCCATGGAACTCTAACGCGCGATATTGATAGGCGGATCTATATATGTAAAGAAGAGCTAGTCATGCGTCTCCTTAATTTCTTTTATATTTCCTAAACATACGTGTGTACATCGTATTTTTCAGATTATATTTATATTAAGAAAAATGAGTATCATTTCGCAAAAACAAAATGTAAGAATAGTTTAAAGTTGGAGATTGCAGGAGAAAATTTATTCTTTTACTCCTATGATTCCACAAAAGCGTATCATTTTCTTTTTACTAATCATACGTATGTACATTATATTTATGTCGGTATAGCAGAAAATACTAAGGTGCAAACGGTAAAAGAAAAATATATATTCTAGTTTTTTTTTTAAGTTACCTTGTATTTTTTTCCCCATTTTTACCAAGTTACAAAAAAGTGAACCTGCCCTCCTTTATCAGCTTCTTAACAAATAACTGAGTATGAAAAAAAAATGCTCCTCTCTTTATCTTATCCACCCTAACTCGTTTTGTGTTTTGAAAGAAATGTTTGAAGAGATTTCTATGAAAGAAACAAGAAAGACAACAAATGTTTACTATGTCACTTCAATCATTACAATAATGTACAATATCTCCATATTATATCGTAAATTAGATTGAAAAATAAAACTAAATAAAAAAGTACGTCCAATAAATATGTGTCCAATTGGAATGCAGTAGATTGCACGTATAATGATAATAGTTGGCAGTTAAGTTGCATTTATTACGGGGGTTGAGTATATACAGGCATGGTGTCTTTAAAATGAATTTTTCGTGCAAAACAAAGCACAAAAATGATAGTACTTTGCTTTTGGAGACATGTAACAGCCCCTACAAAACGAACTTTTTAATAAACCTATAACCTAGTGGTATGCCTGTAATAAAAATATATAAATAAATAATATCAATAAAAGTATGAATGCATGATAGAAGATCTAATGGAGGAAAATATTTTCAGCCGTAAAATAGGGAAATAATTAAAACACAAACAAGCTTTCTAAATTATAAAAAAAAAACAAGAGAGAGAGAGAGACAGAGAAGCCAGTTGTGTTCTTGTATGTAGGCATGTCAGTATTAACATTCGTTTCGCTGTTTCGTTTCGTTTCGTTCCGTCGAAACGGAATGTTAAATGAAAGATGAAATGGGTTCTGTTTTCAGAAATGGAACGAAAACGGAACTGAAATTTGTTAATGTAAATGAAACAGAACACGAAAATAAGACTGAAATCAATAGAAAATAGAAACGGAATGTTAAATAGAATATATTTCTGTTATATTTGACGAAACGGAACGAAAATAAAACAACCATTTCGTTCCGTTAATGAAACGGAACGGAAATAAATGTTTATTTCCGCTTCAGATATAAACGTTTGACAGGTATACTTGTATGGGTCCTATTGCTGGTCTTTCATAAACTATGGTTTGATGTGTTCTTTGGCATTTAATGCCCCTCAATTCCACACTTTGCGTTTGTCATCTTCCTACTCGAATAGCAGGGTAGGTGATTATGTTATTAATCATTGACGATATTTCCAATCATAGTTGAATTGCTATATAACTTGTTGGAATTGATCTTAGGAAAAAGCCCTCTTCATGTACTTAACATTCTTTCCTTTTCAAATTTAGTTGAAGAGCCTCAATTAGTCCCTTTTGGTTCATTTTATTCAGCTTATTTTCCTTAATAGTTATATTGAGTTGACCCAATCACACCCGGTTTAATTAGAGATTTCGTTAATCCTGTATATTTTGTTTGGCTAAATAATTTTTTTTTTGCTACTGGCCTGATGCTTACAGTTGCTCTGTTCACGACCAATTTATGTACATATATAAGAAATGGTAAGAAAATAATGTAAAACCCTAAATTAAAAAGTTTTACGCAGGCTACCATTACTATTTAATATTATTACATCATAATGTTTGTTATAATAACGAAATCATCAATTGTGAATATTTCTATAACCAAACAGAAAATTCATATGTGACTACTTCCACAGATGTCTCCAATAATACAGGCTGCGTGCCGGCTATTGTTTAATTCAAGCTGGAATCAATGAAATCTATTTTTTCCAAAAAGAAATTCGGTTAGATACTGTTTAATATTGGAATACAGCTAACCGTTAATTATTTCAAACTCCACCAAAGATATTCACTGATGCATGTTAGGTAGGTACTATATATAGCAAGAACGTAGGTGCAAGTTGCATTTTACTAATCCCCATTTAATTTACATTCCCTATTGCCAATTGGTGTTAAGTAATTTTGGTCTACAATCTAGACAAAACGCACCTATTATCTACTGCTTCTTAATAGTTAACTTGAATTGATTTATTGGTTGTCTCTGTTGAATTGACATTAACTAGCTATTGCATCGCGCTTCGCGCGATGAAAGTTAAATCAAAGTTGATCTTTTAATCATATTTTCTGCAATGATCACAAAAAAGATGGCACAACAACAATATGGAGTTTAAAAGATAGAAGGCACTACCCCAAAGAAATGGAAAAATAACAATATGTTATATGTAACAATTGAAGTCATCAAGTACCAAGTACAAAATACAACGCATCAGCCAAATTTGAACTCCCAAATATAAAGATGCCTTACAATAAAAGAGGAGATAACTCGTGCATTAGACTTTCATGAACTGTCAGAACTTGAAGGGATGTTTCCAGCAACCCTGCACAGGTATAGATTGGTATAGAATGAGACATAGATTGACAATTACTTTCCAAATCATTACAACAATTTCTAGAGCGGCCACACCACTCTCCAAATCTTTACATTTGAAAAGTGTGCATTCTTTTTATATTTATATCTTATTTAACACACAATAGGCAATCATATCAGATTAGTCAAAGCTTATTCTATTTAACATGGAAATCATCTCATATTATTTAAAGTTCTTAATACTTATATACGACGAACACACGCTTATTAAAAAAAACAATAATATTTTCTCTATGGATTTCATCGTTTCTTTTATAAATTCAGTTCATTGTAGTCTCACAGGGTTATCACTCTCAGAGATAATCTTGCCCCTCATATGTAGTTACACTTTTAAGCCTATAAGAAAAGAAAACAAAATGCCAAAGGTCGAAATTCTGACATGTCAGGAGATGATTCATTTGTTTGATTCAAGGTGCATAGAGACAATGAAGAATGCAACCAAGCAAGGATGTACGAAAGCGTACATGGTAAAACCTAACAGCATGGTAAGAGGAGAGCAAACCTACAGCACCACACAGCAGCAATATAGAAATATGGCAAAGCAGAACAATAGAAACAAAATCAGCACAAACCTGTATTTAAGAGATAAACAAAAGAAACACATGTGAGGCAGTAATAAGAATAAAATTGTGTGGCAAATGAGAAAATGGAAAAACGAAAAAAGAACCCCGAAAAAATTTAAAAATTATGTGGGACAATAACCATCAAGTACGGTAGATACACACCAGCAGAAATAAATAAGCAGAAAAATTATAACAAAGCATGAATAGAGAACAGTGTACACATTCACAATCTAACAAAAGCTAACAGACTGCATCATTCTTTGGTGAACAGCAGATAATGAAACAAAAAATGAAGATAACGACCAGCAGCACTCGAACAACAACAAAACAGAAAGGCAAGTAGATGTCGATGCACACTTCCATAAATAAATATCTCAGAAGAGTGAAAATGACAAACCTCTGCATAAAACAGCTCACACGTCTATTTCAGTTCATATCTACATAAAATAGGTTACAAACTAAATAATGATTACGGTCGCTAGCTGATTGACTTGCCAAGACATTAATAATGTCGACCACAATCAATCAACTAAACTAAATAATGATTGAGATCGCATTTTTAACAGATAAACTAAGTTATTTACTTAGTCTACATTTGCGACTATAATTATTATTGTTGTTACCATTTTTATCATCACCATCACTATTATTATTGCGAAAAACAATCATTAGCTTAACTTATGATAGAGCATAATAAAAAGATAGAGAAAAGAAAAAGAACATGAATAAGTCAGAGAAGAGGAACATGTTAAGTGGAACTTAATTTTCTATTATCTAACAAACAACAGAAGAAATTTGGCATACCTCTGCATCAGCAGTAACAAATCAAACATGAAGAATCTCACCGAGGGCATCACTGGGACAACTAATTGATCAAGATACAAAAAGAAGACGACTTTCTTCTGCAAAATTAAGCAGCAAAAAAAAAAAGATTGTAGGGTCTATGTAGAATGAAAAAAAAATGGACTACAACGAAATATAATAACATAAAACACAATAGATCATACAGTGATAGTTGGATTCCCATTAGCCAATAGCCTTTTCCTCCTGAGTAAACTATTCAGTAGATCTTGATCCCTTGCTACTGCCTTGTGATCAAACGTTCTGAAATAGAAAAATTATCGCATCAGTTTCTTCAAAGTACAGAGACAAATATGAATCGAACCCTTGCTGTTGCAATGATGAATTGACAGAATTTGTCATTTAGTAAATCGAAAAAAAACCAATTTATACAAAAGTATAAAACGAATTTAATTATAATAAGGTAAATTCAATTATAACCAATTTATGAAGAATTGTTAATAACCCAGTTGAGCTCCCTTTGGCCAAAGCATTTGTCTTTCCTTGCTGATCTTGAACCTTTGCTGTCACCCTGTAATCAAATGCTCTAAAACAACAAAATTACTGCATCAGATTCTTCAAAACAAAGAGATAAATATAAAAAAGAACTATCCAAAACCCATCTTTCCATTTCTTGCACGATCAGCGAGACAACGAAGAAAAATCCTGAGTCACACGTACAACCCTGAGTCTTGTACGGTGATCACATGTATAGGTAATGGTTTTGAAAAACCCTGAGTTTCATGTACAGCTAAGGACCAGCGAGACAACAAAGAAAACACACGAAAGGGGGGAAAAGAAAAGAGCAACAATCTAGCCTACCTTTTCTCCATGCTTAATTCTGACCAGGCTAGACCTGTCGGCTCCAATCGATCTCTAAAAATTTTGATCGCCTCTAAATTTGTTTCCTTGTGGAGAGGCCTACCTAGGTTGTGCTGGCACAGAAATGAGGAGCGACATGTAGGATGCATCAGAGGCCTGGCGAAGGAGCGGCGGTCAAAACTCTAGACTCGTCGAGAGAGAAGGCTAGAAGCTTCGCGATGCCAGTCACCGCTCCTCTCCTTCCCTGGTCAGTCGGTCTCTCTTTCTCTTCTCTCTCTCCACTCGTTCTGTGCTCGTTAGAGTAAAGCGAATCTTGGAAACACACACTAGAAGAAGCTAGAAGGTCGTGGTAAACCGACTATCAGTTGGGCTTGGAGTATAAACACCATGAACCCTTGTCCCTCCTTGATCGTTTTTGGTTTATGCGATCCATGACCACCCAAAATGAGTGGAACCCATCACGTGCGTTTCCGGGAGCGAAAGGAGCGTGAAGTTCTTCTGAGTGGAGGCGAACGGACAGATCTAATCCATACCTCAGATGGAAAAAATGAACGGTCCAGATAATTAAACAGTAACTGACGGGTTTGAAATTGAAGTATTTAAGATCAGTGAGTAATCTGAACATATATTCTCTCTTTGGTCTCGTTTTCTGTTATGAAGCTGCAAATTGATGCTACTAACATTGTCTATTTGTCTTTCTTGGGAAATATTTGCCTTCACATGATTACATTCCATGACAAAAAAAATAGTAAACATTACCCATCATGTGCTAAATACTTATTGGGCTACCCGTCAACGGTACAGACATCACTGCTTGTTATTGGATCTGACTGGACCCGATCCGTAAACTCCAAACTTTGCAATTAGCTGAAAAATCAGCATCTCAAAGTCAAATTTCCGGGAAAAAAAGAAAGAAAGTTATATTGGATTGTATTTGATTTTGACCCGACCCTATTTGATCGAACCCGACTAAAGCTTTCATTCTCAGGTTGTTAGTCTTTCTTCCATCAATCTGACCTCATCCCTTACTTCCAACTAGGGCTGTCAATTTCATGCCGTTTCGGACGTTTACGTTTCGTTCCGTCCGAAACGGAACGGAAACGGTATGGAAATTTGCTTACGTTTTACTCAGCGGAACAGAAACGGAAGTGAAACTGATTCCGTTGGTAAGAACGAAACGTAAACGAAATCCTGGTATTCCGTTCCGTCAGCCCAGTAATGTACACGTGTAGAATTGTGGAATTGCAGAGATGACTCAGAGAGGAGGGGAGATACACTCGAGGTCGAAGCTGCCTCTCTCTTCTCTCTCTAAGTCCTAACCCTAAGTACCGTGCAGCGCTTCTCCCTTTTCTCTCCTCTTCTCCCTCTCCGATGGCCTCCGATGGCCTCACAATAGACCCACGAAAGACCTTTCTCTCTTTCCCTCACTCGAAACCCAGACAGAGAGAAATCCTTCTCGCCAACCCTCTCTTCCACCTCCTCTCGGCAACGCAGCACCCCTCACCACTCACTTCTCCTCCGCCGTAAGCAAACCCTAGACCCCTCACCTCTTTCCCTCACCGCCACCTCCTCTCAGACCCGAACTCAAACCCACCTCTCTATCTCTCTCTTTCACTCGCTGCCTCTCTCCAATCCTCTCAAAACCAAGTTCCTTTGCCCCTCTATACCAAACCTGAGGTCTAGCCATGATCAAGTGTGAAGCTAGTGCATCTCGCATTCTGATGGCACCTTCATCCCTTCCCCTTCAAAATCTGCAAAGCCTGGCAATGGTTCTGGTACTAGCTCTGTACCAAGCAACACCTTCTCTAGTACCGGCTCACCACAATTCTCTAAGAAATTGATTAGCCACGAGAGAAGGGGGCAACAAGAACCCCCTAGAACATAGCGAGGGGGGATGACGAGCTGGGTGTGGTATAAGTTGGAACGAGTCAATGGAGAAGACGGCTGCCGGCCAAGTGATTGGTGGCAGCTTAGCGGTGGTGATGATGGCAACCGGCAGCAGTTGAAACTTTCCTTTTTCCTTTGCATTTGCTTTTATATCGGTTTGAGTACTCTCTCTCTTGCTTGTGTTGTACTTATTTTGTTTTGGATTGATTTTTGATATGGTTAAATCTGACACAATCCTTTTCAATTTCTTTTCGATTGAGTTTTCAATTCCTTTTCAATTTCTTTTCGATTGGGTTTTCAATTCCTTTTCAATTTTTGATATGGTTAAAATCTGATGAAGAACTTCTGTCTTCTGATTTTCTGATACAATTTTTTCATTTTTGGTTTTACTGGTTTTAATTTTTTATTGGGTTTTCAATTTCTTTTTTACTGATTTTTCTATTTTTACTGGTAAATACTTGAGTTATCTGTTAAGTGTTAAGATTGTTAAAATTAAAAGTTTGATTCTTTTTCAACATTGAACGTTCCTCTTGTGTCTTGCTAATTGGCGACACTAGTGGTTTAGCACCAGTCAGATAGGCTGTCAGAACTTAAAATAAAAGGACAAGGCTGGACTGTGTTAGCATTTGTCAAATTTGAAGGATTTTGTTTGTATTTTTTTTGCTCTATTGTCTGTTTTCTGTACTTCGACATTTCATTAGGTTTGGATTACTGGTAGGATGTAGCTTCAAGCTGTGGTGTGAGAAACTGAGAATTATTGTGTTTCAGTGTAGGCATTGTTGGAGTTCAGTGATTTTTAACGTTACTAACGTTCTTCCGTTAAAGAGGAACGGAACATAAACATAAGTAATTTCATTTACGTTTTAAATACGGAACGTTAAACGGAAATTAAATGAATTACGTGGTTTACAGCGAAACAGAAACGGAACTGTCCATTTCCGTGCATGTTATGCACGTTTGACAGCCCTGCTTCCAACCTCGCTTGAACGAAAATAAAAAATTTCCTTGGTATGTTGCCACTACGCATGACTAGAAACAGCCGATATCCTGTGGCACTCTTGTGTGGTATATTTAAGGGATATGTTAGGCTTGAAATCTACATGCATGTATCCTTTTATGAATTATGGATGATAGTTTCAAGCTCTTCCAGCTGGAATCATATATTAATTGTTTCAAGTTTCAGCAAAAAATCAAGGATTTCTTTTAGCTTGTTACTTTGTTTTTTTTAAAGATAGGAGCCTGACTCCTATTTTCATTCAAAAACTTGTTACTTTGTTTTTACTTGTTAAGGAAATCCATCAAAGCACGTGGAAAGTGAAAAGTCTCTCAATTTATTTATTTTCTTTTTTTTATGGATTTTCCTTAATATTTAACTTAGAAAAAAGTTCGAATTTAAACTTTATATATAATTTATTAATATTGTTGCTGTAACCAATTGAATCCTGGACTTTCCAAAAGAAAAAATCAAGATCATTTTCTTAGAAAATTTGACGTCGGCTGTCAAAAATTTGATCTAAGATATTACACTCATATGGAACCACGTCTTAAACAATTAACAAGGAAAAAAAAATTGTTTGGCTGATATTCATTCTAAAAGAAAATATTTTATTGTTCAAGAAACAATTCGGCATATTTAAGACAGATCATTGTTTTGTATTTTAATTTCAGTTACTACTAAAATGCAAATATTGTTTATATATTTTGACGAAATATTGTGATTGTTTTTTAGTAAAAAATGGGGATCTAGCCCTCATCTTTTTATATTAAAAAAGGAGTGAAATATTGTGATTGTTATGTTAATCTATAAATAAAATGTAACTAAAAAAATGACTAGTTATTTCCGTCAACCTGAATATGCATAAAAATACATAATGTCAGTTATTTTTAATTTTTTATGTATTTTATTTTCCTTGACTCTCATATAATCTCATCTCATTACAAAGGCACTTAGCTCACAAGAGTCACAAGTGCCGCACAAAGTTTTGACTCCATAAGAACCGAACATAATACAAAGCGACCTACAGTCTGTTCCATTTAACGTTACGATTTCATTTCTATTCCGTTTCGGTAACGGATTGAAATGGTTGTTTTATTTCCGTTCTGTTTCGTCAAACGTAACAGAAATCTGTTCCATTTAACGTTCCGTCACTATTTCCTATTGATTTCAGCCCTATTTTCGTATTCCATTTCATTTACATTAACAAATTTCAGTTCCATTTCCGTTTTGTTTCTGAAAACGAAACTCATTTTGTCTTTCATTTAACGTTCCATTTCGACAGAACGAAACGGAACAGCGGCCTACTTACCACCCATTAAATGCATGAAAATAAAACAAAACACCTAGGCCCTGATGAAAGGAGTTTGGGTCTTCCAGCCCCTGGCAGTTACTATATCCATTCATCTAATTAATGATCCCCTTGACAGAAATAAATAAAATAAAATTAATTAATTACATTTTCCTGATAATTGCCATTCATGAGTTAATCTAGATTGTCGGCCTTCTTAATTTGTAAAAGAGGACCTGAAAGATTTCTCACATTTCCTTTTTTTTAATTAGAGAAATTCAATTTATTATGCATACATTCATTTTTCATTGCACGATGTGTTATCTAATAAATTTTAAATTATATTTCTTTTGACCCTTCCCCGTATAGTTTATTTGATCCGTATGGTTTGAAGTGTCATTGTTATTAATTTATATGGATATTGTTGTAATATTATTATTTTTGTCTTCACATATATTACTTATATCATAGTATGTACTTGACGCATGCATATACCTTCCTTGGGAAGGGGCTAAGATATTAGATGGCGGCCTTCCACCAAGAATAATGAAGCAATACAATAATGAGTATTAAGCTACTAGAGAGAACATTATATAATACAATATAATGGAATCATTAACAACCATTACAAGCCTGCAATAATGCCAACCACTAACTAGCAAACTGGCACATTTCAAAAGATGTACATTTCATTATTCATTCCTCCTATAATAACTAACCAAAAATATACTTAGTCATATCAATTTTCCTTTTCTTTATTGAAAGACTTTTGGCCCCCAATTTTCAATTCATTATTAAACACTTCAAAAAGAAATAACCAAATAAAAAAATAAATAAAATATCTAGCTGTCCAAAGCCACCATGCCTTCATGGAAGCCGGTAACACACTCGGCGGTCACACATTGTGTGATCAAGCGGGCCCCTGGCTTGTGAGCCCATGGCTTGACAAGAATGCATGTGGCAATGTAATCTAAATTTGTTAAAGGCACCACGTGTGCCGGCGGGCCCCATCCGTAATCCACCTCGGCGAACCCTAGCCTTGTCCAGTCAGAAACAAGCAGCGTGTTATAGTCCGACGTGATCTGATAAGGATCTACCTTGAGGTCCCCTTTGGCCCATTTTGCAAACTCAAGGGGAAGCCTCTTCTTGCCATCTTTGATCATCTTCACAATCTCCACAATAGAGGAATTTACAACCCTCTCACTATCGGCCGAAACCCTCATAATATAGTAACAATTCCCATAAAAACCACCACTAGCCGGCAATTTGTGATGCAACAATGGCCGGGCATTCATGGCGAATGAAAGGTGCACGACTGTACCGGGTGCAAAATTAATTGCACGACACCTGCTCTGCCAAGCCTTGGCAATCAATACCTCAAAAGCAGAGCAGCGCTGGCCAGTTTGCTCCATGTACTGATTCTTGAAATGGTTAATATAATCAACCGAGATGTCAATTGCTAAGTATTGGAGATGGGTATTTGTTGGTTTTGGTAAATGGCCGATGAGTGCGTTTTTAGGGTCGGGTATGGCGTCACGCCGCCATTCGGCTTCAATGGTTGGTTTATCTTGTCCCCTGGCTATTTCTCCTATAGCAGTCATGAACTGTGCTGCGCCAGGCCCATCTGCTACGGCATGACAGAACCGGAAGCCAACCACAAATCCGCCACATGTAAACCTTGTGACCTGTTCAAAGAAACGAATGGGACATTAATATGGGGCCAGAGACAACAATTTTGTTCTGAAATTCATACGGAATGAGCTCCCAATTTCAAGAAGTACCCCACTGAAAAAAAAAACAAATTGTTCTCTCCAGCTCTTTTCTTTTCAGAGAAGTGTTAAAGAAAGGTCGCTTCTTCAATTCAAATGCTAAAGGAGCGGATAAAGCATGTTAAAGGACTTATTCATTACCTGAACCAAAAGTATCAAATTTTCCTCTTCAAATGGATCCAACTTAGGCCTTGGATGAGGCAAAAGCTCATCCTTTGACATCATCAATGGGTACTCCAAATAATCAACATCTTCCAAGGCACAGCTCGCATTGGCCTCGATAAACCACACACCTTGCCCTTCGCATAACACACGCAACTCCCCGTCCATTGATTTAGCCAGACGACCAGCCAACGGGAAGTAGTGCACCAAGGCCTCCGCTACGGCATGCTTTATAGTTTTCACCGGGTCTTTCTGCATACCTTGAACCGGCTTGAAGACGTGCAGTGATTCGATCAATGCCATTTGAGTCGGGTACCGGTCAAGCCAGGAGAGGCGTAACGGGCCGGTGGGTGTTGGCCCAGCCGGTGCAACGAGGGTTTGGGAGAGCCTGTCCACGGTGGCTTTTGGTGCCATGGTGTCAGGCTTGGTGTGGTTGGGATTTGGTTAGTATGTTAATCAAAAGAAGAGGTGTGACAGGTTGTGATGAGAGAGGAAGGGGCGTCAATGGAGCTTTTATAGTGTTGATTAGTGTTTGGTTTGTTGAATATTTTCGAGGTTTCCTAGTCGTTCCAAGTTAGGATCGAGTTGAATTTAATAATTTGAATTCCTTAGACCCACGTAAAGAATTAGAAAAAGAAAAGTTAAAAACAAATTGACAAAAGGATTCCTTTGCATCAATATCCGCGCTATGTGCATTGGTTATGTAGCATCTTTGAGCTTTTAGATACTTCTTCATTTGTCAACTGGTAGACCAAACATGGACTAAAATTCTACTACTATTCCTCTGCAGCGCTTTATTAGTGGATTGTTAAAGTGACATATTGTGCAAATATACATTTGTATCTGTATGTACTTTGTGAGGCATGATATACATGTGAAATTCTAAGTTAAATTTCCGAAATTGTAGTAGTATAAATTATGTAAATAATTAATGTAACAACCTTGAATGTTCTACATGCATAGTCTTAGGCTCTTAGGCCCTTTTATAATTGAGCGGCCTTGTTTGACCGTCGAGATTTGCCATAAGTTTTTCATCAAATATTCGAGGCTTCTTCATTATACAGTGGCTAAAATTAAAATAAAAAAAAACAAGAAAACAACACAAATTTGGGACCGCTTTGTAATTTTTAAACTTTTTAAGTTGGAATTTCTGAATTTAACAAATTTCTCTTTCAGATAATAAAAAAATCAGAAATAATATACCTCAATAACAAGAAGAGGAGAAATCCACATACGACAGATTTGTTCACATTATGATATTTTTTATTATATTAATAATTTAATTTATAATTTCAAATTACAAACATGTTCAATTGTTTGGTATTTATTGCCAACTGTGCTACCTCATCATCATATGCATCAGTGCTTACCTGTTTCAAAATGAATTGGAAATGTTGAAGTAGGAGTACTATATTTATAAATATAAGGTGCCGTTTGGATGGCTTAAGAATAAGGAAGAATAGTTTTTTTTTAGGAATAGCTTTTTTCTAAGCATCCAAACAAGTTAGGTGTAAGAAGAAAAATAGCTTCCAATTCCTCGGAATAGTTTCTTCCTAGAAAAAACTTCTTCCAACAATTATATATACATAATTTCAATAAAATTAGCTAAATACTAATAGTTAAATGAAATTTTATATGCTCTTTAATTGATACCTTATTTAATATTAAAATAATAATTTTTAATAATTTATTTAATTTAATATTAATTTGCTTATTTCTAATTCACCATCCAAATAACATTTCTTCTTCTAAAAAATAGCTTCCTCCTACTCTTTCCAAAGTTACACACTTCTCAATATTTTCTTCCTAAAATCTTTATTCCTTTCTTATTCTCATACCATCCAAACGAGTCCAATAATTAATGTAATAAACTTCATTCATTTAAATTTTTTGTGTATCCACGTTTGTTGAAAATAATTATTTCATACCATCAAGGCATATAAAGACGCTGGGTCTCACTTCCAAGTTCCAATTATACATGTGTTAAAAGTAACAATCCACTTTGTATGGCAAATTTGCAATGTGCAAAATTTACCAACTAGAGCTAGTTCTTATTCTATACATACTACCTTTGCCAGATATATTGAAAACAAACTAAAAGGAAATAAAACACGCATTTATTCAATTAATATATCAAAAGAAACTCTCTTTAGTGGGTATGCATTAAAAACGAGCGAGCGTGTTGAAAAGCTTGTCAATTCTGTCATGTGTTAATTCCAAAAAAGTGAGCTTGACATGAAATTGGGATGGGACCATGGTGAGGAGAGAGCCGCACACCAACAACAAAATATAAGATTGAATTTGGCTAACTTCCTTCCAAGAAATGAAAATATGAAACTATGGAACTTTGGATATGATATGATAAGCCACAGATATTAAATGCAATGTACCGGGTCCCGGTTGTTATTATTTTTGGTGGCGACCTCTCAAAATTTTAGTCTAAGATTTAGTGGTGTGTGTCCGGCTGCGCATTAAGCAGCCAAAGGCCAAGTAGCCAACCAACCCATAACCAATAATTATTGATTTATTTTTTTGTTATATCCACAATTGAAGTAAGTATTTATCTAACTTCATCCCAGTTCCCAGTCACCACAAAATGGACATGGCCTGGATATGTTTTTTCTCATTTTTCTTTTTACATTTTTTGTTCGATTAAATGTTTAGCAAGGTATTTGATATTTTGTGATACAACTAGAAATGAAAACAAAAGAATTTTTTTTAGTTCATTATGCTTCTGGAGTGGGTAATCTCTTTGGCCCCCCTTGGATCGTATAAGAATAAGATGAATAGCTTATTTCTAAACGTAAATTTATTATAAACAATCCAAACTCTTCACAAAGTTATACATTTTCTAATACTTTTCGTCTAAAAATAGACTATTCCTTTTATTCCTAAACAATCCAAACGGAGCCTTTATGATTTTCATACTTCGGTATGTAATAGAAGAATTTTATGGTAGGAATGGCTTGAATGAAACGTGCGCTAATGCTAAGTAATGACTGTACAGTCGGCAGCATCAAACAAAAAGGTAAGAAAAGTAACGATGGTCGATGGGTAACTTAGGGTAAGAGCTAAAAAAATTGTCTGATTTTATTCATTCAGTTTCTGACACGGTATTAAGTATCAGAAACCATGATTTTTTTTTTTCTTTTAGAAACGCTTGACAATGGCTGCCATGTAATCATGTTTGTATAAATTTAAACTTATGCATAATTATTTTTAAATTTAGTACATAGGTTTGCTCCTCAGAACATCAAAATTAATTAGATTATGTATTCATTTAAACGTATACAATTGTTTTTTTATTTTATAAATAGTTCACCAAATGCATCAAAATTCGTGATAAAATAGTGTATATGGCTCACATATAAATTTTATTTTGTACATATATATTTTACTAATTTTATTACACTGTGCATATTTAATTTTAGTTTCATTGTAAAATAAATTTATACATAACACGCAATATTGATATGTTAAGAATCATAATTCGAACAAATACATAGTGCTTGTTCTCATCCACCTAAACGGGTCGCAAATATTCCCATCATATATAATCTCAGAGTCAAATTTATGTTCTTTTTTATGAAACAATCTCGGAGCGAGTCAATTATACTTTTTTTTTTCTTTTTGTAATGTGAGGATAGAGCGCACAACAAATGCAGAATGAGGATCAGGTGAGGTCTTGCGTTGAATTAATAGCACGCAAAGCATAGTCGTTTGTGTAAAGGACTTTCTGTGTTTGGTGAGTCTTGACTTGCACATCATACCCACGTCACCCGCTCTTTACTAACTCGTTTATGGAAAGATTAATATTTTATTTACAAATTCTGATGTTCATGAAAATATACATTCGTTGATCATTCTGACACATACAAATAGAAATAGGACACTAAATGCACGGATATGCAGCGCGGAGCCAAGATTTTGGAAAGAAAGCCAAAAATTCTAATATGAACTTTTTATGCAATTAACACTAAAATATATCCATGTAAGAAATTAAATATTTTACTATTCTTGCATGGATTATTTTAACTTTTGAGGGTTTTTTTATTTTACAATTTGGAGGGGCCTCCTTTGGCTTCTATGTGCCTCTGCCCGTGTATATGGACATAATTACAAAAATTTCCGATAAAGATCATACTAATATTAAAATAATAATTACAATCAAATCATTATATTCTAATATAGGGTCGATAATTAAATAATATTTATACTTTTATCCTGATTAAATAATATTTTTTAGAATATAAAATATATGGTAATAAAAATATTATATATATGTGCGTATATTCATTGAAAAATGAGAGACTATCTCTCATTAATTTTATCTTCCAAGATAGCCACATGTGTGAGTCGTGTAATTGCAATCGAACTAGTTACAGAATTGAAGAAATTAATATTCGAACAATCTGGTGTAAATATATATCCACAAATCTACAATTAATGTAATATAATACTCTTCAATAGTGCTCTCTTCTAAGGTTGGATATATATATATATATATATCGTATACAAGTGCAGAGTTTGTTTGTCAGTCAAAGAATAAATAAAAGAAGTACCTTTTTGTTAACAAGTTAACAACCCTGAAGACTCAGCCATAACTAATAAAAGTACTGCCTATATAGCAATATGACAATAATTAAAGCACCTTTTTTTTCCGGATTTCGAGTACCATTTTGGTACCTGCCGCTACTAAAATGGTTGTAATGTTTTATTAATACTAGTCAACTTCACTTTTCAACGGTTAATTGTAAGGAAATAAGTAGAGGGGAAATTCAAATAATCCCCTTATAAATCTGCAACTATACGACTTAAGTTAGGGTACGTTATTATTATTTTTTAAAGAAATTTGACAGCAAACGTACCTCAAGAAAAAGATTTTTACTTATTGGATCCACTGTAACATTTGAATGAGAACTTTTTTGTTATTGCATTTTAAATTTTTTTAATAATCTAAATTACATTATATTAACTAGGCATATATAACTGCCAAACTGGCAGTGCTGGTGTAGCTTTTTATGGACTTTGGGAAATTTGTTTTCTTTTAAAATGTGTGCTCAACTTTATTAGGTCAGATACTGTTATCCTATCAATAGTGGGATCAATCCGCCTTGAAAGCGGTGCAATTCAGTAAACTTTGTAGTAATTTGAGTTAGGTCAAATGTTGATGACTCGGATCTACGTGGATGGTATGCCAATGTGCTTCGTAGTTTGTAGTTTGTACCATGATTTTCATGTTTCACTGCATTTCGGCCCCTTCAGTGCCGAAACGGAACCTTTACGTTTGTTGCCTTGTTGGCGAGCAATTTAGTCAAAATATCTCGATTTTATTTTCTTCTTTCCAAGAGTATGATCTCAAAAGATATGGAAACGATAGACAAGGGAAATTAAAAGAGAAGAAAAATAAGGTGAATCCAACCAAAGAATCGAGTAATATGTATAATTCTTCAATTAATTTTTATTCTATAAAAATAAAAAAAATCTTAAAAAAATTAATACGAACTCGAAAGATATTTCGATATGCAGTTCAAATTAAACGACTCAAATTGACTTATTTTTCATACGAGTACCACACTCTCGCTCCTATAGATATATCCTATTAACAAAAAAAAAATAATTGTCCAGGAAGAATCATAATATAAAAATTAATGAGAAAGCATTTTTATATATTTTCACAATCAACTTAATGGAAGATAATTAAAGAAACTAAAATCTTACATCATACCAGCTCTATTTCTGTAATTTTGGCTGAAATAGCAACCCTTGCGCCGTATTGAAATTTTGACACACTCGTTTCGCTTTCTCACTCTGTCAAATCAGTAAATGTTTTTTTTTTTTAATTATTAGGTCTATCTAGTAACTGTGAAATAACGTTCTGAGAAGCACGTTTCACCATTCTCAAGATAAACAACTTTCTATTTAACTATATATGTATAAGGAACCTTCCATTTTATTTAATTACTACTTTCTTTGTGCTTCTGAGAATTTGCCCTAAAAAATTAATCTATAATCAAACGGTTCATAATAGTTTTAAGAAATTTGCCATAAAAACTATGGGCACCATCTGATTGATTAACAACCTATATATCCTCGTCAGTGTAACTCTTTTTCCTTTTCAAACGTGTATAGATTAATTTTTTTTTCCCTTTTACCATTCAAAAATGTAATAATCAGATTAACCAGATGAAACTATTACTTATACTCGATAATGAAATCAACTTTCCATGTCAAACTAAATCTACTTTGAAAGTGAATTCTTAACTGCAAAAGGTGAATTAAATCTGCTCCAAGCTAGCTTTATTTCGTCTTTAGTGTGTATCACGTTTTGCTGGTTAGAAAGCTCGATCTAGTTTTACCTTCTTGGTATAATCAACCTTTAGAATGGATTTAGTTACCCTTTTCATGAGAATGGTGCGCATGAGCATGACTCTGCAAATGTGGTCATGCCACATGAACTTATCCCCAGCTTACTTCAAATTATAGGAGGTATTAATTAAAATAAATGTGGAGTTGAATCATTCCTTAAATTATGTCAAAGATAGAGCGCTACTATGTTTTAGCCTTTCAGACTATAAAAATCAACTAGCGAACAACAGAAAATGTCACATTTCAAACTTTACAAAGAAAGGGAAATCGATTATTACTGTTTTCTACTTTTCTTTCTCTTATTATTTTGCATGCTTATGTGTCGCTTGCTTATTTGTTTGACTAGTTTTGGTTAGCCTTGAAATTTTTGAAATTCAGTTTTTTTGGTAAAAAAAATTAAATAATTCAGTCGTTCAGTTTATTTACACTACGCCAAAAAAAAGCATTAGTACCAGGCCTTTAGTACCGTTTTTTAAGAAAACCGGTATAAATATTAGAAGATGGCAATTTCGTAATTGTCAGTCAATACCTTTAGTACCGGTTTTTTTAAAAACCGGTACTAAATGTTTCTGGAAAAAACCTTAAAAAAATGGGTTAGCATTAGTACCGGTTTTTCCAAAAAACCGGTACTAAAAATTGCATCTTTAGTACCGGTTTTTTAGAAAAACCGGTACTAATGCTAACCCATTTTTTTTTTAATTATCTGCCAACTATTAGTACCGGTTTTTTATAAAAAACCGGTACTAATAATACGCAGATATTTTCAGTTCAAGGGGTATATCTCCTCCTCCTTCCCTTTGTATATTACTCATCTTCACTACTTCATGGCCATTATTTTCCATCTAAAACCGAAAGTTTTTTTCTCTTTGTAAAACCTCATAAAAAAATAGCTAAAAATTGTTAAAAATTCCGAAAAATTGCAAAATAAGTAGAGAAAGCAAAGGAGATCAAAGAGGAAGAGAAAATTTTTCTATTGAAGAGGAAGAGGGCGGATTGAGAGAAGACAATTTCGGTAATTTTTATTTTAAACCTCAATATTTTTTTTTTAGATTTTTTTTCGATTTACTATGCATATACATATTGGTTAATTGGCATTTGCATCTATTAGTTAAGTATTGTCATGTAGGACCAAAATGCCGGAATTTGAACTATTTTAGGTCTTGCCCGTCCGAGATTAATCCATTAGGGATTAATCTCGGATAGTACTCCCGGTCGGGAGTACTGCTCTTTGGATACTATCTTGTCTCATTTAGGACAGCGAGCTGTACGTTAGATGCAATGTGTTGTGTGAGAAAAATTCGACGGCATTTCCTCTTATGTTCCCACGGGTACGTACGCACGAGTAATCGTGTGTTTGCGTATTCAGGGAACATAAGGGGAAATGCTGCCGAATTTTTCTCAGACAATACGTTGCATCTAACGTACGCTCGCTAATGAGACAAGAGTATCCAAAGAGCGGGCTAGGATGGTAACCGGCCCAAAAATCTAATATATTGCATTAAATCTATAAACCCTAAACCTTGGCTTTTGGATATATACAGATGGATCTGAGGGAGAAGTACATGTTTGACTATTCAAGAATATCAGATGAATTTGTTGGACTTGTTGATGAGTTCATAAAATGTGCAGAAGAACATCGAAAGTTGACTGGAAAGCCCAGAATTTTATGTCCTTGTAAACGCTGTTTGAACTTTGAGAGACAAGATAGTAAAGTGATTAGATCACATCTGATTCAGCGTGGATGGATGACAACACCAAAATACCTCCGTTGGGTTTCACATGGAGAAAAATTGAAAGAAAATTTAGATGCTGGAAGGAGCAATATTAATGTATCTGATGATTTTGAAAATATTGTACAAAATGATTGGGGGCATGATATAGAGGATAATGTAATAGTGGGTGATGATCATATAGAAAATTTAAGTGAATCACAATATAATGATGACATTAGAGAAAATGATTTGGATGAAATGATGAATGAATTACCCAATGATTTTATTGATGATGTTCCTGATGTGTTTCAAAAGTTGGATGAAAACTCTCATATACCCTTATATTCTGGTTGCAATGAAGATAAATTCTCAAAAATAAAAACTGTTTTTAAGTTATATAACTTGAAAGCTAAAAACAATTGGAGCGATAAGAGTTTCACATCTTTGCTCGGTCTTTTGCGAGAAATGCTTCCAGCAGACACTACATTGCCAGATACAACTTATAAGGCCAAAAAATTACTATGTCCTTTGAAATTAGATATAGTGAAAATTGCAGCATGTCCGAATGATTGTATATAGTTTCGAAATGAGTATGAGAACCTCCAGAAATGTCCAAAGTGTAATGCATCCCAGTATAGACAAAGGGACGGTGATTTGGATGACGAAGAAGATAGTCCATGGAAGAAGAAACCAGCTGCGAAAACATTGTGGTATCTACCTATATTACAAAGATTTGAGCGTCTTTTTAGTAATTCAAAAGATGCTAAACTGTTGAGGTGGCATGCAGAAGGCAGAAAGAAAGATGGAAAGCTTAGACATCCAGCAGACTCACCCCAGTGGAACAACATAGACAGTCATTTTATTGTGTTTGGCAGCGAGTCTAGAAATTTGAGATTGGGATTGTGCACGGACGGAATGAATCCTTACGGTCTCACGAGTACCAACCGAAGTTTCTGGCCAGTTTTGTTGGTTATTTACAACCTTCCTCCCTGGTTATGCATGAAAAGAAAATATCTTATGATGTCGTTGCTCATTTCTGGTCCAAAACAACCCGGAAACGATATAGATGTCTACTTGGCTCCGTTAATAGAGGACCTTGATAGGTTGTGGAAGGACGGAGTGAAGGTCTTTGATGCGCATTCTAGAAGTCATTTCACCTTGCGTGCGATGATATTTTGCACAATTAATGACTTTCCCGCGTACGGGAACTTGTCGGGTTATAGGAACAAAGGAGAAAAGGCATGTCCTATTTGCATGGAGGAAACACATTCAATATGGCTATCGAATTGTAGAAAAACAGTCTATTTGGGACACCGTAGATTTCTAAGCCGTCATCACCCATACCGTCGGGCACCTTATAGGAACAAATTTGATGGCAACACCGAAACCCGCCGGGCACCTATACCAAAATCTGGAAGACAGACTTATGAAAGTGTTAAGGATCTTAAAATTCAGTTGGGGAAACCATTTGTGAATAGAATTCCAGAAAAGAGTTCTTGGAAGAAGAAGTCTATATTCTGGGACCTTGAATACTGGACTTATCTGGATGTCAGACATTGTTTGGATGCGATGCATATAATGAAGAACATTTGTGAAAATCTGGTTACTTTGATTTTAAATCCTCAAGGAAAAGTGGATAATGTTAATGTGAGAAAAGACATGATAGAAATAGGAATTCGATTGGAACTAGCTGCAAAGGAAGACAATAGTAAGAAACGGGATTGGTTACCTAATGCTGTTTATACTTTAACTAAAAAAGAGAAACTCAGTTTGTTGGAGTGTTTGAGGTCTATTAGGGTTCCAACTGGTTATTCCTCCAATATTTCACGAAAGGTATCTACAAAGGATATGAAATTGATTGGAATGAAGTCACACGATTATCACGTGTTGTTAAAAAAATTGATTGGAATGAAGTCTCCATCGCCGACAGCCTTTCCTCTCTTCTTCTCTCTGTCTCCATCGCCGACAGCCTCCATTTGCTAAGAAGGTACCATCTCTCTCTCTCTCTCTTTCAATTTGGGGCTGAATGAATAGAAATTGATTAGGATTAGTTGAAATTTGGATTAGTTTTGGGGCTGTTTTGAATAAAAATTGATTAGGAATTGAATAGGAATTGATTAGGCTGAAATTGAACTGTTTTGGGGCTGTTTTGAATAGAAATTGATTAGGAATTGATTAGGAATTGAACTGTTTTGGGGCTGTTGGACTAAAATTTCAGGGCTGTTTTGTGCATATTGTATTTTGGGGCTGTTTTGTGCTTCAATTGTGCTAGGAAAATAAATTGTTGGAATGGAATTGATGATCAAACGTGTATATAAATTGAAATTGAACTGTAAATTAAATGTGTATATAAATTAAATGTGTATATAAATTAAATGTGTATATTAATTAAAAGGTAGTAATGGACAAATCGGATGGAAGCAACCCAAATGGGAATAAGGGGAAAAAACCCGTTGAACAAGTTTATGTCCGACAAAAATACAAGAAGAAGGAGAAAAAGACCAAGAAGGAGACGGAGACGGAGACGAAGACGGACACCAAGGTAGAGTTTGATGTCACTCGTCAGAGATACGTGCCTCAGTGGATGCGAGATAAGCCTCTCCCTAGGAGGTCTGTATCTGCTGTGAGGCGTTTTCCAGTCGGTTGCGGACGGACTTCTGCAGATTGGGAGGAGGTCCCAGAGGAGATGCCAGAGGAGGAGCCAGAGGAGATAGAGGAAGAAAAGAAGGAGTGAATTTAGGGTTTAATTTAGCGTTTAAGTGTTTGAATTGTTGTTTTAATTATTATCTATGTTAATTTGAACCTTAATTTGTATGAACCTTAAGTTTGGAATATGTTATTTTGTTTTATCTATATCTATGTTTTAATGTTTTAATTATTATCTAAATTATTATTATTGTGTATGAATTGATTAACTATCCATGATTGTATATATGTTTTAATTATCATCTAAATAAATTATATATGGTGTTTTAATTAGGTAGTAATGGAGAAAGGTGAAGGAAGCAACCAAAATGCGAAAAAATCCATCGAACGAGTCTATGTTAGGCGAAACGTTCGTTCCAACCCAGCCTCTCAAAATCAGGCATCTCAAAACCAGCCTAACCAAAACGAGGCCAAGAAGCCGAATTATGAAGAGGCTGCAATATTTTTCAAGTTTTTAATTGATAAGTTTGTGGCACCGTACACAGAAATTAGAGAAGAAAATACTGATGACAATAAGCCGAATGATGAAGAATAATATTAGGGTTTACATGTTTGGATTAAGTGAGCTTAGTGTTTATGTTTGTGTTTGGATTAAGTGAACTTAGTGTTTATGTTTAAGTGAACTTTATGTTTATGTTTGGATTAGTACTATGTTATTTTGTTGTATTCCTTGGTGATCCAATTATATGAACCTTTCCTTGGATTAGTACTATGTTATTTTATCTATTATTATGTTATTTGAGATTGAGCTTGCTATTAATTCTCATTTCTAATGTTATTTGAGATTGAATTGTGAATTATTTTAATTTGAGCTCTATTAATTTTTGTGTTATGTGTTTGACTTTGTGCATGTAAGTTGTGGTATGTAACTTGGATTTTAAATTACAGCAATGTCGGACAGAAATGATCAGGATCCCGGGATGAACCCGAATGACTCGAGTTCGGAAGAGGAGATTATTGTTAGTAACAAAAGGGGAAAAAGATCAACGGCTAAGTGTTTGAAGACATGCAAAAAGATAGCTGCTGGACAGGACATGAAGGTCGAGTTTAACGAGAAATGCAAGCCGATTGGCGAAAATGCAAAGGCATTCACAAATTGGTGTGCTTCAAAAACAAGAGATATGATTCCTTGCAGGTATTAATATGAATTTGAGATATGAATTATCATTTGATTATAGTATTAATGCACTTATACAAATGAAATGAATGCAGTTATCCTAATTGGATTGCGGTGCCAAATGAGTTGAAAAAAAATTTGTACAAACAAATAGCACAGGATTGGAAACTTCCGGATGACTTACCACTGGATGTTAAGAAGAAGATTCTACGTAACTGTAACGAGTCTTGGAGACATTGGAAAATTCGATTGGTGAGAGAATTTCCTCTATAATACATGTTCATTTATAAACGATTGATTTAGCATGAATTTTAATTATAACGTGTCTTTTTGGTCATATCAGAATAAGGCTTACTTGGAGAATCCAAAGGAAGGTGCACCCCCACCATGGGATGTACTAAACATCTCGAAGGAAGAATTTGAGGCAATGCAAGAGTATCATTCCAGCGAGAAGTTTAAGGTATGAAAATGAGTATCTTTCGCGTTTACTTAATTGCTTAGTTTTTTTGTTTATACTAACAAGTCTTTTGAATCTGCTACTAGAAAATGAGTATGCAAGGCCGTCAAAATGCCGCAAAAAGGGACATGCCCCACAGACTGGGATCAGGCGGTTATATAAGTGCTGAATCTAGATGGAAAGAAGGAGAAAAGGTACATGGTGCGTCATCGGTTATTACCAAGGATATGGATGACAGGACGTACAGTTGGAGTAGAGCACGTGCAGTAACGGATGAAGCTACCGGTGAACTTGTTGTAAAAAATCCTAGGGCTGCCGAGGTGGTCGACAATGCAGTAAGTGTAACAACTCAAATAACTTTATTTTGTGAATTCAATGAGTTCAATTTTGTTTAACTTTAATTTTTTTTGTGATAGGTTGCTCTAGTTAAGTCAGGGGAAGTTCAACCGGTTCGTCAAAATGATATCTTGACTTCTGCGATCGGTACACCAGAGCATTCTGGGCGGTTGAGAGGATATCCGGTGTTCTCAGACGTGAAGCTGGTATACGGTAGTGGTACAAGAAAATCAAACAAGGGGTTTAGCAAAGAGGAGGTTGATCGGATGGTGCAAGAGGAAGTGAAAAGACGAATGGATGAGGAATTCAAGGCCCGAATTGATGAGGAATGGAACAGGCGAATGCAACAGTTCTCGCAAGTCCAAACACCGCAGACCTACGATCCAATTTTTCAACAAGCCATGATTATGCTATCACAGGGTAGCAACAATCAACCGCATCTGATTCCTCAATCTACTTATCAGGTTCTTAATTACACCTAGCTTATGATAGATATTAATTGCTTTTGCCCTCATATAGTATTTAGGGTTTCTAATTCGTTAATACAGGGGCCTGTCGAAGCCTTGCTGCTCCTACCAGGGATATCTGGGACGCCTGTGTATGTAGCTAGAGCTATGGTGTTTGCACAGGTTTCTGAGATAGTCCATGGACAACCAGTTGGCATAGGGGAGGTGAAGGTACAAATCTTAGAAGTTTTCGATAGTGCCAGACACGTGATAGTACCTTTTCCACCGCCCAACGCAGATGATCAGCTTGGTGTTCTCCAAGGTTCATTTCTAAGATGGCCGGGTCATCTTGTAGATTATGACTTGACGAAACTGGTAAATCTTGATTTCAATTATAAATTTTCCAAAGTTCTAATTATTATATATACTGCTATATTAAAAAATGAGAAATATATCGTTTTGATGACTAATGTGGATTTTATAGGAGCAAGTGAGGAAAATGACGAAACAAACTCCACATATTCCTCCGCAAGATAAGGGAAAGGAGACGGCGCAAGAGGGTGATGAAGATGAAGAGGAGAGTGTGGATCAGTTTTTTGCGGAGGAGGACATTCAATTGCACGATCCGTTCGTCCCTGATGAGAAGTTGGCACAGATTGGGCCTCACGCAAAGAGAATGCACGATTATATGAGGATGTTCGACAAATCAGTGACTGAATTCGCCGATATTCCTGCTGATTTCGAATTTCAAGATGTCAAGACCTTCATCCTCGAATTTAAAGACATCCGCCATGTCTTCAGTAGGAATGAACTCTTCGTTCAAGTGATTAAACTTTGGATCTTGTAAGTACTTTCCTAACTTTACAACAATTGATCATTGGTTATATGATATGTCTAATAAATTAAAACCCTAAACCCTAAACCCTAAACATTGTACATACAACATTTAGGCGGTGCAGACAATATTGTGCTAATACTTTGATGAAGAAGTGGATATTTTGGGATCCGGAAAGATGCTTGGGTCGAGATGTACTGGCAGATGAGCTCGGAACTGTACGATACATAGCGAATCTTCTGAAGAAGTATGCTAAAAGGGATCCCTACCATGTTTTAGTGCATCATAATCGGTTAGTTATAAAATCTCTAATTCTGACTTTATCTTTTATTATGAATCTACTTTTTAATGTTAATTTCACCAACAAAGAGATAATATGTATGTAATTACAGGTCGCATTTTGTGATTATTATCGCAAAACTCTCGACACGAAAGATGTGGATAGTAGATTTACTCCAATCGAACGAAGGCTACCAATCTCCAATTCTACGAAATTACGATCAGTAAGTTTAGACTTAACATATATATATATATAATGCGTGTATGCATTGTTTAGTTATATACTAATATCTAAAAATGAATTTTCATAATTTTATATTTAATTTTGCAGAGCTCTGTCAAGATTGGTCCAAGTTCCCAAGTTTGAAGTTCAAATGATTCCCGTACATAGTTCAATACTAATATATGTAGTTTCAACAATTTCGTAATTTATTTAATTTAAACTAAATAGTATTATTTTATGTTCTTGTAGAGTCCACGACAACCAAACAATATAGATTGCGGCTTTTATGCGATGACTTCGCTACGCAAGATCCTTGATCACTGCACGCTACATCCGGACCTACCATCGGTATGGATTAAGTTTAATTAACCTTAATGTATATATATGAAAATGTTTTAAGGTTTATAATTTAGAGTTTAATGTATATTATATTGTGGAGTTTAGAGTTCATAGGTTACTAACTATATGAAATGTCAATAAAATGCAGTTTTTGCAACCTGTGGGGAAGCGTTATAGCGAGGACGAGATTAATTTTACTGTAAATGAGTGGTTCGGCTTTTTACTTGGACATTTAGGTGCTAATAATTGATGACTACAAAATTTGTGATATTAATATATTAGATGTTATGATAAATGTTAATTTGCATGTGATTTGATAATTATTATTGTGTGTATGATGCATGTGATATGTAAATTGCTGGTACATATCGGTATTCTTAATTGATGGCTAGCAAAAATGGCGCTAGCCCCAGAAACAAAAATATTTTTTTTATATTGATTATTATTAGTACCGATTTTTAATAATAAACCGGTACTGAAGAGAAATTTAGTACCGGTTTTTAGACTAAAAACCGGTACTAATGATACCAAAAACTTTTTATTTTTAAAATAAAACAGTTTGCTAACATTAGTACCGGTTTTTCCCCCGCAAATTGGGCCATGTCTTCAGTACCGGTTTTTAAATATCTTTAGCATCCCCTATTATTAATACCACTGCAAAATCGGTACTAATGATTCATAATAAACCGGTACTAAAAAAATAATATGGCGTAGTGTTACCTTCTCTTTGGACCCGACAATTAATGAAAAATACTAGTGTAGAATACTGTAGATAAATAATTTTTATACGTTATACATAATAAATATATCTGTAGTTCTGTACTCAATTAAAAAAATAATAATAAGTGTACAATGAGTCTAATCGGAGTCTTAATCGGCCGGAGGCCCGGAGTACATATAGATCATAAGGTGGGGTGAGCCATCAAATTCGTCATCTTGTGCAATATTTTTATTTTAATTCATACCATGTCAATAATTGAAAGGAAAAATCTCTATGTCATCGTCATTCAATAAATATGGCAAAAGAAAAGATAAGAGAGCCGATTCATCAACACATAGATTTGGCACTTCACTCGCAAGCTAAGGCCATCATTAAATTTATAGCAACCCAACTGCAAAATACAATAATCCATGTCTACTTTCTTCAAATAATAATAATAATATAATAATAATAATAATAATATAATAATAATAATAATAATAATAATAATAAATAATGACGACGACGACGACGATGATAATAATAATAATAATAATAATAATAATAATAATAATAATAATAATAATAATAATAATAATAATAATAATAATAATAATAATGCTGCATGTCTATTCGTTACTTTAATATTGCAATTGCAATGTGAAGCAAGAGTCAATTTTTTACGCACAACATAACATTACAGCTACAATTTTGATAGACGTGTTCTATCTCTGCAATATCACCCACCATAATCAAACAATATTTTGATAAAAAGTGTGGGAAGTTGGTGCCGCATATTCTCACGATTAAATAATGTGATTGTGTGATTAAAAACTAGTGCGCGCGCTTGATTTTTTTTTTTCAATATTAAGTTTCTAAAATGTGAAAAATTAGTTTTACCTAGCGCGTGGAATAGTAAACAACTCCAATTGGGGTCAATTTGAATATTTTATATTATTTTATCTGAGCCAACGTTTCCACATTGATTCCGATATCAACTTCTGCTCAAAATATTCAAATTCTGATCTCATATATGAGAAAAGTGAAGAAAAGCTTGCGAATTATGACCAGATTCGTGTGTGTGTGTTTCCAAGAAACAGGGAGGTTTTGTTATCCGATTTTTTTAAAAAAATTAGAGATTCATGTTATTTTTTTAAGAAATAGGAAGATTTTTGTCATCTAATTTTTTTAAAAAAAATAAAAATATATGCGGAATTTGAATTTTTTATATTTTTTATGATAGTCTAGTGCTCTTGCGATTAAGCCACTAGATTACATGTATCGAAATTCATATGTATTTCTACATATACAAAGTATCTTGGGAAACATATGGAGAAACTTTACAGCGCTAATATATGAGAGGAATTAAAACAAGATATTGTAAGGATATTATTCTTCATAAAACAGTCAAAGATCTGTTAGAAGAACCATATCGTTGTGTCAAAAATGTCTTCTTACTTTTTGGCATGAGTCAACTAAGTCTAAAAATGACTTCACAATAGCAACAACGCCATAACTATTTACCAGGAAATATTATTGCTAAGTTCTACATTTCAATTTCCAAGGCAAAGCAAAATTTCTAACTCTGGCTCCGTTTGGATAAGGTATGGGAAGAAGGGAAGAAGTGGGAAGTATGTAACTTTGTGAAGAGTTTGAATTGTTTATAATAAATTTATTCCTTTATTTCTTTCTTTCCTTCTTTGTGAATTTGAGTTTGTTTAACTGATTTTATGGATCTCTATTTGTTTTTGGTAGCTCGGTGCTGACATAAGTTTTTTTTTTATGAGAAATATTAGAGGGTAAAAAAAAAATCGATAGACAATTTTGTAAATGTAGTTGTACAAAAGCAAATCAAGAGCAACATAAAAACAAGAACAATAGAAATTATATATAAAGAAAAAGAAACTAGTAGAATAATATCCACCACTTCAAAATGACTGTCAGAAAAAAATTACACGGATTAAAAGTTTAAAACTAGATTCTAAATGAAATAAATGTCCTATCGGGGGGAAAAAAAAATGGCCCTACCCAATGGGAAAAAATGCTTTGCGACCAAATCATTTTCCAGAAATTTAATACACATTCGAATAAATTGAGATCCGCTGCCGCGCGACACATGGTGTAGCGCGGCACGCTAGCCGTCTGATCAAAATCCAATGGACAAGGAAGCTCCATGCATGTAACCTAGATTGATAGCCCGTAAAAAGTTAACTATCCGATCAAAATTAGACGGATCGATCGTAGTGCGCTACACCGTGTGTCGCGCAACAGCGAATCCGGATTGCATTCGAATCGGTGAACCCGTTTTAGTTTCTATTTTCTGCTATGCTAGTATGATGATTTCCTGACGTAATTGCATTCAGTTTTGGAAAATGTCTCCCGATTGCTTGCATTTTCCGGTCAACATCCCTAGGAAAATTGAAGAAACTAGGGATCAAGGATGTGATTATTGTTCTAGTATGTGTTTGAATTTTGGTCCCTTTTTAGTATTAATTAACTAATTTTAAAAGAAAATAATCATAATATCTTCATTTTTAAATGTTTGATGGTTTAATAACTCTTTATTTAAAACATGAATTTGTATGTATATATGAATGCATGTATGCAATTACGTTTTCTTTTCCATTGAAATATGTTTTTTCCCCTCTCATAATCAGTGAGGACAATTGTTTGAATGCATAATTGTGTCTAGATACTAGCTTTAATCTTCTGCCGTATTTTCAGAAATCAGAAGCAATACGTGCTCATAACAATTCAGAAGTCTAATATTTAGAATTTAATTAAGTAAAAAGAAAAATATTTAGTAGATAAATATGAGAAAAAAAATGAATCTATACGTTTTGATATATTCATAAATTTGTCGGCACATATATAAGAAATATGAATATATACATTTTAGATATTTTTGTTAATACATGTGTTTACAAAATAAATATAGAATGGTGAAATAGTAAGATCTTCTATTTCAGAAATCGAAATTGGCTAGAATTTTTTTTTTAAATAGCAAACCCGAATGGCAAAAAAAGAAAAATCCAGATGCACACATCAACACAGATGGGTTTGCGCATGCTAACGTGTATGTATATCTAGGTTAAAGTGACAATAGTTTTAGCGTACGAATCATGGATATGATCCTATGAACCGTACATCTGTTATTAATAACTTCAGTGGAGTACGACTTGTTCCTAACACCCCAACAACCAAAATTTCACTGTTAGCTTTCAGTGATTTGTTGATTACTTGATTTTCCATGGCTAATCTAAGTTCATAACGGTGTGGCGCGCGGGTTGTAGATAAAACGGAAACCAAAGAATATAACGTTGCCTTGTGAGGGTGCGTTTGGATGAGCCGAAAATAGGATATAAGAATAAAAAATTTCAGTTTACGTACTTATTCTTATTCTTGTGCAAAACAAACGGTATAAGAATAAAGAATTTGGACCCTTATTTTTATACTAACAAAACTATGGTATAAAAATAAGGAATAAGGATAAGCACGCAAACCGAAATATGAATAAGGGCCAGAATAGGAAATAGGAATAGAGAAAAGCTTATTCCTTATTTCTTATTCAAATACCAAGGTTTTGTTAGAATATGAATAAGGGCCAGAGTAAGTCCAAATTTCTTATTCTTTCGTTGTTTAGTTTTCACCCGGAATAAGGGGCTTTTTTTTTTGTCTAGCGTTCCGCTACTCTTTAATGGCGACAAAGAGGACTACACTAAAAATTTTTGTTGTATTGACGCGAGACTTGACGCGACTTCCAATGGTGCTTCTCCAATCCGGATTCGCTATTGCGCGATACACAGTGTAGCGCACTACGAGCCGTCTGATCTTGATCGGACGGTTCACTTTTTACGGACCTATATATTAATCTAGATTACATGTACGGGGCTCCCTTGTCCATTGGATCTTGATCAGACGGCCAACATGCCGCGCTACACCATGTATCGCGCGGCAGCGGATCTCAATTTGGTGCTTCTCCTTCCAGTAAATAAAAATACAAAAAAAAATTTCGTGTAATGAAATTGAGATCAATCTTTTTCAAATTGACAAACTTATTTATACAATGACAACGACGCCGGTGCGTCGGGAAAAAGAAATTGTATCGCTAATGTGGACAATTTATTATTTATTTATATTTATTTTATTTATTATTATTTTTTTTATGCTGTTTTAAAGCTAACTGGCTACCGATGAGTAGCGACTATAGTTGTTTTTACTGATAGACTGATATATATTTCTCGAAAAAATATTCACAGAAAGTTAATGTCAACCAAAGTGGTTAAGACCCTTCTTCTTTTTTTTTTAAAGTAATAATAAAAGCGAGAACATGAAGCTAAAGTTTAAAGTATACATCGACAGGATAAATTTGTTGACCGTTCGTCAGTTATTCAGCTGAGCAATTTAAAAACAAATTGAAATTCAGACAACGAAGATAATTAATGTATAGGTTAAAATTGCGAAAGCATGCATGTAACTGACAAGTGAGCTATTTGATGAGATTTATACCTACGTGTATAGAAATATATATTTATAATTTTACTTTTTTTTTTTAAAGAAAGATGGATGATTTTGCCATCTAATTTTTTTTTTTTAATTAAAGGTGCATATGAGACTTGAGTCATTGACTTGAAAGAAGTCAGTTTAGTACTCTTACTATTGGCTCCGTTTGGATAGGTGTGGGAAGAAGGAAAGAAGTGGAAAGAAGTATTGGGAAGTGTGTAACTTTGTGAAGAGTTTGGATTGTTTATAATTTTTTTCTTCCCTTCTTCTTTCTTTCTACTTCTTCTCAATGCATCCAAACGGAGACAATAGTCACTAAGCCACATCCTAATTTTTTTTAAAATTTGAATTAATTTGAAAAAAATCATTGCCAAGATTGCTAAGATGTTAATTGTCTAATCGCAATTATCAAGCCCGCCCCATGTTCTGTGAGTAAATAATTGCTTGAACTATATATAATTATTAATTTGCAAGCATCATGGCATCCATGTGGAAGTAGCTAGATACCTAAACTTCTATGCTCTTTGACTACAATCTTATTTTCTTTGATTCATCGCTAGATCATATTATATACTTCTTTAATTTGTTACTAAGTTCTGACAATTTGTCAATTTCTCAGCTGATGCATGAAGTATCTTCTTTTGTTTGCATTATGAGAAGTCATAGATTATTCCATCAGTTTATCGGACCAACTCGGGTACTCTGTATTTGAAAAAGAGAGGCTACCAAACAGGTTGAATCAGG